>JAPWDP010000006.1:0-1334447 GCA_028827885.1 Penicillium sp. IBT 31633x
TAAGCCCTAAGCCCTAAGCCCTAAGCCCTAAGCCCTAAGCCCTAAGCCCTAAGATTATTATATTAACTATACTATACTACTATACTATAGTATCATAGTACTACCTACCACACTATAGTTTTATATATCATTAAAAGCTAACCTCATCTCTATATATATATATTTAAACACCTAAGTACTATATATTTTAATTTTAGATACTAAATCTAGTAATATCTCTAGTTCTAGACTAGCTATTTAAATTCTAATTAATACTTTTAATAGCCCTTACTTTCTAGTATAATCTAGCATTTTTTATATTATTTAATATAATTTATTAAAATGGTAGTAGGAAGCCCTTTATTTAAATCCAGTTAACCGTAGGCCCTAGATAATTAAATATAGCTCCCGGTAAATTACCAAAACAGTAATATATATTTAGTATGCGGCCCTATAGATAAGCAAATTACCAAATTGTATTAAGGTGTGTATTGATATCCGCCCGTCGCACCCTATCAAAAAACAACTTCACAATTAGGGTCGCCCATAAACCCCCCTTCCCGACTACCTACAGATCTTAAATTTAGTATATAGGCTAGTATCTAATAAGAATAGAACTTCCTAAATTTTCAGCGAAATCCAAGCACGTCTTACCAGGTATTTATGAACCCCAAATACCTGCTCTTAGCGTACTTTCCGCCAACCAATCAGATCGCCTAAAATCCAAATACCTGGTAGGTATTTGATCAGGAATAGTATTAGATGACACCTTGCGAAGATGCTCTAGCCTGGTTTTCAACTATAGCCTGATGTTCAAGTTCCGGCGGCCAAATGTCTATAATTCATAAGTCAGCACATGCACATCATCCTGATCTCACAGGCGGACAGGTGGCGTGGAAACAGACGTACAGTCCAAGGCTGCAGCATCAACAAGCGGCCTATCCTCCAGTCTAAGGTAGGTGGGGTTCTCTAGCAGGCTACTAAAATTGAAGTACTCGCGTAGCCACCTAAGGATAGATAATGGGACTCGAGGCCGCGGGCTAGTGAGTATAATATCAGGCTCCTTCTCAGGCGGGGGTCTTCAACGGGATCCCAGCCACCATCCTCGTTATCTACGATAACATCGGCCATATAGCGCACGGGGAAACCAACGATGCCGTACTTAACGCCGCTATCGAAGTCGGAGATATCGAGAACGATAAGGCCATACTCGGTACAGTCGCCACGGAAGACAGTGGATAGCGGCTGGAGCTGGACCTCGCCGGGGCGCGTGCTGCTACTATTATTGGCATTGGCATCGCCATCGCCACCGTCGCGCAATAGCCCTAGTAAAAGGCACGTCGTTATAAAGGGGAACTCGCTGAGCGCGTCATCATGCCACGGCAGCTCGGGCAGTATTTGCGGCTCCTCCTCCTGCTCGGAGTCATAAGGCATAACGAAAGGGGGCTGCGGCGTGTCTGGAACGCTGGGCCGCTCACTACTCTCGGTCTTGTTGGCCCCCTGACACCGACGATACCAGCCCTCCGCGAGCGCCCTCTCCGCCTCGAGCGGCGCGCGGTTCTTGGCATCCGAGAGGATTTCGATCAGCGCGAGGGTGTCTGCCACAGCATGCTCCATGCGTGGCAGATATCCCGGTGAGGCGTTCCTGTCGTTGCCCTGGCGGTAGGCTACAGCCAGGGAGCGGCTGGCGCCACGAGGGCCGACATTAGCGACGACGGAGAAGAGGAAGGAGCGGGGACTGTTGGACTGTAGACACTCGTAACTGTAGTCGGACATGATATTGTTTACAAGAGGAGGCGATTGACATAAGTAAATGGACTAGATAACAAACAGCTGGGAAACGAGGAGAGGAAAAGTGCATCAGCCTAACGTTTTGTTTAGAGCCTAGTTTAGGCGTCTGCTAAAAGACGGCTAGGCCTAGCGGGACAACGCAATGGGGCCAAGCGGTGGCTTCTTTGACTTCTTTTTCAGGTTCTGGTTCTTCTTTTGGGATTGAACACTACAAATTGACCTATGATATTGTTAACTCTTAAATCCCATTCATTTACAACACGCGATTATCGGATGAGATTTGTTCTAACCTTGAAAGGCGGGGGTGGAGAGACGTAGTGTGTACGTTCCAAGGCAAAGATCCTTGTACTCAGCCAAGAAAGCAGGTCTGAGACCATATCTCACTAAGTGCTAACCTCTAGCCCTGGAGGTTATAGGAAATCGGTTTAACATTGCTCTGGTAAAATTATGTAATGGAGTCGTAATGAAGATGCTACGTGGCAAGATATATGTAGCAGAGTGTAGTATCCTTAAGTATATTGTAGAAGTGAGTGAGATGCTTCGTTATATGTATCCGGAAACACTCCCCTCACGGAGACTTGTTCTTCCGGAGCTTGGATGACCTTGGCATGCTCCAGGCTTAAGACCCATGACTAGCAGGGATTCTATGTATTTAAACCCGAGCTTCTTATTCTTATTTCCTTATAGAATCCAAAATGTTATCAAACTATTGTTTCTAGTATATAATTGTTGATTTTTCCCGTAGGCCCGTTGTGCCTAACATCGTTGAGCCTTGAAGCCCAGAGTCACAATATCCGTATCCATCCATGTTCCTATCTAACCTAAACTGGTCCCTTGCACAAGGAATGAATCACAATCAGGTTCAGGTAAACCCTCATACAACAAAACCCCCGAAATCCTTGACAAGTCACAGGAGCCCGAGCAAGGGTTATCTGTATCCATGGGGTCCAGCTGGCGAGGCGTATACTTCTTGCCCTCAATCATGATTTGGAAGCCGCATTTGGAGAAAAATTCAGGGCCTTCATTTACGAAGGTAAGCTTGGTGTTGCAGATAGGGAAGGAGAAGTTTTCGTTGGGCGCATTGCAAATGTCTGGGGATGAGCCGATATTGCCGTCTACGATGAAGACGCCGGTGCAGTGGTAACCTGGAGGGGTTAGATTTTGATTCTCCTCGTCTATGTGGGTGGAAGGAAGTTGGATCTGGGAGTGGGGGAGTGAATGCACTTACCAGGCGAATAAGCGGCATAGGCGTAGCTGGGACTTCCCCCTATAATAGGGACGACCGTGGAACCAACATACACTGACATTCCTTTGACGGGGGGCTTTGGTGTATTCGTTGGTGGTGTGCTGGTTGTCGTCGAAGTTGGTTTCTGGGGCGGCTGCGGGGGCTGGCCATGAGGGTTCTTAGGGTCCTTGGGGTCGTAGTAGTCTGGAGGATGGCTGACTTTCGGGTTCGGATCGCAGTAGTACCCCTTGCAAAGCTCTCCGCCGCAGTGGTCATCGCCGTCGCACTCGGGCGCCGACGGGCCGTCTTCCCAGTCGATGTTCTTGCCCGGGCCGTTGTCATTAGGGATAAGGGGGCAGCTACCACCGTCCCGCCGCCGCCTTGTCGGGTTGCCGCTCTGGCCTGACCCGCAAGGCTCCACAGGCTCCCCAGGGTTCATTGGCTCGTCTTCGAGGTTATCCTGGATGGTCGGGCACACCTTGGCCCAGTCTTCCGTGGATCCGTAGTCGCGCAGACAGCTGTGCTCGCCGACCTGGCCGTTCCAAATGATCGGCCGCCGGGCTACAGGGTCGACGTTGTGGCTATGTACGGCGAAGCGGCGTACAAAGAGCTGAATGAGCTTCTTAACATTGCTTGGTTTGTTCAGCTGGGACTGCCAAGGGGACAGCACTGTTCGGAAGTAACTGGCCAGCGTAGCGACCTATGGGGCGGCTATAGAGATAAGGAGAAGCCATATTAGTCAAGCCATGGGATACAAGTTATCTTCTTATGAGACTGTTCGCTGGCTTACTAAAGGAAGTGCCCCTATAGAGCCTCATATTTTAGACGGGGTTCTCAACCACGTCGGCGGGGCAGTTGATATCTTTCCCCGGGGCAAAAGTCGAGACGAATAGGGAGTAATTGGAGAAGTCGGCCCTCGTGGTCATCCAGTCTGACGCTGCGACCACTATCATATTATCAAAGCCGCCGTACCGGTCGTTGGGGTCACCGAATTTGGCAGGATATCTTTGCACGGGGATGCCCTCTGCTTCCTTTGCGTGGTTGTTGGCCGACGCGACCACTATAACATCTTGCTCGTCAAGCTTGAGTAGTAGATTTCCTGGAACAAGAAGTGGTTGTTAGCATAACATCCGGAGAGGGCAGTGAACTATATAGCATATCTGAATTGGGCAAGGAAATCTGCTCCTACTCACGGAAAGCGATGTTAAGTGGGTCTAGCTTGCTGCTAATACAGTGGGAAAAGCTCATGGTGACGGTCGCCTTGCCCTGCCTGTTCTTCTTCTTGATATCATCCAGTGTGTCGATGAGATGGGAAATGATCTTTTCCCTAGGAAATTAATACTGATCTTCTATCTCTGTATCCGGAAGATTGCTTATAAGAACGACCAAGGTGCACGACGGACAAATTCTAAGCTGGTTGCCGATAACCTGGGCGGCAACCCCAGACCCATGCTTATAGCTTGACGAATGCGGGGCGTCGGGACCGAAGTTATGCTGGGAGCCAAGGTACTCTATGCTCTTATCCGTGAACTCCTATAATCCATCTGTTAATAGATAGTAGAACAAGTGGTCACGGGAATATAGGAAACAAACACTATGATCAGGCCAAAAGCCGCGCTCGTGAAGGGAGTACATATATGTATCTAGCGCGCTGGCGCCGTAGTAGTTATACGTGTATTTATTACCGTTGGGTCTCCTGGGGTTGAAGCTTGAGCTGCCCGGCGAGCCCCAGGTACTACCCTTAGGCAAGGACACCTGCGAGGGGCCCTAAAAGGGCGTGTCTCGGGACACGTGGAATTATATCTGTCTCTTGTCGTGCCGCGACTCGAACCGGAGCGTGTTATTCAGTGAGCTGGCCTCCGTATCTAGATCAGGCTCAAAGTCCTCTAGCAGCTCGTCTAACGATATTTCATGGTGCGGCTTGCTAGCGGCGGCTGGAGCCTCCGGGCGGGAGGGAAGGTCCTAGTCTCGGAATTCGTCCTCTAAAGTGAAGGAGTCTCTAATATTATAGTTTCTCTCCTTATAGTAGTACGCGTACGAGACGTCGGGCTATATAATATTTCAATTAGCACTATTCACAAGGTCACGGGCGAGGGGGGGCGGCGAAATAGAGGATAAATAGACTTACCGATCGCCTTAGAACGTCCATGGTATCTTGGCCGAGCATGGGAATCCAGTAGAACGCCACCTAGTTTTCCGTGGTCATTCCGACCTTAACGTAGTCGTCATACCCCTAAAGCAGGCTAGGGATAGAGCGCACGTTCTCAGGATCCTTAGGGTAGACGATGGCGGGAGCCGGACACCCGATCTCTGGCGGCTCATATGCGCCGCCGGTCGCCGTGGGCTAGGCGTAAACTGATAGAGTTATCGTCGTGGTCGAGGACTAGTCTATTAAGGAGCAGCCGTAGATTTTCTCACACGCAGACGCAGTTACAGTGACCGTGGACGTGATCGTCCCGACTAGAGTCTCCGACTTTATGACCGTCGTGGAGCAAAGCTCTACCGACTCGGTCTTACAGGACGGCTCGTTACTATATATGAGCTTTTTATTAAAGCCGACGCTGCAGAGGGGAAGTCATGTAAGTTAGATAGCCTCTATTTATCTCGAGCAAGGCAGTCTCTTACGTGATTTCTGGCTAAGGGGGAAGCGGCGGGTTGATAGTGAATTCAGGGCTTAGAGGAGGACCTAGGATATCTAGAGGCGGCGGACCACTTTCGGTGAGAATCAAGTTATGTTAGCCTATCATATTCCATACGATATTGATTTCACTCTTGATCCGCGAAGTTTGGACGGGAGAAATAAAGCTCACGGTGGATAAATGCCTGGAGGGAGAGTCCATTTAAGCGACTTGATTTTACCTCCAATACATATCTGGACATAATTAGCGTGGGCTGCGGGTTTCATTGACATATGGGAAAAAGACATACATTGAAGAACCATGATTTGCAGCTCGTGATAATCACAGCGCCGCCGTCGTCGTCATCGTCGTCGTCGTTGTCGTTGTCGTCGCCACCGCCATCCTCGTCGTTGACAGGCTCGATGATGTGAGGTGGATATGTTCGCCAAGTAGGCAAGATCGTCCGGGTTGGCTATCATTTTTAGCATTGGATCAGCGCCTTCGAATTCACAAAAGACGACAAGGAGGGGGGGTCATGAATGGAAATGTTGAAGTACCTCAGAGGGCTCTAGTGTGCCCGTTGTCTCAATTGGATTCGGTAGTTCCCAGTCGTCATCGTTGTCCTCGCCATCGTCACCATCAGGCCTTGGGCCTTTGGTTACAGCCGGCCACGCGGGAAGGGTAAGGACACGTGTGGTCGTGCCGCCCCTAACATCGTCCAGGCTCACGGTAACGGGTGCGATAGGAACGCTAACCCCGACCTAGAGCGAGCTGGTGTCTTGATTCTGGCTGATGTTGACGTTGGAGTACGATAACTCGTCGGTCGTGATTGCGGGGAGGTTAATGGTGATTATCGTCGTCTACGTCACGAACGCGGTGACCGTTTCGCCGTTCTTGGTGGTTTCGGTTATGGTGCCGTAAAGAAGCGAAGTCTTGTACTTCCCCGGGTAGATAGTCGTTAGCGAGGGAAGTTAGCTAGGTGGGAAAACTAGCACATATGGTGCTTCGCACCAGGCATCGGGCTCCTTATATACGATAGGGTCTAAATAGATAGGCTCGCCTATATTGGCACGTCTTCCTTCCTATTATGATCACGGTTATTAGCATCAGTCTATAAAATATGCCGTTTCGGCATCAATATTAATAAAATAGCCACTCACTCCCTGCAGATCAATAGCCTAGTCAGTTATACCGCCACAGTTGAGGCCCTTATACTGGCCGCGACGGCGGTCTTTAGTCTTATCGGTCATATATGCCACCCACTCGACGGAATTAAAGACCAAATAATCCGAATCAGTTGCCTCGTTATACTAGCTTTTAATGGCACCACCTTTATCGATACTTTCGCGGATCTTGAAGTTAGAGATATAGCCGCCAGTATCCGTGCATCGGCCCGGCTTTACAGGCGAATCGTTTCTCTCGCCAACGAACGTGCCTGTTTTCACGGGTTAAATCATATACGTCCCAGGAAATATTATAAGAGAGAAGATGAAAAGGAACATACATATTAGGCCGCGGCAGGTCGGATCAGACATTTTAAATGATCTCCTATAGCTGGTCACGCCTATGATAATCTTATGCGATGGGACACAGGCCTTTATGTTAAGGCCCTAGTGCCTCAGGCATCACATGTTTGCCAGTATGCTCCTCCCATAGTAGAGAGTTTGCCCACTTCTCCTTCTCCCTTCTTCTTCTCTCCCCCCGTCCATGATTATCATCATCTCAATAAGCTAGTATTATCAATATTATCTGTTTCTCGCAGTAGCTTTATCATAGCTTTGATTTAACTAGCCTCTCTAGAGGTTATAAGCCTTTTCTACCGGTTTTAGACCACCTGGCACCCTTCCTACTAAGTATCCGATTGGCTAGTCTCGCTAACTAGTAGCGATCCCGCACCTCAGCGACCCTACCTAGTAATAATCCACGAACTCAGTTAACGTCATAGCTAACGTTATAGCTAACTTAGGCGACGACGGCCTTACTACCTTATAATAGGTATATAAATAGTCTACGTACCTACCACTAGGATAGCGTTCCTACGCCGCTACCCCTCCTATAGACGATAATAACGACGACTATAAGACTTAGGGTACGTATTTACTAGAGATCAGCGCTATTAATATTTCAAAGACGTATAAACTCACTAGGAACGATACTAATATCGAATAATAGTATTCTAAGATCTAGTTTACCCTTATCGGCCTCTTACTTAAGGGGATCATTAATAACACCCTTCCCTGCCCTACTAACTATAATCTTAAATATAGGAGATAGAAGTATTAGATAAGACTTATCGCTAGCTAGCTATACTATTAGGTTAATATAGAGATATAAATAATAATCTATTAAAACCTAAAGTACGCTAAAGAGGTAGATAAACTATACTAATAGATTCTTTATAAGGTTAGGGGAACTAGGAAGATATTAAATATAATTAGAGAAATCAAGAAGTAGGAATATATAAAGAGAAGCGATTTCACTTCTACCTCTAAATTTATTCGTGCTTATAAAAAGTAGTATAATATTATAAAGAGATTTAAATTATAAGTCTCTCTACTTATTACCTTAGTTAAAGTTATATATTAAATGGTAAATAAAATCGAGAAAGTCAAGTTTATCACTAAATAAATTAGATAATTATCTCTAGATTCATTAACTAACTAATAGCTCTATAATTACCTTCACAACCTCGCTACTAACGCCGAGCTCTTAATATTCAAAGGCCCTATTAATATAGTAAGGAATAATCATTATAAGAAGGGTAAATCTACCGGTAAGGGATAAGGAAAAGGGAAAGGATAAAATAATAGGAATAATAATTTATCTAGTGATCCTACTAAACCTAAGATCAAGCCTCGTAACTCCCCGCTAGATAGTAAAGATATCTATAAATAGGTAAGGGAGAAACGTAAAGGTAAATAGAAGGACGATTAGGGTTTTTATATATACTATTCTTATAGACCTTATAATACTAGGGACTACGTCTATCTTACCGAGAAGCTTCTAAATAAGTGGCGTAAGAACCTAAATATCTAGTGCTTTACTAAAGCTTTAAAGGACGGTAATACTAGTATAGTAATTACTATCGCTATATTAACTAGTAGCTAGAAGAATAACTAGCTTCTTAATACTAGATCTAATATAACGCTTATATATAATATAGATAACTTCTATTTATACTAAGATAACGATCTAGTAACTACCTATATATATAGAGATTATTCGGGTAACTATACTATAATAAAGGGGTATAGTAAGATCTTAATTAAAGCTAAGATAGCTAATAGAGAGCTAGAATACTTCTTAATTAATAGATACTACTCGCTAGATACTAATAGTAAACTTATCGGTATAAATCAGCTTCTTTAAGATCTCGATATCGAGTATAATATACGTTCTTAAACATTAATTAATAGTAATAGTAATATCGTTAGCTATACTAATATATTAGATAGTATGCCTTACCTTATTATATCGCTAAAGAATACTCTATTAAAGGTAAATTACCTAGCTATATATACCGTTTAGTAGATTAATACTACTAATAGATTAATCGACGATTCGGTAAGTAAGTTAGATTCCGATTCGGATCTAGATTTAGATAACGAAGTAGGACTAGTAAGTAAAGCTATCACTACCGTTAAGATCTACCGCCGCCTTAGTTATATAGGTAAGGCTAAGTAAGCCGCTACCTTAAAGCATATAATTATTTTAGGAGAAGATAAAGAGCGTAGTACTAAGCGTTTTAACTATAAAGCTTACTTTCTAGGTAAATCATAGTAGCGTATTTCCTATAAACCGTAAGCTAGAGTTAAAGAGGTAGCGTAGAAATTCTATATCGAGACTTAATTAGTGTCCCCGCTAGGCCTAAAGGGTAAGAAGTATTAGATACCAGTCGTCGACGATATAATAAGATACGTCGAAGCCCCTACCTTCTAATCTAAGAATCAGATCTTTTTATGGCTTATTAGTTTTTATAAAAGAATCAAGATAATAACCGGCCGATACCCTAGTGTTTAGCGTATAGATAATGGTATAGAATTTACTAAATTTATAGTATAGGGAAAGAAGAAAGGGATAGTTTTTAAGCTAACTCCTCCCTCTACTAAGGAGCCAAATAGCGTCTCTAAGCGGTATAGTAGATATCTAAATAGTTCAGCGTACGCTTATCATTAATACCGGTTTACTAGATAAGCTTTAGCTATATATACTCGATATAGTAGCCTATATAACTAACCGCCTTATTAAACTAGAAACTAGGTGCTCGCTACTTACCGTATAGAGAAGGAAACTTAGTATTCCGAATCCTAAACCCTAGCTCTCCTACCTAATACCGTAGGGTTATACCGCATACGTCTATATTCCTAAGGAGAAATAGGTTTAATCTTATAAGATAGCTCCCTACGTATAGAAAGGATAGTTAATAGGTTATAAGGGGGACAGTGGTTATATCTATAAGGTTTAGAATCTAGCTATAAGCTCACTATTAGTTTTATACGATATCGGCTTCCTATAGCCTAGTAACGATAATAAGATACTAGGAAGTATAATAAAGAAGCTAGTGATTAATCTAAAAGATCTATCTAGTTTAGGATTAGTATCGACCTTACTATCCCTTACTTCCGATAAGAAGCTATATATAGAGATTAATTAATAGCTAGTTACCTTATAGAGGGTTTAGTAACCTATCACTCCCTTAACGATTATAATTCCTACGATCTAAGGTAGTGTTTTAGAGATTAAAACTCTAGCGGCACTAATTCCTATAAAGTAGCGAGTAATTAAAGTAGCGCTAATCCGTGGTAATATATTTAAACCTTTACTTCGACCTATCTAGGAATAAGAATCTCTAACCCCTATACGATATCTAGCTTAATAAATTATCTAGTAGCCTCCTTCGACCCCGCTAATATATAAAGCCTCGATAGTACTATCTACGATTAATTAGAGGGCTTTATTTAGAGAGAGACTAAGAGCACTTACCTAACGAGTAAGCGAAACCGCGATAGATATAAATGATATCAGGTAAGCTTTAGGAGACATTAAAATAGATTAGTAGTAAGTAGAAAGCTCTATTAAACCGGCATATATAGAGTATTAATTTCCTTTTAACTCCTCGCTAATTTAGGAAGCCCTAGTAAGTGCTACCCTATAAGCTTCGATACTATAAGCTATAACTTAGTAAGCTCTAGTAGTCACTACCCTATATAAGATTATTTTAATTAGCTCTTCGCCCGATCTAATTTAATAACCTATACCCCTACCTCTATATTAATCATACTATACTAATAAAGGGGTTCCTCCTAAACGCTATTATGATCTAAAGGAGAAGCTACTCGCTATTAAATATGATATAATCGAACGAGCGGAGGAAATAGGCGGTAATAACTTAATAGAGGGTAAAGGATAGGGGTCTATAGGACCTAGTGGCTTATAAAGGACTAGATCTACTACTATTACCGCTATATCTAACACCGCTATAACTGATAAAGATAAGGTAATTACTACGAAGCGTATAGATCTAATTATCATTAATAGGAAACCACTTTATACCTATAATATCGACCTTCTATAAACCTATAAGTAGGTAAAGAAGTCTAAGTATTAGGACTACTAGGAATAGGCTATATAGTAATAAATCAATGATCTACTTACCTAAAACGCCTATTCTATTATCCTAAAGCCGAGAGGTAAAGATATTAATATACTACCTGGGTAGTGGCGATTTATAGTGAAGTGTACTTATAAAGACCTTATATATAGTTTTAAATCCCGTTAGGTGATATATAGTAACTTCTAGCTAAAGAGCGATAACGATAATAGCTTCTATATACCTAGTATTTCTAAGATAATAGCTAAGATCGTCTTCACGCTTATTACCACGTATAATCTTCGCTAGCGGTAAGTTGATCTTACTACTACTTACCTTAATGCTTCGAGAAAGGATAAAGAGACTATTTATATAAGATAGCTAACTAGCTTTAAATATTCAGAGAACGATCGCCTAAAGAATCATTAGGTTTATATATTAAACTAAGCCCTTTATGGTTTATAAGACTTAGTAGCTTTATAGAATAATGACCTTAATAAGAAGCTCTATTTAATAGGTTTCTAGCCGCTTAACGATAACCCTTATATCTACGTACGATAGGGCACTAGCGATCTAGGCCTTACGATCATTATAGTTTATATAGATAACTTTATTATTACCGCGCCTTCTAATATAGAGATTAATAAGATCATTAAGCAGCTAAGCGTCGACTTCCTTCTAAAGGATCTTAGTAAGCTAAAGTAGTTTCTCGCTTACGTACTAGATCATGATTATTAGAAGAAGATAATCTCTATATCTTAATCAGTATATATTTAGTTAATTATTCATAAGACTAGTATCACTAGATTTAAAGATCTCCCTTTACTAGCTAATTAGAAGTAGAGAGAGCCTAGATTCGACGCCACCGCCGCTCTAGATACTAATGACTTCGACGTCTATTAATTAGTTATTAGTATACTAAACTAGCTCGCGATTAAGACCCGCCCTAATATTAGATTTATAATAACGAGATTATAATATAAGATAGTAGCGCCTGATTATATAGATCTCTAGGTAATATAGCACGTTATTAAATATCTATATAAATATCTAGATCGAAGTATTACGCTTAGCGGCTCGTAGAGCTTACGCTTTATAGCATACGCTAATGCCTTATATAGTGATTAGTATGATTATAAATCAATTAAGGGTTATATATGGTTTCTAGCCGGCTACCCGATCACTTAGTATACTAGGAAGTAGACTATAACTACTGATTCCACTATAGTTACCAAGTGGGTTACGCTTGATCGTCTATATAAAGACGCTATATAGCTTACTAAGATTACTAGAGAGCTAAAGCTTCCTAAGTAAGGTGCCATTAAGATCTTCACCGATAGCGTTAATTCGTAATTACTTCTTAATAAGAAGGGTTACCGCACTTCTAATAGATGCCTTAATATCAAATACTTCTTTATAAAGAGTGTAGTTAGCGATAGTAAGGTTCAAATCAGTAGGGTTAATACTAAGTCAAATATAGCAGACGGTTTTACGAAGGCTTTACCGAAAGATCAATTTAATTCATTTATGAACTCATTATATATAGATAGTTAAGAAACGGCATGATTTAATAAGCCCCCTTTTATAAGATTCGAGAGAGTTTTTCTACCATTTTTTACGAGAATTTTACTATGTAAACTAGAATTTAGGGGGTTTGATATTAAGAGCGGTGAGAGGTTTTTAAGAGAGTCGCATGCTATAAGGGGGATGTTAAGGCCCTAGTGCCTTAGGCATCATATATTTGCTAGTATGCTCCTCCCATAGTAGAGAGTTTGCCCACTTCTCCTTCTCCCTTCTTCTTCTCTCCCCCCGTCCATGATTATCATCATCTCAATGAGCTAGTATTATCAATATTATCTGTTTCTCGTAGTAGCTTCATCACAGCTTTGATTCAACTAGCCTCTCTAGACATAGAAACTGCGCGCCATAGAGGTCCGGTCACAGTCGAGTGAGAATCATTAGCATGGCGCTGAAAGTGCATGACTTCTGCAAACTTTTGATCGCAAACATTGTAAGTAATAACAGTGCTTGATGTAAGGTTCTATAGATGCTTTCGCTTGATATGCTTCGAAACATCTCTATGTGATGAGAATAGTTACATACGCTTCTTAAGGGCTAGGTTTTGCTATCCTATATAAATAAAGTAAAATAAGGGTCGATGGTCCTTTATAATAGATCGAATAGTATTTTCGAGTGGGCTTGCCGATTTAGTCTGGACCTTAGTCGTTTCGCTTTCCGTCTTCTAATTATTAAGGTAACCGCTCTCGGCTACGTGGCTTTTAACCCTTTTATTCTATGGTAAACGGTATATGATACCTTCCTTATATTAATAGTAAGCGGTAATAGTATTAATAGCGTTAGTGCGTCGATATATTTCTTGGTCTAATGTCGGCGATAGAAGAGTTAAAAGACACTAAATTAAACGTTTCTAAGGCTCGGGTAGCTCCTTTATATATCGTAGTTTTATCGTCACTGACTCGGCTAGTTTTGTCTCGGATAGCTGCTATTGTACTTCTAATATAGGCTGCTCTTGATTATATTTCTATTAAAGCTACGATAGTAATATGTTTCTAGCCCGTGCCCTTATACTATTAAGCTCTTGATTTAGCTTTTAATAGCTTTAATATTTTAGGCTTCCCTAGTACTATAAGAGTGGACGGCTAAGTTATTAGCGAAGTATATCGTGATACTAGATAATAATAGAAATTTCAGGCCATTTATTAACTAAGGAGGCTTAGGTAGTTATTAATTCTTATAGGCGGTCGGGGTTAATAATCCGGCTTATTTAATAAGCTATATATATAATATCGTTATCTGGATTTAGGCCTCGGATAATAGTAGGAAGATTCTTATTAATCCGTCGGTCGAGGTAGTACTTTAGAAAAGTGCGACTATCGGCGTAGTATATAATCAGGTTATAAAGTGAGTCACTTATAGCTCTTAAAATATAGATAGTCAGTCACTTGAACTAATATAATAAGGATTATGTAGGAAGATAGTTACCGCTATTATCTAACGCCTTTCTAGTCCTATATCGAAGGCTATAAGGACGGGTAACTTATTAGAAGCTAGTAATAGAACCAACACTTTTAACCTAAGGAAGAAGTGTTAAGTAAGGTAAACATTTATCCGTTAAGATACCGATTCCTTATAATATTCGCTCGGTCTACCGAAAAACTAGCACGTCGTCTAGGGCTAGATCAAGTAGTAATAGAAGCTCGTTATACTTATCCCGAATATATAAGCGAGGAAGCTACCCTACGGATGTTAGGACCTCCTCGCCGTTAACTCTCTTAAAGGCATGGTCTATAAAAAGTAGCCCTAGTAAGAAGATATAGGGACTAAGAATAAGCGAAGGGTTAAATATAATCTCTAGAAGGATATATATATTTCTATCCGATAGTTAGCGGGCTATAGTAAGAAATTTTAAAAATCCTCTAGATTAATATGCTTACTCGTCCTTAGAGCCAAGAAATCCCTTTATATATTCGGATTTGGGTTCGGTTGGGGTTCTATAAGGGCCGCCCTATAGATCTCGGAGTAGACTAACCCCGATATAGCGATACCTTAAGCTTAGCACTACTTAAGGGCGATTAGCTATAAGGCTAGCTAATTATAGGAAAAGGTAAAGCTCGATATAATGCCGACTATATCTAAATTTTTTCTTCGTCGTACTAATAGCTATTTCTACGACTATAGTTAAGTCTTCTATAAATATAGTGGACTTTTTATAGCTATTTCGAGATAGTTTATACTTTTAAGCTAACTTACGGAGCACCTATAAGACTAATGAGAACTATTCACACTATAGAGTAGGAAGCATTAGAGACTAAGGGGTGACTTTATTTCTTACCCGGCGTATCTATCGATTTATCATTTTCCTGATTTTTTCTAAGGTTACCCTTTCGAAGATGAGTCGAAAGACCTTCTAAAACGTCTCTAGTGAGCTTTTCTGTTTAATTCTAGGTAACCGTCTTCTATTTTTACCCCGTCGTAAATTTAAGACCTAATCGAGAAAGGTATATAAGATAGTAATAGATAGCTTCCGGAATTCTTATTTAGGATCTTTATAGAGATAAGTATAAAATCTAAAAGAGTTTAGCTAAATAATAGAAAGAGGGAGGAGTAAATAATATATACTATTTCTAACGAGACTTGACCTAGTTAAGAAGGATAGTGGTGCTTTTACTATAATCCTCCTTTATATATAAAGACTCGTTAAACTCTACGAGTTACTATAGGTAATACTCGGGAGAATTTTTATTATCTATAAAAAGTTACGTAATATCACTAGCATCTTTAAGCTGATCCTCGTCGAAATCAGGCTCTATCGGGTCGGTATCGTACTAGTCGTCGCCGCTATTATTAAAGCTATCTTCTCTAGTCTATAAATCATTATTATACGATTCTGACCTGGCCTGTTATTAAGAGCGGGCTATATTATATAAAATAGGTAGAATATTATTTAAGGACGTATAAGTGGAAGAAAAATTTAGGTTATTAGGCAGCGTGGATAATAATAAGAGTTCAGGGAAGCAACGTCTATTTAAATAACCCTTCTTAGAAACCACATCTCTTAGCTAGAATGAGAATTCTAGTAGGAGAGTAGATATAGGTATCAGGATTAGCCTATGTTATGTCGCTCCCTAAGGCCATAGGCCGTAGGCTACGGACGGGCTAGTGTGGGTGGAGACGAGGATTTAGAGGCGGCAGCCTTAGCGGACACTAGGGGCTTCGGAAGGGGATAGAGACCATAGACCGAGGGGGGGAATAGGTGGGCGTGGCTGGATGTCGAGGTGCGTGGCATGGAATTTGGCAGATTGACGGCTTAAAACGGCCTCACTTGCGGCCATTTCTGGCAGTCTTTTTGCCATCTGCTAGTTTATTTAAGTATTAACTAGGATTTTTTATCTATTAAAATCAAAGTTTAATATTATTAAAAATTAAGAGAAGGGTATAGTTGAAAATATACCTATAGTTTTTAACTATTAGATTCTCCTGTATTTTCGACTATCGAATCTTATTTATCTTTAGCTATAGTAAACTATTATATCCTAGGCCTAATTCTACTATATTTATTATAAATTAAAGAAAGATCATAGTGAGATCCGAAACCCTTTGGTTCAGACTCGTTTCTGCACTTTATGTCCCTATTGCTCCCGGACGGATCAATATGGACCCGAAAACTACACGATCGGTGCACTCTGGTCACCGTATTTCTTGTGTATATAATCGTTCACACTCTCATTAATAAAACACCATGCGATCCCTCCTGAATCACAATAGTATTTAATAATAAATAGTATTAACTAGGATTTATTATCTATTAAAATTAAAGCTTGATATAGTTAAAAATTAAGAGTAGGTAATGGTCAAAAATATAGAAGAAGGGAATAGTCGAAAATATACCTATAGTTTTTAACTATTAGATTCTCCTATATTTTCGACTATCGAATCTTATTTATCTTTAGCTATAGTAAACTACTATATCCTAGGCCTAATTCTACTATATCTATTATAAATGATAGAAAGATCATAATATTTAATAATCAATAATATCAACTAGGATTTATTATCTATTTAAATTAAAGTTTAATATCATTAAAAATTAAATACTTAGTAATGGTCGAAAATATAGAAGAAAGAGATAGTCTAAAATATAGGAAAAGGGTATAGTTAGAAATATAGATATTATTTTACACTAATTCCTAATTAGGAATTTCGGACCAAACCATCTAAGATTATTGAAAAACTTCAACCCCCCACCAAATATTTAATAAAATAGATAAAAATAAACGGTCTTCAGATTTAGCCTGCTGATTAGGAGGAAAAGCTATAGAAGATATAAAACTTGAATCTATTATAGTCTCTTCAGCGCAATGGCAAACTAGGGCCGGGGGCATACTAGGTTGATCACACGATACTTCCTGCGACAGCAATTATGGGTGTTTATGTTAATTGATGTCTTTTTTTTTTCCGTCTAACACGCATACCCTCCCTGCAGCGTCTTCTGAAATTCCTGGATCTGGAGGATATTTCCTTTCCGTGCTTTCACTGCATAGAAAGGGGGCAATACATGACGATCGCTCGTGCTCGACATAGAGCTGATATCGTTACTGTGTATAAATCATGGGGCAAAATTCCCTCAATGAATTAAATGAAAAAGGCAAAAAAACGAGGCCGATTGGCCTACGAATAAGTTTCCTCTCTCATAGATCTATATTGTATGTAAACACTGTACACCACGTAATCCACAGCAGGTTTCCAAGATTTCCACTTCCCCTCAAGGCCTAGAGCCTGTCCTATACATAGCATCCACCTACTTCAGATTCAAACGTCATTGTATGGGCCCATTAAGATGTCTCTCCGCATATTCTCCGAGCCCACGTGGACTCTCTGAAGTTTGTACAGACATCGTGTCTTCGCCTCCTGGACTACTACCGCTATGCCAAAAAACAAATACCAAGTCCTACGACCCCTACACAACACACAACATCACTTTATCAGAGGTCCAGCCTGCGCCACCCCACACAGCCGAGATCTACGCCCGCAGTCTAAAGGTGGCGACATCCGCATTAGAGACATTCTTGTCATCCGCTCCGGCTTCGTGGATCGAAACTACGAACTCAGTTCCGAAGGGCGGTATAAATCTGCAACACAGTCCTGCGGGGACCTATGCTTTGCAAGACTATCGCATAAGCCGGCTCTTCGGGACTGGTTGCATGATCGCTACTTTGCGGATGTGACGGGTGACTTGCCGATGCTTGAGGCGTGGCCTGTTCCTGAACATGATTATTCGCATTGAAGCTTGTTGGCCCTGTGGGGTGTCCTTTTGGTGAGGTGTGGAATTTGGAAAGACTTGCTCGAAAGTGTCGGGCAAGGACAAAACGGACTTTCTTTATGACTAGTGCTCCGGCCAATATACCAGGTAACAACGGGCTGGTAGGTGGGGTTGGTTCCTATGTGAACGCCACTGCTATTCTTTAGATTGTTTCGATGCGATTTGAAGTATACCGAGGGCATTTCTTAGATTACAGCGTCTTGTGACTCCTTTAAATAACCTATAGGATCACCGCAACGCAGTGTTGGCTTGGCACGGGTAGTATGCCGTGCCTGCTTCGGCTAAATTTTGGGCCAGGAATGGCACCTCCGCATTTCTCCACATTCTGGCCGCTTGCGTTCCGATATCGAACTTCTTTAAAGTACGCAAGCCGGGTCGAATTACCGCTGGATTACAAAAAAAGGGTCCTACACTCCTGTCTTATCTAAGATTCTCATCTTCCATTTCATCATGGGCACCCAGACGCAGACGCAGACGCAAACAGAGACAATCGGGCTACACACAAGAGCTTCCACCGAAGCAATTCCAGTTGAGCATGAGACATTGGACTCATCCCCGCTGGAACCGAAATGGCAGTATGCCAAAATCTTCAGCGCAGGTTTATCCTATTTTGTCGCGGGGGTCAACGACGGAAGTATAGGATCGCTCATTCCCTACGTGATACGCTCCTATAATATCGGTCCAGACATGGTAGCCGTCGTGTGAGACCATCCCCACATTATCCATTTACAATCTAACACTCACGCCCACCAGATACGGCACTACCTTTGCCGGTTGGCTAATCGCTGCCGTAACCAACAGCAAAATAGTCCAACGCCTAGACCTGGGTATAATTCTCACCCTAGGCGCCGCCATCCAAGTCCTAGCGCAAGTACTGCGAGTCTGGCAGCCCCCGTTCGCATTATACGCCATAACATTCTTCCTCGCCAGCTTAGGCCAAGCCTACAACGACACCCACTGTAACACCTTCGTCTCGACACTAAACGGCGCGCACCGCTGGCTCGGCTTTATCCACGCTATGTACATGGCGGGGTGTCTTGTTGGTCCATTTGTCGCGACTGGCGTGGCGTCGGTGAACGTTGATTCGAAGTGGTATATGTTTTATTACTTCCCGCTTGGCGTGGGTGTGGCGAATCTTGCGTGTCTAGGTGTCACGTACCGGGATCGTATGGCTACTCCAGCTGCTTCTTCGAATTCTGCACTCAAGGAGATAAAGGATACGCTTACTACGTCTGGGGTTTGGCTGTTGAGTTTGTTTTTCTTCTTCTTTATTGGTGCTAGTATTACCGCTGGAGGTTTGTCTTCTCTCTTTTTCTCTACATGATCTATGAAACTGATTATACTAGGCTGGATGGTTGAGTACCTTGTCAATGTTCGTAACGGCGACCTTAAATCAATGGGCTATGTACCAGCCGGCTTCTATGGCGGAGGTTTTCTGGGACGTCTCATCCTCGCCGAGCCTACGCATAGATTCGGCGAGCGCAGAATGATCTTTATTTACGCTGTGCTGTGTGTGGGGTTGCAGTTGGTGTTCTGGCTGTGAGTTGGATATCTTCCACGATCTTATCTATATCTCGATATCTTGCTTTCTTTACTAATACTCGTTTACTAGTGTTCCAAATATCATCACCGAGGCAGTAGCAGTCAGTTTATTAGGATTCTTTGCTGGTCCTTTCTTTGCAACAGTAAGTACCCTAGGCTCTAGTGTCCTCATCCCAACCCTAACCCCTATCTTAGGGTGTATCTGTCGGCACAAAAATCTTCGCACCTGAGATCCGTTCTTCGGCAATCGGTAGGCTCCCGCAGCCTTAGAATCCGTGGCTGAAATTTCATCTAACCTTAATTTCGTATAGCATTTGTCTTCGTCCTCGGTCAAATTGGCGGGTCTATCTTTCCCGCTATAACGGGTGTCATCGCGCAACAGGTTGGTGTCCAGGTTCTACAGCCCATACTTGTTGGTTTGCTCTGTGCTGCTGGTGTGAGCTGGTTGATCTTACCTAAGGATACTGCCTTGCATCAGGATTGATGGGTCCAAATTTAATGGTAGACGGGGGTTCAATTGGTAGAGAGTGCTGAGAGGCAATATAATTCTCAGGGGCTTCGAGAAGATGAGATTCTAGAAGATAGTACACGAGGGCTGCCAGTAACTGATGCAGTCATGCATACGTACTAGATAATCCCTGACTTGGGTTTCGCTCAGGGTTAATCAGTTCGTTGCTCACTGATTAGTTGTAGTCCTCTGAGTCCGGAGTACTTAGGGTGTCCCTTATTATTGGATGCTACACGTGATCCTACTAACAGATAAACTGGTTGGCTCTCGGTGGCCCATCTATGTACCCCTGTGGGGCACCATCGATTGGTAACGGGTAGTTCCGTAACACTTAACCAATGAATATTTACCCTACTTAACGCTTCTTCCTTAGGTTAAAAGTGTTGGTTCTTTGACTACCTTCCGATAACTAAGTTACCCGTCCTTATAGCCTTTAATATAGGGCTAGAAAGGCGTTAGATAATAGTGGTAACTATCTTCCTATATAACTAATACTTATTATATTAGTTAAGTGACTGACGATCTATGTTTTAGGAGCTATAAGTGACTCACTTCGTAACCTGATCATATACCACGCCGATAGTCGCACTTTTCTAAAGTACTACCTCGACCGACGGATTAATAAGAATCTTCCTACTATTATGTAAGGCCTGAATCTAGATAACGATATTATATATATAGCTTATCGAATAAGCTAGACCATTAACCCCGACCGTATATATGAATTAACGACTGCCTAAGCCTCCTTAGTTAATAAATGGCCTGAAATCTCTATCATTATCTAGCGTCGCGATACACTTCGCTAATAACTAGGCCGTCCACTCTTATAGCACTAGGGAAGTCTAAAATATAAAAGTGTTACGGACCTACCCGTTACCAATCGATAGTGCTCCACCGGGTATACAGATGGGCCACCGAGAGCTAACCAGGTTATCTGTCAACAGATCACGTGTAATACCTAATACTCTAGTAACCCTAGGTATTCAGGGAAAAGAAGAATCTAATCACGATTAGTGACTAAAAGACTAATTAACCCTAATCAAGATATAGAGTAGGGATTATCCGGTATATATATACTTTAGGATATCGGACGTACCTAAAGTAGGACACGTGACCGTGACTCCTAGATCTACCCTAAGGAGTATACTAGGGAGTCACCGGCGACTCTAGCGGCGACTCCTAGGGAGTCACCTAGGGAGTAGGAACGAAGGATATATAAGGACACTTATTCATATACTTAGTTTAGTTCTTCGTCTTTAATTATATATTATTACTTATGTTTACCTTTAGATTACTAGTGACTCTTTTACTTGATTATATCTTAATAACACTTACGAATAGACTAATACCTCGGTATAGATCTATTCGGCGCTCTACCTAGCATCATTCCTCGATACCTTAAAAGGACCCAGTCTATAGTAAGGCCTACTAGGTAACAGTACGGTTAAGAGTATAGATCGTTAACGTTAGATACCTAAGGAGTATAAGGCAAGCATACCTAGAACCCTTCTAACCTAACTGTGACCAGTTTGCAGTGCGTAACAAAAAGCTATTAAAAGCTAAATCAAGAGCTTAATAACATAAGGGAACAGGCTAGAAATATATTACTATTGTAGCTTTAATAGAAATATAATTAAGGGCAGCCTATATTAGAAGTATAGCGGTAGCTATCCAAGATAAAACTAGCCGAGTCGGTGACGATAAAACTTTAATATAGAGGAGCTACTTAAGCCTTAGAAATATTGAATTAAGCGTCTTTTAACTCTTCTATCGCCGATATTAGACTAAGAAATTTGTCGACGCACTAAAGCTATTAATACTATTACCACTTACTATTAATTTAAGGAAGGTATTACATACCGTTTACTATAGAAGAAAAGGGTTAAAAGTCATATGGCCGAGAGCGGCTATATTAATGATTAGAAGCTAGAAAGCAAAACGACTAAGGTCTAGACTAAATAGATAAGCCCACTCGAGCATGCTATTTAATCTATTATAAAGGACTATTGACCCTTATTTTACTTCATTTATATAGGATAGTAAAATCTAGCCCTTAAGAAGCGTGTGTAACCATTCTTATCGTATAGAGATGTTTTGAAGCATATCAACCGAAAGTATCTATAGAACCTTATATTAAGTACTAGTATTAACTATCGCTCTTAATTATAGATTATAAAGTTTCTTAATAGCTTAGCTATCTCTTTATAAATATATATCTCTAATTTTATATATATATAGAGATTAATATCTTATTTATCTAAATAATAAGTTATTATAGTACTATATTATATAATTATCCTAGCTTCTCTTATCTAGCTTCTCTAGCGTACTCTTCTTTTTAAAGATATATATCTATTAGTATCTTTATAACTTCTCCTTTTTTTTTATAATATCTACATTATTCGCTATAATACTATTAGATTAAATAGATATACTAGATTATGAAGCTTAATTATATTATATTATAAATTCACTCTAAAACTTTAGTTAGTTTATTTATCTACGCAATCTAGCTTATCTAGCTTCTCTATTTCTATAGTTAATCTAAGTTACTAAGCTTATTATAATAAACCCTTTTTAGTTATATATTTATATATTTATTATCTGATTATTAATCTATCTACTTATCTCCCTTTTTCTACTAATATATCTTATATTTTCTATATAGCTTAGCCTTACCCTTTAGAAAGATATAATAGCTTATTTATAATATCTAAGTATTATAGTGTGATTCAGGAGGGATCGCATAGTGTTTTATTAATGAGAGTGTGAACGACTATATACATAAGAAATACGGTGACCAGAGTGCACCGATCGTGTAGTTTTCGGGTCCATATTGATCCGTCCGGGAGCAATAGGGACATAAAGTGCAGAAACGAGTCTGAACAAAGGGTTTCGGATCTCAATAGCTTAATTATTAATTTAGATATATATATTAGATAGATACCTATATTATCTAGATTATAGACTATTATATAATTATATTTATTTACTATATTAAACTATTACTTATAACTAACTATTATATTATATTAGATATCTAGCTTATAAAAATATTAAAGATTTATACTTTATACCCTTTTTAGTTATATATTTATCAATCGATCTAGACTACCTTATTATTATCTACTTTCTTTATATTAATTATTTAGACTTTCTAGCTATTAGATATATATATATATTTATTCCCTTTTCTAATTACCTTTTACTATTCTATATCTATTAATTCTTTATAGCTTACTCTCCTTTAAAAGATATATACTAAGTATCTTATATGATTATATTAATTAATTAATCAATCTTATAACATATTCGGTAAGCGAGCTGCGCACGCAACCGAGCTGCGCACCCCACCCAAAACGCGTCCAGGAATTAGATCTTAGTTAGTTCAACCACCCACTATGCCACTAATTCGTACTCAATCTTCTCAAAAATCAATAGAGAGAGAGGGTAGGATCTTATTAGCTATCTAGGCTATTAAGAAGCAAGAAATTAGCGCTATTCTTGAAGCAGCGCGCCGTTTTGACGTACCCGAATTAACCCTTCGGACTCGCCTTCGTGGAATTAAATTCCGCGCGAATTCTCGCGCTAATTGCTCTAAATTGATAGAAATTGAAGAGGAATCTCTTTAAAAGTGGATTTTCTCTATAGATCTACGTAGAGTAGCCCCCCGGCCCTTTATGGTACGAGAAATGGCGGATCTTCTCCTTAAAAAGCGTGGAACTACCCTAGTTCTTTCGGTCGGCGAAAATTAGGTTACGAACTTTATTAAAAGGCGTCCTCTTCTCTCCTCCCGATTCTCGAAACGGTATAACTACGAGCGTGTGAAATGTGAAGACCCTAAAATCATTAGGGAGTGGTTTGATTTGGTTTAAAGGACGATCCTTTAATTTAGAATCGATCCCGATGATATCTATAACTTTAATAAGACTAGATTTATAATAGGATTGACTGTAACTATAAAGGTTATTATAAGGAGTGAATACTACGGTCGGAGGCCGGTTTTATAACCTAGAAATCGTGAATAGGTGACGGTGGTTAAGTGTACGAATGCTTCTAGATAGGCCCTTCCTCTATATATGATTTTTAAAGGTAAAGTCTTTATTAAATCATGGTTCGACGGCCTCCTAGAGGATTAGCGTTTTAAAGTTAGTCCTAACGGCTAGACTTCTAATAAAATTAGATTTCGGTGGCTTAAGAAGCTCTTTATTCCTAGTACTTCACGTATAAAGGGAGTATACCGGCTTTTAATACTTAATAGCTATAGAAGTTATTTAATACCTAAATTTAATGAAATTTATAAGTAAAATAAGGTGATACTAATCTATATACTAGCGTATTTATCTTATCTTTTATAACCTTTAGATATTAGTTATTTTATAGTATTAAAATATATATATAGTCGGATGGTTAAGTCTAAGATATAGAACGGGATTAATTATATCGATAAACTTGACTTCCTTAAAGTATACCCCCTTATATAAATTAAAGCTTTTAAATCGGAGACGATTAAAAATAGCTTCGGAGTAGCTGGTTTAATACCCTTTATACCCGATCGAGTGATCTCGAAGCTAAATATTTATCTTTAAACCCCTACCCCCCCCTCCGAGTAGGGGGGAGCGATTAGGACCTAAAAACGCCTTTAAACTATATCTAGTTATAAAAGTAAGCTTCGTCAATTAAAGCATTACTTCGTATGAGATTAAGGAGCCCTCTAAGTCCTCTTAATTCCGCTATTAACCAGGTTTTAAAGGCATACCAGCTCACTATATAATCCGCCGTATTTCTCGAGAAAGAAGTAGGCGAATTACGCGCCGCTAACGAGAAGTAGAAGTAAAAGCGTGCTAGATCCCGGAAGCATATACCCGCTAAAGAAGGCCTTTTAGTTTAAGAAGCCTCTATATTAATTATGTAGTAATTAGAAGCAACTGAAGCACCTCCCCCCGGCCCCGGTATACCTAGAGAATCGGCTATTTAGCCATATACGCGGCCCCCCTGGGGTTATAGAATATGTAGATTGCTAGGTCATAGAAGAGAAACATGTCTAGATAGACCAGTTAGTTAGTTAGATTAATTTAATGGAGTTTTGGTTGAGTAATATGTATTTGAAATTAGTAGATTAGGTGGGGTGCGCAGCTCGCTTGTGTGCGCAGCTCGCATGTGAAATACGTTAGCTAGCTTATAGCTTAGCCTTATTTTTTAAGATATATATCTAATTGCTTATTTATAATACTAAGTGATATAGTCTTATATTTAATTAATATATATCTAATAGTTTCTTTATAACTTACCTTTCTTTACTCACTAACTATATTATACTTTATATATATATTAGATAGATATAATAATTTCTAGGTTATTAGCTATTATACAAGATTATATAAATATACTAGATCATATAGCTATATTAGATTATATAACTATATAAACTACTAAACTACTAGATCATATAAGCGTCCTAGATCATATACTACTAGCTACTATACTACTATAATTTAGCCTATGGTAAATACAAAATACCGTATCATCAATTTACTATGGGACTGTATATATAAAGTAAATACTATTTCGTATTGGCCCCCGTATCAATACCCGCCGGTCGCACCCCATCAAAATCGAAAAATGAGAAAAATCTCAATTTTCAAACCGCTCAAACCTAATTCCATTGGACTTTCATTCTACTAAAATTCAGGAATCTAGTGTATCATAGAGTTAAATAGAACTTCCTAAATTCTTAGCTTCCTAAACGCTATAGTGCGTATAGCATTGGACTTTGTTGTTTTAATTCCATTGGATCCCTGTCTAAATTTTAGCGTATGTTTTTATGAGATCTAATTGGTTAGAAAGTATCCACAGTACGGCATTAGGGGTTTAATGCTCCATCCCCTATGGGATAGGGCTTAAAACGTAAGATTATATAAAGTATTAGACTTTATAATTTAATTCTATTAGACTTTAAGCGCTCCTAAAGTACTTAGTAAAACCAAATTCTATTAGACTTAGATCTTTCTAAAACTTAGGATTTTAGTTTATCTAATATTAAAATAGAAGCTCCTAAATTTTTAAATTCTTAAACGCTATATTACGGAAAGCATTAGACTTTAAAATTTAATTCTATTAGACTTCGAGCGCTATAGAAGTACACTAGTGATATTTATTACCTTATCACCACCATAGAATTATTATAGTAAAGATAAGTGTTAGGATCACGTGATGTCACGTGGCCCCACGCTCCTTGACTAGCTAGCATACGTAGCTAGTAAAGGAATCATCTTCTATCTTCCACCTTATCGTACCAGATTGGTAGCAGGTCAAGGTTTATGTTAGCGGGCCTCCCTAAGGTAAGGTTGATTAACGTCTCCTTCAAAAAAATCAAAAAAATTCTAAAATAAGCTCTTCCCCCACTAACGTAAGCTAAGCTTATAAGAGCGTTACCTCGCTAACGCTAGCTATCAGTAGTAACCCCGTAATATAAGGTTTATCTATATAGACCGGTGTAATCGGTAATTTAGAGTTACTATTAGACTAGCATATTAACTAAGTAGCTTTAGATAAAGCGCGAGCCCTAGCGCTACCGATTTTAACGTAGACACTCTTAATAGAATCGACTACTTACTTAGTTATCCACGCCTAAGCCTTCCCGAATAGGAAGACCCTTACCCTATAGACTAGTCTATTTATAGGCTAAGCGTAAATAAGGTAACGTCGGAGTTCCTTAAGGCTTCGGCTTTTATCTACCCTTCTATAGCACCGACGGACTACAATCCTATTAAACCCCTTAGTAGAAAGTAGACTAAGCTAACTTACTAATAGCCTACACTAGAGCTATAACTATTAACTATAAGAATATCGACTATAAGCGAAGTCCCCGCTTCGTCTACGCCTATCCTCGCGTCCTTAAGCGTTAAACTAGATTAGGCTCCTACTCCACTAATTACCTAGGCGTCGACCCGATCGAGCGATACCACCCTAATCCTCGTGTTATTAACTATCTTATCGACTTCTTAAGCTTTAACGATAGCTAATAAAGTCTACGTATTATTAACGCCCGTCCTCGCGACTAGCGTGATACTAGAAATCGATTACTATACCCTACTATTACCTCCACGTATATATCCTACGCGCTATAGGTAGCTACTAGTTAACACTCTTAGACCTATATAGCTATTATTACACGCTAGTATACCTCTAGAGAATAGAAGTAGTAGCGCGCCACTACCACTAAACCTACCTCTAGAGCGATCGGCCCTAAGCGGCTTTATACTAGAATAAAGGGAGATTATAGCGATTATAATTCGCGAGGCCGTAAATAGTACTTTAGCTAACGTGGCTAACGTCTAACGTCCCTCTACTACCGGTCTACGCTTAAGTAGTATAACTCGACTAAGCATAAACGGACCACTAGGACCTATAGGCCTACCTAGTCCTCTAGGCCTACTAGGCGAAGTGGCGACCCTAGATATATCGTAGAAGCTAATAGAAATTAGGTGCTTCGACCCGGACCCTAAAGCTAGCTCCTCTATAAAGTCGATTAACCATATAAACCACTATACTAACGTTTACGCCTAGGTTAACTATATAAAAGATATTTCCTAGCTAAAATCTAAGGAAGTGGTTAGATCGTATATAAGCTACTCGCTTAAGAATAAAGCTATAAACTAGTATAATTCTAAGCTTACCTAGTTCGAGAAAGACGTAATACGCGTGCTTTCTCTTAAGGATAGATAGTATAAGTAACTCTTATAACGCTAGAAACCGCCTTTAGCCGAAGCGCTACGTACTATAGATATAACGAAGTATACCTAGGATAACGTCCGCGTAAGAAAGGAACTATAAGAGTATACGTAATAGCTAATCTAACACGCTCGCGTAGCGGGTCGAGTAGATTTATATAAGTAGTTACTTAAGATCCGAGAGAATATCGAGCTATCTCTATATAGCGTGGTTATAAACCCCTCTACGTCTATAACGTTAGTGGAGTTCCTCGCTTACCTAGATCTTAAGTTCTATAACTAGCGTGACTAGATTTACCTCCGCGATTAAAGAATATAAATATATAGGTCGAACTAATTATAATCTTAACCTATATCTAGGACACCTAACGTTACTAGATAAGCGCGGCACTAGACCTTATACTAATTTAGGGCTAATCAAGGAAGCTAGCCCGCTAGAGGATAATAATAATAGTAGTAATATATCAATCCACACTAGGATACTAACCCATAAAACGCGCCTTAACGTACTCCTTAGCGCGATTAATATGATATTTAAGGGTAAATTTAGAATTAACTCCGTATCGCTAATAAACTATAGAACTAGGATAATAGGCCTTACTAGCGGAACTAAAGCTAGCTATAGAATCAGGATAGGTATATAATAGCCTATATCGCGAATATTAGCGACGCGCCTAATATAGCCCCGACTATCGCGGGTAATACTAATATCGACCCTAAAGCGGACTAGCTTTATAAAGATAACGATTACGACTTCGATAATAGCGCGTACTACACGAACGCTAAGAACGATTATAATATAGATATAGAACCCACTAAAGAAAGCCTTATTACGTAAACTTACTTCCTAAACTTTATAGTCACTTACCTTAACTATAACGTAAGCTTCAAGTCAGGTAACGCCTTATACTATCACTTATAAATATATAAGCTATAGGCTACTACGGTCTCTATAGAATCAATAGCTACTTACTTTACGAACGGTTCTATCCCTCTAATCGAGTTAAATAGGAACCACGCTAATAAACCGGGATACGCGTTTCGATCCTACCGTTACGCTATAGTAATAGTCGCGTTATAATCGCGGGATATATATATCACCGTATACTTAGATAGCGGTTACGTTATAATATTAATAGATATAAGGATCGCTATAAAGCTAAACCTACCGATTAATAAGCTCGACTAGCCGATTATAGTAAATAGGATTAGTTCCTAATATATATCTAATTAATAGATTAGCGTGGATACTTATTTCATAGGGCCCACCACGACTAGAAAAGTGGTTATAGAAGCCTACCTCATTTAAGATTTAAAAGTAAAGCTCCTTATTAACGTAGACGTGCTAGGTTATAAGGGAATCGACCTAGATATAAATAATAGGGTCGGATAGATTACGTTATATAAAGGGATAACGTTCCCTATTTATATCTAATCTAAGTCGTATAGGTTTAAGAGTAAACTAATATACGCGGCGAGTAAGGTAGTTATTCCGCCCCACTCTATAGTTAATATACTAGTAAATATCAAGTATAACTTACCCTAATCGCGGGACTTTATATTTCACCCCGCTAGCGCCGAGTACTCTATATACGTATATATAGTCGACTCGAACTTTACGTTCGTGCTAATCGTAAACTATACTAACTTCCTATAAACGGTATAATATAGGGTATATATAGGTATAATCGGTGACTCTAATTATACCACGGCGTATATAATAAGCCCGGACGTAGCTACGTTAGCTATATCACCTACGCTACCACCTTAAATAAAGTCTATATTAAGGCCGACTAACTATAATAAGGTCGTCTTAGAGAATAGTATCACTATTTATAGAGATAGACTAACCACCTCGGCTATTACTAACGCGTTAATATAATATAACGTATAGATAAAGCTAGAGTTCGTGGATATACTAATAGAGCGTTAGATATATATCCCTATAATTAATAGATAGGAAAAGCATATTAAAAGGAAGCGAGTTTACCCTATCGGCCCTAACGAAAAAGAACTAATCGATAAAGTCTTTGACGGTTTATATACTAACAGTAAAATAGACTATATAATAGGATATACCCTAAGCGGGTATCCTATCTTTATAGCGTAGAGATATATAATAAAAGATAGCGAGTATAAGCGCGTGAGTCGCCTAGTCGTTAATTTACGCGATACTAACGCTAAAGTAGTTAAGGATATATATCTAATACCTATATAGGAAGATATCCTTCGTCTATATTAAGGGAAGAAATTTATTACTATACTCGACGCTATAGCGTGGTTCTATTAATAGCGCGTATACCCTACTAACGTCGGTAAACTCGGCGTTATCACCTATAGGGGATATAAAATACTTAAAGTAGCTATAATAGGACACTATAACTTAGTCACCTATATCTAGTATAAACTAGATAATATCCTATATGACCTACGTCCCTTCTACCGCGCGTATATTAATGATATTATACTAGTGTCGTCTACGCTAGATAAGCACCTAGACTATATTTATTAATTACTATAGCGCCTTAAGGCATATAATATCCGACTAGAACCTAAGAAAACCTTTATAGGTTTCCCTACTATCACCCTATTAGGATAAAGAGTAGACTCCCTTAGTATAACCACGCTAGAGGATAAGCTTAAGGCTATACTTAGCCTAGAGTTCCTTATAACGCTATAAGAACTTAAGATATACCTTAGCCTCGCTAGTTATTTTAGAAATTATATTCCCTACCATATATAAATCGTTAAACCACTTTAGTAAAGGAAGACCGATATACTAAAGGATAGGCCTATAAAAGGCGCCTAAAGAAGGAGTTTCTTACTGTAAACCACGCTATAAAGCCCTACTAGCGCCGAAACGTAAAGCTTTAATAAGCTTCGTAAAGCCATACGATATATATTAGTTCATAATATCATATTCTTTAGGTACGACTAGTAATTATATACCGAGATCGACGCGTCTAAAGAGGCTAGTTTTAGCGTAATAGTATTCCATATAAAGAAAGGATAGCTCTATACCGACCTATAGAAGCCGCCTCTAGCTAACGTGGTTAGACCGATTATATTCCTAAGCCGCCTACTTTCGCCTATAGAGCGGAACTACTAGCCCACTAAACTTAAGGTCGCGTGTTTAATATAGGTACTCTAAAAGATCAGGTATTTAATCCTAGCTATTCTAGCCACGTTACTAATAGTCGTATATATAGATCATAACGCGACTATAAATATCGCTATAAATATAAACCTACGTTTAACCGCTACCGAGAACTAAAATCTACGTCTTATACGTGCTATATAATTTATCTAAACGTTTAACCTAAAGGTCTTCTATAGATTAGGCGCGTCTAATAAGGTTACTAATACCTTATCTAGATTATAGAGCGCGACCCTAACGCCACTATCTATCGATCTAGATATATTACCTTAAGGTATCGATATATTCCCTACTAACGTGGACGAAGACGTGGGCGTAAAGGCTCCTATAGATATAGATAATAATATAACTAGCCCTATAACGATTTTCGTATAACTATTAGATAATATATCCACTAAGATTAAAATAGGGTATAACGTAGATACGCGTATATATCGATTAATTAAGACGCTATAAGAAGAAGAGGAGACACCCGATCCTATACGCGTAGCTTTACCGTACCGCTTAGATAACGGATTAGTCTACCTAACCTATAACGATAGAAGCGAAGCTTTATATCTCCTAAGGTTAATAATAAAAGAGATCTTCGCGAAGGTCTATAACGACCATACTTATTAAGGCTTCTAACGTTACTAATAACGTATAAGAGGTCTATACTTCTATAAAGGGATAAAGCTACTTAAGGACTATATAATAAAATACCTAACCTACCTTAAGAACCCTATACCCTAGCACTAACCTTACGGCTTATTATAGCTAATCCTATCTCCACTAATCCTATACCATATAATCATAATAGACTTCGTCGTCGGCCTTCTAAAGATAAAGAAGGGTAATAACGCCACGCTAACTATAACCGATAAGTTCTCTAAGTAGAATAGTCTAATTCCTAGGAAAATAACGTAGACGGGCGAATAATAGGCTATATCGGTAGTAACGTTTTAGTAGATAGTAGACTAGGGTTTCCCTATTATTATTATAATAGATCAAGATCTAAAATTCGTTTAGGGACTTTAGAGAGGTATCTTCTTACTACTTAATATCTACCTTATATATACTATAGCGTACTATCTATAGGCGGACGGATAATCCGAGCGTATAAACTAGACCGTCGAGATTACCTTATAATACTAGTACGCCTAATAGCGTATAATCGATAATAGAGACGTAGACCCCGAAGATAGCGAGGATAATATATCCGAATAGGATAAGGGCCTACTATTTATATAGGTAACACTAAACTCTAGCGTAAACGTATCCACTAGTTATTCTCTATATATACTAATATATAGTATAGAGCTACGATAACTAATAAACATAATACGTTAAGCCTTAGCTATATAGTAGGACTTTATATGCCGCCTAGACGTAGAGCGTAGTATCACTTACGCCGCTATAGTAATAAAGAACTACTACGATAAGACCTATATTCGAAAATAGTTCTAACCCGGCGACTACATTTACCTATAGCTAGGTCATAGTTATAATATTTAGGTAAACTAAAACCTACCGAGGAAACTCGCTTAACGCTTCGTTAGAAAATTTAAGGTCCTCGAACGTATCGGTCGCTTAGCCTATAAGCTCGAGCTTCTACTATCTTAGTCTATCTACCTTATAATTAGCGTAGAGCACCTAGAACTAGACCCTCTTAGTAACGATTTATAGGAATATACCCTAGAACCGTCCTAGCTACCCCTAATTAGCCCTAACGCGGTAGAGATTATACTCGATAGACGAACGAGGAACGTCGGCTATCTACGTATAAACGGTTTAAAAGCGACGATAATAGAATATAGAGTGCGACACGTAGGGTATAGACTAGTAAACGACGCCTAGATTAACGCGAACGACTAACGCTATAGTGATATCTTTAACGCCTATAAGGCACGACGATCACTAAATAACTAAAACTTAAATCATATAAATCCTAGTAATAATATATATACCTTACTATATATTACTTTAGCGAGTGGCTATATTCCCTATCATCTTATAACTACTATAGCATTCTTCACTTCCTAACTCTTCCCGCTCTTTCTTTCTCTTACTTCTAAGAACTTCTTATTCATGTTTTCATATAACTCTTATACTCTTAATAGTGCTTAACCTACCTTAATTCCTATACTACTATAACTCTCACTTTTAATATCCCTATCTCTCACTTTCAAACCCTAAGCTCCTATATACTCTCTTAAACCTCTATACCCTCTTTCTCTTTAACGGTTATTCTTACTTTCTATATACCATAACCGTATTATAAAAGGAACACCCTAACCCCCTATACGCGCTATTATATCGCTAAGAAAAAGGGATACCAAGGACGTAGACGACGCGTTAAAGAAAACGAAGGTAACACTACTAACTTCAGATCTAGTATATAACCTAACCGACGCCTATATCTATAATAAGATTTTAGCTAAGTAGCGCGCGGACCTTACAAAATAGGATAATAAAGAGTACCGTCTTTAGACCGCTACCTATATATAAAAGGGACGTCTAATATAGACGGTCTTAATATAGCCCCTAGACCCTATTACTAACACTAGTATAGATACTAAAGCCGCTATAATACCCCTAGCTATCGAAACACACTTTAACGATAATAGCACCTAGATCGCACCCCCTAATAGCGTGAAGTTATCCGATAAGAACGTCTACCTTACTATAAAGTTTATAACTATAAAGGATAGGGGAAGAGTATACCTAATTAACTTCAACGTTAACGGCCACGTTAAGGTAACGCGGATCCCTAAAGATCCTACGCCGCTCGTATACACCTATAGTCTCCCCTTAATCTTTATCGTATAGGGAGGAATTCCACTAGTAGGAAGAGAACACTCTTAACTAGTTAGAAATATATAGAGTAAAAATAATACCACCATTAAAGCTAATAATAATCTCTTTATATTAGGCCCTATTATAGCCTTATAGAGCTTTATCGATATATATCGTACTATCATTAGGTAGTACTATATATATAATAATAACCGAAAGTATAATATAGAGGAGAGCGTAGACGTTAGCGTCGATAAGGTCGTAGTAGACCACTATTATATAGTAATCCTACTCGGTAACACCGCGAAGAAGACACTAAGCATACTTATCCCCTTTATAGACGTGACCGGCTATAATATCGAATATAGAGATAAATATAATAAAGATACCCTATATAAAGTTACCGTCGTCTAGCGATAATTCTTCATAAAAAATAAGCTAACTAACTTTAACTACAATAATATAAGAAACCTCATATATAAGAACACTTAAAATCCTATAATAGTCATATCCCCTATATTACCATCTAATCTATACTCTCTAGTCACACCTAAGAAGAGATAGAGAGTCACTAAAACGCTATCCACACCTATAAAGCCTACGCCCGTAAAACCTTTATCCGCGATATCCGCTACTATCTAGGCTACCGTCACTCTTATTAATACCACTTAGATAACACTACCCCCACTACTCCTAGGCTAGCTCCACGCTATCCGTATATTTGACCCGTCTATATAGACCATTATAGATAGCATCGACACCTTCGCGGAAGACTAGACAAACGAGCACGACTAGGAAAACGTCTCTATAAAGGTATAGCTAGAGGTGGTAAAGAGCCTACTAGCACGTCACGAACAGCACGTGGTCGCTAAGAAGGCCCTAGATAATAGATACCTTACCATACACACCCAGATCTAGGCGTTCGAGCAGGAATTCACCCGCTCCTACCTTACAACTATACTCACCATAAAAACTAGTAGACGCTTCAAGAGCACCCTTCTAAATAAAACTAATACCCGCGATACCAGCTAGAACCCCTAAGAGATCGCCGATAGAGAGGGCTAAGTGCCTAGCGGCGTAGATAGCGATAATACCGCGCACGCCTGAGCCTATAATTCATGTTCACAACATTTACAACACTTTACTTGCTTTACTTTTCTATTTTAATCCAACTTATATGGCGTTTACTATTTACGTTGCTTTCTATGGAGCCAGTATTCAACTTACCCGGCGTTTGATTTGTTTCGATGCGCTTTATAGCCTCGGGTCGAGGCTTTATTCGGAAGGGGCGCCTATTAGGATCACGTGATGTCACGTGGCCCCACGCTCCTTGACTAGCCAGCATACGTAGCTAGTAAAGGAATCATCTTCCATCTTCCACCTTATCGTACCAATAAGAATCTATATATTAATTATAATACCAGGTAGATAGTATGGTTATTTTTAAAAATCCCTAAATTTACCCTATTAAAAAAAAAGAAATTCGACTTTTCAACTTACTAAAACCTAATTACATTAGACTTCGATTCCCTTGAAATTCAGGAATCGAGTGTATCTTAGAGTTAGTTAAATAGAATTTCTCGAATTTTCAGCTTCTTAAACGCTATATTACGTAAAGCGTTAGACTTTATTATTTTAATTCTATTAGACCCCTATCTAACTTTTAGCGTGGTTTTTTATAAGCTCTAATTAGATAAAAGGTATCTATAGTACGGCATTAGGGGTCCAGTGCTCCATCTCCCATGGGATAGGGTTGCATGGACGATTCGTTGGCCCGATTTGTTTCTGTCTAAATACAGGATAATACTGTCTTTTTTTACCATGTAAACATGTGACTTTGTCACTATGCATTTGCCTACTAATTGTGTCTGACCAGATTGTTAAATTCAGACCATTGTTGTTTTTAGTTAGTTAGAGAATTTTACCATCGTGAATTTACCAGTACGTTCGCCATACACCTGATTCCTGTTAGTAATTGATATATATATCGCGCCTTCTGCTACGCTATATCCAGTTATTTATGCAAGTTTTTATGCCCCAAATCATAAACGCCATTACTGATCTTCATGCCATAATATATAGGAGCAGTCCATCGCCGCCCGTGAAACACCCTTATGCGGAGTCCTATTGAGATCCGAAACCCTTTAGTTCAGACTCGTTTCTACACTTTATGTCCCTATTGCTCCCGGACGGATCAATATGGACCCGAAAACTACACGATCGGTGCACTCTGGTCACTATATTTCTTATATATATAATCGTTCACACTCTCATTAATAAAACACTATGCGATCCCTCCTGAATCACACAAGCATACCCCGAACCCTTCTAACCTAACTATGACCAGTTTATAGTGCGTAACAGTTTGCTTACTACTTGCTACTTACTACTTACCATACGGGGATAGTTTTATCCGTAGTGGACGGGTATATTCCGGCCTCGACCTATATCGTTATAGTTAGCGAAGAGCTAGCTTATAAAGTTCTTTAATCTAAATCCGCGTTATTAGAATACGCCTACCACGCAGTATTATACGAAGACCATATCATCTAGTGTTAGCGCTACTACGGATCCGACTATAATGCCCTCCTCGCCGGCGGACACCTTTAGATAAGAGGTTAGTTTAGCTATATTCGTCTTCTTTCTCTATTCTAGTAGTTTCAACATACTATATAGAAACTCAAACGACCTTACCGTTATACCTCGAATATCACCGCGTCCATAACACTTACTATATACCCATATCTACAGTCAGCTTTTTAATTACACACCATATCAAATATCGTAAGACGAACCTGATAACATATTCTTATACCATATTAAGACTTCCTTATTTATAATATCGGGCGTTAGTCTCGTCTTATCAACTAATTCTCCATCCGAGTTCATCACTCTATAGGTAGGGATAGCGGGCAAATCCGATGCCTTAAGGACATATACGTGGTAAACTTACTATTCATAGCACCGGGGAATCGAACGCTAGACACATTCTCCCGTCAGTTTTTTGCCTAGAAAAATTGCTTTTAAAGCAATCCCACTTACCTATCTAAGCCCGGCCGCTACGAGATAGAGCTACTCCACCTCCGTGCGGGGGCGATACGCGCCGTAGTTACAGATTGGCTACGAAGACCGCTCCGGGTTAGGAGTTTTAGAGACATTTTTAGGTCTTTTGTTATTAACATTATAGTTTTAATTTGTGTCAATAGAAGAGGGAGAGAGCGAGATGTTATGCTCTTTAAATGTCTAGGGAGTGCGGAGAGCGGTTGGCGTCGGCGTTTTAACGTCACTCCGCGGCCAACCGACGCGGGGAAGATATTTTACGGGGTAAGGGTTGTTAAGACTAAAGTGGACTTTCATTTCACCTTTAATTGAATTGAATTGAATTCTATTTGATCATATTCTCACATCTTCTCCCTGAAATTATTCAATTGATATTTTGAGTATCCTTTTCAGTACCAGAAGGTATCGATTTTAAGAGAGATACTATGGGCACCGCGCTAAAACCTTTTTTTGATTTACGACCCATTAGCCACTACTCTCTAGTAGATATAGACCATTACCGCATAAATAATGTAGACAAGAAGACTCACTTGAATGGGTTATGCGGGTTTTGGTTATTCTGGTTTTGGCGCAGTCTATTCCTGTATAATCTACTTTGAACGGACACATCTGTATATAGATTGGATAGCAGATCAACAGTTTTCTCTCCCTCTATATCACCATGGTTAACCTATAACACCCGCTTCTCCGTATTTGGACCATAATCAGCTCAGATAACAATGAGAAAATCGATATCAGACGGTATTAATATACCTTCAGGACTGACTTTCAATTTGAGCGAGCAGTTCGTCTAGATTAAATACACTGTATCCGTCAAACATCATAGGTGGCCGTAAATAGTATCGATCCCAATCCGCCGGTTGTTCTAGAGCATTATACCACCACACGTAACTTTCCATGGGAATATACATCCAGCCAACCATTTCGAATTCGTCATCTGTTTCTCCATCATGCCAATTAGGATGAATTTGGTATTCCCTCTCCTGGGGTGTTATTTTGCCCGAGAACCCTGACAGAACTTTGATAACGGGATCGAATTGAGAATCATTGATATACTTAGTCGAATCTAAGCAGAAATCGTCCATAAAGAGGCAAAAGTTATACCGTGCACCGAGGTCATACTCTGGACCTAGCTGATGATGAGTACTATTGTGAGATCGGAGCCTTTCGAGCACTTCGGGGCTGGCGACGACCTGAGGCAGTTGATCCGCAACCCATGCGTTGAAGTGGTCGCGAATCTCATGGGATGTAGCTCCATTGAATTTCGTGATGTCGTCATTGATAACCAGCTGATGATGTGGTAGAAGGTCCATTCTCTGGTTGTATTCAAGACTGACTTTGATCGATTCCTCTATGTGTTGAAGTAGACGATTCCAGGCGCTCTCGTCCTTGTAAGAACAGCGGTAGATTGCGAATCCCCAAGGGAGATCTGGCTTTTTGGTGAAGCAATCGGAGCGGGAGGCATCAAGTTGCTTATAAACGTCTAACATGTTGCGCGTCTGTTGATGTTGTGGTTTTCTGGTGATTCGCCGAAGGCTCGCTAGAGAGCTCCGTGGTAGACAGCGCTGAGGCAATGCGGAGGTGATACGACTAAGGGCAGGTTGTAGAAGTGACATGGAGCCCAGTTGAGATCCAATAGGCTGAACAGCTGTTGTTCAAAGAGTCAACGTCAAGAGTCGTAAAAAAGGAGGCTTGGGAGTTTCAGCCACCGAAAAGGATTTCCTGCCTCAATGTCACATGACCTGATAAGGACTTCTAGTTTGAAAGAACAAATTGTATTGTAATTCGATTTTGAATGACCTTGAAACGGCAAGAGGTGCATCTCTAGAGAGGCTAGTTGAATCAAAGCTGTGATGAAGCTACTGCGAGAAACAGATAATATTGATAATACTAGCTCATTGAGATGATGATACTCATGGACGGGGGGAGAGAAGAAGAAGGGAGAAGGAGAAGTGGGCAAACTCTCTACTATGGGAGGAGCATACTGGCAAACATGTGATGCCTGAGGCACTAGGGCCTCAACAATATCAGACATCATACCAATTAAGGTCAACACTATCAAAGCCGTATTCATTGAGAAATGAGAGCACATTCTTTACAAATGTTTGCCGATTAGACGAACGCTTTGTAATGTTGCCGAACATAGCCTGGGTTTCCGTGTCATTATCAGAGAATGTCCATCCACCGATACTCACGAAGATCTTTAGATCTGGCTTGGCTAACTTTAGCGCTATAACATCGTCAAACAGTGATATAGGGGTAGCGATATCCATTGTCATGATCTTAAATGTCGACGGGTTGATATATATAAATACATAATTGAGGTGGGTGAGGGCGTCCACTATCCTAATAGTCAGAAAAATCCCGGGCGTTTTTCTAGTTTAGTTTTCAGAAGTCTGAAAAGTTTCTTACGTGGTAGATCACTAGGTGAAGTTTGATGACACTTAGATCGGTCACTCCATGCTTCGTAGTAGCCGATCACTAACTCTAATTAGCAGTGCTATCGATATAAAGAATGATAACTGTTATACCTTTCGAAAGAGCCTTGTTCTTTAGAGATCCACTTTGAGGGGTAGGATGTAAAACACAATTCGATTGACATATATCAGGATCGCAGAAGTCTGTTCATTCATCGTTAGCGGGATGTTGAATTGATCGGGCAGTCAAATCCAGCTAAGTCTTACCACTCGTTGTTCTGTAGAAGCCATATTCAGAGCAACTTCATCAGTTAGCTAACATATAATAGAGGCGAAGAACAACTCTTACCAAGTGTTTAATGGACAAGTCGCATTTGCCGGGCTCGAATCTTTGCCACACTCAGCAGTTGCATGGCAGTTACTCACGCAGCCAGAGCCACAGTAGGTGTCTCCATAGCCACAATATCCACCGACTGGCATTTATAGAGAGATCAGCTCGTAAGCCTTTTTGAACTAGGGACGGAGGTGCGAAGATAATGTCTAAATTACTTCGTAATTTAAAGTGTGACCATTAATCGATCTATAGGCGGCGTTAGGTCCTCTAAGAACCTCTAAGCCTACCCTAAGTATACCCTGAGCCTACCCTGAGCTTACCCTGAGCCTACCCCGAGCCTACCCTGAGCTTACCCTGAGCATTGCCTGAGCTTACCCTGAGCCGGGAGCTTATATAATTCTATATAAGGGGTAAAATATAGTGAGTTCCCTGTATTATATTATCGTATATGATCATTTAGTAGCATCCTAACGCCGACGTGTTATATATGGTAAATCTAAATATACCGGAAGAACTACGTTGTAACACTGAATACGTAGCCCGCCGTTTCATGTCATTAATAGGCTATTCTTAATATTAGCTAGTCTAGGCACCTAGCGTCTCGGTACCCTCACCTAGTTCGAGCGTTAAGAGATTTTTTAACCTAAGAGCCTATACGCCTCTAGACTTCGGTTTTGACTAACACTATCATTCACTAAGATTATACCATACTAATGGGAAGTGAATACTAGATTTAATATCTTATAAAATCTTAAAATAAAAATCGTGATACCTAATCTAATTCTAGAGAACCGGTCTCTATAATACCTATATATAACGGCGCCGAATCATTTTAGCATATCTTCGACTATATATTTATATAATTAATCATCTCTATATATAATAATATTTTAGATTTTCTAGACGATTCTATCGGTAATATCTTAATATTAAATATATCAAGTAATAAGAATAATAGGGAAAGATAGCTGTCTTTTCTTTAAGGTTATACTATAGTATACTTTAATTAACCCCTCGCTCCGCCCGGGGAATTCTCGTGAAAATTACTTGACTACCTCTAACTAAGCGAGGTTTTACTCGTCCCTTAATTTCACTAGAAGGCGACCTTCCTTTATAGATCACTTTAGTCCCTTCCTTAAAGAGGCGTGTTATATATTAGTTAGTTCGTTTGAGCTTATATAACTATAGTTATCGGTCCTACCGTTATATTAGTTTAATAGAGAAGTAATAATAGCGCTTAAGGGTGTAGAAGTGTAATAAATTAACGCGCCCTTAAAAAGCTAGGATAGGAATTATAGTCGGTCTTTAACTAAAAAGGTAGAGAATTAGGTATAGACTATAGTGAAAGAAATACTCTAACGATGACCCGAGCTTTTCTTAGGCTAAGTAGAGCTAATCCTTATATCCCTTTTTCTTATACCTAAACCCTTTTTCATTTTTAGGGGCTAGCTATCACTATCTATTATCCCCTTTAAATTCTATCTATATTAGAGAGATAAGACTTTATTCTAAGAGCGAATAAGCTCTATAGGGTATTCTTCTAGGTGTATTAAGATGCCGGCGATACTTATAGTTATTTAAGCCTATTTAGTAACTAGAGATATATGGTTATTAAGGATTATAGGATTAATAGTTTTAAAATTTAGAAGCTCTCTATTCTAAGTAGGGATTATAAGATTAACACTTTAAGGATGCTAACTAGTAGGATCGATAGGATTCGAGTCATCTAATCCTAATTTAAGGAATTCACGCTCTCTTTCCTAATAGATATCGTTAGTAAAACTTATAGAAGCGACGTTATCGGCACTAAGTATATTTCGTGCTTATAAGATATTCTTAAAGTTAAAGGGCTCTAGGTCACTAACTATAGAAAGTGTCTAGCCTAAGCCCTCTAATTCTCGTTAAGTGGTTTAAGCCTCTAAATATCGCCTATCTAAGTAGACCTTTATCTGCGGGCGGGTAGAAAGGGGGTATCGCTTAGGTTTATAGGAATAAATCTTTTAGCTCTTTAGGCTATAGTTACTAGAATTAGAACTTAGTAGAGTAATAGTGATCGAGACTAGACTTAGGTAGCGATAAGTCTAAGGAGGGTCGCGTAATAGCTAAGCTTTATCTTAGAAAGGATTCTATGGACGAAATAATTCTAGGAGAAAATTAGTGCTCGATATATTAAGAAGTGTAGATAGCTAAAAGAATCCTATAGGTATAGTTTAAAAATAGATAAAAATAGGGCACTTAGAAATAAGGGTATAGAATATAGAGTAGGGGTAAGGGGGAAGGGAGAGAGGGGAGGGAGTAATTGTTTTCTATCTAAATAAGCTATTTAAAGAGGATTATTATCTCTTTTATAGATAAGGATTTCTAGTAAAGCGGTATAGAAAATCCCCTCTATATCATTTAATCTAAGCCGTTTTATCTAAGGCGTAGAGCTATACCGGTTATATAATAAAGGACCGAAGGCTATCGGTAAAAGCTTCCGCCTATATTAGCAGCGTCTTAATATAACCTAGTTCTATAGAGATCGTTAGCCTAGTCTCTATTTATTTATATATATATATAGTTAGGGGTATCTATAGAATAGACTATCGTCGGCCTTAGTGACGTAGTACTTAGCATTAATTAAGACCAGGTAAGAGTGCGGTAATTTCGATATTAGTCTTTATAATAGTATAGTCGTCCGAATTTTTATCGACTAGGTAATAGTAGCGGTAATATAGCTAAGTGAAATAGACTATAATAATAGTCTAACCCTAAGGTAAGGTCGAACGAGGGGACTAGGCTACACCTTTACCACTAGGGGCTAGATAATATAACCTTATATAGACTATAGTAAGTCAGGGCGTACGTATCGAGGGTTTCTATAATATTATTCTCTAACCACGTAAAGAATACTAGCGAAATAAGTAAGGCACTTAGTGAGAAAGGCTTATAATAGAATCTTCACTAAAGATCTTTATAGTATAATTAATATTCGGCGCGGTAGCTAGCACCATATTACACGGTATATCCGAGGGTTTCATGATCTCGGTGTATTAACTTATAAGAGACCGGCTCGCGATATAGGTAACGCTAGCTAGAACGGGCTTAACGGTGGATCGAACGGCATCTCCGGTAGAAATATAAAGTTAGGTGGTAAGCTAGTGCGGATAAGTTAGTAGGGGCCGAGAGAAAGGGGTTAGATAGGAAAAAGAAGTGAAAGTGCGTTAATAAAGCTACGAAGAGGATAAGCGGTGTTTTATAGATAGAGGGCAGGCGTTTAGCGCGATAAAAGCGGCTAGAGGGGCACTAACCCTAAACGGGTAGAGGATGATAACGCTAAGCCGGAAAGGGTAAGTAAATGGCGGAGACGGGTAGGCGGTCGAGGGCGGCAGGACGGCGGTGCAATGGGAGCCGTTTCTGGCCCCCCGCTCACCGTGTCAAATAGTACTACGATATATAGTAGCGAATCATAGGATACCAACTAAGATCATATCTAATAGAGATAAGCTCTTTACATTAAATATATAGTAGTCATTTATAGATTAAGTAAGAATTAAGCTTAGACTCTCTACTATATATTATCTATAGACTAACGGATAAATAGAAAGAGTGAACTAGATAGTAAAATAGTACCTACGACACTATATAAACTACTAATAGGATAACTAGATAGGGCTACTACCTATAGTATAACTAGTATATAATAACGCTATATACTCTATAATAAGAGAATCACTATTCTTTACTAATTACAGGTATAACCCTATGATCTTTAGATAACCAATTAGTAAGATAGCTATAATAGAAATAGTAAGACTAAAGGCCACTAGGCTATAATAGTTATACTTATAACTATTAAGAACCTAAGGGGCTACCCCTAGCTAGTTTAATAGTTCCACTAGAAGAATCGCTAACTAAGAAGGATAAGTCTACTCCCTCTAAAGTAGAAGGAGATAAAGGACTAAATATCTAGGTTAGAGTAAGATTCTCTAACGTAGTGGTAAGAGCTTAAGTATTATACTTATCGGCGAGATAATCTAGCTTAATAAGATCCTTAGTAGATAGAGGATCTTTAGTATCTAACAACTCTCTTAACGTAGAATCGTAATCTAATATCCGATCATTCTAGGAATATAAAAATTAGCATTATTTACGTAAGCGTATTATTTTCATTATTATATCTATTTACTATTTTTTAGCCTAAGTAAGTTTATTATTAATCTTCTACTACTTATATAACACTCTTTACTACTTAGTTTCGCTATAGAACCTTTTAGCATACTTCCGACCCTAACAAGTGCACTTAGCATAGTTATAATACTTCAGGTCCGCTATATAAGAAATACTATAGGAAGAATAATATTCGTAAGGATAATCGATAACTAAACCGTTTATTAATATAGAATAATATTAGATAAGTCTATTTTATTTATAAGTCGCACTATTAACCGGTATGATATAGATAGTATATAACTAGAGATTAATAAAAAATTAAAAAGAAAAATAACTAATATCACTTACCTAAGGGGTAGTCGTTAGCTTTAAATAGCTTTAAGCACGAATCCCTAGGAGAGGGGGAGATAATATTATAGACCTACCCGTCACTGATTAATAGTGCCCTACTAGGTATATAGATAGGCCACCGAGAGCTAACTAGTTTATCTATTAGTAGATCACGTATAATACCTAATACTCTAGTAACCCTAGGTATTTAGGGAAAAGAAGAATCTAATCACGATTAGTGACTAAAAGACTAATTAACCCTAATCAAGATATAGAGTAGGGATTATCCGGTATATATATACTTTAGGATATCGGACGTACCTAAAGTAGGACACGTGACCGTGACTCCTAGATCTACCCTAAGGAGTATACTAGGGAGTCACCGGCGACTCTAGCGGCGACTCCTAGGGAGTCACCTAGGGAGTAGGAACGAAGGATATATAAGGACACTTATTCATATACTTAGTTTAGTTCTTCGTCTTTAATTATATATTATTACTTATGTTTACCTTTAGATTACTAGTGACTCTTTTACTTGATTATATCTTAATAACACTTACGAATAGACTAATACCTCGGTATAGATCTATTCGGCGCTCTACCTAGCATCATTCCTCGATACCTTAAAAGGACCCAGTCTATAGTAAGGCCTACTAGGTAACAGTACGGTTAAGAGTATAGATCGTTAACGTTAGATACCTAAGGAGTATAAGGCAAGCATACCTAGAACCCTTCTAACCTAACTGTGACCAGTTTGCAGTGCGTAACACCTATTTATAGCTATTGCTATGCGAATATTATTCGTTACTACTATATTAGAACGTTAGTACTAAACCCACTATAAACGCTCCCGAGTATACTAATCTCGACCTAACTAGCTATATAAGCTATTACTTCCTCTACTAATTAGAACCGAAAGGATAGTTTATCACGATCTATAGCTATTTCGGGCTTCTTACCTTTAGAAACCGTACCTATAAATAAGATCGGAACTATTAACGAATACCTAACACTTATTCTTAACCGAATAAATATAAAATATTACCATTATCGCCTATACCGCCACTATTATCGCCTATATTACTATTATCGCCGCCTATACCACTAAGGGCTATATTCTTAGGCTCGCCTATATCCGAATAGGGTGCCTCTAAGAGCTCTAGATCGGATAAAATATTCTCTAGCTCGATATATATAGTTATTCGGTTCTAATTAAGGGGTAGAAGATAATCTAGACTAACCATCTACTATATAATAACGGGCTTAGGACGAACGAACGAACCTAAAATAGAGCGGCCGCGCCCTAACAAACTATAAAAAGCTATCACCCTAACCGTAAGATATATCCACACTATCCGTTACGCTATCTAACGAGAATATATACTTCTATACTAACGTGACTATAGGACTTAAACCACCTATAAAAAGGCATAGTTAGTTACGATCCCCTCTATTCCTCTCTATATATATAAGAAAGCCTTCTAGTCGCGCCGAGCGCGCTATAAACCCTTATAATAGTACCGAGCGCGCTATAAGTATATACTATAAGCACGAAGTACGTAGTAAACCCTTAAGATACGCGCGAGCTATAAGAAGTAGGCCTAAGGCGGGGTAACGCTTATATATATGCCCTATAGACGCGAATAGACTCTAAAAGGATTAGGGTCTATACTTATAGGCACGAGTTATTATTACTATAATACTAAGCGGGAAAGAAAGGATAGAAATTAATAAGAAAGGGGGAGGGTAAGGAAAGTGATAATAAGAAGGAAGGAAGAAAGAAAAGGGAAGTTAATAGAGGAAAAGAAATAAGAAGTGCTAGGGTATAACCGATCTCTTATATTATCGTAACTAAGCGGACTTAAGGTTCCTTAAAGATACGAAACCTCTTATATCTATATACTAAGGAACACTTCTTTATCTAAAGGGTACCTTATACCACTCTCACTCTATTATTAATTTTATAAAAACACCTCTTTATTTCCTAACTTCTATTTTTAAGACTTCTTTAATATCCGTACCACTCTATTTTAGCCCTCTAAATCCCTATAGGATAACGAAAGAGCCTTTTACCTCCTTTCTTTCGCGGTTTTTCCCCTATTATACCCGACCGCGCCCTATTCCGCCCGTTCGGCTATAGACGGGCGCACTCTACCACGAAAGGGTCCTATTCGATAGAAACTAAGCCATTCGGAAAAATTTAGGAATATTTTCCGTTTAGTAGGGGAGGATAAGATCTAAAACCCTAGCGTCTAACCTCCAATATATACCCGGCTAGATACATCAATTGATATTATTTAATATGACTAAGTTTTGATGAAGATATTTAAATTTGAAATCAACAGACTGGGTAGGGTGCGTAGCTTAGTTACGTGCGCAGCTAACTTAACGACTACGTTAGCTTTAATATCATTACTTGTAAAGGTTCCTATGAAGTTTACATAATAACTTGACCTTAAGACTATACCTATACTAATCAAAAGAGAATTCAATTTGCTTAAGCTCGCCTAAAGACTAAGCCTACCTTTACAGATGGACTCATGATACCAGAATATTGGGCACATTTACAGGTCTGTTTTGTCTCAATAGTCAGATACTTCTCATCCAGGAAGGGATATGATTCTCTAGACTTGTTGGATCGAGTTTCCCAAGATCACGATACGGCACCCTCAGATGTTACTCCAGCTCTCGATTGGTTGACATATTGATACGATTCATGGTATTTGATGCATCTTTGCAGCAACAAAGTCACAATCAAAGAGTGACAGCCAGTAGAGCTTTGAAGTTTGAAGCTTAGATTTGGCAGTGGGTATCCAATCTTCCAGAAAAGTGGTCATTCATCATAGTAGAGACACATGGACACCACCAATCTTTCCATGGCCAGTATCATATCTATCGTGACCTGTGGGTTTCGAGGGTGTTCAACCACTACCGCTGGGCACGATTGCTTGTCAGCGAAATGATCCTTTGCCAGATCATAGGGATCCGATGCCCAGGACCAGCTGGCTTTATTCAGCGACAACAGACATTGAAAACCATTTCTTGCATGGAAATTGGAATCTGCGCCGGAGCTGCAAGTCAAGAGGCTCTCTCTCAGCGTGGGGTCACCGTTGAATTTCTGACACATATATCTTCTTTGAATGGCATTTTCATGCTGTTGTTCCCATTGAGAGTATCTGGAGGTGCAGCTGGGTCGCCAATTGAGGTACATGAGTGGGTAGTTCAGAAATTGGAGCGAACAGGATATTCCAAGGGAATTCGACGAGCCCTAGAAATGGTAACACAGGTGAAGCGAACCCATCGGCAACGGAAAGCAGACCAAGAGCGGTGGGAAAAGAAACATGTAGATATAATTCACTCAGAATCCTCTCAGTGATATAAGGTTGGAACGTAATTTCGACTTTTTTGTTTGGAACATTTCATAGTGATAGTTCTTGGTCAATGGCCGTTCTAACCTAAACTTGTATGTACAGTAATTCGCAATACGCTCAAGACGAATTTTGACATCTAGTAGAGATCTAGTGAGGCACAAACTATAAGAGGGACAAAAACACTAAAGCCTTGATACTCGTGCCCAAGGATCACAATAGAGCTTTTTTTTTCACGGTGGAAATAACATGATCGTCGCATTTTCTACTTTGTATGGTCTGAAAAGCGTCTAATCTTTGGGCCACTAGGCCTGGTCATGTGCCGGCATGACTTATGATACAAGGGACTTCAAAGTGGTCCAAATTCAGGCCAAATTCAGACATCCACGCATCAACATGGCGAAAACAACCCCGAGCACTGTGATCCTTCGTAAATAAATACAACGAAACAGCGCACACTTCATTTTGCCAATTAACAATTTGCCTCTCCAACCACTTCATCACTCCCTGTACTCACCTTTTCGGCTGGAATAGCCGCTACATCGTCGGGATCACCAAATGTTGCCTCGCGCATGAACGGACTGCGTCTCCGAATCTCCGGGCCCTTGATCACCAATACTACCGGCACAGCCGACAAGGCGAGCCCAATAAACCCTAGCAGCGTCCCAGCCCATCCATATCCCAAATTCGCAAATAACTGATACGACGCCAGAGGCAGGAACGCACCAAAGGTATTCCTCCCCAAGGATGCAGCAGATAACGCACTCGCCGCGTACTTCTCATACGCGTCGGTCAGATAGTTAACGACAGCCATGTAGATGGAATAAATCCCTAACCCAGTCATCCCAATCCCAATTGTTGGGACAATCCACGCCACATCTGGCTGACTCGCCCAGCCGTACCAAAACAACCCTCCCGCAAACAAAATACTCCCAGGAATGGAAGTATATAATCTCGCCTCAGGAATGGGTCGACCCGGTTTCTCGTTGTTTTTCGACGCGGTGCGCAGATATATCCAATCCTGGATGGGGTTGATGAGTGTCCCGATCAGGGCTCCGACGGAGATGGCAAGCTGGATACATCCTGTTTGGAGTGTGTTCATGCCGTAGTTTGTGCTGAAGGTTTGCACGACACTACTAAAGAATAGGAAGAGGATACCCCAAGCAAAGCTGATCCAGAGTGTGAAGAATGCCACAACCGGCTCTGTGAGAAGCATCCGTGTTGGTCGTTCGAACGATAGTTGCATCAGTTTCCAGACGTTAGTCTGCGAGAGCTCGGCTTCAGCGTAGACCGGGCGGCCGGTTTCGGCGCGTATTTTCTTCGCGCGTCTAGTGAGGATGACCTCGGCGCGGGTCTCATAGAGGAGAAACCAGAATACTGGTATGAGTGCAGCGTTGTAGATGATTTGGATGTAGAAGATCCTGCCTTTCGTTAGAACACATATGGTACGTCATACATATTCAGGGATTAGAATGCCGTGCTCACCACCGCCATGGCGAATTCTTATGAATAGCCAGAATAGCTGATCCTACGAATGGTCCCAGGGCAATACCGATCACACTGGTCAAACCGAATAGAGACATAGGGATACTCCGCGCTTTATCACCCCTCCAGACATCGCTGATGCTACCGCCGACGATGTTGATTGCCACAGAGGATGCACCGCCACCGAAGAACCTAGTGACTACCAGCGTCGCGTAATTCTGCGCAAACGCGGACGGGAAGAGCGATACAACCAAGATAAAATACGCGACGAAATACCCGGGCATGCGGCCGGAGGATTCGGTCAGTGGCACGAAAATGAGCGGCCAGAAGGCGGCACCCATGTTCCAGCTCGTTGTGGCCCAGGTGACATTGGGAAATGGCGTGTTTTGGACATTGAAACGTTGGGAGATCCAGTCTGCTCCAGCACCGTAGGAACCTGCCGGTATGCCGGTTAAGATAGAGCTGCAATATTAGTTAATATTGTTGGTGATTAGGCAGAAGCTGAGTGATGATGAACATACACGATGCAAATTGTGATGGTTAATGTCCACTTATAGCCAGGGCTCCAGTTGAAACTATTCAACAGTATTAACCAATTATTCTCCCAAAGAGGAGGAAGAAACGTACGGGTTATCAGGATCATCCGGTCCATTCCACTCATGAATCTCGATATCGGCACGGTCGCGCAATTCATGGTGACCGACCTGACCGATATGGCGTTCGCGTTTGATGAAGGACTTGACTCTGAAATGTATCAGCCTCGAACACAACGTAGATATAGACCAGTTGCACACCGTCCCAGAAAGCTGTCATCGAAATCATTATCGTGGGTGGTACTAGCCCGCCGCAGCGGACTTTGAATATCGCCATTCGACATGGCGGAAAATTATACGACGAGGTGTTGAGTTGTTCGACAGCAATTTTCCCACACGTAGTCTACAACATATAAATCCCACATAGTAAAATTTTCCTGTTTACCAAGAGCTTCCTTGGAAGGAGAAGCAAGACTTCCATGGCATCGTCATAGATCTGGGAGGTCAGACCATTGAGCGGATACGACCGGGCCAGTTGCTCGCGCACCAGGGATGTCACGATGTCAGGGTATCAGTTTAAACAAGGGTTATGTTCTGAAGTGTTAAATTGTACGGTAGCTAGAGAGCTTATTTTATTGTATATCGCTGGTCACTCGCGCTAGTATAATTTATGAAGTGTTGATCACCGTCGATTTAGGGCTGAGGTGTATCATGAACGTCATTCCCGATTGATCCGATCCATGGATATCCACACTCGCCATCATCAGGAATGAACTGCCCTGATCACCTCAAGACGCAAACAGTGGTTAGGTCAGTCGCAGCATAAATGAAGTTCCCCATTGATCATATTGATCATAGTGCTTTTCTTCCGTAAAGCCGTAGGTACTGCGAAACAAGGCTCGTCATCGTTTCCTCAAAAGTTCCGAATTGCCACCCAAATATTTCTTGCGTTTCCCGAGTATCGAGTGTCCACTTAAGGGATCTCAGAGATCCCTCCATCGGTAACACATTGCTTGACACTTCCTCATGAAAAAGCTTATTGCACATATTGTGGATATCCGGATCCCAAATAATTCCATCGGGCGTGCCTGAAGACAGAATGAATTGAGAATCTCCGGCGACTTGGGCTCCATCAACTACGTCAACATGGGCTCGCGCAACATCAGCAACATACACAAGAGTTCCGACTTAGGGGAATGACGAATTAAGGGAAGAAGTCAGTGCGGGTGCGAGAACTAATGACCACAGTGTGCCTTGAGAAGAAGGCTATCGGTGGCGGCAAATGGGTCAAAGTCGAGGCGATCATCTGGGCCATCACCACTGATGGCAAAAGGTTAACAAAATCAAATTGGGGTCTGGGTTTGTGAACAAAGATTTTTGTCGCAGCTCGAGCAAGGGCCGTTGAGGCCCAGTAGGCTTGCATAGCTCCCGAGCACGGGCCCTCGACGATAGTGCCCAGGTGTTGAAGTCGGTGACTGAAGATAGAGCATAAGTAACTGTAGAGTCTCAAGTCCCATTATACTATACGATACCCTTATATAATCTCTCGGTGTCTGGATTCATATTCCATGCAAATGGGATCAGTGTTACACCTAAACTCTGGCCAGCTTCGTCCTCGCCTTCCCCCTCTGGGAAGATTCTCTCCAATATACGCACACGAAGATGTTGACACAATACGGCGGGTTTATGTACACGGGAAGCCGCTTCTAGAGCGGTCGTGACCATGGAGACCGCCGGTTTTACAATCCCTGCGTCGTAAACATCAGTGTCTCGGGAGTAGCTTAAGCATCGACGGAGGAAATCAGCTGGCAACAGGGAATTACCTCAATTGCTAGTGGCGACGTAAGATGTGTTATCACATTGATTCCATATAGGCAGTTAAGTAATGATTCTTTCTCTAAAAAGTCCGGAATTACGACCATCTGAAGTTGTGCTCGTTCAAGGCTCTTTGCGATTTCCGGGTTTCTTTTTAGAGCGGCAATATCAGTTCGCTTGCGAGCTATAGCGCGAACACGATATCTTCTCTCAAGATCTATTGTGAGTGTCTGAAATCCGATGTAGCCGGTGGCGCCTGTGATCTGTTTCCTAATGCATTAGAATCCATCGTCCTGAACCATGTGTAAAAGAGAGATCAATGCCCACTTACTAAAACATGCTCCTAGGCTCTATTGTTTGTCATGATGGGAGGTTTGGTTTCTCTAGAGAGGCTAGTTGAATCAATGCTATGATAAAGCTACTGCGAGAAACAGATAATATTGATAATACTAGCTCATGGAGATGATGATAATCGTGGACGGGGGAGAGAAGAAGAAGGGAGAAGGAGAAGTGGGCAAACTCTCTACTATGGGAGGAGCATACTGGCAAACATGTGATGCCTGAGGCACCAGGGCCTCAACAGTTTCATTCGATGTCTTTGGGGGATTATGAGTCACATGTACGTACATACATTGTACATATGTATAGGCTAGAGACGTGAGAGAGATGGGATTGTGAGAGTTCGGAATTCCGGGATAGATTTCCACTTTCTAAACTGCGACTCGAGGTTAACCTGTGCGCATCGGCACACGGGTTTCCAGGTCACTTCTAATATGCATGTAATCCGTAGGCATCGACCACTTCATTTACCCTCTAGGCGGAGTATAGGCTTTATTGCGGGTGCATCTAAACCATCAATATATAGAACAAGAAGGTGTGGGAATTCGAAGTTAGATGAGGTGAGATTGGCTGTTTGTAGCGACGACGGTAGAATATATGTATAAAGCGCCCTAACATCTATTTCGTCCCCATCTTAATCTTCATACTGATACAATAAAAAAAAGAAAAAGAAAAAGAAATACTCTACGGCCTATCCTTAGATCTAGAGGTAACAGCACCGCGCCATGTCCGTGAAATTCACCCTCTCTTTCTCGCCTTCTTAGTGAGATGGCGCAGCAGGGAAATTGACCCTAAATAAATCACATTCGCAGTTCACTTTAGTTACGATGCTTCATGGCTGCGGAGATTCCTCTGCTTATGGAGAAAACCCGGAGTTCCGGTTACCAGACCTAGTGTTTCAACATATTTGGAGTGTTGAAAAATGGCATGCAGGACGACTAGATAGTAAAGCCTAATTAGTGAATATTCCTTGCATATGAAAACAATCTCTCAATCATTCCATCTAACCTTCTACGAAAGAAAAAACAACATGGCGCCTTTAGCCATATATGGTGCAACAGGCTACACTGGCCGAATGGCATGCCATTATGCCAAGAGCCTCAATTTGAATTTCGTGGTAGCTGGCCGAACAGAGGAAAAGGTCAAAAACATAGCATCGCTACTCAATGTTTCCTATTCTATCTTTGATGTCACCCAAGCTGGCCTGATCGACTCGGTATTTGAAAAATGCTTCCGTTTTCCTTAATTGCGCCGGTCCCTTTATGTACACCAGCAAGCCCCTAATGAATGCATGCATACGTAACCAAGTGCACTATCTCGATATTGCAGCAGAATTGGAAAGTTACCGAGAAGTCCAAAAACTCGACCAAGATGTAAAGGATGCCAACGTCATGCTTTTGCCAGGATGTGGTGGAAGTGTTGTAATGCTGGGCTGCCTCGCGAGTCATGTTGTAGAACAAGTCAAGAGCCCCATCAAAATTGATATTGCCCTGCATGTCGCTGGATCAATTTCACGTGAATCAGCAGTCAGAGCTGGGGAAAATATAACAAGCAAATTCCTGTAGCTTGTGAACGGAGTGTTAGTTGGTCAGGATATCAGGAACACTGCTGAGTTCGATTTTGATGATGATAACGGAGATGTGCCAGCCTTTCTAGTGAGATTGCCAGATCTTATCACCATACAGAGATCCTCAAAGATAGTCAATATCAGAACTTACGTCCATGCCTCTGGTGATAGCTTTCCGACCATGGATCTGATGAGGTAATACAAAATGGATGCAAGAGAGTTGTATTGTAAAGAGAGAGAGAGAGCAAGCCCTCGAACTAAATAACGTATTTTACTAGCGAGTGATGCACACAAGCCAGTGACGCACCCCACCTAACCCATTGATTTTAAATTTATTTATCTTGATAAAAACCTCTTATATTCAAAAATCAAGCTATCTAGGCCTATTTGGACATACATTTCTCTTATGCCCTTCACTTCCACATACTCCGCATTTTGGTAAGGCCCTGGTTCGCGGCTGTAAAGCTGGCGAGGCCCTTCTTTAGGGAAGGGGAGGGGGGGTTCAATTGCTTCCGCTAGCTAGATAATTAACTAAGAGGCCTTCTTCGGCGGGTATCTGCCTTCGAGATCGAGTACGCTTTTGCTTCTACTTCTCGTTAGTAGCGCGTAATTCACCTACTTCTTTTTCAAGAAGGGCGGCGGATTATATAGTGATTTGGCAGGCTTTTAAAACCTGATTTATCGCGCGATTAAGTGGGCTTAGGGGACTTCTTGATCTTACACGAAGTAAGGCATTGATTGACGAAGCTTGCTTTTATAATTAGATATAATTCGAAGGCGTCTTTAGGTCCTAATCACTACCCCGGCTTAGGGGGGGGGGGGTTAGAGTTCGAAGATGAATATTTAGTTTTGAAATCACTTTATCTAGGTGAAAAGGAACCAAGCTAGAAGCCTCAAAGCTATTAATGATAGTTTTCGATTTAAAAGCTTCGATTCGTGCGAGGGGGTAAGCTTTAAGGAAATCAAGTTTATCGATATAATTAATCCCGTTCCATAGTTTTGATTCAACTAGCCAGCTATATGATCGTTTTAATATCGTAAAACAACTAATATTAAGAGGTTATAAAAGATGAGAAGAATACGTAGGCATATACATTAGTATAACCTGATTTTCTTCACAAATTTTATTAAATTTAGAGTTAAATGACTTCTATAGCTATTAAGTATTAAAAGTCGAAATCTCCCCTTTATATATAAAGAAGTCGAAGGAATAAAGAGCTTTTTAAGCTAGTGAAGTCTAATTTCATTAGAGGTCTAACCATTCGGACTAACCTTAATCGCTAATTATCCGGGAGGCCCTTAAACTAAGATTTAAGGAAGACTTTCCCTTTAAAAATCATATATAGAGGGAGCGCCTACCTTAAAGCATTTATATACTTAATTACTATTACCTACTCGCGATTCTAGGTTATAAAAGTGATCGCCGACCGTAGTATTCACTCCTTATAATAACCTTTATAGTTATAATTAATCCTATTATAAAACCAGTCTCGTCGAAGTTATAAATATCATTAGGGTCGATCCTAAATTAAAGGATAGTTTTTTAAATAAGATTAAACCACTCCCCGATAACTTTCGAGTCTTTATATTTCGCACGCTTATAATTATAGCGTCTTAAGAACTAGGAGGAAACAAAAGGATGCCTTTTTACGAAGTTATAAACCCATTTTTCCCTAACTATTTCAACTAGTATAGTTCTATATACGGCGAGTAGAAGATTCGTAGTTTCTCGTATAGTAGAAGGCTAAGGGGTAGCTCCGCGAGTATCAAGTGAGAGGATCTATTTTTAAAGAGATTCCTCTTTAATCTCTATTAATTTATATGAATTAGAGCGAGAAATCGTATAGGGTTAAACACCCTAGAGGCGCGTAGTAAGGGTAGATCTTGGTATATTAAAACGGCGCGCCACTTTACGAATTAAAGAGATTTCTTTGTTTTTAAAAGCCTAGATAGCTAATAAGATCCTACCCTCCTACTCTACTGAATTTCTAGAGCTTCGAGGGCGAATTAGTGGCATAATGGGTGGTTGAATTAATTAAGATCTAATTCCTAGACGCGTTTTGGTTAGGTGGCTAGCTCGCTTACATGGCTAGCTCGCTTACATGGCTAGCTCGCTTACCGGTTACGTTAGTAAACTATGAGGGTCGATGCCTGATCCATAAGGCATAAACATCGTGCTCCGCATACCCAAACACCCCCTCAGGCATAAAACCTGAAGGCAAAATGTAGAAACCACGTGACGAAGCCATATCAATCCTTTCCTTTCTGGCTCACATAGTAAAAACTGCTGATTTTCTTAATTTTCCATTAATTCAATTCAATTCCCTATAGTCATTAACTTGGCACGCATAGGTTCAAACTTCTCCCTATAAAGTGCCTTAGTCAACGCATCTATAACGTTCTCCGCACTGTCGACCAGTATAAATTTGATTCTTCCTTCTCTCACTGCGTGCTATATAAAGTGGTATCGAGCGTCAACCCACTTCGTGCTCTTTATATATGAATCCTTCTTTATTAAGGTAACGGTATTATCACTATTAGTATGGATCGTGAGGGGTAAGGCTAGTACGGCACCTATTTGATCGAGTATCTTTATAAGAAATAATACCTCTCTCACTACTATATCTATTATAATGTACTCCGTAGCTATACTAGATCTTATAATAATCTCTTCTTTCTTTAACGACTAGCTAACTAGGCAGCCTATATAATAGAACATAAAGGCCTCCGTCGATTTACCGTCCTCGTAATCTTGATACGAAGCATCAATAAACCCGATTAAACCTTCTTCCTTATTCCTACCTAGTAGCAAACTAAGCTTTATATTCCTCTTTAGATATTTGATCACTTACTAGAGAGCTTTAATATCTTCCTACCTTAGTGCTATAACCTAGCGTTATAATCGGTTAACTGCTAAGGTAATATCGGGCCTAGATTTATCTAAGAGCTAGCTAAGCTTACTAATATCTTCTATATAGGATTTGATTTGCTACTTCGGTAATTAAGAGACGTTATTAGTAATTCCTTCGCGAACATCTTTATTATCTAGTAGCTTTATGATTACTAGCGGTTTATATAAGGTTTATATTAGTAGGTAAGTGCCCGTTCCCTAGATTCCCGCTTTAATAACCACTTCTTCGACGTAGGTAGCTTGATTTAGTATGATTCCTTACTTTATATAAATGATACTGCTTCCTAAAAATCTACTTAGCTTTATACTCTTGAATTTAAATAGAATTATCTCCTTAAACCAGTCGATATGAGCTTCCTTATATACGGCAATTAATATATCATTAATATAAAGTAGAAGCTAGATCACTCGTTGACTGTCCTTATAAATCATGATATATGGTTTATCTTTAATTACCTTAAACCCTATATTTCTTAGTTCACTAGTAATCGTATTATACCATAAGAAAGCTGATTATTAAAGACCGTATAATGCTTAGAGGAGTAGACACACTTTACTATCTTCCTTAAATCTAGTAGGTTAACGCATAAAGACTACTCTCTTATTAATAATAGCATTCAAATATGCTACCGTATAGTCAATTTATTCTAGCATCATACCATTTACTACCATAAGGCTTAAAAATAACCTTATTATTTCTCTACATATAATAGGTACGAAGCTCTCATTAAAATCATATCCAGGTCTTTAACGATTTCTATAAACCACCTATCTAGCATAGAACTCCTTAACGTTATTATCCTTATCGATCTTAAGATTATATACCTATTTACCTGGTAGAATAGTCGGTCTAGTTAGCGGGTAATCAATCAATTTATAAGCTTTCGTATCATAAAGCTTACCAATTTAAACCTATATAGCTTCTTACTGAAGATCCTTCTCTATCGACTTCATAGCTTCTAAATGATTACGAGGCACTTTAATTTTCTAGGATTTTAGAGGCTTATTAATAGGTGCTAGTAAAGAACCTTACTTAGGCTCTTACTTACTTAATAATATCATAAATCTAATTCCATATAGAGAATTCCGCTAGTAGTCCTTCTAATCTAGCTTATCCACCCCTCCGCTTACTACTAATCCTTCTATAGCGTATTATACTCCGCCATCCTCCTTTCTTCTACTATATTTATCCCATTTAATCTCGTTATAGTACTCGGGGGCCTTACCTTTTATGGCTCTTAGTGATCGATATAGGGAGAGGGATCGGCTTATATAAAGTGGATTCGGTTCGCTTATTAGTTTAAGTCTTTCTAGTAGAATCAATCGTACTAGATTTAGCATAAATGATATACTTGGTCTCTTAATTACACATGGAACTCGCTATATTAATAGTGACGGCGAAGGGCTTAGTAGATTAAGGTCCGCTATTAAGAAGGGATAGTTGATGTTCCTTAGAATTTCGATAAATCTAGTCTCTCTCTATATAGTCGTCGGCGGAGAAGCTAGAGCTTACACTCGCTATTTAATAGAAAGCTATGGCTAAGGGGTAATCTATCTTATTTCTTTAATAACTCCTTTATCTAGGAAGTAATAAAGCTCCGGCTTAGTGAGATCATCATCCTCGATAATACTATATTGGTATAATTGCTCTTTATTAACTATAGTATATATATAAGGATTCATCATTCCCGCATAAAGAGGTTCACTAAGTAAGAACTTAGTCAATTTAGCAGTAACTTCCTCTACGATTTCTTCATCAATCTAAATGTCGGAAGCTCTATCTAATGACTGCCGCGCTAGGCCTTCCTAGAAAACCACGTCTCTATGCTTTATCACTTTCTTCATCTTAGGATTATAGATATAGAAGTAATGCCCGTTATCACTTTTATAGCCGACAAGGTAGCCGATCCAGGCACACGGATTTATCTTTATGCTTTATACGCGGGTTTCCTTAGGCTTATAAACGTATACCTTAGCGTACCAGACTTATAGAAAGGAGAGGTTAATAGCTTTATGATCTACTTATAAATTAAGTGCTCTTCGCTATACTAATATCGGTACCTCACCCCCTAAGCGTGCTAGTCTATTCATGATATAGACACTAGCATTAGCTGCCTTAGTCTATAGCTCCTTGGGGGTATGAGCATTAAAATATATAGTCCTAGCCACTTATAAAATATAGTGTCTACTAAATTCTACCACCCTATTTGTAACGGATAATCTGGGTCTGACTAGGAGAAGACTGGCTTGGCAGTCTTCTTTGTTTCTACATTATAACGTGGCAGAATCGTACGGGGTTCGCCACAATGTCTATTGACTCGTAAGCCAATCTTGGCATATATTTATCCTATTTCCTTATAGGAAAGGAATCCCTAGGAACCCTCCTGATTCTAGTAAGAATTAGTCTTGGCTTATTAAGATAATATAATTCCTCTCCTCTCGATATAGAGAAGCTATTCGTATCTTACCTGATTAATAGGCTTTATATACCTGCATTTATATATTCTTATAATTCTAATTCTTCTTCTTTAATCACCTAAGAAACGATGGCTCTATCTACTCGTTAGAGCTCTCGAAATAATACCGAATCGTAAGAGTATAACTTAGGAAATAAAAACGATTTAAATACCCTCCTTTCTATTAAAGAAGAAACCCTTATACTAAACTAACTCGAAATAGTCCTAGAAACATAATAACCTAGGTAAACCTTATACCTTCTTATAGAAGAGGAAGTTAGAGCTCTAGAATAATAAGTGGAGCTCTAATAGAGACTTTTAGCTACTTAGTAACTTTTTAAGGAAAATAAAGAGAGGCTTAGGGGTTACTAAAAGGGTAAAGGGACGAATCGGCCCCGAAGAGAAAGAGGTTCTTTATCGGAAAGTGATATTAGCTAAAGGGGAGAGATTAAGAGATATATTAATATTTTTAATAAGAACTTTAGTATTAAATAAAGGGAATCCTGGTTAAATGATCTATAAGCCCTATTTAGAGGAGCGCTAAAGAAATTCGTCTCTAATTCATAGAAGATTCTTAGCGCTATAAACTACCTCTATACCATATATAAAGATAAATAGTAGCTCTATAAGAAGAATCACCCCTAAGACGCTTACGATTAAAAGGCGTTTAAAAAATAGACTAAGACTCTATTAAAGAATTTATATAACATTCTTACCGATATCTTAATTCTATTTTAGGAGGTAGAAATACGCCCCTACTAAGACCTATATGTTTTTAAAGCCTACCTCGAATCCCTAGAGTATCATATACTAACCTAAGGCGAGGAGTAAAAGGCTTAAACACTATTTATAAAAATCTAGAAACCACTTTAAGATTTAATGATTATATCTAATAATAGTTCACTACCGACTATAAGAAGCGAAATATTAAAACTTACGTCTACACTCTTTTATATCCACTTCCCCCTATCGAAAAGAAAAGATTATTCCGCTTATTAATAAGATAAGAAAAAGAGGCGGAATAACCATGATTCGAGCCCGAATTAAAACTGATTTAATAATTATCCTTTAACCTCTTAACCTTCTAAGGGAGGCCGAGGAAACTATAGAGGAAGAGGGTTAACTTATAGAAACGTAAATAGAGGAAGAGGTAGAGTCTATAGAAATTTAGGTAGAGGATTATTTCGATTAAATAGTAACACTACACTAAGGAATAATAAGTGAAATAATAACGGTTCGATAATAGATAGATCGTGCTTTATTTATAAGGATAAAAATCACTAGGTAAATAACTATCTAGAACGAGTGAGTATCTAATCTATCTTAAAAACTCTATACGAAAAGAGAGAAAAGGAAAGAGAATCGGGAAAAGCTATAAAACTAGATTAAACCCCGAATATCTAGTTTAATTCCCTTAAATTAGGACTACTACTCGACTATATATACTAGTTACCTTATATAACGGTATTAAAACGTACGCGGATCTTGATATAGGCGCTAAAGTTAATATAATTAGTAAGGAGTTTATAATAAAAAATAAATTAAAACCAGCTCTATACTCCTCCCTTCTATTAAAGGCATTACACCTATACGACTTACTACTTATAGAGTATTCTAGACGCTAATTACCATAATAGATTCTAGAGGGATCAAGAAAACCTTTAAGAGGGTATATATAGGAATCGATCGCGATCCTAGACTAGAAGGAAGCCTAGTGCTTCTATCCCGAACTATAATCGATAAGTATAATATTATCCTACGCCTAAGCGTAGATAAATAGTGGTTTAGAATCTATAGCTTTAAGCTAATAAATCTATACTGTTTCGTAAAAATAGCGAGAAATAAGGTAGTGATCTATACGCTTATTAAGATACTAGAAGAGGTTTAGTTACCTGATAAATATAGGAACCATCTATATCTAGATCTATTATAAGTTCCTTCTAAACTAGAAGTGTATCGTGATATATTCGACTATAAAAAGGTAGGGACTCTACCACGAATCAAAAACACTAATCATATAATTAAAACTAAAGAAGGTAAATCCCCGCTATACGGCCTAATTTATCTACTCTTAAGGAATAAACTAAAAGAACTATAGGCCTACCTTATAGATAATATTAAGAAAAAGAGAATCCGACCGTTAAAAAGCCTAGCGGGAGCGCCTATCCTTTTTATTCTAAAGAAAGATAGAGGTTTACGACTCTATATAGACTATAGAGGACTTAATCGTATTTCGGTAAAGAATCGCTACCCTCTCCCTCTTATTTCGGAGATCCTTAATTGTCTATCGGGATCAACCTACTTTAGTAAGGTTAATATTAAGGATATATACTACCGGATTCGTCTATAAGAAGGAGATAAATAGAAAACGGCTTTCCGAACTTAGTATGGCTATTTTAAATATATAGTCATGCCATTTAGGTTATCTAATACGCCCGTAACTTTCTAAAGCTATATCTATATAGCGCTTAGTGGCCTAATCGATACTGTTTATATAGCGTATCTTAATAATATCTTGGTATTGACTAAAGATCAAGAATTATATATAAATATACTTTAATAAGTATTCGAAAGGTTATAGAAAGTAAAGCTCTATATTAAGGGTTTAAAATATTATTTCTATAAGAAGGAAGTCGAATTCCTTAGATTTATTGTGAATAGCGAAGGGGTTAAAATGGATAAAGATTATATCCGCACTATCCTAGAATAGGAAGAGCTAAAAAGCTTCTATGATATCTAAGTTTTCCTAGGATTCTATAATTTTTACCGTCGATTTATCGAGGGTTATTCCTATATTATATTACCCCTTATATTAATAATAAAGGGAAGTAATAAAGGGAATAAACCAGGAAGTGTGATACTAAATATAAGCGAATCGGTAGCGTTTTAGCGACTAAAAGTGGCCTTTAAGTCAGCCTCTCTACTAAGACACTTTAATCCTAAAAAATATACTAGGTTAGAGACTAATATATCGAATAATACTATAGTAGGCATTATATCTTAACCTAATGAAAATAGACGATACTATCCGGTTATATTTTAGTCTTATAAGTTCTCTAGTCTAGAACTAAACTATACGACCCTAGATTAAGAGCTATTCGCTATAGTATACTTATTTAAATACTAGAGACACTACTTTAATAGAAGTAGATACCTAATTAAGGTTCTTTCTAATCATATAAATTTATATGCTTTTATATCGTAATAGAAACTAAATAGCCGATAAGCTTATTAGTATATATTTCTAACCCCTTTTAACTTTATTATAAAGCATAAGGTAGGGAAAACGAACCCTATAGATAGGCTTTCCCGGATCTAAAATTCTGAGAAGAGATCTTCTAGAGCGGATCTAACGGCCACGATTCAAGGAAGAATCGTTAGCGAAGAGGTCTCGAATCTAAAAAGGGTCGAAGATACTTAACTAATCATAATCTAAAGTATTATATAAGGAAATAACCTAGACGTAGGTTTTAAGCATGATTTAGAAGAATATGACTCTCTTAGTATGCTATAAGGCACGAATATAGAACGCATTAATACTAAATCGGCAGATTAGGCTAAATAGAGAAAGCTATACGATAATTTAGATATTCTATTTAATATCGATAGCTCTATAACTATAGTAATTAAGTCTATCGGTATAAAAACTAAGAAAGACATTCTCTAATAGATCACCCGGCTATAAAGCGAGGATCTAGAGATAAACCGCTAAAAAGGTAACGTCTTAGCCACGAAACCTAGTAGTAAAGGATAGATAACTAACGCCTCGGATTTACTATAGTATCGAGGACGTCTCTATATTCTAAAGAAAGAGGGAATAAGGTAAAAGCTCCTTTCTCTTTATTATAATGATCTAACTATAGGCTATTTCGGTCGTACGAGGATAGAGGAATTACTTAAACGTAATTACCATTAGATTAATATATAAGAAGACGTGAAAGGGTATATTAAATCGTATAGAATCTACTAAATAGTATAAGCTCTAAGGTATCGCCCCTTTAGTAAGCTAGAATCACTACCGATTCTACCACGACCCTTTACCGAATTATCTATGGACTTTATCATAGGTTTACCTTAATCGATCTAGAAAGGAAGGATAGTTAATGTTATTCTAGTGATTATAGACCGCTTTTCGAAGTAGTGCCTATTCTCCCTAGTTTTAACCACGATAGATATATCCGAATTAGCGGAGCTTTTCTATAAAGAAGTTAAACTAAGGTATGGACCACTAGAAGGCATTATATCCGACTAGGGATCAGTTTTCATAAGTAAATTTTAGTTAAAACTATATTATATATCAAAGATAAAATTACGCTATTCGACGGCGTTTTACCCCTAAACCGATAGTTAAATAGAATAGATAAATCAGACTCTTAAATATTACCTTCGTTGCTTTATTAATGAACACCAAAAAATATAGCTAATATTACTTCGTATAGCTAAATTCGCTTATAACCATATATATAATACTATAATTAATATATCAGCATTTAAAGCCTTTCTAGGTTTTAACGTCAATTTCTAAATTCGCTCTAAGGACGGTAGCGTAGAAAGGGAGGCGCTAGCTATATAATCACGTATTAAAAAGTTAATAAAACTCCACGAATAACTTAAGGAATCATAATGAATCGCTATAGAATCATAAGCGAAACACTATAATAAACGCTACTAAGAAATATCTTTTAAGAAAAATAATCTGGTCGCATTATTAATAAAAAACTTACGGTTAAAAGCTAATACCATAAAAAAACTATCCCTACGATTCATTAGACCTTTTAGAATCCTAGAAACTATCGGGAAATAAGCGTATCGGCTACTACTCCTAGATAAATATATAGCGATTTATAATATATTCCCTATCTAACTCTTAGAAAAATAGCACCTATAAGAAGGTCATAAAATATTACCTATACCAGACCTAGAAGATAATAATAAATAGGAGGTAGAAGAAATCCGTGACGATTAGAAGATCGAAGGGGAACTATACTACCTAGTTAAATAGATAGGATAGCTATCGGAATATAACTAATAGGTCCTAGTAAATACGATAGAAAATACACCTAGAATTATGATAAGATATTAAAAATCAAAAAATAACTAAGAATATATCATTCTAGCTATAAAAGCTATAGGAAAATCTAGCATAGAAATTATTAGAGATAAGGATTTAAAACCGAAACATCTATAAGACACACCTGATTAACTCTAAAAATCCAGACACCTCTACTAACTTATAAATATAAAAAATTCAAGCATAAGAAACCGGGGCGAGATACCACTAAAGCAATCATAATATATAGTCATTTAAAGCGTGATCTCTATAGGGAAATTATTAATAAGGGTCTAGAAATAGGTCTCCTTAGTAGGCTAGAAGTCATAACCATTAAGAGCCAAGATAACCTTCTCCCTAACTCGGTCCTAATACTTAGCTATATAAAGATATTAGATATATATAACTTCCTCGATAGGTCGAAGTATAACGTAACAGAAGGCCCGAGTAGTAAGTTATTCGTAATTAGGTATAGGGTTAGGAGGGACCGGAATAGGTACGATAAGGGCCTACCGATTAGTAACCCACTACTAATATATAGTAAAAACTTCCTAGAAAACCATATTAGTAAAGGCGACGATATTAATATAAATCACTCCTAAAACATACCTAAGAAACATAGGTACCAGTTAGGTAGTAGCGTCGTCGATACTACTTAATAAAATTATTAAATCCAGAAAGGAAATACTAGATAATAGCCGAAACACTCACGATTATAGCTAGAGGAAGGAAGTAAATAACCTAGTCTTTATCATCATCCTTAGCATTAGGATTAGTCATAGGAACACCTAGTTTATAATTAGTATTCAGCTAAAATCCTTTAGCCCACTTAATAATAGCTATACACTAGAACTTATAACCTATAATTCCGTTAGGAACCTATCTAAAAGCCATATTAGAAGAATATAAATCACGACCGAAACACTCCTAAATATATACACTATAGCAGACATTATTAGAGCCTATATAATATAGGTAAGTAATCGAATTATAGGTACTAGCGAAACACTAGATAGAGAAGGGCGAATGAACCTAGAGTCGCTACCCTCTCTATTTATATATAGACACGCGAAAACACGTTATATACTAAGTTTCTCGGAATAAGATCGGGTTCTATAACCGATAAGGAGATCGAATTAGCAGCATCGTTATAGAATCAACTTAGAATCACTATCAGCTTAACATAGAAATAGCCTTAGAACGTAGCTCTCACTAAAAGAAAGTAAAAGATAGAGAGATATAAGCGAACATAGAATAAAAGACACACAAAGAGAGGGAGAAGTAAGAACATAGATATAGAAAAGAAAACAAAAGATTATTATTATTAATAAATAATAAATATAGGTTATAATATATAGAAATAGAAATTATAAACCTAGACTAAAGTAATAGTTATTAATAGTAAAATAATAACTATATAACGATAAAATTATAAGTCACTATCTAAATAATAATAAATCAATACCGAAACACTATAGAAGTAGTTATAACTAGGGCAGGTGAACAGGAAACGTTCCTTCTAACTCGTCTATATAATCCGAAACATTATTAACCATCTAATATAATAGAACACCCTTTATAATAAGAACTTCCGTTATAGAATTTCTTATTACCTCTTAGATCTTAATAAGAAGATCCCACTTTACTTAAGACTATATTATAAAGCTATCGTCTCTAATTTATAACCTCTAACCCGATTCGGCCTTATAGGCACCCTATTCTATAGAGGAAGCCGTTTAAAGAGGATAAGGAAGTGGATTTAGGTATATAGCATAACGGCTATCTAAAAACTTTTTATATCGAGATAACGTTTTCTATAAGATTATTAGTGGTTCGTCCACGAATCTAAACCGAGTCCCTATTAATACTATAGGATATATCTTTATCGTTTTCTTAGATTCCCTAATACTATAATCCGATATATAGGCTATATAAGTATAAATAAAAATATTTACTAATTTCAATAAAGTAGTATTTATAGCTTCGAGAAAAGCATCATTATTATAGAGTTTATTAGAGGGATCCTATTCCTAAGCTATTTACTCGAGAATCGCTATTAAATCACTAGCGTCTCCCTATATACCCTTAGCAGACTATTAAAACTATTAGAAGACCGTCTATATAAAGAAGATAAAAGGACTTACCCAACTATATACTACTTTCCTATAGACGTATTAAGCATATCTCTTCGTCCCTTTATTAGCGAGAAAGCACTAGATCGAGAGCGGATCATCTATATCTTCGACATTAAAAGTCTAAGTAGTTATATATAAGCATTTCATATACTAAGTGCTAAAAAGTTATATACGGTTTAGTCGAGGAGGCATGATTTAAGGTATTTTAATATAGAATCGCTCCCGTTCTATCGACGCGTCTAAATACATTTTAACGTATAAAGAAAGTTAATCTTTAAAGAAGTAATATTAGATAAAATCATCTAATCCCTACTTTCAGGAACTAATTTTAGTTTAAAGGTTTAGAACACTTCTTTCTATCTATTCTTAGGCATACACGGATAAGGACATCCGTTTAGAAAGAGGGAGGATAATTATAACGGATAACCTAGGTCTAACTTAGAGAAGACTAGCTTAGCAGTCTTCTTTATTTCTATATTATAACGTGGCCGAATCGTGCGGGGTTCGCCATAACGTCTATTGACTTGTAAGTTAATCTTAGCATACATTAATCCCATTTCCTTATAGGAAAGGAATCCCTAGGAACCCTCCTGATTCTAGTAAGAATTAGTCTTGGCTCATTAAGATAATACAATTCCTCTCCTCTCGATACAAAGAAGCTATTCGTATCTTACCTAATTAATAGGCCTTATACACCTGCATTTGTATATTCTTATAATAACCCTAAGATAAAGAAGGTGACGAAGTATAGAGACGTGGTTTTCTAGGAGGGCCCTATTAGGTAGTTATTAGATAGAGCTTCCGATATTCTAATTAATAAAGATATTATAGAGGAGATTACTAGTGAATTAACTAAGTTCTCGCTTAGTGAACCTCTTTATACGATAGTGAAGAAGTATTATATATATAAACTAGTCGATAAAGAGTAATTAAACCAGTATATTATCATTAACGATGATCTTACTAAACCAGAGCTTTATTACTTTCTAGACGAGGGAGTTATTGAGGAAGCAAGATAGACTACTCCTTAACCTACCCCTTAGTCTAGTATTAAATAGCGAATATAAGCTTTAGTCTCGCCGCTATCGACTATATAGAGAGAGACTAGATTTATTGATACCCTGAGAAACATTAACTATCCCTCCTTACTAATAGTTCCTAATATACTAAGCCCCTCGCCGTTACCGTTAATGTAGAGAACCCCTTATCTAATTAAGAGACCGGAAATATCTATACTAAACCTAGCACGATTATTTCTACTAGAGAGACTATAGCTAACTAAGCTATAATAAGCTATATTAACCCTACTTCCTCTAGACCGATCTATATTAGCTTCCCTACGTCGATTATCGAGATCTACGAAAGGTTAACCTCCCGAGTACTATAACGAGATCGAATAGGGTTGATATAGAAGATAGAAGGGCGGTAGAGTATAATACGTTATAGAAGGATTAGCGGTAAGCGGAGGTATAGAAGGTCTAGATCGGAATGACTATTAGAGAAACTCGCTATATAGAATAGGGTTTATTATATTATTAATTAAGTAGGAACCTGAGGAAGGTTCTACGCTAGCACTAGCCGATAAACCCCTTAAATCCTAGAAGGTTAAGGTGCCTCGTAACTACTCGGAAGCTATAAAGTCGATAGAGAAGGATCTATGGTAAGAAGTAATGTGTGTCTAGATAGGTAAGCTTTATGATATAAAGGTATATAAATTAGCTGATTACCTATCTTCTAGCTCGATAATTCTACTAGGTAAATAGGTCTATGATCTAAAGATTAACTAAGATAATAATATTAAAGACTTCCGAGTAAGATAGGTAGTATATAGGAATCGATATCGGCCTAGATATAACTTCGACGAGAGCTTCGTACCTATCGTATATAGAGAGACCATAAGGTTATTCCTAAGCCTCGTAGTAGTAAATAGTATAGTACTCGAATAGATTAACTATACCGCGGTATATTTAAATGCTATGATTAGTGAGAGGATGGTTTTTATAAGATAACTAACTAGCTTTAAAGAAGAAGGTAAGGTGTGCTAGCTACTTTAAGCTTTATACGGACTTCGTTAATCAGCTTACTTATGATATAGAATAATCGCCGCTAAGCTAAAGAGCATGGGGTTTATAGTAATTAAAGATAAGCCTTATATCATGATTTACGATAACGGTTAACGGGTGATCTAGCTTCTACTTTATATCGACGATATATTGATTACCGCGTACGATGAAGCTTATATTAATTGGTTTAAAGAGACGATTCTATTTAAGTTTAAGAGTGAGAAGCTTAGTAGATTCTTAGGAAGTAGTATCATACGTATAAAGTAAGGAATCATGCTAAACCAAGCTACCTACGCTAAGGAAGTTATTATTAAAGCGGGGGTTTAGGGAGCGGGCACTTACCTACCTATATAAACCATATATAAACCCCTAATGATCACGAAGCTTCTAGATAATAAAGATATACGTAAAGGCATTACTAAGGACGTCTCTCTATTACCGAAGTAGTAGGTTAAATCTTACCTAGAAGACGTCGGTAAGCTTAGCTAGCTTTCGGATAAATCTAGACCCGATATAGCCTTAGTAGTTAATCGGCTATAACGCCGGGTTACGGCACTAAGGTAGGAAGATATCGACGCTCTCTAGTAAGTGATTAAATATCTAAAGAGGAACATAAAGCTTACGTTACTACTTAGTAAGAATAAGGAAGAAGGTTTAATCGGGTTCGTCGACGCTTTATATCAAGATTACGAGGACGGTAAGTTAATAGAAGCCTTCGTGTTCTACTATATAGGTTACCTAGTTAGCTGGTCATTAAAGAAAGAAGAGATTGTTATAAGATCTAGTATAGCTATAGAGTATATTATAATAGATGTAGTAGTGAGAGAGGCATTATTTCTTATGAAAATACTCGACCAGATAGGTGCCGCACCGGCTTTACCCCTTACTATTCACACTAACAGTGATAATGCCGTCGCCTTAATGAAGAAGGATTCGTATATAAAGAGCACGAAGTGGGTCGACGCTCGATACCACTTTATACGCCACGTAGTGAGGGAAGGAAAGGTTAAATTTATGCTTATCGATAGTGCGGAGAACGTCGCAGATACGTTGACTAAGGCACTTTATAAAGAGAAATTTGAACCTATACGTGCTAAGCTGATGACTATGGGGAATTGAATTCTGATTTACATACTAAAGGATTAATTGAATTGACAGATAGAAGGAAGTGCAAATTAGAGAGCTTTGAGCATATTGAAAATTAAGAAAATCAGCAGTTTTTACTATGTGAGCCAGAAAGCAAAGGATTGATATGGCTTCGTCACGTGGTTTCTACATTTGCCTAAGGGTTTTATGCCTGAGGGGGTGTGTTTGGGTGTGCGGAGCACGATGTTTGTGCCTTATGGATCAGGCATCGACCCTCAGATAGTTTGCTATTTAGTTCGAGGGTTTGCTCCCTTTCTCTTTTTCCAATACAACTCTCTCATCTCGATCTGCATAATCTCATTAGAAATATCTCGGGATAGGGCGTTTGATGTATTTGCGACGATGTCGGGATCGTCACTCTCGTGTGTGGAAGGAGTGTTGGGCTCTTCAGTGACAATGTACTGGCATGAGATGCTTCGCATAGAGCATCGTGAGCTGCTGCAACGTTTCATGTTGCATCTCGTTTTATCTGTAGCACATTGACGGCACGCTTTACGCCGTAGTGGTTGCTTATTATTACACTTATTCTTCAAATGGCGAGAGAGTGACGATCCTACAGGGTGGTCCGTATGTAATAGATATAGACCGAAAGAACGGCCGCGCGAGCTCACGGTGGTTGAAATGAGTTTCACACCATGCGCATACCGTCTTCCCTTTTATAGATTCCACTTCCATCATGTAGTAGAGATCGAGGTGTGAGGGGGAGGTGACGGCCTGAAAACGGCGTCCAAGGTACGAAAGTACCAAGCAGATGGACCTCATTCATCCATTGGATTTCTAGCCTGCTTATTCAGCGGGACCGCCGACCTCGGAAGGCCCCGAGGTCCCGAGGTCGGGAGAGCCCGATGTGTAGTCTATCTAGTTGTCCTCTTCATACAAGGTACTTATGTATGGGATACGTAGGGAAAGATAAATAGGCTTCACACATCTTAAATACCTTGAACTTTATCTTACAGGTTGTCCGGAGATAACATATTGATACAATCTTGAGAAAGGATGCAATATCAGTACGTTAAGAACGTTCCAAATGGACCGCAAGATGTTTTTATAATGAATGGACATATTTACTCATGGAATACGCCGGCGCGTTAGGACCAGAATAGAAATGATCGATCTCTTTAACAAGTTCCCAACATATCAACAAGAGCAGCCTTCTCAGCCTGCGTGATGGTGAGCTCATAGACTGATTTCACCTTCACCCACATCTTGGCATATGTGCAGTAGTATGACGCTATTTCAATTGTTAGCAATTTTTGTGACACGAACACACATTGTTTATAGCTTACCAAGAGGAGGTTTCCAATCCTCGGGCCCTTTGTCGCTCTTGGCTTGATTCACGTTATCCGTAACTGCAAGAAGCTGGGGATTCGTCAAGTCATTGGCGAAGGCCTCCCGCTTCTCAGTAGTCCAACTAGACGCGCCAGACTAAATACAGCAATCAGTATCATAAGGCCTACATACCACCGAGAATCTGAGCCTTACCTTCCATGCATTTGACAATGGAACAATGTGATCGATATCAACATCACTTGCAGCTGTCCAGGTTACTCCATCATAGGGAGAAAACCAAGATCCGCTGGTAGCAGCGCAGTTGGTGCCTGTAACGACATTGGTTCCATCGCGTTTGAGAATTGTTTCACGTGTGTTGCAGGTTCTAGATATCGATGCGGCTTTAGTTGCCGTCTCTTCAGATCAAACACTAGGTGGGTCTCCTCACCCGCTTATGGTAATCCAGTGCGGAAAAAGGTCGCGATCATATCCATCCTGCGGTCCCTGCGCAGCGACAGTCAACCCTGCTAGCTCTGTTATGGCCGTTGAGGCAGAGGGTATTCCCGGTGGAGACGGGGCTGGCAACGCTGTGCTCAGGAAAGGCTGGACAGCAAAGGCTAGAACCCAGGCGAGGTGAGAGGTGCCCATTTTCAATGTCTGTGGATAATATCCAAGATGAGGATGGTTAAGATTGGTAGTTGACCTCAAACTGCAATGAGTCAGGCACTTAAGGTGTCAGTCAAAGACCGATGCAGAAATATATACCTTCTACAGGTCGAAGCCGCGGTTTTATACTAACCGCGTTTGCTTCCTGGGTCAAAACACCCCTCACCGAAGCAACAGCGATAGTACTACACCATACTGCCGACATATCCCCCTCATGCATTGTAACATCGGCGCCCGAGTCTTGGCCCGGTGCTTGGCGTTGCACGTTGATGAATGATTGGGCCATCATTGGCTCACGGAAGAGTTGTCGCTGATAAGGTACACCATGTGCCCAAACTTCAATTTAAACAGCCATCTCCAAGGGAAGAAGTTTCTTGAAGAAGCAAAGTCAAAACACAAATCCGCAAGACGGGCCAGAAGGAGAGATCAATGGAGAAATGATCGTCGGTGATAGAATGGGTGCGGCACACCATGGCCACGTTATACGATCTTGACTAGGCACGGAAAAGACAACTTGGTCGCAACTAATGTAAAAATTCTATGAGACAATATGTGTGGCTATGTTATAGTAAACCTCGGACAAACTGCCAGGGAAGAGCCACCTTCACTCCCAGTCTCTTGGCGGCGATGAGTACCCATTCGGGTTCGCGCAAGAATTGACGGGCCATTAATACGGCATCAGCTTTGGGCTCATGGCCCGAAAGAATCGCCTCGGTCGCCTGTGCTTCTGAATCAGCACCTTCGACGATGTCGCGAGCGGACTCGGCCTCCGTGATAAAGCCGACCGCCCCAACCAGCGTCTGTTGGTTCGCGGCATGAATCTCTCGGCGGATTTGCCCTGCCAGGTCGATTTGATAGTTCGTATGAGGTTCAATTCGTTGAGATTTGTGATTGCCGCCAGAGCTGACATCCAGAAAGTCGATACCTAGAGCTGGCAACACCTTAGCCAATTTGATTGAGGACGGTAGGTCCCAGCTTCCAGATTGTTCCGCGACAGGTTGATCCTCGAGCCAATCTGTGGCACTTATACGAAGGAACAAAGGCATTCCTTTCGGAATAACAGCACGAATTGCAGTCGCTACCTCGCGTAAAACACGAGTACGGTTTTCAAAGCTGCCACCATATCGATCGGTTCGGTGATTGGTAATCGGACTTAGGAATTGATGGATTAGGTATCCATGGGCACCATGAATCTCAATTACATCCACACCTGCCTGTGCCGCGAGCTGTGCACTCCGTGCAAACGCCCGAACAAGTTCTTCGACCTCAACGGTTTCCAGTCCCCGAGGGGCCCAGTACTGGTCACCGGGAGCCCAGATATGCTCTTCGCCGCCAGAGGGGCCCACCACATTGGATGGCCAGCCACCGACGGTCTCGTCAGCTTTGACAGAGCGTTGTTTCAATTGAGACGCGAGCCATGGCGCTACTGTGCTGGCTTTTCGTCCAGCGTGAGCTAGCTGGATGCCAATCTTGGCGCCTTGGCTGTGAGCAAACTCCACCACGCGGTGAAGGCCTATAAACTGTTCGGAATCCGTGCCCTCTTGCCAAAGCCCAGCATCATTTGGTGATATGCGACCATTAGGCTGAACTGCTGTCGCTTCGATGAAGATTAGCCCCGCGCCCTTGGTGGCCAAATGACCAAGGTGTGCGATGTGATAGTCCGTGAGCGCGCCTACACTAGGCGAAGTGGGGTCTGATTCGGCGGAGTACATGCACATTGGCGCAACGATGACACGGTTCTTGAAAGTGACATCTCTAATTTCCAAAGGACAAAACAAAGTTGGGGTTTGCGGATCCTGTGGGTTCATAGCCGCCCCAGCATTGTTGGCCGGTGTGAAATAAGGCAGACCTTGGGCCTTAGGCATTGGAGGCGAGTGAAATAAAGTAGATCCCATGATGAGTATGCTAGGTCTGACTTGGTGGGCATTAAAACTTCAATCGAACCAGCAATCCCTGACTCGGGGGTTCCTCTTATACTATGTACACTACCCACATGTACCAACAGACACTGCAGGCCGACCCATCGGCTGACAAATTGTCTCAGCCCCACTCGGCAACAACACCGGAAGTCGTTCGGTGGGGACAAGGAACAGATGTTGTAGTTTTAGGTACATTGCATATAGAGAGAAAATGCAAGGAAGCAAAAAGGTTCGTCGAATTGTGAGTCAATATCTAGACCGGTATTGGCTCATCAATACCTGATAGACATCGTACAAGACAAGTACGTGAAAGAATATCAAAATTGCATCTTGCCATAAATTTGGCGATATATAATGCCAAAGTGCATGGTTGAAGCATGACGGCTAATGGATAAGGTTATTAATTAACCAGACGAGATCTATTCATTTTACTCTCAAATGCCCGTCTTGCAATAGAAATTGAGAACTCTTGCATGCTTCGTCCCCCGGGACTACAATCACCACAACGCTATACCTAAGCGTAGTGTTTGTACCCTTTGCATGATTTTGGAATGTGCAATCATCCAACTGCCTAATTTCGACGTAATTCTCAAATTATAGGGGAGATTTTGGAGCTTTGCAGATACTAGAAATGTAGGCATTGAGCATGTCTTATCAGATCAATAAGGGTCTTCCCAATTCTCGTTTCCATCTCGACACCCTTTGCATGAACTTGGAATCCTTGCATAACCCGGTCGAAAGTAATTGACATACTTCCGCCATTTTTCTGAATGGGGCACCACGCTTCTCTTCAATGGATGAATACAGGCTGAAAACCCCCCTAGGCACTGAGCCGTAAAACATTTGTCCAATTCAAGGATCCAGAAGTGGCCACAACCATGTGGACCAGTATGATCCAGGACCTCAAGCAAGCACATCTAAATCATGATAAGCATTCCTCACATCATCGGCAGTTCTGCCTCTCTACTTACCTTAAATACCGTTTTCCCTGACCAGCAAAAATCGCGGGATACTAAGTTGACAAAAGGAGATTTACGGGCGTACATATGTTGTAGGTAAGCTCATGAACACTGATCATTTCAACAAGGGGATAACAATTTTAGCACAATAACACCGGTCCGTGAAACCTGAGTTGTTCTCCGCGTTTCAATCTCTCCAGTATTCTACTAGCACAGATGTTTGGTTAATACTAGTACAAAGCTGACTTGGAACCTCTCATGCCTTTGTTCTCAATCGAGAAACCTGACGTGACTTTGAGCCTTTCCGTACAAATCTCGTCTATAATTCAAATACTTGAATATTACTTTCACATGTAGGTTTTGCCAATATGGAGCGATGGAATTGCTGGGTTTAGTGTGGGAGGACAAAGGCATCCGAGACTGTAAGTGTTCCCTGGTATCCACGGAAGCAATTTTGGAGATAAATCCAAGAAAGAGCTGACGCAAAGCATTCATGAGAGAAGGTAAAGAGAAGAATATCTTCTCGGCGTTTTAATATTTCATTTGATACCGAGACCATTTCAGCCAATCGCGTCACTCTGTCTCATCCTCTTCTCCGTGTTGCTGTCCAACACATCAGCCGCTATGTCAATTTGCCTTCTTCACTGCTTCGTCAAACCCTGACTTCTCTTGAACTGGCTATCTATTCTATCTCACACAATGGCTACCATCTTCATAAATGGTCGCATCTTTTGTCCCGACTCACCGGGTGGATTTGTCTCTACTATGGTGGTCAGGGGCGATCGTATCACCCACCTCGGCTCCGAAAAGGATGAAGAGGTGTGTCATATTCAGGGAGTATCATTTAAGGTGGACTTGAACAACCACATGGTTCTTCCTGGTTTTATCGATGCCCACGTACATATCCTCAACTTTGGTCTGTCCCTGCAGAAGCTCGATCTTCTGTCTTGCAAAACCCTCGCGGATATCCGACAAGCTATTGTTTATTATGGAGCGACTCACCCTTCGGAGCCACGCATTTTATGCCGGGGTTGGATCCAGTCGGTAACAAATGGTGAGGCTTTCGCAACGGCCTTGGACGGATTAGACCAACGCCCTATATACATCGAGGCATTGGACCTTCACTCCACGTGGTGCAATAATGCAGCACTGACAGAGCTCAACATCCATTCCATGCCCGATCCCCCAGGAGGAAAAATCCATCGGTACCACAACGGCACTCCATCTGGTTTGCTTGAGGAGGCGGCACAATTCAATATTGTTTGGCCATTCCTGGATCGCGCCACATCGCCGGAGAAGAAGTTGACCGCTATCGATGCAGCGATCCGAGCACATCAGCAAGCTGGATATACTGGACTTGTGGATATGGCTATGGGTGAGAATGACTGGGCAGCTTTGAATTTATACCGAAATCAGTGTGGCGAACTCCCAATGCATGTGGGGGCACACTGGTTGGTCCCATACTCAGAGATTGATTCTGATATCTGCAGCCACATTGACCGTGCTATCGACCTTCATCGAGACTATAATCGCACAACCTCGCCCGATTTTTGTCTCAATGGTATTAAATTACTCTGCGACGGGACGGTAGACGGCTGCACAGCGGGTCTACACCGACCGTATGCCGGACTTTCCGCCACTGTCGATCCAATTTGGCCGGATGATGCCCTTGCTGCAGCGATTAGTCGTGCTACTAACGCTGGTCTACAATGTGCCATTCATGCAATTGGAGATCGAACAGTGCAGCAGGCCATTGATTGCTTATCTCGGGTCAACAACTTACCAGTTTATCGTCATCGCATTGAGCATCTGGAGATTACAACCCCAGAGGACGCCAAAAGGCTTGGTGAGCTCGGAATAGTGGCTTCTGTTCAACCTGTTCACCTAGACCCAGCTACATTTGGCGCGTGGCCAGAGATCCTTGGAGTCCATCGCTGCAAACGGGCCTTTGCCTATCGAGAATTCGTGGATGGCGGTGCTCGCTTGGCTTTTGGAACCGATGCCCCCACTGCAGAGCACCTTGCGCTGCCCAATCTCTACATCGCTACTACCCGAAGATCAGCTATAAATCCTTCCTCGGCAGATACTGTCAATCCCGAATTTGCCGTTTCCCTCGCAACGGCAATCTCGGCTGCTACTGAGGGGGCTGCCTATGCCTCCTTTTCTGACACGTGGGCGGGGAGCCTGCGTCCAGGGCTCCAAGCCAACTTTGTCATCTTGGATATGGAATGGGCACCGGAAGCCCTTTTGCAGGCTCGTGTGTGCCAAACATGGTACAAAGGGAAGAAGGTGTTTGATGCAAAGATGGGTGATCAATGACCGCAGGAGAGCTCATGTTTTAGCAATCATGGCTATGGTGATAAACAACAGACAATGGCATTTTAATTGCAAACTATTCCATTACACAAGCTAGCTTGCTTATCCTGTGTCTTGTTCCGCTAGCACAAGCATCCACTCGGTTTGTTGGTTCAGCAAAAGTCGATCGGCTCAAACACTTCTCTCCTCAATATGAATCGCTGTGCTTTCCCCCTTTTCGCTCTCTCCGAGTTTCTCCATCTCCAAATTGGTAGCTGTTGCAATATCACCCCCATCAAAAATCTTTGTGATTTCCTCAAGTGGCATGTAACGTGTCTCAACGTAAAAGAACCAGATGACCACCACTTCCACCGCCAAGAAACAACAGTAGAATATGTAATAGCGCCATTGAATATTTTCAAGGGCAATCGGATTGACGTATTGATTGAAAAACAGCGCGATGTACATGGCAAATTCCATGATTGTGTACCCCTTGGCGCGCATTGAATATGGAAGAATCTCCGTGGTATAACTCGCGATCAAACCGGATCTTGGTCATGTCAGTAAATGATGGATACTTTATACTAATTGATAGACATTTACTTACTTAAGATTGTAGAACAGATAGTAGATGAAAATCATCCCCAGCACCCCTGACCCAAGTGATGAGCTTTCATGCTGGTCATACTTTGCCGATAGAACCGTCCACACTACGAAGGCAACCAGCATTCCAGCTGAGCTGATGAGCATAATTGGCCGACGACCCCATTTGTCCACGAAAAAACTAAAGAGGAGATTGGTAACGAGATTGAAAGATGTCAAGGCCCCATTGATCAACAACTGCTGGTTCGCGTCGTCTATCCCAATGCTTTTCATGATGATGTTCAAATAGTATGAAACCAAACCATTGCCCGACCACTGAGCAAATAATCCAAAAGAGATAATGATGAGCAGTCGCTTGCGGTTTCCGGGAGTCCTTAGAAAATCCACGTAAGAGCTTGAATGGTCTGCATTCTTCTCTATAGCGATCGCAGTGCTGATTTCAGTGAACTCAAGCTGGACGATCTCGTCATTCTCATTCCCTTCAGCATGGTAGTGTGCCAGTATTTGCAGGGCTTTTTCTGGTTGGTCTTTGGAGACATAGTAGCGTGGACTCTCTGGTATCCACCACACGACTGCCAGCATCATCAATGTAAACAACCCTTGGATCAAGCTTGGAGCTCTCCATGACCACTCGCTCTGTCAAAACGTTATTTCGGTTTGTTCGCTCAGTAATTAGCATCATGACCTACCTTGATTTTTAGCGTGCCATAGGTTGTCCATGCCGCGATGAAAGCGCCGGAATGATATGTGGCACCCGCGATGGTGACCAGAATTGCCCGATCTTGTGCAGGTGCAATTTCTGTAATAAGCAAAGGTGCGGTACAGATGACAATGATATCACCAAATCCAAGGATAAAGCGAGCTCCAACAAACATGGAGAAGTTCATAGAGCCTGACTGTAGAGCCACGCCCAGCAACATAAACAAAGAGCCAACCACCAAGCAAATTTTGCGACCAAACCGATCAAGCACAAAGGGTAGAATCGCCAAGCCAGCTAGGGCACCAACACTCATCACGCAGTTAAATAGACCTAATGTTGGTCCTTTGGGGTGGTTAAAATAGTCTTGCCAGTACGACAAAGTTTGCAGACCATTCCTAGAACGAATCGTCAGAAGAAAGGGGTTAGATTCTCAAAAGCAAAACTCACATCATGGAGTTATCAAAACCATTAGCTGTGTTAGTTGCAATCAGTATTAGAATATAAAAGTATAGAACTCGCATGTTGCGTAGTTTCCACCATTTTACCCGTGGGAATTGTCGACCTGCCAGGTAGAAATGACCCTTTGAAGGTTTGACGGTTTCATATGCTTCACTCATAGTCGATTATTACCATGCAAATATAGGCAACCCCGGCTGGTATGGTCTGGGAAAAGCATGGATAATATATAGATCGACAGATCAACATGATGGATGTAAATTGCCGCAACGTACGATGGAAGCTTGATTCAAAATAACCAAAGACATAACCGCATCCAATTGGAGCCCTTTATTGTTGCGAGAGCCAACATCGGATGCTTACGTTCTGGTGCAATATCTCTATCTTCATCGTTCATTTAGCCTAATATTGTCAAACGCGGGGCTGAGTGTCGGGGTATATCCGGACATAGTATGTGCTGGCGATGCTGTCGGATGCTATGCCGTGTCCCAAATGGCTAAATGACGCCACATAAATTCACAAGATTGAACACATTGACAAAGTCTCCTCTCCATAGCTTTTCTTTCAGAAAGGAAATCCGAAGAAGTCCTAGCCTGCGATGCCTGCTGCTCACCACAACCCAATTATCCCAGGGTTTTCCCCGGATCCTTCCATCTGCTTGGTCGATGGAACGTTTTTTCTAGTGAACTCAAGCTTCCATCTGTATCCCAGTTTGCCTATCTATATGTCAGACGATCTGATTGCATGGGAACACATTGGTAAGACTCTGTATCCGCGGACGACCTAGGTATTGCAGAGCTGATGCTTTCCAGGAAACGCCTTAAACAAACCAGGCAAGCTATCACTAGCCAGAGCGACGACCTTTCTCGCGCCATGGGATGATGGCACAACAATGTTGGGCACAGGAGGCTTGTATGCGCCCACAATCCGACACCATAATGGTATTACCTACATCATCTGTACCAATGTCATCCACGGCCCTTCCAACGAACTGGGTGATGAGCGAAACGAACAATTTATCATTCATACGAACGACATTCGCTCGGGGAATTGGTCAGATCCAATCATCTTTGAATTTCCTGGAATAGATCCGTCTCTGCTCTTTGACGATGATGGCCGGGTCTATGTCCAGCTGTGCAAAACAGGGCCCGAATTCCAGATTTACAATATGGAAATTGACATTGACACCGGGAAAAAGATTGTAGAACCTACTTTGATCTGGGAAGGATGGAAGAAAGGATATACAGAAGGTCCACATGTATACAAGAAAGATGGCTGGTACTACCTGTTGTGTGCCGAGGGTGGCACATTCCTTTACCACATGCTCAGTATGGCACGATCAAAGTCCATATGGGGTCCATATGAGGCCTATGAAAAGAACCCGTTGTACACGGCAAGTGGCACAACGCAATACGTTCAGAACACTGGCCACGGTGACTTGTTTCAAGACCCAAACGGGCAATGGTGGGTCGTCATGATCGGGATCCGCAGCAGGGAAGGACGATGTATCATGGGCCGGGAGACCTTTTTGACGGCAGTGGATTGGCCGCGCGATGGTTGGCCGAAGATTGAGCCGGTCACGGCCGATGGAGATTCTGGGGCAAACAACCTGCAGCCTCACAGCTCACTTGTTTCTACTTCCTGGGTCTATTTGAGAGACGCCAAGCTCGATCGGTACCAGATTCAAGATGGAAATATTACGCTACGCGCGGATGTCGTCAAGCTGACCAGCCCGGATGAGTCCACTGTTTTTGTGGGTCAGCGACCACGAAGACTTGAAGGCACGGCCAAAGTGACTCTGTACAAACCCCACGATACCACGCCGGTTCATGCGGGCCTGGCTCTCTACAAGGACGAATATCGATTTTTGACAATTGGATATGACTCTCAGTTACAACAGGTCGTTTTTAAGGGGTTGAATGAAGCGAAGTCGTTCTCCAGCAGCGAGAGCCAGGGTGTGGAATTCCAAGCTTCCTTGTCTTTCAAAATCGTTTACACCGAGAGATCGCTACGGTTCTTTTTCCAGGCAGATGGAGCAGATTGGCATGAGGTATCGACCCTGGACACGGCAATTCTCACAGATTACGACTTCACTGGCCCGGTCATAGGAGTTTTTGCCATTGGGGACGATGTCCCGGTGGACTTTGGAGACTTTGCAGTTGATATTGTGTAGAATCAATAGCAAAAGTCAATTCAATACGAAATCAGCATGTTGGTCTCTCTGGATATACATCCACGTTGAACCCGTTGGAATTTTGATCATCTCCTTAAATACTCCCTGGCTTGATTTTCTGTAAATCTTCTGCTGTCCAATCGGTGACTAGCATGTGGCCCGGTTCATGGGAAAAGACCAGGCCCTCGATTTTATTACTTGCTGCCTCGACGGCCATCTGGGGCGTTACACCACATGCCTAGGATGAAGTCAGACCAAGGCGCCCTGGATATTGTATACATAGAACTTACCCAGAAGACAGGGACCTCTCCCTCCTCAAAGTATTGCGGCTCTCCAAAGTCTGGTTTCTGTACATTCAAAATTCCCAGTTCCTTTGCACCCTCCCAACCCCAGGCGACGGGTTCCCCATGAGTTGACAGATAGGCGCGGGTGATCTCCCGTACTCTCTCGATGTGCTCCGGACGATACGGTCGCATTGACACAATACATGTCCCTCCGATGAATATCCCTGCGGGTAATAACGGGATATTGGATCGATACATCGCAACTATCGTGTCCGTCTTTTGGTGACGGGGTTGTAGACCGGCGGCCGTCAGGGCATCCTCAAAGGAGAACGAACAGCCGATCAAAAACCCAACATGATCCTTAGTCCATACATCTAACAAATCCTGACGACTTCCAATACATTTCCCACCTGAGTAGACTCGATATTTGGGGAAATCCGTTCGAATATCGAAGTCCTCCGACTGAATACATTCGGCCGGTTGAATGGCATTTGGACTGCCAGGAACCGCAGTGATTCCTAGAAGCGGACACGGCACTGGGTTGCGTAAACACAGATCATGGAAGTCATTGGCATATTTCGCAGGAAGCACAAGAAGATTGGCTTGTAAATATCCCGGCGCCACGCCTGCCGTGTTGGTGAGTTTGTTCTGGCGACAAAGGAGTCGTGCCTGCTGAGAGGCAGTTGCAATACTCCCCATTGCTTAACTTTACTTTCTTTCTTTCTTTTTTTTCCTCCCCTAATCTGACTTCCTGAGTAGGACAAGATTAATTTGAAGCGAAAGATAAGAAGAAACAAAAGAAAGAAGAAAAAGTCAATAAGATGTCAAGGTGTGAAGAGCTAAAGAATCCGAAAACCGGGTGAAATGTCCAATTCAAGCCAATGATATCGTGGATATCTCCATACAAGCATTGGACTATTGTGTGACTATCTACTTAACTATCTACTTACGGAATGACTCTGACAATATATTTTATCTTAGGACTTTTCCCCCGCGAGTAGCCTCGGTAATATCGGGATCCACAACCCGACATCCTGGGGAAAAAGGTTGGGGTCATTTTCCCCACGTTGACAAGTAAAAACCCTTATTTGGACAAAATCGACCAGTTGAAGTTGGAGGAAATCCAATATTCTTGGATTGGTCTTGACCGAGACTCCTCAGTGGCAAAATGGAATGCAATGCCTCCTTGTCAATCACCTTCTTGGCCCCCAACTGCTTCTCCCGTCTTCTCGTCTTATCAGGGCTTCATCGGCCCGATGACCCACCCTCCCCATCCACCTATATCGCCTGGCCGAAGATAGGAGGCCATTCACGATCCACTGCAAGGACTGTACAACGTTGTAGGTCAAATACAACTGATTTTCTCCTATACGTTCGAACTGTCAACTTCCGTCCACTATGTCACACGATACCGTTCACAATGAGCCTTTGGAGCTGAAGGACTCCCTGCAAAAGGACGATGCTGAAGTTGTCAACGAAGCTATCGTGGGCGAGAATTTGGATGTGCTCCTGGATCCAAAGAAAGAGAAGAAACTTCTAGCCAAGCTGGATATCGCTTTTGTCCCCATCATCATGTTGACCTACTTGACTTGCTTCCTTGACAGATCAAGCATCGGTGAGTTATTACCACTCCTGAAAAGAAGACAGAGATGAACAGAAAGGGAAAGACGGGAAAGATGGGAAACGGATAGAATAAGACAAGCTCACACATCCTTAGGAAATGTCAAGGTGGCCAACATGCCCGAGGACATTCATGCTTCCGAGAGTGAATTTGCGACCGCAGTCTCCATCTTCTACGTCACATACGTGATCTTCGAGGCACCGTGGGCAGTTTTGATGAAGAAGTTGACGCCTCGTAACATCTTGACGGGACTCTGCATTGTGTGGTCTCTGACGACCATCTTCACCGGATTCATCGAGTCCGTAGGCTCTTTGTACGCTACACGTCTGATTTTGGGTGTTTGTGAAGCCGGGCTTTTCCCCTGTCTCAATCTCTATCTCACCATGGTCTACCGTCGAGAAGAGCAGGCCAAGCGTGTATCCTATTTGATGAGCTGTGCTGCCATCTCCGGGGCTGTGGGTGGTCTTTTGGCTTACGGGCTCCTGCACATGGACGGCATTGGAGGCAAAGCTGGATGGAGGTATGTCTTCTGCTGTCCCCCAAGCCAAAATTATATTGTTGCTCATGGTTCTCTAGATGGGTCTATATCATAGAAGGCCTGTTCAGCATTTTGTGTGCCGTTCTGATCTGGTTCGGCCTACCCAACAACCCGGCGGAGGCCTATTTCCTCACAGAGGAAGAGAAATGGATGATGCGAGTCCGCAACGAGCAGCGTCGCAAGTATATGGGAAGCGAGGAATTTAGTTGGGAAGAGATGCGTATTGCGGCCAGGGATCCAAAGCTGTACTTCAGTGGCGCCATCCAGTTCTGTCAGGATATTCTTCTGTACGGTTTCAGCACTTTCCTGCCAACAATCCTCGGCGGGATGGGTTATGACTCCCTGATGAGCAATGTCTTGACCGTTCCGGTCTATGTCTGGGCCGCCATTGTTGCTATCGCAATTTCTTTCTGGTCCGATCGAAAGTCGAGTTTCGCATTGGTGCGTCGCGGCCCCCGTCCAAAGCCCCAATATACCATTTCCGCGCTAACAATTTTCTTCCAGTACATTTTCTTGGCAAATATATTTGGCCTTGTCGGCTACATCATCCTACTCGCGGTCAGAAATACCGCCGTGGAGTACTTCGCGACTTTCCTTATTGGCATCACCACCTACACATCCGTCAGTCTCAACATCGCCTGGCTAAACGTGAACATCGCCCCACAATACCGTCGCGCTCTGGAGATTGGTCTACAGCAAACAATTGGCAATTGTGCTGGCATCGTTGCTGGACAGGTGTATCGTACCGAGCCGTATGTGTTGGGCAACTCCTTCTCCTTGGGATCCCTGGTGGTGTCGCAATTGGTGGTCACTGGGTTTTCCTACTACTTGCGACGCGAGAACAAAATGAAGGAGCAAATCATCAATGGGGAAAAGGAGGAGACTCGAAGGGTTCAGACTGGAGATGGAGCACTCGAGTTCAAGTATATCTACTAATTGTTGATCTTGGAGTATCGAGGTGCCTCGCACCCAAACTTGGGATGAAATAATTACCCATGATGCACAAGACTTCACGCCTTGTATAACTTGGCTTTTATCTCATTGTACATATCGTCAATCAAATGTCTGGATGGTTTCCAGCCTGCTCGCTATAATCAACCAGTTTCTCTCCCCTGATCTGTGTAATCAACTGAAAATGATACTACTTCCGCTGGTCTGCATCTAAACCGCACATTGTAGCAATCCCCTGATGTCGCCGAAACGAGTTAATATGTTTTATTAACGAGACATTCGACCTCGTGAATTCTGAGCAAAGAGATTCTGGCATTTTGTGTGATTTAAACAGCAGGACAGTTGATCATCTTGTAAAATCTCCTAACCTTCTATAAGTCGCTCCACCGTATTTTGATTTTATTTATGTGTTCTGAAATAAGGGCATATCCTGTGTGGAGATTGGCCTAAAAGAAATCTTTCATGACACTTGACAATTCTTCACCGTGATCAAACATGAACCCCCCATTAGGCATTTGCTGGTAAGGACCTCCATCTGGCACAGGGCCCGTTCCCATTCCCATGATTTGGTCTTCCAGAGTACCCACTGCTTCAAACCATTCCATCAACTCTTGTGTCATATGCTCCCCATCCTGCGGTGATTGGCTTTGGTTGCTTGCAGATTGGGCCAAGGTAGGAGAGCAGCCGGCATTGAGCCGTTCACCCCCAACTTGGCTAGCCCGACGCTTTTTCTGAACGCTCAGGCCCAGTTGAGAGCCAAGTTTGCGAAGGCTTCGGATAGATTTCCATAGCCGGCGTGAGATATATGACTGCGCTGAAAATCCCTTGACCAGTTCTAATGCCCGGTAGAATTCCTCCTTACATGACCCACTGAATTGCGTTGGCGCCTGAGCCACTGCTAGAAATAAGGCGGCAAGTGCGGAGACTAGAAACCAATTGAATGCTACTTGTTGCAATTGATAGATGTCGGACGTATCGTTCAGGCGAGTGATGAAGCGAATGGTGTCTTTGGCAATCTCTACCACGGTCTCTGACTCGCTGGGATACCGCATCACATGTGCCGAAGTATGAAGAACGGGACGGTGGATGAGCATACGAAGCTGATTGGCACGCAGATAGAGCAGGGCACGTAGTCTGCGTTGGCTTCGTGAGCCTTCCTTGGCAATCTCAGACTCCGCAGAGCTTGGATGATTGAGTCGCAACGATTCGGGAATGGCATCTACCCAACGCAGCACTTGCCAGTCCAGATAGTTCATCTCCTCCTTTTTGATCTCGTTGGTGTTGTTGAAGGCCGAAATAAACTTCCAGGTTTTTCCTGCTATTCGACTATACCGGATCATCACCTGCAGATAGGGAGTTTTTTCAGCAGGCTCTGGCAGCCAGGGATCGATATCTGTATCTTCCAGCGCAAAGGGCATGCCAGTTCCAAAGCTCCAGCGCATATCCAGAATATAAATCGACCAGAAAAGTCGCAAAACGCGGTCCTTTCCCTCTGCAATGATAACTGGTTGGTTAAGAGTTTCTCGTCGGTGAAGGCCTTTCTCAAGACACATGCGCTCAACGATTCCAACGGTGCGCCAGGCTAAAATTTCCTCATCCATTTGGAAATAGAACATTGACTATGGATTGAATTAGCATCCATGAGATAGAGAGATTCGTTGGGTGCGACGAACCACAAGGGTCAAAAATATAATACTCTTGATTTCGGGCGGACCCCAGACACAATTATCTTGAACATCGTGTACACTGTCAAAAAGTGCAATAGCTTGTTCACTGCGACCGCTGGCTTCGGCCGTCAATGCACACGCAAATACGATTCGTAAAATATAGACATCTTCACGGGCAAGTCCGTTGGTTCCATCGAGCTGGAAAGCCGACCCCATCGCGCGATCCACGTGGTGGTAGAGTAGATCTACCTGGTGCAGAAGCTCCGAAAGTTCCAAGACCGGGTACATAATGCCCATTTCTTCCTCGTAGACCCGGCAAAGTCGGAGCGCCTCGGTTTTTGAAAGAGCCCAAAGTGGATCGACCGTCTGCCGTATGTCAAGATCCACAGTTGGTGCCGATGGCGATGCCAATGGGGAAGGTTCTTGGGTCATATCGCCCTCTTCGCCCGTCTCCGTCCTTTCCACGATCCCGCGTTCCTGCAAGCTGGACTTGGCGAGATCAAAGCTAAACGCCGACGTGGTCGGGCCTTGAAATCGCGTTTCCCTTGTTGTTGACATGCCCCTGAGTGAACGTTGGGTGGGTATGTATCCGTAGGGTCCGGTGGTGGCAACATCGGGAGAATGTTCAGTACTGGCTATTGATCGAACACTCGCAGACAACAGAGTAATCTGTTCCTGCATAGCCCTCATTTGCTCAAAAAGCCGGTCAAAGTTTCTTAGACGCGAAATTAGCCATGCGCTGCCTCACAAGCGAGGGCTGACGTACTCTTGCTCACCGACACTGTCGCGTCGGGGTTTTTCAATGTAAATGCACTCTATGCGCTGGCGTCCACAACGCTGACAGGGCGATTGACCATTACACTTTATCTTGCGACGCTTACATTCAGTGCTGCACAGTTCTGTCAACGAGCAATTTCACCAAAAGGAGTCTCTAAACTGACCAAGCTTTGGCAATGTATTTGCGGCGTTTCTTCCGCGGGCGACCATCAGTTGTATCATTCACCGTATGTGGCATGTCCCAGTCCTCGGGGGCAGAACATGTTTGTGAAGTATTCATTCCACGTATTGATTCAATCGGCTATGATGAAAATTTGCATTCCAGTTATTCAGGTGGAGAGGGAAAGGAGTGTGAAGAGCCAGAAAAGTGTGGAGTTGACAAAACGCGGGGAATTCCGTTCCCTCGGGCCCTGGGGGCACATTCAAGAACCATGTTTGCAGCCAAGGTGCTAAGGCCAAAGCCAAGATGTGCTAGCGACAATCCCTGCCAATGATCTAAAGGCTATTATTCAATTTTCTCTATTACTGGGTTTCTCGAACGCGAACAATTTTGTTGATAATCAGTACAAAGTGCCCCTAAGAGCCTTCGTGCTACCGAGAACCTGACGCCGGTAGATATAAATCCATGTTTCTTCATTGGCTCTGACGATTTTGGTAGATCTATATGTATACAAATGCTCGCTTGGAATCAAAGTTCAGGTAGTCAGAAATTTTTCTCTCATAGATCCTTGGTACGTTCATCACTCTCGGCAATCCACTGCTCAAGCTTCGCCGGGTCGCGTGCGCTAAACCCGACCTTAAACGGCTTTGGCTCGGTGGTCAGCGCCGTGGCAATTGCATTACACTCAATTGCATTGAGAATTGGTCGATCGGCAAGCTCTTTAGCCGTGTGCATGTGGAACGCAGTGATGAGACGGATGAAAGCCGTGAACAGCTCACGATTCGCGAGATGTGAGCCAGCACACATTCGGGATCCTGCCCCATATCCGTAGTGAGGGGTGCCTGCTCCTTCGTTGAGTCCCATGTAACGCTCTGGGATGAATTTATCGGCGTCCTTAAAGTGGTCCTCGTCATAATCCGCAGCCCAAGCGTTCTTAAAGTCATTAGTGGAGTCCCGATAACAGATCAAGAGGACAAGGCACATACCATGAAAAAGGTCGTACCAGCGGGGATTGTAGCTCCGTTCCACTCAATATCTTTGGTGCTCTCGCGTGGCAGACAGATAGGAATGACAGTCCAGAACCGCAGGATCTCCTTAACCAGTGCCGTCACGTAGGGAACCTTCTCCTCGACTAAGCATTTCTCCCAAGCATCACCGTCCGGGTAGACCTCCATGATTGCATCGTAGGCCTTCTTCTGAATTCTTTGGCCATCTTCAGATGCTAAGTATGCAATTCCCATAATCAAGTTACCTGGAACAGTGTCAAGACCGGCTGATACCATAGTCAAACAGATCGATTTCACCTCGGCTGTGGACTCAATTAATATCCATTTCACACACCATTGGGCTAGTTCGTAACTCACCATCGTTCAGCTTAGCCTCAGGATCTTTCAAGATGTTACCAGTAATACAAGGCTTGTCAGTCCCCTTAGCGATCCGATCCTTCAGCATGTCGAGGAGGTAGGTCAGATATTTATCACGGCGAGCTCGGAAGTCTCCGGCCTCGTTATTCATCTTAGGAAAGATGCGTAATAGAGGAATGTAATCCTGCCAGTTGTTGGAAGTGCTGCGAAAGTTGGACACACCGCGCTCGACGTCCACAATCTCGTGCAGCAGCTGATCATCCACATTGCCCTCAATACGGAAGCCGTAGTTCAGGGTCAAACTCGTGTTGAGCGCAAATCGTTGGAAATATGTCGTAGGGTTCACGTCCAGCTTGCCGTTCTGGCTGTCCCGGTACAGCTCTTTGATGCTGGAATTGCACTCCAGGTCAATGATGGGCATGTATGATTGTACCGCAGGTCGGTTCAGTGCGGTGGCTGCCGCCTTGCGGCGTTTTTTGCAGGAATCATCCCACGGGGAAGTTCCAATCGTGAAACCCTGTGAGCTGGAGACGACGCTGTGGAAAGTGTGGAATGTCGGGCGGGAGATCAATGCAGATGAGTCCTTGATCCACAACTGGCGAACGGATTCAAAGCTGTTGGCAAAAACGATGCGCTGTAGAATGAACAAATTAGACCAATTCCTCTTGACAATCGTTTGGCGCGGTTGCAAAGCACCCACCTTGTTTCCCATGCGCACTTGGAAAACCGGGCCGAATTTCTTAGCCCATTTTCCAGCAACAGTCGCATGTTGGTCTCCCAGTTGTAGCAAATTACCGAAGATGGGTATGCCAGGAATCTCCGGGAGGCCTTTGATTTTCGGGATATCAGTTCGATTGAAGTAGCGAATAAGAAGATACACCACCGTGATGATGGCGACGGCGAGGGTTTGGATCGTCATGATGATGAGAGTCAAAACAGACACGAATGAATTCAGGGGTCCGTGACTCGTGGGAGCGCGTAACTCTTATAGCTCTCGGTGATTCCTATCTGTCTCGGCTACAGCACGGTATATTTCCGAGTTTGTAGACTCGCAGCATGGTTATCACCGGAAAGGATACTGGTGGGGAGGTATGTGTGACTGAGCTAGGTGCATTAACCAGTCATAGGTCATCGAATAAGAATCAACTGCTGGCCATTGAAATCATTAACGAATCCAAGCTCAGTCCGGGGAGAGAACGGACCCCAGTTCCCCACAAAATGAGGAAATCCGCGGAATGGACTTTCCGCACCCCCGCGTTTCCTCATTGGGATCCCCGGAACAGTGCGCCGTCATTCCCGTCATGTCTATGTTGTAGGTATCTCCTCAACATACAGGACTCAGTTGTATGTTGTAGAGATGCTCTTTTCGTCTACGACCTATTTCTCTCCAGGATGCTTTCGGTCTCGTTTCCAACTGCACTCTATCTTCATGACGTACTCATTGCAGCCAATGAGACTGAAGCAAATATATATTTGAGTAGGGGAGTTGGATTCTTGCGTAGCGTGGATGACCCCTGCATACAATGAATGCCTTCAAAGGACTTTCGACAATTGACCCTTGACTGGCACCTGGGCAGTATATCCGCCTGACTGATCAGGCATCACATCTCCACCAATCAGGTGACCCGACGGCTCTCGCAACAAAATTGCCCGGTGTATGTTGTACATCGATCTTCTACAGCATAAGTATTTCCCCCAAAATATGTGGGATAATATATTCATCGTATGAGCTCCTCAATGGGTGATGTCTTCTCAAACCTTTCTTCCGCTGTCCTCCACTCCGGAATCATCTTCGCCCATCCTTCGTCCGCGACGCCCAAGCCTAGATCCGGAGCCGGAAATCCTCTCCACGAGAGGCCAACGCTTATTGAATCTGTTGCCTTCTCGCACTTCCAGCTCTGCCCTACACGATCTTGGTCAAGATACTTCCGAACGTAATTTGTTACTTCGCCGAGCCTCCTTGTTGATTGGACACAGTAACCCTCGTTATGAATGGTAGGCGTGATCTTCCTCTGACCCAATGAGGTTAGACCTAATCGCACACCACAGGGACCGTTACTACAAACCTCCAGAGTCATTGAAGGATCTTCCCAGGCCCATGTTAGTTTTCTGCTCATCGTGATAGGTCTTGAAACTCACGTCAACATAGTCGGAAATATCATGAACGAAACAATGGACTGATCTCCCAATATCTCTACATTGACCGACTGCTGGACTCTTCGTTGCCCCATAATCTGATTGAGGAATACAGCGGATGCAATTATTCCAATTCCACGGGAAACGAAGTATATGAGGCATCTCTTGGAGAAAGGAATGAGACTGCGGCACTGGACTCTAACCTCAAATCCGGAAAGGTAAAACGCACGCCGCACAATCTTTATCGCATTCCCGATGAGACCACTCCCTTGGTCCAACATGGTGCGATGTCGCCAGTTGACGAGGAGCGCGTTATCAACGTAGCTATTCGTCTCAATTTTGTTGCCAACGTTGCTCTCCTTGCATCGAAAATTGCCATCATGGCAATGACTAGCTCCATGTCTATGTTGGCAGGTCTGGTGGATGGGGTTTTGGACTTCCTCAGCACCGTGATCGTCTGGGTGACTACCATCCTGATCCGCCGAGAAGACCGCAATCGGTACCCCATCAGTCGGCGACGGTTAGAACCTGTCAGTGTGTTAATTTTCTCCGTAATTATGGTCACTTGCTTTTTCCAAGTTGCTTTGTCCTCTATGAAACAGTTGATTGGAGACGATCGCACGGTTGTCGAGTTGTCCACTCCGTCTATCGTCCTGATGGGAGGCACTGTTTTGGTCAAGCTACTCTGCTGGATCTGGTGTCGGCTAATTCCGAGCCCAAGTGTCCAGATTTTAGCCCAAGATGCCATGACTGACGTTATTTTCAACACTTTCAGCATCATTTTCCCACTCAGTAAGTCCTACTCTTGCCTACCTCTGGCACAGCACCTGACAGGCAAAATCACAGTCGGCACTTTCGCACGACTCTGGTACTTGGACCCTTTGGGGGGCCTGTTCCTCTCCATCTACATAATGTGGAACTGGGGCCAGACAGCTGCAGAATATATCCGGCGTTTAACGGGTGCAGCGGCCTCTGCTGATGATCACAGCATTTTGTTGTATATGACCATGCGGTTCTCCAGAGTGATCCACAAAATACAGGACCTGAAAGCATACTATGCGAGCGACAAGTTAAATGTTGAGGTTGACCTTGTCGTGGACGAAAGGACTAGTTTACGGGATAGTCACGATGTGGGCGAGAGTTTACAATACATCATCGAGAGTGTGCCCACTGTCGACCGTGCATTTGTCCACCTTGACTACGACGAGTGGAACCTGCCCAGCCACATGAATCAGATGGACCGATAGGACACGTTTTCCGAGGCCATGAAGCCATTTCAGGTAATATTGCAGCTGTTGTGTTCATACAATTTTGTACGTGGAAGATTGGACATAAAATCATTTCTCTAGTTATACATACGAACCATGATCAAATAGAAGTCCTCGCTGGTACATAGACCAGTACGCTAAACAACAGAAAGAAAAGATAAAGACCATGTTAATGTACATCCAATCCTTAGTGGCACACTCCGCATGAAGGTCATTCAAATCAATCGTACATGAGACTAGCGAGGTTGCGAGGGCGGCGGTAATGGCCCCGGTAGTCCACCCTGGCTCGACCCATGACTGTAAACACGATGATGTGTTGGTGTAGAGACAGTGTCCCCCAGCGATCCCTGAGGTCGTTGGTGAAGCAGTGGTATCGATCCCGAAGCGGATGGCTGGGTGGGAGCATAGTTGCCCATGCCACCTCCGCTCATGGAGGGATGCAGTGCTGATGGAGGAGTGTATGAACGTCCAAGGCTCGCCAGCGATGCCATTGACCGGCCAGCCTGAGACTGGGGGGAGGAGTGTTGTGCCCGTATTGCGAAGTTGCACCGGGCAGGTTGACCGGTGTCGAGCGGTGGGATTGGGGCTGATGTGATCCACTAACCATTGTCTGCACATGCTGCTGATAACTATGCTGTTGTACTGAATTTGACGTAGGCGGCGCAGCTGACGAGTACGGCGCCGGAGTTACAGATTGGCGCGGATGCATAGCGTAGAGACTGGCAGAAGGCTGCGCTGGTGTTGGTGGATCTTGTCGCGAACCATATGCCATACTTGAGCGAGAGCCAGGTGAACCTGGTCGATAGGATGCAGGTTGCGAACCCATCTCTCGGGACCCAGATGTCACAGGCGCTTGGGCAGATGATGGTTGGGTGAAGACATTGGGATAGGTCGATCTTTGAGGGGCGTTTGTCGGCGGGGGAGTAGGCGCTGGAGAAGGCGCTGTAAGATTTGTCAAAGGCACCGAAGGCTGGCTGGGTGTCGCCGCATAAGACGAATAAGAGCCTTGTCGACTGCTTCGCTGCTGCTGTGACGGCAACGGTTGCGCTTGAGGTTGTGGGGGGGTTTGTTGCGCCCGGGGATCAAATCGCGCCATCCAGTCATTGTTCGCTGAGGTGCCTGAGCTACCACCATGAGGCGGTCCATATCCGGCATAATCCGAATAACCGCGAGGCGATGGTTGATATTGGCTTTGCTGGGCGTAACCGGAAGACTTTTGCGGGATTCCGGACATTACAGTATCTTCATGGCGAGAGGATCCGCTGGTTGGATATACTGTCCTTGAATTGATACCTGTCGTCACAGCAGGTACAGTTGGAGCTTGCTCGCTGGCGAACCGTTTGCGTGGCTGAGGCTCTTCCGGTTCATCATTGAGAATACTCATGATATTAGATCGTTTGGCAGGCACTTGGCGGGTGGCATCGGGAGCAGGAGTAACACTCGGACGAGGAACATCCTTGACTGGCGATAGACCAGGGCGAGGCGACTGGGATAAACCTACAGGCTGACTTGTGAGCGGGTAATATGGTCTTTGAGCGAAGGGATCGCGATGCACAGACGATATGTCAAGCTCTGGTCTGAGCTGCTGGGTTGGCGATCCGGGAGGTTGTGTCAAACTGGGGTGGCGCGAGTGGGTCGATGAGAAGAGAGACGGTGCCTGCTGTGCAGGCATGTAGGCCTGTGCGGTGGACAGAGGATCCAGAGATGGCATGGAGCCAGGGTGGCGTGAGGACATTGGCAAATCCTGCGCACGGGTAGTGGAATGTGGCAACACAGAGGAATCTCTTCTATCCTCTGTGAAGTATCCAAGGCGTGGACCCTGGATGCGGTGCGACGGTCCCCCTTGAGCGCGAATTGCCCGAGTTGATTCTTCGATGAGCGTTGCAGTCGAGGGCACTGGTGAAGAAGTTGAAGCTTGCGCAAGTGGCTGGTAACGAACAACATTCCGCTCTTTTTCGGACAGAGGCCGGGCATGCAGATGAACTGGTTGCGGGGAGAGAACAACTGGCTTGCCTTTAGAGGGATATCGTATATCTTCAACCTCAGCCATAGAATCGCCATGAGGAGCAAGCGGACGAGGAATAATCGAGGACGGAGTCGCCTCATATCGCCGCTTGGGAGCAATACTGGGTACGGGAAGCGGCCCTGTCGGCTCACCACGCGCTTTCTTTTCCTCTGCGTCCGTGAGAATCAACTCGAAGTCTTTCTGGCCTGAGTCTAGACGACGTTGGTAGAAGTTTTTGACCTGAATTATGCATGTCAGCTGAGTAATCTCGTGCGGTGGTAATGAAGGGCACATTATAGCCAAAAGGCGAAGAGACAATAAAGAAGGAAGCGGACGAAAGGATCTTTTACATACCATCACTGTTGTCTTGGTTTTCATCCAGCCCGAGATGCCCTCGAAATCACGACCAAAATGTCCTAACAAGGCCGGGAAATCGCGCTGCTCTGGTACAGACCAGTAACTCGTCGGTTGCAAAGAGCCATATCCGGACTCAGGCTGTTTGACTGACACAGGCGGTTCAACTTCAGTAGACTCAAATAGATAAACCCCTTCTTTCGGTCGCCCACGTCCGGCCCGACCCCGCGGCACTGATGTTAGGGGTTCTTTTTCGGCGCGCTCGCTTTCTCGAGCCTCATATCCTTCCAGAATGTTGTCTGGAGCCAAGTCCATCTCATTTCCGGGATGTGGTGTCGATGGTACAGCTGGTGGCAAGATGCCTTGCGGTATTACCGCCTGGGCTTTCGGATCAGGTTGAGTGTTCTTTACGCGCCGTCCCCCACGAGAGCCGCCACCCCTTCCACCGCGCCGGGTAGTCGATTTTTCCACTGGTTCGCCGTCTTTCCCAAGTTGACCACGACGGCCAATTGGGACGCTCTCTACCTCCGTGGAATCACCAAAGGTGGGCGCTGCTGCACGTCGTGGACGGCCAGTATCAGTGACAGCTGGTGGCTCATCCTCGCCAACGAAGTCAGGTTTTACCACACCCAAGTCGGCGATGAGAGCATTAGACTTCGGCCGTGGACCCTTTCGACTGCCCTTGCCACGCTTACTCCAGCGTTTATTTAGCTTGGCCTTGTACTTGATCTCTTCCTTGGTGAGGTAATAGTGTACGATACACTGTTGGAAATTTCGACCAGGCAACGATTCGGCAATTTTGCCCCACCGTTTTGGATGGGCCATGAAGGCATCCGTAAAGATCGTATGCTCCTCTGGAGTGAAGTCATTAGGGGGCGGCGCGAAGCCGAAAACATCCAGAGCCCTACTACACTGGATTATGTTGTTCACATCCTGGTAGATGGATGCCTTCACCTCCCGCGGTTCGAGCATGTTCGGAATGATCGCTTCACGGCCTAAGTCGGGACGAGCAGTGGCCATCTTAATTCTTCGACGTTCAAGCTCTTCTTGAGCTGAGATTTCGGAAGCCTTCAAAGCATTCAGAAAATCAAGCTCGCTATTGCCTTTGTATCGACGGCTTTCACGGCCTTCCGGCATGGGCGCAGGGGTAGTTGGACCCGTAGATGCCGGGGGAGAAGCTGGTCCAGGAGTTTCCGACTTCTTGTCCTTTATACGGTCGAGTTCCCAGATAGCCATTCGCCAAACCTTGTAGTGAGACACGTACTCATCCCGAAGGATAGCATTTTTCCTGAAAACTTCGCCTTGAATCTTGGAAAGTTCCGTGCTCAAGGTCTCTCTGAGACGATTTTGCGTCGCAATGTTCTCGCGATACACCTCCATATCGGGGATAGGTGTTAGAGGGCCTGATCGCAAAAAGGGAAGACTCTGGACAGTGACTTCGTTGCTGGATACCACGGGCGGTATCACGGTATCTGTGATCGGCTCTGGTTCGGGCTCTGGTTCGGGCTCAGGCTCAGGCTCAGACTCAGGTAGTGTAGGAGCAAAAGAAACCACTCGCTCGCCGCTTAGATGATCAGTCGGTGTTTCCTTTTCCACTGAAAGCACAGGATTTACCGGCCGTTCCAACAGTCCTTGAGTGGGGCGTTCGGCTGATTCTGGAGCCCTCTCCTTGTTGGCTAGCACGCCAAGTAGCTGAATTCTGAGCAGAAGAGCGACGATGTCCGGATCTTCCAGAGGAGTTGGTGGTAATTCTGCCCGCAGTGACTCCATATCTTTTTCAAATAATCGCTTTCTTTCATCAAGATAATCCTGTGTGAAAATGATATTCTCTCCATCTTCCTCGTCGCTGGAACCTTCGAAGTCCGGTATCATGGCGGTCTTATCGATCTCTGCGTGTTCAGAGACTTCATTGGTATCACTCTTTTGAATATCAACAGCCGATAAACTACGTCGGAATGGCAAATTCAGGGACGGAGAAAGGGGAGACGCTTCCTTCCCAGGTTCATGGGGCCGAATTTCGCCACTCTCGGGCTCGTCAATTTCAGAGGTGGGTGGACGCCGGTGGCCTTGCTGCTTGTCTTCGTTGGCAAGGGAAACACTGTCACGATCATCAACAGGCTCCTGTTTCGGCAATGCAGTAGGAATAGACGGCGTTCGTCCATATCCAGGTCGCACCCATTGTTTGCTGCCTTTGCGCCCACGCGGGGACGGAGCCTTCCATTGCAAAGCCCGCGGGCCAGTCGGGATACCAGATGGTTGCATTCGAGGTGACATAGAGGGCTCACGGGATAATGCGCGAGGGGCAGGCGGTGGGATTCGTGCAAAGGTTGGAGAAGCAGTCAGCGGAGTCGGCCTCCCAGCCCCAAATGTGTCGGTTGTTCCTAGCGACGAATCTGGGCGAGTCATGGCAGCAGGGGCGGTGGGTGGTGACAAATCGGGGATATTGGTAGATGGGTTTGGAGGGCGAGGAGGTACTGCTTGCTGCTTGCCAATCTCTCGTGGACCTTCGAGACGGTTTCGAGGCTCGAGGGGCTGTGTGCTCTCGATTCTTTCCGCCTTGGGCCCAGTGGGGGGGTGAATCGGTTTTTGTTGCGGGATTTCATTGCGGTCCGTTTCTGTAAGTGGAGTGAAACTAGGCGCTGTACCTTGCTCCGGGAAATCTTGATTTGAGGATAAGATCGAAGTGGGGGCAGTCACTGAGCCAAAGGCGGGCACTTGAGGGGCAGCTAGAGGTGGTGAATTTCGATGAATGGAATCAAGGTTCTTAGCAACGTCCGCTCGGACAATGTCAGTGCGAACGGCATCTGATCGTATAGCATTAGGTCGAGTTGTACCGGTTGTCACAACGCCTGGTGTAGCAGCACTATGTCGAGCAACATCAGGCCGAGCAACATCAGGCCGAGCAACATCAGGCCGAGCAACATCAGGTCGAGCAACATCAGGTCGAGGAACATCAGGTCGAGGAACATCAGGTCGAGGAACATCAGGTCGAACAGCACCAGGTCGAGCAGGACCAGGTCGAACAGGACCAGGTCGAACAGCGTTAGGTCGAGTAGCGATAAAATCGGTTCGCGGGGTATCTTGTGCAGTCTCTGTAGCGCTAGTGCTGGGAATGAGTGAGGGTTTCCGAGCTTGATCTACTTGAGTATGCTCAGGCGGACGATCTGCTAAGGCTGACCCGGGTCCAGGGCCTAGCGCTATAGGAGGATGTGAGGATGTGGTTGAGCCGCTGGGTGCGCGGCTTTCCGCACGGCTTGGAGGACGGTCTCTTTTCCAGAAGTCCACTGGGCGATCACGGTCTTCACGATCAGGTCGTCGGTTATCCCAATCTTCGCGACGGTCAAAGCGATCTCGGCGGTCCAGATCACGATCTTGTTCCCGGTCTCGATCTCTGGGGCGTAGGAGGTCTCGCTCACGATCCCGGTCCATCATCCGATCGCGATCTAAAGCACGCTCCCGATCCAAGTCTCTATCACGATCCATCAGCCGGTCACGTCCACGCCAAGGTTCCCGAGATCTACTGCGTCGGCGGAAGAGATCACGATCATCAAAAAACGGTGGACGGCCGCGACCTCGACCTCCTTCCCAATCTCCACGACCACGCCCTCGCATTCCTCCCCGAGGTATATGACCATTAGGTGGCGGACCATCAGGGCCCCCGGAAGATGCGGATAGAATGCTGTCCCTCGAATTGCGTCGCATACGAACCATATCAAAGTCACGCGTCGGAGGCTCCCTTATGTCCCTGAAGTCGCGCGTCGGTGACCGTGAGCGACCTCGACCAAAGCCAATCCGGTTGTCTCGGGGATCGAAATCACGATCGCGGCGAACCCATTCACGGTCCATATCTCGGCGAAACGGTGGTCCATCGCGGTTATCTCGAAAGTCGCGATCTCGGTCGCGATCTCGTGGGTCTCTGTCACGGTCACGAAAATCACCACGACCATAACCTCTGCCACGACCACCGAAATGGCCACCCCTAGGAGAGTCGACGAGAGCACGAGGGCCACGCGGTGGATCTCTGCCAAACGGGGCAGGGCCATCATCGGGGCCACGGGGACCGACAGGAGGGCGACGGTCTCCAAATCGTTGCGGAGAACGGTCACGGGAATTGAACCCGGACGATGGGGGAAATCGTGAGGACATTATCGCGTCATGCTATCATGCAGCTATGGGCATATTAGCACTCCGATACGTGCAATGTACAGTGCAACTAAATCCAAGGCGGTTGGAATGCAGAATCCATCACATACCCAGACGGAGAACGGACACTCGGGAGGGTCTGCACGTGACAATAAATGCACGGACCATATGAAGAATTGAAGACTACCCGATCAGGTAAGGCGTGGCTTTCCACTTTTTTGGGGGGGGGGTTGTTGCGAGAGCGCAAGAGTCGGACAGCAAGTATCAATCAAATTGATGTTTCCTCTTTTAATCGTGTCCAAGTCCCCGTTGAATTGAATTCCAAAGAACTGTTCAAGCAGGTATCAGGTTGACAGGGTTTCTTCCCACGCGTCGAGATAACGTCGGGTTGAAGAGACTGAGTTTAACGTAAAAAACAGGAAATACGGGCACGTTGGAAGATCGGAGAAATCATGCAGACTCCTTGCGCCAAGGTTTTGTAGGCAATCAACACTAAGATCAAGAGAAAATAAAGAGCACGAGGCCAGATTCGAACGGAGTTGGAAAATATGAGTTCGTGAGGACTTCAAGGGGTCAACTTGGCACTAACCCGGTTGAAGGTTAGTGTAGTGGATGGGGCTGGCTGGTGCCTCTTTAAACTCTATCGTTCACGATTTGGATGTACGATGTATGCAGTACGCTGTATACCAGTGAAGACCGAGGTAATTTCTATAGCCATAACACACATCAAATGTCACGACATACTATTCAGAAAAGAGGAAAATGGGAAATTGCTAATGTCTGGTATTTTTCAGCTCGTTACACTGAGTGATGGACAATCTGAAACAATCCTTCCAAATGGGTACCTCTGGGATTAGCTCGGACTTTGGCCTCTTGGCCTCAGGCACTTAAGGCATTAAGGCATTCAAGCGTAAGGCCCAGACTGACAGAAGCTCCCCGCCGGGAACTGAAAAAGTAAAAAAGGGAAAAAAAAAAAAAAAAAAAAACCACCCCCCTCCGTCTCCCCCGAATTGCCCCTCTTCTCCAAATTGATCTGCTTTGATGTTTTGATTTTGATCCTTCTTCGTTTCTTCCTTTTTTTTTTTTTTTCAAATTATCTCGTGGCAATAGACTGTCATTCTGCATCCTTTTGGCTCCTTTATATTTCAATATTACCCGTTTTTCCCATCCTCCCCCCAAATATGACTTCTGAAGCACACTCGGCAGTCCCTGCCTCGGTGACCGAGTCCGTCCTGCAGAGCTCCCAACCGGTTCCAGAGGGATCCCATGTAGTCAGCGGCGTGGATTTCGATAAGTTCCAGGGACGAGATATTACAGTTGCCGAGATGGTGGACAATCTAGCCTACACCGGTTTCCAAGGAAGTGCCATCGCGGAGGCTGCCAGCATCATTAATGAAATGGTGAGTCTTCTAAACATTGACGCGATTGCTATCATATGAAGATCTCCCATCTGATAGTCAGTCTTTCGTTTTCCTAGCGCGCTTTCCGTGATCCTGAAACTGGAGATAAAACCACCATCTTCCTCGGCTACACATCGAACTTGATTTCCTCCGGGCTACGGGATACCCTGCGCTATCTCGTCAAGCACAATCATGTGTCAGCCATTGTAACCACTGCGGGTGGTGTGGAGGAGGATATAATCAAATGTTTGGCGCCCACATATCTCGGATCTTTCTCGACTCCGGGAGCTGGACTTCGTGATAAGGGCCTCAACCGCATCGGCAATCTGGTTGTGCCCAACAACAACTATTGCAAATTTGAGGACTGGTTGGTCCCTATTTTAAACAAGATGTTGGAGGAGCAGGAGGCTGCAAAGATCAAGGCCCGAGAGACCGGAGATGAGGAGGACGAGCTGCATTGGACACCCAGCCGGATCACCGAGCGATTAGGTCTTGAGATCGATCACGAGGATTCAGTTCTGTATTGGGCGGCCAAAAACCAAATTCCTGTCTTCTGTCCCGCTCTGACGGACGGATCTCTAGGCGACATGCTTTACTTCCACACCTACAAGTCCTCCCCGCAACGACTTCGGGTGGACATCGTGGACGATGTGCGCCGCATCAACACCATGGCTGTTCGGGCGAAGCGGGCCGGTATGATCATCTTGGGGGGTGGTGTGGTCAAGCACCATATCGCCAATGCATGCTTGATGCGCAATGGGGCGGAGCACGCAGTGTATGTGAATACCGCACAGGAGTTCGACGGCAGTGATGCGGGTGCGCGGCCTGATGAAGCGGTGAGCTGGGGCAAGATCAAGAAGGATGCCAAGTCTGTAAAGGTACGTTTAACATGAACTCCTCGTCCATTGCGCAAGCTAACTTCTCATCGTTTCAGGTCTATGCCGAGGCCACTGCCGTATTCCCCATGATTGTGGCTGCTTCATTTGCCCGTGCCGAAACACAAAATTGTTGAATGCATCTCCGATCGAGTCTTGTGCGACAGAATCAAATGCCAAGCATTGCGGGCACCCGCAGGCTATGTTGTATAAGATATGTTGTACAATATACTTCGTATGGAGTATAACGGATGGAGTAAAGCGTAGGTACACGGTACAAGGAACAACATATACATGGCAGTGGGGTGGGTTTTTTATTCTCTTGAGGCCAATGAATATCGATCACCGTCGAATATTGGTCCGTCCTGGACAATCAAGACCCGTTGATCACCCAACTGTTTCAGCATCGGTGCGATTGGCCCCTCTCCCACTCTTTCCAGCTTACAACGTTGTATATAAATTCAAACATGCTGAAAGACTTGAAGGGGTAGACTCTTTCAATTCTCTACCCGAAACCGGAGTGGACCGTAGTCCCACGGATGTACGGAGGCCAGGGGGGAAACGGTGGCGAAGGGGAGAAAACTGGATAAACCGAATTGCCACCCAAATCGGCATTGGAGATGGGGAGATCGGCACACCGCCAAATCTCGTGATAGGATTTACTTGTATACCACTTATATATCCAATTGACAATCACAGTATGAAATAATAAAGCATCACTGTCTAGATCAGCTGATGTAAATATATGTAAATCTTCATTGGATCGCATGTCCGAAAATATCCCTACTACATAGTAGCATGTAGGTATAATAGCATGGACTATACAATAAGCCCAAGTGACCCACTCGGCAACTTCCCCCGGACTGTCTTATCTTTTTTTTTTTTTTTTTTTTTTTTCCCTTTTCTTTTTTTTCCTTTCTGTCCTTCATTTGCTCTTCTCTTCTCTTCTCTCCTTTCCCTTTATTCTTCAATCGTTCAGATTCTCCCCTCGCTATCGTCCTTTACGTTTTCCACTCTCATTCTTACTCTTCTTCCTCATCCCATCCTCTTCTCTCCACATCTCACATCTCCACACTTATCCGATAAGCCCTTATCAATCTCTATACAATTTTGAGGAACGATTTCTGTTTATTTTGATTCATTTATCTTTTACTTGCTTGTCCACATTCATTGAAATATCAGCAGTTCCTCAGTCAGAGGACCATTGAACATTTTTCGAATTCGGTCCTTGATATTGAAAGAAATGAATACACCCGACAGTTCTTCGGGGATCGAGTCAGGAACCCAATTATCTGAACCATCCCCTCCACATTCTCTTTCTCATCCCACGCCAATTTCTCCCTCCACAGATTCTACAGATCTTGAACATGCCTACTGGGCAGAATATGAGGAGGATACCACAACCCCAGATGAGGATGAGATGAAAGAGATCGATGGCGGTGATTCGGACTATAGCGCCTGTGACCGTAGGTTTGAACCTTTCGCAAGATCTCCCAAAATCCGGGATCAACTGACCGTATGGTAGATGAATACTGGGAAACCAACTTCTTTCGGGACCTGGGAGATCCCGAGTATCTTCCCACAGAGAAGGCACGTCTCACGTGGACGTTCAAGGGTGTTCGAGGTACCCCCGAGAAGCCCAATCGTGCCAAAGTCATGCGCTCCCCACCCGCACTTATTGGGGGCTATTGGTGGCAAATCAAGTTTTATCCCCGCGGGAACAATGTCAATGCTCTGAGCGTCTACCTTGAATGCTCCACCACGATGCCTACTCCCGACGACAGTCTTCCTGAGACGGAGTTCACGGTCCGCCGTGGTGCACCAGATGCCTCATTAGATGACAGCACCCCGGAAATCCATATCAGAACCGCCGCAACGGACGATACGGCTGCTTGGCTTGAAAATTACAGGTCTCAATATCCTGCGGCTAGGAATGCTACCCAATCTGACAACCCAACTTCAAGCTCTTGGCGTGTGCCTGCACAGGTGGGTGTGATTGTGTACAATCCACAGGAACCACGCACAGGTTGGATGCAGTCTTCTTGTCATCAGTTCAACCTTCACAATCTGGATTGGGGGTGGACATATTTTCATGGCCCATGGGGCCAAATCCATTCCCGTCGGCGAGGTCAACACCGTGCCCTCCTGAACGATGATACGCTATCGTTCGATGCGTATATTCGTGTGGTCAAAGATCCCACCAAGTCGCTTTGGTGGCACCCAAGCGACTCCGAACCAACCTGGGACAGCATGGCCTTGACAGGTTACCGACCTCTGGGGGACTCGATCATCAATCATAGCCCAGAGGTAGCTGGTCTGGCCTCGTGGCTGCACATCGCACCATTTCGCAAGATCATTCAGAGTGTTGACGTACTTGAACATCTTACCAAAGCCAATGCCAGGCCGAAGCCTCTATGTAATGCTCTGCAAAGGCTTCTGTGGCAGCTTCGTCAGCAGACGCTATCGTCGAGTTATGTCGATACTGACCCCGTGACGACCACACTGCGCAATCTGCACGAGTTCTCAAACGACGTGTCTGAATTCTGGGAGCGTTTGCGTCGTACCTTGGAGCTCGAATTAAAAGGAACGGAGGCTAGCAAGGAATTTGCCAAGCTATTGGACAGCCCCCTTGCCACTGTCCCAGCTACCGATACTGAAACCGCCGTGAATGTGCTACCGACTGAGTTCAATTCTCGTCTTTTCGTGCCCGTCGGTCAAGCAAAATCTACCTTGCAGGCAATCAGTGGATACCTGAGTGCTAAGCCCGGTCGTTGGTCACTTCCACCGCTTCTCCATATTGAATTAGGCCGCCATACTCTGGACAAGTCCAACCGCTGGCAGCTGCTGTACGACAAAGTGGAGCTAGATGAGGAGTTGGATCTGGCTCCGTGGGTGGGTGATGGCCAGGGTAGCAAGTATGTCCTTTACGGCTATATTGTTCACCGTGGCCGCCGCACCTCGGGCAAGTTCTTTAGTATTCTTCGCCCAGCAGGCCCGGGCACCACATGGCTGGCTTTCGATGATGGTAGTGACAATCGTGTAGAATGCTTGACTCAGAAAACAGCCATGGGTCCTCATCTAGGCCTCGATCCTTCCCAAACTGTGGATCACAAGAAGGGTCATGATGTACCTGTTGTGGTAATGTATGTCCGTGACGATATGGTATCGGAACTCTTGCCGGGATCACAGGGGCCTTGCTGGGAAGTCCCTGAGTCATTGAAACAATACTATGAAACAGGCGTATACCATACTGGTGATGAACCTGTCCATGATGTTCAGATTGAGATTTATTCGCTTCCTCAATACGATCAGCTGACCAGTCTATTCGACTCCTACGATCTCATGGCACAGGCCAAGGCGGCTAATAGCGTTGTGTACATGAGTATGCCCCGCTCATCACGCTTGGCCGAATTACGAAAAAGGATTGCTTTGTGGAAATCTGCAGGCTCTGAACACATAGGACCTGAGCGAGTTCGTCTCTGGCAAATTGGGAACTCTTTTGCTCACTCTGTATCCTCATTGGTATTTGATCGCACTATTGACCTGAACGTTCCCCTCGACCCTTCCTTGAGCACCATACGATTTTGGATGGAGACTATCTCAGAAGGTATGTGATTTCTGCGCTATTGGTCTCAATCACACCCTAGCTAATATATAACAGAGGACGCTCAATTGTTCGCCATCCCCGACCCTCCTGCTGTCGCCACTTCGGAGGATAAGCCGGATGAAGTTTCGATCGAGGAATCAGTGCCCGCCGACTCTGAAGATGTGTCGTCTGCGGCAGATGGCGATGCTGTAGCGAGCTCATCAGTAAACGTTCCCCCTCCAGACTCTGCTCTTGCCGATACTGTGAGCCTTATCATCCATGATGACTCACTACCCCCATTGTCGACATTGTCTCTGGAGCACGATGCTTCTGCTGCTGAAAGTGCGAGGCTAGAAGGGTTGTCAGCTACTCTAGCTGCCCATGATCAACAAGTCGCAGCGATTCCCACGATAACGTCATTAACAGAAGGCACAGGCTCCGCCCCAGTGCTCTCTCCTCAAAACGAGCCATCTGCATCGCGAGTTGTGCCTCGATCTCAGACTGCATCTGATGTCAAATTGCCAGTCGACCATACTTACTACTTCATTCAGATGTTCGATGCGGATAATCAAGTGCTGAGTACCGTGGGGTCATTCTTCTCCAAACTCGACGCAAATGTCAAAGCGTCCATCAGACGCCATTTACAGCGGCCCCTTCGCCAGGATTTTCTCATGTGGAAGCGAGTGGACGGTGCTGCTGTTACCACAGTGTCGCCTGCGGACAGTTTTGATGACGTGGTTTCTCCGCACGGAGTATGCTTCATCGTTGGAGATAAGATGACCAAAGACAAGTAAGTACACCTTTTTATGGTGTTATGCAGTTGGGTTGGCTCTAACGCACATACAGGCGGTCTCAACTTGCATCATCGGGATTATTCACCAGTCCCGACCGTCTGGTACAGTACCTGTGGGCAGATTCTCGCGGCCATCCAATTCAAGGTTTCACGGGTACGAAGACCATCAAAGCCACCTTCACAAACGACTACTATAGTGGTGACTTCCTAAAGGGATATCATCACGGAAGAGGCTCGCATATCTCCGGCACAGGCATGGTATACGAAGGTGACTTCGTCTTTGGCCGACGCCACGGTCAAGGCAAGCTGACCTACCCTACTGGCGACTCATACGATGGTGACTGGGTCGAAGATATATGCCATGGACAAGGTACCTACATGGAAAAGCTGACAGGCAACAAGTATGTTGGCGGCTTCAAGGACGGTAAACGCCATGGCAAAGGCATCACCTACTGGGAGGTCGCCAACGCAGAGTTAGACCTGTGCCAGATCTGCTACACCGAGGAAATGGATGCCGTATTTGCCGAGTGTGGTCACCTTTGTTCTTGTGTGACATGCGCAAATCTTGTGAACCTGTGTCCGATGTGCCGTAAGGAGGTCAAGAAGGTGATCAAGATTTATCGCGCATAGACTCCTGGAATATCATCATTGGAGTTGAACCGCGAAGTTGCATTTGACTTGGCTTTTTGAAATTTCGGAGGCCAGATACATTCATTGATTTAAGCGAACGGTTTTGTTTTGGACAGGGGCAATGATACCTTTGATTCTATAGTCTGGTGTTGGTTATATACCATATCACCTTGAGGGCACCTAAGTATTTAGATCGTTGATATATTGACACCATTATCACACATTTATACATCAGACTGTTTTGATACTTGATTTTCTCTCTTCTCTTTAAAAAAATGAATTTTGAAACACAGTTTGATCTAGATTGAACAAAAGGTATATCCAATGCGCCGGGCCCCAGACCTAATACATGATGCTTTTGACTTGCCCGAAGAACGAAGAATTATACAGAAAAGAGACGGATGATCAAGTGTTTGATCATTTGCTGGCCTTCTTGGCCGACTTCTTGTCCTTCTTCTCCCCCTTACCCTTGGTCGCGGTAATCTTTTCCTTCTTCTCTGTGGTCACGGGCTTCTTTTGATCCTTGGCCTGGGCAGCTGGCTTCTTATCTTGCTTGACGACAGTCTTCTTCTCGCCCTTTGACTCATTGGTAGACGTCTTCGGGGAGATGGTTTTAGTCTCTTCTTCCTGGCTTGGTGCCGCCGTTTCACTTGTCTTCTCTGACACCTCTGCCTTGCTCTTTTTAGGCTTGTTCAAAACACCCTTGGGGTTGAGACCCTTGCGGCGTAGACGATTGCGCTCAGCGCGAGCAATGCGCTCAACGTCCTCGGGATCCTCGAACGAGCTGAACGCACCACCCTCGAAATCAGCAGCGTGTCCGTCCTCGTCAACAATGGGAGTCCGGTCAATGATCTCATCATCCGAGGATGTGGCGGAGGAAGCGGTGCGAGCCTTTTTGGGGCCCTTGGAGCGGGGTTCGGTATCCTCCGATTTGGCCACGGGGGTCACCGCAGTCTTCTTGAGCTTGCAAACATAGAAACCATCGACGTTCTCACGGTGGGGGAAGTAGCGACGGGTGAGCGCCATCTTGGGATCAAAGGTCTTACCCATGTAGCTGAGGAATCCAGGACTTCCGAAGCTACCGAGACCGGTGTCCACAATCTTGACATTTGGACGCTTGCGAAGCACGTACTGCACGACAGCCTCGTTCTCTTCAACTGTCACACTGCAAGTAGAATAAACAATATATCCACCTGTCTTGGAGGCGTGGTCGACAGAGTCAATTGCAGCCAGAAGCAGCTGACGCTGCATGTGGGGAATGGCGAGGAAATCACGCTCGTTCTTGGAAGTCTTGACACCGGGATCCTTCGAGATAACGCCAGTACCAGTGCATGGAGCGTCGAGCAGAACACGATCGAAGCCACCCATAGCCTTAGGGAAGGCAGTGCGAGCATCCATGTTCGTTACAATGGTGTTCTTACAGCCGAGACGGTGGATATTACCAATCAAACCCTTGGCACGAGGTTTGCTAGCATCGTTTGCGACGACACATCCAGTGTTGCGCATCAAAGCGGACATATAAGTTGTCTTACCACCGGGGGCAGAGGCCATATCGAGAACACGCTCATTGGGCTGGGGAGCGAGAGCCATGACGGGAAGGAAAGAAGAGGCGGCCTGAAGAATGTAATGACCGGCGAGATATTCAGGGGTGGCACCCAGAGGAACGGGAGACTCGAAAACTTGTAGGCCAACCTTGGACCATTTGCCAACGGGCTCGAGGACAACACCACGGTTGATGAGTGCCTGGGCGAGAGATCGACGATTGGTTCGTAGTGTGTTGGTACGGATAACGACAGGACGAGGGGTCTCGTTAGCTTCGAAAAAGGCGAAGGCTTCCATGGGAGTAAACAGATTGAACAGTTTTTCAGCCAAGAATCGAGTGTATCCGTAGTAGGTGCAGATATCGTCGAGCAGAAGATCGATGTAGTCGGTACGCGACTTTCCAGGTAGGCCAAGGGTCTTAAGATCTCCTAGAATTCGAATAGTGTCTGTGATGCGCTGGCGAAGCAGCTGCAGATCGGGGGCGAGGCCCTGCTGGTTTTGGTCGGCGAACACGTCGGGCGCAGCGATGTTGGTCTGCAAGGCAGCCTCCTGCAACTCTTGCTCGGCTGCTTCCTCCTCCTCCTGTTGAGCAGCATCCAATTTCCGCGACAGACCCTCGATGTTGGCGGCCGTCAATCTCTCTTCAGCATCGGAATCCTCGTCGTCAGAGAACATGGCTCCACGAGTTTGGCGCTCCTCGTCAGAATCAACAACTGAATCATCATCCTCCAGGTCCGACAGTCCTTCGGGCTGATCATCGCTGTCCATTGAGCCTTCACTGACCCCATCAAGATCATCAAACTCATCGTCATCCTCCATATCCTCATCATCATCAGACATAGGCACCGGGACGGGCTTCTTTGTGACTGATGGCTGCTTCTTCTGCTCGATCTTGGGAATACTGGCAATATTGGCCTTCTTTTTCTTGGGTGCTTCCTTCTTCGACACAGCCTCGTCGGCATCGGATCTGCGACGCTTTGCGGGTGCAGGCTTCGGGGCCACCTCAGCCCCGCCGGCCTTGCGTTTCTTGAGCATGGTAATTTTTGACTCATCGAGCGGAGCCGGAGGCCCCTGTTTCTTCATACGACGACCAACACCCATTGTGAACAAATTGGTATGTATGGGGATGTTTACGGTGTTTGCTTTCTGGGGAGCTGCGATTTCTTCCGTTCTTTTTTTTTTTCTTCGGGCGGTGATCAACGGCAGTACGAGACACCGAAAGGCGGTGTACTGTAGTTATTAGTGCCTCATTAAACAGGTATCAACGTCCCGCTAGTTAACTAGTTGGACCTCAACATCCACTGCTCCAAGTTCTCTTGCGTCGCATTTGCTGTCTCTCCATCACCATTGCCTGAAGGATCTCAAGAACCTGTTTTAGCTACCCATAATGTCAGAGCTGGCGTTCACGAAATCATTCCTGTCCACCTTGGACTCCCGGCCGATCAAGCTTCGCGCTGATCATGTGTTTGATCCAGAGCAGATTGGACTCCGAGTTCCGGTATGTTTTGATGGAAGCATATGTTCGATTCGGTGACCTATCAGTACCTTGCTCATAAGTCCTTGATACACTACAGTACACTCTCCCCCGCCTTTCAGCCCCACACCCTCCGATGCCCAAGAAAGTGAGATCAACACAGGCACCAGGCTCATCCAAATCAATTAATGTCCATGTCAAATCTGCCCGCAACCCTGCCCTGGATTTTATTATCTCCAATGCCCCTCTCTCGACCACCTCAGTTCAAGACATTCGGGATGCTGTGCGAGTGCGTATTGAAGATGCGCAAGGAGGCCAGATTCCGCTAGACAAGATCAAGATCCTGTACAAGCGGAAGCCGGTGACGGGAACTGTCAAGACACTGGCTGAGGTACTGGCAGATGAACCGACAATCCTAGCGGGTGGAAAAGAAGTCGAGATTGGTGTGATGGTTCTTGGTGGCGCCCAGATGGTTGAATCTGCCGTTGCTCAACCGGAAGTGACAGAGAAGCGGGACCAATCACCACCCAAGGCCGCTGCAGGCCCGAGTGGAGAAGAGGTATTGCATACAGAAGCCTTTTGGAATGATCTACAGGGTTATCTCGAACAACGATTGAAGGACGAGGAAGAAGCAAAACGATTGAGGTCTGTATTCAAGGAAGCCTGGAGCTCAGCTAAGTAGAAACTATACCCTTGCCACGGGACAGTCTTGGAAAAAATGTCAATATCGAATGATCCCTTTTTTGCTCTAAATGTATGACATGTCTAGGTATGTTTCCTTTGCTGTTACAACCTGGGAGGGGCGAGTTGCCTCGGCATATGACATCAAATCGAGAGTTATTTATACAACATGAGAAACAAGCCAGACAAATTCTCGCCTTGAAAAAAAGAAAAGGAAAAGAAGCATACACATCAAATAACGGATATAACCAAAATGGATGGCATTTGAGAACATGTCGGGCTGCACTACAAACCATCAGAAGAGTAAATAAAACAGCTTTCGATCATAATCTGTTCCAATCCCTGCCTCCCTAAAAGAAGCTGGGACACAAAGGTTGGGCATCTATCGAGTCGAAGGGAATAAAATATACACGCACGCCAGGGAAACTTGATCAAATGACATGTTGTCAGCGAAATAAAAAGTACACATGTTAGTGAAACAAAAAAAAAAAGACCGACAAAAACAAAACAAGATAAATAAGGGAATATCATGTGTCAGACAGACAGCTTGAGAGAACACCGTTGCAAATGCTCCAAAGAACTGGTCTGGCCAATCGCTCATCCAGTTCATGGGATCATACAGGAAACAACGAGGAGCAAAGCGCGAAGAGATACACACACAGGTATAACGCAAGAAGAATCATACATGGGTTTTCATTTCGTCGTTTCAATCATCTGGAGAAGACCTTGACCACACCGTCTCCACCACCGCCAACGACCCAGCGACCGTCACGGCTCCATACCACAGCACAGACCCCTTCGCCACGCATCAGTCGATGACTTGTCAGTTCCTGGGTGCAACTGCGCTTCTCGAGGTTCCAGAAACGCAAGCTTGCATCATGGCCGGCCGAAACAAGCTCACGCCCATCTGGAGATAATGACAATGAGGCGATTGCGGCGGGATGAGCAAGCATTGTGTATGTACATTGACCTGTATTGGAGATTAGCGGATTGTCAGGAATCACAAGGAGCTATGCATGCTGCTTACCGCTGTTGGCATCGAAGAAGCGGATGTATCGGTCCTCGTAGCCACTGATAATTACACCCTCTACGCTACTTGATCCAGTGGCTCCGTGGACCACTTCTTCCTCCGCCATTGCGCGGTTAGGATCAAGATTGGCTGTTCCATCAAACCCGACAGTCGTAGCCACGACGGAGTTCACCCCAGTGGATGGCGTGCCATCATATGTCTCAAGACTGGCCATGCCAGAAATCTCTTCGCCCGTCCGCGTGTCATAAACAAGGATCGAGGCATCCGAATAGGAGACGACAAAATTGACGCCTGCAAGAGACAACGGGCTAATGCATGTTGGGGAAGGAGAATAAGTGCGACTGATTTGATGAACAAGGTTGTAATGGAACGCCGTAGTTGTTGCGATACTGGGTTGAGGAGAGGATGGGAAGTTGGAACCAGAAGAAATGGAGTTTGCCCGCCGGCTTCCACCTTGTCGACGATTTCCAGCCGGGGGTGAAGAAAGTTGAGGAGGAGCGCTGACAGCCCAAATCAAGATGCGGCCATCTGCTGCACCGGAGGCCAGAAGGATTCGATCCGATCCACCGTAATGGCTGCTTGAATCGCCGAAGACAGAGCCCACGGTCCCAGGTAAAACGCAGAGCCCCCACACAGCGTCTGTGTGTCCGTCCAATGTTGCCTTGGGATCAATCCGCCCACGTTCCCATACGCGCACGCTGGCATCTTGACCACCCGAGAACACCCATCCGTCGCCCAAAACACGGCCACCATTAGAGATATTCTGAGACGGTGAACAGGCGGCAAGGGAAGTCACAGCACCTTCATGTCCGCGATGAGTGAAGTAGCTTGTAATGTCCAAATCGTTGCTGGAGCCAGGCCCCTGGGCGCCAAAGCCACCATAGGTAGCCGGGATGATCCATCGCTTGATAGTTCCATCGTCGCTGCAAGTACAGATTTCAGGTTCCGATGGACTCCCACCACCAGTGAAGATGACAGACCGAATCACATCCAAGTGGCCGCGCAGCGCAAACCGGACTTTGAAATTAGAATCTTGCTGTTGACCAAAGGTCGCGCCCGCTTCCCGGGCATCGATTGCACCGTCGCTTTTGCGTCTCGATCCTGAACTCTTCCTTCGGTGGGGTAAAGACCCGCCCTTAGTCGACTCAGAGCGCACAAAGTTGGCGTTCGGAAAAGCATCTGTGTCCGGACGATGAGGCGGAATGGTCTCGGTAACAACAGGTTCTTGCTCCACTGGTTCGTCAAAGTTCCACCCATCAACATCCTCTGTTCGCTCTTCGGCCAATGTTGGTGGGTTCGTGTCCTCTTTGACAACCACTTGGGGGCCCTGAACCTCGTATGCCTGATTTGGGCGGTCATCCACTGGAGCCTGTTCATATCCCTGGGTTCGGTTTTCAATCGTTGTAACAGGAACTTGCTGCAGGTCAAGTGGCCGCCGTTCCATGGCATCCCGGGCAAAATACTGATTTTGAGCGCGAGCCATGGCATTGTCCGAATAATGATTTTGCATAGATTGGTTGTTTTGTAGCACCATTTCGCGCGCCATGGCATGGTTTGCCTTTTGGCGTTGTTGCTGAAGGTAAGCCTCCTCCAAGTTCTGTTGTGACAGCTGTTGGTTGCCATAAAGCTGGCCTGACATATCGGAGTCGCCCAGGTCAGGAGGGGGATGAGATGTGGGTATAACGTGGTATGCGATTTCGTGAGAGGCCTTAGATAGATAAGCTCGAACTTTATCGATGTCCTCCTCAGTCTGAACTTCGTGTTGGGTTTCGTCCGGTTCTTGGTCATTCCCATGGTCTGTGCTTGGCTTAGGACGTTGTGCTGATAGATGACTGAATTAAGACTGACACTTTTCGTTCTGAGGTATAGTTAGAGTTACATACCTTTCAGCAGGTGAATGCTTTCACGCGCAGCCTCTTTAGCATCCTTGGGGTCATCAATGTTTTCATTGTTAGAAAGCTTCTTGACCTTCTCCCTTTCTCTCTTCAGCGCAGTCTCCATCAATCGGACATGCTTCCCAAGAGACTCATGTAAGCGTCTGCTTGTGCGTAGGTCACCTTCTAGTCGACCAATGCGGGACTTCATCTCTGCCCGTTCAATCTCCCAAGCATTGCGATCGCGCTCATGTCGGTGCCATTCTGTCTGGAGGAAGCGCATGACACCTAACAGCAACAGAGATTAGTCAATGGCAAACAAGAAAAGCAAGCCAGGCCCCACGCACCTTGCAATGTGTATTCTGTCCCCTGTGGACCATTCGAACCATCCATGGCGCCGGGCATGCCTCCGATCCCAGCCATGGCTGATGGAGATTGCCAGGACATGAGCAAACAGAGAACCGATCGAGACTCCGGAGTGATCAGACAATATGCAGGCGGTACCGAGGGTGAAAGCAGGTCGTGAACCTAGTGTGGACAGAGTAGGGTGTGAGCTTCGGTTTCTCCTGACCCTAGGTAGTGAATCGTAACCGCAGTAAGCGAACCAAGTCCCCTAATGGCGACGGGCAGGAACCACGTTCCACACCGAGTCAGCCTATGGATGAGGGGTCCCGGGGAGGAGAATCCAAAGAAAAGAAGCAAGATCGGACAATGATAGAAAATGTTGAGGATGAAAATGCCTTTACTTATCTTCTCTAATGGTGAAGATGGTTTGACCTCGGGGGAAGCTGACCGCCTTCTGTATGGAGAAGAATGGCCTGCGCGTTGGAGCTGGAGATGAGGACACGGGTGAACAATCGGAAGAAATGAAAAACAATCTATACGAGCTTGCTATTAGGTCACTCTAGTTTGTAGTTAATGATGTATAAAATAAAATAAAAAGTAGGTCGGGACTGCCAAAGGCTAGTTTTGTAAATATTACTGCAGAAGTTGAGCGTATACTTTAGTTAGGATACCTCGGTTTCAAGGCGCCAACTATGGTCTTACGACGGACGCCTATATATCCATGGATATATTCGACATACCTTTGATAGCAACATTGAAATTTGAATGCCTCCTAAATATCTAGATGTTTCAAGGCGGTCTGATCCGGATGGCTAAATTCATTTGCCATCGAATTTAATAACTAGGTGCTCCTGTGATCTTTTGTTTGCGTAATATATATATGTAACGCTCTATCATCCAACCGAATCCAGCCCAGTGACCACTATGAGAATAGCTTCATAATACTTCCCACATGTAGTGAGCTATATGTAAATTTTACAAAAGCTGGTGACCAACGAGGCAGGATCACAATGTCAGATACTGTATTTGATCGTGGTCTCGTAGAATGGCAATGAACCATGCCACATTGCAATCTAAAACTCGAGTTCTTCCACCTCCATCCCACAATCCACACAAGTCTTGACTCCAATACCGGTTTCTGGATTCTCAACAGATCGGCCCCATTCATGAACATGCTTACGCCCAGAAGCTAGATCGTCACCAAACTCTCCACCCGAAGCACCTTGTCGATTGCGCCGGTAGGCCTCCACCCGGGTGCGTTTCTTCAGATCCTGTAGCTTCGTTTTGAATTTGGCTTCTCGACGCCGTTTCTTGTCACTTTCTCGTCGCTCAAATTCAGCATCCAGCGTCTCCTGAGAGCCCCATTTCTTATCAGAAAACGCATACTCTTCAACCTGATATCGTAGATATAACATCATGCTGTTCCATGTAGATTTGTGTGGATTGGGACGCTCAAGACGTGGGAGAAGTTCCTCATCTCGGAGTTCAGCTATGCGCAGGCTGATTAGCAAGGCTTGTTTCATCGGGTGCGATCAGACACTCACGATCTGTCAGAAGATAATCTTCTTTGGCTTCCGTTTTGGTCAATAAACTGTATTTCTCTGGATACTTCTCCTTGCAAGAGTGGCAGATACAGCATTTCAATTCTTCTTCCCATTTCCAGTCAATTTCAAGACTGCCACATTCACGACATGTCTTTTGGTTGCTTTTATCATCGAGGACACTGAGACCTGGTTCGAAGGGTCCCTCCCTGTTCCGCTGGAGTGATTGTAATATCTGATGTCGTTCCCATTCCTTCTGAGTCATATGTGCTGGTCTCTGTACCTCTTTCCCATCCGTCACATGCAATTGCTTGTTGAAAGGATCATCTTCCTGTGTCAAGAACCCACCCTTCGTGTCTGTCATTTTACTGAAATCATAGTCGACATAGCTTGCAAAATTGCGAGCGGGCTTAATCGAGTCCAGTGGGTGATTCGAGGAAGATGCATCACGCATATTAGCAGGTTGATTGGATGCCGTCATCGAGGCGAACGAGCGCTTGGCGCCTGCTGCGGGTTGGGAGGTGCGAGAAGCGACTTGGTGTAGTTCGGCTTCATGCTGCTCGCGAAGAGCTTTAGCATTCATGCGACTGAGCTCCTACGAACAGGCTTGTCAGCTTGAGGTGACCAGATGCAATGGTATGAGTTTGCAGGACCTACCATTCTGCGCTGTTGTTCGGGGGTCAGGCAACCGCGGGGGAGCTGTCCTGTCCCCGTGCCCTTGGGCGGCGGAGGCGGCGTCGAGGGCTGTTCTCCTGACATATTATCTCGATTTCAAAACCCAACCGTTCGTTCTGAGATCGTAGAGAATTAAGGTGGTATAAGCAATAAGGCGGAGCCTCGAGATGCGGGTGGAGCTCCGATCTGCCGCATCACATGACACGCTTTCGGCGCGACGTCATTGGCACATTCCAGAAGTAAACATGGTGGAAAGTACCTATCTTATGTAGGCACACCCCTAAGGTACATATGCTCTACACCGAAACCGACAATTAGAGGTTTCAGCACGAATTGTCAAGGGACTCATTGAACAGACACTAGGTGCCTCCAACCGGATAATCGGAGTCTTCTTCTCGCTCTTGCCCATACAAAACCTCACACACGCCTCCAACGGGCACGTCCATCACCGCGTCAGTTCCCTCACTCCAAATTTCCCGCCAGTTGACCTTGCGATTTTGAGGGCCCATAATCTGATAGGATGTCGCACCGGGCTTCATTTTGGTTGCACCGCCGGGACGTCTCCGTGCCTTTCCGTCAATCACCGAAACATTGGCGACCTCATCAACAATGTTCTCGATGCTGTGCATGGGCAAAGTAAGGTAGCCTGTATTATAGGTGGCAAGAGCGACATAAATGTAGATCAGTAGCATCACTAGCCACGCGGGAATTGCTAGCGACCACCAGCGATTGGGGTAATAGTAGATGCCAAGCTGGTGAAGGAATGGTGACGGGAGATAAGACCATAGGAGATAAAACACTAAGTTTGGCCAAGTCAGCATCGGCGAGGCGGCAGACTGCGGCACAGACAATTTTTATGAGACTTACGAAACGCCAATGAAGAAGCGAGGTATAACACGAAGCCATAGTATTCATAGGTAGGAACCTTTGGACTAGCGCGCGGAACAGTGGTTGCTCGGCGGGCGGATTTGGCCACGGCTGCCTCAGTATCGTTCGGAGTTTCTACATCAGAGCTATCCGGAGTAGTTGGACGTGATGTAGTAGTTGAAAAGGGGGGCCGTAGAAGCGAAGTGAGAGAGGGAGAGGGTGGTAAAGGAGTGGGTGGACGATTATAGAAGGGAGGCGCAAATGCATTGGGGCCATTAAGAGAGCTGGAGGACTGGCGAAACGGGTGATGCCGGTCAATATCATCGGAAGAATCATCGGAGTCTGTATCGGAGAATGATTGATGCTCCTGGGAGTAGTGCGACTGGAAGTCCGCATCGTCCTCCACTTTGATCTCCTCATAGCCAGGTGAGGTAACATTGTCATCTTCGTAACTCTCTTGGGGTTCATCTAGAGAAATGGAGTTCTCAGCTAGCAGGGGTGGGAAGGGCTGCTTGGCTTCAAAGGACATATTGAGCCGCTCTCGTGCTGATTTCTCCATTCGCAATGCAAGGATGAAGATGAAGTTGTCGCCGAGGCTCCTTTTTCTGCCTGAATCACCAGATCTCACCGCCCAATGGATCGGAGGTTGAACTATGGTTCTACCGGGCTTTAGCTGCAGTGGGGCTCTCAAACATTAGGTATATTCAACTCAGCAATTTCAGCAACTCTTGTTTTTTTCTACCATCAACCCACCAAATTTGTATCCCTTAAAATTCCATTGATCAAAATCATGTGAGAAGACGAAGATATCGATCGCACGGAAATGGCAAAGCGAAATCGATCAGCTTCTCCATCCAACACTCCGCGTGCCCAACGAGCTATACGTCGAGCAGCAAGAGCATCCCCGTTCATAGCACCCCCATCCACAGTACCCCGCGGACTATCAACTCTCTCCACAGACACTGCGGACCCACTGCCTAGCTTACAAAAAGACGCCCGGATTAAGATCCAGGGTTATCAAAATCAGTCTCTTCGCTACGATACGCTGTTGAAAAGCGGCTTAAATGCATTTCTCACGTGGCTACCAGACGCTGGCAGAACCTCACTCGCGAGGGATATCATCAAGACAAGCTCTGACCGACAGTTATACGATGTATTCCTGAACCTTTTCACCGGACTTGCTGTACCGAGTAAGTTCGTTTCGGTTCGTTCAAAAGTATCCGTTGACTTTTCTTAACATTGCATCATAGTGAAATCCCGATCAAAGGCACCCTCTGTTGTGGAAAGTCCCTATCCAAAGCGCCAGGAGCACGTCGATACAGTTGCCTCCACCCTCGATCAACCGGAAAGGCGTGACCCTTCGTTCGCGGCACAGCTCCAACTGCGGGACAATTTTCGCTGTGTGATAACGAGTCAATTGAACACCGATCAATGGAAGCACGAAGGGGAGCCAGAAAACGTTTTCTATGGCCCAACTGAGGGGGCTCACATAATACCTTTTGCGTTTGCCACTTGGCAAGGGGTGTCCGGAGTGCCAAGAGATAAATCAAGCACCTGGACTGCATTATACAAGTGTTTCCCTATGCTACGCCAAATACTTTCAGTGGAGCAGATCAACACTCTTCGTAACGGGATCACTCTTCGAGATTCGGTCCATACCCAGTTTGGCCAATTCACAATTGCCTTGAAGCCTACCGTAAGTAGGTAATGATCTGATATGAAACTAATTTATGCTCACTTTTCACATCAGGATATCGAAAAGGAGTACGAGGTGAAGACTTACAAGGGCTATCCTCCCGCTGACATCGCCGCCATTCCCTCCGATCGGCGTGTCCGATTTTTACCTAACATAGAGTATGAGATTCCAAGCCCCGCAATTCTCGAAACGCACTGGAGAATGTGCGAGATTTTTAATGCATCTGCTATGGGAGAGACCATTGAACGACACATTCGGGACTGGGACGAGTTGAAAGGCTCTGGGAGCGCTGTTATTAGAGAGGACGGTACGACCGATCTCGCTAGTCTGCTACATATCGCGCTATGGGGCCAAGTTTGGACATGAATACTTACTTTAAACTTCTGTATTAGAATAGAATCAAGATATTAATTAATAATACGGTTCGCTGATGGCTGAGAGAAATCAGATGAGTCCGTCAAGGTATCTCATCCTCACAGGGGGTTCCAAACCTGACTCTGACAATTTGAAGAACGGTCGGTTTCTGGAAAGACTAGGGCAGTACAAAAGGTCTCAAAAGTCTGGAAGCACCTGCTATAAGTAATCCCCTGTAATAAGATTCGGAGATAATTGTCCGCTATCCTCCGAAGAGTACAAGAGAGATGGATAAAAGGTGTGTAAAACGCGAGAGAAAGGCAATAGACGGGATGTATTTGATATGAGTTCCACGAGAAAGGGAAGGCTTCCAGTTGTTTTCCAAAGTGCTGAAGCGACCCTCTTCTCTCTCATGTCAGTTCGGATCGCTGCCGTCTAGAAACGCGGGACACTCCCGAGGTCCGCGCTCCAACAAAAAGAAAACCTCCCCCAACGATTTTCAATCTGCAGTTTTCCGCTGGCCTCACCATTTGATTTCATTGAGACTTGACGATTTCCCTCTTCAATTAAGTTTCGCATTGTAAATATGGATATCACCGAATTGCAACATGCCCGCGGGGTTTGGCAGCGAACCAAAAATGCGTCTTCTTCTCTCCGATGTTGAAATCATCAATGCAACCCGTGGCCAGATGCAAGCCCGACTTAAGCTTACTGCGGAGCATTTCAATTCCAGAGGTACCATTCACGGGGCTGTCTCTGCGGCCATCATCGATTGGGCAGGGGGCATGTCGATAGTCACGCATGGGTACGAGAGAACAGGCGCTAGCATTGATATCCACGTTACATATCTGTCAACTGCGTCCGCAGGAGATACACTGGACATCTCTGCTGTTGCTGATCGAGTGGGCAAATCAATGGCCTTCACAACCGTCAAAATCTCCCGAGTTGTCGACGAGGAAGTGGGCCCTTTGGTTTCGAGGGGTTCGCACACGAAATTCCTACCTGTATCGAAGGAGAATCGCGCTCCGACGAGCTGAATCTACCCTTAATGCGATAATATGTTGTATATATACTCAAGCGGTGGTGTTCCAATTCTTTATCTAAACCTGAAGTACATTTGTGCGCAATTCGACCCAGACATGGCCCCGTATCATGGTCTCCCTGTTGAAGATGTCATACCACCATCCACCACGAGCTCCTGGCCAATGACATTTCATGACACGACGATCGATGAGTGTATTTACCTTTTTCTCGAAAGCGAAGTGTTCTCACAGGTTTGCGAACCGATAGATCCCCAGGTAGTAGGGAGTAGCCCTGGAGCCAATGCCAAGACTCCAAGGTCCAACCTTGGAAGATCTCTGTATGTTGAAGGGCCAAGAACAAGAAACAAAGATTAGACAACAATCATGTTCATGCATGACTTCATTGATCGACATACATCCAAATTATTGCGAAACTGAACTTTGAATTTGTGTCACCTGCCCTGTTGGAGTGTCCGATCTCAAACCATGTCAGCAGGTCGAGAATGTATGGAATATGGAGCATAGAGTGTAAAATAGAGTAGGCACAATATACTCCGTATGCCAGATTGTATTGTTTCAGCTACTGATATTCCTCATGTGCTGCAACCCTTCTTAGTCCCCAGAGGACAGGACCTCCCTTGCGTCCTTGGAAGCTGAGGGAGAAAAAGCCGAGCTTACAACCTTGAGACATACTACATACAACGTAGGATGTCAAGAAAATTTCTGGAGATCCTCAGCCTTATTGGAGGAAGTATGCGCAGGATGTTGTAGAACGTTGTACAACATACAATAATCGTATAATTGACCTCGGGAATCTCTGTGAGACAGTCGAACGGCCAATACGGAGTACAATATAGTACTATGTACTCCTACAACTCACGTATTCCGTACACGAGGCGTGGTGTGTGTGACCGATGCATGCTGTGAAACCCATCACGTTGATCGCACGATTGGTTCAACCCGCATGAACCTGAACAGAGTTCTCACGTTCAGGGGCTTCGATCAGCAATGATCGGCAGATTGGATCTGGGGGGATTTTGTGTTTTTCCTCTAGTTTATTGCGCGCAAACCCACCTGGGTAGCGAGCAATTAGGAAGTGCCATGACAGGCTCCACTGAGATTAGAAGACCCGCAGACTATCGCATCGACAAGCGAACTATCGCGTCCCGAGGATTCGGTGCGATTTGATCTCTGCATGAAGAGAATGTATGCATCGGATTTTGAGTGACACGTCGAAAACACGGGCCATGTACGGAGTAGAGGGAATCACTGGTTTTTTTTTCTTTCTCTCTTTCTTTGCTTTTTCACTCTTTTTTTTATGGAGTAATTAGTAAAGTTGGTATTGTTTCTTTTTTGTTTTTTTTTTACTCGTGATTCCCTAGGCTCGTAGGTGAAGATACTCGTCACATCTATTTGTTTTGCGAGAACCAAGACATTTACTGATCATGTCGAGTATAACGGTACCGTGCCCATATATAGACTCAACATACATATGTGCACTCTTATTGATTCGAATCGCAGGATAACGATACAAATATCGGATCATCACGAGGTAATGCTTCATCGACCTCCGGCGATGTCGCAAGCAGTCTCGTTGGCGGAGGAGGCTCGTCAGGCTCGGCGCTGATGATGACTTTATTGCCCGCACTTGTATATGCGATCTTTTGGGTCAGCTTGTTTCTGATATTCCGGCGAACTCAGCGCCGATGGTACGCTCCAAGGTCCTATCTCCCTGATTTGCATGAACATGAACGAAGTCCTGAGTTGCCTTCGGGCTGGGTGAACTGGCTCGGAACCTTCTTGAAAATTGAAGACAATCATGTCCTCCACCATTCATCGCTAGACGGTTACCTGTTTCTGCGGTTTTTGCGCGTCCTGGCTGCAACATGCTTGACAGGATGCGTGATAACATGGCCGATTTTACTGCCTCTTCATGCCACTGGGGGAAATGACAATACTGAGCTCGACATGCTGAGTTTTAGCAATGTCAAGAACCCTAGCAGATATTATGCCAATGTCATAGTAGCATGCGTGTACTTCAGTGAGTTCTCGGTACTCAATCGCAATCCCGTATACTGACAGTGGTAGCATTCGTGTTCTATGTTGTGGTTAGAGAAAGCTTGTATTATGCAAACCTGCGTCAGGCCTACCTCAACTCTCCTGCCTACGCATCTCGAATATCCTCCCGTACAGTCCTCTTCATGTCGGTACCAGAAGCTTACAAGAACGAAAAGAAACTGCGACAAGTGTTTGGAGACTCGATCTGCCGAACTTGGATCACTTCTGACTGCTCAAAATTGGAAAAGATGGTTACTGAGCGAGATAGATTGGCCGAGAAGTTGGAGACCGCCGAGACCAAACTCATCCGGAGAGCGAACAAAGTTCGTACTCAAGCAATCAAAAAAGGCGAATTGAATATCGAGACATGCCTGGACTGCGAGTCAAGCAATCCAGCATGGTCACACAAAGTCGAACGTCCCACCCATCGGCTGAAGATTTTTGGCGAAAAGATTGACTCGATTCACTGGTATCGGGCGGAACTTGCAAAGAAGACGGAGGAGGTATCAAACCTGCAAGCAAAACATCAGAATGGGGAAGCAAAACAGCTCAGTGCAATCTTTGTCGAGTTTAACAGCCAGGCTGATGCACAAGTTGCTCTACAAACCTTGTCTCATCATCAACCGTTTCATATGACTCCGCGCTTCATTGGGGTCTCACCTCGCGAGGTTGTATGGTCTGCATTGAATCTCAGCTGGTGGCAACGAATTGTCCGAAGATTCGCTATCCAGGGATTCTTAGCTGCTCTGGTCATCTTCTGGTCATTTCCTGCCGCCATCGTTGGTGCGATTTCGAACATCACCTATATCTGCACACTGATTCCATTCCTCGAATTCATTCTGGATTTGCCCGACGTCATAAAAGGTGCCATTGAGGGCCTGCTGCCCGCCGCAGCGCTAGCGGCTTTGATGTCACTAGTGCCCATCATATGTCGTGGTATGTTATCTCAGCTCTTTTCGCTCATCGAATCCTGCTCACTGATATCTAGTATGCGCAAGACAAGCTGGAGTGCCCTCCAAGGCACGGGTTGAATTGTTCACACAAAGCGCTCACTTCGTTTTTCAAGTGGTGCAAGTCTTCCTAGTTACGACCTTGACGTCGGCTGCATCAGCTGCCACTGCACAGATTGTCAAGGACCCTCTTTCGGTCAAAGATCTGTTGGCGCAAAACCTCCCGAAGGCGACTAATTTTTACATCTCTTACTTCATGTTGCAAGGCCTGAGCATGAGCTCTATGGCTCTTGTTCAAATCGTCAGTGCTCTAGTATTCAAGTTTGTCACCACATTCTTTGCCTATTCCCCTCGTCGTCTATTTCAAGGATGGGCCGAACTTGCCAGTCTCAGCTGGGGGAATGTCTTCCCTGTCTTCACGAACATGGCTGTGATTGGTAAGCCATGCGATGATCCAATTCTACTCTCGCTTTCATCTACTGACCAAATTATGTAGCATTGACATACTCATGTATCGCGCCACTGATCTTGGGATTTGCCTTCCTGGGACTCTATCTTGTATACCAAGCCTACCGATACAACTTCCTCTTCGTATATGACATTGAAGTGGATACTAAGGGCCTCGTCTACCCACGAGCCTTGCAGCATTTGTTGACAGGCTTGTATCTCGCTGAGATTTGTCTTATAGGCCTTTGTGCGATCAAGGGAGCCATTGGCCCTGTCATCATCATGGCTCTATTTTTGGTCGGCAACATCCTAGCGCACATATCACTCAATGAAGCTCTCGCCCCACTAAATAATTTTCTACCACGTTCCCTTGACGCCGAGGAGGAGATGCTTCAAGAAAAGGAAGATGCGATAGCAGCAATCAATGAACAGCGCCGTCCACGGGCGATTGCCTTCTGGAGATGGTTTCACCCCAACGTATACAAGGATTACGCGGCATTGCGTCAAAAGGTCCGCCGCAACGTTGAAGGAGTCTCATACACACCGGAAGAGATGCGCACTGCATACTTCGAACCATGTGTTGCATCGCCACCACCGACTCTATGGATCCCACGCGACAAATGGGGTTTCAGTAGTCACGAGGTTATGGAAACGGATTCAATCATTCATATTACAGATGAGGGTGCCCATTTAAATGAGAAGAACAAGATTGTGTGGGATAAATATGATCCCCATCTTCCTTTGCGGGGGCTGAAGACCCTATATTAATATTGACTAGGTGATTTGATGATTTGATGACAGCGATGAATTGTTTTTCTTTCCCTTTTGGCTTTCCATGATAATGTCACACTAAAGGACAATATAAGATAGGTCTGATTTGGAAATATTGCCTCCGTTGGACTGAAATAATTGCAAATGTACTCGAACTATTCCCTCGGTGCAAATAAATTATTCGGTAATACTATCAAACCGTCAAAGTAAAGTTGACAGCATTTACAGCACCATTATCCCGCGGGTAAAACTCGAAAGTAAACACGGTCGATTCACCAGCAGAGATGACGGAGCTGATGGCCGACGAAGTGATGATGACATGGGAAGCATCCCAATTATACTGGCTGCTGTAGGTCTAGGAAGATGTTAGTATCAGCAAATGGTGCACGAGAGGTAAAGAAAAAGGGCCTGACTTACAGCCCTTGCCTGCTGAAGGGGACCTAGATACCCAGTCCAGTCATCGACCAGGTAGGTTCCGCTCTTGGTCAAAGCCTTCACTGCAGCGACAGTCGGCAGTCCACCCCAAGTGATAGGGACCAAGAGGTCAGAACCCGAAACAGACGAGGCCACTGCCGATGTTAACGAGAGGGTCGGGGGCTTCCACTGAACAATTTCGATGACAGGGGCGGAATAGCCCCCAGAGAATTTCAAGGTCAGGGTGGCAATGATGCCCGGAGCTGTCGTGGACGAGAGATGCTTGGACAAGTACGAGGCAGTGAAAACTATGTTTGCACCCGAGACAGAATAGTCTGTCCCCGAAGACAGAGTCGAACCGGTGGAATCACTGATTGAAGAGAGAGTGTTGCCATTGAAGATAAACGGTAGAGTCTGGGCTGTGACAGCCGTTCCATACCGATGGAATATATATGCAGAGGATGACTGGGTGGTCGCAGAACTATCCTCTGTACTATCTGGCAAGCTGTTCGCCGTAGAATCAGTGGATTTGGTGATCATCGAGATGGAGTTAGAGTCTCGCCAGACTCCAGTCTCTCGATTCAAGTGGTCTAAACCATTGTCCCAGAGGACGCAGGAGATATCGAGACTGGCGGCAACCTTGGTCAAGAAGTCAACATACTTCCACCGAGCAGCGGGCTCAGTGTTGGTTGGCGAGGCATCATATTCACCAAGTAGGAGGGGTACATTGGGAAACTTGTTGCGCAGTAGCTGGAAATCAGACTGGAGGGTTGTCTTGTCACTGTCAGAGCCCCATATGGTTTTACCCCTGTTCGGAGTCAGTAACTAAAGGCGATACGTCGGGTCTCATCTCTTACCAGGCGCTGAAAATGAAATCATCTAAAAGAATATCCATTAGTAAATCTAGTTCCACCTAGCGTACGGTCGGGGTCATTACTCACATGGACTGTAGTAATGGAACTGAATCGCATAAGGATTCTTGAATCCAGTAGGAGCAATAAACCAGTCTGCAGTCTTGACACTATCCTGATAACCTCCGACCAAGGTAACGACTCTTTGTGAATTGAATCCACCGGCATCATTGATGGCCTGAAGGAAGATCTTATTCAGTTTGTTGATCTCGGTAGCATCAGTCTCGGTGTTGCAAGGGGGCTCATTGATCGGCTCAAAGGCAACAAGACTGGATTTACAAGCCAATTTCGTTCCAACTTGATACCAAAGTCGGTAGAATTTTTCTTCAATCATGGTTAGATTAGCTCCGGACTGCGTCACATCTGCCCAAACCCATGAATCTGTGGTGTGTCAGTGAAGATCGATATGAGATATGGGTACATGCAGGCATACCATGATGCACATCAACGATGACATAGAGTCCACGGCTTGTGATCATGTCAACCACGTCGGACACTCGCTGCAACCATGTGGGGTCCACAGTCCAATCCGGCGAGCTGCCAGTGAAGTGATAAGCCCAGGTAACTGGGAGTCGAACACTTTTGAAGCCAGCAGCCTTCACGGTATCGAATGTCGATGCGACGACAGGTACATTATTCCAAGACCCCTCGTCGGGCACAGCATCAAGTGTATTGCCTAAGTTCCAGCCCGGGTGCAGCCGATCTACAAAGCTAGCAGCAGAGATCGCATTGAAGCTTCCAGTACAAGCAGCCCCTGTTGAGGTCGTAGTGGCTGTCTGCGCTGTGGTCTTTGTCGTTGTTGTCGTCGTTGTCAGCGTTGTCAGCGTACTAGTCGTGACCTTGGTATTGGTAGTAGCACTGCTAGTTGTTCCAGGAGTACATTGATAATACCCTTGCAAGGTGTTAGTATTCATATGACATCAAGAGATCTCACTGCCACTAGACGTACAGGCATTCTGCGAAGCACAGACGTAGCCCGATGTGCAAGTGGTGCTGCCCGTATAGCCACTCCCTCCACCTGTATGCGATCTGTCAGTCCATCAGATAGCAAGGGAGAAAGAAGCAAGCATCAATTCAAAAAGAAAACTTGAAATGATCATACATTGTCCATAGGCTGGTACCTGGGCTTGGGCTAACCCGACGAGGGCCAGAATGGCACCAGAAAGGAGGGTCTGCATCGTGAGAGTTAACCCAAGAGATATCTGCGGTTCTGGTTATCGAGTAGAGCTAGATCTGGGATTCATTGATCTGTAAATTGACCAATATTTATAGTCTCGCGGAGAGACCCAGCCTCCGAATGAGCCAATTTCGTGGCTAAACTGGCGAAAATGGGCCTTTCTTCATTTTTCCGTCCTATTACCATCCACAGAAAGATTATATGTACGGTTAATCTTGCAACATGCATAATAGCACGCTAGATGTTCAGGCTGTTTACTCATATCACATGCGATGGGGTTGGCATTTAAAGGGCTACTGTTAGGGCATATGATCAAATCTTCAGCCACTGCATCTTTCTGTGTCTATGATCTTAAATTGAGCAATAGGATAAAATAAAAAGTACATTGAAAATGACACTTGAAACTACATGCGAAAAGGGAATTGAGCAAAGGTATCAGGAATAGTAGGAAGAGGCCACTCTTTGCTGGGTTCACCTAGCACAACCCGGCATATAACCTCGAAATCAATATTGAGCTCCCCGGGAGATGCCCCGAGTATGAGCTAATAAGCCGTCTGGATATTCTGCCTGGGCAAACATTCGATAGTCCCAAAATCCTCGTCTGTATTCTTCACACTCCCCGCAATACCAAGGGACTATGCCTTGATCGGACCTACGGACCGAGCTGGATCCTTGAAGAAAGTAAAAATGCGTGACGAAACGCCTCTTCGCCTGAAAACTACATGGTATAATCATGTTATGCTTATGCTCGGCAAACATTGCATCCTTCAATCCTTTTAAGGAGTAAAGCAAATTCAGGAATTATGAAACTACATAGTACTGAAAAGGAAAATCACAACAATTCCGCCCCAAAAAGGCTTCATCACAAGTATCAGGTCAGATAATCTCCCAACTGTGAGATACATCAAAAGACATTCATTTGATCAAGCCCAACAATGGGCAGCTAGGTAGACATCTTACATATTTAGTCGTATGTTGTAAAAGATGTTCGTTAGCCCCGCTCCCGTAGAAGGCGCGGAGAAGGTCCGTGTTCATTTGCCCAATCCCCGTGGAGAATGGGGAACAGACAAAAAGCGCCCCGAGCAAAATCGGTATACAACATGTTCATATCATATAGATCGCACAAAGAAGATATGTTTCAGCTCTATGTAAGCGCATGAACTCGTCATATTCGTTCCATCATCGAGTGGATTAGCGCGAAGAAAAAGATAGAAATAGATAAATGAACGAGAACGAGAGGAAGAAATGGCACAAAAAAAAAAAAAAACCAAAAAAAACCGATGGGGAATCTTGCAAGAGCCTCTGATCATTTCGAGATCTCACCCTGCTCACATCACTATGCAATCCTTATTCCGATCGCGGCCAATTCGATCAGCCCCCGTGGAAACAGGAGGGCGGGGTCGATGGGTATACTGTGGGTTCTGGTTACGTGAACTCCTGTTTCCGGGATACTGACTCCCTTGGCCTCCACCGTGAGATCTTCGATCAGGGGGTGAATAGCGGGGCCCACCGGCAGCTTGTTCGTACGGCGGAGGAGGTGCATTCGGATCATCTGGGTCAGGGTCGTGGTGTGGTTGAGGCCTAGACTGAGAAGCGATCGTATTGGCCACGCTCGAAGTTCGATTGGGCGCATTGCTTAAGCGAGGCGAGAGAGATGGTCGACTAGAAGAGTTGCTCGGCCCAGATGTGCGATGACCACGCGCCTGCTGGTTACTGGCATTTTCCCGTTGCTCTTCTTCTTGGAACTGGAGCGAAAGCGCATATGCATAGTCTGCATCGCTCTGTTCTTGACTCGGCTTAGGGGACTCCGATGCTTCGTTTGTAGCCCGAGAAGGGGTGACTGGCGCACTGGATGTTCGGGGACCTGCGGGACCAGATAAAACCGACGATCCAGCGCCGACGGCACGAAAATCGCCCGAATAATATTCGGTGTTGAATCCTGTCACGTCAACTAGAGATTCCCAAACAACTTCAGCATGGCCCGCATATCCGGCATCGGTGACCAGGGTATACAACTGATGCGACTGCGGGTGCTTGTATAATGTTGAAAAATGGTCGTTGCGGAAGAGGATTGAGATGGAGCCGGGCGGAAGTTTAGTTGAAAGTTGTGTCAAGCCAAAAGGGCTCAATTGTGTCGCGTTTTCGATATCCACAAACCGCTGTATGCTTTGTATGTCCTCCATGGCGCGCTCTTCTTCGGGCGTCAGGGGCTCGCCTCGCGTGACTCGATCCTCCAATTCTTGTTTACGAAATGGCAGCATTTGAATGTCCTCGTAGTATTGGGCAGTTCGTGACATTGCTGCATGGGTGGGGCTGGACCAAGAAGCTAGCCAGCCATGAATCAAGGGTATGCCAAACGTGCCGTACAATCGAAGATCAGGGGTCTGAAGAAATGTGCCAAAGCCTTCGGTAGAGTCCTAGTGCTGGATTAGTTTAGGTCACAATGACGGATCGCATCTATTTACCATTGTCAAACGTGGATTGACGTTCATGCCAGTGTGCAGCATTGTTAGGAATTGAGCGAGTGCCTCAATGTCTGGGAACTCCTCATCGGGACTCAGACAAGTTGTTAACTCTTCGAACATCGCCTCGATTAGAAGCCCCAGCGAGATCTGCTCGCGGGTCGACAAAGCTCTGACAATTGGTGGTTGGGTTTCGGGGTTTGCCCGCAGCACTAATGCATTTATGAGAGCGAGCAGGGGACAAGGTCCATTTTGATTTTGAACCAAAATCGGTGACTCTAACAGCTGGCCACTCTGATCGGTCCAACGGACGTGCCGGATGGTGTAAGTTTCAGACCTTTGCTCTTTCTGCCGTGCAGCCTCTGCGGCAGATAGTTCGCGGCTCGGCTGAAATTGTGGCCCTTGCTTTTCTAGTGTATTCCACGGCTGCTCCGTATGGGTTGCGAAAGCTTGCGTGTCTGACAGTGCTTTTGCTCCGGTCGCGACTGGTTCTGAGTGCACCGACGGCGCAGCGTGTGGCCCACCTTCGATATTCAATTTACGGGTGGCGCCCGGCACATCCAAATCTATCAATTCATGAGATGTGGCGGAGGTTGCGCTAGAGAGGACAACTGAGGGTGTGTTGACTCCAGTATCTGATCCAAGCATACCTGCATTGGATGAATAAGGATGTCGTGCGTAAGCATAATCACTCTCACCGCGCGAAGGTTCAGACGGTTGCGCAACAACCTCTAGGGCATATGGATTGGACTGTACTCCTTGTAGATATGTCTCTTGCGTTCCCGACAGTTTGATGGGCTGTTGAGAACCCCACGGTGAACTATCGTCCAGGTGATGACCGCCCAACACGGGACGCTGCTCAGATTGTGGGTGAGGACGGGAAGGCTCAGCCCATGGGGATTCTTGTTCCGGGTCATCCAAAAGAGATAATCGTGCAGTCATTGGGATATACCCCTCAGCTGTGCATCGTCAGTTTCGGCAATATCCGGGAAGTTTCAGGAGCAACTAGTGTCATACTTTGGCTCAATGGCTCACTATGTGAAGTTATATGTGAATCGCGCCCCGACTCATTGTAGTCAAACAGATCATGAGTATGCTCTGCCGGTCTGGGCTTCAAAAATGGGTTATTCGACTGTAGTTGTACCGATGGATCCTCAGTCGACGTCTTACTGGCGGTGGGCGTTGATCTCCATATATTCTCGGTGGTTTCTGACCGTTGGCCTGCCATCAAAGCCGATGGTACCCAGGCGCCGTCGTCATTCGTAGGCTCTTGGTATGTGCCCCCATGTTGGATTTGCTGATCGGAGTGGCCGTGGTTCGCCCTTTGGGGATTTTCTGGCCATGAGTTTGGTAGATGGCTGGTGGGAGAGCCCACCGGGGACCGCTGCGCCTCCTCGAGTGGCATCAGATCAAACGCAGGTGAGGTGTTGAGATCGGGGGAGTAGATGGAGTCCTCGGAGGGCAACCGGTCCAAGCGAGTTGTACGACGAGGAGATGCGGAGTTGGGTAATACGGGTGAACGAACGTCAGGTCGAGCATTCGGCTTGCTAATGTTCTCCAGACGCGGTGGGGGCTGTTTGCGCAGGCCCATTAAGACGTCCGGTGGCCTTGGGAGGTAGAGGGGATGAAGCTTTGAGTTCTATTTGAGTTGGGGAGATGGAAATTGCTTTACATTGAGGTACTCAGCGTCAGCCGAGCAGAAACTTGAGAAGAGCTAGTCTTCTTGATCTGAGATTGAATCAGGGTGATGTTGTCCAAAGCTCCAAGCAATCAAAGTAAGTCATCAGTACGGAAAAAACGCCTTGCGCTGGGGCTGCAGGGGCTGAACTGCGCCCGGATACGAAGGTGCTGGGCAACAGCTTAGCCTTGGCTTATACTGTAAGCTCTAAAATATCATGCCCCAAAAGAAAGAGAAACCCCTGAAAGCAATGACGGAGGTGAATGATGAGATCAGGGTCTCGTGCAGGCACCTGGATTCCGCAGACCCACAATTGCAGACCTGGGGGAAGCTCCAATGCGAATATGCTGTATGTGTATTACAGGAATATTACATACATGTGAGATAAGATCACTGACACACGTGGCGGAGTGTGTTTTGACGGTATGAGGTGGTATGTGGCGGTGCGACACTCCGAGCATACATGTAACTAACTAGTACAATGTAGGTACATAGTACCTAGGTAGAGAGTAAGAGGTACCTACCTAGGAGGTAGGTACATAGGTACTAAGACAAATTACAATTGGACTTTCTCTACCTAAAATGTACATACGTATGTCACATAGATCTTGTAGAGAAATCATATCTTATTTACGGACCTCATGTAGAAACGATGACGAAGTGGGCTGTTGCAGCCTGTGATTGAAGGCATCAGGTTACCGGACTATCTATTGACCCGGCTGTGAGAAACCCTGTCTTCTGATTGGCCGATACCTTTATCAACCATAAAAGTTTCCAGAACGATTTTGTGGAAAGAGCTTGAGGCACAACTGCTGCATCGCCATCATGCATTCTTATGTTCGCCCAGGCCAGTACGTGGCTATTCGCATGCAGTCGGATCAACTAAGACTCATTCAGATAATCCCAGATACGTAAGTGTTTTCTGCTAGTGCGGGGAAAGATTTCATAGCAAGAATTGACATTGGATCAGAGTCGTCAATTTGGGCAGATTCGGTAACTTTGCCGCCAATCAGATCATCGGACGACCGTTTTATTTCACATTCGAGATTCTCGATGAGCGCGAGGACACTGGTCACCAACTACGCGTCGTGTCAGCCACTGAATTGCATGCGGAGACCCTTCTCGCAGACGGGGAGGGAGATGGGGAGGGCGACGATGTGGAGACTGGCGAAAACGGAGTACCGATGCGAACGAATCGTCAGATCAATGATGAGAACTCGTCTCAGAAATTGACATTGGAGGAAATTGAAGAATTGAAAAGAGAGGCTGGCGGTGCGGGGAGAGAGATTGTGGCAAAGCTTTTGGAATCGCACAGCGCAATAGACCAAAAGACCGCATTCTCTCTCGCTAAGTATACTTTACGGAAACGCAAGAAGTACCTGAAGCGATTTACGGTCCTCCCACTGGACGTTGGACTCCTCGCCAATTATTTGATCGAAGAACGCGATGCGCAAAAGGCAATGGAGCTACGAGACGAGCATATCGGTCTCATTGGGTGCTGGGGTAATGTACATCACAGCGGGAATGTTGAGGTAGCTTCAGGAATGAAGCCCCATGGACGTTATGTTGTCGTGGACGAGACTGGTGGACTCGTTGTTGCCGCGATAGCGGAGCGCATGGGCATCTTGTTCCCCCATGATGCCGACGAAGGGTCAAAAGAACCAGCAGAAGAGCCAAGCCCCGCGATCGAGAATTTTTCCCCATCTCAAGATGCCAGTGGCCCCCCAAAGCCCCGGCGCATACGTCCTCAACCAATGTCCGCTACCACCAACACCATCACCGTTATCCACGCATACGCACAACCAAACCTATCACTCTTGAAATACTTTGGTTATGATACCAACAACCCCGATGAATCCCACCCACTTCATACCCACCTCAAAACAATATCCTGGATGCAGCTTGCTGATCCAAATGCCGATCCCCTCTATGCCAACGAGCCACCTATAATTTCCGCAGAGGAACTGGCTGAACTCAAACAAAGCAAACGCACGTCATACTACCACAAGCGCAATCGGTGGGAGCGAGTCAAGGCAGTTGTGGATGAAGCCCGGACTGGCAACTTTGACGGCCTTATTGTATCCACCTTGTTAGAGCCGGCAAGTGTCCTAAGGACAATGGTCCCGCTTCTTGCGGGATCAGCCCCCGTTGTCGTGTACTCGCCAACGGTCGAGTCTCTAGTTGACTTGACAGATATGTATTCCACTGCTCGGAGGACCGCATTTATCAACAAAAAGCGAGAACTAGAGTCCCAAAATTCTGAAGGAGAAGTGGTTGATCTCTCCTCGCTCCATGCAGAATTTGTTGTTGACCCGACACTCCTCCTCCCACCTACCCTGCAAACTTCGCGTGTGCGCCCTTGGCAAGTTCTGCCTGGTCGAACCCACCCCCTTATGACTGGACGCGGTGGCGCAGAGGGATATCTCTTCCATGGAATTCGCGTGTTTCCCACCACGCAGAACATTCAGGCTGCTGGCAACGCCCGCAACAAACGACGAAAGGTGGACGCGAAATTCACTCCGATCAGTGATCGAGATATGGAAATGACGTCTTAGGTTCATGGACGAATGTTCTGAACACCCACTAGAAGCAATCGGATAGTATCCCAATGTACAATTACAGCAACTTATTTCTTGTCCATAATGTGTTTGGCCCCAGCTGCCTGGCACTCCATTTGTTCATGCTGACTATGGAGGTAGTTGGGGGAAGAGGCTCACTTCCAGATATGTAAGTTTTCAAATCGAAGCTCTCTAATCGTTATGCATAGCATTTAGAATGTTTGTAATCACATAGCAAATTCACTGCGCTGAATTTCATCAAAACAATATACAGCAACGCTTATCGTCTAAAGGCTCTTTTCCAGGCTCTTTCCCATGAACTTTCTCTTCGCGAAACTGAGCCAGTACTAATAAACGTCAGCATTTAAGATGGGATAAGAGGAGACCTTATTGCAATTTACCTTTGATGGCCCAGCTCCATCGGCGTATAACATAGCGTGTAGACCAGTGGCAATCGCCTGTCGCAGTTTCCAGATGTGGCTAGCATCATAGGAACAGGTTAGTAAAAGGTCTCGCAGGGATGTGCTGTGGCGTGGTAACTCACTTGCGAAGCTCGGCTTCATTTCCTGCACCTGGAGGCGCAAAGATCTGGTTAAGCGGGAATGTCGCATCACCGGGGATAGCAAATTCCGTGCGTGCAATGTTGCTTAGGGCCTGGCGATACGATTATTAGTGACGGCTCCGACTCGTTGAGATCTTCTTAATTGGCACTCACCCTTTGTGCTTCTGCAGAATTCCATAGTGGGTCAATCTTTCCCAGACACTCGCTAATGAACAGAGTTCCATAGATGAGGACGCGATCCGCGGGCCCTTTGATCTCGAAGTTGCGGAACAAAACATTGGCGCGGAAGACCAACAGGATTTCATCGACGCAGTCATATAAATCGTATGGCGGTATCTCGGGTTTGTCTTGGTCTTCCTCTTTGCGAGCCTCAGGAACATAGGGCAACCTGGGTGCGGGGAATTTGGCACGATCTCCTCGAAGGTCAAAGATAGGAAAGTTTCCTGGAAAGGAGAGATTAGATAGTCAATTCAATGTCCAAAAAAGGGGTTGGAGCACATCAACTCATGCGCTGGCTGTGGTGTGTTATCATACCTATCTCTTTAAACCCCTTGGCCTTCAGATAGATGGAGTGATATGCCTGTATTGAAGGTCAATAATAGGGCGGGGGAGACGGAGGTTCGGATAACATAAGAATACAAAGACATACGGGCATTTTTGCGTTGAAGACACAATATCCAATTGTTGTAGAGATCAATGAAACAGGTGGACCATGAAGGGACGTGGACGTTAGGCAGTGACCTCAGGATAGGATGTCATCTGTGGAGTTCCCCCCATGATTTTCCGCCCCGAGCCTCTTTACGCGCGACAAACACGCGTCAACTTCCCGCTGACGTGCGCTTCTACATTGTTTATGATCATATTTTTGATCTCGATTCAATACCTTCAATACCTTTTGTCATGTCAGACTACGAGGACGAAATGGACGTGGATGTGCCTAAGGACGTGCAGTTCAGCTCTGAAAACGCCGGAAAAAAGCGAACGATTGCCGATCTGCCAGTCGAAGCTCAGGACAATCTGCCATGGTCAGTTTAAATATCACGCCAATCGTGTCCTCTTGCCAACAAAATTTGTCAGGGTCGAGAAGTACCGGCCAAATAGCCTCGATGACGTGTCCGGCCACCAAGATATTCTCGCGACCATCAACCGCTTCGTGGAAACAAATGTAAATATTAAATGTCTATGAAGACAATCACTCGATGACCGGTTCACTCAAACCTATATACAGCGATTGCCACACCTCCTCCTCTACGGACCTCCAGGAACCGGAAAGACCTCCACCATCCTGGCCCTTGCGCGGCGAATTTATGGCACCAAAAACATGCGACAGATGGTGCTGGAGTTGAATGCAAGTGACGATCGTGGTATTGATGTCGTTCGAGAACAAATCAAAACTTTTGCAAGTTCGTGGCTCAGAAAATTCGGTCTGAACCACAAGCTTACCGTGAACACCAATAGGCACGAAACAGATCTTCAACATGGCTCCTCAGGCGGCTGCCGGCTCCTCACTGGCAGGTTTCAAGCTGATTATTCTAGACGAAGCCGATGCCATGACGGCCACCGCACAAATGGCCCTGCGTCGCATCATGGAACGCTATACAGCCAACACTCGATTCTGCGTTATTGCCAACTATACACATAAGCTCTCCCCAGCGCTCCTGTCCCGTTGTACAAGGTTTCGATTCAGTCCGCTGAAGGAGGCCGATATACGCAGCTTGGTTGACCAAGTCATTGAGAAGGAAGGTGTTCGGATACAGCCTGAAGCAGTTGATAGTCTAGTGACTTTAAGCAAGGGTGATATGCGACGAGCCCTGAATGTGCTTCAAGCATGCTTCGCCAGCAGTATGTTTCTGTTCGATTTTCCTGCTCACCCTTTACCCATTTGACATTGTGATTCTTTAGGTATTCCGCTGCCTATGAGAAACGCCCCTCAGGCCCCTCGTCCCGAGCCTGAGATCGTCACCAATGCGACGATTTACGACTGCATTGCCGCCCCCCATCCGTCCGATATCCAAGAAATCATGACCACTATCCTCTCCACCAGCGATGTCACTTCCTGCCTTAACACCGTACAAACCCTCAAGTCCACCAAAGGTCTGGCTTTGGCCGACATCCTTTCTGCGCTAGCGGACCAACTCCAGCAGCTTGAAGTCCCAGCCCAAACACGCATCACGTGGCTTGAGGGGCTGGCTGAGATTGAATGGCGACTTGCTGGGGGTGGTTCCGAAGCTATTCAAACTGGAGGACTTATCGGCGTGGTGCGAAATGGGTGCGAACTCATGGGCGACAAAGGTGTTGCAGTGGCTTAGGGAGACGTGATATGATTCAAACATTCCATCTCGTTGGTTTCTCTTCTAATTTCTATTTTTATGATTTTTTTTTAAAACTGTTTGGGTGGGAGAGATCAATGTCACGATATAAACACACCAATTTGGGTAGCATAGGTTCTTGGAGTGGGCGAAATAAAAAAAGATTCTCTCATTTTCGGATAAAACCCAGCAAAACCTGCCTTGAGTAAGATACCCTCTGAACAAACTAGAAATCGGGATGTCAAGGAGGAGAAATCAATATGAAATCCATTTCCACTAACAATAGCGGGGGAATAGATCCAAGGTGTTCTCCGTTATCGCAACACGACACTACAACAATACCGCGGAGATGATTTTCAATTAGCTAATTGATTGTTCGACCTTTTGGGTTTAGCCAATGGATTGATCGTCCAGAGAGCCCACTAAACTACTATCAGACCAGTTGCAGTAAAGCAACTATCGGCCTGGCCCAGACGGTATAAGTTTACGTTGTAGGGTTTGACTACTGGAAGAGGGGAAGAGTCAATCGGTCTTGCCCGCAAATGATCGCTTGATCTTGACCATCGACTACATATAAAGTCAAAGAAATCCCTAAACCCTCCGGAGAGGTTGGCGCTTTTCGCTGTTGCTATTTGACTCTTGGATCATGCGGTTTTCGATTCAGTCGGGCCTCTTGTTGGCCGCTTCCCTGTCGTCCGTCGATGCTGAACGTGTTTTGGGCGCGTATATCTTTGCACGACATGGAGATCGCACGCCCAAGATTTTTGGTAGCACTCAACTGACCGACCTGGGCTACCGAGAAGTCTTTGATGCGGGGTCATTCTACAACAAACGATACATCTCGGCAAATTCTTCCAAGCAGATTGAGGGCATTAGCGCCGATCTCGTGAACCCAAAGCAGATCAGTGCCTCTGCTCCCTCAGATGCTGTACTGCAGAACTCAGCCACTGGTTTCTTACAGGGCGTGTATCCCCCTGTGGGGAAAGTGGCTTCCCAGACCCTGGGCAATGGAATCTCGGTTGAAGCACCATTGAACGGCTATCAGCTGATCCAGCTCACAGCTGCTAGTACAAGCAAAAACGCCGAGGATTCAACCTGGTTGCAGGGTTCTAGTGGCTGTCAGAAGGCAACCGTGAGCAGCAACAGCTATCTTTCTTCGGAAATATACACCTCGCTGTTATCTTCAACGAAGGATTTCTACCAGTCACTTTCGCCTATGCTCGAAGGCGCGTTTGCCTCGTCTGACATGTCCTTCAAAAATGCCTACACCATCTTCGACTACTTGAATGTCGGCAGAATCCACAACTCCACCAGTGAATTCCCGCACAAGTCAGACCTGACCGACGAGGTTTACCGTCAGTTGATCGCTTTGGCTGGCAGCCACGAGTTTAACCTGGCCTATAACTCTTCTGATAAAGTGCGCGCCATCGACGGTGCTGTTCTTGCCGGCGAAATCCTAGCTGGTCTCAATGATACTATCGCCACTAAGGGTAAATCCAAATTGAACATCGGTTTCGGCTCCTACGGCACTTTCTTCTCTCTTTTCGGTCTTTTGCAAATGCCTGTTGCATCTGTCAACTTCTTCGGAATCCCAGATTACGCGTCGTCCATGGTTTTTGAGCTGGTAACAAACGCGACTGGTTCCGATTTCCCAACTGACAACTCCGACATCAGCGTGCGCTTCACATTCCATAATGGTACCATCACGGGCTCATCCGAGCCTACCACGTACTCACTGTACGGGCAGAAAAGCGAGCTTCTCTCTTGGGATGACTTCTCTGCGAGGACCAAAGAGATTGCCGTGACCTCCGATGACGAGTGGTGCACTATGTGTAGTAACACAGAGGGGAAGTGTGCTAGCTCTAGAAGCACCAGCAGCGTTTCTGATTCTGCTAGCACCTCTGGCACTAGTGGCCCAGGAATGTCGCTCGCCGTGGCCGGTGTGATTGGCGCTATGGTTACGCTTGCGGTCATTCTCGGTCTGCAGGCTATCTTCTTCCTCCTTGGTGGTTTCCGTATTGCCAAGCGAAGCAAGGCCAGTGCTGAAATGAGCGCGCCTGCCCCTATGGAGGCGGATAAAAAGGCTTTGGTTGTTTAGAAATTGGGATTTTACGGAATTTGTGAAGGGATACCAGGTAGTTTAGACAACCAAATGAGTCTCAATCTGTGACTTGGTGATTATGGTTCGCAATACGTAACGAATCCATGGAATTGGTATAATAATTCAAACTTGATATTCAAGTTTTGGAACTATGAGTTTGGCCCCATTCTCCAGGCGTCGCATATGTCCAGGCAATGTATACCACCACCATAAAGCCACATCTTCGTTGTCATATTTGAAATGGTCTTTCACAAAGTACTACGTAGTTTTGTTCGATCTCTGTTGCTAGAAGGATCGTCTGCCGTGAAGATTATTTATACGTTGTAGTAGTACCTACATGTAGATAGTCTATGTCGGGGTAATCCTTGCCACGCATCTATTTCAACCCAATTTCGAGTGTGACACTTACCTCTTCCCCAATCCAAATAACACGTTTCTCCAACCACCATCTGTTCCTCTACAAGTATAACATCGATATCAAGCAGGAACAGGGGCCATCCCGCAGTTTCACCGCCTTGAGTCCATATCAACAACTTGACTTCATTCTCCTCCGTTCATCAATTCAGAATGCCCCGCCAACAAATCAACCTAGAACCCTACCGGGACGAAATTATCACTCTCTATCACCATGGAGTCAGCAGTGACTCTATCAGTCGCATCCTCGAGAGTCGACATAATATCCAAGTCAAAGAGCGAACCATCCAGTCCCGCCTCCGCAAGTGGGGCATCCGCAAGCGACACCGAACGACGACAGGCGATGAGGCACTGCATGCGCGAATTGAAATGTTCTTCTTACAGGATAAATTGACCGACAAGGCAATGCTTAGTAGGTTGCAGCAAGAGGGCTACGGTATATCTGAACGCACTTTACGTCGTCTGCGCTTTAAATTGGGGCTCCATGCCAGGGTTTCAGAGCAAGACTGGCATCAAAGTCAAGAGCAGATGATTGCAACACGGCATCAGATAAAAGCGTAACCAGTATAAGCTCGACATGCTGGAATCGCAGCTTTCTCACCTTTAGGCCCTCTGCCGGGCCCCATCAAGCAGCACCCATTCTTGACACATCATGATGATGATGATGGATAGTCTTGCCCCCACGCGACAAATTCGACTTCTGCCCCATGCTACCTGATGACGACTGTCCGTATCTCATTCCTTGTCAAGTTTGCGGCAATTTCGATCTCAAACTTCCCTCTACCTGATTGAATGCCCATTGCAGGTAATGTGCTTGGTCTCTCAATGCAAGGATCAAGTCCTGATTCTTCAAATAGCAATCTTTGTTGTGACACCAAACGTCTTTCGCCCAAAACAAGATCTTGCAGTGACGCTTACCGAATTCCACTCGCACCAATCTCAAAGTTTCTCCGAAACACCTAAGATACGCTTGAGATGACCGGTATATACACCAACACGTATCTCGGCTCCTACTGGTATCTCTCCCCGAATGCGACAAAGTGCATGCCCAGCATGCAAGCTCGCGCCCAGCGGTACCTGGCCGGTCACAGGTGTTTGCGGATAATTCTGACGCTGCAAAATATGTGACATGTTTAATTCAATTCAAATAAATAATATTCATCACTCTTGATATCTACTGTTTCTTTTGTAACGGGAGGTCTGTGAGACACCAGTAAGGGCTAGGTTGACGTCACGTGCCATGACGTTTTCTTTGGAGCTTTTCGATCGAAGAAACCAACTCATTGGATCGCAATACTAGAGAGGGGAGTTTGTCTCCCTCAATAAATACGTTCCAAGGACCCTCGCTGCTGTTCTCGTTGTACGCGCCGTAATAAGGCAACTTATCTGCCCCCCATGTCCTCGCAATACGCCAGCGAGCCCAATCCCACCGCGTCGGCCACGCTTAACACGACGGTTGGCCCGATCCATATCGCACTTTTCGCAAACCAGACCCCTCTCACCTGCAAGAACTTCCTCCAGCATTGCAAGGACAATTACTATGCCGACACAATTTTCCATCGGGTAGCTCCAGATTTTGTGATCCAGGGCGGTGATCCCACGGGCACTGGCTCCGGCGGAACCTCTATCTATGAATACCCGGAATTCGAATTCGACCCTGAAGCTCGGGACCCGAACGAGCGGGTGGTTTTACGCGATGAGCTTCACAGTCGGCTGCGCTTCAATCGGCGCGGCTTGGTTGGAATGGCCAAGAGCGAGGACGGCACATACGGCAGTCAATTTTTCATTACATTGGCGAACACGGAGCGCGAGATGAATGGACAGTGTACAATCTTTGGAAGATTAGAAGGCGACAGCATTTACAATGTCTTAAAAATTGCAGACGCGGAGCGCATTGCGGGCACTGAGCGACCCGTCTATCCAGTCAAAGTGACATCCTGCGAGATAGGAGAATTGGGGCCGCTGGAAGGTAAATTGAAAGATAGGAAGACTATCTCAACGGTCGGGAAGGCCGAAAAGGGTACAACAAAGAAAAAGAAGAAAACAGCAAAAGGCGGGAAGACGCTGCTAAGTTTCGGGGACGATGAAGGGGATGAAGCAATGCCCGTGCGGCCAGGGAAACCGAAATTCAACACCAATCTGGTGGAAGATGTGCCAGGATCGAAGCCCGAGGCATCAAAACCTCAGCCTCGCGCCGAAGCTTCGGCACAGCCGCGCAAACGACCGCGCTCGCCATCCCTACAACGATCACCATCCGCAGAGCGTAAGAAGCGCCCTAAGACGCCTGAACCAGAAACACAACTCCCGGTCCGTGACCCTGAGTCACCTTCTCGATCTCCGACCCCAGACGCGGCGCCCAACAAGGAGTCCAAACTTTCGCGGACAAACGCTCAGATTGCCGCTTTGAGGGCATCCATGCGTCGTGAAGTGGACATCGGTCCCAAAGATACCGGTCGAAAGAAATCTGCTCTTGAAGCTATGATTCCCGAGACTTCGATTCGAGGACGGAAACGACCCCCTCCAGGATCTGCAAATGGTTCCAGTCGCAACGGCACTGGACCCAGTAATGCAGCTGAACGAGAGGCGTTACAGCTCTTCAACGCCTTCAAAGCCAAATTGGAAGGAGCTAAACCGGAACAGACCATCACAACATCACATAGCAAGACCCATGCCGACCAAGACGCCCAAAATCAACACGAAGACCCAGAAGATGAAGAAGCTCAACTTTGCGACCTACACTTTATTGCAAATTGCCAATCCTGCCAGGCATGGGACAACCCGGAGGCTGAGGCAGATGATCCTGCGCAGCAGGACAGAGGCTGGCTCTCGCATGAACTCCGCTTTGGAAAAGATACCTTGGGCAAAGATTTGGCCTGGAAGCGCGAGCACGGGGGCGATGCAGACTCCCTCATGGTGATTGATCCACGTGAGCGAGAGAAGGAGGTGGTTGGACGTAAGCGGGGATTACAGCGCGACAGAGAGCGCGAGCGTAAACGAGAGCGAGTGGGTGATTTGGAGTGGGATAGGGGGCGTTGAATTTGAACATCATGAATTTTCTACCCAAGAAAAAGCCTCGATCCAGAGATCTCAGTAATACCATCATTTGAAGTTATCGATATCTTGTCCTCATGCATCCTGGATCCTGACTTGTCAGATAAATTAGCTGAAACAAGGCGTTACACGTCCTGCAGGTAAGCGCCGGTGTTTTCCAGGCTTATGCACGCGCACTTCGGGGGCATCCAGTGGACATATTGAGGAGTTCCCAGGGAATGGGTCTTATTTTCGCTTCGTGCTGATTCAAACCTCACTGTGTGTAATGGGCGTCTTAATCTGCCAATGCTGGTTTCGAGCAACACACCATATGTTGTCTACGTGGCGAAGTAGGTCGGGATTCCTCGTGTTCAAACAGCAGCAGCACTACATATTGAGTGTCTATAATACTATCATTCTCAATCTATCTCGGGGGATCACTTTCCAGTCCCAAACTTATTTCTCGTGTATCTGACTCCAAGCCGGCACCATGACTGAACAAAAGAAATTTCTCAATTCTGCGGATTTTGAAACTGGCAAGGAGCCCCAACAACGTCTTCTGCTGTACCAGAATAGCATGGAACTCGCTAACTATAGCAAAGGCCTTTTAGCACTCGATAATGCAATGGGTCAAGATCCTTGGCTCGTTGCGTTCGCACCCATCCGATTGATTAGTGCAGGTGGATTCCTTGCAGTGTCTTATCTTGGAATAACGAAGAGGATCATGATATTGAGGAGCATACAACATACATACCTCCTCATCTCCAATTTTGCTGGAAGAAGAAATATTCCATCAGTGGGGTGCAACTTGTAGAGCTGATGATTCCACTGTGGCGGGACACCCCACATGCGCCAAGATGAAATGCAGTAAAGATCATCTATGGCGCCAAGATGTGAACGGGATACTCCCCTTCCATATTATTGGCCTTAGGTCCAAGCGCGTAAAATGTGTGTTGCGAGGATTGAAATGTCCATAGCAGGGATAGGGAGTCTTCAAGCGCAGAATCACGTTTATAAGATCCCTCTTTCAGATGAGACTATCATATAGCTCGTGATATGAGGTCCAGTCCTTCGTGACAAAACCAACTTCAAGAACGGTCTCAGCGGAAAACCTTGGAATAATGATTGACAATATGATTATCTTCTGGACTGCGGGGAAGTCTTGGGTTGTCGTGGCGCGCATGGGGCGGAGGTCTAGACTCGATATCTAGGGGTATTATGCACGTAGTTATAGTTATATCGGATGTACTTGAACACATTGAAATCTTACATCTTGTACTTGTACAGTCTGTTATTTGTAGATTATGGAAATCAGTACCTAATGTAGGTACGTTTGAAAACATATCGTGTAGCCGCCATGCGGTCACCCTGTATTTTATCTACATGTATTGGAAGTATATGCACATGTGTGTAGACTAATTCCTACGGCAATAGTTATCGTGATACATTAATATAATCTCTAAATGTACATGTATTTCCTTTTTAGAGCGAGGCCCGTTCATTTGTGTTGTTTATGCCTGTAAACTCTCCCCTTTTCGATCGACTGCCTTCTAATTTCACATGAGATCTATATATATCTCTTATGAACCTCACAGGATACAAGTTTCAAATGGCAGCAACACATAATAACGTCATCGATACACTATATAGTTATTTTTACGACCGAGGTCTGCATGGATGCTCCAAGTGGGAAGGATGTGAGCGTAGATCAGCCATTAGGAAGGACAGCAGACCTAGCAGCGATACGCTGCGGCGCGTCCCTACATGGGTGCAACGCCATTTAATGAAGCGACCAGCCCTCAAAAGCTTGAGGTAGTATTTTACAATTGCAGATATCAATTCAGTCACTGTCTCATCTGTATATTGGCACTCACGCGATGCCGTGCTGCACTTTCTGGAGCAAATCTTGGGCTAAGCGCAAGGCCAAGTCTACAAAGAAGCGACGAAATTCCAAAAACCAGTCGCCCTTGAAGCAAGAGTCGAACACGCAACATGATGAAAAGATATGCCTCGACTCAAGCTCTGAACCAAGCACAGTCTCCGTTTCCTCTGCTTTTAAGTTTAATGACCCGTGGACAGAGGCGGAGGAGCTGCTCAAAATGGGCACAGAAACCAGAGTACTTCTTGAAGATGCCTTCGAGATCCTTCAGAAGTATGGACTGAAAATTGATCATGGAGACGGACAAAGCAATCAACAGCTCACCAAGTTTCTGAACGATGAGACTCGCAAGTTGGAAGAAAGGAAGTGGTCCATCGCCGACCACAGCACTCCAACATAGGACCAGCTGACCACCGTCTTCAAGAATATCTTGATGGCGAAGGAGATCTTCGCTCCAATAGCATCTTTATCGCCCCCTGCGGCGATCGCCTGTGCAGGGGTGACAGTCGTCTTTACAGTGAGTCCCTTTACCACCGCGTCTTGCATTCATAAAATCTAATTGAGGGTAGTTATTCATTCAATACATGGAGCAGAAAGAGACTCTCATGCAGGGAATTGAGAAAACTTCAGCTCTAATTGTCCGTATTCATCTGATGAGGAATCTGGCTTTGCAATATTGTTCCAACCCTGATCTTCTCGACCATATGCCTAAGTTTCAAAAAATCTTGGTAAAACTATGCAGCAGGACCTTGGAGTTTCACGCTCGAGCTCTACGTTATTTCGAAAAACCTTTGATGGCCCAAATCTCTAGAGATATGGTCAAGAAGGATTCCTGGGATGAACTTTTGAAAGACATGGAGAACTCCGAATGTGAAGCACAACTTTTCATCGGTTTGTTTCAAGCAGAACAATCGAGATTCAAAGAAGGGAAATGGGATCTGAGATTCACAAATCTTGAAAATCATTTGAACGAATACCAGGTCTGGAACAAAGACTCGGCCCACGACAAGAAAATGGATAAGCTTCTGCGTCTGCTCTACACCTGCCCCTATCGAGATCGGAAGGATAGGAATCGCAAGCGTGTCTCGGGTACATGCGAATGGTTCACACATCATCAAGGGTTTCAAGAATGGGACCAGAGCGAAGAGTCCCGCCTCTTGTGGGTTTCGGCTGACCCAGGATGTGGAAAGTCTGTGCTTGCAAGATATTTAGTCGATGAAGTTCTTCCAAGACCTAAGGATAGGACAGTATGCTACTTTTTCTTCAAAGACGATTTCGAAGACCAGAGAACTGCTACAGCTGCGCTTTCAAGCCTGATACGACAGCTCCTTTTAGGCCAGCCCTCTCTCTTATCCGAAGCCATCCTCAAGCAAGCTGCCACTGATGGCGAGAAGCTACCTCATTCATTCCAAGACCTATGGGAAATATTTAAGGCTATTATTAGCAGTCCATCGATGGGAGAAATTGTGTTTGTGATTGACGCTCTAGATGAATGCCAGGATACAGATCGGCGTCACTTCATTGATAGTGTGACGGAGCTATATTTAAAACCAGACAACTCGCGAACCCCGAAGTTTTTGATGACTAGCCGTCCATACCTCAAGATCGAAGACGGATTTCACCGACTCCGAACTAAGGTGCCCATCATTCGTCTAAATGGCGAGGACGAAGAAAACATAGAGAAGATCGCGAAAGAAATCAACCTGGTTGTCCAAGATCTCACACAAACGATTGCCGCAGAGAAGAACCTTGAGCCAGATGAACACGGGTTTCTTCAAGAGCAACTAGCGAAAATCCCAAATCAGACTTACCTTTGGGTGACTTTGACCTTGGAGTACATCGCGAAAACCCCTGGTTTCACTAAGGGGAACGTTCGCCGATGTCTAAGTACGGAGATACCTCCGGATGTGAACCAAGCCTATGAGAAAATTTTGAATCGAAGCACCAACTACACAAAAGCCAGACTGATGCTCCATATTATCTTGGCTGCAAAGATGCCATTATCTTTGGAAGAACTTTCAGTATCCCTCGCCCTGAATGGCACCAACCAAAGCGCAGATCAGCTCAAAGAAGAGATGGAACCACCAGAGAGATTTAAAAGGACTGTTCGAGACCTCTGTGGACTTATGCTTCACCTCAATAATGGGAAGGTTTATCTTCTTCATCAGACAGTGAAGGAGTTTTTAGTCGGAAACAGTCCTTCAGGACATCCAACTTGGCAGAACTCTTTCTTGCAAAATGCATCAGAAAAGCTCTTAGCGAAGAGGTGTATTTGGATGCTTCATCTAGGTCCATCAGACCCTAATTTGACCCATCTCAATCGATACGCAGCGAGATATTGGTCAGAGCATTTCCGTGGATTCGACTCTTGCAAGGAAGACAAAATCACAAGCCTGGCATTACAGCTCTGTGATCCAGACTCTCGAAAGTTTCGGGATTGGAATCCAACTCTATGCCGGACCTGGAATCATAAGGATGAAAATCAAGCCTTCAGTACATCCCTGATGGTGGCGTCTTGTCTGGGGCTCGAAGGTGTTGTCGAAAAGCTCTTGTCGGATCAGTCGGTGGATATCAGCTTGAACAGTCCTCGGGGCGACATGCCGGCAATCCGATTTGCAGTATACGAAGGCCACCACGCTGTGGTGAAGCGGCTTCTCGACAGTGGCCAGGTGGATGTGAACTTGAGAGATCGAGATCAACAAACACTGCTCTCATTAGCTGCATCGCGTGGTCATGAGGCTACCGTGACGCTACTTCTCAAAACCAAAAATGTGATAGTGGACTCGCAAGATTTTCAATATCGAACGCCATTATCGCATGCCGCAGCAAATGGTCGCGAGGGTGCTGTGAAGCTACTTCTCGAGGATAGTCGAGTGAATCCAAACCTCAAAGATAGAAAGGAACAAGCGCCGCTCTTAAATGCTGCCAAGTCTCGCCGCACCGGTGTAGCAAAGCTACTTCTTAAGAATTTCCGGGTGGATGTTAACACGACAGACCAAGAGCAGCGAACTCCGCTCTCACATGCTGCAGAGAACGGTGATGAGGCTATGGTGAAACTACTTCTCCGACATGAAAAGGTGAAACCAGACCTCCCAGATCATTGGGACGTAACCCCGCTAGCATATGCTGCGGAATACGGCCAAAGCGCTATAATAAAGCCGCTTTTCGAGACTGGTCTGGTGGATGTGAATTCAAAAAGTAAAGATGACAAAACGCCGCTCTTATTTGCTATATTTTCTGGCTCCGCGGCTACAGTGAGGCAGCTTCTTGAGACTCGCCAGGTGGATCTGGACGTGACGGATCAACGTGATCGTACGGCTCTCGACCTTGCTCGATTACATTGCCGTGACGATATAGCCGATATTCTTCTTGGGCTAGATGCTGATACAAGCGGCGTGGGCAGTGTGGGAGCTGCCGACCTATTATCGAATGGGAGAAGCAATGAAGCGCACCGTACTTCAGGTGTCAAGCAAGATACGATTACTCACCCCTGATATTACCAGTGCATTATACCTACATACGCAGAAGGTACCGATTCCAACACCAAGGCTTTCATAGCTTCTTTCGCTGGATTAATCGATTCCGAAAGCGTCGTCAACTTGTATGTCTCTATATTGCCTTCCAGCCTTCGCCTGTCATGGACTCAGCCTTGATGACCATGCCATGTTCGTTGATCTGTTCTCACATAATGGTTGAATCGCGAATCTTAGTCCCATCTGTTTCGTATTCCTTGGAAAGACTTTCGAGAGCTGATCTTTCAAATCCGCTGATGCGTTGTTACCGTCTTTGGAAAATCTTGAGATGATCTTGTCATTCAACGGTATTTCGCCCTGAATGTTCTCCCACGTGTAATTTGTATTCTTGATAGATTGTCAATATCGATGGGCCTTTCTTCTGCAGAGTATATCTACTGGGGATGGGCCTCAAGACTGGTAAATTGTACCTTATTATGTCGAACTGTTGCCAAAAGCCTCAATAATTCAACTTAGTGGTGAACGCATAGGTGCTGACGTTGAATGCTAGTAGTTACAGTGCCGAATTGCATTCTACCAAGTCAAGAAAAGTAAGAAAGTAAGATGGGTAAAGCAAAAGGTATCTCATTAAAGTTCCAGTAACTGGAATCATTCATGGATCATCATAGGTTTTTACAGCCCAGCCCTATTCCGCCCCAGCCAGGTGAATAATTCCATATCAACAGGAGAACGCCTAAACCAACGCTGTCAAGTTTTGTTTCCATAACCATAATCGCTCCATCGGGCAATCCTTGTCCCATCCACACAATCACGCCTTTCGACGCCGTTTGGTCGCACTGCCACCGTCATCCAGAGCTGCATCTATATTCTCTGTTGCTGCGGGACTGGTGGTTTCACTGTCCGTCAACTGCTCGATTACACGTTTAGATTCATCGTAGCCGGCGCCATCAAACCCATAGTTGTAGGCAGGGTCAACCTGCCCATGGTGGGAGGTTTCAAAAAGATCGGGCTCGGCCGGGATATGATCAAAATCGAACAGGTCGTTGGTGTCCCCGTCATCACCTTGGGTGGTGGCCGCAGAATCATGTATGTTGTGGCCTGTGCTCAAATGAGTCATGGGGTTTTCAGCGTGTTTTTTAACATCGGAGCCCGCATCTCCAATGTCGGTGAAATAATCATTGTTGAAGATTTGATCGAGGTCAAGTGGAGGAGGGGGTATATTTCCATCACTGTCGATCCCGGGGATAGTACCATTCGGACTCAGCGGCTGGAGAAGGCTGGTCAAATTCTGGACGGAACGATCTTGTTCGGCTTGCATCTTAACCAGGTTGTCGATCTCTTGTCGCGTACTTGCGAGCCTGCCTGAATAATTGTGCGGCATCGGTGGTGGATTCGGTGAGATGAGTGCACTATTGGGTGAGACCCCAGCGTTGGGTTCTGATGAATTAGTCTCGTGAGCCATGAGCCGAAGCATGTCGGCACGCTGATTTGGCGTGAGAGGAACATTGCCACCATGGTTTTCGAGGGAAGAGAGCACATCGGGGAACTCGGAGAAATTCGTCGAGAGCCCATTGCGTGCATTCGAGTTCTGAATTACAGACATGATATCCCGTTGGGGGGAAGTCTCGCCTGCCTGCTGTCCGGCACGAGCGTTTGGTGCGCTGGGGCGGGGACTGTGGTCGAAAACCTCCTCCACATGGCCAGGCTGGGTAGCGCTGGGCTGCCGAGTGTGAGTACGAGATCGTGTCTCATAAGAGCCACTGGCTGCTGGTGAAATTGTGGAAGCCCGGTTATAACCATCTGCTATGGGCGGGGCTTTTAAAAGCAGGGGCTGTTTCTTCATTGTCCTCTGGCCGTTAGGACTAGTCATGGATCCTAGGGCATTGCTAAGATAGTTATCGTCGACATCCACAATGTTTCCTTGGTCCTGCGAAATAGCCCCTGCGAAAGAATTCGCAAGATTTTGTGGCCCGCCCTCCCCTTGCAAGCTGCGGTTGTATACAGTCGCCAGAAAGGTAAGAATAGCGTTGATGGAGTTCTCATGCCGAGTATGTTGCTCTTGAAAGTTGGCGGCCTGAGCATAGAGTTGCTCGTGCTCTTTCCGAAGCCTAGTGATTGTGCTTGAGATGATTGACTGCTGTTGACGGATTGCCTGAAGCTCCCGATACACCCCAGAAAGTTGATCGTTGGGCACAGAGCCATCAGTAACTAATGACAATTGCTGTGGCCTGGGACCGCGGCTGTCACGAGGCGCCGCTGCACCTTCTTCAGCATAATCATCCATATCATTATCATCGACATCTTCCGTCTTCACACGCGTGCCGCCCTTGCTAGGTTTGCTCGCATGGCCTCCTCCGGCATTCTTTGGCTTCTGAATGAGCCACAGCAGATCTGGGTGGCCTCGTTTAAAATAAGGGTTGGCGTATTCGCTAGGGCTCTTGTTCTTGCGTTCACTGGCGCGCATCGAATTGTCGGAAAGTCCGACTTTCTTGTGGAATCCGTACATATTCAATTGGCGGACAAATGAAGCGTAGTTGTTGTGTTTAAAAAGCTCCGGGATCAAAGTTCTTGCAAACTCGTCCTCGTCTAAAACAACAAAAGAATTGCCATCGTCGGACCATCGAATCAATTCCGTGTTTTTAGACTCGTCCAGGAAACTGCGGTTTTCAATTAGCCGTGCGTTTTGATCGCAAAATGACAAGTGTATCGCACCTGCTCAGCTTTTGTACAAAGGGCGGAATTTGCTTTCGTTTTGCCTGTGCATCTCTTTTCGCAGTCAAAGCTCTGCGGTAGAGCTCCTCCAGAGATTCTCCCCATGCGCCACTTTCACCATTGCCACTGTTACCTCCGTTCTCCACATACGAAGCTGGAGGTTGCTCGTAACCTCGGTGTCGACTGACCGCCTGATTTGCTTGTCGGCGAGCGAGTTGATTAGAGGCCGTCGCGGCAGGTGCAGAAACATCTTGAGGTGGCGCAAAGGCTGCAGGATTATATGAGGGATCGGAGAAGGGAGGGGTGTTGATGACACTGGCGGGGGGTTCTGGCCCCATTGTAAGAATTGATCGTTTGAGAGCTGAGAGCCTGGGTTCGCAGTGGGCGGAAAATTCGGTACAGGATTCATCTGAGGATGAGGAGGCGGGACTGTTCCGGGCGCAGGTCTCTTGCGGGTTATTCCCTGCGAGCTCATTGCGAAAAGGCAAGCGCAAAGGCGTTGGATCTTATCGCGGTGGAGTTCAATGTAGAATTGATTCTCGCTTTTCTTCACTCTTTGGAAAGAAAATTGTGTTGGCTGGAGGCGGTTTTCCTAAGAGACAAAGAAATCGGAAGCAAGCCTCAGTATGCAGGAACTCGTTCATCCAAGTCGTCTCTAAATTTGAGTCAAGCCTTTTGACACAAAACCGAGGGAGGTAAAAAAGTGGACGAAGGAATTTGAGCGCTGAGATGAATCAACAGCAGCAGGGTATTAGAGGAAAAACCGGAGAAAACGAGAACAGGCTGCAGATCAAGGTCCAGCAGTGATCAATATAAAGCAGATGACGCTCAAGAGGCGCGCGAATTGTCCAACATCCATAAGGCGGGAAGCACCAGCAGAAAGCGCCCACTGGGCGGTGAAAGGATTGATATGAGGATGATCTCTTGCAAACACCAAGACCCGCAGATAATTGGGCCAATGTATATCTGGCTGTCAATGATAAGAGTGCAGTGAATTGGACTTCTCAGATTACTCGGCAACAGTTCTGCAGAGTGCCCAGGTGCTCAGGTGCCCAGGTGGAGGCGATGACTGAGTCAGCAGGAGGGTGGTGACATCGACCAAGTCCAAAGTACCTCATTTTGCCATGTGAGCCTTTATGCTTTTCAGGTATCGGTACAGAATGCTTGTTGCCAGCTAAATGGATCCATATGTAAGTAATTTGGCAAGTCAATTAGCTTAGAAGATGACCACTGATTGACTGGGTTCAGCTGTGTCCCTGGGTTCACGGCGGCAGTATCAATATGGTTGTTCAACGTTTCTAGTCTCCTACGTCATCTCTATGCCCCCTATCCATCATACCCTTTTATTGGGTCAATTTGCTATACGGATAGACCACTGTCACATAGAATGTTCTTGGTTTTTTGGCAAAGGATCCAGTGTTACTGAAGGTGGAAGGTGGGCTTGCACTGAACACTTGAAAGGAAGAGTTGCCCTCTTGGAGTACAATTATACCTGATGCACGCCTGCAGGCTTTGATTCAGGTCCAAATACCAGATGCAATTTTTCTAACTGGCCAGATCGGAGAGACATCATACAATTATCTAGCTACTGTTGTTCTGCATTAGGCATGTTCATTAGATTATACGTCACTGAGACCCTCATGGAAAGACGAACACAATTTGCTCGTTGACTTAAGTGAAACTAGATTCCCCAATTAGGCCGCGGAAATCCGCTAGGATCTGTTGCCATAACTCAGGTTGCTGCTTGGTGAATTCCTCTACCAGTTTAGGGGCAGCCAAGTCTTCCTTCATGCGCGACTCGTTCTTGGTCCCGTTCAACACAGTCACATCCTTCAAGCCCATAACGAGAGTATAAAAAGCAGCTGCTGGTGTGACCCTAACGTGACGAGCGAGCTGTTGCACAGGCTCCGAGCGTACGAGCTTCGGATTTGCTGTCAAAGTCCAGAAGCTTTGGTAAATGATTTGGTTTTCGCGGCAAAACGTGCGCAGCGAGACATCAAATGCAGTGTCCTCATAAAACCTATTCTGTACCACTGATGGCTTCACAGTAGTCTGGGAGGAAGTGCACAATTCTTGGAGCGAAGGCAGTGTACAATTGGAGATACCTAGATTCCGGATACGATGCGGGACATAACTCTCAAGAGCCTGCCAGGCCTCCAAGGTTTGGGATGAAGTGGAAAGCGGCGAATGAATAATCACAGTGTCAATGTAGGCCTCGTCCACAGAACTAGGGTTACCTTTTGGGCGAAGATTGTACAGCGATGATTGTATAGATGCGTGGACCTGTTCTGTCACCGTCGCTGAGGGATCATACGGCATATCGGCCACATCCTGTGCCGAGACAGGACTATATTTAGTTTGCACCTAGTTATGATGAGATGATGGGTTCTCCAAGTGCCAAATTAAGCAACCGCTCACTCACGTATAGATCTGTGCGGCCGACAATCCCATCGGCGGTGGCTCGGCGGATTCCATCACCTACAAGATTCTCTTGGTAATGACGGGGTTGAGCCGCCGTGTCCACAGCCCGGAAACCGGCATTGATCGCATTGTAGACTAGATCAGCGCTGCGGTCTTTCTTCCAAGCTGTCCCGTAGATGAACATTGGAATTGTGGTGGAGACACTACCCTGAGTTGGGCGCAGGCAGTACTTTTCCCACATCTTTCCGACGGTACGGGTCATCGTCTGTTTCAAAAAAAAAAAAAAAAAAGTTCAGACTTTCTATTCGGTGCAGGAATCCGGACCTTTGCTCAAGTGTTGTTGGAAGTGGTGTTGTGATTGTGGGGTTCCCCCGACCTCAGGATCTCGGCAGTTGTCCGACCCTTACTAAGTGTTCCAGAGCACCTGGCTCCTGGCTCCTGGCTCCTGGGCACTTGGGCACCGCGGGGAAGCAAGGATAGACGAGTTGACTAAAGACGCAATAAATCTATCGCAATGTCATTGATCACGTTTATGTTAGCTGTCTAGCAGGGCTCTAAGGATGATACACAGCATCTCTACGCAGGATACCACTCCACAAAACGAATGGTGTTGATCATAGACGACAGTCGGAGTACTCCGTACTCCGTACTTGAGTCCAAAAAATAGAAAAAATAAACTTAAACTAGAGATGAAAACAGAAGTAAAAATAGAAAAGAGACAGAAGGAAAGAGAATCAAAAATTCTGAAGCCTGGAGTTCGGTCACTAGAACACAAACATCAATCAATTCATGTTGTATGCGTTGTATACCCAATTGATCACGCCCTATCTATATATAGCAGAACGACGATCCACACGAGGGCCACTGAGGGGAGGCTATTGAGAGCCCAGTCAAGTAGCCATACTTTATATTCCTTCAAGTCATCTATATAGCACAAGCATGATATATTCTCTCTAATTTACGAGCTACATTTTTCTATGTCATGATAGTCTCTCAAAAACGTGTTAGGTACAATCCGTTCGCCTTCCACTTATAGTAGGTATGACACCCTTCCTCACACCTAGTTGTACAAGGTATGCCAAAAATGCCGATCGAACTAGTGTTGAGGATGTAGAATTATATAGCCAAACGATATGCACCGATTGGCCCGCAGCGTGACTTGGACGCTGGAATTGGAGGTCGTACAACGTAGACTACGTGGTATACATTTGGTAGGGTCTTCTGACAAAGAAAATACCTAATTCTGATGTAAATACAATTGAAGATCCTATATTCGAATATGTTGCATGTAATAGAATGCCCAAAAACATGTTAATGAAGCATAGCCACAGTGTATGGGGAGGATATTATTAGAATCCCACCATCTCTGCTTCCATTTGGCTCTTGGCAAAATCTTGGCTGATGCGGCAATCAACCAGGCAGCTGCTTTTGCACGATGAACATTGGCGATATTCTATCGATGGGGTAGATCAGTCTGTTCTTGAATTTTGGTATAGTCGATCTACTTTGATTGGGGCTCAGCTTGATCTTCGCAGAACCCTGACGATCAGGAAAACCCCGACCTTGGAAACTCGAAAGCCAAAGAATGCAAACACCCAGATGCTTGGATCGGCAATAGAACCAAACATCTAAGAAACTATAAAGATGTCTTGATCCCCATTGATTTGCATCCTCAACAAAGAGAAGGAAAAAATTCAAAAAACCGCTTTTGAAATCACTCCACATAAAACCAACCAACATCTACATCACCACAATCATGCGTACCCAGCAATTACTTTCCCTCTGTGGCCTACTACTTGCGAGTAGTGTGGCTATCGCATCTAAATTGGACTATGACGATGTCCCGAATCGCTGCTGGGCAGCCTGCGATCCGGTGGTCGGAATCGCCAAGAGCTGTGATGGCAGGTACGACGGGGATTCCGCTGAGATCCAATGTATTTGCGATTGGGACCGAGCCAAAACCCAGATTCCATTGTGCTCTGCCTGCATCACCCAATACCAGAACGACAACCGCAACAACAACATCACGTACCAGGACCAAGATCATGACGATGATGGTGATGACCATGACCATGACGACCATGATGATGACTACGATGATAACGGTAGGTTCTAGGTGAATCCCTGGCCAGTATGCAGACAACTAATGCGCCACACAGAGGCCCTTGAACTTGTTCGCTCTTGCTCGCTTACTACAACTACCTATAATTCCGCCGCCACTGCCACTACTTTGACTGGCACATCCACTGGCACTGCTGCTTCTAACACAGTAACCGCTACGGAGACTTCTAGCACCGGCGGTACCAATAACCAAGACTCGCCTTCTTCGATCTCCTCAGGATCATCAGACTCCGCTAGTGCCTCGTCGGGCTCCGCATCCTCTGCTACTGCGACCCCTGATGTTGCAGCTGGTATCTCGGCACCGGGTGCTGCGTCTATGGCAGGTGTCATGGGACTGATGGCCCTTGCTTGGCTGTGAGATGCATTATATTAGACGAACCTTTTCGTTAGCGATGATGGGATGTGAACGAGGGAAGATTTATACGATTGGTCTTACGAATATATTGAGTGTCGTTCGTTGATTTGCATTTGATATCATTTGATGAACTACGTATGAACTACGTTAAGATTTGAGATAGTCTACGGTACATGCAATCAAAGATATCGTCTCCTTGGAAAAGATATAGCTCCTCGGCTCCCGAGACTATTTTTTTCGTAACTGCCTAGACTTACCGAACAGCTAGAAGAGGAAACAACGATAGAATTAATATATAGTTGAGAGGGAATCGAAGATAATTAGAAGTAAAGAAAGACTTATTACATGATAGATGCTCTATATCAATTGATTAGGTAGATACAATCATATCTGGTCCTCGGAGATCTCGTCCAGCCAACCATTCCAGTCCTCCTCTGAGAATTCCTCCATCGGTTCCTCATAATCCATGGCATATACATCCTTATAGCATTGCACCTTTGCCGGACAACTGTTTCCATATTGAGACATTAGCATTGATGCACTGGATTAGGTATTCCATTCGAGAAAAACTTACAACACGGGATCCTGCCCAAATATGATGTGCCACAGGTACTCAAAGACACGCCCACTTGTTTCATCATCCAACTCCGTGGACATAAGCCAATGGTGATACCGTTGGTAGTCGCTTCGCGGGCGTTGAAGAACCTGCTCCCTGGTCACGGCAAACTGAGCGCAACAAGGCGTAGCAACAACCTCAGGAACGTTCGTGTTATTGAAGATACTAATCCAGGCACCCGCAAAGGCAAGTTCGGTGGTGCGACCAGCTGTCTGCCGGAATGGGTGAACCTCATCGGGACATCCAGGACCCCAGTCACAGCGCAGGTTGAGATATCCAACTTGTCGGAGATAGTCGATTTGCAATCTTTGGACTGTCAATACATTGTCCTGCTCCCAGAACTCGACGTGAGTGCTGTATTGATGGGCATGGAGGAAAACCATGTACTCGGGCAATTCATTGTAGTTGTCCAGAATATATTGCAGGTAGGCATTGCTTTCTTTGCCCTTGTTTTGTTCGACTGGGAGAGGAGCTTCGAGATCATCAACGAGATAGACTGCGTGTTGCCATCTACAAACCGAGTGCGGAATTAGTCTCTGAACCAGTCGCCAACGACAGATGAATGGCTCGTTCATAGGGCCTTACTCTGGCAGCTGCTCTTCAAGCCAGTCGGTATTTTCATACGACATTTTTCCTAAAACAATGATGCGGTCCGATTTTGGGGTAATCCTCGGGCGAGGCGGCGCAGTAGTCGAACTTACTACCTCTACTACATCGCCATGCACTACCGGACTGAGCAGATCGGCGTGTACATTTTGCATCTCGAATGATTCGTACAGCCCTCTGTACGCTCCAGGATCTTCGGAGAATGGATCTTGGCCAGCCCATTCCGCGCCGGGGACATCAACGGGAATGCGCATTGGTTCAGATTTGGGCATCAGTGAACGAGTTGGTCGGGCCATGGGTGTCCATTTCCTCCTCGTCGGGTTCTGCGGAGTAGGCATGATTGGAGGCGCCGAGACCAGCTCGATGTATGCGCCGCCATCCAAAACATAGTGATCTTTTCTGGCATTCTCAAGATCGAATTCATCATTTTGCCATTGCAAAATGGAATCGAGATGAGTTTTCACCAGAAACACAATTACCACCAGCGCAATTGCTATTGCCGCCCGTAATGGAGTCCGCATTGTCCAACATTGGACAGCTCAAAGATCTGAACGCGAACAATCGTGAAAAAAAAGTCCGAGCGAAAAGCCCGAACCTTTAAAAGCAGCGGGCTAATCCCCACTCAGGGCCTTGGCCTCCAACCCGTCAACTTGGCCGCGTGGTTCCTGCAAGAGCCACGAAAAGCCACGAGCCACAAATACTGCGATTCCTTCAATTGCGCACACAATCAGTTCACACTGGGAGATCCCTGCTCTTGTTGACATGGATGTATTCAATTGTTACGAGAAGCGATCTGATCATGATGTGCTGTCATAACATCATTGTACGTTGTATGATCTCGATCCGGCGAGTGCCACCTCTAGTGGGTCTAGCACTCGTCACTCATCTTGGGATATCTCGTTTCTATGAGACTGTCGATCTTGGGGATTCAATACTTCGGCTGTTACAATATTTTTACCTTATCATTTTAAAACTTCTATTGTTTTCTCATACATGAACATCGAGGAATGTCCAGAGCTAAGAATAAGGGCTAAGCTTTTTCTCTGCAGGGTGGAATGTAATTGGCCAAACATCCGGAGAAGACGGATCCATGGAAGTCATCGAAATTTGTAGTCCAAGTTTGAGAGTATTGAGATTGAGGAGAAACATTCGAATAGGCTCGTTCGCTATGTCAGACTTTCATTGAGCTGGATTTGGTCAGATCTACCAGGCGCCCATTCTATCCGAGGTCGCTAGGTAGTCCGAAGCTGCTTTCCTAGGGAGCTGATTGTCATTCGGCTTTTTTAGATCTGTTGAGGCCCTGGTGCCTCAGGCATCACATGTTTGCCAGTATGCTCCTCCCATAGTAGAGAGTTTGCCCACTTCTCCTTCTCCCTTCTTCTTCTCTCCCCCGTCCATGATTATCATCATCTCAATGAGCTAGTATTATCAATATTATCTGTTTCTCGCAGTAGCTTCATCACAGCTTTGATTCAACTAGCCTCTCTAGAAGATCACACCCCCGGGAGCTGGCCTATCATTTCACATGTGTCTTAACCACGACTCTGGCTTACCTTGAGTAATTTGATGGCTGACTCAGAATGACTACGCTCCACTGAAGGGCTGTATTAACCAGTGCGAACCTCACTCGGTTTCAGTTTTGGAAATAATGAGTTCTATTGCTGGGAACTATTGGCGATACACATCTCTTTTTGTCATATCGTAAGCACTTGGATCACAAATGAATTGACTGTTCTGCTCTGACATTGATGTACTGACCATGCAAGAAGAGTTGATTATATATCTCTGGCCAGAAGGAGAGCGGGTTCTCTTTGCAGCGCGTGTTGTGTCGAGGGTACTCCGTACAAAATACTTCATACAGAAAGATGCTATGCAAGTTGTGTTTGAATATTCCAACGGCTGTACTCCGTCGCTGACATGTACTTATACTTCTATTCTTGAGCCTTTCATGAGAAGCCTCCCTATTCCGTACTCTGTACATCGGCACAGCATAAGTACCTACGTAAATGGCTATGATCTGTCAGATGTCCGAAAAAAGCTTTGCAGTCTGGTTTACTAGTTGTATATTGTAGGTCATGGTTCCCGGCGGTCCACGTATAACGGGGATATCCCTCACTCAGGGGTCATGACTGAATACCCTAGTTGGATCCTCCCAACACTTCGTACATGCCGCATCGCATCATCAGAGAGGATCAATTGCTGCCAACGAGATCTTTCCCCTTCTTTCATCATTTCTTCTTCCTTTTCTTCTTTTGTTGTAGATGTATTGAAGATACGATGCGACCATGTGTAGATCAGTCAATCCACCGCCTTATGTTGTACTCCGTACTTCAATGTCTCGTCCTGATCGCTGCTCGATGATCCTTGACCCAAATGCGCTACATAAGTCGACAAGCGAGAGAGGGAGTGCAGTATAATTTGCGATATGATGCTCTCTCCATCGCCACCTTTGCGGGACATCCGGCTGTGTCTGCCTTTGCGGAATCACGAGACCAGCTAACCCAACTGATTTTCGGACTAAAGCAAACCAAAAAGTTCCGTAGTCTTTTCTAGCGTCAGTGTGCATTCAGCGACTAAACCGCATTGCGAACTTAAGTGGTCTAATAGACCATAGGGAGTACGGAGTAGTGACCATGAGCCGGAGCTCCATGGCTCCACAAACTGGGAGCTGACACTGCCACTAAAGGTTCTAACCAGCGTCTAGCGGGTTCTAGCTAAGCCCCAGGAGCCTCTGAAAAGGTTCGGCGCATGCGCTAGAAACGGGGGATGCGCGGATCGTGGAGACCCGACGAAAGTTCCAATTTCATGGAGTGGGACCGGCATAGCTTCATGTCCCACCGACCACGAGGTGTACGGAGTACATGCCGATTGGGAAACAAAGTGGGAGCTTATGTTGTATAGTCCGTCTGAATGGAACGAATCAATCGCAAAGGGAACTTTTGATTTAGAATAACTCGGTGGCTGAGCCATGGCGTGGCGAGTCATGAACTGGTACGTTGGTGAGTCGAGGGATGGGGCAAAACGGAATAGGGGGGCGAGACTAGTAACGGAATAATAATAGTAGTCATAGCAATAAAAGGTAATGATAATAATAGAAAAGCCCCTGAAGGTATTTGAGAAATTGAACAATCAATCAGAAATTAAATGAAGCGGAGTCAATGATCAAGGCCTGTGTTAGAGAGTGCACCTGAGGAGACGGTGCAGAACAGTGCAGGGCCCCTTGAATGCACGAGGCAGGGCACGAACTCCCGACTTCGTGGGATTAGGCATGTCGGACTCGTGCACATCATCCACGAGCTGTGGACTCTGTTAATCCAGAGATTCAATCCTGTCTATGGCAGTACGGAGAAGTGGAAATGGTTCGCCCAATTTGGCCAGGGATGAGAAGGTCCTCACTTTTCAGAGCCCACCAGAGCGGGGTCCTCTAATACGTCTAGTGACGAGCCTAACGAGCCACGGCGTCTTGGTAAAAGGCGCTATGAGAGGAGCATCATATACCGGAAGGAGAGGGATAACGGACAGGGGAACCGAATGACGACTGGAGCTGTTGAGTTTGGGGATCTCCGACGCTGATTTGGCGGTGGCAACGGCTCCGGGAAAGACCCGATTTCTCACTCAAACAGGGGCGGATCTTCATGACGGAGACAGTACTCCAGGGGAAAGAGAGGGAAAAAGGAAAAAAAAAAATAGGGGATATAGCGGGGAGCGTTGGAAAATGGATGATTCCAAGAAACGGCTATGGCTACAATGTACATACAACGTATGTATGTTGTATAGTACAAAGTAGATGATCGCATATGAATGTACAACATAGTCCTGCTTGTATATAATAATTTACTCGATGTGTAGACAAATTCCACGCCGTATATCATATGAACATACCTGCAGTCTAAGATTTGAATTCCATAGTGTAGATATGTAATTTCATTGGTATATAGCGAGCCCACCAAAGGTCCAGGGCCAGGGGCGATGGAGTCGAAGATCTAATATAAACATTTACTAAAAACAAGTCCTATAAGTATGGCTTCTGGTCCTTAGTTTTCTTACTTTGACTTTACTGGTCATTTATCCTTGTGTTTCTTCTATCCTAGAATCCTGCTAATCTTGCATATTCAACTGGACTTGTTGAATTACTCTCTTCTATCTCTTCTACTTGATCACCTCCTTACTCCTCCGTTCTTGGCGGATTTGTGGACCGAATTTTCCTCTTAAACCCTCCTGTGTCTCTGTCCCCCGCTCTCTGATATATGCTCTCTCTTTTTGGGGGTTTTTGCTTTTGATTTTTGGGTCTATCTGTCTCTTTGTCCCTTGATCTCTTAGTACTGGAAATCAGTTCCACTGTGAGAGGAACACCCGGAGAAAGAGGAAAAACAAAAAAAAAAAAAAAAAAAAAAAAACCCTCCAAGACTTAACTTGAAAGTACCGGGGAACAGGAAAAGAAAAGGAAGAAAAAGAAAAGAAGAAAAAGAAGGTCCAAAAGGAAGTGAAAAAAAGAAAGAAAGAAAGACAATACCCCCTGGATGAAGTGAAGGATTGAAGATTCGATATTTCTGTTCTGCTGTTCTGCTGTTCTGCCTTCCGCCCTTCACTTCTCCTTCTCCCCCCCCGATCGGCTTTTACTCCTAACTTTTCCATCCGCACAATCCCGTCCCCTCGACGGTTTCTTCCAAAAAAATACACTCGCTCTCATGGTGGAGTAGTCCGTGCAAATCTTTCTTACCTGGATTGTTTGGTGGATTTTCACATTCCTCTGGGAAATTCTCGGCCATGAGTTATCAACAACCCGACATGTATCACGATCATTCTGCGCGTTCCCCTGGGTCTCAACGACACCAGCAACCTTTACACCGTCAGCCTTCTCGTCAGTTCGACGCCTACGGTCCCATGCCGACCAATATGTACGAGCAGGATCAAATGCGATACGAGTCCGCTCGCCTCGAGCGCTTGAATCCCTCTCTGCAGAATAATTCCTACGGATATGATATCTCAGGCTCGCAAACCTGGAACCCCAACGGATTTGCCAACCCACAAACCCTCGGAGGAATCCGCTCGGCTTCAGCCAGTCTGAAGCCCAATGCCCGTGGACGCACTGGTCTCCCCACGGTATGTTTCGCCTCTTTCGTGTTTGTATCGAGAACAAAACTAACAGATTTCATCTGAAGACCTGGTTAGATCAACAGCCGAACATGCCCCAAGCATTTTCGAACCTGGGCCCTGGTCCCATTCAGAGCAGTGCCATGCGGCCGGAAGCCTCGGCTTCCTCCGCCGACGACGACGAATTGATCCCAACCGCGATTGTCATCAAAAACATTCCCTTTGCCGTAAAGAAGGAGCAGTTGGTACAGTTGATGACGGAACTCAACCTCCCCTTGCCCTACGCATTCAACTACCACTTCGACAACGGTGTGTTCCGTGGTCTAGCCTTCGCCAACTTCACGTCCGCCGAGGAGACAGCGACCGTGATCGAGGTGCTGAACCACTTTGAGCTACAGGGTCGCAAATTGCGAGTCGAGTACAAGAAGATGCTGCCCCTGCAGGAACGGGAACGGATTGAACGCGAGAAGCGAGAACGCCGTGGTCAGCTGGAAGAACAGCATCGCCCCATGGGAGGAGGCCCTCAGCTCCAGACTCAGAGCTCTATGTCTTCGCTCACTTCGCATATTCCAGCAACGTCTCCGTCGCCCGTGTCTCAGCGCGGCCAACGAATCGGTAGGTTACACACTCGCTGAAGAAATTTGTTGGAGATAGGACCATGTATCGCTAACCATAAAAATCATTGTGTACAGAGGTGGACTTGAACGACACTCAGACCCTTTCCTATTACTCCCAACTACTCTTGTTTAAGGAAGATACTGCCCGCGATTCCGTGAGGTTCCCTCACAACCTCACTCCCTCCCAGCGTCGCACAGTTCACACCCTGGCTCACACTATGGGATTGGGTCACGCTTCATGTGGCACCGGTGAACAGCGCCAGGTTCAGGTCTACAAGATTGCTGGTGGATCCAATGCCAGCCCTCCGACATCCTCGATCCCTCCTTCTGGTCAGCCGGACGGAGGTCGTCGCGGCTTGAACCGAGCCGCGACCATCGACTTTAGTGAGGCTCGCCAAGAAGCTGGGCCTGGCGCTTTTAACACCCTGCGTGGCCAGACCTCGGCCTTTTTGGGTGTGATGGACCCCCCTGGTAACTTTGCCAACGGTCAAAATCTGCGCGCCGCTAAGTCCTTCGCCGACCTGCGATCTTACACCCCTTCGCCCGTGCCTTCCTCCGCCAGCTTCCCCGCTGCATTGCAGTCCAATGGCGCCCGCCTCCAGTACGAGGGTGCGCCTACCGGCACTTCTAACACCCCGACCCTCACCCCTGCCCAGTCTGGTTCCTCCCTTGGCATGCAGCGTGATGACAACCTGCTAGTCAACAGCCTGGGTGGCCTCTCCCTTGGTACCGGTATCGGGGGCCCCAACTCCAGCCCCCGTCGCCTGAGAGGCATGTTCTCCTGGGAACAGGATAACCAACAATCTAACGCCGGTGCCATCGGTAGCAACCGCGGCGTGGGTATGGGATATGAAGGCCAGCAGGAACGCATGCCCGTCCGCCAGCCCCGTGGCCCTACTCCCGACAAGGGCACCGGATTTCGCCGTCAGAACGGTCATCAGGCCCGCGGCAGTGATGAACTTCGCACCACTTCTGGAGTAGAGATCATTGTGGAGTAAGGAAAAAAAACATTGGACGAATTTATTGAAAATGGCGACTCCCTTTTTTATTGCCAGCATCCGACTGATTTGCCGCGAGACGAATACGACTTGTATCACGAGGCCCTGTTCCGCGAATTACCGGCTTACGATTCGATGAGGGATGACGAGATGACAACAAAAAAAAAAAGACCAGAAAATCCTTTGTTTCGCTGATCTAGCCAAGTTTTAGACGTTTCTTTTTGGTGTAGCCCAACAGATACGCGGTTTGGATGAATGCTTTTTTGAAATTTCCCGACTTGCCACAGTTTTCTCCAGAAAACTCTGGACTTGTTTTATTTTTTTTTTCCCCCGACTCTTTTCTGATATTGCGGGCGCCTTGCATGCAAATCCATGGCTTTCTATTATGCTGTGTCTGGCGGAACGAACTCCACGACCCCGAACGCCTCCTGGTGAAGTGGGACGCATACGAAGAATGACACAAAAGACCATTTGCCGATGGCAGAAGAAACGACAATACCAGCATCTTGCATATTCTTGTCTGTTTAGTTTGTACATGGGGTGACTCGCATCCGTTTTAATGTTTCTGGCCCGTCCTACCCCTAACCAACCGCTTTCCTCTAATCTCACGGGGAAATTCATGTTCGGTACGTCTAGGAAGGACGGTTGTGACATGTTTGTTTTCTTCTTTATTTCACTTTCTTTTTGCCTTCTTTTCCGCGTGCTTTGACTGCTTTCTTCTTCAATCTGATATCGTCTTTCTTGCGGAGCCGACGGTGATCGAGGTGAAACACCCCCAACTCTGATTCGAACTCCCCCCCCCCAAAAAAAAAACAGCATTTATATCGCCATTCGCATATCTTGCTGCCTCTCAATTGTGCCAACTACAGATTTACCTAACGCAGTCGAATGCAGCTTGCGCATTCCTCTTCCAATGCTGTTGATATATTCCCCATGTCCAATCCTCGAGGGTTATATTTTCATGTTTGGTAGTTTGTCTTCCAGGGATCTTTTTCCTTTACATTCAATTGCCTTTTGTACTCAGATTATCACGCTTCAATCCATGTACCTTCTACTACCACTTCTGTTCTATCCATAATCTGCGTACCATGTAGGTATATTCCTGTTTACTATTGCAATCTCGTACATTGGCCATCAAGTTCCACAACGGACATGTAGAAAATGCCAAGAACATATGACGTGGAATTAGGTACCGTTATGTTCTAAGGTTGTTTATACATATCTTGTTCTCGGAGCTATGCATGTTTGTCCCTGTCGATCCTGGTCCCGGACCCCTCAACTTCTGCTGGACAGTTCTGGCTTTACATACAAAGCCCTTTAGTAGATAAATATCTGGGATTGAAGTCTCCATTACAAGACTGGGACAATTCCGCATCTTGTCAAAATATCAAAGCGCCCATGGATACATAGACATATAACTATCTCTGTATGTGTTGTGGCAACACCGGGCAGTCGGGCATTTGGGGAATTGGCTCCTTGCGTTAGGAATGTGATTTCCTCCGGGTAGACAAAGAGCGGTCCGATCACGGAAGTATCAGTTCTGAGGATCTAGATTGCAGTCTTCAAAGGGGCCATACATGTACAATGTACACCACTACAGAAGCACATGCACGACAAGTTCAAACCAAGACAGGAGGCGCAACTACTCGTAGATGAATGGTGGAGTACGCCAAAACACGTCGAATGAATAAAATTCTCACTACCAGGATATCCCCATTTTCCCATTACAGCGCCCTATAAACTCGAAATGAAAAGTACCACGATTGAAAAAGCAAAGACCGGGGAATATCAGAAAAATACATCAAGTAGAGCGCCGGAAGAATAAAGACGAGGGAACCGAAAAGCGGGCAGCCGGGGATCGGTCATGGATTCAGGAGTCGAGGTGCAAAATTCTCGACGGGACTTCCCACAGTAGCAATCCCTCGTTTCGGATCTTTTCAGATATTTGATTTAGAGCTCGATCTTGCCACCCTTCTTCTTCTGCTCGACCTTGAGGAGCAGCGCGCGGTTGATGCGGGGCAGAACACCACCGAAGGCAATGGTTGCGCGAATAAGGGTATCCAGTTCCTCGTCACCACGGATGGCCAGTTGAAGATGGCGAGGGGTGATTCGCTTGACCTTGAGATCCTTGGCGGCATTGCCCGCCAGTTCGAGAACTTCGGCAGTGAGATACTCAAGAACAGCCGTCACGTAGACCGCAGCTAGGAAAGAACGATGTTAGCAACGGCATGGTTGGGGATGTGGATACGAGGTTAAACATACCCTTAGCTCCGACACGCATCTTATTTTGGGTGTTGTTCTTCAAGAAACGCTTGACACGACCACAGGGGAACTAATTTGTAAGATTGTGTCAGCAGGCGCGTCATACTAAACAGCTGGCGATATCAAGAAAACACGGTCGGCAAAGAGCGGAGACGGCGTGGTCTGGGTTTGAAGTGTACCAAGTGAAACTGCCGCCATCGAGCAGCAACGAGAGCCGAGTTGACGCGTCTTGGAAGGGAAGGCAGTTTCATCGAATAACTCATCGCTCGCATCGCACGAATTCTCTCGACGACATGGTTCCCAGTATACCAGGAGTTAACAAGCGAAGAACCGACTAACCTGTAGACCAGCCTTTGCGCTGTGAGACTTTTGAGCCTTCCCCGCAGCATCACCCTTTCCACCTTTCCCGCCGATAGACTTTCCCTTTCCGCCAGGCATTGCGAAATAAATGTGCGAGGACGGTCGCAAGGATAAGGGTCGCAGATAGAAACGGAGATCAAGACGATATGATCTTGGTGTGGATGTGGAGGCGATTCAGAGTGCGGAAGATACGCGCGTTGTTGATGGATGGAGAAGTCAGAATGTGCCAGGCGCAGGCTGAGCCAAAAAAGACAGTTGACGCTAGTCCCAATTTGGAAGCCTTCTTTCTCATGGCACGTTGGGTTGTTTTCTGGATATATTGCCATCTGCAAGGCCATTTGCATGGTCTAGATTTAGTAGCTGTGTAATATGTGCTTTTTTCCCTTTCTCAAGAGAGAGATAGGATTCATGTTTAGTGCTGTCCTGTTAGTAGACGCTGCCATGGCGAAGCCAGTGAGACCCCAGCTGCCTGAGTGCAATCAAAACCTCAAGGAGCTATGGTCAGAATATGTGTATGAGAGGTTGATGGGACCCATAGTACAGAATATCATGCAGCTTTCACCCTCAATAGCATGTCATAATGTGGTGGTTGCTGATCTTTTGCAAATAAGCTGGGCGGGTTTGAAGCTGGACCATCTCAGCTACCAGCTATGACCAACGGTGGGGAAGGTCATGTGATAGTTATTCTGTCTTACCAATCAGGCATCAACTATGCCTTAGGTATCTACTTATCACTGATAGAGCCGGCAGTACTATTTTTCCGACTCCCTGACCTTCCAGAAATGCCAGGTGGCCCGCGCCTTTCAAGTTTTGTCCGCGCGCTGTATCCCCCATACTCAACAATTTCTCCATATTGAAAAGTATCAGACAAGATGGTGTCTGCTCAAATGTATGTTCAATTCCAAGAAAAAAAAAAGAAAACAAAAGATTTGCTCCAGTTGATTTTTTCTGTTTATGGAAACTGACAATGGTCGCACAGTACCAACCTCGCCATCATCTTGGTGATGATGCAGCTGTCCAAGAAGGTTCCCTTTGAGGATCCTCAGGTCCTGATGTTGGTCCGTGGATGCTACATCCTGTCCAACATCCTCATTCTGGCTGTTCACTTGTACACCCAGTTTAAGATCAACCAAAAGAAGGGTATGTCGAACCGATCGCGTACTTGTCCAAAGACCAAGACTAACTGAGATCTCTAGACATGACGACTCTCAAGTACGTTGAGCCCGCCCCGATGGGTAGCACCGAGGAGCCCAAGCCCGTTACAACCACCAACATGGACTATGATAAGGGTCAGCTGCGCCAGCTGCTCCGCAGCCAGCTGATGGGTGTTGGCATGATGGGTGTGATGCACCTGTACTTCCAGTACACGAACCCGCTCCTTATTCAATCTATCATTCCCCTGAAGGGCGCGTTCGAGTCCAACCTGGCCAAGATCCACGTCTTCGGCAAGCCTGCTACCGGCGATCTCGCCCGTCCCTTCAAGGCCGGTGGCGGCTTTATGTCTCAGGGCGCACCCAAGAGCGACAAAGCCTCCATTGAGGCTGCCGAGAAGAACTGGCGCGGTGGTGTCAAGGAGGAATAGATGCATACTCATTTCACGCTCTCTTGTTGGTTTAGGCTATCAATCGCACATCCCATGCATAGGGAGTATTCGATGGCCGATTTGGATCATAGCACACTGTTCACTTCCCCCCTTGTACCATAATCCATAATCCATTCTTCCAAGTCTAAAATCTCTTTGCTGGGACCCTGGACTTCATTTTTAATTCTTGTCAATTGTTTGGTGATATCTCCTTATGTACCCGAGTAAATCGTGCCATAGACACAACCTTGACGATTAGTTCTTAAGCATGGTACGTTGTACAAAGGATGGAGGTTGCGCCACTGATTTCTATCTTGGCTTTCCCCGAATGAGATACAACATATGTACCATGCGCATGTGGCCTGATAAACCTTGTCGTTCAATAGCATGGCGTCTGCAAGTTCAAATTGAGTTATCAGGGTGTCAAGTCTCGTTGGTTGCACTCCGGATGAACGGCGACCAAAAGGGAACCCAAATATGATCCACCAGTGGGGGATCGTGATAGTTTTAAAACACGAAGTAAATGGTTTGAAATCCAGAAATCCAAACACTCCCAAGAAACAATAAATCTCTGCGTGATCCCGTGGTCCCCATGTGTTGAGGCACCGGTGACTACTTTCAGGGCGGAGGGGAGCCACAGCTTATATCGCCATACTCGATCCGTCCACCGCAGTGGGATGAGCGTTCATGCAGCAATGTCATTCGAGGATTGGATAATTAAATGGAGATGAGGTTAACTGAACCATGACAGCATCCATAGTAAGTCGAAAGTATGTTGGTATCAAGTAACTACTCCGTACTACAACATACGTTGTCCATTGTGTATGTTCCAGCCCCTCCCAGTCATAGCATCATCCATTGCCCCTCCTTCTAGAGCTCCGTCATACTTCTTACTCAATCACCTCGGGACCTTCCCAGGTTCTTCCATTAGGTACCTAATATATTATCGTGATCAGCTTCCCGTACCCGAATAGTCCGAATCTAGGCAAAAGATTCTCGAGAGAACCTCCGATAAAAGGGTAGTAGAAACCCGACCATCGTAGCTTTGCAAGCATTCTATTGGTAGACGGGAGCTACCGAGGGGCAGCGCAGGACCCCAATATCGTGAGTCTTCCTGTTTTGCCCGGTGTATGAAACCGGAAAGGGTTGCTGGGCAAATGTACAAGCGGCAACAGTCGGGAAATGTCCCAACTCCGATCTTCTGGGGGTCGCCGTGGTGAATTGTCAGTTGCCCCCCCCCGGTCTCTTCGGTGAGGGGTGATCTGTCCGTTGCGTCAGTCATCCATTCATTAATCTTCCCCTCCCCCGATCTTTTTTTTCTTCTTCTTCTTCTCTTCTTTCCTCCATCTCCCCATCCTCATTCAAAACTTCCCTTTTTATTATTTTCACTTTTACAGTAAGTGTCCCATCCGTGGCTCATTGCTATCCATCCCCTAACAGCTTCTAGTAAATCCGCAATCATGGTTGTCCAGGTTGGTATCAACGGTTTCGGTCGTATTGGCCGCATTGTAAGTCTTGGGCTCCTTTCCCTCTGGGGTGGAAGTTGGAAGAGATGAACTAACGACATCATAGGTCTTCCGCAATGCGTAAGTTGCATAGCATTGAAGAAATCCCAGAAGAACATCATCCTAATTACACCCGTCTATAGTATCAACGACCCTAACATCGAGGTTGTTGCTGTCAACGACCCTTTCATTGAGGTTCACTACGCTGTACGTTGCCCAATCTCCAATCACGAGCTCTATGACGTTGATGACGTTGATACTAACCTCTCATCTGCTGAGTAGGCCTACATGCTCAAGTACGACTCCACCCACGGTCAGTTCAAGGGCGATATCAAGACCGCCGATGATGGTCTCATTGTCAACGGCAAGAAGGTCACCTTCTTCGCTGAGCGTGACCCCTCTGCCATCCCCTGGGGCAAGGCCGGTGCCGCCTACATTGTCGAGTCCACCGGTGTCTTCACCACCCAGGAGAAGGCCTCTGCCCACTTGAAGGGCGGTGCCAAGAAGGTCATCATCTCCGCTCCTTCCGCCGATGCCCCCATGTTCGTTATGGGTGTCAACAACAAGTCTTACACCAAGGATGTCAACGTCCTCTCCAACGCCTCTTGCACCACCAACTGCTTGGCTCCCCTCGCCAAGGTCATCAACGACAACTTCGGTATCGTTGAGGGTCTCATGACCACCGTCCACTCCTACACTGCCACCCAGAAGACCGTCGATGCCCCCTCCAACAAGGACTGGCGTGGTGGCCGTACTGCGGCCCAGAACATCATTCCCTCCTCCACCGGTGCCGCCAAGGCTGTCGGTAAGGTCATCCCCCAGCTTAACGGCAAGCTCACGGGTATGTCCATGCGTGTCCCCACCGCCAACGTCTCCGTTGTCGACCTCACCTGCCGCATCGAGAAGGGTGCCAGCTACGACGAGATCAAGGCTGTCGTCAAGGCTGCCTCCGAGAACGGCGAGCTCAAGGGTATGCTAATCCCCGCCCCCATGAAGCTTCTATGCCATGATATATTAACAACCCGTTGTTTTAGGAATCCTTGGCTACACTGAGGACGAGATCGTCTCCACCGATCTCAACGGTGATGACCGCTCCTCCATCTTCGATGCCAAGGCTGGTATCGCCCTTAACGCCAACTTCATCAAGCTTGTCTCCTGGTACGACAACGAGTGGGGTTACTCCCGCCGTGTTGTTGACCTCATCTCCTACATTGCCGGTGTTGATGGCCAGTAGGAATCAGGACAGCGTCCTGGGGTCAGAAGTGTTCTTTAAGGCGCTGAGTTCCTTATTGCATAACCTGCGAAGATGGTTGCATGAAGGCTCCGCCTTGTAGAAAAAAGCAAGATGATAATGTCACTTAATGAAACGAAACATTTCCAGTTCATTGGTTTCCTCCAGTCTATCTCTGTAAACTGTAGTTTATCCACACGTTTAACGTACGTTACGTAGTCTCATACAGGAGAGATATCTGCTCTCAACTGAACTCTGTTATACAATATTATCCACCGAGGTACAGCCATGTGGGTCGTATGCAGTTCACAAGTCAGATATCGTGCCCGATCAAAAAGGAATCAGAAGTAACTGTATGTTGGTATGGCTATATTTCCTTTTGTGTTTTGTCGCTGTTCCATAGAATGACGTCAATGTAAATTCCTCAATCTTCAAATGGTGTTCTAAGTGATTAAGCATGATTCCCATTCCCATCAATTATATACTACTTGCACTTAACCTTCCACTAGAAACCCTTTTTCCAAAGTGTAATGATAAGCCCTCTAAACAGTGGGTGTGGATAAGTCAGCCCATACTGAGCACCCACAGTCCACTATAATGCACTACGCTAATCTGCTCTGGGCGGCGGTCAGTTTAGCGGTAAATACAAAAATGTCCGGCAATAAGAAAGACTGGCCCAAAAGGGAGCCGACATGCACATTGATCCATTTCCATTGTCACTCGGTAGACCTGACTGTTCTGTTCTTGTTTTCTGCCCACTACTTGAACATCTAAAGCTGCAGCTCTTTTTGAAAACAAATCATCGAAAAGCCACTCGTGCTTAATTACACTGCCTGTGCATTGAGGTGTCAATTCAACCTACGGCAGGAGGTGATTGATTGTATACCGCCGGCGTATGCCCTGCATAAATCACGCCTCAAGATATTCCTGCAATATTTGGTAAATTACCAAGCATTGCTAAACAATTGGAACATTTGATCGATTGATCATTTGCACACTCTGCTGTGCAAGACGCATTTGAAGAAACTGAGCCTGAAGCATCAACCGAAACGCCATTAGGTTGCTATCAAGCTTCAAGATTGCCAAATAAGCTTAACTACCTCTGTTGTGGCAGTGCATGGTAATGAGCTCATAAGAGCCAAAGTTTAAATCAGACAAAAGGGCTTTCTGTGGCTTCCTCTTCTAAGATGGACGAGGACGAGGATACCGTTATGGGTAATACCCATAACCTTCCTACTTTGACGGCGACCCCGTCTTTCACTCAAGCCTCCCTTCCCACACATCTCAATCACCACCCTATCCCCACTCTTGCCCCTTCTCTCATTTCCCAAGTGCCTCCCGCATCACCATCACCCGGCTCTGAGCAATCCCAACCTCGGGAGGTCATCGCCTCCACTGAAATGGCCCCTCCTGAACGTTTGGTCAAGACTACTGAAGGGGATCACTCTGCCGCCGAAGAACTTTTAAAGCGTGATAGCCTTGTTGAACCCAATTCAGACTGGTCCGACGACGAGGTCATGGCCAAGGCCGGTCTCCCCGTGGCATCGCTTGCCACTGGACTTTGTTATGATCACCGCATGCGTTATCATTGTGAGGTTCGCCCACAGAGTGACGTTCATCCCGAAGATCCCAGACGCATTTACTACATATACAAGGAGCTTTGTCGCGCCGGTCTCGTTGATGATCCAGAATCATGTCGACCCTTGGCACCCAAGACCTTGCAACGCATCGACGCCCGTAATGCAACCGAGGACGAAATTACCCTAATCCATACTGATGCGCACTATGCATTTGTTCACAGTACGAAAGGTAAATCCCTGCTATGACCCGAAAAGCTTGCTTTCATTAGCTTACTGATGCGACGAATAGACATGCCCAATGACGCGCTTATTCAATTGGAGAAAGATCGTGACTCCATTTATTTCAACCAGTTGACCTTTGCTTCGGCCATTTTGTCTACTGGAGGAGCCATCGAGACGTGCTTGGCTGTCGCCCAACGTAAGGTGAAGAATGCCATAGCCGTCATCCGCCCACCCGGTCACCATGCCGAAGATGACGCTGCGATGGGATTCTGTCTGTTCAACAATGTATCTGTCGCAGCACGTGTCTGCCAGAACAAACTAGGAGACGCCTGCCGGAAGATTATGATTCTTGACTGGTCAGTGCCTCACATAATCATTTAACTTTCGGATCAATACTGACTTGCACTAGGGATGTTCACCATGGTATGTTGTAACGATTTTACTCAAGATTTGGAAACTCAGTGCTCACAGATCACAGGCAATGGAATACAAAAGGCATTTTACGATGACCCCAACGTTCTCTATATCTCCATGCATGTCTACCAAGATGGTCGCTTTTACCCTGGAGGTCCTGCAGGAGACTGGGACCATTGTGGCGAAGGCGCTGGAGTCGGAAAGTGAGTTTCCCTTCCAACACAAGCAGAAATGAGTGTAATCTCATCCTTCCCAGGAATGTCAATATTCCATGGCCCGACCAGGGTATGGGCGATGGGGACTACATGTTCGCGTTCCAGGAAGTTGTGATGCCTATTGCTCAGGAATTTAATCCCGATCTGATAATTAGTGAGAGCACTCAATCCCTAATGTTGGTATCTAAACACTGACCAAAATAGTCGCGGCTGGTTTTGATGCTGCCGCCGGTGATGTACTAGGTGGCTGCTTTGTCTCGCCGCCTTGCTATGCTCAAATGACCCACATGCTCATGAGCTTATCCAATGGAAAAATCGCTGTCTGCCTGGAGGTAGGCGGTTTGTCCCCGCGCCTGGTTGCTTGCTAATCTGACCTCAAAATAGGGTGGATACAACTTCAAGTCGATTTCGAAGTCGGCTCTAGCTGTGACCAAGACCCTGATGGGAGAACCTCCAGATCGCTTGTTGGATAGTTCCCCCACAGAGTCTGCGGTTGCAGCGGTCCGGCGGGTGAAGAGCATTCAATCCCAGTATTGGAGTCGTCTGTACCCCAAGACATCCAACCACGCCGTCTTTGCCGATCGCCTTCACGGTAGGAATCATAGGACCTTCACCAGTCAACTGAACTGATGTATGCCCTAGATGTACTCCGCGTTTACCAGTCAAACCAGCTGTATGAAAGCTGCAAGCTCACCCCACTTCACATCTATCGCACTGGCATCTCAAAGTCATTTGACAAACAGGTTCTGGCAAGGTAAGTTCCATCATCTCGAAACTTTATCTGAAGCTCACCATCCGGCAGTCCAAACTACCATGAAGCTGTGCCGCTTATTGTCATCTTTCACGATCCGTAAGTGTCCATACACTAAGCTACGAAACGTATAACTGACAGCATCTAGGCCTGAGATTGTGGGGCAGGCTCATCCTGTAACCAATAAGTTGGAGGCACATAATGTGTGGCTGGTACGTGATCTGGCAATGATGATCTGGTTTGAATGTCTACTTACATGCCAAAGGCCGATTCGCTGAAGGACTATGTCAAGTGGGCCGTGAGTAAAGGGTATGCGGTAATCGATGTTAATATTCCCAAGCATGTATCTCGGGAATCGGTAAGTCTCGCTACGGACTGTCCTGTATGAGCTATTGACTTATCTATATGGTCGTAGGCCATCGGTCGATATGAAGGAGAGGACGAGGATCGTCCGTCTGCTACCGAAGAGCTTGCCGGATACCTGTGGGACAACTACATCGAGTGGGTCACAGCCATCAAGCGATATCCATTCATATTGAGCTAATAAATCTATTACAGTGCCAATCAGGCAACCGAAATCTTCCTACTAGGTGTGGGCAACGCGTTTTACGGCGTGGTGAATTTGTTGATCAACAGGGGTACGTCTCAGCCGACTAGATATCACGCTGAATGACCTTTCTAATGATCGAATAGAAAATCTGTACAAGCGTGTCAATGGTGTGGTCTCCTTTGTTTCCGAAAATCCCGTCCGTGCGGTCGCATCTCATACCCAGACATGGCTATCGAAGTGGTACCGTGATGTAAGTCACATCATGATTACTGCGTTGCTGACAGCTTAACTCACATGATTTTCTTTTCCAGGAATCCCTTGTGTTTGTTTCAAATTCCCACGGCATCTGGGCCACCCCTGACCGGCGACCCTCCAAGCGGTACGGACACCTGGTGCGTTCTCCGAAGTCTGATTTGAATGAGATGCTTGACGAGCATAAGGAAGAAGTGTTCAAGTGGATATCTGAACGTGCAGACGTGGTGGATGAGGAATCGGATGAGGCTTCTTGATTTCTGGTTCCCATTTCCTAATCGATCCGACGAGCGCCGATATTTCTTAGCATTATGCATGGAGCTAGCTATGCGAGGATCGCTGATCGCGGAAATTTCTTTCCATAGTCTATTCATGGCATACTAGTTCATACCGTCTATGTGACTATCGGTACAGTTCTAGTCTACATGAACCTCGAGATTAGTCGCTTAATCGTAGCTCTCCGGGAGTCCCCCGCCGATATAAATAGCTCCATTGGCCAAAAAGTATATTCGCAACTCTGCAATAGCTTTCAAGAAACTCTCTCCCGTTTGTTTAATTGTACGATACAGATGGAGCTGTACGGCATGAATGGAACCCTTCGGATGATTCTGAAGGAGTATGCTACTACACAAGAAGCTGTAGTATGCAGAGAAGGTATGGGTGCCTTAGGCATCATATGTTTGCCAGTATGCTCCTCCCATAGTAGAGAGTTTGCCCACTTCTTCCTTCTTCCTTCTTCTCCTTCTCTCCCCAGTCCATCATCATCATTATTTTCAGTGAGCTAGTCCATCAATATTATCTGTTTCTCGCAGTAGCTTCATCACAGCATTGATTCAACTAGCCTCTCTAGAGAAGGATTGAATTGTCTAAAGAACTATAAAATGCAGGATGTCGAGGGCATATCTATGCCCTCGCTATCTATACTCCTCCTTCTATAAAGAACTCGTAGAATTATGATCAAGGTACCAGACTTAGGGCTAGATTTGATAATATAGTATTAAACACACTATAAACATAGCCTAGATTAAGATCTGATTTCTAACTATCAAAATCGGTAGTTTAGGTCTCCTTACAGAAATATGATCGTTATAATGATTTGGACACAACATCTGTTGTAGGATTGCCCCCATGACTGGTAAAGTAATCCTGTAGCCATGAGAGTCTACACTGGTGGAAAGCCAAAGCCAATTGTCAAATAGGGACGCGCATCCAAATAGTCCCAAGTCCGAACCATGAGTGGTGTGCCAATCGTCGGACGGAACGACGGAAAAACGGACGGACGCAACCGGCAATGGCCGAATGCGTCACCATCTACGCTCAGCTTTCCACTCTCCGTCCAACGTTCCGACTCGGACGAACAGCAGTACCTTCAAATCCAGGCTCAGAGCGCCTAGTACTATGGCTCCTAATGCTCTAGTAGCTGAACGCCCCGCGGTATGTGTGTCATGGACTCTTGGCATTGTGCCAATATGGGGACGCGAACTAACATACAGATATAGTGCGACTTTTGTCATTCGAGAAAGGTTCGTCAAGCACAATATGTGATGCCCTGAGAGTCCGGATTCATGCATCAGTCCTTCTCGCTGTCTGCTCTTCTATCATGGAGTCGTACTTATTGACATCGAAGTATCCCAGATCAAATGCGATCGGCAGTTCCCATGTGCCAATTGCATCGAGGCCCTAGTAGAGTGCCGCAGAGATCGACCCAAGAAAAGTAGGCGCCCGAAAGGAGCTCGGTATGAACTACAATTTTTTTTGAATAATACCTGCGCTCACATTGTGAAGCGGGACGTCCTTGTCTGGAAGGCTTGCTGCGCTCGAGTCATCAGTTGCCGGTTTTCCGTCTCACGACGGCCCGACTCGTTATGCAGTAGGAACTGGATTAATAGAGCAGGAGATTATTACGAACGACACCGGTAACGTTTCTCATACTGGGCAACAAAGTAATGAAAGGATTGAGAGGCGATCGTCGAGTCCATTCGATACCAACGCCAGAGATGGCTTGACTCAGCAAACCTTAGAGGGTACTCGGTTTCTGCAATGCGAGCTTGAGTCAAACCCATTGATCGGAGAAAGCAAATCCATACTTATGAGGGAGGCAATTGGATTTGTCAATCGGCTCTCTAGTACATCGAACCCATACTTTGCGACCGATGCTTTTGACTCGTCCGGAATAAGTGGTGATCTTGAGTCAAAGACGTTTCCGCCAGAGCTGTTATATATGATGACAATGAGTGAGTCTGTGGATATCGCATAGTGGTTGATTTCGCTGATTAAGTGCCCTAGACACTGAGCCAAATACTATGAAACAGTCATTTTGGCCTGATCACGTCTCCTTTCAGACCTTGGAAGGAATGTGCTTGTCCCTTATCGAAGGGAAAGACGACCAACACACGCTTACTTGTTACCGCGTCTGCGTCTATATGAAAGCTGCCGCGTTGCTTTGCCGACTACCAAAGAAAGATCGGACAGTCCCACTTCGAAGACATCTTGAACGAAGTAAAAAGCAATATGAACACGAGATACATAAAGCTCTTTCCGAGATTGACTATCTTGCACCGCCAAGTTTGGTTCTCTTGCAAGCATTTCTGTCGGGTGTATGTTGGACACTATTTCTCCGTTCGACTATATTGAACTCCATACTAATTTACTCACTGCCAGGCACTATTCATGCAGAATCAAGGTGACATGTCCCGAAGCTGGACATTAGCAGCTTTCGCATCCAGAACCTTGGTATCTCTCAATTACCACTCGATTGACTTGATTACGCTCTTTGACGACACAAAGCGTGACATATATGGGTCGCTGTATACGTGTTACTATCTCGACAAAATGCTCAGTGTGCTCCTTCTCAGACCACCCTCACTTCCAAAGCTGAAGATCAAGCCGGCGGACTTGGTTCGTTTGGACCCTCGACTTCCTCTCAGCTCCAGTGTCAAAATCATGGTTGAGTTTGCACAAATCCAGGAAGGAGTTCTCGATACGCTCAACCACACCAATAAGAATGATCAAGTTACTGTTGTTACCAAGCTTATACGGGACATGCATGAAATACATGCACTGATCAAAAAGGTAAGCAATCCAAGTATTCACTGAATAGGAATGAAGAATAGTAGATTTTGCTAACTCGCCTCCTCAGCATCAGAATCAATTACCTTTCCGAGGAACAACTTATGAATGGGTTGCCATTGAGTTTGGCTATTATGCATTGCTCGCTAATGTGTTGCACTTGAACGAACGTGTTGTCCAAGATCGATCAACACGGGAAGATTGTCTGCGGGCTTCTCGACAAGCGCTCATACGCCTGGGAAGGATCCAGGACGAGATTTACATGGATGCGAACTTCCTTGATCAGTATCCATACTTTCTCACTTGGTCAGTCCTTCTTTGTCAGATGGTTACGTGATCGTTTCTAACTTCCTCAGGACACTACTGTTCTACCCACTTAGTCCATTTTTTGTTCTTTTCTGCAACGTTGTATTCTCGGCGAACCTGGATGACTATGCATTGATGGCGAAAGTCACCAAAGGGGTTTCGCGCTTTGTGGAAATGCACCCCTCCATTGCTGAGATACATAAGCTCTTCTCGGCATTCCTGGGAATAGTCAGGCCTCTGATCCACAATCGCCCTAACCCCCCGCTTTCTCAACCCATTCCGGATGCTGCAACTCAAGGAAATGAACACACAATATCCAGCATGGTGACTCAATATCCTTCAGCTGGCATCGACAATTCCATTAGCCCAAACCTCACCCAAGAAGGTGGAATTGATCTACCAGACCAAGGTATCGTCAGTCAAGACGGACAGGTTGCTCCAGACGATGAAGTCTGGTGGGACTTGATAGATTCCCAACCATGGCTGGGTTGGATGAGATCGGATGCCTTGAAAGACAATCCCACCTCCAATCAGCGGTTATAGCCATTTCGTGTAATGCATAATCTAACCAAGATTGCAAATCATTAATCCAGGAAATAAAGTGCCCCGACGACGGACGGACGGACGGAGATGTTAATGTTCCTCGGAAGTAGAAGGACGGATAGGAGGTGAACGCCGCCGGTGCCAAGTCACTGTATGCCAAGAGAATTTCATGGCAGGCATCAAAACTGTTATTGAACGGTCAAAACAGTTTTGTAAATTAATTCAAAGGTTACCCAAGATGAATTGAAGAAATGAGTCGAGGGCATGACATCCATTTACGACGTAATGAATTGAACACTGTTATAACAAGCAGGGAACTGAATTAGCTTTCACAATACTCAAGAAATTGGATCATGTATTATTTTAGACTTCGTGCTGGATGGACCTTCCGGAGTCCGTCCGTAACCTCTCGTTGTTTATAGAGCCCGAGCAAGAACCGAGACAGAGTCATTATTAACCCAAGCGGTATATAAGTGACACACTGTACGTCCTATCTCACAGCAAACCCAAAACACTTGGTTGATCAACCCTGGAACTCAAAATTGATACAACATGCTTGTCTTGATCGCTGGTATCACCGGCTTTGTCGGTATTCCGTGTGCCAGGTCCGCATTAGCGCGTGGTCTCAAAGTTCGCGGCTTAGCTCGCAATATCAACAATCTCCCGGAGGATGTTCGGAACCGGCTTGAAGGCTTCGAGACGTTGTCGAGCCCCTATGACATCGCTGCAATGGACCGGGCCACAAAAGGTGTTGATGCCATTATCTGTTCCTTTGCTGGCATTCCGGAAATGTTCATGGAATCGCAATTGCTGCTCATTAGGGCAGCAGAGCGAGCGGGAGTGAAGGTACGTAGCACCAAGCCTCATTCTGAATGGTTGGCTAAGTGATGTAGATCTTCCACGCTACTTCATGGAACTACGACTGGACGCTTGCTCCTGGTTCACACGAGATTTACGATGACATGCGGGGCTTCGCCCACCATGTGGCGGTCAGCTCGACCATCAAGCCGATCTACATGTTCACCGGCGCAATCGCGGAGTACTACTTCAAGCGAAGCAGATACGACTGGGACCCGGACACCAAGACATTCAGCTTCCACGGGCCTTCGACATTCCCCACTCGATATACCACCGCAGAAGACATCGGCAACTATGTGCTTGAGGCTATCACTGCCCCAGATGCTGCTGATGGAGGCTTTGTTCGTGTCCAGAGCTTCGAAGCCTCCCCCGAAGACATCGTCAAAGCATACAGGGCCGCGAGAGAAGGCCACGTCACTGCTAAGCTTAACTGCTTAGGCTCAGTCAAGGACGCAGAGGATAAGCTGAATGAGGGAAGAGCTAAATATGGGAAGAGCGGTTGGTACAACTTCATTCGGCAGTGCTATCAATATCATATTCCAGCCCGTTCTTGGGATTATGAGCCGGTGGATGTTGCGCGTTTCCCGAACGTCAAGCAGACTAGCTTGGAGAAATTCTTCCGCCGCAACCCCGACGTATAGTTGAAACACATCGAAGCGACTCATATTTTTCGAGCCTGGACAGATCGTATTGAATAAGGAGATGTGAGTGGGGCTCGTCTTCCAATTATTTTACAAACTAGTAGAAAAGCTCACGAGAATAAGTTGCATTCTGGCCATTTGAACACATGTGCTCTACTTACATCATGTAAAGACTGCGGAATACAACATATACCAAGGTTCGAACCGCGGCTTTGTACTGAGGCTGGTGATTTGACCAATACGGTAGAAATGTTGACAAAGTGGCTAGCTCTAGAAGTTTCGAGTTTTTCGTTTGAAGAATCACTTCAACGATCGAACATGAGATCGTGGCCATTTCGTCCGTGGATAACGGATGTTTTGACAGTAAATTTCTCCCATTTTCTTTCAATGATTCGGCTTTTCTTACAATTAAACTGTTGAGCAACATTCTATCTCACCCTAGGTCCGATTTGGTGGGAAGCACGTTCACTTCATCGGACGGAACGACGGAACGACGGAACGACGGAAAGCAGGGCGTCAGGCTTTCTTTCGACGGGCGAATATAGCCTTCTCTCTTTCACAACTTCGGGTCACCAGCTGATTATCAACCAATTTCCGGTGCGGCGAGTCGCAAGCTTAATAATGATGAAATTTCAGCAACTGTAAATTCAAAATCACGAGTTTAAAAAGGCATAGATCGTTCGATGGTTGGCGCATCATTCCTATTCCCCTAGTCATACTGGCGTCATTGTGAAGTCTTTGCATTTCTTCCAATCCACTACCTGAAAGATCGACAAAACTATCTCGCTCCAGACTCACCATGTCCAACTCATCTCTGGTCCACTACACGACCGTCACCCGCGACATCGACGCCCCCATTGGCGAAGTCTGGGGCCTCGTGGCGGGCTTCGGCGCCGAAAAGTCATGGTACCCAGGCGCCAAATCTGTATCCCTTGAAGGATTCGGAATAGGCAGCGTCCGCACCTTCAACTATGTCTATCCAGCTGGCAAAAACAAGGGCCAGGAATATACCTTCTCCGAGGAGCTTACGGAGTGCGACGCTTCCAAGCACAGCATGACTTTTCAAGTCCGAAGGCCCGATTACCCCGACATGACCGCCTTTGGAACAACTGTCTTAGACTCACTCGGGCCTAACAAGACCCGTTTCCGCTGGATTGCAGAGGGTTCGTCCTTGCCGGATGAGTTTATGGCGGGTTTGCGCGAGGATCTCAATGAACGGTTCGACGGGCTTATTGTTGCGATTGCCAACCAGCTAGTCAAGGACTAGTGATATTGATGCTCGAGAAGGGAAGGAGTAAAGCTAGATCTCTTTCGATCGATTCAGGGGAGGCTATATTTTTACGTCAAATACTAAGGTTGCAATACCTGTTGATACAGGGTTGGAATACCCGAATGTCGGTGGACACCGGCGTTAAACCATGCCATACAAAAGTGCATATTACAGTTAGTAATCATGTCTGCACAGATTGTCAAATATTGCGGTTTTGTCATTTTAGTTAGAGAATTATATACCCCTGAGGTTACCGATATATTGTCGTATAGGCATATTTCTGTCAGTTATAAGCCCGAAATCATTCCTATATAGATCTTAAGTATTGTGATTGATATACCTTTGTCGACTAATAATCCCCTTTCTTTGATCTAGTGTTGAGTAACTATAACTTAGAAATATATCATATATAGGTACCTTGAGTATGTCATACCAATATAAAAGGGTACTTTATTTTCAGAAAATTGCATGTAGTGAAAAAATTGTATGTAGTTCGCGGGTTGGGATGGTAGGACGGTTAAGGGGGCTTATATATAGTGAGCCTTAGTTAACTATCGGATAAAAAGTTAATTACTTAGGGTAGTAATTAGATAAATCTGGCTTATAAAGTTAAGTTAGGCTTATAAACTATTTGATTATACGATATAGATGGAGCTATACAGTATGAATTAAATCTTTCGGATGATCTTAAGGAGTATACTACTATATAGGAAGCTATAGTATATAAAGAAGAAGGATTGAATTGTCTAAAGAACTATAAAATACCGGATATCGAGGGTATATTTATGCTCTCGCTATCTATACTCCTCCTTCTATTAGAAACTCGTAGAATTATGAAATGACTCGATCGGGCTGAGCATATAATATGCCAAGAGAATGAGAGGAATTCCCGCCAAGGGAATATGTGAATTCACGTGCTTTTGCAACACCGTTGACGGTCGGCTCTGATCCCTAATAAATCGAAGCTAGTGTCAGAAGAATGTCAGGTGCGACCCCTCTGCGAAAGTGATATCAGTGCTCTATACTGCGTGCTCGTCTTTGAGCCTGGCATTTGAGACATTGCGGACCTCTCTGCTCTGACACACCACCAACCACAACATTGGAACTAGAGGTTCTAGCGATGATTCCATGACAAAGATGCGAGTATGAGTCGACTCTTCTCTGTCCGCTGTAGAGACATCGTATAGTTACTTTCCCAGTATGGCCTTGATCTGCACGTCGTCCCTGGAATGTAACGATGTCTCACTTTTTACCCCGGAAAATTCATGACACACCGCGGTTCTGATAATACTACACGAAGACGATTTATTAATTCTTTTTAATCCTTCTTTTTCTCCACCTTCGTCAGAATGATCGTGTACTTTCGCTGCAGCTACTCTCGCCTCGAACCAACTACCTACATCATCAGGATCGGGTCGGAGCGCTCTGAGACATCGTATCCCATGTTTCTGCATCTGTGGGTAATTGCTCTCTCGTATCATTTCTCGTATCATTATTAGAAGCAAAAGAAAAGCAAAATTACTCGGAACATTCAACAATTGAAGCCATTTGATGCGGGGACCTTGTAAGATCATACAAACCATTCCTCCTCCGGGTCCTGTGATAGATGGCCTGACCGCTACCCGAGTGATTGAACGCTTCGATAGGTTGACTTGGGATGTAATGTCTCGGATTTAGTGGGTACATTGTGATGCTTTCCAATGATGAGCCTGTTCAGAGATCAAGTCTATATTCGAGCCGAAACGAACACACTGAGTATAGTGTGGCAATCTAATGTTCAACCAACCAACAGGAAAACTATTTAAGGGAGCTCAAATCCTACTCGAGAGAATATGTTCTCACCAACAAAATCATAATTCACTATTTGACCTTGGAATATAATATCCTTACCAACATGCACTTCTCTACTGCAATCATTGCTTCCATTGCCGCCCTGGCACCCCTCGCCAGCGCTGTTGGTAATGCTATCGTGACCAATCACTGCGATCACCCTGTCTATCTGTGGTCTGTTGGTGGCAGTGTTGGCCCTAAAAAAACCATTCAGGCAGGTGGCAGTTATACCGAAGCACTGCACCATGATAGTGCCTCCGGTGGCATTTCGCTAAAGATCACTACCGTTGACAACGGCCTGTACAATGGCAGCCCCCAGACCAACTTTGCCTACACTTTGGACCCCGGCACAGTCTGGTACGATCTCTCTGATGTCTTTGGCGATCCATTCTCTGGCAAGTCGATTGTCGTGCGACCCTCAATCACAACCTGCCCGAAGCTGTGCTGGGAACAGGGTGTCAATCCCGGTGGCAGCCAGACTAAGAACTGCAACTCAGACAGCAGTATCAATCTGCATCTCTGCGCAGCTAAGTGCTAAGCGCCCGTCTCTGTGTAAGAAGGTATATAATGCCTTGATATGATGGTTGAGGCAGTGCAACACGTGTGGGAATTGCGGGGGAAGGGCCAACAGAGCCTCGACATGGGACCAGTCAAGAGCTTGACATGTATTTAGCAGCTAATGATAACCGGAAATTTTATATGATCGAAAAAGCCGAGTCTGCCTTGTAAAGAGAAGACGCCACCGTAGATGATAGGGGCGCTTATTAGGGCTGCGAGAGCCTATCACCGCCTCGGCAGGGCTCTTGGGCAATATTCCACCAGAACTCTCGGTCTTCATCAACATCGCCTCCCCCTCGGTTGATTTGACAACAATTCCCCTCATCTGGTGTACAATCCCACCATATACGATATATACCCCATACATATATATATACATATATATCTATTCCACATCGTGTTTGGATTCTCTGGAATTCCTCAGCGCATTGACCTTATCAGTCACGTCATTGGCCTCTCTCCTGGCAACTGAATGCCTCCAAGGTCCCCGGTAGCAAACCTGTGTCACAAAGGTCTCATTCGCAGCTCAGCTCGCCCTTATCCCGATCTGTTGTCACGCATCACCCTAACCACTCTTCGTTCCCCACGGCTCGTACCTTTTTCGATTTCCCCTTCCCTGCATTGGACCCGTCGCTCCTTCTCCCATTCCGCCTCTAAATTTACCGCCACACCCCCAATCATGGCCCACATCGAGCGTATTACGGAGAACTTGGAGAAGCCGGAGCTTGATGATCGTTCGTATCGGGTCATTCGTTTGCCAAACAAGCTCGAGGCTCTCCTCGTGCATGACCCGGACACCGATAAGGCCAGTGCGGCGGTGAACGTCAATGTTGGCAACTTCTCCGATGAAGATGATATGCCAGGGATGGCTCATGCGGTAGAGCATTTGCTGTTCATGGGCACTAAAAAGGTAATTTCGCAGCCCATTGAAGCCTGTCAGTCGGGGTGAATGCTAAACGAGTCTTCCGTTGTTTAGTATCCAAAAGAGAATGCTTACAACCAGTACCTAGCATCCCACTCCGGTTCATCCAATGCATACACCGCCGCCACCGAAACAAACTACTTCTTCGAAGTGTCTGCCACAGGTGATTCTAGTGCCCCCAAATCTAGTGGAGACAGCACCCCTGCCGAGACAACAAATGAAAGCAATGGTGTTGTGTCAAATGGGAATGATGGGGATGGGAAATCACCCCTGTACGGTGCACTGGATCGGTTTGCCCAGTTCTTTGTCGCTCCTCTTTTCTTAGAGTCGACTTTAGACCGGGAGCTGCAAGCAGTGGATTCGGAAAACAAAAAGAACCTTCAAAGTGACCTGTGGCGGTTGATGCAACTGAACAAGTCCCTCTCAAATCCTAAACATCCCTACAGCCATTTCTCGACCGGTAATCTGCAGACCTTGAAAGAGGATCCTCAGAAAAGGGGTTTGGAAGTTCGCAGTGAGTTCATCCGGTTTTACGAGAAACATTACTCAGCCAACCGGGCGAAGCTGGTTGTTCTGGGGCGGGAATCTCTAGACACACTAGAGCAGTGGGTTTCTGAGCTTTTCTCTGATGTTGAGAACAAGGATCTTGCCCAGAACCGCTGGGATGATGTTCAACCCTTCACAGAAAACGACATGTGCACCCAAGTGTTCGTCAAACCGGTCATGGATACCCGCTCCATGGACATGTACTTCCCCTTCCTTGATGAGGAAGACTTGCATGACACCCAGCCTAGCCGGTATATCAGCCACCTGATTGGCCACGAGGGTCCTGGCAGTGTTCTTTCTTACCTCAAGGCCAAGGGATGGGCCAATGGCTTGTCTGCAGGTGCAATGCCTATCTGTGCAGGATCGGCATTTTTCACCATCTCAGTGCGCCTGACTCCCGAAGGTCTGAAACAATATCAGGAAGTCGCAAAGGTGGTCTTCGAGTATATTGCTATGATCAAGCAACGCGAGCCCGAGCAATGGATCTTTGATGAGATGAAGAATCTCGCCGAGGTTGATTTCCGGTTCAAGCAGAAGACCCCAGCCAGTCGGTTCACAAGCCGTTTGAGCAGTGTCATGCAAAAGTCACTGCCTAGTGAATGGCTGTTGAGCGGATCTTTGCTACGACGATTTGACTCTGAGCTGATCAAAAAGGCATTGAGCTATCTGCGGGCTGACAACTTCCGCCTAGTTATCGTATCCCAGGAATTTCCTGGTACTTGGGACAAGAAGGAGAAGTGGTATGGTACGGAATACAAGATTGAGAAAATCCCACAGGACTTCTTGGTTGGTCTTCAGACGGCCCTTGAGTCGACTGAGCCTACCCGCACTTCTGACGTGCACATGCCTCACAAGAACGAGTTCGTGCCAACCAGACTCTCGGTCGAAAAGAGGGAGGTTACTGAGCCGGCCAAGACTCCTAAACTGATTCGCCACGACGACCGAGTGCGCCTGTGGTTCAAGAAAGATGACCGTTTCTGGGTCCCCAAGGCTACCATTGAGGTCACTCTCCGCAACCCTTTGGTGTGGGCCACACCCGCCAACCTTATCAAAACGAAGCTTTATAGCGAATTGGTCAGAGACTCCCTAGATGAATACTCCTATGACGCTGAGCTTGCTGGTTTGGACTACCATCTCTCGGCGAATATCATGGGCATGGATATCTCAGTGAGCGGATACAATGACAAGATGTCTGCTCTGTTGGATAAAGTATTAAATACCATGCGTGGGCTAGTGGTCAACCATGATCGGTTCAACATTATCAAAGAACGCTTGACACGAGCTTTCCGCAATGCCGAGTACCAGCAGCCTTACTACCAAGTCGGTGATTATACTCGATATCTCCTTGCCGAGCGGAGCTGGATCAACGAGCAGTACCTTGAGGAGCTGGAACACGTTGAGTGTGACGACGTGATCAACTTCTTCCCTCAGCTGCTTGAGCAGACTCACATCGAGGTTCTGGCCCACGGAAACCTGTACAAGGAGGATGCTTTGCGCATGACGGATTCCATTGAGAAGGTTCTTGGGGGTCGTCCTCTGCCTCCATCGCAATGGTATTTGCGCCGTAACATGACCTTACCCCCCGGTTCCAATTATGTCTACCCCCGGTCGCTCAAGGACCCGGCCAATGTCAACCACTGCATTGAGTACTACTTATATATTGGACTCTTCTCTGATGATGTCCTGCGTTCGAAGCTGCAGCTCTTCGCACAGCTAACAGACGAGCCTGCATTCGACCGGCTGCGCAGCAAGGAGCAGCTCGGTTATGTGGTGTGGAGTGGCGCACGCTACAACGCCACCACCCTGGGCTACCGGGTCATCATTCAAAGTGAGCGCACGGCACAGTATCTCGAATCACGGATTGAGAGCTTCCTGCGCGAGTTTGGTCCTATTCTCGAGAAGATGCCGGAGGAAGAATTTGAGGGTCACAAGCGCAGTGTCGTGAACAAGCGCCTAGAGAAACTCAAGAATTTGAGCTCCGAAACTGGCCGGTACTGGTCACACGTTGGGTCTGAATACTTTGATTTCCTCCAGCACGAGACTGACGCAGCCAATGTACGCACTTTGACCAAGGCAGATCTCATTGCCTTCTACCAGCAATACATTGACCCCTCCTCGACAACACGTGCCAAGCTTGCTATCCACCTCAATGCCCAATCAGGCGCACAGGTTGAGACGTCCAAGCCAGCTGAACAGCGAACTCGCCTTGTCCAAGCACTCGGTGATCAGCTCAAGGCTGCTAGTTTCACCCTTGACCCTGCCCGTTTCGCAACGGCATTCGATGAGGTGGAGATGACAGTGGTGGACAAATCGCAAATTCTCTTTGTGGTGAAAAATTTCCTGGCAAGTGAGACGAGCCAGTCACAGCAGCAGATTGAGACAGTTCTTACCACGCTGGAGAAGAATCTTGGCTCGCTGTTGAAGGAGCTGGGACTCGGCTCTAGCAGTGATGATCAGGGCGAAGTCAATGGTACTAATAAGCCCCAGGAGGCTGTTGTTGTTACCGATGTGCCCACCTACAAGGCCCGTCTGCCTGTGAGCACTGGTCCTGTTCCAGTGGTGGATCTAAGTGTATATGAAGATTTCGATGCTAAGCTGTGAACAACAACATCCATGTGGAGTAGGTTTGGTGTTGGGTTGGATGGTTGCATGCATAGGAGAGTTGTGATTTTTGTCGATTGGAGATCTCGTGAATTCCCAGAATTATAACAATAATCAAACAAATTATATGTGGACACTCTTTGTCTGAGTAGGAAGTAGATGTGGGGCTTTGCGCACATACATCATATACAAAGACTACAAGTCCTACAGTAACCCGGATTTGCCTTCACCCTTTCGAAGATGTTTCTTTCAACAACAAATAGCCCTCAGTCACCGCCCTCCCCATCTTTGAACTAGGCGTTGTTTCAATAGATGTATAATGCCATATTCCGTATACCTGATGGAATATTCAATTTCATTAGAAAAGATCTTCGGGAACTTCCTCGTCTGCTTGTTTTATACTCATTTCTTTGATTGAAGGATCAAAAAGCAACGTCGCTATGAATCTTAAGAGTGCTTCTTTACTCCGTACTTGTTTAGCCTTTGGAATCCACCAGGTGGGCTGAATCTATAGGACGATAAATCAAGCCAACCTTTGTGTACAGCGTACGCCATCTAGTTCTTAGGACGATCCTTGATATCGATATTTCAACAATTCTTCGCGCAACAGTCCAAAATGCACGGGACATCGAAGTTGATGGCTGATTTACAACAGAAACATATCAGCAGGAGTACAATAATAGACCAACCTACAACATATCCGACTACATACATATACCTAACTAAAAAGGAAAACAAGATGGCTTCACTATAGCATGTACATAGTACCGGATAGTTCAACCTTGGGAGACCCGAATGATCCAGTCGCTGATCTCAACGCAACCAATCAAAGACCTTTGCATCACCTCGGTGAAGCCTGTTGTCCAATCATAGCGTCAGGACAGCATAAATATGGTTCCAATGCTGTTTTGTTTGGCAGTATTCGTAGTTTAGAATCGAATGAAGAAGGCGGTATGATGACTCCGATAAGCGATAAGAATTGCCCGCGAATGAGTACATGTAGCTAATGGAGCTCCCTGAATTGACACCAACATCAACCAACAAGATGGCTACCAATCTAGGGGATGCTACCCAGAGCGTTATCCCGTAAGTCTTTAAAAAAGGCTCATTGGCTCGCATAGGAATGAAGCTTCTGGTTGCCGGATTCAGCTGACGACCGTTTCTAGACCCATCCTACCCAAGGACTTCTCCGCACAGCAGCCGGAAACCATCCGCTTGTATCCCCTGTCGAACTACACCTTTGGTACCAAGGAGACGCAGCCAGAAGAGGATCCTTCGGTGCTGGCAAGGCTGAAGCGCCTCGAAGAGCACTATGGCCTTCATGGTATGAGAAGGACTTGCGAGGGCATTCTGGTGTGTCATGAGCACAACCATCCCCATGTGCTGATGCTGCAGATTGCGAATGCATTCTTCAAGCTGTAAGTATCGGAACTTTAGACATTTGTGCATATTCAATATCCAGCTGCTAACGGCTCTCAGGCCCGGCGATTATCTGCACCACGAAGACGAGGAAATCGAGGGCTTCAAGAAGCGATTGAATGAGCGCCTCGCCCCAGTGGGCTCGCAGTTCTCTGGCGAAGGTGTTAACGACGATTGGGAGATTAGCGACACACTTGCGCAATGGTGGCGGCCCAATTTCGAGACCTTCATGTACCCGTTCCTTCCTGGACATGTTACGCGCCCGAAGGAGTGCAAGAAGTTGTACTTCATTCGTTTGCCGAAGAAGAGTGAGTTGCAGCTCGTCATTATATACTTCGGGATTCCCATATCTAACCCAACCAAATCATTACAGAGGTCCTCTCCGTCCCAAAGAACATGAAACTTCTTGCCGTGCCTCTGTTCGAGCTCTATGACAACACTGCCCGCTATGGGCCCCAACTCTCTGCGATCCCGCATCTTCTGTCGCGATACAACTTCGAGATGGTTGATGAGGACGACAACGTTGTTTCTGTAACTCCTGGCACTTCGATGCCAGATGGTGCACCTCTCCGTACCCGAGTTCTTGCCGGCGGCGATGGCGCCGACGATGGACAGGACACTGGTATGACTGGAGTTGAAGAGGGAATGAAGATTGAATCTCACCATTAATGAGGAGCACATCCACCGGACCATGGGCGTTAATCGAGTCTACTTTGTGCCCAAGCCTTGTTGGCGGCAAGGATGAACAAGCTACAGTCACAACTGGCACCGAGATCTGGAATCATCAGCAGTAGAGATTTGCGTCAAGGCTGTGGAGGAATAATGGTAACAAATGAGGTAAAAAAGAGGAAAAAAACAAAAACAAAAAAAAACATCGCAAATGGAATGGAATGAAACAGCCAGTCAAATCAATTTTACGCTTCTAACGATCATGATAATTCACAATATGCCATAGTTCTTCGCATTTATGGACTACAACATAGAATGACTATACCTAAGTACACGATACCGCTCGTGTCAGTGAAAACGAGCCTTGGACCTCCAAAGTACCGGAGTTATGCGTAAAGTCGGAAAAATAGGATGAGATGAGATAAGATCGTCGACAAGACCAGGGCATGCGAATGCCAAGCAGAACTAAAGGCCACCAATCTTGTAAGCCATTCCACGTCCAATATGCAAAGTGCCCAATATGTTCATATGCACGAGGTTCGTATGCGGAACTGTCGTTGGGAGCTGGATCCACTTCCTCTATCCAGCTGCACCCCTCTCGATCTAACGCTTGCCCTGGACGGAACACCCTGCCACTTTATGCTAGCCCTTGTCCACTCGGAATCGAAAGGCTGCCCACGCGAGGTTACATTCCTAGTGACGAACGCTGCCGCTGCATGAATGCCATGCCGATCCTACCGGAATCCCACCGGTCATGCGTGGATTGCACCCTATGCACACCATGGACCGGAGATCGATCTTACTTTGGAAGCACTCTCTTGAACGGGTGAACGGGAGTGATACCCCGCTCGAAGATTTTGAGATCTCTACGAGTCTGCATGGGCTCGGCAAGCATACATAAGGAGCTGTGTCTGCATAGCTCCTCTTGATTGTATACGTATATCCTCACCACCGAGAAACCCTCAGTCTGGAAGTAGTCTTTGCGATGTACCTTCTTGGTCGACTTTGGGGTCTTGCTGTGCTTGCGGTGTCGGCGGTTGCTGCTCCATCTCGGTCTATCCCTCGAGGTATTTATGCATATCGCCCTTTACTCGTCCCTTCAGTGACTTATGCAAAGCAAAAGATGTGTCGACTGATGTGCTTGGCCAATTGAGCCTTTACTCTCAGTGGGCTGCTGCTTCCTACTGCACCAATAACATCAATTCGACCGGTGATGCGCTCTCATGCGAAGCTGGCAACTGTCCATTAGTGGAGGCGGCTGATACGACCACTCTATACGAGTTTGATAGGTATGAGCCAGCTTCGGACCAACTCCATGAGCAGTTCACTAATATCACTTCACAGGTCCTGCAGCTATGGACAAGTAACCGGGTTCTTTGCTGTCGATAAGACCAACAAACTCCTTGTCGTCTCGTTCCGAGGCAGTCGCACAATAGGTAATTGGATTGCAAACATCGATTTTGGCTTGACCGATGTCAGCAGTCTATGCAGCGGCTGCAAAGCCCATGGCGGGTTCTTGGAAGCCTGGGAGACCGTTGCGGATGATTTGACTGCTAGGATCACTGCCGCGCAGGCGACATATGTGGGCTATACGCTCGCTCTAACAGGCCACAGCTTTGGCGCTGCGGTTGCTACTATGGGAGGAAATGCGCTTCGAAAAGCGGGATACACGGCAAGCGTGGTAAATATCCACTTCTCAAATCTAGCCCCGACAATAACTTGTATACTTACAATAGCATTGCAGTATTCCTATGGTCAGCCACGAGTGGGCAATGAGGCACTGGCCACCTATATTACGGACCAGGGCAGTACCTGGCGAGTCACCCATACCGAGGACCTGGTACCCAAGCTGCCCCCGGCATCTGTTGGATTTAGTCATTCCAGCCCGGAATATTGGATCACCAGTGGTGATGATGTGACGGTGACTGCGTCCGACATTGAAGTCATTGAAGGTGTAGGTTCGAGAGGGGGGAATGCAGGGACTTTGAAGCCAAATACTGAAGCACACAACTGGTACTTGGGACATATTGATGGATGCCAATAGGGTGTTTAGGCAGGACAAGGGACATTCATGGTCAGATGTATACACTCTTCCTAGGATGTATACATAGTGTATATCAGTTGTGGTGGTTTAGTTCATTCACACTGATCTATACAACACATCAATATAGCAAAATATGAACACAGTACACTAAGTATAGTTGGTTTTTCTTGATAATTCTGTTTTTATGCCAACTGTACATGAAGTTGTCCATTGCGACAATGTATGTTGCATATGTTGCAGAGAAGAGCAGTGGCCAATCAATTAACTGGAGAATTCTTTAATTGATTTATTTTCCCAATGCTCAATGATATTTCGTCTGATACAATTTTACATGATTAGCAAATACCTAGGTAATACTAGATGCATAACTTACTAGAGTCTTGGAGGAATGTAGTATGTACTGTCTTCCCCGGATCTCGGTGGGGACCTGAAGGACTTCCCGTTCTGCTTGTCCACTCCCGAGATCTCAACTTCCAAATGACCTGACCACTGGGCATAGTGCCCTCTATCCGACATGTTATTCGCTCCAAGTGGGCCCCATGGCCCCCGCCGTCGTAGTCGAATGAAGGCTATATTCCTCACCATCTTCATCGTCCTCGCTCTTTACCTCCTGTTCTTTGCAACACCCTCGAAGTCCCTCGTGAACACCGAAACAGGCAGCTATGCGCAGACACATGGATCAGCGACCCCGAAGCAACCAGACGAGCTGGCTCGTCCCGCTGTAAGGAAGCGCAAAGACATGATTGTGGCCAGCATGAAAAAAGATGACACGTCATGGTTATCAAAATACTTCCCCGACTGGCCAAAAAGTATCTACGTGGTGGATGACAAGCGCGCACCCTTGACGGTGACAAGCAACAAAGGGCGGGAATCGATGGTATATTTGACGTGAGTCCGCCACGCGAACACGCGACAATGTGTGATCTCTGGTATCCCCGACTAACTCGAGCCGTTGAAACCCAGATACATCATTGACAATTACGAAAACCTTCCGGACACAATGCTCTTCATTCATTCACAACGCTATCAATGGCACAACGACGACCCATACTATGATGGCGTCCCGCCGCTGCGCAACTTCCAGATCCCATATCTACAAGAGCAAGGATACGTCAACCTACGATGTGTTTGGACCCTCGGGTGCCCGGCAGAGATCCGTCCTCTCACGGACACACACCGTGGCGACGTACATGCCGGCGAATACTTCAAAAATGGATTCATGGAACTGTTTCCTGGCGTCCCGATCCCGGAGGAGGTCGGTGTATCATGCTGCGCACAATTTGGCGTGTCCCGCGACAAGGTGCTGGAACGGCCACGGAGTGATTACGAGAGGTTCCGTACATGGCTGCTCAACACGCCGCTGGAGGATGATTTAAGTGGACGGATTATGGAATATTCATGGCATAGTATGTCTTTTTCTAAGCCCCCACTACCCTGAGTCGCTTGCGATCAAAGGCTGACATTTGCTCCAGTGATTTTTGGAAAGGACCCTGTGTATTGCCCAAATGCAGAGGAATGCTACTGCAAAGTATTTGGACTGTGCGATCTGACCTGCCCGTGGGAAGGCGGTTGCGATGATCGCTATTCCCTGCCACCTTTCTCCTCGCTACCTAAGGGATGGCCGAATATTGGATGGAACGGTCAAACACAAGACCCTTCACAGGGATTACCAGAAAGTTGAGTTTGGCATAATAACCCCAAGACACCACCCAACCACTCAAGCTGGCGTCCTGTGTGTCCACTTCCACTCCAGTCTCTTCTCTTCAGACGTCAATCGAGCATTTTGCTCTGCCCGATATATGCGCTCTCAAATTGCAGCGCTTCTGCTAGGAAACTCTGATCTGTGTACGTCGAGGATATCCGTCGGTCGCACAGAGCAGCCGCGACTGCGGCCGACGAGAGGAAAGGATACCATTTCCTGATGAAAACTCGATCTGTATAATGAACTATATAGGCCTTTTTTTTTTTAAGTAGCGAATCTGAAATAAGATTGAGCGCCACAAACCTGTGTGAAACTTTTAAACTTATGCTCGACACTATTTCTGACGTACATCTACGTTGTACATTGACATGCGTCGCGTCCAAATGCGGAGCCGAGGCTATTTATCTCCCCGCATTTGCAACTTCAACTTTGCAACTCTCTGAACACTGGTACAGAAAAATGTTGATCATCGGACTCACCGGCTCAATAGCAACGGGCAAGTCGACCGTATCGACAATACTCTCCTCACCACCCTACTCTCTCCCAATAATCGACGCCGACCTCCTCGCCCGCAAAGTAGTCGAACCCGGCACCGCAGGCTACAAAGCAATCGTTAACTATTTCGGCCCCAATACACCAGATCTTCTTGTAGAAGATGCGCCCGCCAACCCCCACGGCAAGCCACTGAACCGACCGGCACTGGGTCGACGCGTCTTTGGCAGCACGGAAGAGCGCAAACGCGACCGACAAGTCCTGAACGGCATTGTCCACCCCGCTGTACGATGGGAAGTCTACAAAGCCCTGATCTACCACTACCTGCGTGGACAATGGGCGGTTGTGCTGGATGTACCGCTCCTGTTTGAAAGCGGGATGGACCTTATCTGCGGGACGGTGATTGTGGTCGGGGTACACGACCCTGAGATCCAGATGTCACGTCTGCGGGCGCGTGATGCACATCTGACAGCCGAGGATGCGGAGAACCGGGTTCGGAGCCAGGGAGATGTGCGGACGAAGGCGACGCAGGCAGAGTTCCGGGGCACAGCGACGGCGCGCGGAGTGGTGGTCTGGAACGATGCTGACAGGGCGGAGCTGGAGGTTGCCGTGAAGGAGGCCATGGCTAGTATTTCAGCATCGAGTCCGAGGTGGTGGGCGTGGGCATTGCTGATTGCGCCGCCAGTTGGGGTTGGGGTTGCAGCTTGGAACCTGATTGTGAACTTTGCGACACAGAAGGGGTGGGAGAAGAAGAAGCACGAGGAAAAGGCAAAGCTTTGAAGGTTGCTCTGCTTATTACCTGACGAGAACGTTCAGACGATAACTAGGTATGAGTTTGGTTGCTTTGCTTTGCAGGATTGTACATATTGTAGCTATACACTAGGGACTGATAACGCCATCAGTATCCTGACTCGCGCCCATTGAGTTCCATTTATGGCCATCACCTGCTATGTGAGTAGGGAGATAGGTTAGCCATATAGTATATGAAGTGACCTCTTTCTCCATATGCTCTGATATTGGGATATCAACGTCCAATAATGTGGCATGTCTTATATCAAGTCACTCCAAATCTTCATGTTAGGCCTTCAAAGTTCACCAAGTCTTTCAGTAAAGGAGAGACAATACTGTCGAACACGCGCTCCTCAAACTTGCTTTCATTGAACAGTGAGCTCACGCTTGGCCAGTGCAGACATGTGTGTACGGCATCTGCATAGTGCGTACCACTTTCAAGGTGCACCTTTTTGATCAGCCTTGATGCAGCTCTGAATTTAGTGACCAGTGGTTCCTGATGCTCATCTTCTGGAGCGCAAAATGCACTCAGTCTCTTCCCAAGCGATAGCTCAACTAGAGCAAGGCCCAGAGGCAACAAGGGGTTGTCTCGGACGTCAGGATAACGCACTGAGTCGCAAGGCTCCCTTCGTGTACCGGGAACGAGGAAAGGCCATGTGAGATATAAATTCTCCATCAAGACACTGTAGCCATCTTCAGCAGCCGCCAGATGGATACCTGAGCTATCCCATGACGCTTTCAGCCAATTGCCGCAAAATTGAATCGCGCCACATGCTAAGCCAGCAGCAATGTAAAGCCGATCTCGCCGACTAACATGCGAGAGAATTTCATGCAGGGGTTTCTGCAGGAGTGCTTTTGGAAGTCTTTTTTTGGTTCCATTATATAACGGTATGAGGAGTCCGTCACATTTGAAACAAAGCCAATGGTTTGTTGTTGCCCAAAGTGTGTTTCGGCGATGTTGAGAGAAGAGCAGAAGTCCTGGATTGGCGGTATACACGGAGACTCAACAGTCATTCCAGATGCCTTCTTCGTAAGATTAGTATCACCGAAATGAACTCTAGTCTTGCTTCGAATTTGATATGGCGTGGAATTGTCGTATAGGGAGAGAGTGGCAACATCTTCCACCTCTGTCACCAGGGAAGATTTGAAGACCACTTCCGTCCAAGTCCATAGACAGTCCGTACTCGCACATCTTGCTGCAGATAGCTCGCTGGAAAAGAGCATTCGGAATTCAGACGGGGAGTTTGCGTGAAGGCCGTCGTTGATGTTCTCCAGAGGATTTATTTGTAGCTGAAGCTGGACACAATGTTGTTCTTTACAGCTACAGCGCCAGTAGTTTCCCTCGGTGATTGTCTGGAATAGTCTTTCTGCATGCTTCCGTGCCTTCTCATACCATTTGAGAAGAGGACTCCAGGGTTGGCGTCTTTTCCTAGTAGTTTCTCGCTTGTCCGACTGGTCAATGAGAAGCTTCAATATTGTGTTTGCCGAGTCGATCTTTGCTAGAAGATCATCGTAAACCGCCTTGCTAAGGACCTTACGAAACTTGTATAGATCCCAGGTTTCGGAGGCGGGATAGAAGAATTACTTTTGAATTAGCCAGAAACAGATCACGATACTATAATAGAGTATCTACATTCGGCCGACTCACGCTAACATGATTTGAACCAATTCGCAGCTTTCGAGATAAATGATCCAGCATGTCCGAAGGAGCAGTCATATTTTTCACAAATACATCGTAATTTCGATTCAGTTTTCTGCGAAGACGATCGTGCAAAGTGGTGTCTGCCCATGCTTCGCCTTGTGGGTCGTTGATAAGTTTTGATATTTCATCATCGTCATCGACAACACCCTCCAGGGCTTGCTCCAACGTGTTTTTAGCAAGATCTTGTGCTGTGTCTCCAATCCGATTGAGTAGCCTTTAAACTCCCGTCGATACCGCCGCAGGATCTTGATCCTTTCGATACCCAGGGCATAAGCACCAACCTGATAGACGAGCAGAGGAAGTACAGCGAGAGCGAGTCCAGCGGCCTCCATTCCGACCACCATCTCCGTCCAATGTGAATGACACTTTGTCAACGTATCAAGGATATTCCTTTCAGCTGAGTGAGGCTGAATTGTCGTATTTAACTACCCCGCACATGGCGGGGTGTGCGGCCTATGGAATTGCGAGGGCAACATGTAAGCGTCCGCTTCAACATTGTGCATAAAATGGCAACGGTGTCAGGGCTGCTACAGAGTTGTCTCATCCAGTTCGATTCTGTGATTTGCTCAGATGATCTGCATGCCCGAATCGAAGAAGTCCCCTTGCAAGCATGGAGGGACGAACTAGGTCGATTACGAGTATGGGCTGCGAATATCGGCGCTCATCAAGCTGGTCAATCCTCCTTGGATTACCGACTGAGAGATGCATCACACATGAAAAACCAGATATTGACGCTTTTAGGGCGAGTTCAGGAGCTGCTTCTCGAACTTGTAGAGGTGCTGGCGGAGGACCTCGATACTGAGAATAGAGTTGCAGATGACGAGCGTGGAACCTTTGAGCACACAGAAGATGAGCATGACGAAACGGAGATCCAACAAATATATCAAGGACTCATCGAAACAATCACTCATTTCTATCGAATGTCTATGGTGGTTCGTCAGCCCGCACACCACGACCGGCTCGTTGGGACGAAGAAAGTGGATGCTCAGCCATACTTATTCTGGGCCAAGCAGCATGCTTTCCACAAGTATCCACATGTGGATGATTCAGTGATCGACCGAATTGGCTTCATGGTGGCACGACTAAAAGCCATTTTGAAATACCGCGAAAGACATCATTCCAAATTGAGCCAGGGAATCGATCCCGAAGATGGCAAATCGACCATGCTGTCAGAGACAGTCGCCACTGATGTATATGACGAGACCAGCCATCCCCACGATATAGTCTCTGAAGCTGGTGTTTCTGAAACCTCATACGGCGGTACGCTGCTGGAAGGGACAGATGAAGAGGGACCAAAGCTACCACCCATTCCTAGAAGAGGGGCTGATCAAAGACCATTCGAATGTCCATATTGCTTTTACATTATCAGTGTCAGAGATGATCGAGCATGGGCGAGCCATGTATTTCAAGATCTATTGCCTTATATATGTGTCTTTCCTGAATGCTCCACACCAAATAGGCTTTACGAAAGCCGACGGAGTTGGTACGCCCATGTTCAGAAAACACATCCAGTGACAGGTGCCTCCTATGATTGCTTGATTTGCAATCAAAAAAGTTTGCCTTGACTCACATTTCAGCGGCATGTGGCTGGGCATTTGCAGGAACTTGCTCTCTTTTACTTGCCACAGGCAAAGCCAGACGAAGATGAAGTCCTGGAAACAGGAAAAGAAAACACATCCGAGGGTGTGGAAGAGACTTCGCAAACACCATTACAAGACAACTCCATCAATGTCAAACAGCGCCCCCAGGAAACCAAAACACTCATAGAAGCCTCGGATTCCAGTAATCACGGCGGTGACTCAGAGGAAAAGCTGTGGGAGCGGTCAGGTCGTGCTTCCATTTTGTCAATGCCAATGTCAAACGATGAGCAACATGAAGGAATGCTGTACAAGATGGTGCGACTAGGTACCAGCACGCACTCCAACCCCAAAGACAAGCAAAAAGACCAGGATACGAAGGAGTACCTCCAGGCGGAGACAAGGCAGATATCAGACGGAGTTGAGCATTTTGAAAACAAAGATTTCGAGACCCTCGAAGCTAAGTTAGAGCAGAGAAAATCAGTGCTGGAGTCAGAGACAGAGGAAGCCGAACGGAGAAGACTAATGATAGAGATGAAGGAGGCGGGACTTTTCAAGCGGCACGAAGCCAAAAACCAGGGGAAGAGGGAAGTTGCGCTTGAAGAGTGGGAGGGAGAAAATGCGTGGACCAGGCGAAAGAAGAAAGAGGAAGGCCTATGGAAGGAAAGAGAGTTCTGTGAAGCACTGATGGGGTTAGGGTATAACGAGCAGGAGATCAATGCGATTCTTATGAAGCAACAAGAAAACGAAATGGAGAGAGAGCAGAATAAGAGCAAGAAGGAATATACAGTCACAACAGCCGCTGAGACACGACAGAACAAAAGCGAGAAAGAACACGCAGATGCAAAAAACACTTGGACCAAGGTGCGTGAACTTTGAAGCTTGTATATCCTCCAATTATGAATGTCGGCTAACTCTGGTCTCTAGGTTCACCGCAAGCACCTGGTGCCAGAGACAATGATAGCATTCGGGTTGCCGTGGGAATGGGATCAGGTGAGGACTATTGGGAAAAGAACTACGATGAGAGCGACTAATGATTTCCATCTGTTAAGAACGACACCGACTACATCATAATCAAAAAAATGATAAACCAAGGGTTTTCAGGAGGATCTCTTCTCACATACCCGCCGCATACGCGCGGACAAGGTTGCTAGGTTCTGGAAATAGCTGGTAAGAATCCACTGAGAAATAATAGAAATAAAGATTGATGGAACCCCAAGACGCCATATATGCTATGCTCAGACGCTAATTCAAAACATTCCAATTCGTAGCCGAGATATAGTGGAACATCATCCAATTAGTAGCTCTTGCGCTTTTTCTTCTTCTTCTCAGATGACGGGGCTCCCATCATAGGTCCCCGGCCAGAACCAGAGATACTAGTAAGCTGAGACAGCTTCGGCTGTGCCGGTGCATTTCTTCTCGCCCTGGCTTCTTCCTTGGCCCTGGCTTGATCAATCATTTTGGCAACCTCTTGTGGATTTGCCGGATTCATTATAGGGTCTTCATCTTCGTCAAAGTCATCCTCGTCGCCATTATCACCATTCTTGCTTGGGGTGACTTGTGTCTGTGAACAGTGAGTATAGAGAAGATAAATAAGAGGTAACCAAATGCCGACCTTGCGCTCCTTGCGTTTAAAGTTGCCATATGCCCGACGTCCGCCGGAGTAATCATCGTCCTCCGCATCGAGCGAGTCTGCGGCCAACACGAGAGGGTTCTGGGTGGACTGGGGTGCAGCGGGAACGTTCAAAACCCAGCGTGTCTCGCCCGCTTCTTCGGCCGCTCGTGCGACAGCCTGCTGTCTCTTTTCTTCCTCGGCCGCAAGTGCAGCTGAGATGGCGTCCATATCTGAGGTTTGAGGGCTTTCAGCCTCGGTGGAAAGACGTGGGCGCTTTGAGGTATGTGGACTGGCAGAAGTGGAAGGACTTTGGGTTCCCTTCGAAGCTGCAGCGCGTCGCATAAACTGTGGACTGTGTTATTATATGGCAGATAGTCAGGACCTCGTCACCCGTACCTTCATGGTCAAGAGATTAGACGACATGGTCTTCTCGGGCTTTGCAGCCGGTGATGAAGAGCCAGACATGGTGGGCAAGTAAAGCTCACGAGCGCGATCTCAATTCGTAAGTCGAGCAAAAAAAGATGTTCAATTCTTGACTGCCATTGCGCAAAATAAAATGACTCGGCAGAAAACCTGAGTGCTTGAGTGGAGCTCTCTCGAACCAGCAGGCGGTAACCTTCCACCAAACCACACCTCGCGGATTATTCAGTGCCGACTTGCAACTAGTCCCTTGCCAACCTTCTTTTTGTCCTCCGTCATAACCAATCACCCCGGGGAAAACTGCCCAGTATGATGTCCTGTGGCCGCAGACTCGCGACCTTTGCGTCGGTCCGCCCGCGCTTTGTTGTTCGTGCATACTCCTCGACTGTGCCCCGTCTGAACGAGAACCCTATCCAAGTCAATGACCCGACCCCGCGGAAGCCCACGCCGAATGTCTCCGCTACCAATGCCGTGCCTAACGATTCTGTCGGAAGATTCGATGGTACTCTCCAGGAATCTCCCGAGGTTGGCGAGCGCATCCGGAGCATGCAGGCCCCGAATCGCGCTACTACCTGGGCCGCCAGCCAGCAGCCGCGCGAGAAGGCCATGGTTGGACCTCGCTTTGAGCAGACCATCATGGAAGCCCAGGTGCGAATTTATTGACACCAGTAGTGCCTACGCAATTGGCCGTGGCATTGTATAGCAAAGGATTAAGACTGACCTAACTTCCATTTAGCCGGCACCATATGCCGCTATCGAGCTCATTCACAGACAGCCCGTCCGCTGGACAAAGTCTAGGGTTGTCAGCTGTGATGGTGGTGGTGGCCCTCTTGGTCACCCCAAGGTCTTCATCAACACCGACAAGCCCGAGATCGCTACTTGCGGATACTGCGGCATTCCCTTTGTATGTCCATTCATACCTGCCGTCTTGCCCGTTGGCTGCCATTGAATATTTACTGACGTATTTTTAGGCCCAAGAACAGCACCGCGCTTACCTCAAGTCTCTGCCTGCCACCAGCTACCCCCTCGAGCCCACCGGTGACAGCGCCGAGGTCAACGAATCCCAGCGTGTGACAGAGGGTGGCCTGGAGCAGCGATAGACCACTAGCATGAGATTTTCTTTATCGGCGTTGAATACTTTGCGTTTTCCAATTGGTTTTGGGCCCGAGGCCGTGTACAGAATATCGATGAATGGATCCGCTGCCCTTCGATTGTGTGACGATGCTATTGTGCTCAAAAATGTGTCTACTACTTCAACTATCTGCATCGGGATGATCGCGTTATAATCGGGGTCATTTGTCGAGCGTCTCGCCAAGCCGATTTCTTTGTTTCCCGTCTTGCATCACTCGACGCCGGTGCATTCTAGATAAATCACAATTGCCTGCGCTTAGCCCCGTCTAATTATTTCTTCTGGCCCTGAATGGTCGCAACCACCTTGCGGCTATGCCGACTCGTCCGGAACTCTAGGTACCAGATACCTTGCCACGTTCCTGTTGCCAATCGACCGTCCGTAATAGGGATGTTTACCGAGGCGCCAATGAGCGCGGATTTAATGTGAGCCTGTCGGCAATTAGTGCTGAGCTAGGAAAATCGTAAAACGGCACCCAGCCTAGGTTGCATCCAATATATGACCCTTAGAAGGAGCATAAAGGAGCATAGCGTCTGACCGCAACCCCTCCCTATAGAAACATACCGGCATATCATCGTCACCCTCGGCAGAATGACGGTACAGTTCCCCCTTCTTATCCATGGGCGCAATGCGATCAAGCGCGTCGCTCATATCAGCGCGAACGTCATCGTCCCAGTTCTCGTTGAGTGATAAAGCGCAGCTGGTGTGCTGCACGAACAGATTCAGCATGCCGACTTTGTAGTTGCGGATCTCGGGGACCTCTTGTAGGACATGATCAGTGATGAGGTAAGAGCCTCGACTGCGGGCAGGGAGGGTGAAGTTTTTCTGGGACCAGGACATGGTGAATAATTGGAGAAATGCTGGAGAATGAAGATTTAGCGGGGTGAAGACGAGGTCGGTGGATGTGGGGTTCTGATGTCATTTCCAACCTCTTATGCTGTACGGAGTCCTCTACAACATATACAACATACTTAGAGATCGGCCTATTAATGTCAAACACAGTATAGATCATGAGGTAACGTGGGGCATCTATATGCTGCACATAATGTGCATCAACGAGATTCGCCAAATTCTCTTCTCGTCGACCACTCCTTGTAAGAAGACAAGATATCATTGAAGTCAATGAACGACACTATTTTCTGCCCAGGGAAATACTACATATATAGCTACTAAGTGGTAATGGTTGATATATACAGAGCACCAAGCGAGTGATCAACTCTTCAACCTCCTGTAATTCCACCACTGACCGAGATATACTGTCCAGTGATCCAGCGACTCTTCTCGCTTGCCAGGAACAAGACAGCACCGGTCACATCATCCATAGTGCCAACCCTGTCCTCAACTCTTGTCATATCGAGAAGATGGTTCTTGATGGTTTGATATCCCGGTACAGGCTCAGACTTGTGCGTTGCCACGAGACCTGGCGCGAGCGTGTTGATAGTGATATTTTTGCCCTCGCGGCCAATCTGCATCATGCGAGATTAGTATGTATGTCCTAGGCTGAAAGAATGAGGATTTATTGAATGTGATTACTCACCTCTCTGGCAAGTGAAAAGGTAAGTTGATCCATAGCTGCTTTGGCAGCTGCATAAATGGGTTTCTGGTAAAAGCCAATCTTCGACGCGACAGTTCCAATATTGATGATTCGCCCATTCTGCGACATGTGGGGATAGGCTGCCTCGAGGAGAAGCAAGGGTCCGACAACGCTCACTTGGAAGACCTTGGTGATCTCTTCGGGCGGGTTTCCGAATAGCCTTCCGGGCTCATAATATACTGCGTTGTTGACTATGAGTAGGTAAGTAATGTGTATCAAAAAGAAAAAGAAAATTGATGAGAGACATCAACACTTACTGATGATATCAATATGGTCAACATTCAAACTTTGAAGCGTCTTCTTCACCAGTGCCTGCACTCCCTCTGCGGTAGATATGTCCGCTCTCACCACGGCAACCTTGCCCTCGCCTACCTCGGACTCGATGCTGGATGCAACCGTTGCGGCACGTGTGGTTGAAGCCTCAGAGACGTGATTGATGACTACGCGCGCCCCAGCACGAGCGAGAGCAAGGGCGATGCCAGAGCCCATTCCATTTTCTCGACCAGAGCCGGTCACAATGGCCACTTTTCCCGCTAGCAATATGCTATCCTCCGATGAGATGGTCATTATGAGTTTTGGGTATGAAAGGGATGTATTTCTTAGTGAAATAACGACTGGGGCCTTAGTTCGCTTGGATGGTACTCGATACAAAACCTGACTTGGTTTAAATAGATGTTTCTAGGGCTTGGTATTTATGTTATTGGCACATACTGCCCAGAACCAAATCCCCTCTCGTCTTGAATGTAAACACAACTTACTAGGACTATACCAATTCAACCTGTGTATAGCCTGACCGGGTTTCGGGGTTCGGGCAGCCAAGTCCGTGGATATCATACAGGGGTCATTTGCAGATGCCACGAACTGTGTGGATCATGGTTTGACTTTTGTTTGATATAGATTTAGTATCCAATTTCTCTATACGAGGCAGTCTACCTACTATACTATGCTAGTTCTAGGGCCTAATGTTTACCTTTCGACGATCATCCCAATTTTGGGGCGAAAATTGGCATTGGGCGTCTCGGATGATCGACTTGACAACTCCACCTCCATGCATCTTAATTGCATATAGAGGCCTTGGGGAGAAGGTCACGGCACGGCCCGCTCAATGAACATGATCTATACGTGACTTTTGCATCTTTTCGTTCTTGCAAGGGCTACTGATTAACCCTAGATGCATTTAAATACCTAATTAGAACACCATGGGAGCATTAGGTGCATCCTAAGATCCCCTATCTCTGGCGACTTGCCGAAAGTGAGTGTTTTAAAGTTCTCAGCTCTTGTTAAGAGGGGATTCCCTGTTGGTGTCGATCCCTTTAACCCCGTGGAGTCAGACTGTCTAGGAAAGTCCATGGATTCACAAGCTTCCAGGCAAAGGAAATGGCGATCTGGCGCGGCAATGACCCAGATAGGGAGCACACCCTCAACGAGGACCAAAGGACCGAATGAGATCCGTCTGTCTCGACACAGCGTAGATCTTCTCTCGAACAGACTAGGGATGTGATCAGTCACTGCTCCATTAATGCAACTCTGTACTACCAATGGGGATCGCACTGGTCTACTCCTCGGTGCATACGGAATACAGTTACTGCAATTTACCATTTACCAAAGGATTTAATGTGCAGCTGGTCCACCATGACTGCCTCAATCGCGGATCCTTTCTCTTTGGAGGCAGACCTCGGGCTCCGATTATCTTATTGTCCTACAACGCTACCAGTTTTTGTGGTCAGTATGGCTGCATCTCCTCGAATTTACGAGCCCGTGCAGAATGACCGAGGTTAGAGCGCTAAATATGCAGTGATGTGATGATTTGGGGGGCCTCACACCAGTGGGGCTCCGGGGGCTACGGCTGAGATATTCAAACTTCTGAATATGATATAAAGTTGCGTGGTAAAGGGTGGGATTGTCCTGGTAGATCTTCAAGGATGACTCAAGGCTACAAATCGCACACAAAGGAGTAATGTTCGGTACATTCCGCTATAACAAGCAGACGAAGAATCACGATCATGTAGAGATTTCCACTGCCAACGGCGTGGAAGCTCGAGGATATACGTCTATCGCGTGTGAATATTGCCGATCTCGCAAAGTGAGTATGCAATCGAGTAGAAGATTATCTCTTCCCTCTGTCAAAGATATATGCTGATCCATAATTTCTAAGCTCAAATGTAGCGGAGAGAAAAGTGGCTGTGATAGATGTCAAGCAGCATCAAACACGTGCACGTACAGACAAAACTCGGCCTCAAGGGACGACAGAAAACAACAGCGTCGACTATCTTCACACGAACTCAACTCCTGCGAATGGTCATGTGGAATCTCAGCACAGCCTTTGGACCATCGATCTTCACAACAGCCACCCCCAATGCCGAATGACAACTCAACACACCTTGATCCCCGCTCAGAGAACGCTGCTGTTACTGTGGAATCTGCCTACTCAATGTCTGATGGTATCATTGTCGCCTCGCCTTCAAGCTGGCTAGATCCGTCTTGGGAGCTTTCATTCAACGATCATGCAGACAGTGACCATCAGGTAATCGATGGACTACCCGACATATCCACACCCTTACCGCGAGAAGTTGCAGAAAATGGGTTCCCCGAAAGTGAAACCCTCAACATTGGGATAGACGCACCAGACCCGAACTGGATTCGTTCTCCACCAACGGCGATGGCGACGAACACCGATCCATTCTTCCATAGCAATACCAACACACATCCTCACCTAAATCAAGGGTTGAATCAGGCCCCAAACCAGAAGCGCAAGTCCATGAGCCAACCAAGAACATCCAGCCCGGTCTCCTCAGTCCCATTATTTGGGGCCAGCAAATACTCCCCCGGCTGTCAATGCCTCAGCACCATGGCTCGCTTCCTCGAGACTATGGGATTGTACGAACCCGCAGGTGCAGGTATTGATACCCTTTTGTCCTGCCTAGGACGCGGCATAGTGACGTGCGAAGATGTTCTCGCTTGTCCCAACTGCAACGCCTGTGCAGATAACAGTATGCTCCTGTCTACACTCATACTTCAGCTTGGTATTGCATCCAAGAACATGGCAGACCTCCTCGTGGCACGTGTGTGCAATAAATCAGACCCTGGGACCGTGACCGGCGAGACGATGATTTGGTTTGGTGGGTACAGGATTGAGATGCCAAATCTGAGACTTCGTCTCGTCTACAATGTAATTCTCTTGCACTTCACACATCTGCGAGGGTTGTTTGCAAGAATTAAAGATGGGGTCCGCCCTGATAGTGTGGCCTGGAGACGAATTATTAGTACTGAGGATAAAGTAGGCAGTGTCTTTGCTACGATTAAACGACAGCTTCAAAGAGAAGAATGGGGTTGGTAATAAGATATTTGCTCTTCAAATAAGCAATTGCCTCGAGTCGAGAATGGAATATCCTACACAAGGTGATGGACCTCGATATGTAAGATGTACAACAAATCGGACTATATTGGACTTAGCAAGGCTACTGACTATGCACGGGTGCCCAAACTCCCTTGCAGCAGCAGATGAGACCATGTGGAGCTCATAGCTGGGCAAATAGACATTCGACTCGCGGAGCAGGTTTGGGTCATCAGTTATGGCCCCTGAATAACTGCGGTGTAGATAAGGGGGCAACGAATACCAAGACGATGGAACATGTGGTAAACATGTGGATCGACTCATGGAAAGCTTCGCAGAATGGTGCCATCTTACTTCTCGTCCGGGATCCCATATAGATACTAGGTTTGATCCCAGGAGCTGGCAACCCGAAGGGTATACTCGCTTCATCAGCAGTTTCCTCAGGCGCCTGGAAACTCTGTATTCACACTACCCAAGGTACACTGTTGCATAAATGTAGATGAAATATGTGGAGTGGGCCCACTTTCCTAAGTCTCTATATAACTGATCTAAGAGTGTACTTGCTAAGTGGATTACCCCTAGTAGTGCTACAGTAAATACCTTGCACAGGCGGGCGACAGGTCTATAAGGAGTCAGCGTAGGAACCCAAATGACCTGGTTCGACTCCAGGCGTTGGTGATTCTGAAGCCGGTTTCCGCGGATGCCTTTTTTTTTTTTTCTCTGACACTTTCATTATTTCTATGCTTCATATTTCTCAAGTGTCCCCGTAACGTATATTCCTGAAATCGTCTATTGAAATTCAACACATTAAAGCCATTCATGCCTCTATACTCGAGAATCTACATATATCTTCCATTCTCATTTCTTGACCTCCAACAGTTGTTTTGACTAGAATTCTACCTACGATATGGATCTATAGGCGAGATCCTTGGATGGGATGAAGTGGAGACATTGTGGGGGGAGACCCACTACTCTATCTCGGCCCGGGTTCTCCGAGGGACCGGCAAAGCCTACATACAACACATGTACTCCGTACATCCATGGATTGTGATACTGCTATTCATGCCTTAAGGTCGAATGTCCCGCATATAAACATAGATGCTCATGCTGGTAGGTTCCTCGACTGCAAGTCCTCACTCTTGCTCGCCACTAATGCGCCAAATTCATTCAGTGACGCGCTTTGAAGAATCTCAAAGACGCTCACCCTAGCCTTAGCACCAGTGCTCAGCCAGTTGCGCAGTTCCACAGCGACCAAAGAGTCAACGCCATATCGCGACAGTGGTAGCTCTACGTCAATGTCAGACAACGGAAGATTGAAGATGTCAGCCACCTTGGCGGAGATAGCCTGAACCAAGAGTGTGATGGCTTCAGTCATACTCGACGCTTTAGAGAGAGCCTGGGCGAGCGCGACCGTCGACGTCTTGTTGTTTGACGTAGCAGCCGTCTTGAGGCCACGCTGTGCTGCGATCCGGAGCGTGCCGAAGCGTCGATCATGTCGCATGGCTGACTCTGTTGACAGAGTTTGGAAGCTAGGACCCACGATGACCTGGCTTTCTGACACCGATTTGCGGAGAGGTTCACGGATTGCGGACTCAACAATTCTCAGAATATCCTCGATGTCGACTGAGCCAAAGCCGACGTTCTCAACACGTGCACGGAGTCGGTCATCGCCACTAGCCTCCCTGTCGGCTACATATCCAACCGATCGGACAGCGCCAAGATCAATGGTTACCGCAGGCTGTCCGAGCGCCGTCCGATGACGTGCCATAGAATCCTCAAAGGAGTTGCCGGCGGCATAGTTGGCCTGTGACATGTGTCCAGCCACTCCAGCCACGGAGGACAGCATAATATAGAAGGCCAGGTTTGGCAGGTGTTTGTGCAAGTTCCGGCTGCTGTTGATCTTAGGCCGGACACCGTTACTCCATTGGTCAAATGTCATGCGCTCCAAAACTGTGTCATCTAGGACCATGGCTCCGTTGACGACTCCAGCGAATGGGGGCAGTGTCTGAGAGCAGTCACTGATCAGCTGGAGGAAGCTGCTCTCATCAGAAATGTCGCAGTCATGAATCTGAAGTTGGCATCCGGCCAATTTTGCTTCCTCATGAAGTGAAGGGGCAGCAGGGTGGGTCGTGGCATGGCGCGAGACAAGCACCATATTCTTGGCACCCTTCGATATCATCCACTGTGCAATGGCACGACCTATGCCACCCAAACCCCCAGCAATCAAGTATGTTGCATCGAATTTGTCGAGTGAGACTACCGCCGGCCGAGTGACAACCTGGTTGGACTAAAATTCAGCCATTCAATGCTCTAAGTGAAAGAGGTGAGGGTGAATACTAACCTTGACATTGTCTCCATAGCGCGGAATAAGAACGAGCTTGCCCATATGAGCACCACCTTGCATCTGCCGCATGGCTGCAGCCATTTCGGAGATCGAAAATGGCGTGACGGGATATACCGGCGAAGTACCGCGCTCTTGGCAAATGCGCAGGCTCTCCACTAGGGCCTTCTGTGTCATGTCACCCCTATATTCAGTAAGTTGCAACAGATCGAAGCTAGCATATGTGGCACAGCGCGTAAACGGTGCTGTCTCCAACCACCGGTTTGCCTCAATGTCCACCTTTGTCATATCGACAAACCGACCGAAGCGCGCCATGCAATCCCATGTGGCTTTCAGTAAAGATCCAGACAGCGAGTTGAGAATGACATCAACTCCCTTCCCTTTGGTCTTAAGCATAAGCTCTGAAGCGAAGCTCACGTCACGACTGGAGAAAATGTGATCGGGCTCGATACCGTACTGTGTCACGAGCAAGTCACGTTTCGCTTCAGTGCTGCAAGTAGCAAATACCTCTGCACCGACATTCTGGGCAATCACGACTGCTGCCTGACCAGTCCCACCAGCTGCGGCATGAATCAGAACTGACTCGCCCTTTTGCAGACCTGCAATGTGAATGAGACTGCCATATGCAGTAGTATACGCAGCTGGGAAAGACGCTGCATCCTCCCAGGACATTTCCATGTCCACGGGCAGTTTGACAACTGAGGTCCAATACGTTCTTCCCTTGCTTGCAATTCGACCCTTGCACAAGGCGGCAACTCGATCGCCAATCTGCAGTCCACTCTCCTCTGTCCCAGATCCCAATCCCGTAATCACGCCAGAGCATTCGTGGCCGGTCAGAGGCTCTTCGAGCTGGCCAAGCGCAACCATCACTTCCCGGAAGTTGAGACCAAATGCTTTGGCCTCCACCTCCACCATACCAGCCGGAACTTCGGTCGTTGTGATGACTTTGTTCTCGACAAAGTATGGGTCCAAGCCCATACTACCCGATGTTGGTGTCTCCCAAATCAAAGGTCGCTCGGGTTGATGGAAGGGCTGTAACTCAGGATCAGGAAGAACTTTGAGATCCCTTGCTGCGGCGTCTTGAACCTTATCAGGGAAGGTTCTTGCCACATGAAGCATGGAGTCTTTGACTGCGTATTCCCATTCGATGTCGGTTGTCTGCGCATCGGTGTCAAACGACTGCTCGATAACGTGGATGATGTGTCCAATCTTGTCGCTCGTCCATGGACTTTCATCGTGCTCGAAGTCCAATCGGATCCATCGTTTGCTAGAGTCTTCCTGCCTCATGGTGCGGAGCAGGCCTTCTGTAGCTGAGAATGAAGGATCTTGAGAGTCAACGAGACCACCACAGCTGAGCCATAGGAGACCATTGCAGTGGTTGAAGAGCTCCTTGAGCTTTTCGAACTTGGTCTCGTCCATACCATCCACGAAAGCATTCTTCATCTCAACCGTCATGATGCAGACCGTGTTCTTGAAAGCATTGACATTGTCTAAAGCCACGACCTTGGGGGCGACACCGATCCTCACTTGGATTGCCTCAACTAGATCTGAAAGCCATGGCTGGGTAGATAAAGTAGCTTCATCCTCAACGACAATCGAAATAGGCTCTTGCACCTTTGCCACATTTCGGGAGAGCATAACCCGTGCAGACTGGAACTCTGGCTCTTCGTAGTCGCTTATCTCAAAGTCAATACCGGTAAACCCTGTCTCTCGTAGAACTCTGTCCCACATCTCAAGTGATGCATTTGGACTGTTCTGTCGCTCAGGCTCCTCTCCGAGCCACCATCCCGGGAGGGTTCCGAAGATGAGTTGCCCTTCGAGTCGATCTGCAGTGGCCTCGATCAGCAACAGTGTACCGCCCGGCTTGAGAAGCCTTCGAACATGTTTCATGGTTCTATCGAGACTCTTAGTCGCATGGAGACAAGAGGCGGCCACGATGAGATCAAATGTGCCTGCTGTGAAGGATTGTGCAAGAGGATCAACTTCAATATCGAGTTTCTTGAAGTCCATCATTCCCAGCCATTGAGCAAACTTCTCTCTGGCTGCCTCGAAGAACCCGGGCGAGATATCCGTGAAGGTGTAATGGTCAAGCAAAGTGCCTGTTCCATCGCCCCGAGCACCAAAGGCCTCAAGGACTGTCGTTGTCGCTCCTCCAGTTCCTGCTCCAATCTCGAGTACCTTGGCTCCTGGGTTCTTGACTGCATAGAGCTCTGCAACCTTTGCGAGATGCGCGTAAGAGCGAGTCTTGAGAGCTTCATGCTGCATATAGAACTGGTTGAGGAGGTCTCCCTCCATCATCAATTCGAGGGGCATGATTTCTCCGCGAACAATTCTCGCGAGATTCTGTCCAACCCTCACAGTCAACCGACCTGCGGCATTTCCTGCACTCAACTCATCTGCCAGAATTCTTTTGACTCCTTGGCTGGCTCGAGACCAGGTTTGACTGTTTGGGGCGAGTGCCCCGGCCTCTCCCTGGGCTACAACTTCTTTCATCCAAGTGTAAAAGCGTTTGTGGTGCCACTCCCAAGATTCCGCCTCTTGGCCTTCCAACTCGACAACGGCATCATGAATGAAGTAGTAAGATACTTTGGAGAGCCTCTTTTCTTCCTCGATCTCATGTTCGGTCAATGGAATCACCAGGGATTCCCTGAGTGATGCAGGAGGGTTATGTAAGATGTCCAACTCCCAACAGCTCTTCGAGCAAATGCCCGGCTGCGAGTCTCCGTCCTCTGCCCGACGTGGCACCGCTTGGCCGAAGAAGCCATGTAGTTCGAGGAAAGAAGTGTCTTCAGGCGAAGAATCTGCTGAGACTATTGTGATGTTGGATGTATAGCCTCGCTTGTCTGCCTTGACGAGTTCAGTGAAAGCTCGCAACTTCTCACCGCCCTGTCTTTTCAATGTCTTGGGGACATTCAGATTGCGAATTGACCGAGGCAAAACCATGGAATCTCCTCCCACATTATCCGGCAAGCTGCTGAATGATGCTTGCAAGATCGAATCCAGCGTCGTAGGGTGCAACACATAGTCATGTTCCTGGCAAGCGATCTCTGAAACCGCAAAATTCGTTACGGCTCGCTCACCAGCTGCACGGCTATCAATCAAATTCTGAAATATGGGCCCGTGGTAGATTCCCCGATCCCGCAAACCAGAGAACAGCACTTCGATGTCGATCGGACTGGTCTCAGCATCTGAGGCAAAGAAGGTTTCTTCTTGTGGGGCCAATTGTGTTTTCTTTGCCTCGCCAGTCTCAACGAAAACATACCCTTTGCAATTCTCAATCCAGGCGTCGCCGCCGCCGGCCAAGGAGCAGAGCTCAAATTGATACCAGCCTTCATAGTCAAGTTCTTTGTCGCTACAACGACGCAAACATAGCTGTGTCTCGACCCCAAACTCAGAATCGGGGATAATCAATGCATTCATGATATCAATGTCTCGCAAACGGTATCCTTGGATTGTTATCTCAGAGGGATCAACAATAAGTCGCATAGCCTCAATGGCCATCGATATATATCCGGCTCCGGGCAGAACCACGGTAGAGTCAATCTGATGATCCCGGAGCCATTCAATCTCCGAGAGGCGTAGGAAGTTCCTCCAAGTTGGCGTAAGGGCGTTAGATCCGTTCAGAGGAGTGCCGAGCAACTCGTGAGGGGGAAACTTCTTGAACCTTTGCTCTTTGCTGACTCTCGGCTCAACCCAAAACTGGGTTGTATGATTCCAAGGGTATGTGGGTAAATCGGTGACGAACTCTTGTTTACTCCCCCCAACTGGTGAATTGACAGCGCTCAGGTTGACGGGATAACCGTGGCACAAAAGATCGCAGGCGAGATCCTGCATAGTCTCAATAGCATTGACTGAGCGCTTGAGGCATGAGACATATGGAAGCTTGGTGCTTCTTGCCTGAAGGACCTGCCTAATTGGGCCAGCTAAAGTGCTGTGTGCGCCAATCTCGATAATGAGATCCACGTTGGCGGTTTGCACTGAATTTTCTGTTGGGCTGAAACACATTCTCTCGAATGCGGAACTGAACTGCACGGGTTTTCTCAAATTATGAACCCAATGCTCAGGGTCCAGAGCCTTGGCTGTGGTCACCACTCCGCCTGTTACCGGGGATGTAAACAGGCAACCAGTCCATCTGTTTTGGCTAGGGGCAGGAAGTAATTCCAAAAGCCGATCGGTGTACTCCGCTGCCATCGGCGTCATGTAATGCGAATGATAAGCCATCGGCACTTTGAGCTTCCTCGCAAAGACTCCATCCTTGTCTAACCTGGAGGTCATTTCATCAAGAGCATCCAGGTCTCCAGAAAGGGTAACGCTCTTGGAGCTGTTGACACAGGCAACGACCACACGCCCTGGCGCGATTTCGGCAATATAGCTCTCAGCGCTCTCTTGGCTGAGCCCGGCAGCAAGCATCCCACCGGCGGCAGCGCCAGTCTTCAGCTGCTTGTGGGCGAGGTCACCACGGTGGTAGGCAACACCGAGCGCTTCCTTCAACGTCAATACCTCGACTGCATAGGCCGCCGCAATTTCGCCACTGGAGTGGCTGGTGACGGCCGTTGGAGTAATGCCCCAGGACTTCAAAAGATCGACGAGCGCGAGCTGAATGGCAGCACTAATAGGCTGGGATAAATTAATCTCAGATACACGGGTCGAAGACTCGTCGCGCATCAGTTCATCTAATTTTGAAAATCATCATCAGTAAGCATCTGGCAGTTTATATCCGGAGTTTCCATTCTGTTCCACGTACCAATCAATGACCAAGAAGCACCATAGCCCTTCAGTATCGCATTTGCCTCAACTATAGTACGGCAAAAAACTGGGTACATGGTAATGAGCTCTCTTCCCATCGCGTACCACTGTGCGCCTTGGCCATTGAACACAAATCCGAGTCGCGGAAGTTTGTAGGCATGCGAGGCCTTGCGTTCTGGTTCTTGAAGACGCTCTGCTAGCTCCTCAATAGATTTCGCACGGACAGCAGCCACCCAAGGATGTCTTGATCGACGCTCAGAGAGCGTGTAAGCAAGGTTGGCTGGTGACGGCGATGTCTCAAGGATATGAGCTGCCAGACCACGCATCACGGCCTGACATACTGCCGAGTCCTTTGCACTGACTACAAACACGTGTTCTTGGTAATCCCAGTAGCTTGATTCTCTGGCTGTATAACCTCCATTGGAACGGCGCGTAATCGCCTTAGGAGGTGCAGGCTCTAGGATGGCATGGCCGTTGGTTCCACCGTAACCAAAATTGTTGATCGAAGCACGCAGTAGCTTGTCTTGAGGCCAGGGAGTCAAAGTAGTGGGTACCTCTAAATGCCATTGGTCAAGCGGAATGCTCGGGTTGCCAGTCATGTAGTTGAGATTAGGTGGAATCATCGCGTGCTTCAGGGCATAAGCTGTCTTGATGATGGCTGCAATACCACTGACAGGCTCTGTGTGCCCGAGGTTTGTTTTGACCGAGCCAACTTGGATAGGGCTGTGGGGCTGGCCACTTCTTCCAAATGTTCTGGCAATTGCCTCGGCCTCGACAGGATCTCCGGCAGCAGTACCGGTCATATGGGCCTCGACATAGCCCGTCTCTGAAATGTCAAGTCCGGCACGCCTGTAGCATTCTTGAATCAGCTTGACCTGAGCGTCAGCGGATGGAGATGTAATTGTGGTCGTTTTGCCGTCTTGGTTTAAGCCAGTGTCCCTAATCACTGCATGAACTTGGTCGCCGTCCCGCAATGCAGCACTGAGTGGCTTAAGAATAAGTGCTGCTACACCCTCACCTCGTCCATAGCCAGCAGCGCGATCGTCCCATGCGTAGCATTTGCCCTCAGCACCAATAGCGCTATAGCCTTGTCAGTTACATTTCTTCTCCCAAGCCGACATTGGAAATCTTTGGACATACCCGATGGTAGATGCCGAAATGAACGCATCTTGGCTAAGAAGAGTGCTAGCAGCACCAACGACCGAAATATCACTCTCACCAGTGCGGATGCTCTGGCATGCCTGATGCACAGCTACAATACCTGCGGAGCAGCCGGTGTCAATTGACATACTCGGCCCCTGCAAATCATAGAAGTGGGAGATGCGGTTGGAGAGCATCGCTGTGCCGGTGCCTGCAAGGAAAGACCGGGATAGTACCTCGGCATCCTTCGTCTGCATTTCATGGTAATCTTTATTGAAGGTCCCGGTATAGACCGACGTGTTAGACCCCGCAAGCTTCTCCAAAGGAATCCCGCCTAGATTCATCTAGTCAGCTTCATCACGATGCAATGTGATTGAGTTAAGACACACCATCTTCCGTTGCTTCGTAGACCGTTTCGAGCAACAATCTTGCTTGCGGGTCAAGGCCCTATAGTGGCTCTTCTGTCAGCTCTTCGCAATTGATTCAAAAAATTCATGGTGAAATCCTAAATATAGCCTCAGGCCATCCTTGTGGAAGAACAAAACCGCTTGCTACCAGCGACCATTATACGTACGCTTGCAGCATCTGAAGGCAAATTGAAGAAGGCGGCATCGAAACGAGAGATATCTTGATCAATGAAATAACCTCCAATCACATGACTCTATAAACTCTGTCAGCCGTTGCAGTTTCCCTAAGGAATCCGCATCTCCCGCAGCATAAACTGGGGGAAGCTCACTCTGCCAGCTTTAGCTTGATTCGCATGGTACAGCGACTTGACATCAAAGCGAGATTCCGGGATAGGTGACCAGCCGTCCTTGCCAGCAGCACAAAGGTCCCATAACTTGGAGGGGCTGGTCACATCTCCACTAAAGCGGCACGCCATGCCAACAATAGCGATAGGGATCGACGGTGCGCCTGGTTTGAGATCGGCCCGCGCATCCTGTGAGCGGTGGAGGCCATTGGTGCCACCACTGGACAGGAATATATCTGGAGGTGAAAAGGATTCAGCCGGCAGCGTCGGGCTAGTGCTGTGAGGAGCCATATTTAAATTTGAAACTGAGATTGATACTGAGTTTATTCAACATGTATGTATTGAATATTGAGATGGAGTACCAGCAAGTAGCACCTTCTCTTTCACACTTATATGGTATAGCACTCTACATCTAAGACTCGGAAGTGTACCGACGAATAAGCCGCATGTCTCTGTATGTTGTATGGTCCGTACTCGTTTGGTCGATCAGGGGCTGCCCCAAACTGGCCTTTCCGATTTATGCAGGGGCTTCTTCGGATCTTTCCGATATAGGGAATACGGTTCATGTCGATCCTCAGATCATAAGGCGACATCTCCAAGGCATCATCAGCAGAATTCTGACCTTTGTATCGAGTATATACTTGAGATTTAGAACGACCGAGCATACAGTCTTTGAAAAAGAAGAAGAAACAGTAAACAGGTATTCGCTATAGATCATATCCCTTTGAGATAAAAAGTAAACACGTCGAAACGGACTTCGGGATTCAAGTGTTGCGAAACCCGACTTTCAATATGATCGACATATAAACAAACCAATGAACTTAATGTTTCTTTATGTGTATGGAGTACTTTTGTATGTTTTTATCTACTCCTGAGGTTGAGAAGTTCAGATATCTGTCGCATAATAGATCATTTAAACCCCCCTTCTGGTCCAAAACAACATTCAATTTGGTTCTATCAACGCGTACTCTCAAACCAATACCACGTCAATATGAATTCAAACGACAATATTCCGCTGGGCGCAGTTTCTACAGAGCATGAAGGCTCAAGCAAAACAGACCCAGGCATCAACAATGTATCTCAACCTCAACAAGTGGGAGGTCTCAAAGACTTGGAAGCGTCTGATACTCCTCCCGCGTCACAGATACCCACAGCGACGCCCGTGTACCCTTCTGGAATCAAATTTTGGCTCGCCGTCACGACGCTATGTCTCGCGATCTTCCTCACGACGTTGGTGAGTCCTGTGATGACCTAGCTCTTGAAACCCCTGAGAATCCAGGCCATAACACACGGATCTCAATCTCTAGGACAATACAATCATTGCCACCGCTAATCCATACATTACCGATGAGTTCAACTCACTAAAAGATGTTGGTTGGTATGGAAGTGTCTATACGATGGTAGTCTGTGTTACGCAGCTTCTCTTCGGCAAACTAAGCGCGCGATACTCGATTCGATGGCTCTACAGTATCTCCATGGTTCTCTTTTTGGTTGGTTCAACTGTCTGTGGTGCTGCACCCAATTCCCCTTCTCTGATCGTCGGGCGTGCGATTGCTGGTCTGGGATGCGCAGGTCTTTTAGTCGGGGCCTTCTCCCTGGTTCCTTTTCTAGCCCCGCCAGCCAAACGTCCCATTATGCTCAGTCTCATCTCCGCTTCTCGTGGACTCGCAACAACCTGTGGTCCTTTGATTGGGGGTGCTCTAACCGAAAAGGTCTCCTGGCGCTGGAACTTCTACATCAACTTGCCACTCGGTGCCGCTATTCAACTCGCCTTCTTCGCCTTCGTTCACCCTCCAAAGCGGGACAGCGAATCTTTCACTTCCTGTGCAGACTTTGTCCAGAACCTTGATATTTTCGGGCTTACCGCGTTGCTTCCCTCAATTGTTTGCCTCCTTCTGGCACTGCAATGGGGAGGGGTCACGTATCCATGGTCGGATCCTCGCATTATCGTATTGCTAGTTCTCTTTGCAGTGTTGGCGATAGCATTCGTCCTCATCGAAGTCTGGCAAGGCCCTAAAGCGCTGCTACCGTCTCGTGTCTTTACTCAAAGGACTGTTTCAGCCGCATCGTTCTACGGGTTTTGCACGACCGGTGCCATTTTTGTGCTCACTTATTATCTCCCAATGTATGTGTCGCTGATCCTCTTCTTTTTTTTTAGATCGTTTCCCCTGCCCTACTTTATTCTATCGCATCAAGGCTAATCGAAATCTTCAGATGGTTCCAAGGAGTTAGGGGGGCTAGCCCAGTCCAGTCCGGGCTATACACGCTTCCCTGGGTCATCACTAGCACCATCGTGTCGCTCACGGTCGGATTTCTCATCGCCAAAGTGGGCCATGCTGATGTATTTATGGTCGTCGGTACAGTCTTTGGTGCACTTGGGTCAGGCCTTTTTACCACATTCACCCTAGAGACAAGTACTGGGAAATGGATTGGCTACCAGATCATCTTCGCGGTTTCCTCGAGTCTTTCTAGTCTCACTCCTTTGATGGTAGCACAGGCAGCCCTTCCCCTCAAGGATATTTCCATTGGGTCCGGCATGGTCATGTTCACTCAAACGATTGGCGCGTGAGTTTGAACCCTTTTCTCCATTGGCAGCCAAGAAACTAATCTATTCCTCTCTAGATCAATCTTTGTCTCCGTGGCTCAAGCACTGTTTACAAACGGCCTCGTCAATGGTCTTGGAGGTACAGGTATGACGGGGTTCGATGCGGGCACCGTCGCGTCAGGAGGTATAACCAACCTTACCAAAGACTTGACAGGGGCTATGAAAAGGAGAGTGCTTATAGTCATTAATAACGCACTAACACAGTCCTGGCAGCTTGCTGTAGTGCTCAGCTGCATCGCAATTATTGGTGCGCTAGCAGTGGAACACAGCAAGTTGAAAAAGAGGACTTGATATTGGATTTGACTGTTAGATATTTTACATTCGAGGCGGCTGCATTATTAAGAATATTTAAGATCAATTTACATTTCCATATCTGCATCATAGGAACTGTAACCTGGATGACTGAATGCCTGATACCAACCTTGACAACTTAATACTAGATCAATGTTTCTTTCGGGGAGGAAGCCCCATCATCAATCTTTCTCTACGTGTATCTCTAGCAACAGAATAGACACTCGTTGCCTTTCTTATTTTTCTGCGCCTTGAAAAACACTCTCATGCATTATAGGCTACCGGTGCTTTCCCTTGTAGGATATATCCGGGCATCACTTCTCCTTGCTTGGAAGCTCTGGAATCAAGATCCTCCAAACGAAACTCGCACTTTTATCAATGCATCCAAATATGTAATGCCTCCTTACGAGTTTTGATTCACACTGAATCGTCTCTGGTTACCAAAGGTTGAGATTCAACGCTATCGACATGTTCTCTCGTCATGGATTGTCGGTCAATTTACCTCATTTTCTTTCCAAAGAGTTTCTACTATTGCTGGTACTCTTATATTTCCTATATGGAATTGTGATCTGCATCTATCGAATAACACTTCATCCGCTTGCTCGGTTCCCCGGACCCAAGTTAGCTGGAGCGACGTTTTGGTACGAGTTCTATTATGATTTGTTTCCACACAAACTCCAATATCTGTGGAAGATTGATGAACTACACGAGAGATACGGGCCTATCGTTCGAATCAACCCAATTCATCTACACATCAACGATCCCGAGTACCTAGATGAGATATATGCTGGAGGCAAACGGAAGCGCAATCGAGACCCGTGGTACTATCGCTCTGAGCCAAATGGCCCTCTCGGTTGGTCTGTGTTTCAGGCCGTTGATCACGACGTTCATCGAATACGTCGGGCAGCACTCAACCCCTTTTTTAGCAAGCGCTCTATTCAGGAGCTCGAGCCTATGATAGCGGGAAAGATCGACGCACTTTCCAGTCGGTTTGAAGCAGCTGTCCGTACCGGCGAAATAGTTCCTCTCACCTATGCCTGCGGTGCCTTGACAATGGATGTTATCTCTGCATATGCATTCGGCGCGGAGACTGGCAACATGGTTCGGCAGGATTGGGGTGCGGAATATCTCGATGCGTATAGCAAATTGAGTCAATTTGGACCGATCGGACGCCAATTTCCATGGCTTGCCAAATTTTGCCTCACTGTCGTTCCGCCAGGCCTCATGTCACGAATCAGTCCTGCTGCCGCTCTCATCCCGAGGAACAGATTGTTCTTCCGTGATATGATTCGGGATGCTATACTACAGCAAGAAAAGGAAAAGAAAGAAGATCCTGAGACCTCACTACTCCCGGCGAAGAAGGGCAAGACGATATTCCAGGACATTGTTCGAAGCAAACTTCCCCCTAGCGAAAAAGCTCCAGGGCGTTTGGCAGCCGAGGCAAATCTGCTGCTGATTGCAGGCACTGAAACTACGGCTAGGACCCTCGCTGTCGTTCTCTTCCATATCTTGAATAACCCTACTGAGCTGCAGCATTTGCGAGAGGAATTAGCTCCGCTTATGCCTCATTCTAGCTCGCGTCCTTCATTGGCTGAGCTAGAAGCGCTTCCCTTCTTTGTACGCATTCTTTTTATTTATATTGTATACACCCCATTAATTTCCAAGCTAATCTTAGAATACCTTTCTTGCTAGTCTGCCATGATCACAGAAGGTATTCGGTTGGCCCATGTGGTTTCAAGCCGGATGCCTCGGTATGCTCCAGAGGAGAACTTGCAGTACGGCAAATGGTTTATACCCGCCGGTGTAAGTACCTTAACAAGCTCATATACTATACGATAACCACAAATTGACACATCTATTGTGTAGACATGCGTCATGCAGTCACATTATCTGCACCATACAAACTCCGACATCTTCCCGGATCCATACTCATTCAAACCCCAGCGCTGGCTTGAAGACCCTGACCTACGACCACGATACTTTTTAGGTTTTGGTAGAGGCTCCAGGATTTGCTTAGGTATCAAGTCAGTGTATCTTGTTCATTCTAGCCAGCCTGGATCTACCTAACATTCAAAACAGTCTGGTATATGCCGAGCTTTACCTAACGGTGGCACTTGTTTTGACACGCTTCGATATGGTGTTGCATGACACAGTCAGAGAACGGGACGTAGATGTCAAGCGTGATTGTATAATTGGGCTTCCGAGTCCTGAAAGCCGGGGGATTCGCGTAAAGGTTACGCACGACAGAGCTGGTTGAGTTGGTACTATACATGAACGGTGTGAATTGGACACTACTACTACGTATATTTCCCGCCAAGGCAGCCCGAATCTAGTTTTGATATAGATATGAAACAACGATTTCTGGAAAATATACTATCGTTGAACATGAATAACTTGGCAAACCGCAAGGAAATTCAATTGAATCCAAAGACAGTATGCCCTATACAGCATAAGTAAAATCCCTTATTAACTTTGCAACATGCCCAGGTGGATGGTATATTGTTAATTACCAGAAACAGAAATATCCGAATACCCAAAAGGGTATTTATTGCCCGAAAGGGTAGTCACCTTGCTTGTATGGCGAGGGCATCACACTGCTCACTGTAAATGACCCCAAGTAAGCTCATCCCTCGCATCCCTTGAGCTTTTTTTTTTTTTTTTTTTTGTCATGGCTTTTACTTCGAGTCACATTCCCCTCGGCCCCTTGGACCACATCGCACCGTGGAATATTCCCCAAAGCGTCATTTATCTTAGCTTGAAACACGGGATAACCGCAGATGATGCATTTTCAAATCTACTGGAAGGCCTGCGCCGAACCTTCCAGCAAATACCTTGGCTCAATGGCCGCGTATACTGGCAGTCCGAGGGTACAATAGGATGGCGCCCTGGCCAGCTTGAGATTCGTTATGGCGCCTTGACCGAAAGTCCACCTCTGCGTTTTAATGAGCTGAACACGGATCTAAGCTTCGCGGATCTCAAAGACCTTGCATTTCCGCTGGATACATTCAAAGATGAAGATTTACTTCGGATGAATCCCTTTGAGCCTGACTTCGAGAATGGCCTCCCAGTGCTTACGGCTCAAGCGAATTTTTTACGTGGAGGATGTGCACTTGTGTTATCTGTCGCTCCTCCGGCTTCAGATGGTACGGCTATGTTGAGTGTCACACGGGTATGGGCCGACCATTGCAGTTCTCTGATGAATGATGGGCGTCAACTGAATGGCGAATTTCACGCGAAGAGTTTGTCTCTGCCTCCTTTGCCCTACGCAGGCTCTGAAAGAACTATTTTGCATGGCGCATGCAAGGAAGCCAAAGTGGTAGAATGCCTTGATCAAACATCGTTCGAAACATGTTCGTTGGTTGGACTCGATAACGGACAGGGATTTTCGGACGATGCTCCTCTTGGTGATTCAACTGCTGGATTCTCAGACGACATGAAGCCCAGTCTATTTTATCTTCCTCAAGCAGCATATAAAGTCCTTCGCAAAGAGTGCATCGCCGAACTTGGCTCCACAGACGTGTCAGGAAACGATCTTATCTGTGCATTGATCTGGAAAAGCGTTGTTCGGGCATGCACAGCAGTTCAAGATGCCCAATCCAGCGAAGAACGGCCCCTCGGAGCACAATCAGAGCTCTGCATACCTTTCGATGCACGAGTTGAACTCATAGACTTATTGCCAGCCAACTACCTGGGAAATCTCAATTTTGAATCCAGACTAATTTGTCCTATTGACTATCTTGTGACAAAAGAAACCAGCATACCTTGCCTAGCGAAGATGATCAGAACACATACAACCAAGCTTGGAAGCGGCAAAAGCTTGCTGGATGCTTATACTCTCTTGAACTCTGCCCGGGACTATAAACAGGTGCCACAGATGCGCGCACCCCGCATGCGATTGGCTTCTGTTGGTATTTTGTCTCCAATGATGCTGCCTTTCAACGAGGCTTGCTTTGGTGCTCAAACCTTCGGTAACGGGGGTCGTCCAGAAGCGTTTCGTCCATTGATGGGCGCTTGTAATAGCGGATTTCGTACCTGCTTTGTCGTACCGAGGAAGTCTCATGGCGGGATTGAGTTTGTTTTGACATTGTCGAAGCAGGAGATGAACTTTCTTCTGAGAGATGCTGAATTTAATGACTATGTTCTGCACATGGCATGAGACTAGATAGCATTTTCCTATATTTACACAAGGCTGACTCTAAATAACCGGCGGTGTCTTAGGCACCATCATGACTCCTCAAAACACCGTATCATGAATCTTGTTGTATTTGTTGAGTTAATCATAATACAGAAGAATAATCAAAGTACAAAAAAAAATTTGAATTGCTTTATCCGTGGATATTCAACTGCCATTTTTGGATTTTCTCCTCAAAGTTCATACAAGTCACGTATGTTCTGACCCTCCTTAGCCGTTGTCTTGATGGAAGAAATAATCTTTGTTACATCCGATCTCTTGTATGGCACATCATGACCTCCGTCATGATGATGAACCTGTCGAATCGAAGGCGAGCAAAGTCCTTGGGCTATTCGTGACTGCTCTCCAATGTAGGGCGAGTCCTTTAGGCCTGTCACATGTACAGTGGGAATCCTTATTCGGTCAGGAAGCAAATCGGGATGTATCAAGCGTGGAATCCCCTGAACTTCACCCGCTCCAAGAAAGTCGACTGTCGTATTGGGTAAGATCATTCCAACACCCATTGCCTGCATTGCCAGAACGAGCTGTAGATACTGTGCAAGTATCCGTTCGGTCGGGTCCTCCAGCAGCGGCATGAAGTCGCCCTCCGGAAACTCAGACCTGAATATTACATGCTCATCGTCGAGCCATCGCTGGAGAAGCTCCTCGCAATAGCTCTCATTGGGTGAAGCTATAAATATGGGGGAGAAGAAGACGGCAAATGAAAATGGAGGTGAAGCGTCTTTGCGTTGGGGGTCAAGCATATAGGAGATAGCGAGCGCAGCGCCCAAACTGAAACCAAAGACACCATCAAAAGGGCCATGTTCTTGGATAAATTTGTCTAGGTGACTTTGTGCCTCACGCACCTCGCGTGGTGTGAAGCCTGTAGTGTACGAATGGAAGGGCCCGGATACCCAATTGGGAACGCCTGAAAATCATGAGCATCCAGTCACAAGTCTCTTCCAAGGTTCCAGCAAGGCAGAAATGAGATTATGCTCACCAGGCCCTCTTCCACAGGGTACTGCGCCCTCAAAGAATACGAACTGGTAGCTCGTGCCTAATCCTCTTATAAACGGGGCCAACTGCTGCTTGAGCATTGAAGTTGACGAACCCAACCCATGGAGAGCGAGTATCTTCATCGTGTAGACATTTGGAGTAGTGAATAACTTTCAGCTGCTCATATCTCCAGGGAAAAAGGCAATCTAGCGGTCACCTACTTTGTTCTGATCATCTACCAACATTTCCTCATTCGGTCTCTCCCGGCTCTTTCTACTTTCAGATCATCCGACGCACGTTCGTATTGAGTATTGTCTTCTCTGTCATTGGATAGATCGAAACCACCTTCTTTCGCTGCGAACTGGTTTCCACAAGGCTGCTCCAATCCTGCAAATTCCTCCCCGGGTCTCGCTAATCGCAGTGTACAGTCCCATACAAACACCACAAACCGGGCGATGTCTTCGATACTCATCAAGATACTAGGCGTATCCATCGGCATCTACTGGCTGTGGAAAGCCCTCAATTCTGGTCGTCGTCTACCCAAAGGCCTTCCTATCGCGGGCGCCAAAGAGAGTGACTGGTTTCCCTATTGGCAAGCATTATGGCGCAATTCATTTGATGTTAAGACAGCCACTCTAGATGCCTACAGGCATCACAAAGATGAGGCTGCAATCCTTCCAGTCGCCGGCCCTGGAGGTCAAACCTTTGTGTTGCTTCCGGCATCCGAAACCAGATTGGTGACAGAACAGCCCGACACGGTGCTGAACCTGCGAGAAGTCATTGTCGAAGGACTTCTCTATCACTATACCGTATCTGACAATTTTCTTATTTCACATCCAACACATAAAAAACTCATTACAACGACGTTGACGAACCAAATTGGCAATATCCTCCCAGACCTCGCCGAAGAGACAATGTGGGGCGTCACACACTACTGGGGCACTGATACAGACTCATTCCGAGATGTGACCATCTGGGAGAGCATGGGCCGCATTGTAGGGAGCGCAACCAACCGTGCCTTTGTTGGTCTTCCCTATTGCCGAGACCCAGCGCTCCTCGATGCCGGTTTTGGTTTTGCACAAGCAGTGCCTTTGAGTGCACGGCTTTTGAGCTTCGTCTGGAAGCCTTTGCGTCCATTGGCTTCGCCATTGCTGACTCTTCCCTGTCGCTTGTACGAGCATCGGTTTGCTCGGGTACTCTATCCTGAGATTCAACGACGAATGCGAGAATTTAGTGAACCTAGATTACATTCCTCGCACTCTGAATCAGACCGAAAGTCCGAAGAGAAGAATGACTTCCTACAATGGAGCATCAAGCAAGCCTTAGACAGCGGTGACCCTCGCATGTGGAAGCCCAAGACATTGGCAGGTCGCATTCTTCTCTTGAATTTGGTCTCAATCCACACTTCCTCCCTGACTATCACAAACGTCATCTTGGATCTGGTTTCATCTAACCCGGAAGTGATCCAAGAGCTGCGGGACGAGATCAAGACGGTGTTGGCCGAGTCTGGCGGAACATGGACAAAAGCCGCTTTGGTAAAAATGGAGAAACTCGACTCAGTGTTTCGCGAGAGCGCCCGTCTAAACACCTTGGTTGCGATCGGTCTCCGCCGAAAGGTCGTCGCGAAGGAGGGATTTACCAGCTCAGCTGGAGTTCACATTCCGTGTGGTAACTTTTGTGCAGTCCACAATATCGGTGTAGTCCACGACGAAATTGTGTTTCCAGACGCAGAGACCTTCAAGCCTTTCCGATTTGTTGGGCTACGCCGTGATATCAAGACGGAGGATTCCACGGATGATCATGTGCAGCGTGCGCGTCTCACATTTGCTGCGACGGGCACCGATTACCTTGCGTTTGGCAATGGTCGACAGGCTTGTCCTGGCCGGTTCTTTGCTGCAAGTGAGCTGAAGATGATGTTGGCGTATGTTTTGATGTATTATGATCTGGAAATGATGGAGTCAAGGCCATCTGAGAGATGGCTTGGGATATTGCGCATCCCGGCGCCAGATGCAAAGATAAGGATTCGACGACGAAAAGAAAGTATTTGATGTTGTTTTGGAGGCAAATACTGTAGGATGAGCCATTTTAGACTAAATTGTGATGTCTAGTGCCTTATTCTTCTCTTCGCTTTTATGGTACCCTAACTCTCTAGATTTGGTCTTAGAAGCCCATAAACGTCATCCCGACCTGAAATTTGGTCTAGATTTGTATGTCCGTTTTATCCGTCGATCTATAAAGCCTAGCAGACTCGGTTGAAGCTATTCAGTTGGTTTATCATTCATAGTCACCAGCAGGAGATGGATGACAACTAGCATAAGAATTATTTCGAGGACAATCATTTCGCATCTAATCGAGTAGACATATTGCTAGCTAGTAACTACCCATGTCCTTATTCAACATATACCGTGTGCCTTAAAGAGCAGTCAATCTAACGTAGCAATGCCTTGGTACTCGAAGAATGCGTTGGTGTGCTTCGAGGCCTGAAAATTCCTCCGGGAGTGCCTCAAACTTGAAGTTCAAAACAAGCATGGTCAGCATGATGCGAAATTCTTGAAGAGCAAGGCTTCGGCCTAGTAAATAATTAGCATGGAGTAAATCGGACTGCAAATTCTGCACACCCCAAGGAGAAATAGCAGGACTTATTGATTGAACATACCATAACAGACGCGAGGGCCAGCAGAGAATGCCAAGCGAGGGAACATGCGTGGATCAAAGCTCCCGTCTTCGTGGAGCCACCGCTCAGGAATAAACTCGTCCATACAATTCGGGTCCCAATGTGATCGAAAGTTGGCCTTGGATTGTTGCGATGTAACACTTCGCAGCTCCTCGGGTATATATAACGGCTTATCGCCGCCAACATATGGGTTGCATACTACCTGAGCGCCTTTGGGGATGAATTGCCCTAAAACTGTCGTATCAGTGGTAGCAACGCGGACCAACCGGGAAGAGACATTCCCCATTCGCAACGTTTCTTCAATCCATGCATCCATATAAGGCGTTGACTTAGACAGAATGTTCTCTGCTAATGGCTGACTGCCTTCTGATCTCTCAGGGTGGATTGCGAAGAGAGAATTACGCAGCCTTGTTTGTTTCTCGGGGAAGTGCGTTAAGAACGCGATGGCCCATGAAAGTACCACTGCTTTCGTCTCGTGGCCCTATAAATCAATCATCTGAGCGGTTATTCACACGCAAGTAATCCTCTCGGAGAATCTGCTTACGCCAATCAACAACATGAGAAGCTCATCACGAACTGCCTCATGATTTTGTGTAACACTTCCACTCTCGGAGCGACGAGCAAGGAATTCTCGTCGCAATCCTAGGACTAACGCAGAGGTTTCCTCTTGCGCGAGCAATTGTTCATCGGATAGCTCTGAAAGCTGGGACCTCGCCTCGCTCATTACTTCGTCCACAATCTTGTTCTTCACGGCTACCTTTTTCCTATAAGCGGATCCTTGTCTCAAAATCCAATGATGTAGTGGCTGAGAGAAAGAGGCGAAGGTCTTCTCAACAGTCTGAATGAGGAGAGCGATGTATTGGTACATTTCAGGCTTTGCGCCGACAGTCAGAACAGCCGGGGAGTCTTTTGACGTTGGTTGCGTTATATGCTTTGCTCCAGATACGACTTGTTCACGCTCACCACGCACGGCCTCCAAATCTGTGCCGAAAACCACCTTCCAAATAACGTCGAAGGCGGCTAAATCGATATCGTCGAAGAAGTAGAACGGCCGACCATCAGCAATGGAAGCTTTTGCCTTGAGCAATTCGACCAGCTCGAGAGCAACTTGGTGCATTTTGGGTGCCGCGACGCGGCGCAGGAAAGCCGCACCCATCACTCCCTCCCAAAAGCGTCTCTGGGCCTTCCATTCTGGAGTGGTCGCCTTGACAAGACTGCAGTGGGGAACGATAGGGCGGAAAGCGTGGCGGGTTCGTGGAGCGCGGTCAAATTCCTTGGTTCGGGTGCTGAGAATGTCCTTGACTTCTCGGACGTCATTAATGAAGATGATTGGCTTTCCGAAAGGTCGCAGGAAGAGCTGGACCACAGGGGACTTCAATTTCCTGCATTGTTCAAACAAGAACTTCGCAGGGTCCTGGGTGGACTTGACTGCTTCAATAAGTTCCGGGATGTCTCCCCATAATCGTTTGGATGCTGCGTTATTGTATGGGATTTGAGCATATGGCTGTGGATAAGCTGATCTGTAGGCTCGGATCAAGAAAACGGACAGCCCGAAGACAACAACGTATAGGCCGATCATGATGCAACACAGAGTGATGTGTGTAGGATACTCTCAGAGGAAATCCGTTGAATACATCCCAGTTTCTAAAAACGAGAATGATCTTGCGTGCATCAACGATCCGTAACAGGTAACATCCGACTGCTTGCTTCTCAAAGGGGGCATCTCCGCCGACAAAAGGGATAAAGGTTCGTACGAATTTGAACCCTTTTGATTTCAAAATACTTCGCTTTAAGCATAGTCACCTGTTCAATATAAGCCATGCTACTCTACTCGATGATTGCACAGTCAAAACGAGTAGTTGGGCAGCTGATATGTCTTCTGGTATCTTATCGGGTCTCTTATCCTCGTTATCCTCACATCTTATCTTAAATCTTATCGGTTATCGATGATGGATCTCCAATTGAACCCCCAAATTAGGAAGTAAGAACTTGGCATTTAACATCCATCGCGAGTCACAGCACGTTTCACTATGTGTAAATATCTCCGTATAGACACACACTTCATAGACTATAGATATTTAAGCGAAGCCTGCACCTAACTACATCTCTGCGAACAATGATTCTGAATTGCTGTTGTATGGAATACCAATGGCAATTAGCATGCAAAGCCTTAGCATTGCTCAATGAAGTCATGCAAAGCTTAGGGGGAAATGCTGAAAGTGTCACTCGAGTGTGTTCGACCGTGTAAAATGTGATACATCTGTTTACCTTGATTGGCAACCTCCGAGTGAAGTATAACCCAAGAAATATCCGACTTCGCGACCCAACTTTTCATTTTTCCCCCTCATTTCCAATATCCTACCAATATTGTCATGTCTGCCTACAATATGAAAGGCAAAATTACTATTGTTACAGGAGCTGGCTCCGGTATTGGTCATGCACTGGCCGAGATCCTGCTCCAAGCCGGCTCAAATGTCGTGTTCGCCGACCTGAGTCTTCGACCCGAGGCTGCGTTGACAGTCCAAGCACATCCCCTCTCTACAGATAGATATACCCCAGCCGCTCTATTTCATAAAACAGACGTGACCAACTGGGCTCAGTTGAGTGATCTATGGGAAACAACAATGAAGGTATTCGGACAAATTGACGCCATTGCCAACGTAGCGGGTGTTTATGAACCACCATCAAGCAATTTTTGGAAACCGCCTGGTGTCTCACCTGAATCGAAAGACAAATCCAATGCGTGTATTGGACAGTATACGACGATATCAATAAATTACATCGCTCCGGTTCGCCTCGCCCAGATGGCAATAGATTATTGGTGTCAGAACCCTCATGTCAAGGGCAACTTTCTGGCCGTGTCAAGTGTGGCTGCCTACGTGCATTCGCTGGATAGTCCGCTCTACATGTCAAGCAAAGCAGGTCTTGTTAGTTTTATCAAAAGCCTTGGGGAGCTGAACGACCATCTTGGAATCCGCATATCGGCAGTTTGCCCAGGGACTGTGATCGTAAGTTCATCTTGAAGTGCCTTTTGTTGGCGTAGAAGTATCTATCACTGACAAGAACATATAGACTCCAATGCTCGAAGCCAAATTTAATGAGAAGTTGGAGCAAGACGGCACGTCTCTCACCCCCAAGAATGCGCTGGGGTCATTCTTCGCGTTCTGCAAGAGCCACAGTGGGGTCGAGGCAGTATAGTTGAGGCAACTAAAGCAGCCAGTGAGAAGGGCTCGCAAGTTACAGTCCGTGACGTTCGACTTGAGGCCTTGTATCCATCCGCGCCTGCAATCAGTGGGCTGGGCGCACGAGTTACCGCGGGAAAGCGGCGACTGATAGCTCATCTGCAAGAGAAGGGATTAAAGCCATCAGTTCTGTAATTTAAGAACAATACGATGCTGTTACGCAGAATATTCATGTATAGTTTGCAGTAAATTCGCCCCAAATCAGGAACCAAAAGTTGTAGTAGAATTAAAAGTACAGTCTGTGGGATAACAGTATGTTTGTCCCTCATGTCTTGTTTTTGAAAGCTCTTCTAGCCATATATCAGCTAGCCTCAGATTTCTCCCGAAAGAATAATTTCTCCTATTTCACCCTTTGCGTATAAAAAAAGCAACGCCGATTAAATCGCCGGAAAACCAGCATGCAGTGTAGCCATGACGAGTAAGTCTAGGTCATCGCCCAGAAGGCCTTGAATTTCCGCATGAAGACGCGGATAGAAGTCAGATCTTAACCGCCACCCGCAGCAGCCGGGACATTGCATTTTTTGTACTGTGAATAATCAGTAAAAGGGATCTTCACATCAGGAGCAGCGTTCACTTACCGACATGAAAATTGAGCATACCAAGCTGAGAGCAGCGGCCACATAGACACAAATGAAACTTTTCACGAATCAGTATTTTATCCAAATAACGACCATCGGACACTTACATCTTTTGCCACGCATTGACGATGATATCAAGTGCTTGATCCCGCAGCGACTCAGAGAGCGATGAGAGAAGTCGGCCACTGGTTCCGGAGACAATTTGCCTGACTTGATCCTGGGGATATTGGGGAAGCAGGGCGACTAGATCGCTTGTCGCGAGGTTGACGAAGATGGCACCGCTAATTGATAACCCGAACGTCATACCAGTCAATTGAGCTAGGAAGTCTGTGTTAGCTAGGAAAACGGGGAAAGAAGTGGGGAGGGGGGAACTAACCTAGCAGCATGAGAGTCAGCCCGTTGGGAGCCTCGGATGGAGTCACGACAGCCTGAATAACTCCAAAGGCAGCCTGGGTATAGGCGCCAGCTCCCAGACCCAGTATAATCTCAAGTCCATAGATAACGCCAGATGAGGTGTCGACATGAACAATGGTCGCTGTTGGCTCGGACGTTAGCAGACGGTCATCGGGAAAGTGCAGGCTGTGGGTGACTTACACATCAAGACAGCTGGAATAAAGGCAAGAATACTGCCACCTAGATACCAGGGTTTGTAGTAACCGAAATGAGACATCATAGCCCCGCCAACTGGAATGGTAGTAATCAATAGGAAGATGAATGGCAGTAGGCGGACGGCAGATTGAATGGCATCATCTCCTTGGGTAAACTGGAAATAGATGGGAACGTAATAAACAGTGACGTAAGACACCGCGCCCACTGCTGCACAGGATATGAAGAGCAGAATTGGCTCTTTCTCGGCAAACAGGTGGATTGGTAAAATGCGCTTGTCCATCGAGGTGGCGATATTGAAGGCCTGCTGAAGGGCGAAGACGATCCATAGAGCGCCAGAGACAACAAAGAGCGCAATGATCTCTCCGCTGTTCCATGCATAAAGCATTCCTCCAAAGTTGGTAGCCATGACCAGAGTAGTGAATGCCCCGACACTAAGCACGGTGCCCACCCAGTCGAAGGTAGCTAGTTTCTGCCATCGCGTGGTTCCGGGGAGGGGATCGTTGGATGGGATGACGAACACATAGGTCGGTAGTAGGATGGCACCGAATAGCAGGTTGATGTAGAAAGCCCAGCGCCAGGTATACAGCTCAAATGCGCCGCCGACAACGGGGCCCAAGACCGTGCCGAGACCCCAGACCAAGCCGCTAGGATTGAGTGTCAGTTGGTTCCGCGGGCATTGTTTGGAAAAGTATTCTCACCTCAAACTGAGCCACTTTGGCCGTTCCTGGTTGGTAGTGTTCATGGAAATCAGGGCAAGTAGCCCGAAGTACATTCCATTACCACCCGCACCGGCAAAGACTCGCCCGACGATCTCAGCGTCCATTGATGGTGCTGCGCCACAAAGTGCAGAGGCTGCCATAAATATGACGGCAGATACAATGAACACCCACTTGGCATCGAAAATTGAGTACAGTTTACCGAATGGCAGGATCATTGCCATTCCTCCAATCATGAATCTGTCAATCGGAGCTTGTCAGTTGGCGATATCCCTTCCGAAGTTGATTATTTCCACATACCCAACCGACAGCCATGGTAAATCTTCGACCGCATTGAAATCGTTCACAATTACCTATTCCAGATCATGGACATCGGTCAGTATGTGCCTCTCCTTATCAAGAGCGGTTATGGTGGACATACCGGGGCGATGTTGGCAACAATTGTATTATCGAGAGAATAAACGAAAATGGCTGTCAGGGTGCTAACAAGGAATATGAACCACTAAAGTAAGAAGCAAAGTTAGCAATTCAATTCGATTTCAACCTTCAATATCGTCAAACGAGAAAAACTCACTCTGATGCCAGTAATCTGTCGTTTTTCTTGGGGATCCGACAAATCGCTCGGGGCGAGCTTTTCGGAATCCGGCAGAAGCTCGGGGCTGGAAGTAGAGTTTGAAGACATCGCGAAGGTTTAGAGTTGAAATCCACACAACATGAGAGCTTAATAGCTGTATAACGAAGTATATAGCCCTTTAAAAAGGCCATCAGCTCTTCTTCGGTGGAGACATTTGTCAAGTCGGAGCAATTTCTTCCCGCCACAAAGGTTGGATGATTCATTTTACTGCAACCAACTGTACGCCGGTCCAGGAACTGATTCGTTGTTGTGTGATTTGCCCCTGGCGGAGACATAAGTAGTTCGGCTGATCTACCGGCCGATGCCCCGGAAAGTCCCCGAAAAGAGAAGTCTCCGCGTATGACTAACATGACTAACGCCCATTTCAAGGTTGGGACCCCGGTACAACATAAGGTTGGGCCCGTGATACCTTAAGTTTATATTTAAACCACTCCAAACCTGTCATGGAATATGTCAGCAGGATCATTCGAGTTTCCCCTTCGCTGCTGAGTGTTTGGGAGACTTGACTTCTGACCTGCTCGTGTAGTGTGGAAATTAATTTCCTAAGTGACATGAACGCCTTTGTGAGGCTTCCTCCACACTGGTGGATCTTTTGTTCCCAAGTAACCTTGAACCACATAAAGTTTACTTCCTCTACTGACCCCACCAGTGTGGTGATCTCTCAGCTACTGCACTACAGAGGATGGATGCCGATTATTTGGAGTTCTTAGACTCCATTCTCAACGAGCGTCTACCAGATAACCAAGTGATGTTTAAATCCCAGCCAATACATATCTCACAGTCCGCAGAATCCTTTTATTATCGAGAGGCCTTTCACAAAGTGTTGACCCGAGTAAAGGAGTTTTCATTGGTGCTCTCCTTGCCAGGGGGCGAGCCAAAACTGTCCGCTATGCAAAGGCGAAGTACCTATCAATCGTCTTCGCAGTTCAAACCTTATTGCCAGAAGTTCGAAAGTGGAGATTGACACCAACTCAGATTAGCTTCATTTGCTAGTGACCCAGTGTCTCTCCAGTACGGCGTATGTTGCCTTATGGGACTAGTAAATTTAGTTAAATAGTACCTGCGGATCTCCGTTGGTTGGTTTTCGCACTCGAAGTTCAATTTTTGCTATTCATACAATCATTTGTGCTATTTTTGTCGGCTCCGTGCGACCACATAGGTCCATTGGCCCCTTAGTTCATAATCATACACCCGCCTAGACCTCATGGTCGAGTTTCGCGATCATTTCCCAGTGTCTATCATTTTTCCATGGTCATCCATCCGTTCACTGGAATTTTCCATCCCTGTCCACTTAGGAAGACCATCCGGAAGCTCTATCATGCGAGACTCATAAAAGATATGACACCTAGCGGTATAGTCAGCTTTGCACCCTTGAAAACCCACAAACTCATGTACATACGTTGGCTTGAATATTTCCCTCTTCTGTCTTTGCTCATCACTGGATCCCTCAAGCTCAATCAATTGAGGAAATATCAAACACACATTCCTGCCTTCATCCATGATAAGTGTCCGACAATTCGCGCAGGACACCTTAGTGGGCAAATCATAATCCTGGGATTGATGGGTCGACGAATAGAATACCAGACCGTGCGAGCCACTGGTAAATGACATATCATTCTTGTGGAAGATGGCAGCCCACTGAAGAGGGGCACCGTGGGCAACCTGACAGCCACGACAATGACAGTACTTTGCATTGAGCGGTTTCTCTCGCTTCAAAACGTATGCCACCTTTCCACAGAGACACTTCCCGCGCCACTTGACGGGACCGAATTCCGCCTCGGTTTGTGCCGAGTATGGTGGGCGATGCTTCCATTCCTCTTTCTCTAAGGTATGTTCCGGGACTCTGTTGGTTGCGGCTGGGCAGGGGAGAGGATCAGCGGGCTCGAGGAACCCCATTTCAGACATGATGTGTGGTGTAGAATAATATAGCGACCGGGATTTGTAAAAGAAAGGTGCAGTTTGTACCTGAGAAACAAGAAACAAAAGGAGCCGATTGTGGACGGCCCTAGATTTTGTCCAGGGTTTCCTCACATATAAATAGACCTTAGTCCAATGATGTCAGTCGATGGCCACAAACTAAGGAACTCGATGTACTCCGCACACCGTAAATCAGAGGAACTGGGAAGCGAGTGCTGATCTTGCACGTACAGCGTCCAACGTCCTTCAGTCCCAAAAGACGGAACTTGTCCGACCGTGGACTACCAATGATCGCATGAAGGAATTGACTGAGGCCTAGATCCAGCAATGGCCTTGATTCTTGTACTGCGCCGATCGAGCAATTCGGCAAGAAAAATGTTGGAAAATGGGTTGGTTGACTCGGTGATGTCATGGGCATTCACTCTGGAATCATGTCTGGATAGGCCCTAGACCGGCTCCATATATTTGAGTTGGAAAGAGGACAACGGCTTTCACTGTCTTCAAGTCTCTGTACAACGATATACCATGTTATGTTTTTTGAGCCTCGGAATCATGAAACAACGCGGGTCTTGATTGGGTGTTTCATCCCCTGTTAGGGGCTGAGAGAGCTGAGGGGAAGAGCCTATGGGGCATCGCGCTTCCCCGGCATCTTTCATCTTTGACGCTCTCTTTGAATAATATTTTTCAACCTCCCATTCCCAGTCAGAATGGGCCTTTTTGATAAGCTACGGCGAAGCTCAGGGCGAAGTTCACGACGAAGTGGGACTGCGACCGAGCCGCCAGCTCCCCGCTTTAACGTGTCCAGCCAAGACTACACCCAACAGCTTCCTCGGCCAGTTTTGGCGCGTATTTTCTCCTTTGTTTGCCCTCATACTATCGATAATACATATGGGACTTCCGAAGAATCTGCAAGCGATGGCTGCATGCTATGCGACATGCGCGATCTGGCGCACTGCGCCCTCGTAAGCAAGCAGTGGTGTTCGAATGCGCAGGTGCTACTGTAGGGATTCCCCATGGCTATTTTTTTTTTTCTTTCAAGAAGAACGAGTCTCATACCAGTGTCCTAAATCTAGTTATACCAATGTCCGAATCGACCCCGTTCATTATTGTCAACTCGAATTTGAATTAGCCGCCAAGCGAAAGCGCCGCTCGTTCTTTGACCGCAATGGCGATCCGATCGATGCCCCTCAGGTCCGTCTGGAACTGTTCATGCGAACAGTTCGGGAGTCGCAGGGGCTAGGGAAGAAGGTCTTGTCACTTCGGATGCCATATATGACCCGAGAAGCCAACAAGGCCAATATTGCCCGCACGATCTCCGTCCTTCCCAATCTTCGTTTTGTTGACCTGCCGGTGGGTCTATATAGCGACGAGTGGTCGTGTCTACCTTTGAAACAGGAGTTGATGGCAAATTGTCCCGAGTTGCGTCGGATGGCCTATCGTCGGGGCGCTGAGGGCAGTTTTTCGCGTCTGCCGGGATCTCGCCTTTGGATGAATTTGGAGGTGCTCGAGCTCTCCGGGGTGCATATGGAGGCGAGCACTCTGCGCGGTGGATTGGCTGCCTTCCCGCATCTTCGTGAACTCGTGCTCGAAGATTTGCATTGGCTCACAGATTCCGCATTTGCAATCGACCTGCCTCTTCCGCCATTCCCTGCGGTCCAGTCTTTTACACTTCGCGATACCCCCAATGTCACGGCAAGCGGGCTTGCCAAATTCCTTTCCTTACGAGCAAATCGAGCGACCTTGAAAAATTTGACGTTATCTTCTACCGGCGTCGTTCCTTCGCAACTCCATTCTATCCTATCTGCAGCGCCATGCCTCGAGACTCTTTCTGTTATTCAGGAGGTCTCCAGCTCATTCCCCATGGAGCAAATCCCGCCTATGGCATCAGGGTCATTGTATCTGCTGCACTACGAAATCACATCTCAGAATGATACTCATGGGATGCCACCGGTGGTATCCTCGTACTATACCTATCTAATCTCATCCTTGATGTCCCGAACCTTACCTGCCCTGCGGGATTTATATGTTCGCGATTCCCAATTCCCCGACACCTTGTTGCTCATGCCCCCACCACGACTCTTCGGAGGCGGCGAAAACGGGCCTCAGATGAGGGGTGGTCTCGCGCAGCCCTTGAATGTGTATAGCAAAGGTCTGGATGAGTTTGAGTGGAATTTCACACCCTACGACCCCAGCCCAGCGCCCGGTCGCCGCGACTCCCGTACGAGGCCCATAAGCTTCCACGAGGCCCAGCTGAACCGGTCTTGGGGTGGCGATTCGCGCAAGAGTGTTCTCGTCGGTAATGGATTTGGTGGGTTCCTGGCTGTGCCAACTGATGACGAGCGACCGAAGAGTAGTCAGGGACACCATCGGCGGTTGAGTAAGCAGGATCTGTGGCGTTGAGGGTTTGGCAGGGTTATATATCACTGGATTTCACTATGTGAACTAGTCAGCATTTTATGGATTGTGTTGACTCGTGGACAAAATTGCTCGCTGGACAGAAAACGCGCTTCATGAATCCACGATCGGGTATGAGATACACAAATTTCTAGAAAGAATAGAATGTTCAATTCATTCAAGCATAATCTGGCAATATACACGCATCACTATTTCGCGGTCTCGGTCTGTTCTGGCCACTTTTCTGGCAGCCGTAAACCGCGCCATACCCACTGTTTCTGGATGTCAGTGTCAGTCATATCACAATAGCCATAGGTCTGGCAATAACACTCCCGTTGGTCAAGACAAAATTGAGCCGGTTTCCCAAATATCACTATGGATGGTATTAGCACAAGATCGAAGAAACGCACGAGAGGAACAGAAAGACTCACTATGCCACGAATATTCCATAATACGCCCACTGATCCCCGCTTCCAAATCCGTTTCCATCAACCACCGCTGCAGACGAACGTAATGCTCAAGGCTTCGTTCATGGATCTTCCTCTTCGATAGAGCGAATTGACTACAGCACGGCGTTCCGACAACCTCTGGGACCTTCGCGCGTGGAAACAACTCCATAAATCGATCTGGATACTCGACTGCCGTTGGATGTAGTTGGTCATCTGGCCTTTCGCGGAGATATCGAGCAGGCTCAAGCTCTCTGGGGCAGCCGACGCTCCAGGCGCAACGCAGATTTACATAGCCAGCCTCGTGGACGAAGTCAAGGTTGAGATGGGAGATAGAGATGACGGAGTCGTACAGCGGGTTATCGACATGCCATTGGTAGCGGCCTCCGTGCAGGAAGACTGATATCTCGGGAAGTGATGAGTATCGATCAATAATGTAGCTGATTACAAAAATAATCAGTATGCAAGCAATTTTGATATCGAAAAAGGAAGTATTGAAAAACGCACGTAAGATATACCATAGCTTCGTTGCCCTTATTCACAGGCACGGTCAAGGCCTTGTCATTATGTTCCGCGTCAGCGCGGTATATGTTTGCCCGCCAGTCTGGCAGATGCTCTTCTACCCAGGACATATTGCTGGCCTGCATAGCGGCAAGAACCAATTCCTTCTCGGCGGGAATAAAAGCATCAGGAGCACTTTCATCTTCATCGTCCACCACGATGATACCTTGGATTGATTTCCAGCTGGCATCCACATCAAGGGCTTGGTCGAGAACGATTTGATATGCCAGAAGCAGGAATATCGCTGTTAGGCCAAGATAGATGAAAAGCCGCGACCGTGAGAAGCCGGCATCGCGGGGTGAGACACAATGCCGGAGCGGGGAATATAGCCACCTCATTGCATTGTTTTGTTTTTATACTAGAAAATCAGCAGAAAACAAAGAATCAAGGCAAAGTGCGATCTTTCATATTGATGCGCATAGAAGAAAATACCCAGGTACGTGTATAATAGGGCAGGTACCTAGTTCTCTGACGTAGTCTCGGCGTATTTCCATGGTTACATGAGCCAAGTCAACAAGATACTTGTAAACAGATTAATTGGACCTTCAGAAGGTACAAATAGCAATCTTGGAAGCTGATCTCGGACTTGTCATCCACTTGCAGTGCCCAGGTGTACAAAGTACACAGTCCCGCTATTTATGGACCTTAGGGCTAGGCCGAAAAAGGACATCCCGAGGTCTTCAACTTACACTGCTACATTTAGGTCGACATCTACCTGGTTTGACTGGATCTTCCGACATAGGATGGAATATTTACTATAATACCTTGCTTTGTACTCCTTGAAGTTTCTGAAGGGTTGATATTGGGTACGAAAATAAGTAATATATTCTGCAAAATAATGATTGAATAAGGAAATTCTATAGATACAACAAAATAAGAGAGGGACAAACGAGACCATGCTACTATAGATCACTATCATTACTCACCTGAGTTCATCGCTTACAGCTGGTCTTCCTCAGTCATATCAACATAGCTCGCCTTTGAGCTCCGAGTCCTCAAGTTATACCGGGGCGAAGCACCATCCTCCTCTTGGGTCGCAGATACAGAGCTCTGCATTGCTGCAGAGTAGCCTAAGTCCATGGATTCAGGTTGAAGCATAAATAGACTGTCATTGTCATCTCGTTCACCGGAGTCCATGGATGGAAGCCCTGACAGATCAAGGGAGGTCTGCCCATGGGGATCGATGTCCATGTCCCATGACAGGCCCAGGCCAGATGGATCAAGGAATAGCCCTTCCGTAGCGTTATCGTTCAGCAACTGACCGAAATCAACATTGTTGAGATCGGTCTCAGCCCAGTTAGTTCCCTGTGTCAGGTCGGATATATTCGCCTCACGCTGGGGCAGAGGATGATCATTCGTAAAACTGTCAAAGTCAATGTCCTGCAAGTCTCCTCCGCTCCAGTTTACAATCTGTGTCCAGTCTCCTTCGGTCGTATTGACGGGGGCCACGGCAGCTGCATCTGGAATCGCTCCGGGGGTTGGGCCTCGACCCAGGTGGTCAAATACAGCTTGCTCCTCGGCACTAAATTGAAGAGACTCTCCCAAGGAAAAATGTGGCTCCTCTAGGGCTTGCGGCAACATAGCCTGGAAGTCCTGGTGAGACCGACCCACTGAGAGCATGGACTGGTTGGAACTCTGCGTGGTAGGCGAGCTTATGGGAGAGTCTCCAGGTGTTGCAGGGAGATAATGTCGCTGACTATCAAAGCTTTCAAAGGGATGCGGCTGCAAGTAAGTAACATACTGATAGTTTGACCTTCTCGGGTTCTCTCGTGGTGGGGGGTGACTATCCATATACGGATGAATAGACCTAATGGCAGCTGAGTCGCCGGGGAACTGAATCGTGGGAACTACGATATCAAGAGTGTCTAACCACAGCCCCCGTGTCATATGCCTATTGAAGTCAGCAGACAGCTGGCGTAGCTCAGCAAATTCCGCCTCGCCAAATTTAGTGCGCCTCCTCCCTCTCGCTGAGCGCACGGGATTCAGCCGGCGATATCCACAGTACCGAAGGATTGCAGGAAGCACCAGCTCCGGTCGATAATCAGTGACTTCCTTCAGGCCTGTAATTTGAAAGCTATTGGTCCCATCAGGGACTGGTCTCCTAGTATACACTGCACGGACTGCAGACTTCAGGGCGAAAGCGGTAGCAGTATCCATGAGCTCACGGAACCTGCGGAAAGCCAGAGCTTGGAGGTCAGTAATCCTAAGAAGAAGAGCAGTTTGGAACATTGCCAAGTGCACACGTAAAAGCTGACAGATCTGAGGGCATGTCACGCAATCATCCGGGGACGGCGGGACAGGGTAGAGACTCAAATCGTTTGCCGAGACTGAATAGTCCCCAGTATAAAAGAAATGAATGAGACTTGGGATCTGCTCATAACTTACAAGAGCTGGAAGAATCAATAGCCTCTTCTCTCCGGTTGCGTGGATTCTCCAGTCGATCCAACGTGTCGACTTGCGGATAACATCCAGGTGAACCGCCCAGCCACGTCGACGCTTGTCCGCGTGTAGCAGTTCGAAATCGGCATCATGGGAGCGGAAATGTCTAAGAAGAAGTTAGCATATATCCTTTAATGGGAAGAGGGCATCTTTTGTCTTACTCGTTCACTTGTTCTTGGAGCTCTGCCTTGCGGCTGCTCAACTCACCCCAACCCAGCCAGACACGAGGCATGCCGGAATGAACAGTGCAGTGATGATGTGGCGGCATGATTTGTTTGTAGAGTCACGATCAATTTGTGTTAGTTTATATAAGTTGGGGGAAGTATATTAGACAAATACCGTGTGATTTCAGTCAACGTGAATGTGGAGTGATGAAGAATAGGGATTGTCCAGGAATCGAGGCCCTTAAGTACTCGACGTGATAATGTAAGAACAACAGCTTCCTTTTTTTGATACAAAGGATACAAAGAACACAAAGACCTTGATCTCCTTTCGAATCAGAAGTCAGAACAATGCAAATAAGAATAGGAGCCTATATATAAGCTAGAGTATCAAGTACCAACATTCTTTGTATCGCCCCCAACCCTTGGCGGGTCCAACAGCGAGTTGTGATTGATTCAAAATGAAAAACCAGTTTCGTGAACATGGCCATTGTGTTTCTGTTCATTATCATCATTAACCCTGAGGCTTGAACGATGTGCATAACCCTCTTTGTCGTTTTTGTTTTTTGGCCTACTGGTCCCATGCTTTCTCTCCAAGAGTATACTATTCTTGGTCAATCATGTATACCCTACTCCAGACATGGCCATTGTAACATTATTTCTCGGATAATCCAATCACTTACCTAGGTAGACTCGTAAACTGTCGCAATCTTCAGTACAGATCGGGGCTGAAAAGAAAAGACACGTATCTAGTTTTATAAAATGAACCAAAAAAAAGTCTGTCTAACTCTAACAACCACTGTCCACTGTCATGATACATATCTATCGTAAAATCATTAGTCGTACAATATACATTGCGCCATGCTTCCGCCCAAATGCATATAGAAAGGAAAGTGCGCTTCACTCAGACAAGAAGAAGGAACAAAAAGAGAAGGAATCAGGGAGGTGACTATTGCTTTCCCAAAATCAAGGCGCGGGCCTGGCGGGGATCGGTACCGAGAACAGTGATGAGGTACTCGATGCTAGCTTCGGAAGCCAAGCGGCGCTTCTCATCTTGGAACTCTTGGTTGCACACTTCCCACGTTGCATCCCGCTTTTGAGGGAGGACTGTCTTGACACGAATCATGAACGCCGCACTGACCGGCCGGTGGTCGGAGGCCCGAACCTCGTGTCGCCGGTAGTCGAGCTGCTTGACACGACCCAAGCCACGGTACAAAATACGATCGCACCAGGCGGGGGAGCGCTTCTTATCACTGGAGTCATACTCGTCCGTGCCAACGTCATATTTATAGGTTGGGGCGAAAGTGATGGGAGACTCGGCGAAGGCGCGCAGGCGGAAACCGGGATTCTTCCGCCGGGAAGCAAGTAGCTGGTCTCGATCCAGGAGTTTTGGTAAATTGTTCTGGCGAACCGCGTCGATGATCACATTGCGAGGAATCGCGTCGATTCGGTAGTTCAGGTCTCCATTCAAAATGCAAATTTCGTGGTCCATGATCATTGATCCATCACCGCCACTAGCGAATTGATCTGTCCGCAGGGTCAGGCTGCTTTCTACGGGAAGGGATTCGGCCTCCAAGATCGCCGCAATGTCATTGTTTCGGTTTGCGGTCTGCGTTTGGCCGGCCGCTAAATGGCAGTTCACAAAGCACATCGAGCTGTCATCCAAGACAAAGCGAAGGACAAGGGCACCCTGCTTGGATTAGATAAAAGTTACAGCAAATGTCAAGTTGATTACGAACCTTGTTCCCATGTAACCCGCCCATCCCACGCTTGATTTCCGAACCACTGATGTTTTTAATATTGTGACGTTCTTTGTGCTTGACAAAAACGCAAGTAAACAATCCAACCATGTTTGCACTATGCAAAAGAACATAGGATTCCTCAAGAGGCATGCACTCGTGAAGGATACGAGTAAGGTACTCGATCCACACGCGATATTGACGACTCATGTGTTCCTTCTCGCCGTTCTCTTTCTTTTTACTACCAAGAAGCAAGCTCTCTATGGCAGTATCAGCGACTATCCACAAAGCAATCAGAGAATAACTTACTAGCTGTGATCTTTTTGTTTTCAAGATCAACCAACTCCTGGAATCCGAAGATCACGATCTCCGGCGGGTCTTTTGGGGTTACAGCGTCTCGGATGAAATTGGAAGTTCGTACGCTGCCGGGAGTAGATGCACCCGCATTCCAGGTCAAGACGACAGCCTTGATTTCTCGGAAATTGCAAAACTCCACATCTCTTGTCTGCATGCGCGCATCTGCAATATGTTAGGGACGCCATGAACGGATGAAAATGATACTTTGCTTACCCAACCAATCATCCTCGAGCATTCCGTCCCAGAGACGAATGCAATTATCAGTGCCAAGCGAGGTAACCTGCAGACGGTTCATGGTCCATACGCTGCTTGTGTCTAATACGAAGCCGGAGACGGGGCTATCGTGGGCACGCCAGTCTTTCTTCACAGTCCAGGGGTTGGTAGACACATCATAGACGTAGATCATGCCGGTTTTATAAGCAGCCCAGAGATAGTCTCCCACAAATCCGAGGCAGTTGATCTTGTATACACTGACGTTGACCACCGCCACACATGCGAAGTCAACTGAAGAATATACAGTGACCTTGCCATCCGCGTGTCCCAAGTATACGCGGCCGCCATTTCGTGTGGTATAGGCTCCAGAAGTCACATCACCTGAGTGCTGCAGCCCAAGGGGTCGTTTGAAGACCTTGAATGAGACATCGTCTCGTGCGGTAGGGCGATATACATGGACGTCCTTTCCTGCTGCCAACCACAATTTATCATCGACTACCATGGAAAATGTGTGGCCACGAGCGACACGTTCGGAGGCGCTGTGGTAGCTGTACTGCAGGTTCGGTGTGCCGGTCTCGTCCGGCAGCCACACGAGCAGTCGCCCTTCATCATCGAAGGTCCACATTTCTTTCTTGTGCCGCAAAATCTGGATGACCTCTCGCCGGGAAGGATACGAACGTGTGGCAACGATGGATTGACTCGGAATATCTACCTCGTGAAGATCGCCAGCGCTGGTGCCAAGCCAGATACGTTTGCCTTCATCTTCCAGTCCTTGTCCTGGCTTGAAAGCAAGAGATAAACTCTTCACAGTCTCGCCATGACTGAGACTCATCACTTGTTCACCTGTAGTAAGGTCCCACACTCGAGTCAGATACCCAGTGGTGCACACATACTTACCACACACAGCGAGCAAGCGGGTATCATACTTCGTCAAGATCTCTTTCGGTCCAGTTTTCAGTAGTGGGGGTCGGCGGTTAGCCTTTGACGAATCAGGATAGTCAGTCCGTGAGATAGTATGCTCTTCCGGCTGCTCTTCTTCCTCCGTGTCCGTACGCACCACCCGCCGCTCCGGAAGAGAAGAAGATAGCCGGGGTTCACGGGCTACAGATGGTTGCCGCTGTACCGGTTGCGGGGCCGATGATTCATTCGAGCGCGGGAAGGAAGGTGCAGCTCTAGGGGCTGGAGTCGTTTGCCCAGCATTGTTCAAATTCCTAGGAGGCTCTCGCACAGGGGAGACTCCGCTCCGGCGAGGAGCCCCAGACGGTCGTGGAGGGAGCCCAGGGCGGTTATACAGACTATCACTGGCTCTATATCGCTGTGCCGAAAGAGGGGGAGCGGTAGCAGCCGACATCGGGCCATCAACGGGAGCAGATGGAATCTGCACCATCAAGGGTTTGGAGGCCCTTGAGGGTTCGGGACCAGGACGAGCCCTGGAGAACCCCATCTCCCTAGCGTCATGCCTGGCAGCCAAGGTCGGGGCAGGTGATCGGTCCTCAAATGAACGCCGAGTCGGTGGTTCCGTCATTGGTCGAACTGGCGGTGGTCTGGAAATGGGCTTCCCAGCAGATTGTGGCTTAGAAATGGTCTTCTCCGGGCTGCCAGGAGGGGTGCTGAAAGGTGAAACGCTTGAATCGGGAGGTGCGCATTCTGGGTGAGGGGTCAAGGAGCTTGTGTCCGGGTGGGAAAACATGGCCGGTTTCGCCGGGATCTTCGGCTTTGATGCGCGGTTAGCTGGAGGCGGCAATGAAGCGCTTTTCAATTTCCGGTCCGCTGGACTCCCAGTGACATTGACCTGTAGAGATCCAGGTGATACCTGAGGAATGGTATCTTCTGCATGAACGGACGGACCAAACTTCGGCACTGGGGAGCGCGGTCGAGGTGGTGCCGCCGAGACGGACATGGATTCTCGCGGACGATGCCCGGGACTCCGTGCTTTGCGGCTGTCATCGCGCGGCGACCAGACATCATCACGCTCTTGTACACGGGGTGGCGATTGGGGCGACTGAACTGTTAATGTTGGCGGTAGCTGTGGCGATGAACGGTGAAAGTTCATAGAGATGGGCCGGCCATATCGTCTTCCGGAGAACCCGCGATCCCGGGAGTCTTCGCCATTCAAATATTGATACGGATTTGGTCTCTCTTCGGCCGGGGTCCATGGGGAATGTGACCTCGGCAAGTCTAGAGAAGCACGACTGGAGGATCGGGGCTCATCGCTAGGGTCGGGCGTAGTCAGTAGATGGGTCGTAGAGGTGCGTGGACTAGCGGCAACAGCAGAGGGAGCTCTGCGATGAGATAGGTTCTCAAAATGAGACAGTAATGAGGATACTGGTCTTTGTGGCTACATTCATGTCAGTTCATTGTGTGTGCCACGAGGCAGTCACATATACATACAGTGGGAACTTCATCATTGTCATCCGGGTGTTTCCCTGTGCCCGCCATGGCCATTATCGCGGATCCGTCGCCGAAACCAACAGGGAGAATTGATCATAGGCTTTATGATATTGGATGGCGTTGAAATGGTGGCGCAAGCCAGTGGAGTAGGTGTTCGTGGACACGGAGCTGATGCTACAGGGATGCCGTGGGGCTCGGATGTTGTATGAAGGAGCGGACGTAAGCGGCGCAAAGTTCGAGTGACAAAAGAGGAAGCTTGGCCGTGAAAGATTCGAGGTAGACTGAGAGATAACGAGGGGTAAAAAGGAGGAGGAAAAGGTGAAACTTGTCGAAATGGAGTGGCGGGGAGGGAAGTGGAGGGAATCACGGGAGTTGGCGATCACTTTGTGTCTGGATTTCTTCGGACTTGAGCATCGAACATCTTGCACATAGCTGCCACGTTTCTTTTTGATTTACTTTCTTTTTCGCGCTTCATATCCATCATGTGGTGAGTGTGATCTTTGTGATGTTTTTGAGATCCAAATCCTCAAGATCCTATCATCCATTCCCCTTGGGTCAAAATTCTCCTGATAGCTAATACAATCTCCCCGCGTTGTAGTAAACACGTTCTCAACGCCCAAGTGGCCATCCGTTCACACTGCTGTACGCCTGATTAGATAGCGTATTCGCTGATAGGCCATTAATTGAAGATATCTAGGCCGAAAATGGTTCGACTGCGCAGAATGCCATCAGGAAAGCGAGTCGCACGCGCTTCAGAAAAGTGCCGAGATGGTACACTCCTATTCTCCGGTTGGCGCAAGTCTGTTAGTCTGACATTGATTGGGTAGATCTTTGCGTGCAAGAAGTGCAAGAAGTGTTTCCGTAAGGATGCTGCGGAGTTTGATGAGAGGTGTGCAAACAAGTATTCAAAAGACAGATGGCAGTGTGCTAATTTCTATCCTATTCAGTGACGAATACTGCCCTCATTGCGATAATCACTTCGTCATCGACGCAATAGAGCCAGAGGCGCGATTGCACGTTGAGGGTGACGATGCCCGTATGGACAGCCGGTATGTCGAGCACGCAAGACCTTATAATTCGCAGGATGCTGACCATACGCAGTATGCTCAAGGACGAGCGGGTTGCCCGAGACAAGGAGCGCTCCCTCTTCAACATCAAAGATGTGTCGGACCGTCTGGGCTAAGCTCTGTTCTCTTTGGGAGAAAGGACAATTGGCGGGACGGGTAAGTTTCATGATGTTGACGATTTGATGTTACTGTTTGTTGCATAGTCCAAGGTAGATGAACAGTCCCTTGGCATCAATGATCTTCCTAGGTGGTGTACAATACGAAGGAAACTGGGGGACGTGTTTTAAGCTTCATGATTTTGGATTCTCGTCAAGGAAGAGACCAACGCTACTGTAAATTGAAACAAATCAACGATCCAGTCACCCCTTGGGCTCTGAATACCACAAGTCTACTTAATCGGTCGACTCGCCTCCACCTGGCCGGGTGAGGATCGCTGCCGTAGTGGTCCCTGTCCGTGTCTTCTTCTTGGCCGCTTCCTCTTGCTTCTCGGTTTCGATGCTCTTCACGTACGACTCGATCTGCTCATCGGGCAGCATCTCGAGAGCCTTGCCGGGGGCCATAATAGCAACCTCGATGTTCTTAGCACCTGTCTGCACGACCTCAAGGAGAGACTTGATGGTCAGCTGGATTGTCTGCTCGCGATCCATGTCTTCCTGGTGGTTGCGCTCAAGGAATTCGCGGACGGTCTTGCTCGAACGGCCGATGGCGTTGGCTTTCCTGTAAAAGAGAAAGAGGTGCGATTAGCATTCATGGAGAAAAAATGAGTTGGGAGCTCAGAGAACACCTACCATGCCGAGTAAATTCCAGAGGGCTCAGTCTGGTACAGTCGCGGGGTAGAGTCATTCTTGTCAAATCCAACCATCAGTGTACTGATGCCGAATGGACGCACACCACCACTTTGCGTGTATTTCTGTTGAACGCTAGCAATATATTTCGTAATATACTCGATGCTGGCGGGGTCCTCGACGGTCAGGCGGTGGGACTGAGCCTCTAAACGGGCCTTGTCGATAAGGATACGGGCATCGGCGTTCAACCCAGCGAAGGCAAGGCAGGCGTGGTCGTCTACCAGTGCGATCTTGGAGGGAGTAATACGGGTATCTTGGAGCTTGAGGGCGGAGCGCTTTTCGCAACCGAGGACGACGATATCCTTGCCTTTGACACCAACAGCGCAGGTTCCTGTAATCATTTATCATCAGCAAATGATATATTTTCATAGACAACACAATCAAAGAGAGGAGTTCTAGCAGAGAGAACTGCCGGAAGAGCAAATGACGGTGATCTTACCTCGCTTCACAGCCTCCATGGCATATTCAACCTGGAAGACGTGTCCATCAGGACTTGATGAGGGGGGTTAGAAATCAAACTCGGGAGCTGAAGCGTAACTCAAAGTCTACATACCTGAATACTGCGATAGGTTAGCATCACACAGCTTTTGTACTGGTTGAGAGCAAAGGGAGCTGGGCGTGGGGAGCTAGCTGACTTACCTGAAAGAGCTCGGTCGTATCCGGACATTGTGAATCAAGTATGACTAGGGAACAAGTGATTAAATTTTATTGCAAATAACGAGTTCAAGGAGAGCAATGAGGTAGGAGAAGGCAATGCAGACGAGTGCCAAGTAGCTGAGGTCAATTGGGATGGAGCAATGACGGGTTCCGGGCGGTGGACGCGAAAGCCTATGGCTGCCTCAAGCACACCCGCACGCGGTACTTGTCTTAACTATGGGCGCATCACACAATTTCTTGTACCTGGGAGTTGACCTGGACATCCTTCAAAATAATTGGATAATAACCAATTCAACAATGTTTCTAGAGAGGACAAGAGTGAAACCAATCTTGATTCTATGTAATTTAGGCAATTATCAAAAATCATGCAGTGATATAAAATACAATAGCCCTGTAGAGATCTATGCTATGTCAATCAACTTTATATATAAGTCGATAATTCGCAAACTCCAAGAACAAGAGACTAAGATGGCCGCTCACAAGTATACAAAAGAAGGAATGAAAGAGATGAATATGGACAGAACAATATTTTTTGTTGCATTCACAGTCGACCCCGAAGAGACCCTCCATTCGATGCCGGCACAAGCTTCAAAGTAAATCCCCAACACCCCAAACGGAGTCCCAGTATATCCCCACCCAGATCAAGACCGTGAATTCTCCGACGCTTCCCATGACCAAAGAGTGCAGAAAGGGAGCACAAAATATCTAAAATGCAATGCCAAAAGCAGGGTCGGCACCCAAACCCGCGAATGTGTCCATGCCTGCAGACAAGAAACCAGGGGACGAGAGGGCCAGAACATTCAAAAATACATGCACCACCCTGAGAAAAGGATTGCCCCCTGTCTCCGCAGAAAAGATGAAAAAAATAACAACCATATAGCGCAAGAGGAAAAAAAAATCACAAATATGGGGAAAAAGAGCTCCACGACCAAAGTGAGATAAACAAAAACAGACCAAAACCAGCAATAAAAGCATCACACAAAGCACAGGGCGGCGAGGCGAGAAAAAGAAATCCGAAATCTTCGACAACGCTAACCCGCCTGCTCCTTCCAACCCGATGCACCAAAACCGCAGAATCCCTTATACAAATGCGTATCAACGAATATCAACCAACGCAGAAACCCGCCACAATGCAGGGTTGCAATATGGACAACATAAGTGTGAGCGCCCAGTTCGTGAGTGGGGCGTGAAGTAGGTACAACTAGACCCATATTTAGGCGGGCGACTTGTTGGCACCGGAGCCGTTGCGACGAGAGTGGGAGTCATCAGAAACCGTCAGACCACCGAGGCCACTCGACAAGAAAGCGAAGGGGTCACTGGTGCCATCAGAGCCGTAGAATGCACCGTTAGAAGCACTTGTGGAGGGGACACCGTGGTCCGCACCAGTGAAAGCGGCCTGAGTTGCCGGGTTGGCGAAAGAGGCGGCCGAGTGGGAGGTGCCGGAAGAGCCGTAGCCCGAGTTCATTTGACCCATGGGAGGGTATGCGCCAGGGGTGTTGTTACCCAGACCACCGGAGGGAAGAGCGTAGTTGTTGGGCGGGCCACCGAACTGCTGGCTGAAGCCACCAAATCCGCCGGCGGTAGAAGCGAACGGAGCCGGCGCGGGAGTGCTAGCCATCGAGTTAGGACCCATATTGAACTGCGACGGCGGATCCATTGGGGAGGGGAACGCCGAGTCCGCCACAACAGCAGCGCCCGAGCGTGGGGCACCGCAGCGTAGACAGTTGATATTCTTGGCGAAGTTGTGATAGCCACAACCCTCAGAACCACACTTCCAGTCACCAGCACGGAAGGGGACAACACCGCCGTTACCACCCATACCACGCGAATGACCACCACCCATACCGGGACCGCCGTGGTTCATGTGAGGGGGCATCATTGATGGCGGGCCATAGCCGTAGTTTCCATAGCTCATTGGGTCAGGTGCGGCGGCCATAGCGGGGAATGAGCAGCGGAAGCATGCTGTACGGCGCTGGAAGTTAGAAAAGCCACACGAAGGGCAAGTCCAATCACCAGGACGGGGGCGGTTCTTGGAAGGCGGGAAGGGAGTGAGAATCTCTGCGGCCCGGTCCAAAACCCGGCTGGAAGAGGGAGAGACCTCAATCGCCTTTTCGTTGAGCGCACGGCCGTTCATGCACAAGCTTTCGGCAGCCTAATAAGCCATTAGTTTGCGAAGCTTAGAACGGATAATGCGGAAGGGCGTTTGAAGAAGGAAGATCGCATAGGAGGCCTGAGATTCGTGATATAAACTTACCTCCTCGTGGGAAGAGAAGACAGCAAAGCCAGTGCCAGTGGGCTTGTGCTGGTCGGGGGTCCGCAGGGTCCAGAATGCGATGGGACGACCGCCAAATTGGGTGAACCAGCTCTCCAGCTCAGACTGAGTAGTATCATGAGGCAAGCCACTGAGGTGCAGGACCTTGCTCCGTTCCGCCAAAAAGGCCCGAACATCGGCATGAGCATCCATAGGACGAGTCAGGATCTCGGGGTGTTCCTGTGGTGGCTGCGACTTGCGGATGAGACCTCGAAGCACGCGGGCGAGAGTAACGGATTCCTCCATCGCACGGCGCGGAGAAGCGGGGGCTAGAGCTTGCAAGTGGAAAGGAAGGTTGTGCTTGATCGGGGCGGACGACTGAACGGGCTCGACCTCCAGGGCAGCGCAGATGTTGGAGAGCGAACTGGGACCGAAAGGCAGCGACTCGGGGTGATGGGTTTGCCAGCGTTGATATTCGGTTCGCAGGTCAAAGGTGCGGGAGTGCTGCAGGTATGCGGGCAGGACTACGGCCTTGTCGCGGGCCTCGCGGGGCAGCTGCACCCGCAGATCCCACGAATCCAACGTCACAAAGGCAAACTCGAGATGTTTGCTAGTGAGGTGTTCCTGGGCGAAGGCGTCAAATCGAGAAATAGCATCCCGGAAAGTGCCTGCAGAGCGAACGTGTTCCCATGTCAAAGTGGTCAAACTCGCTTGATAGAATTGTCAGCCACAAATTGATCCTAGCAAAACCCAATGCAATCTAAGGTTGTTCCAAGGCGAGCTTACTGCAAAGTGGGGTGATTGGAGTATTGACTGGCTTGACGAGGACACTTTCACGGTGCAACTAAACAATTGAAGAAAAAAAACGGTGTCAGCTTTTGGGTTGACCTCGGGAACAAATTGAGCGTTGGGTAGAAGGCGTTGGGGGGACGGACTTCCTCGCATGTCTTAGTGTCCAAGAGGATCCATCCCAACTCTATGACCTCAGCCGAGTCCTTAGTGACATATACGCCATGCTCGTCGCAGGTGGTTGCAACGTGGATGACGATGTATCGATCCAGCTTGGGGGTAGGTGCTGAAACGGCCGCCATCGCTGACTTGTCCGCCAACGGAGCGGCAGGGGAATCCCGGGGGAAATGGGGAAAATGTCTCTGCGGGAGAAGCAGAAGACAAGACGACACGACCGAAGGAGCGAGTCGTGGAAAGAATAGAAGAAGAGAAAGCCCGGGGGAGAAGAGGAGGGAAAGGGGGGGGGGGGGAAAGAAGAAAAGAGAAGGCCAACTCGGTGGAGTTTTGAGAGAAAATGAAAAGTTTCGGGGCTCACGGGCGGAGATTACAATGCAAAATGAACTGTATAGATTATTCTGGAGAGAAAATCAATAATTCAATTCAATACTATTTCTTTCTTCTATCGAATCTTCCATCCAGTCCAATTCCCCTGGAAATTGTGTGTTCGGACTGATCTTTACCGTGCAACCCCAACCGGGCCCAGATCCCTGTGGTCTCACTATAGACGCCTTTCCTCTGATCTAGTAGAACTACCCCAATGGCCAAGTAGAGCTAGTAGATAATATGTTACTGTCTATTATCTGTTGGGTAGGTAAAAGTCGAAATATTGCAGACTCAAAGAGCCTGTCAGAAGTAAGATGACCAGAGTTGCGGAAAACCCCCAAAATATAAAAAGCAATTACTCGGTAGGACAGGTTGGAGATAGCTGAGAGGTTGACCGTGAGACACAGGGATTGAAATGGATCCATGGACATTCCAAATGAATATACCCAATGGGCATATCCAATGGCCAACTTGCTCTCTTCTCGCTGCCGCTGTCAGAAAAACAAAAATGCACGATCATCACGTGGCGTATCACGTGTAGTAAACATATACTTATATCCATGTATAAGGTACTGCTGTAATATATATGTACCGACCTACCTTATGTACATGTGTACAACATATAGACGTTGACAAAGCTTGTATACAGGAAAAGAAATGTGTATTCAAAGAGGTATTCGAGGAAAGTCAAAAACTGAAGTATGTACAAAACCCTTACCCAACCCGCCTCAACGCCCAACCCAACCCAACCCAACCCTCGGAACAGTCCATATCATCACTCATCAACGGTCTCTTCCTTGATTATCGTCCCACGGCTAGTATCATTATCATCTTCCTCGTCTTCCTCCATGATGCTGGGTTCAATTGACACAATAGGTCGATTGGCTGTAGCCGAGGTGAGGCGACTATCGTCCTCCCCTTCGTCTTCCTCCATGATACTGGGCTCAACAGAGAAATGACGACGGCTATAACCACCAGTAGGGTCAACAGATCGACGGACACTACCAGAGCGTACACTCGCTGCGTCATTGTCAAGTTCTTCAGTACCTTCTCGAGGACGAGCGCTAGCAGCGCGACCATCTTGGGCAACGGCCAGCATCTTCAGAACGGCATTTTTAGCCTTCACCAGAGCATTTCGGCTGGAGGCTTCTGCAGCGACACCCTCCTCAATGGTCTGATCCAATAATTCCTTGACCTCGGTCGCAAGTGCAGTATTTTCGGGATCAATCTCAACACCGGTAGCGCTGCGAATGCTGCTTCGGAATTGTTCATCACCTTCGGGGGCACGAGAGCTTGCACGCGCGGGTAATGTAGGAGCAGCAAAGTAAAGTTTGCTGAGGAGGGAGAAGAGAAGCTTGCGCTCCTCGCGTGAGCAGCGATTCGCCGCAGCGCTGACCCCGAGCACACGTTCGAGAATGTCTTTGACCAGGGCGAGGTGAACCCATCCACAAACATTGGAGCTTGCGGCACCGCCAGCGAGAACTCTCTCGCCGCCGAAGCCAACCACTCGACGCTCATCGGTCCACTCGGAAAGCATGCCGATGACACCAGTCATGAGGGCCTTCACTTCGCGCTCCCCAACACTCGGATCAATTTCTCCATCGCTGTCTTCCTCGGCCTCGAGGGAGTAATACTCCTCTGCGGCGTTCATTACAGCCCGGATGACCGGTACAGCCACCCGGCGCATGTGCTGTGTGTTTTCCACGCGAGAATGACAGTAAACGGGGAAGAAATAAGCCAAGGACTGCCGAAGTGCTGGGTTTTCACGAGTACGAGGGTGGTAGAAAGACACAACAAGGGACAGCAACAGTGATTCGACGGCATTCTGATTGTGTTCCTGGATGGCGGGTGGGATATTCGGCCCAGAGGGAGTAAATGTACTAGTGAGTAGCAACTTGCACAGCGCAGCAGCAGCTCCAGACTGCACGCTGTTGGGAGAGTTGGCACGTAGCGCTCGGGCGAAAACTTTGAGCAAGGGTTTTTGCATGGCGGGTGGTGTGACAGTCTCGCCGTCAGACTGAGTCACTGGGCCGAGCAGGGATGGGTGGGTTGTGATCATATCGCAGAGGATTTGGATAGCCGTGACCTGCAAGGCCTCGTGTCCCTTGCTATAGCAATGAATGAAGAGCGCCATATTCTCTTCAGCCAAATTCTATCCGGATCAATCAATATTAGCAAACCTGACCTGGGACCAAAGGAAAGAGGACTAACCTTGTCAAGCAGACAGCAAAGGCCCAAGCACAAAAAACCACGCTCTCTGATCGGAGCTTCGTGGCTGCGAACAGCGGGGACCACAAGATTATTCAACATAGTGACCAGGTTCATGTTCTGCTGGAGGTGGCCCTGGATATTCTGCAACATGCACTGAGCAATATACAGACATTTCATGTTGACAACGATTTCGCGGACGATCTTTGCCTTGGCTTCTTCCTTATTGAAAGGAGTGACATCCTCCTCTCCGGGAGTCTCGGATCGCCTGCTTGTATCATCACTAATCTCAGACCTGGCAGAGACAAAGCTATCCTCGGTGGTGATAGTGTCATGGACCTCGGCAATAGCCTCGAGCACAACACTACAGAACTCAGCTTCGGCTGCAGCATCAGGTCCGCAGACGCAGCGGAGAGTCTCAACAACCAGCTTAGTGCTCTCCTCCGGAAGTTCTGGAACAGCCAGAGTTTCTCGCAGCAGTGAAAACATCTTTCGTCGACCAACCTCGTCACTGTAGTCTAAGGTGATGGCAATGTGCAGCAATTGCTCCACGACAAATTCATGCTCAACAGCGTCATCATCATTCGCATCGCCAGACTCTTTGGAAATTTTCTTCCGCTCCAAAAGATTGGTGATGTATTTACCCAGGAAATAAGCCATGGCGGTGACTTCAGGCATCTTATCATCTGCAAGGCTGTCATACTTGCCTTCATTCTCCACACGACAAAAGTCGTTGAAAGACCTGACTAAGAATGCGGATTCGCCCGTTAGGCCCTCCCAGAACGGCTCGTCGAAAACAACAGTCTCGCGGTAGTCCGCACGACCTTCCCAGAACCCACGCATTGCCTCATGTGCAATTCCGCTTTCCATTCCAGAGTTGACAACGTCAATTCTCTCAAGAAGTTCGAGGAGTGCGTTGATATCTGGTGGGGAGCGCTGGCCGGTCGGACCGGCGTTCGGGTCGTTGTTGGTGCCAGCGCAATCCTCGACCCATCTATCGTAGAACAATTTGGCTGTAGCCTTACGAACGCTTTCGTCTCTGTCACGTAGACCCCACCGTAAGAGCTTTTCTCGCATCGACAAAGACAAATGACGGAAATCTCCCAATGTGGGTAGCAGACGTGAGTACAGTGCTCGTCTGGTAGGGGCATCCAGATCACGGGCGCGCTCGAGAAGATAAGGGAGCGTCACTGGGACAAGAGGGAGATTCGTGAGAAGCGTTTTCCGAACGTCGGCGCTTGTATCGTTTTGCATGATGTCGATCAGCTTTTCGAGGAGGGCGGAGTTGTCGTCGTCATCTCCATCATCTCCCGCCAAACGACCCAATCCCAGCACTGCCTGTACTCGGACGGAGGCCTCCTTGTCACGAAGACGCTTAAGAAGCCCCTGTCTTATTGTATGATATAGCTCGTCATCAATTGATTCCAGTGAATTCACAATGTGGGCGGTAATTTGGGTTGCGCGGAAGCGCACCATCTTGTCTTTCGCAGCCATGACAGGAACCATCAATGCAACCAAGCTGGAAGTAAGGCGGGCGGTCGGAGTTTCGAAATTGTGTTCGTCGTCCTCAGTAGACACGAACATCTCACTATCTTTCTCTGAGGCGTGGCCCAAGAAAGTACCTAAGAAGCGCAATATTCGGTCTCCAACAGGCTCGCTCTTTTTGATTGTCAGGATCCGAAGTATGCAGCGGCCTACTTCCACGTTGAATTCTTTCTCTGCTTCTGTTTGCTCGCTAGGAATTGGGGCATCCTCGGACTCTTGGTCCTTTCCCTTCCTGCTATTCTTTTTTTGTGATATACCACAGCAGAATTCCTGGACCTTGCGGAGGCGCACTACAAGCTTTCTATGACCAGTAGTTGAGCGCTGAGCATCGGCAAAGAGCAAAGACACATCGCGACGCAAGGTGGGGGATGATGTTGGCTCTGTTGGTTCTTCGGGTATCGCAAACGATGGGGTCACGGAGCCAGCACGCCCAGACGTAGAGGGCTGTGCTGACGACCGGCGCGTCGTCGCAGAGCTCGAGCGGGCGGCAACTCTGCCAGGCATGGTGGTGTATTGTTGTAAGGCGAGGATTATTCGAAGGCGAAAAGCATCGCAGACTGCGGGACCGATCAAAGAGGTGGAGGCCTTGGCGGTAAACAAACAGCCCAAAATGGGATGCTGATAACGCGATAAGGGTAGACCACACACGTGATCTGACTAAGGCCGACCATCGGAGCACGTCATTCCCCGGAGCCCTGAGGTCGATTGGACCGCTTGTTCCTGCATTGCAAGTCACATACAGGATGTTCCGTCAAAGTGTTCGGCGTTTTGCCACTACGGCAGCTCGTGCTACTCAAGAAGGGTCTACTGCCTACTGTACGCGCGTGTCAACCGCCCAGGGCGTTGTCAATGGATTGACTGAGGGTATGTCTACCTCCGAGCCCGCTCTATATACCCTCTAAGCTGACTCTGATCCTGCAGCGATTGGTAACACCCCCCTCGTCCGATTGAAGAAGCTCTCTGAGCAGACTGGCTGCAATGTTCTTGGCAAGGCGGAATTCCAAAACCCTGGTGGTAGTGTGAAGGATCGAGCAGCGCTCTTTGTGGTCAAAGATGCGGAGGAAAAGGGCCTCCTAAAGCCCGGCGGCACCGTGGTTGAGGGAACAGCCGGCAACACTGGTATTGGTCTGGCGCATGTGTGTCGGTCAAAGGGCTACAAGCTGGTTATCTACATGCCCAACACCCAGTCACAGGGCAAGATTGACTTGCTCCGTCTGCTGGGTGCAGAGGTATACCCGGTCCCCGCAGTAGCCTTCGACAACCCCCAGAACTACAACCACCAGGCGCGCCGGCACGCCGAATCATTGGAAAATGCAGTTTGGACCAACCAGTTCGACAACGTTGCCAACCGCCAAGCACACATCGACACTACCGGCCCGGAGATCTGGGCGCAGACCGGGGGCAAGATCGACGCCTTCACTTGCGCCACTGGAACCGGAGGTACTCTGGCTGGTACCACCCGGTATTTGAAGACTGTCAGTGATGGTCGTGTCAAGAGCTTCCTCGCCGATCCTCCTGGCAGTGTTCTCCACAGTTTCATCCAGAGTGGTGGCACTCTGATCGACCGTTCTGGTAGCAGTATCACTGAGGGTATCGGCCAGGGCCGCGTGACCGACAACCTTCAGCCCGATATCGACTTGCTGGATGGCTCGGTAAACATCAGCGACGAGGAGACCATTGAGATGGTCTACCGCTGCCTGGATGAGGAGGGTCTATACCTTGGTGCCAGTTCTGCTTTGAACGTAGTGGCTGCAAAGGAGGTTGCTGAGAAGCTGGGCAAGGGCAACACCGTTGTGACCATTCTCTGTGACGGTGCTTATCGCTACGCGGATCGACTGTTCTCTAACACCTGGTTGGAGAGCAAGAACCTTCGTGGTGCTATTCCCAAGCACCTGGAGAAGTACATCGTGTTGCCTTAACTCTGTATAGTATAGCATAACTTGAACAAATATATTTACATCCAACATGTTCACGTCCGGCGGAATTGATTGCGACTAGTACACTTATTGAGTTCTCATGAACTCAGGGATCATATTGATATACTTTGTTCTGCAAAATCGATCCTTACTCGATCAAAGTCTTCGAGTCATGACATGACAGACAGACATGGAATACAGAAGTCTTCCATATGAGCTGCCTAAGTGAAGGGAGCTTTCCAGGCCGATCAAGTATTCTGCAGCCTACAATGACTGTAGAAGAAAGCGTGGCAAAATTTGTACGTCTTGGAGCAGGGCAATGATATGAGTAGAAATGATTTGGTATCAACAGAGAGAGGTGATTCTCAAAAGCCGGTGGTATATATCCATCCACGCGTGGTATTGTACAAAAGAGTAAAGTCTCAGACCCAAAGTGTCTAATATGGAGTAAACCACTATGCCGAGGCATTGCGGCGTCGAACGCGACATGCAACGCAGGGAAGACAAGCCAGAAGAAGCATGCTCCCAGCGCAAAACAGATAAGAACAACCGAAACGCCCGCAATGCTCCCGTTCTATGCCAGAACGCCAAATGCCGTAGAAATGTACAGGTCGAAAAGTGCAACGAGTCAAAACCGCCCGGCAACGCAAAAAAGCCAATCAACGGAATCGAACCGTGCATACTAGTCGGATCGCAATAGAGCGATTACTCATCGGCGGGCATTCTCATGTAGGCATCAATAGCCGCACTGAATGCCGCAAAACCAGCGCAACCGAAGGCAGCAGCCTGGGGACCAGCCTTCGCGCCGAGAATACCACCGGTAACACAACCAGCAGCAACGCTGTTGGTAAGATCGTTCTTGGCGCGCAGGCCTTCGATGCAGCACTCGGTACCGGAGTAGAGCGCACCGACGATACCGAAGTTCTTAGCAGAAGACCAAGAGCGGGCACCCATGTCCTTGAAACCGCGGCGGACTTGTTCGCGCCAGGGAAGATCGGCGATTGCGCGGCCCTGGGGTGTGAAGGTCGAGTCGTAGGACATCTAGAGCGTGATGTGATTAGACAATTATTCACCGAGTCTGATTGTTCAATTGACTTACACTGGCCATGAAGAGACCAAATGCACCACCAAGACCGAAACCCATGGTGCCTGCGATGACTGTTTTGATAGGGCAAGACTCCATACCAGCTTGCATCTATACGGAGTATATTAGAATTGAACACGGTCAACAATATGAATAAAGACGAACCATCTTGACCATTGCCTGTTCCTGGTCACTCATTCCCTGAGTGGCCGGGTTACCACCCAGGGAGGTCATCGGCACCGCGGTGCCCGTTGTGCCTGGAAAGGCCATTTTGAAAGTCGGTTTTGGATCAAAAAAGATGTAGGCTGTGATCGATGGGTATATAACCAAGCTGTCCTGAGTGATCAATCCACTTGACCTCTGCGCAAGAAGGAATCGCGTGAGGCAAATACAAGATCGATGGAGACGCGGAGATCTTGCGGAGGCGAGTAACTGAACCGCAAATTTATTTTTACGGTGCACCAATCGGACCTCATGCGCAACCTTCCACGTGACATGCACGCTCCGAAAAATAATCGTATCATTATCCCGAGATCGCTAACTAATTTACATGTAGGTATAACTCTATTGGACGTTATTTAAGTTGTAGATGCAGGAAATAAGATACAATCGAACTCTCAAGAAATTTCTCTACGGTTTCGACAGTCTGGACAATCGAATCATTGCACTCACGACTCTAAAAGAACAAAAAAAAAGCAAATATCGTGATCAAATCAACTGGTATTTCGTATTTCAACAGATTTGGTAAACAAATCGGTGCCTTTTAGGTAGCAAAGGGGAAAAAAGGTGCAACAAGAGAAGAAGAAGCAACGCTCTCGTAAGGTATAGTTGAAGTCGTAGCCCTGCATGATTCCGTGGATAGGGCCGAAGAAGAGGTAGCAAGTATGTACATGAAAAAGAACCCCGGAAAGACCCTTGTCAGTCCTTCTTGCTGTCCTTGCGACTGAGCGAAGGAGAAACATTTCGCTCTGGAGAAGGTGACAGCGAGCGCTCCCACTCTGCCATCAAGTTGGATGCAGTACGTTGAAGCTTAGAGGGTGCCAGCTTGGTAATTGCAGGCCAAGGGATGCCTTCAGAAACACTAGAATCGAGTGCAGTGGAAGTCGGGTTCCAATCGCCAAAGCTAGGAGCGTGGTCAGCGCATGACGAGGTTGTCATATATAAAATCAGAAAAGGTCGAACGGTACCTAGCGCTGGTTCGAGGGCTGCTACCCTGAGTGATGGGTGACCGGTCATGTTTGGATTCAATTGTTGATCGACTTGACGAGGGGGTGTGCGTCTTCTGTGGGGATCGGGGCGTGTCCCAACTATCCCAGTTCTCGAGATCTTCATTCTCTGCATCGATCGAATTACTGGAGCGGCGATCGCGTCGTTCGGCTCCGGTCGCCTCGTTTCGGGTGACGGCTTTGTTGTCGGAGGGGGTGCGTGGAACGTTCGGAGACTTCTGAGCTGGTGTATCAATGCCGAATTCGTTCCAGAAAGATGTGGAAATTTCCGCCGGCTTGGTGTCTTTACCAGTTTTTGTCTCGGCCGCTGGCCCCCTCCCCCGCGAAGATGATGACGATGATGATCGTGATAATTTGCCATCCGCTAACAATCTTTCTCGACTCCGGGATTTCGCCAGGGAATCCCGCTTGCGACCGTTTGGTGGTGCCAATGAATTGGAGGGCGACATGTTTCGTGTGTGCGTTCCACTGATCCCTTCCTCTCCCACCGTAGCTTGCCGAATGTCTTCCAAAAACGTCCAAAGCCCCTCGCGAAGATCGGACGCCATTTGCTTGCCTGTGCGTACCAATGCCTCCCGCGAAGGAGGAGGAAGAGTATTACGCCACTGCGCGAGTAGATGTTCTGGGACCTGGCTTTCATCCAGCTGGGCACTCATTATAGCCGCATTACTGCGGTCGACGGATGGTAGGGTTGCCGAGCGAGGAGTGCGACCCACGCGATCAGCCTCTGAGATACCTGGTTCCCCGCGGGGAAGGCCAGGTGTGACCGGCGATAGAAGAGATAAAGTCCGTGTATGTGTGCCATGGAACACCCGCCGACCATTAGTACCAATTTTAGTTCCTGGTGCAGCGGCAGCACGAACGCTCGACCGTCGGTCAAGATCCCGGCTCATCCGTTCTTGTGAGACCGTGGAGCTTCCAACTGAGCTCATGCTCATTTCCCGGGCGTGTGAAATTGATGCCTCGGGCTTTGAGAACTCAGGAGACTTGAGAGGCACCAGTGGCTCCACATGGTTGATTTCCGCCCGCTTCCTAGACTTTTCAGACTGTGCCCACTGCTTCTTGATTGTCACCAGGTCTGCTTCTGCTCGAGTCAGCTCTTCACGAAGCTCCATGACCTTCCGTTCCTGCGAGGCGATGGCCCGCAGGAAGTCATAGCCATCATCTGGAACATCAAACGACATAGGTGTTCCCGGGGCCTGAGCAGTGGAAGGGCGAGTGGGGGGCTGTGTGACCGGGGTTATGGCGCCAGGCGAGACAATGTTGGGATCGGGTGAGGACTCAGATTCGTTCAGATTGATGGGAAAATTCAAGGTGAGGCGTTTGGCATGACGGGCTGTTGCAGCACGAGGGGGCAGCGACGAGCGTTTCTTCTGGACGAGTGACGATGAACGTGAGAGAGTATGGGAGGACTGCTCGGAACCAGAGACCGGCTGTACTGAAGTTGACGTTGAAATCTGGTTCGCATCCGGCGGTGACCCGTGGATGAGGCTCTCCGCTCCCGGAATGCTCTCCATTGTGGACCAGCCAGGTAGGAGAGAGAGATCAAATAATTCAAAAGAAAGTCATATGAAAACACAAAAGCGAATGTATGTACAGAAGGGTTGGGGAGAGGAAAATTAATAGCTGTGACAGGCCTCCTGAGTCCAGCCCACAGCGGGTCCCACGAGTCCACGGGATGTTTCAGGGGGTCGGAATTAATATTAGCGTCTTATTCATCTCCTTTCCCCATAACATGTCTTGGCATCGCTGTAAGGTGTATATTTTACTCGGTACAGATATTGGCCTTGGAGCTTATTACATCAGACAGAAGGTTGTGGGGGATTGAAGTTATGCTTGACAGTATTTATCATGAACATAAAGATAACCTGACTATCTCGGAATTACCATGTAGTATCTGTGTAAACCCACGGCCCTTCCTAGTCCACTCGTTTTCAATGTCACTAAAAGCTTGAGCATATTTCATGTCTTCTCCAGCATCAAGAGAGCTCACTCGGCAAAGTTCTCCTGGTATGCTTGTGGTCTGCGGGTTCCCTTGCGTCGTTGTATAGTGTCTCTTGCCAAGTGGCCCGTACACAATCAGTGAGTGAACATGCTCGAATTCCTCATTGGTATGACTCAGGAATCCAGGGTTTGTGACAGACTTTAAGCTAGAATCTGCTCTATCAAATATGAGTGTCATTGAGCTATAAGACATAGAAAAAATGAAGGAGGGAGGTCGAACAACACGAGAATACTATTGATTTGAGGTCACGTGTGACATATACAAAAGGACTTTCAATTCACTTTTCTTGTTTCGAATACCCATTTATCATATTTCATATTTTATGACTGTACTGTTGTAGTCCATATGTTATAGTGTTTATAGCGTGCGTTGACAGATTTTAGTTATGCGACCAGAGCTGCCACCGCATATTGTTGAAGACCCTGCATTAGCTTGCAAATCAAATCTCAATGCTCGTGCGAGCAATGAATCAAGCCATCGCCAAGCATACCTAGACCTTACATCCAGGATTCCAATCGCCTCAAGAGATTCCATCGAATACATTATAGTTGTGACCTTCTTCCCTTGATACACCTGTAGTTACATAAGGTCGTAGTTATACTACTCAAACCCATTCAGCACGCACTGTGGACAGACATTTCAAGGTATGCATGTTTACAACATATGATGTAGAATGGTCTCAATTATCTTGCATATGGGGTCGGTAAAGGATGCTGATTGAACAGAGTATATTGAGGGACATCAATACGGCAAGATATATATCGAGCTCGTATGCCTCAAGTCGAGGTCTCCAATATCCACTTTTATGAGTTTGATGGATCATCGCTATGACTTCATACATCGTAAAGATTGCTATGCATGTAGATCGCCAGCATCTTCTCATGCTGCCGAAGCATCACCTCACGTAGATGTTTGTGTCGCGATGAAAATTGAAGCTTCAAGACAGGCCTGCGCCTTGTTAACATATCTGTCTCCGATGGTCATATGCTCGTAGTGTTTGGATCAATGAAGCTCTTTGCATCAAGATCCCAATTGTTGTGGGGTCTCCAGGTTTTCGGACATCTTGGTGGCGAATGTAGTTTAAGCTTATCCTTAGCGGCCACCCACCAGAGATTAGAGTTATAAGTACGGGGTATTGATTCATCTGATTGTGATGGCGAGCTATATCCGCCACAGAAGAAAACCATATCAAATTCAATCCTTTCCTAGTAATCAGGGCTTCCATAATAAAAGATACGAGCAGCAAGATAAAAATAGAACCTGCAGGGGTTCACCTGTTACCCGTAGGAATTCAACCGCACTTAGTCCACAAACAAGCGCCCGTTCGCCAACACCCGTGTCTTCGCCATGATCTGGAGAGTGAGGAATATCGGGACTCGCTACAATGTCAGATTCATACACAAAAGGACAGACTGTCATCAACCTCCATTATACATCAACCGACTGATCTGCCCCTTTGATCAAAAACCAGCCCGGTCGCATCGATATTCATCACAATGGACGTCCAAACCGAGAGTCTTTCCGATCTTTGATTTGAAGCTGTTGGATTCATCACTGAAAACGGAGGAAGAGCGCACAACAGGATATGAGCCACGAGAGATACATGCATATCCCGTAAAGGATGAAGAGATCTTGAATGACAGGTACCATATTCTGCATCAAATTGGTTATGGACCCACAGCAACTGTTTGGTATGCTATTGACTTGATGTAGGTGCCCTATCTGAGCCTGCATAAGACCAATCTGATCATGAGTGAGCGATAGGGATCCCAGAATGGTCGTGTTAAAGATCTACGTGGTTGACCACGCTCTAAAATCCTACGGGCGCCTCCATCCACCACAAGTATACCGGCGAAGCGAGCGTCCACTACACAAAGTGAGCGATCGGTTTTCGATCAAAGGCCCTCATGGTATTCATATCTGTGTTGTTCATGAGGGACCCCCAATAAACACCGATCAGATGCATCCGGGAGAGAAGCTGGATATTGAGTCGACAAGATCTACAATAGAGCAAATGCTGATCATGATGGACTTTCTACACACTGACTGTTATTTGAATGCTCGTACATTTCCTGACCATTGGTTCCAATAAATCGAAGACTGATCACATCGCAGGCATACAACCCAACGAATCACTGAACACTGATTCTGATTACAGAAGAGTTGCGGGGCCTAATAATGGACACATCATTGCCCCAATGATACTCCCAGGTGATGGTGTTCCCCTTCTTCTCGCTGCTCGGGCCGATGACATGTCCGATATTTCCGAGAATCATTCTAGAGCCCCTGAAGAAATCTTGAATTCAACGTGGGACCACAGGACTGAGATTTGGGCTGCTGGATTTTACGTGAGTGCCCGCTCAGGAGATCAAGAGAAACTGCTCACCATGTATCCAGGCATGGGGCTATGCCAGTCCTGTAGAAATGATCGACGGAAGGAACTCAAACGGAGCTTTTGATGACAGGGTCCACATTGCTGAGCTAGTTGCTCTTCTTGGTCCTCCTCCACCAAAATTCCGCGATAAGATGCGACTCGGATTTATGTTCTGGGACAAAGAAGGAAATTGGACTGGTCAAGCTCCCATCCCAGACCGGAGCTTTGAGAGCTTGGCAGTTTCAGGCAATTTCGACGGTTATGAGAAGGGATTCTTGCAGTGGATACGAAAAGCCATGCAATGGGATTCTGAAGACCGACCGACTGCCCTAGGGTTGTTGCGGCACGAGTGGATGTCTCAGAAGACAAGGCCTAAAGAGGGAGACAATGTGGAGGCATCCAGTGTGACCACCGAAGCCTAGTATTTTTTATCTCTTATGCCCGAGCATGAGATATCTGTATAATTATGCACATATCATGTATAGAACACTCCACTCAGTCGGTTCTGCTCAGTCAGAAGCCCGTTAGGCTATAAAACAACACGTCTCTTCTCTCTCCTCGATCCCAGCTTATAGGTATGTGAATAGAGAAACATCGTCAATGATAGCAGCATCTTTATCTCAACGTCTAAGCTTCTGGTATTATGCATATAATGACGAATAAAGGACTGAATACTTGCGCGATTAATGCGGGGTTTGACGAATGGATCTCATTTGCATGTGCAAGCTCAAGATTAATCGGAGGTCTTTGATTCGTAGTTTGGACTTAGATCTGTCAACAAGATGAAATATACCATTTTCGAACCGAAGCTACAAGATCTTCCACCCTTTTCCTTGATGCTTGGCGCGCCAAAAGCCACCCAGCATGCCAAATAATATCCTCTTGGGATTTACTTGATTGCTTCAAGTGTGGCCATATATTAAAATGACCATGTGGCATGCCAGGATAAGCATCAAATCTCACATCGACGCCGTTGCCTTGTAGAGCCTTTGCGTATATAACTCCGTCGTCCCGGAGATTATCTAAGCCTGTCAGCTGGATATAAGTTTTAGGAAGGGCAGGGAATGGTACTGTCAAGTTGGAGGAAGGAAAATCTTCGGACAATACGTCCTGCTGGTAGAGAGCCTCGTACCCTCCAATAGATTCCGAGCTTAGACCAGGGTTTCCAGGAGCAAATGAGTTTTGCTCACGAGATATCCACAGGTACTTATATTTCTCTGGCACTGTCTCTTTGCTCAAGCACACTGAAATACTAGCCAAAACCCCGGTGATCGGCGGAAAGAGCTTCTCTTTCACTGAACGATGAGCTGTGACGATTGCAAGGTTTCTGCCCGCCGATGCGCCCCCTATGACAAACCCTTTGGATAAATTCACATCAAGGGCGGATACGTTGGCAGCTATCCATTGCACACTATCCCAGATGTCATTCGGGGCAGTCGGGAATTTGTGCTCCGATGCTAAGCGATAGGAGGGTTGTATCACAGTAGCATCATACAAAGCTACGACCGGGCGGGCCCAGATAATTGATTGAATTTATGTCCCCATGATGAAAGCTCCTCCAAATATCAAAATCCCCACTGGGTTTGCTAAGGATGAGTTTCCTGGCTTGACAATCTGAAGCTCGCTCTGATAACCGTCTCACAGTGGTATACTAATGACAGATTCTTGCATATCAAATATTGGGCAGGTGTCATAGTTGGTCTTCTCCATTGCTGAAACTAGTCGGCGCAACTGCTCAACGGGTAGCGAAAAGTCCAATACAGGAGGTGGACTATGCCGAAGAACCTGTTTTGGCGATGAGACAATATCCGAAAGAACGTTGTCTACTCACCTACTTCTTCGAATTCTGAGTCGACAATACCTAGCTTCATAACATCATCTTTTGTGCTGTATTGATCCATCGTTATAGACAAATTACTTTGGCTTGTTGTGTGGATTGAGTGACGTGACTTATTCAATCGAGGTCCACCTGGAGCTGACCCGTCTCACATTCTTTGATGCCAACTTGGAGCCTTTTAAGGATGACACTGTAGGTTGTTTCAATATAAAACGACACATGCAGAATCATGATGATTCAGTTGTGGTCACGTAAATTTCGCCAGATGGATTGGCACACATGATGTGCAAGTGGGTCCGAATCACATCCCCATTCTGCAACAGGTACTCTATCTTAGAAACTCCGGGAAGGCTGTGCACAAAGAATTGATAGAGTAATATAACTCATGGCACAATCTTTATATGGACAAGAAATAGATAGGTAGGTAATCATCTACCTCTCTTGTCCATGTAAACAGTCCTGGAGGTGTAGTCAAAGTAAGACAGTGGGGCCGCCAAGGCTGTGGACCCACCTTCCCCAAGATCCCATACAACCGATCTCAGAGTGTACTTGCTAAGTGGAATACCCCTAGTAGTGCAGTGGTAAACACCTCTGTACATGCGGGCGACAGGTCTATAAGGAGTATGCTTAGGAATGTCGAGGTGCCTGGTTCGAGCCCAGGAGTCGGCAAACTGAAGGGGGTTTCCGCGGATGTGTTTATTTTTTGTTTTTATGTCTATCTCAACCATTTTCTCGCGATCCCTGTATTTCCCAATTTTTTTCATCTTCGATCACAGAGTTATGAGGACTGTAAGGTCATGTAGTTTTTATTTTGGTGTCTAGTCCGACTTTTGAGGCTCTGCCGCCTCCTCTCTTTTCTCCAGGTGAGGATACATCCCACCGCCAGTCCGCCTTGCCAATGATAATATTATGACTATCTCTCCGCATCTACTTGCTGTCTAATCTACATTATCCTTACTGTCTATCCCCTTGTAAATGATAGAGGCTCCCAATCGAAAAATAAACGCAAAAATGACAGACATGTACCTAAGATCGACAGAACCTCTCTACAGGAACTTACCGTCATCCTGCACAACAGCAAACTCGAGGCATCAATATCACGAGCATGTCACACTCCTCAATTTACAACATGGATGGTGATTCCCTGTCTATCATTAATCAAAGGTTTTGACCGCAATGTCAACAATTCGAGCTCCAAAGATCGGCATAACCACCAATCGCAACGCTGGCTCATCTAATATTAAGACACGCACGTCATGGGAAGCCATTTGACTCACGAGCAGAGTAACTTGTAGCATGGGTTGAGTATACCAAGTCTCTAGCGACGGGCTGATATGACATTTGTCCTAACCGAGGGTTATGCCGACACACTCATCAGCTTAATCACTCAGTTACTTCCTGGGCCGAAAAAGAGAAGAGCGGCATATCACGTTTTGATTTGGTGATATCTTGCACAGCCATATCATTGTTGATGCCGAGCTTGAGATATTGTGGGTCAATGACTGGGAGAACTCAGGGACTGATCCGTGGAAGAGGGCTGAGTATCCGTATCTTCCCTGGATGCTCCCGTGGATCAAGATACGCAAAGGAATGGGAGGAAAAAGTGGAATATGTGCACAGCATTGCAGACGCTGAGACTAATAAGGATAGTGAGGGTAATCCTTTATCCCATTCTCGGCTCGCACTATCATTGAAATCTGCCCTCGTATCACACCTCGTACCAGGTATGCAAACATGGAGACTATTGCAGAACGCTGGACTGGACGAGTCTCGATCGGAACAACCTTTGAAGACAAGCCCAAGTAATCAAATGATCATAAAAAGCAAGACGTTTATCACATTTCAGACGTAGTATGTTCTAGTACCCATGGAAAATACCCAGACAAAATCACAGACAAGGCCAGGGGCCAATAGACAAAGACAGAAGCACAGGCAGCATTCTATCAGCGAAACGAAAAATGAGAGTACAGAAGAAAGCGCAACAAGATTACACCAGATATTAAAACTCCGGGACCAGTCCCACCCGAGTAAGTGACAGTAAACACATCAAAAAGAACGGACACCAAGGATGCAGCCAATGGCAAAGGATTGTACAAGTGTCAGAACGCCAAATTGGGTCTATACAGCGAATGTAAGAAAGAGGAGGAAGGTATCAAGGTGGATGGGTAAAGCGGGAGGATGGTAGTTGCGAGCAAGGCTAGACGCCGCCCCAGCGGTTGCGTAGGCCCTCTGACCATCGCTGGTAAAGGACGTCGGAGAGTTGTTTGGTGTGTTCCATACCCGGGGCAGCTTGGCTGGGATTAGAAGGAGGTGATTGGGGTTGGGGTTCGGGGACGTAAGATTGGCGCCGACGGTGGCTCTTGAGGTGAGGATTATTTTGAGCGAGAACGAGACGTGGTCGTGATGGGGAATCGGGTTGTGTGGCTGGGAGGAGAGTAGAGAGACGAGAGTCGGCTTGGAGCTTTTCATTCATGATCCTGACAATGTGGTAAAGACCTTCGGGGTCGACCATTTCGAGGTCACTCCAGGCTTCAGCCAGTCTGGAGATGGCCTCGCGTTTATCACCGTCTCCTGTTGTTGACAGGACTTCCTGGCAAGAAAGTCCCACCGCTTTGCTATATGCACGTCGTCCAATCTGAGCTTCCTTGCTTGAAGAGTCGGTAGACACGGCCTTCGGGCTAGCATTTTCATCAACACCCTGCTTGGCTGGGTTGAGATCATTGGAGACTCTGTCTGAGACTCGGCGGAATTGTCTGACTGTGGATGGACTGTTGCCATAGCTCAAGTCCAACCCGAGTGGCTGTTTAACACCACTAGAGCGACGCTTCGTGTTAGCACGTCTGACAGAGGGGGATTTATCTGAAGGAGCTCGTCGGACTGTAGAGTTGGCCTGGTGCTTGGGTGGAGGTGGTGGTTGGCTGATATGCATATCTTCCATCATCTGGGCTGGATCAGGTGTATTCTCGTCTTCCTCATCGAATGTCATCCAGTCTGTGCCCTTGGGTTTCCACATGGTAGGAGCCTTGACCGTATCAAAGACCCAGTCGTCTTCATCGAGATCGCCAGGCCTGGTCATGGTGTTGAGAGATTCGGCATAGTATCGCACGTCTTTCGCCTCACCTCGGCCACCATCCCAGTCCTGCTTGCGATGAATCAATTCTTGGAGGGCTTCAGGCTTGCCTGCATTCCGAACAAACTTGTGTCGCAACAGTTCCTTGGCACTCGGCCGCAGATCCGGGTCTTTTGTCAGACATTGTGCGATAAAGTCCTTGAAAGTATTGCTGTAGTCGTTTCCTTCAAGGCGAGGGGCGGGGTTCTTCGGAATCAGGAATAACACTTTCATGGGATGTGTGCTGGCGTGTGGGGGTTCTCCGTTGATCATTTCAATTGCCGTGATACCTAAAGACCATATGTCTGCCTTGAAATCATATCCAGCCTGCTGGATTACTTCCGGCGCCATCCAGAATGGGGTTCCGACGAATGTATTGCGCTGCGACTTGATGTTGACGAGCTGAGCAGCGACACCAAAGTCAGCCAACTTCACTTTGCCAGTTTGGGAAAGCAAAACGTTGGCTGCCTTGACGTCGCGGTGGATCTTGCCTTCGCTGTGTAAATAATCCAAGCCCAGAAGGAGTTCTCGGCAGACGATGGCCACATGGGCTTCGTTGAAACATCCTGGTTTCAACTGTGACCGTCAGCGATTGAAACTCGGAGTAAGATTCGCAACAAGAAACCTACCAGGTCCAAACAAGAACCACCCCCGAGGTATTCCATGACAATCCATAATTTATGGCCCTTGAGGAAACTAGCTTTGTACTGTGTAACAAAGGGGCTTGCACAGGTAGCCAGAACGGAAATTTCCTGCTGAATCTCCTGAATATCATCCTCGCTCGACTCGAGATCAATCTGAAAGGAAGGTCAATTATGGGAGGAACGGAGGAAAATCGACAAACGAGAATTGGCAAAGGGAAGCGTACATGTTTAATGGCAACGATCTCGCCGTCGGTCTTGTCAATCGCCTTGTACACCACACCAAAGCTGCCACCTGCAAACGGGGGAAAAACGGTTAGCCGACGGAAATGCAGTTGGAAAAAAAAAAAAAAAAAAAAAAAGCTGAGAGCAACTCACTCCCCAGCTCCTCCAACACCTGGTAATGACTTGACATATCGTCCATGGTTGCGAAATAATCGGCCCAGCTAGCTACACCGGTCGGACAGGGCTGCGATGTCGACAGGGCTCATCCAAGAAATGAATGAATAGCTAGAGCTTTGGACAGAGGTCAAGACGAGAGTACAAAAACAAGCCATCGGTAATGGCGGGCAAGGGGGTGGAGCGCAAATCCCCAAACAGCTCCGTCTCACATGGCAACGGCTGGCCTCAGGCAGCAACTGGGGTATTGATGCAAGGGTCCACTCAGCTGATCAGGTTTAGGCGAAGGATGATTATCATTTACTGCTTCTGCTGGCTTTTTTAAGGTCTGTTGTTGTACGAAATATATGCTTGTATGCTATTTTGTGGTGATAACTCGGTGGTTGCTCTAAATGAGTAGCAAGGGTTGTTATTATGGGCTATTGCAATAAACATGTACACGTCTGGCTCTAAATGTACTTGTACGGGTTCATGATCCCATTCTAGGTTCAAGGTTAGCAGTTGTTCCCAAAGTAGCGGTGACAGACCACTCACCGGATCATAGAGGTTCTTCAACTGCTTCATTAGCTTCACCATCGTCTCATTCTGGCTGTAGCCAATAAACTCCCGCTTGGCAACGCCGAGTCCATGCTCAGCACTGATACTGCCCTGGCGCTTTTGGATCCACTCATACACCCAGGGCTCAATTGCCTTCTCCACTTCCTTGCTGTATTGTCGCACGGAAACATTCAGGTGCAGGTTAGAATCACCCATGTGACCGTAGCCAACAACAGCGCGAACAGGGAAAGAATCATCATCACCAACAAGGCCCATTTCGGTCAAACGGTCCTTGCAGTCCTCCACAAGCTTGTACAGATCCGCCAACGGGATCGACACATCGTATTTGTAGGTACCGCCGAGGTGGCTGAGCGACTCGGTGATACCCTCACGCCAGCGCCACAGAGCCTGGAACTGGGTCTCATCCTGGGCCAGTACACCGTCGGCAACGATTCCGTCACCCATCACACTCTCCAGGAAGGACTCCAGCTTGGCCATGTCGTGCTCCGCATTGGAACCGCTGGTTTCCACCAAACAGTAGAAGGGATACTCACCCTCGAGCGGGTGCTTGTTACCGGTAGATTCAATGACCAATTTCTGGCTGCGGCCGTCCATCAGCTCAAATGCAGAGAGGATTTCCGAAAGCTGGCCCTTGGCCGCAAGATAGGCCTGCTGGACCTGCTCGAAGCTCTCAAGGCCGAAGTAAGCCACATTGACTGCCTTGGGGCGAGGGGGACACTGGATAGAGACAGCAGTAACAAGACCAATGGTACCCTCAGATCCGATGAACAGTTGCTTGAGATCGTAGCCAGTGTTGTTCTTGCGCAGAGTGGACAGCGCATCCACGATAGTCCCGTCCGGCAGGACCGCTTCGAGGCCGAGCACGCTGCCGTGCAGACTACCGTAGCGTAGGAGACGGAGACCGCCAGCATTGGTGGATACATTTCCACCGATGTGGCAGGATCCCTTAGCACCTAGGTCCAGAGGGAAGAGATGCTCCCGCTCGGCCAGGTACTGATCAGCCACCTCGAGGATAACTCCGGCATCTGCGACCAGCACACCAGAGGCAGCATCAAAAGAGCGAATCTGGTTCATGCGCGAAGTGTTGATGACGATTTCATCGAAGACCGGCACCGAGCCACCGACCAGACCAGTATTTCCACCCTGGGGCACGACAGCCAACTTGCGCTCGTTACAGTATTTCAGCACCTTGCTAACCTCTTGCGCATTTTGGGGCTTCAAGACAAGACGAGTGTGACCACGGTACTTGCGCATCCAGTCGCTGTTGAAGGGTTCGATGTCGTCTGTCGCATCGGTAGTCACGCCATCGATTACGGCCGACTCGGAGCCCAATAGTTCCTTAAAGTGTGCGACATCGTCGGCGGAGATCTCGGCGAAATTGGGATTGCGCTTAAGATTGGGGTAGGCGTCACTAGTGAACTTGATCTGCCGGGAGTCGGAGTTGCGAGCGGTGCTGGTGCTGAAGGTGCGTGCGGTCAAGGGTGTGATGGATTGGATGGGACGAATGGCCAGACGAGGACGAGGCACTCGAGCCCGCCGTAAAGCAGCTGTGAGGTTCCTGGGACCAGACATGGTATTGTGAATTACCCAGGGGAAAAAAAAAGTCTCGTAAGGAAATTTTTAAAGTTGAATATCAAAACGGTGGAGATCCTCCGATCTGCCTCCGAAGTCCAGGTCCCCTCCGCTTTTGATTCGATCTCGGTGATTCTCGGCTTTTCATTTCTTCACACGCTTGGGTTGTTTAAAAACGGTTTATAATTGTTTAGTGTGATAGCTTAGATGAATATTGTCATGGCGAGGTATTCGACAAGATAGAATCTAAGATCGTACTGACTTCAGATTGATTCTGCACTGTCACGCTATTGAAACACCTAGTCGGTTTCGTTGCACAAATACATCAACGTACGCTCATGGACAATTATAATTATAATATCACGGTACTTAAACGCCATGCATAAACATAAATGTAAGCTTTGTTCGTGGAATTGGTCGAAATACGATTTGTTAACTTTATATCCACCTGCAGCCCGAGAGCCCTGGAGTTGAGAGTCAGTTACGTCACAGTGGCTCCCTTCAAAAATCACGTAGAAAACCCGTCCTTCCTATGTTATAACACATTGTCCCTTTCAAAGATGACATCTACCGTTCTTGTTACCGGAGCCAGTGGCCTACTTGGCCGTGCTGTTTTCAATACCTTCCAACACTCAGGTGTGTTGGTCGTTGGCCAGGGATTCTCCCGCACTGCCCCGCCAACTATCTTGAAAGCCGACTTGGAGAAGGAGGAAGACATTCGCACCCTTTTTGATGAAGTGAAGTATGTAACTCCTTTGATCTCAGAGGTATAGAGGTTAATCAGCTTTGAACTACTACCAGGCCCCAGATTGTCGTCCATTGTAAGCTAATAACCCATCCACGCCTCTCGAACCCCCACCATGGACTGACCGAGCACAGGCGCCGCGAACAAGTCCCCGGACCTCTGCGAAAAGAACCCAGACCAAGCTCGCAAGCTCAATGTTGAAGCCACCCGCACATTGGCCAAAGAATGCCAGTCGCGAGGTGCCTTCCTCATCTACATCTCGACCGACTATGTCTTCCCCGGCACTGAAGGCGACGCCCCCTACGAGGCCAATGCCCAGACAAACCCACCGAATATGTACGGCCAACTGAAACTTGACGGAGAGAAGGCTGTACTAGAAACAACAAACCCAGGCGTGGGTGTGGTGCTGCGCGTGCCCGTGCTGTATGGCAACGCCAAGGAGAACTCCGAAAGCGCAATTAACACGCTGGTTGACACGGTGAAGAAGGCCACGGATGAGAATGCTGGTATTAAAGTGGATGATTGGTCTCAGCGCTACCCGACTAATACTGAGGATGTTGCACGTGTGTGCCGGGACATTGTCATCAAGTACCTGCGTGAAAAGGAGAAGCGCAAGGACTTCCCCCGTATCCTGCAGTTCTCATCCGAGGACCGCATGACCAAGTATGAGATCTGCCAGAAGCTGGCTCAGGTGCTTGGTGTGGCCACTCCCGGTATGATCGCCAATAAGCAGGGCAATGATCCCAATGCTGGTGTTGTACGGCCTTATGATACTCATCTGTCCACCAAGCTGCTGACCGAGCTTGGGATCGATGTGCGGACAATGGATTTCATTGCGTGGTGGTGAGTTCCAACCATGTGATACATTTGATATTATTGGGACATGCAGGGCTATGCTAACTACTCACAGGCGCCGGGAATTGGGTGCTTATAGAAAATAGGCTCGATCTCAACCCAGGGGGCGGGCAGAAAACTTTGGAATGATTGAAACATAAGATAACCAAAGCACAAATGAAAAACAACAATTCAAAACCAGTCCAGAAAGTTACGTTAGACTGGTTTCTGAGATAAATTGGCCATCACTCATGGGAGTTTTCTTCATCTTCAGTACGGTATATCTGGACCATCTGCCGAGACCTGGAGCTCCACGATATCCACTTGGCCCAATTATGAGCCACAGTATGGGGTCGGCGACCGTTGGAAACCCGGGGAATATCTACGTACATTAACGGCAGTAACGAGCACTGGGAAGAGCTCGAGATAATCAGGAAGAGCCTAATAATTCCGTGATTAAGGGAAAACAATGTGCACTATGTGATCGTCTTGTGGACCCAGATGAGGGTTCCACCTATACATAATCGAATCATATTTCACAGGACATTACCGAATAGTGCGAACAGTACCTGTCGATCATATACAACATAGATTCATGGGACATCAACAATGTGAATGCTCTTATGTTGGTTATACTTCGGAGGCTGGGGGTGAACCGTCCTGCATGCGGCACGTTGGGTCCGGAAACGTAGAGGGTTCTTCACACCAGAATGTCTAATTCCCAACTCCATTCCCAATCCATACATCTAGGTATATGATGTGTCAAGAAACACACGAGGATCTCAGCGAAACCCCGGTCCAGTCCGGCCCATTTGACGATCGGCGCGGCCCGCGCTTTTCCCAAGGCGCTGCGATTGAAAACAGGCCGGTTTGATCGTGAGGCCTAGGATTCTCGTTCTGTGCCTGATCCCACCGTGACTTTTGTTTTGTTTTGTTACTTTTTTTTTCACTTTCCCATCTTTTTTGCTGTGTTTTCTTTCCACCATTAACCAAGTCTCTCGCGCATCGTCACAATTGTCGCATCGCAACATCGGAAATTTGCCGTGCGCTCGTGCGAAGGCGCTAACCTAATCCTGGCGACAAACCTTCCAACCTTGGAAGGAAACCTGAGACAAATTTCGAAACCCTCGTATCTCGATTCCGGGGACTCTGACCCGAAAACCCCAGCATGAGTAACAATAGTACGATCACCGCGGTGCAGCCGGTATCTCAGAAGTTCTCTCGATATCGTGGCGCGCGAGGTGTGATTGCTGGAGACGTCGAGATGGCTCCACCCCCTGCGCCAGTGACTAGCGTCGGAGAACAGAACCCCTCGATCGCTAGGAGCAGATCTCGATATCGTCGCAATAGACCGGCAAATGGCAACGACGTACCTTCTACCCCTACGATATCGAACAATGCGCGAACTCAACCGAGCGCGCAGCGGAGCGAGCTGCGACAAACTGAACGCGCTGCATTCAATCGCCCTTTGGCGGAACAAGACGAGGATGAAGAGCACATGCGTGAGGCGCATCGGCAAGATGCGATGCAACAATTGATCGGAGGGAATCAGTCAACTCAGCAAACCCAGAGGCCTCAGGTGTCTGCCCCGCCAAAACAGGATGCGCAACACCAACCACGATCCCAAGCTGTTCCGTCAAATCCCCCGCGAAGTTCCCACTCAGGGAACGACAGTACCCGCAAGTCTTTCTTTCAGAAGGTCAAACTTGTCAAGAACCACACCAAAAAAGCAGGTTCCGCCCCGAACTACATCGGAGTGGGCGGAACTGGCGTGGTTCCTGGTGTTGATGCCCCTGTCAGCGCTGTCAACGCTGGAGAGCGACATGCCCTTGTTAAATATGGCGATGCCACTGCCGACCTCACTGTCACCCCGTCTACTCAAGTCTACGATCTATTGCTAGATGCGACCAAGTCCCTCTCTCGGGATATTGATGCCGAGAGGTTCATTCTTATGGAATCATATTCCCAAGTTGGCTTAGAGCGTCCGCTCCGACGCTACGAGCATATCCGGGAAGTGATGAATTCTTGGTCCCACGATGCCGACAACCAGTTCATCATTATTCCCCCTTCCAGTGTGGAAGCGCTAGCTCAGCTTGATGCAGCGCATGTACCAAACGAGCAACCATCTCCAGTGACTGTCCACATATACCACTCTCAACGTCCCCGTAAGTGGGACAAGCGCTATGTCACTTTGCGTGCCGACGGACAAGTGACAATCTCCAAAAAGGAGAATGCCAAGGAGCAGACCAATATCTGCCATGTATCTGACTTTGACATCTACTTTCCCAACGCTCGAGCTCTCAGCAAAGACATCAAACCGCCTAAGAAGTTATGCTTTGCCATCAAAAGTCAGCAGAAATCATCCATGTTTCTTTCCACAGAGAACTTCTTGCATTTTTTCTCGACAAGCGATAAGGCTGTGGCAGACAAGTGGTACCGGGCAGTGCAGAAATGGAGAAGCTGGTATCTTGTTAATAAGAAGGGCGCAGCTCAGAAGTCGGAGACTGAAGCCTCTCTGAAGCGCTCTGGTACAAAGAAATCGTACCGTCAACCGAGAAGTGCTCATAACGACATGTCGTTGCTCGAACAGCATGCTGTCGCCGATTCTCCGAAGCGCCTAAGCTCTGACCAACAGAGACCAACAAGCTCGAAGGAACTTTTCGCCCGGAAAAAGACCCTACGTGGACATGTGCCCCCTCCCTCCTCGTATCCCCAGCCTCTCATGCTAGATACCGATTTGGGTGGACCTTTTGCCGACAGGGAAGCACTGGTATCAGAAAGCTCCTCCTCCGAAGTTGAATCATCTACGTTTGCGCCGACCGGACTTCTAGGCCGAACATACACCCAAAGACAGACTGCTATGCGCGAACGCGATGATCGTGATAAAAGAGCTAAACAAGAGGCATTTTCGGGCACTGGCTTCATGAGCGGAGAATTGCCACAGTCGCCGACCAACGATTCAAACCCCAATAGCCGGACCAACACCATGACTCGTGCTCCCGATTCATCCCAGTTCACCCGCACTCAATCTGTCAACCAGAAAAACAAGCCTCTTGTCGATCTTACACCCGTCTATGCCGAGCCGCCGCAGTATAGCCGCAAGGGCAAGGGTCACGGAGTTAAAGTGCAACCAGGCATGCAATTGATAGACGGAGCCACTGGTCCCGAGCTGACCCAAGGTGCAATTCCTATACCACCAGCGACCTCTTGGCGACGGCCGGCCGTAGACGCCCCGCCGCAGCGGCGAAACACGACCCGAAGCGTGCGCCATCATCAAAACCCCTACTCATCCTCAGTTCCCGTCGAAGGGAGCCCAGCATTACCCACCAATCAATTTACTCCAAATAGCCTGTTGGCCCATTCCACTAGCTCGGCTAGTCATCGGAAACCACGCACCGGACACGGGGTCGCCACGGGTGACCGCAATGCCACACGACCGTTGCTAGATATGTCCCCGGAAAACCCGTTCGCAGATGGCAGTCTGCTCCGGCAGCTGTAGCTCTATTATTTTCTATGTTATAGTCACGATGATCACGATTTTTATTTTGCGAGATATTGTTTTGATATACCTAGGTCTTATTGCATCCGGGCTCTGATTTGGGAATGAAGCATGTATACCCGATTTTGTTTGACGGACCATTTATGTTGGTTAGAGATACCCATTCCATTTCCAGTCCCCTTTCTTTTAGCAATGAAGATGTTGCGCCGAACTTGCAATCAAACAATCTATTTCAATCCTTGAATTGATATCTATGGGTTTCCGAGGCAATAATACAAGGCACCAAGCCTAGAAATCAGGGAACAAATTCAATATGTGGAGCAAAAAGTCCTCTATCCTTCCTTTCACATGGGATTAAGAGACAACAGAATCTTCAATTATTTTGATCAGGCAGCCGAAGTCTATTCATATCTTTCAGCAGAAGCAGACATCTGATTGAAACCATGAGTCCGGGCGGAAGTGACTTGGTGAGTAGCTCTATCAACTCGATCTATACGATCTACAACGTTGTGATACGGAGTACAACTTGGGAGATCCCATATTGCCACGCCTTCGAGTACATCCACGCGCTAACATCTTGCCGTAGTACAGAGGGCCCTTGAAGGAGCACTGGGCTCACAAGCTTGCCCTCACTGGAGTGGGCCAGTGGTCTCCTGCCGCGTATCAACGACCGGCAGCTTGAATGTGAGTCTGTCTTAGATGATCGTGGATTTGTGGAATTGCTTACAAAATATCTATAGTTCGCGGATTTGGTTCCATTGCGGATCCACCACTTTCGTCGCGACTGGGAGTCCCGAGTACTTCGATAACTCAAGAAACAAACAACCATATGATCAAAAGATCAGGTACATCGGACACCGTTTTCTGAAACTGACAGAAGCAAAGGTTTGTTACATTCATAGACATTGGTCTAACATCTGCTAATAAACATCTTCCTCGCAGGGTTATCTCAAGCAACATTTCGACCAACGAAAATCAAAAACCAAAAAGAAAACATTCGGTCGATGAGCAAGATATTGTCTTCCCCGGAGGCACTACTTCTCAGATAGCAAAGAAGAAACCAAAAGAAGAAACCGATTACCAACCCAGAACATGTCTCCAAGTTTAGAACGCGTGATAGACTTTAAAGCTCTTGAACTCCCAATAAGCATCGACAAATCTGTCCGGACTGTGTGCCACAAAGTCCTCGCATGTCCCCGGACAATGGTATAGATCGTCATAATATTGCGACTGGGCAGCTAGCTCACCACAGAGATCGATATTCGCAATAATACTCTGGTTCCTGAAATGCGCTTCAATGTCACAATCGGTACTGGGAAAGTCCGCCAGAGGAGTACCCCAAGTACTCGGGTCCGGATTCCCAAAGTGGACGTCGGAGGGAATAGTATCACGAAGGAAGAACCAAACCCGAATACCCTCCTTACGAAGTTCAAGAGCGTAGACACCCCCGCCGAGATCATTCATTGCTTTGCCGTAGGTGAATTCATTCCCGATGACACCACAGCCTGCATTACCATCCGTAGAGTTATCGCAGTTCTTGAAGATCGCCTGACCGGTCTGTTTGCGCTTGACATCCATCTTACACCCCTTCGTGGTATGGATGGTGACACCATTGCCGTTGCTCCCCTCATTGGTCGTTTCCAGAACATCGATCTCACCATTCATCGGCCAGTTATAGCCGTCGGTCAGCCAGAGTGCAGGCCAGGTTGCGCAGCCGAAGGGGGTATGGATGATATCGAAGATAAAAAGACCCGTGTCGTACGTGTCTTTAGACTCGATGCGCACGGAGTATCTGCCGTCTCGGGCGTTCGGCGTTGCATCATCTACTCGCAGGACGGCGGATGTTTCGCTTGCATAGGTGAGGTTAAGATCTAGCGCGGTCATTTCATCGACGTAAATGACGAAGCCTTTTGTTGGATCTTCGTCTGTGAAGTAGTTGAAGCGATCGAAGAATGTTGCACCATAGTAGGAGTCGACTAGCTTGTAGTGTACAGGTATATAGTTTGGGTAGCGATTGTTGATCACTTCGATAGGCACCACGATTACGACCAACAGAGCTACTATAGCTGTTGCGCTCACGATGATCTTCTTGCGCAGGGACCAGCCACGTGGATGATACCAGGGGGGTTGAGCAGGAGCGTGATTGTCTGGTTTGCTGGAAGTTGCAATTGGGGTTTTGGTCTCAAGGGCGCGATCGGGTAGGGTGGGCCTACTGTGATGGCCTTGTTGGTGTTGAGGTAGTTGTTGATCGTTCATGGTGGAGGTAGGCAATAATTCACGTTCAGGTCGTTATAGTGTTCTCGGGTGAAGATGAACTGTATGGTTCGTAGAACTTGCCTTTTTCAGGGGACAAGTAGACGAGACTATCAAGTTTGTCGTCATGGACATGTTCCATGTCCTAGAATAGATAGCTCTCGATCGTTCCGCTTGGGTACCCATGGATGGGTTCGCCATAAATCACCTAGTCTATCTCACCTTGACTCTATTTCGGCTAGTTTGATATACAAGGTTCAGGCACCCATGAATAAGATTCTGGCAGTTCAAAGTACCGGTAGATACCTAGGTACATTATAGATTGTATACATACATGTACCTACCTAGGGGAGGTACATGTATGTAGCTTATCGACTGATCATCTGGCTCAAATGCAAACACTTCAATCTAACGCCTTTCAGCTGTTTTAAGTTGTGAGTTTGTCCAGGAGTTTGGAATATTTTGACGCATTGTACTCCGTTTGCCAAACTTGCTCCTTATATATGGGATACTTTCTGATTTCTTATTTCCCCTCTGACATTTGTTTCTCGCCCTTCTCCTTGGGAAACTGTTAGTGCTGACTGTGTCTAGTGGTTGGTTCAATGCGATGGCCTAGAGAAGATATTCTATAGTGATCACATGCATATTACTTCGACTTCTAGCAAATTAGGCATACTGGAAATGGTATAAATATGCCGTCTTACCATCTTTCCCAAGATTGATGGTGATGCTCTACAGCATATTGTTTGGTACTTGCGCTTCAGGCAAAATCATGCGCTCTAGGGGCCGTTTGTGCAAATCGAAGCTCGTATTACAATTGGCAGTGATGGCATCACAGATGCCCAGCAAGCTCAGTCCTAGATTATCTCAGTACTCGACTATGAGCAGAGTTGGACAAAAACTACAAGTAATTGGGATGTGTCCCGGTGTTTGTAGCATAAAAATCCAATATCGAATCATCCACACACATCTCAAAGATCCTTCCTAGTTTCAAACTCCCCGACGCAACCAGACCTATCTTATCAACGAAACTTGTTCATTGAGATATGCTTTACAGAGATCTCTGCATTCACTACTGCTGACTGGCTTTACAGCTTGACAATACTCTCGCAGTCGACAGAGGAAGCTACAAGGTCAGGGCATATGTTGATGACCTTTGCCAGGAATCCACCGGCTTTTGGTCCGGACCAAAAGCACGCGACTGTACGAACTTCGATGGACTTTGCAAGATCAAATCTATCGACGAGGACTCTATGTCTTGGCCTACGAGGGCAACAATTGCTCGGGAGAACAATGGTCCCTAAAGAGAGATATCTGTTTCCGGGATGGAGTTGGTGATCTTGATTCGATCAAGAGCTTCCGGGTGGCTGAAACCCCATGCGTTTAGATGTCACCATTTTCACGGTTGACAGGTTGAGATAATGAGGTATACGGGAGCAAGGCAGTGGGCTTCACAAATTCACTAACAAGAGCTCAGGAGATTCAACTACGAAGGCACTCAATGCCTACGGCGTCAAATTCCCACTCAGGATGGAAGATAAGAGAAACTTGGGAATCTGTCAATTCTCATTTTCGTGTCGGTTCGACAAATTCTCTGTAGCTACGCCGTATTGCTTTGGATCAGATTCTTTGATCTGGCCACAATGGCAGGTATATCGAAGTCTACTATTCATTCTTTTGAAAGATATCTGGTATTCGGAGAGTTTACTTGCCAAATTGTTTCACTGTAGCTGCTAAAAGGCCCGGAAATGCCAAATCGCCCAGTTCTCTCTGTAGAGGAACGTCGAGATCATCGAAGAGTTGTTGATGGGAATACTCAACATGATTTACGTCGAATTTGTTCCCCAGACGCAGAGGAATGTGGCTCAAGCCACATTGGAACGTTACAGATACACATGTGGCTTGACGTAATTTACTGATCTACTAAACCAAATGCAGAATCGAAGTCCAATGTATCCAGGATACAAACTATTTAGGTACGAGATATATACACAATGTAATTATTATTGACCCACCGGGACATGTATGTGGAACGCCAAGTTTCAATAGATACAAAATATCCAGGATTCCGCCCATGTTCTACCGATTAGATCGCATAGTCGAGGAACGACGCACCAAATTGTCTGCATTCGGCGCACGTTGTGTTTCCCAGTCATGGGTTTCCATACCCGAAGTCTGACCGAGGTCGTTCCTTGCCTGAGATAAAGTACGTGACTGCGATGGGGCAAAGGACGCCCCCGCGCTGAGGTTGGATGCACGGCGGCGCATGCGGCGCTCTTCATCCTGGGCCTCATGTCGGTTGAGGGCGTCGGAAGGGAGAAGGACGGCACGGTCGAGTGCGTAAGGTAGACCACGATGACGACCACGGACTTGCATAGCAATGATCACCAGCTTGGAGACCACATTGAATTGACCCGAGAAGGAGGTGTCGGCAGTGGGATATCCGAATGACAAACCCACAGTACCATAGGCTGAGATAACTTCGAACAAAACGGTAAAGAGCTGAAAATTGTAATCGGTCCGAACTTGCAATCTCTTTCCTTCCGCAATGGCAATGATAAACAGACCCAGAAAGACATACCACAAATCGAAACTTAGCTGGCGTCGCAAGTGGGCTCCGATGTAGGTAGGCGCATTCGCGTCCTCATCGTCATCTACGTCCGTAGTATCGTAGATGCCCAGGCTCTTCTCCTCGTAGACATTGGTTCGACGCACGGAGATAGCAATGGGGAAGACTGAGATGTACATCATGATCAAATAGGAGACCTGGACGGCGGGATGGAGCTCAGACAGACTGATGATTCCAAAGCCGGCTGTGCGTGTCGCAACAGCCTGGAAGAATCCGTCCAAGACTCGGATACCAACAGGCAATGTAGTAACAGCAGAATCATTGAGCTACAAAATGAAGGTTAGCGAAATTATTTTGAAAGGAAACAGCCAAAACTCACATCCAGAACCAAAAAGAAGATAAGATCAATGCCGTTCAGGGCGACAAGGATCGCAAACAGCCACCAAGTGGCGTTTCGAGGAAACAATAAAGTGAAACAACGCCGAGGATGATCCAGGAGAAACTTCGATTCTTCCCACAGCGCAGTGCCCTGGCGAGTCAACTTCGAGAGAACCCAGATCATCAAACGAAGCATACACGGGAAGGCGGTATTGCCAATGATGATCAGAAATGACAGCATCAAAAGTGGGAAAACGGCTCTCTGGAAAGAGTACATTGAGTCGGGTGTCAAGGTGAAACCCAAGTCGTTAAAGGCAGACGCAGAGGTGAAGATTCCCCACCACGGTCGCCCAACTCCAGCTTCCCGGACAACTTTGCCCCATGTATCCGTTGTCATGATCCAACCAATCATGCTGACCATACCGATAAGATGAAAACCAAGATAGTAGGTGATCAAGACAACGGCCAAGGTTTTGAGCGCACGGTATTCAATACCACCCAGCTCATCCCGCTGCTCCTCCGTCAAATCGACGAAATTGGAATTACGTGCGACAGTCGCATTCCAACTGAGATATGGTTGGGTAGAGAGGTCGCGCTCTTGTGTCAGAGACCGGAAAATCCCCCTGAAGGTGTTTTTCGTGGTGGTAGGGGCGAGAGTGGTAGTTTCATTCCCATCTTTAGTTTCCCGAAAGGTGGGTCGAGTGTCCATACGAGGGAAGGTATTCTCGCGTGGACGGGTTCTCTGGAAATCTGGCTCGTTGATGGTGATATGTGGCCCTTCAAGTGGGCCAACCTGATCGAGCTCCTCGGGATGTGCGACGTTGCTATGGTCATCGTCATGATCACTGGTAGGCTGAGCCTGCTCGCCCTCGTGATCGGCATCTTCCTCCAAAGCCTCCGGAGCGCCACCGCGGTCATACTCCCGGGGACTGGGGATGCGTAGAGCTCCTTTATCTTTCCGCTGCTTTTCCAAAAAGGCGATGTGATGTTCCGGGTTCAAATGGGTTGGCACCTTCAAGCTACCAAGTCCAAAGCGAGGCTCCAAGCTCGGCTCAGTACCTGCGTCTGTTCCTTCAGAGCTGGAGTCGGCACTGGAGCCCCGGGCCTCGGGTGTGTTGACACCCGAATCGACAGCTTTGGTTCCTGGATCCGTCAATCGCCCATCTCGTGCATCCCCCGAATCGTTTCGTATCACCACAATGGGCCGACCACTGACTCCAAGTTCCGCGCGGTTAATATCATTACTCTCTCGGTCCTCAGTCACAGTTTCCATGCGAGATCGGGTTCGTCGCATCGCACGACCGTCTCGAACCACATGTTCGAAGCGCTTTTCGAACCAGTATAACCGAATAAAAACCAGAGCGCCATGAATGAAAATGGGCGTGCAGAGACACGTGATCAGGTATAGAATTATTTGTTGGTAGAGCCAGAGGCTATTCAGATCGACCGTGTTTAATCCACTCTGGGTCGCGGCGCCGGCAGCTTGGAAGAGGGCATCGATATAGTCAATGTTGCCGCCGAGGTAAACAATGACAGAGCCGACAAGTGCCCAGGATATAATATAGGCATAGTGGAGGAAAATGAAATTGAGGTGTATTTGGTTCAAAATCGGAATCTTTTCCTTGACGTATGTCACCCGGCGAAGAAAGGCCGAGAACATGTTGAACAGACGGGTGCGGCCAGACCGTCGTTGCCCAGCGGAGGCCACTGGCACTGGCCACGGAGGAGAGGATGGCAAGATGGATTGCTCCCGAAAGGAGGGGAATTTTTCAATCCTGCTGATAATTAGCTTTTGCCTCGACTTATGTTTCATACAAACGTACATGTGGTCCCGTCGATCGCTACCGGAGAGTTTTGACTCGTGCAGAAGACAGCAACGCCGCTCTTAGCCGCGTGGCATTGAGCCACAGTTGTGAATAAGAGATATCAAGAACATCACGGGAAGAAGATCAGATGCGAAGAAACGAAAAGTTAAAGGAAAGCAAAACAGTCAAATCCAGTAGAAAAAAATCCTGGCCAAGCTACGCATGCGGCAATTGTATGATACGGTATGGTATTGTCAGCTGCCACAGAAAACGTGGACTGCCGATCCCTTTCTGGTCTGTTTTGTCACGTTTTGTGGCGGAGCACAATGTCCGTATCACGAGACTTTTAGGTTCTACGAATTCTTCAGGGCTTATATTACCAGCGGATATAAATATAAGGTGTAATTGCACTGGATGAAGTATTCAAGAACAAACCTAGACAAGCTTTCATTCGGAAGCATTCTTATCGGGGATTCGCCATTCAAAAGTATAACATTACACTATATACAGTGTAGATGCTTGAGATGCAGATGCAGTGGCGGTGGAGGCTGCATTAGTAAAAATAAAGTAGGTATGTCTAGACTTCCGATCTTGGCATCTGATGTTTGTCTATGTTCTATGTACAGCATACACCATACGGAGAACTCCGTGCCTTGTATTCCTAGGTAATCCCATCAAGGACCTTATTGTAGCTGCCTAATATCAAATAAAGGGACACACTTCTAGATCGGCCCACTTTTCATTCCGGCTACATGTCGTGGCCCGTACAGCATAGTATGTAGATTTGACCCCTGTGCTGTTAGGGCTGCCGAAATATCACAAACGTCATCCCCTGATTGGTGTATTTCTGCTGGTCGCATTCTCTATCATCGATAGGACATCCGCCCTATACTTGGCAGTGGTATAGGGTTCTGTCCTGGCCAATCATTTCTTGACGTGTCTCATGCACTTAAACTCGAATTCTTACCAAAACCAGCTGACGGGTCCACCATGTCGCAGAAATTCAAGGAAGCCGAGCATTTAAACCGACAAGGGGGCTTATGTCTACCCCCCTCTCGGGAAATGTGAGAACTTTTCTCGGTGCCGCCCGGCATTCTTCATCTGAAGGGATGATCTTTTCCAGATGCTACAGTATGCCCCGAGGATATCTGAGCCATTCCTTACCCACAGCGGAAGCTAACACAGTAAGTACATAAACTGCAAGAGTGACGCCATAACAAACATGCTGTCATTTCTCCACTTTCCTAACATGTATCCGAATCATCTGAAGGAGATCATATTTATTCCTTTGATTTTGAGCCCGCATGATCTGTTAGCAAACAAAAGTCTTTCCAAAAACCTATAAGCGAAGCCCGTGCTTGTACTTTAACGCTCATAGGTCAGAAATATAGATAAGGCTCGCCGTATGCAAGATCTAGTCGAATTTGTAATCGGACCTAGTTTAATGTTGGTTTGTCAACCGACCTAAGAAATGACAGGTCGGAACGAACACTAGATAAAAACACAGGTAGGAGCACTTGAATCGGGGATGAAACCAGTGTATTATTGATTGAGGTAGTATCAAGCAGCAGCTAATCATCCTAGTGGTCATTCCCGTTGATTATGATACCATATAGATGGAAGTGGCATCATGGCTTTAACATGTGCTTCTCTTTTCTATATTTTTTGGTAATTAAATGACCTAGTAGACAGAGCAGAGCTAATAGTATTATAGTGCAAATAGGATAGAGGACACTATAAAAAGAAAGTAAATCTACGATAGGCTAGCTTGCACATTCCCGTTAGGCGCAAGGTATATGCTCTACTTTTCTTCGTTCTTTCTATATTTATATATCTCACTTATTTCTTACTTCTCTTACTTCAGTCACTCCTTACTTAAGTAACTCTTAGTTCACTCTTACCTCAAAAGCTTCCCTAAGTCACTTAAGACTCCAAACCACTAGGATCGCGCAGTGCCTCAAACAGGCTTGGTTCTTTACAGCATGCTTCATATTTTTTTATCCTCGTTTTTACCCGCATTTTTTTATAAAATAGCTTCTGCAGACTTACTGTCTAGACATAGTATGGTGCGTCCTCATCTTCTGGCACTAACAGTGTTTTCAGCCTGCTCACATATAAGAAGAAACAGACTATGACGGGCAAAATTACAGTGTCGCAAATTAAGCTCTACACAACATATTGAATTTCAACTCATCATTGTTGCATAACTTGCCCAAAGGATGGGTAGTCATCAGTCATCAAGTCGTCAAACTTTGGAAGCTTCCATCATCCTTACGGCTTCACGCCGCCATCTGTTCCCCGCAACCTCTTTCAGCCATACCCTTTGCAAACTCTCATCAAACCTGAGAGTAAGAACACTTCAATTTATTCTACTCTACATATAATAGAATCAATACTGCTTGAACTAATCGGTCTGGCGACGAACCAAGTTGCCGCCAACTCCTCAATCAGTAAAATGAGCCCTGAGCTTTCCAAGCCAGTGCCTGTCAGTGTAAACGACCAGCCGCATGCCATAGGTGACGGTAATGACCTGTCTCTGGTGAAGGAGATACGCCAACTTCGAGAAGAGGTCAGCGATATCAAATCACGGCTAGATCGCCAAGTAGCCAGTCTCCAAGCCGATACACAATGTCTCCAAGCCGATAGACAGTGTCTCCAAGCCAATGTCCGCCAACTCATTCTCATCTGTGGGGCAATATTAGAGGAGTGGACCTATATCTCACAAGATAGAACCCAACACAATGTCGCTACACACGGGGGTAACATAATCCCCGACATAAGCGCAATCGCCGAGATGGACATGTTAGGTGCTAGCCATGCTCGAGAATGGAAACACGCACTTATATAGCATTACTACATCATATACGAGGAGTGCTATAAGATATTTAGAGACCTTATTAATATGTCCCTAGATGTTATCAACTGTATTAATACGCATATAGATATTTTTCTGATAGTGCGTAGATAGGGAAACGAAAGACAGCGTAAGCGCATAGAGCTTCTTGCCCTTTACGATAGGTTCACTAAGGATTTTAAAGAAAACCTAAGTCTATAAATCCTAATAGAGACCACCTACGTAATCAAGATACTATCTATAACTATACGTCGATAGGATAAGCCTAAGCTTAAACTAGGTCCCTTTCGCTATATACTATTACTGCCTACCTATAAAAGCAGCAAAGGCCGTTCCTTTAGGCCGTACACTCAGTACTGAGAGAAAAGACTAGTACTAATTTCAATGAAAATCAATCAAACTAGAATCCAAGTCAAATCAAAATCAAAAGCAAGATACGTGGTTGATAGTCTAATAAGATAGTTGCTTTCTTCACTACCGATGCTATAATATTTTTGTAGACTCAGAAGCCTTTGATCCACTTGCTGTGTAATCTATCCATCCATGGATGTACCTCCTTGTCACTGACATCATCTTCAATGTCTATTACAGCCATGTCGAGAACTTGTCTCTAATGGCGTATTTTTTGATCTCCTTGAATATGCTTTGACCGTGCCATAGGACAATGAGAAAAAGTAAAAAGTAGAAGAGATAGTTGGAAGAACCATGCAAGATCAAGATTGCGTTGTGATGGTTATGATGGTTATTCTGATTGGGGTCGCATTTCACGGGGCCCCACATTCTCCAAATTCATGTTGGGGTAGCTTGTTGGAATGTACTCTTGAAGATTGATTTCAGAAGTTTGTGCTCTATTCAAACCCCACCTTCTCGCGCCTGTAAAAGACACCATGGCCTCACTGCATCGCATTGCCGTCGCTCAATGGCATATCAGGGTGAGTGCTTCAAAATTGGCGCATGTCAAGGGTTCAGATCATAGACCAGGCGCAATTCTGTTGGAATTTGGAATGACGTGTGTCCTCCTAGGAGCTTGACATTACATATAACCATGCGAAAGCATGCAACTACATCCGCGAGGCCGCCGCTCAGGGTGCTGAGCTGGCTGTTCTCCCAGAGTAAGAAAAAGTCAAACTTTGCAGAGAAAAAACAACAGCAACAGCAACACATGCTGACCCAGGAAACCCAGATATCACCTTAATGGCATGGTGCCCACTGACCCTCTTTGGGCGATCCAAGCTGGCGAATCTGCCAGATACCTAGCAAACTATCAAGCCCTGGCCAAGGAACTAGAAATCTGCATTGTACCAGGTACAATCATTGAAAAGCAGACGAGGACCAATCAAACACCCCTGTTTCACAACACGGCCTACTTCATCTCGAACGACGGCAGTATCCTCGGCTCCTACCGCAAAAAGAATATTTGGCACCCTGAGCGCCCTCACCTGGCCTCTTCTGGGCCGGAGCCTCATGTGACAATCGATACCCCAATCGGCCGCGTGGGGTTGTTGATCTGCTGGGATCTGGCATTCCCGGAGGCGTTTCGGGAGCTAATCGCCAATGAGGCTCAAATTATAATTGTGCCTACATACTGTATGTTTCCATTTCACTTCCAAGGTTGGTCATGCATGTTTTATCTGACCCAACTAACCTGCCCGTCAGGGACACCGCACGATGCCTCCCCCGAAGCACGTGTGTATAATCCAGACTGTGAGGGTCTGTTCCTCGATTCGACCATCACATCGCGCTGCTTCGAGAATACCTGTGGTGTTGTTTTTGCCAATGCTGCTGGGCCGTCGGAGGACTTCCTAGGCCTATCGCAGATAACACTTCCTCTTGTGGGACCGATCGCTCAGATGGGGACTGAGGAGGGTTTCATCGTTGCGGACTTGGATATGACGGTTATCGAGACTGCGGAGAAGAACTATAAGGTGCGCCAGGACCTCAAAAGGGATGATTGGTATTATGTCTATCGGCATACGGGTAGGTAGCAGATAGGGTCGATCTCATTCTTGGGGCGAAAGCTACCAAAAGCCACATGGACCGGCGAAATGCAGGGAATAGGTCATGTAACATGAAGCTCAGTGTCACAACTTATTCCTTGGTCTGGGGTTTTTGAGGATACAAAATATCTTGGGAATTGTGTTATAATGCACTCAATGAAATATGAGATATGATGTACAATAAACCCCCAGTAAGAAAATCGAAGATTTGAGGCAGAGGAGCAAGACACCAATTCAATTCGTTCCTTTTGGAGCAGAGTAAACAACAATCTTCCAGCGATTTTTCACTAATTGAATTTTGATTCACTCAGCAAGAAATGAGGGTCCCATCACTTCTTTGCGAAAAGATAGTTGAAAGGAAGGTAGATCAAGATCAACAGTAGTATGTATTTGATGCAATGATCAAATAGGAGAGAAGCAAAGACAGTACCAGACACAGGATAGTTAATCTGTGAGCTGGCTACGCCAGCCTCGTTGTCCCTGATCTCAAGATGGCTGATAGATTTCCATTCATCTTCGCCAACCGGTCCATTCAACCCGAGTAGTTCTACAGTTGGGTGCCGATATGCCCATTTGATTCAGGTCAGAAGGATCGAGAACAACTGTATTGTCTTCTGTTTTCTAGTCAGTACATCTGCATACATTGCACAAACTGACTTGAACTCACTTCGCGGAGGTTGATGTCTTATCACACTTGCAATTTTCAGACCCCATCCATCGCCGAGCAATTTTTTCATTGTCTGATCAAGATTGCTGATTTGAGCTGTATTGGCGACAATGTTGCTTTGGCTATCAAGCGACAGTCCAACACCGGCAACCTGGATGTGAAGGATGAGGTTTGTCTTCGCGGTGTTCAATCGATTAAGGATGTGGTTGAAATCGCCCTCATCTTTAGATCCGCTGGTGAGCTGATGGGCAATTTGGTGAGGTATAGACTTCTCTCCTGGATCTAATCGCTTAACAAGCGCGAGGAGCTCCTGCGACAAATCTTTGATCTTAACCAACTCGGATATCACCTCTGCCGTTTGGAGACATTCTTCACGGTGGACGACATGTATAATACTCTCAGTACTCTGAAGCTCTTTATAGCGCTGCTCTATTATGCTGGACTGTGCTTTCTGGCGCGAGTAGACAACCCTGAGTCGACTGATGATACCGATGGATGTTTCCAGCAATGCCAAGATGGCAGAAGTGGTAAGAGAGAGGGTCCTAATGATCTGTTAGGAAGCGGTTCGGGACAATCTTCCATGATGGGTTACTCGACAACTGAATACTATTATAAACAACGACTCGAAGGAGCGTTCTTCAGTTTCACAGTGAAGAGAACGTCGAGTGGACTTGAAGAATCAACAAATTCCATGGCTCAGCCCAAGTGAACTCGGAAATTTTTGATCATAGGTATTTTGTTGGTGACTAAAAATATGAGAGACCTTGCTCTATATGGTGAGCATTTGGCGCAGTTCGATACGCAAAGAGACGAATCATTGACCAATTACGATTACAGAAACAACTCAGTAACGACCCACAGCAAATTGTGCCCGAAGCTAGGTGAAACCAATCGGTGATTGAAGCCCATCCAAGTGGTGATAATCAGGCAACTCGCGTCAGCGCGTAACGATTGGATGACAGGTTTCAAATTGTCGAACTAGGTGTAGGATTTAGCGGCATGTGATATGTGATCTTCTGTGTCGTTAACCCAGATCTGTTTAGTTTGATGCAGCTTCCCTTCACCTGGGCACTCACTTTCAGCTCTGTCATGTCATCAAGGCAGTGGGGGTTTTTGGAGGCGAGAACCACAAATCGCGGCCTCGACGAAGAGAATAACGTCCGTTAGGACGACCTTTATGAGAGCCCATTTGGAGGAGTTTGCTACCTTTACTTATCTTGAGTGAAAGATGACTGAGGTACCCCAATCTTCTGTGCGAAATACCGTGTGCAATAATACTGCAGGGCCTCTCTCAACCCAAGTTAATATCAACTACAGTGGTGATATGTTACGCGATGCCTTTCAAACATCTTATTTTGACCCGCGATAGCCCAAAAAACGACCAACGAAAAGATCAAGGAAGCCATTGCCTCGAGACTTGGCTCTAATTCCCGCAAAAAGGTACCGCATCCTGGAACCTGCGGATGGCTTGGAAAAATCCGAAACTTCGGATACTGGATCAGAGATGAGCCAGAAAGTCGCGGTCTTCTCTGGATCTGCGGTGGCCCTGGCAAAGGAAAGACTCATCTTTCCTCGCACTTGGTTACCCGACTGAAGTCCGACTCTATAACAACCGAATTGGAAAGCGACACATTGAAAACCTCCCTGGGAAAAGACCATATAATACTGAGCTACTTTTGCGATGCTAGTAATGTGTTACATTCAACGGAGCTTGCAGTAGTGCTCGGTCTATTGAATCAACTGTTGGAGTTGAAGGGTTCCCAGGAGCTTTATGACAAAATCTCTACGAAGTTCTCTGGTAGGGGGTGGGATCTTTTCAGTGGCGCTTATATCCAAGACCTCTGGGATTGTCTTGAGGAGATGATCCAAGTAATTGCCCAAAGGTATAAGATTTACCTCGTGTTGGATGGATTGGATGAATGCGACAGCTTTTCAAGAACTCATTTAACGAGTCAACTGAGAAACATCAGCAACGCAAATCGACAAGATGAGAAGAACCCCGTCAGAATTGTAATTTTCAGTCGTCCGTTAGATCTCCATCATCGAACGGATCTGACGATTGATCTGCATGCAGATAAGAGTCTTGAACGGACCAACGAAGACATTCAAACAATTGTGGAAGCCAGTTGCCAGCTGCAGCGTGGCAAAGAACAATTTTGCATCTGAAAGATACGTCAGTTCAACAGAAAATAGTCGATGAGGATTCCGCATTCCTTGACAAGCTGCTCCCGGTTGGATTGGATGCAATGTACAACAGAATGCTTTTCAACATCATTGAACGTGTGCACGGAAAGTCTCATTTTCAAGATATGATTAAGATATTTCGCTGTCTGACCGTTTCACAACGTCCACTGACCAGGAAAGAAGTGGCAATTCTGACTGAAACCAACGACTCCATAGTGGACGGCGCCCTCTCTGCCCTTGAACGCATTCTTTCGATGACAGGAGGCTCCGACGGAGAGGCAGTCGAGCTCATCCATCTGTCACTAAGAGAATACCTTGTCCAGAGATCCTCGAGGCTACTACCTGAGGAGGTTTGCTGGTCAGTGTGGCCATTCTTGTCCTCTGCACTAGGCTTGCTGCGGATACACCGTGTCCAGCTATGGTTGTTTGACTATGCTGTCCTGGCGACCATATGTTTTCATTTCCAAGGGCTACTACGTCAGCACTCTACACTCGGCTTCAGCTTATTCCTCTTGGCACTTCTTCGACTCGCTTTTCCGAGACTCAGATCATCGTTCATGATAGCCCTATTTGGCAAAGGTCTTGAACAATTGATCAACAGATTACTCATGGTCATCTTTTGTGTTCGCGAGGAACAGACACATCTTTATTTATTTGAAAGATGCCTTGCAGTCATGAGTGATCCAGAGACAGGCCTCAAGCGGGATATTCGTGATAATGAGTGCCCGGGGCATCTGCAAAATCAGCTGAAGATACAGGAGAGATGGCTCCAGGTCCAATATCCAAGTCGCCATTGGATAGCCCATCTCGAACGAAGCAAAACCAAGTCATGTGCAATAGACAAAACCGACGTCTTTCTAAAGGAGCATTTTCTCCACTGGTTAGAAGCACTGGCCTATCTAGGTGTTGTTTCGGCAGCTGTAGGAGAACTTGATATCATCAAAAGAATTGTGCAAGTGAGTCATCCAACGCTTCTCTCAATATAGTCACGACTTAACTGAGCAGGGTGAATCAAACATTGAATTATCCGAGTTTCTGCATGATGCGCGGCGATTCCTTCTGAAGAACAGATGGATCGTTGAAAATGAACCACTTCAGCTTTACTACGCGGGGCTGATATTCGCTCCCTTGAAGTCTGTCATAAGAAACCAGTTCAAAAAAGAGATACATCGGATATACACAATACCAACAGTTGAGGAATTTTGGAGTGCAGAACTAGAGACCCTCGAAGGTCATTTAAAAAATATTAGGTCTGTTGTCGTTTCTCCAGACAGTCAGACTGTGGCTTCAGGCTCGGATGATTTGACCATTAAGTTCTGGGATGCTCGGACGGGCGAAGAGCTACGGACCTTAACGGGTCATTCTAGTGATTTCCGGTCGGTGACCTTCTCTCCGGACAGTCAAATGGTGGCTTCGGGTTCGCATGATAAAACTATCAAGCTCTGGGATGCTCGGACGGGCAAAGAGCTGCGGACCTTAAGGGGTCATTCGCACGGTGTCCAGTCGGTGACCTTCTCTCCAGATAGTCAGACTGTGGCTTCAGGCTCAAAAGACTGGACCATTAAGCTCTGGGATGCTCAGACAGGCGAAGAGCTCCGGAGCTTAGCGGGTCATTCTAATAAGGTTACCTCTATAGCCTTCTTTCCAAATAGTCAGATGATAGTCTCAGGCTCGAATGATACCACTATCAAGATCTGGGATACTTGGGCGAGTCAAGAGCCCCGGACCTTGGTGCGGTCGGGTCATTCAGAATTTGTTAGGTCTGTCGCCGTCTCCCCGGACAGTCAGATGGTTGCTTCAGGCTCATGGGACAACACTATCAAGCTCTGGGATGCTCAAACAGGCCAAGAGCTACGGACCTTAACGGGCCACTCCTATTGGGTCTGTAACGTTGTTTTCTCTCCGGATGGTCAGATCCTGGTCTCAGGCTCATCGGATAACACTATCAAGCTCTGGGATGTTCGAACAGGTAAAGAGCTACGGACCTTCACAGATAATTCCTATCATATTCATTCCATTGTCTTCTCTCCAAATGGTCGGATGATGATCTCAGGCTCGGTAGAGAAGGCTATCAAGCTCTGGGATCCTTGGACGGGCCAAGAGCTATGGACTTTGGTGGACCGCCCTCCAGAGAGCTGGTCGGAAAGAAACAAAAGTCATTTCGGCCATTTCGTCTTCTCTCCAGGCAGTCAAACTGTGCTCTCAGTCTCATCTGGAACTCTCTGGGATGTTCACACTGGCCGTGAGCTACGAACCTTAAGAGGGTCATCAAGATTCAATCAGGTCGGTCGTTGGTCCAAATTCGCACAACCCCTGTCTCCAAATTTCTACAGCAAACGAATGGGTCACGTTTGGAAACAAAAGGCTGTTATGGCTCCCTGTTGAGTATCGAGACTTCAACTGCTCAGCCACACAGGGTGGTACACTAGTTCTTGGATATGGCGATGGAAGGGTTTTAATTTTCGGTTGCCGTATAGATTAAGCTTACCTCCGACATAGAAGAGACGGGGCTCTTGTTTTTCCATTGCCTGAACATCCCATGGTATCGAAGTCAGTCAAGAAATGTGAAAAGACAAAGCCAGACTCGGTCCAGTTGAGCGTTGCCTACGATCTGTCTATCTGAAGCTTGAAGAAGAGTAGATATAGGGATTGGAAACGAATAAAAAGTAGAGTCTCACATTACGCATGGGTTTTGAGTTCGAATCCTGGTCCATTACAGCGTAAGTCCTTCGAGTAGTCCTCAAGTGAGGAGATTGACTAGTCACGTTCACTTGTATGTCTACTTGCCGACACAAGTATGAGGAGATATCTCCGTTGATACTTACATGCAGGTAGCAGTGTCAGACCATACGTTGCGCCATCAAATGACGTGCTTGATGCCTTGAGGGGTCACTCCAGCATTTTCCTGGCGCATCGATCTCGATACTACGACGTAGACATCTCTCAAGGGTCCCACGATAGGTATACCTCACTACTTACCATACGGGATACCAACTCATTATTACCTTAGGGCAACTAACTATCAAATATCTTGTTATTGATCCGAATATCGATCTTTTATTGTAGATGTCGAAAGAAAAGTATGATCTCCGGAGTCATCTCTAGAATCTCAATGTTTTGGATGTGTTGGGAAGGTCAAAGTCTGAATTCTAAGCTAATTCGTAAAGCAAATAAAGAATCATCAATCGATACAATCGCCTGAGCGTCCATGGTAGGAAGTCCGCAAACACAGACCACAAACCAAGCAATGGGAAAGGGAACACGGTATAGAGCTCTCAAATTGGGAAAATCGAAAACAACAAACAAAAAGTGGGAAGGATGAAGCGAGAAGAAATCCTCCGTATCAAAACCACAGACGATGAGCACCAAGGACGCGTACCCGAAATTTGAAACCCCGAACCCGAACTACCGAGATCAGCATCTAAACAAGATTTGCAACTGAACTAGTCGCTAACCAAGGAATGAAAGGAAACGCGAAGCAAGTGCGGATTATAGTCAAGATATTTGAAGCGTGGTGCAAAAATCACAAAGAGATGCGAGGAGCCTAACTCCGTTAACGCGATAGCTCAATCATACAGGCGGTCAATAGGATGGGTTTCCCCTCCATGATAAAGGGTCTAGTGACCATACTACCATCTCTTCACTGGACTTGGCTCACGATTTCGCTAGCGCGGCCCAAGCTCTCAACCATCTGTTGGCATTCCTTTCTCCGGCGAGTCGTGTAATCACTCTCCTTGAGAAGCTCATCAAGCTCGTTGGTGCGGTACATGTTCTCCAGGAGTTCGCGTTGCATTTCATCCTTGGTGAATCTGGAGAAGTTGATTGTTAGTATACCAAGACATTGGGGAAGATTGAGCATGCTGAGACATACTGGACGAGGGTGTACATGACCGCCTTGGGGACCATGTCGATCATTGTGCGCTTGACAATGTTGAAGTAGGAAGTAATCAGGAGTTCTGCTGGGGTGTCAGTGAAATTCCGCAATGGGTTGATGTGGACTGGCACTTACTGATAACTTCAACCTCGGTGGCTTCACGTTCAGACAAACTGGCTGAGGCCTTGAGAGTTGGGGGAGGAGCCTCCATGAGGGCCATCTTTTTCTTGTTCTTGGAAGCCCAGAAGCTGCCAAAGAACCCACTGTTGCTGCTGGCTTCGCCGGAGGTATCGAGCGAGGGGCTCTGTGCACGGACGGGTAGAGGCTTTCCGGTCTTGGGATCAACCTGTGTGGGTTTGGCGGCGGCCTGGCGCTCATTAACGAGAGCCATGGCGCGGTGTCCGTTGAGGAAATCTGGGTGACCGGTATTCACGTAGGTGGATTCCATATTAATCAAATCCTTAACCAGCTTGTTGGTGGGCTCCATGCACTTCTTGAAAAAGGCAATGACAACGGCGTGGAACTTCTCCTTGAGCATGGGGTAGCGGCGGAACAATTGTTTGGTCAAGAGCTGGCTCAGAATGCGCACTAGTTCATCGTAGACTAGCGAGATACATTTTAAGCTGGGCTCTTCCAAGCGCCTGATTTGTTGCTTGACGATCAATTCGAAAGCGGTGGTGCCAACAAATAGTGCTGGTGAAGAACCGGACGAGTTGTAAAGAATGGTACGGATGTCGATGTCCTTGACGACATCGAAGGGATCAACAGCCTTGACACCGTTAGAGTAGAGTTCGTGGAACACAAAAGAGATACGAGCACCACCCGAAAGCTCGATGCTAGACAACTCCTGGTTGTTACCCTCCAATACTGTGCGGTACTCGTTGCTAAATTCAGTGATGATGTTGAGGATAATGTTGGCGCTGTTGCCGAGCATGGAATCACCCAGTTGACTCAGTTCCGCGGTATATTTCTGGAGGGAGGCGGAAATGCGGGCCTTAATATCAGGTAGTGTTTGCTTGATGTGCATCATGAGGATCTAAGTAGGACAAAGTTCATTAGTTCAAAGGTCTTCGAGGCATGTGGAGTCATCCCGTACCAAGTTCAACTTGCGTGCCAGATACGGCGTGCCGCAGTAAGAGGCCTTATTCCGGTAAGCCTTGTGGTTCTCGAAGAAATTCTTCTCGTTCTCCAGGGCATATGCAATCGGCTTCTTGTTCTCAATGTCACGCTGACCGCGGTTGACCACTGGTACATAGCCCAGACGCAAGGGGATAATTCGTCCAGCGAGAATATCCACCACATCGGTTCCTTCATCCATAAGATCGACCTTACTCAACACACCGATGGTGCGCTGACCCTCCGGATCCACCTCGCGAGCTAGCTTCAAGCCATCTGAGTTGGCAAGATCTTGATTGGCCGAAGTCACAGCCAGGATGATCGCGTTCGGTTTGCTGATGTATTTGAGGACCATGTCACGGATCTGACGCTCGATATCCTTCGGCTGGTCTCCAACGGGGACCTTGGTCAAACCCGGCAGATCGACAAGGGTCAGGGTCAGGACGTTGGGGGAGTAGATGCGCAAGTTAATCGGGGAGGGCGAGATTCCGGCATTCTTTCCGACCTTAGTTTCGGTTTCGCGCACGATCTCATCACGAATCTTGTTGAAATCGAAGAACTTCTCTCCGGGGAGGTGCAGGAATTCACCATACTCGTTCACGTTGGACTCGCTGTCTGTCGTCTCCAGCTTGGCATCGCCGTTTGAGGTCGGGGTCTTATTGATAAGTTGCAGGATAAGAGGTCTCCGTGTCACGATTCCAGAGCCACGAGGCAAGCTGCAAGGTAGAGACCAAATTAGCAATTGTTGTTGGCATGGACACGCGTGCCCCGCCACCAAGGGTGCGGACAGAGGCCGCGCAAGCTCCTAAAATCCATCAACGTACAAATCTCGCCCCACGATGTTCTCTAACACTGAACTCTTTCCGCTGGACTGGGATCCGACAACGGCAATTTGGGGTAAATCAATTGGATTATGCACCTAGAGCAAGCACTTGTGTCAGCGCACAGGATGCTGACGATTCACCTATGATTTTGGGGTAGTGATACTCACTCCAACTGTGGAGAAGACATCTTGAAGCTTGTTTACTAGCGAAATCAAGCTAGGGTCATTGACGTTTATGCTGCACACACGGAGATTAGCCAGGCCGCATCGCAGTGGAGGGGACAGGGGTTTGCGCACGAGTAGCCGGTCGTGGGGCTTGCCATGGCTGGCGATTTGAAATATGTAGACTGCTTCTAAGGGAATAAGGAAAGGGAAAAAAAAAAGAGGAACAGAAGCGCAGTTGACTAAAGTAAAGCCGGGGAGGTGCACGTTGTCGGTGGAGGAATGTTTGGTGGACTCGAAGGCGGTGATGTAGTGGCGTCCGGAGCGGTCTCTGCCTTTGGACGGAGTAGGCTGCACCCAAATACTTTTAGTAGTACCTACGTTATACGTGGTAATGGCTTCGATGATACCAAAATTCTTGTAATTTCTACTATTGGCCCATTTGTTAGCTACCTAATTTGTTGTTTTTTGTTTTTTGTTGCTTGGTCATGTGCACAAGTCTTGTGCTGCCTAACCCGTACGGGCCACTTGTACATTTAGGAGTATACAATGGTATGGCACTAAGGATTGAAACAGAAAAAAAAAACACAACTTTAGTTGAACACAATAACTACAGGGGAATGTGCTTGAACAAACATCTAAAGGGAAATACATGCTAAGCTAAGATGTCACTTTCACTCGTCCGAGACTGAGGCGAACCGCTCAGTCATCGACTGGAGGATCTTCTCGTACTTGGCCGAGACCTCCGCCTCATCACTGGGAACTTCGAACTTCATGTTACGCAAAGCGCTCTGAAGATCAGATGTGGCATCGCGGACCTTGCTCCAGATCTGACCCTGGGCGATGGCCTTCTGAGCCTCATTGTGGTAGCCCATGAAGGCCTTCATCATGTATTCTGTCTTCCACAAGGGGCAGAATTGGTCGTAGTCACTGTATCCATTCTGCTGAAGGAAATCCTCCTTGAGCAAGCTGGCCACGTCCAGTGTGATCTTATCTGAATCACCGAGCGCCGCCTTACCGACCAGCTGGACGACCTGGTCCAAATCTTCAGACTTGGCCAAAAGCTCACGAATCTGATCTCGCAGACGAGGGAACTCGGGGTGATCCTTCTCATAGTATTTATCCAAGACTGTGTTGTACTTGCTGTAGGAGATGCTAGTGTTGACCGAAGGGAAGTGCTTGCGCTGCGCCAACTTCTTATCAAGACCCCAGAACACCTGGACAATACCCAACGTACTGCTAGTGACGGGATCAGAGAAATCACCACCGGGTGGGCTGACGGCACCAACAATGCTGACACTACCCTCACGTTCGGGACTACCCAGAGCACTGCTCTTACCAGCGCGCTCATAGAAAGAGGCCAGCTTGGCTCCGAGGTAGGCAGGGAAACCCTGATCAGCAGGCATCTCACCCAGACGACCCGAGATCTCACGCAGAGCCTCAGCCCAACGGGAACTGGAGTCTGCCATCATAGCCACATCCTTGCCCTGGTCACGGAAGTATTCGGCAATGGTGATACCGGTATAGATAGAGGCCTCACGGGCAGCGACGGGCATGTTGGAGGTGTTGGCGATCAGGCAGGTACGCTTCATGATAGGCTCTTTGCGGCCATCGACGGTAATAGAAAGCTGTGAAAGAAGAGCAGTCAGTAAAAGTTTTCGAAGTAAACTGGGAGAGGGTATGTACTTCGGGGAAATCCATCAAGACTTCAGCCATCTCGTTACCACGCTCACCGCAGCCAACGTAGACAATGATATCGCTGTTCGAGAATTTGGACACACTCTGAGAAATGACAGTCTTTCCGCATCCGAAAGCACCGGGAATACAGACAGTACCACCCTGGACACTGGGGAAGAGAGCATCCAGCACTCTCTGGCCGACGATGAAGGGCGCATCGGCGGACAGCCTGTCGCTAACCGGGCGGGGAACACGGACGGGCCATGTCTGCATCATACCAAACTCGGACTTCTTGCCATCAAACTCAACCTCAAGCAGCTTCTCGTCGACAGTGTAGCTGCCAGCGGGAGCGATCCGAGTAATGGTACCCCGTGCACGAGGAGGCAGCAGGATCTTGTGGTCATTCACCAGACTGTTCTCGAACACGGTACCCCAGATGTCACCTCCAGTGATGTGGTCACCAACTTTAAAGGTAGTAGGCTTGTATTCCCACTTCCGCTCGCGATCCAAAGCATTCACGGAAATACCACGGGGAATGTAGATACCCTTGGATTGGTCGGCGATGGCCTTGAGGGGTCGCTGGATACCGTCGTAGATTGTCTCCATCAATCCCGGCCCCAACTCGACTGAAAGAGGCTTTCCTGTCCTCGTCACGGGGTCTCCGACGGTCAAACCGGCTGTTGTTCAAAGATCATGTTGGTCAGCATAGCTCTTTGGGGGATATGATGAATTCGTGTCAATTGGGGGGTTGCGGAGCTGTACCTGTTTCCTCGTAGACCTGAATAGTAGCTTTATCTGCTTCGATCCGAATGACCTCACCCACAAGCATGTCGTGACCAACACGACACTACCAGTTGTATCAGCATGCTGGGTTTATCCACGATGTCGGAGCTTGCGCTGTCACCTACCAACTCGTACATGGCACAGCCGATCATGTGCTCGGCCACGACGACAGGGCCGGAGACCGAAAAGATCTTGCCATGGTTCTCAGAATCGTCCGAAGTCATAATGAAAGAAGTCTGCGTGGAATAGGGAGACACAGAGTGGGTGGTGGTAGTTGAGGAGGGCGAGTCTGGAAGCGGTGGCAGCTCGGCGGGCGGTGATGGCTGGGTCAACGTATGCTGTGCGGTTATCAGATCCAACAGTGACGGTCGCGCTTTTAATCGAGGACGTCCCAGGCCTAGCATTCGCTCTGAATTGCACGAGTGTTGGATTGTTCGATTCTCATCAGAACCCTGGTCGTGGAGTCCCCTGATCCATTCGTCCAATCCTCGCTCTGCCCGCGGAGCGAATCGCCCGCCAGCCGATCCATCAGCTTGGCTTGTCCGACATGGCCTTGGTGTCTATTTTCTGATCATACGGTCTTGAAGTGGCGGACATTAATTCCTTTATGTTTTGTTCGTCTCTTCAGTTCCAATAACTCCTCGAATCACCAAATACTTGGTTTATTCTGCAAATACGACGTGACCTACTCCATCTTTACTCGCAATGTTGTTAAAATAGCCCATGAGTGGAATCGACTAATGCGTACGTTGTACATTGCAGACAACTATATAAAAAGAGAGGATTAATAGTATGGAACCACCGGGGATTCTAGTACCTGAGGTGTATCAACGATGATCATGTCTCGGTCGCAAAAGGCTCAATAGCTGTCTTCAAGCTCCTCAACGGCCCAATGAACCATCTTGAGGAGATTCCGAAACTCGATCGCAAGATGCTCTGCATGTTGATTGACCAATTTCCGAGGTGCAGCTGATGGGAAAAAAGCTCGTAGCCTGATTTTGCAACCACTGCCGGTGTCCATGAATTCGTTCATGATATAAAAGAACTTACTCCCACTATCAAGTTTTGCGACCAACAACTCCACCATCTCATACTCAATGTCTCGCTGTTTCATCATCCACGCTGGAATATCTTCTTTGCTATTCAACAAATCCACATATTGTACCTTGGCCATATGCTCCCCGATGAGCTCCACTCCGCAGTCTGGCCCACTTCCGGCGGGAGCGTCTGGTGATTGCATGACGACATAGTGCTCTGGATGAGTTGGGAATACATACATTCGTGCCATGTCATCGAGGGGCTTAGAGAGCTGCCAGCGACTGCAGATTGTTTTTAGCTCTGTCGCTGAAACCCCGGATACTTTCATATATGTCCTGCATTCTCTGAATCTTCCTTGGGAGGCTTCAATCAGCGACTCAAAGTATTCATTTCCTTTCTCAATTTGGTCTTTTAGAATATCTAGCATCGGCTTTTGAAACAATAAGCTCCGCAGATTGTCCAAAGCGCGATAGCAAGCTTGGAGTTCCAAGTCGTCAATATCGGCCCCGGATCTAGATACCCCGTTCAGTTTGAACTTGATAGTAGGCTGTGGTTCCATGGTGATAGGTCCTCTGTGGTAATTCCAGGATTTTAGAGCATCATGTATGGGTCATAAAAAGCCTTTATAGACCTTGTTATATGGAAATACCATCCACAAAGGACTTTCTAAGAGATCACAAGTGCATGTTCAAACGATAGTAACAAAGCCCTTGGCCCAATTTCCAAACAAAGGTTTACAAAGACTGACGGGGATAATCTCGGCATCCTCATCGGCTGAATCATACTCTCATTGTTTTTCATGCGAAAGACACGGAAGTACTACTCGCTAGTCCAAGGATAATAACGCCTACCTACACACATGCACCTTCGTATCGTATATATCAAGGTGTTCGCATATTTGACATGTGGCCACTTGCGATCGTGTCAGCCCAATGACAATTTAGGATTTGACAGTTACCACCCTGGAGTTGTTGACCTGAGTGGCTCAAATGGCTTCACATGTCAAAGATCGACGATGCCCTACCCTCAACCGCTAACCCCTCTCCTCCGGACCGTGGGCCACGGCAAAACCACAAGCTCTGTGAAGTCAGATGGCATGAAGCAAAATGATCTGTATAAACTTGGCCTTTTTAATTTCTCGAATAGACCAGTACGTCAAATGATATTTATTCTTTCTCTTTTTTGAGTTGACCATAACCATGGCGTTGAAGAATCCTAAGCACGGAAATAGCACCCAGTGCCACTACTGGGGTTACTCCTTTCGTTGGACTGACCTTCACTCCTCTGCTGACGACCTCCAGCCCATGATCTACAGCTGTGATTCCCTGGCAGACCAGTGTGTGGAGCGCTTGAACAAGATCCCATCCTCGGATGACGGCGTCGATAAGCGGCCTTTCAAGAAGGATCTTTACGGCCTATTGAAGGATCATGCTGAGGAGGATTCAAAGCTCAAAGAGCTATGGACAGAAGTCAACACAGTTCCGGAGTGGGTTGATTGGGCTCAAATCCAACGAGGACAGAACGTCTTCTTCCGATATGGCCTTCCGATCCTCAATGTCGTATGTAGATATTGCACAAAGGATGCTTTAGGATGCAAACTTACCGTTATAACAGCTCAGCTTTGAAAGTTTACTTGGTGGAATGTCTGAGCGCCCCTTGTTCATAGCACAGAATATCTAGCAAGGACTAATCCTATTTTAGGGGAGCAATGCGAGTCGTCGAGACCCTCTCACGAACGGGCGGGTTCGGTGCGAAGGTTGTGCGCCGTCGGCTACTTGAAACACTACAATATATACTCCAAGTCAACAGCTCAGCGGAAGGCATGAAGCCAGGCGGAGAGGGTCAAATCTCATGTGTCCGTGTCCGCCTGCTTCATTCATCTGTCCGTGCAAAGATCCTCGACCTCATCCAGCAAAAACCCGAATACTACGACATTGACAAGTATGGAACCCCTGTGAATGACCTAGACTGCATCGGCACGATCAACACATTCTGTAGCTCGGTGGTCTGGCTCGGTCTGCCCAGGCAGGGCATCTACCCTAACCAGCAAGAGATCGAGGACTATATTGCGCTGTGGAGACTGGTTGCATATTATATGGGTACGCCGACGGAACCATTCGAGAACACAATGAAAGCCCGTGCTATGATGGAGTCTCTCCTCATCTCCGAGATCGATCCCACCGAGACTGGAAGAACGCTGGCGAAAAACATTATCATTGGTTTGGAGAACACAGCGCCAGCTTATGCTTCCAAGGAATTCATGGAGGCTATGACTCGCTTACTCAACGGAGACCAGCTTTCTGATGAACTTGAGATTCCTCGGTCTAATTTATATTATCGGATGCTGATCTGGGGATATTGTTTCTGGGTAATGGGTGTTTCATTCTTCGTTCCGAAGATATATTTCCTGGACAAGATTGCGATTTCGGTATGCAAAACCTTCCGAGCCATTGTACATCTTCTAACATGGCAAAATTCTTTCAGCTTCGACGGAAATATTTCTACAAGTTAATCCTCGACGAGAAGATGGGTCTTGGGGAGGAGTCGCGCTTTGAATTCAAATACGTGCCCAGACTCAGCCGGACCACTCGACTCGGACAGCGACGAGCCACGAAATTTGAGAGACCCGGCATTGAGAGCCTTGCACGTCTAGGTCTTGTAGCTGCTTTTACTGCGATTGTCACTTTGGCTATGGGATTCGCCTTTGCGACAAGGATGATTCCACAGCAGCTATTCACAGCTTGAGAATGAATCTCGATTTGACACTACTTTCTTAGCCCAATGACTGTTTTATCCTCAGAAATATGAACCAGACTATGTTGATTCAGCTTAATATCTCGTAGGACCCGTCACTTTCAACAAAATTCACTAGCCCTTATCTGACAGTGCTCGACTTTCCCTAAGCTCTCACATCCACATATGTATGTAATAGTGTACTTGTCAACCTTTCGGTGACTATCATCTGACTAAGGTTGGTCTGATCTGAAGCAGTTCTGCCTCAGGCGGCAACGCCAAGAAGAATGGAGCGCCGCATGCGACCCAACCTGGATTAGTGGTTAATATATGCATCGCGATGTCGGTGGCTTTGGCCAAGGTTCGTATTGATCGAGAACATGTCCATTCAAATCTCGAACTTCATAGATCGGCAAGATTGAAGTAAACACCGCCTTGAGGATCATCAAGAAATCTCCAAAGATGGTTCAACGCAGCGATAGAGATATGCATCGTGTCACTGCCTCTGACGTCCTCCCACCATCGACCTACACAAACAAGGCGGCTCATTGGGTCAAAGTTGATGTTGCCCATGAGTGATATGAGCTATACAACGTTGTAGCACTCTGGTTTATATGTCATGGACCAATCGTTGTACCTTTGAAAGGGCACTGTCATTGGGCTGACATGCGCACACGAATCGATTGGAATCTTGCTTGATGGCCCCCAGGTTGAACAGCACCGGATTTTCCATGACACAGCCCTGCACCGCGGAGAATAAATCTCAAACTTATTTTTGTCGCAATGTGGAATAGATATAAGAACGTGTTGGCATGTAGCTTTGGTTGAGATATCAGGCACATTCATCAAGCTTTGCTTTCCGTTGAACCAATCCTCTCAAAAGCAAGCTGCAATATGCTGCTACCAAATTACATCTTTGCTGGCGTCGTTTGCCTTCCCGGGGCATTTGCCAACCTTTTAGGGGCGACTTATCCTCCACCCAGGGACTTGACCAGTAATAACAGCCGGGTTGCCGCAAGCTGGAAGAATCTTACGTCCATGCTCAACACTCAGCTCAACAATAATCATGCCAATGACACCAGTCCATTGTCTGCACTGAGAAACCTCACGTTCTCTGCGGGCTTGTTTTCAACACTTGACCCGAAAGCCAATAATCTTCAATTCCACCACTCCTCCTCCGAAGTCGCAAATTCCCCCATCGGCGTGAAAAAGGTGGATGGGAATAGCATCTACAAGGTAGCCAGTGTATCAAAGCTCTTCACCGTTCTTGCCGGTCTTATAGAGCTAAAGCCGCGGGACTGGGACCGTCCTCTCACCGACATCTTCCCATTCCTAGCCGAATACGTTCGTAAGCAGCACGATAAGTCCCGGTTTGTCTACGATGTTCAATGGGACAAAGTCACGCTCCGATCTCTTGCAGGCCAAATGGGTGGCATACCACACGGTGCTACCGAAGAGTTCTTAGCCAGCTTTGCCTACGACGAGTCTGGTGATCCTGCATCGAGCGACCCGAATTTCTATGGATTTCCACCCCTGAACGAAAGCGACCTGTCTCTGTGGCCAGCTTGTTTGGGAGAACAGAGTTCAGAGTGTAACCCAGTTCCTTGGGATGTAGGATACTCTGCGAGGCCTCCAGTGTATCTTCCCTGGGCAGCACCTGAATATGCAAACGGAGGTTCCATCTTCCTTGGTCTTGCAATTTCAAATATCACTGGTAAAACTATGAATGAGTGGTACAATGATTCTATTTTTGAGCCTCTAGGTCTGGAGTCCACCTACTCGGCCCCTCCTAGCAATTCTACCCGACCCCGTTCAGTCCTCTCGGAGGCTCTTGCTCTGCAGTTCATCCCCGACGGAGGCACCACGACACCGTCGGGTGGATTGTTTTCTACCATCAACGATCTGTCCAAGTTCGGCATTGCTCTCTTGAATTCTACGCTCCTCCCTGCCGAAAAAACCCGGGAATGGATGAAACCCGTCACTCACACATCAAGTCTCCGGTACTCGGTGGGCGCACCATGGGAGATTCATCGATATGTCCATGCAGGATCAGGCGTTGTGACCGACCTCTACACGAAGCTCGGAGACTCAGGGTACTACGGTGGCCTCGTGGTTGTCATCCCCGAATTCAATGCTGGATTTACTCTGCTCAGTGCTAGCTCGGAGTTGGACCGCAGCGAACTGACGATGGTGGCCATCGATCTAATTATTGATTCCATTCTTCCAGCCCTCATGGAAGAGGCTGCAAAAGAAACGGCGCAGAAGTTCGCCGGCACATATCAAGCCGAAAGCTTGAATTCGACGCTCACACTCGCTGTCGTTCCACCTGGTAATCCCGCGCCTGGCTTGAACATCACTTCTTGGATCAGTAACGGCACAGACATCACAGCTCTACTGCCTCGTCTGTTTTCTGGAAAGAATCCAAGACTTGTACCGACCATCGTTACCGAGCAAGCCACCGGGGAAATGGCCTTCCGTGGATACACTACCTCCCAGCGCCCGAATGTCGGGGTTAGCGCTGCGTCAAGGCTCTTCTCCTCGTTCTACGATATTAATGACTGGGTTATGCTGGACCAACAGACTTGGGGCGGTTTTGCTACCTCGCTCTTCGTGTTTGATGTTGAGGAGGATGGAAAGGTCAAGTCGGTGACACCGGCAGCCTACAGAGTGAAGATGGTGAGGAAGGAATAGGAGGAATGGGCACAGAGCAAGTAATGAGCCTTATAAGACACTAGTATAGTGAAGTTTGTTCGCGTGTTGTCTTATCTTCATACAGTTAATATATTCGAGGGGCTTTTCAGTAACCATCACGTTTTCCTTCGACCTTAGCATTGCCCTTGGCCTTCTCTAATTCAGCAAGCATGCCGTCGCCAAAGACTGCAACATCAGTAGTAATAGAAACCATATCAAAGCCCTGCTGAATACGGCGAAGTGCGTCATTGCCATCGGAACCTAGGGAATTGTGTGTCAGACGCGTATAATGGAAATTTGATGAAGATGAAACGTACAGAAGATAGCAGCCGTCTTTCCTGCAGACTTAGCAGCATTCAGAACCCGTTGAATGGCTGCCTCGTGTTCCTCACCACCGCGGGTGACACGCATCTGCTTCGCAAGGTCGAAGGGTCCTGCAGAAAAGAAGTTAGCCTGTGCGTCAGATGCCAAACATGACGAACGAGAAGGCCTTATCTTACCAATGAAAAGAACATCAAGTCCCTCAACTTTAGCAATCTCCTCTACATTCTCCACACCAGGTCGCGACTCAATTTGCACCACAACCAACACTTCGTTGTGAGTTTTCGCATCATATTCGGCAGGTGACACGCCCGGGAAAGAGTGCGGCGTAAACATAGGTCCGTAACCACGGACTCCAACAGGTGGATATTTACAGTAGCTGACGACCTTAGCGGCATCCTCCTATTCGAAGCAGAAAAGTATTAGCACCGAGCGAGGTAAAACCAAACTCCGAAGGGATCAGGCGCGACATTGGAATCGGAAGTTTATACATACTGCAGAGTGACACATAGGAGTCATAATTCCATGCGCGCCCGCATCAAGAGCACGCTTAACCATCCACTCTTCGGCCCAGGGGACACGAATAATGGGGCTTGCACCCTCGTGGCCGACGGCATTATTGAGCTTGAGATTCCTCGTCAGCTGTTGTTTCGCCGGTATACGTATCTAGCGAACACAGTACTCACCTCATAGTAGTGAGTATCATTGATCAATCCATGTTCAGCATCAACGAGGACCCAGCTGAATCCACCTTGCGAGAACTCGGGGCTCCGGCGGAGGATGGTCTTTGCGACGGCGGCGCTGGGGAGGCTACGGTGGGAGATCTGTCAGTTGAGTGTTTTTCACAAGAGCTTCGCCGCATATGCGATTCAAAGAGAGCGCAGCAAAAAAGTTCTAAGAAGTACATCTGAGTAGGAGTATGATGCCCCTGTCGAAATGCGGGGTTCAACATACGTCAACCAGAAGCCATATGCCACTGGGGAGGTTTGCAGAGCTGAGCGGAGTGTGACGGCGGACGGCATGGTGTAGTATAGTAGTTAAGCTGTCTGATGATAAAGAGTTACAAGTATAATAATAGTCCTTCAATGTTTCTCAATGGGAATCTTATTCTTTTGGAGAGAGAGACTCGGTCTTGCTCCGACCGATTACCCGAGGATCCCCCACATCGTGGGAATTGGGATTGGGGGGTCTATAGGATGAGTGAGTGGATTGTATCCCTTGTTGTAACTTTGATACTATCTCGGGTATATTCAAATATTGCATTGTTCTCGTGCTGTATACAAAATAGTGAAAGTAACTGAACTGAAGGCATCACCCATTGATTTAGCCCATTGCGGCTAAAAACAACACCGTTGTCACCCCCACGAGGCTCTCGGTGGTGGACTCCCCCGAAGACCCGATCATTTGGGAAGAGAACTTGCGTCAGACTGTCTTGTTCGGTGTACTTCCGCCCCATGGAGATGGAAGTTCTCCTGGTCTTGTGGAAGCGACATATTTGGATTCATATGTTCTCTATTATGTGATGAACAAGGGAAAAACCAGACGTTGTTTGGTTGCCTTCGCAAATTATTTGACGCAGATACGGCCGTTGTGAGATGGCGACCATTAGACTTCGTGTGTTCCTCTGCGATTGACGATGTGCTTTGGCGTGGCCGCTCGCTGGCTCCATGTCACCCGAGTGTGCCTGAAGGTGTCGAGCAGCTGAAGAAACCTTACTGCTACCACCGGGCTCCAGAAGCTTGAAAATCAGTCTGGAAATTGGTTCCAGAGGTTGATGCGCTTGTCATTTTCCAAATCAGACAAAAGCTTCCGGCACCCTTCGAATCTTCATTCGCAGACGGCGCAATATTTTGCACAAATGCCAGTGCAGCTCTAGCTTCAACACCCTTGTCACCTTCATTCTTCTTTCACGAAGAAGAGGGAATAGCCTAGACGTGGCTCACCCCATTTTCACAAGAGATCAACTGGTTATAACACTGCGACTTTTCAAGGTAGGATGTTAGCCCAGGGTCGAGTCCGAGACATTTGCAGAAGGTAACTGACCGGTTAAGCCCGCGATCACTGCCACCTTTGCCGTGCAACTAGCAGTCTGTATCGTATTGAGAGTCGCACTGGTTTACGGCCTGGCTAAGAGGAGTCGGCTCCGGTAAATTCCCATGCTGTCATCAGATTAATGTCACGTCTCCTAGTTTACCAGTGCGTATCGGGTTTGGCAACACTGACAAACATGTCTGGAAAGAAAGACACAGTACTGCTGTTACAACAGCGCTGAAACTATGCATTTGTAGTTCTCAGAAGGAAGATACCTTACCGCTTAGCTCCTAAAAACGATGCGATGTTGCTGATTGTTCACCCAAGGATCACGGGATCGCTCAGCACTTCCGTTGACCTCGGAAGAGCAATTCGATGACGACTACAGACTACACGGGAAATAGGAAATTTTATGAGACTTCGATTCAAGATGCTATCTCGAGTTGTAGAAACAAGAGTTCCTAGTTATATTTTTCATACTCAGGATTGTCTTCGAGCTTGTCAAGTTATCATCATCATCCACCTTAGAAAGAGTGTCGTAGCATTCAGAGTCATGTAGGAATGATTTATTTCTGGAGAAGTCAGCATCTGAACAATAGAAAACAGTCAGGAGCACGACTGGAGAGTATCACATACTCCGCATCCCTTGCAGCTGCAGTCATTGCCACATGTGCAGTTTTCGGGGGCACCAGAGCAGGTGCAAGTAGATCCGCAAGAGCAACCCATGATGAAGTTAGGAGAAGATGTGGTTTAAGTTGTGGAAGAGAATTCTTGTGTTCGGTGGAAAAAGATTAGTGAAACCGGCCAGAGATGTAGGACATGCGCCTTTATAAGGGAATCCGGGGGAGGTTGCATTGGCGGTGCTGGAAGCATCATCATGGCGTCAGTGAACCAGAGATATACCATACGGAATACGCATCGAATGGCAAGGTGTTCTCAGAAAATTCCAAGCTACAAGTTACTAATTTAGGGTTCTTTAGCCATTTTTCTCGTAAGTTAGGGTTCAATCGGGAGATTATGGGAAATCTTGGGCTTATAGATCGTGGCTATGTATGCTTATGGCAAATCATGAGGGGAAACGGCAGGTGACCTGTAACACTGGGATGAAACAGGTTCACTGTCTTGTGTGAGCAAGAGAAATATAAGAAATACAATCATCCAAAACTTTACGAGCCAAAGAAATGAAGCTATTTTGGTATTTTTAGGAATCTGTTGGTTTCACGCGGTAAACCCGCTCGCCGTAAAATAAGTTCAACTAGGTCCATAGAGGAAAATAGAGAAAAAGGGTGTTAAAGTTGAAGCTGACAGGTCTAGCCAAGTGAATCATCTGAAAGAAACTAAGAAAAACACAACGTCAGTCAAACTATACTAAATTGTAATGTTAGCAGCAAGCTGTTTAGTGGGTGTAAACGGATCAGATCGAGGATCCTTCCTTTATGCCCCCATCTAGTCAAGTACGTGACTACCCAACAACCTAACCTGATGTTCTCTTTTTTTCTTCGACTTGGAGTTTCGAATATCTAAACTGCATTGTGTTAATTCTAAGTGAGAACCTGCATTTCTCTTTCTTTCGTCCTTAATCTCATTCTCCTCTCCGATAAGCCGAACAAACCCCCCCCCCCCCCCCCCCCAAATCCCCATCTCAAAGCGGAGACATCCATTACAATCGCGTGATTTCTCAAGAGTCATCGTTCCAGCTCTTTGATCAGCTGTCCCATCTGTAGTTGTCAAATTGAGTATCAACTTGACCTTGTGACAATTCCCCCTCTCCAACGGAGCTCCCGGCGATTACTTATCGGACATCCGCCACCGCTTGAGGTCTGCTCACCTGGTTCTTTCAAAGAGCCAGGAGATTGGGCAGATCTAGAGATACTGTCGAACTGGCTCACAATCATCCGTCATACCACCCCTATATCGCCTCCGACCACCCTGAAACTCCTTTCCCCGTCAATACCACCGTGCCCGCCTCGGTAGGCAGTCCCGGTTTGTCCCAATCGACAGAGTTGCTATCGGTATCCCAACCATCGGCCACTCCATCTGCCCCTCGTACCACCCGCCGTCGTCGTCGATCGAGTAGTTCGGATAGCCTTGCTGGAACGGCAGGGCCCGGACATCTCCCAGGATCAGCACGTGAGACCGCACCTCATAATTCTCCCAGCCATCCTTCGGGCCGACCGCACGACCGTTCTCCTTCCCCCAAGCGCAGGCGCCTGGTAATCATGCGTCCCGATGGTACATCCACAGAAAATGGCATCTTCGAGGCTCCGAACGGAGCACTTGCTTCCACGCCGAGGAAAATCGGGCTGAATGGGCAAACATCAACCAACGGGAGCTCTCATACCAATGGCTCCAAGAGGCCAACCCAACCTTCTACTTATTATGGTCATAATCGGGAGGAGGTGACTCGCATTTTGATACAGAGTCTTCATGAGTTAGGATATAATGAGTCAGCATCATTGTTAAGCTCAGAGAGCGGCTTTGAACTGGAAACATCGGGGGTCGCAACGTTCCGGAGTGCAGTACTAGGCGGAAGATGGTCAGAAGCCGAAAGCATCTTACTTCAATCGTTCCGAAATGGTGGGATACCGCAGGGGGATCCATCTGAGGGGACACTGATGTTAGCAGAGGATGCCGACAGGAACGAGATGTTATTCTATCTACGACAACAGAAATTCCTCGAGTTATTAGAGGCGCGCGATCTGGCTGCAGCTCTCTGCGTCCTTCGGCAAGAATTGACCCCATTAAACTTCGATATCGAGCGTCTTCACGCCCTTTCAAGGTATTGCCGATCCGTGGGCTCTTCTAGGACACGACTTGCTGACTGGTGACATTGACAAGCCTTCTCATGTGCCCGACCGAGGTCTTACACGCTCAAGCGGGTTGGGATGGCTCCATCACCTCATCCCGGGAACGACTCCTTGGCGAATTGTCGAGTGAGCTTCATCGGTTGCCTAGTGTCTGTGGTGTAACTGGCTAATTCAGACCTAGGATCCATTTCCCCTTCCGTAATGATCCCACAACACCGTCTTGCAATCCTCCTAGATCATGTCAAGCAGACTCAAATCAACAACTGCTTTTACCATAATACTGCTGAGCCTCCTTCGCTATATTCAGATCACATGTGTGAAAGAAACGACTTTCCACTGGAAGTCAGCGTGGAATTAACTCATCACTCAGATGAGGTATGGTATTGCGAGTTTTCGCACGATGGCTCCAAGCTGGTCACTGCAGGCAAGGACCATAACGTGCTCATCTATGACACGTCCGATTTTAGTGTTATCCACAGACTCACGGAACACGAGGAAGGTGTTGCATTCGCGAGTTGGAGTCCAGATGATACTAAACTAATCACTTGCTCACAAGATAAGAAGGCACGAGTATGGAGCGTGGAGGTAAGACCTTTTTACACGGTCATGTAAATTCAAGATCCTATGTTAACTTTGACCGCCAATTATCTAGAGCGGTCGTTGTTTGCTCACCATCAATCATCACCGTCAACCGGTGACTGCGGCAGCCTGGGCAGCAGATGGCGAGTCGTTTGTGACAGCCTCTCTGGATGCGGAATCACAACTTCGCCACTGGAGCATGCGCGGTCAATCGCTGTACACATGGAAAGGTGGATTCCGTGTACAGGACTGTGCTATCAGCGCGGATGGGCGACGTCTTGTTGCGGCGGAGACAGAAGCGAAGATACATGTCTATAATCTTCTCACATACGAGGAAGACTACTGTCTCCCATTGCCGAGCAAGCCGACTTCCGTGGCTATCAGCAAAGACTCTCGGCATGTGCTTATTAACCTGGCAGAGGGCGAGATCCAGCTGGTTGACATGGACACCACTGCTGTTGTGCGCAAATTTAACGGACAAAAGCAAGGCGAGTTTGTGATTCGCAGCACATTCGGAGGAGCCGCTGAGAACTTTGTCGTCAGCGGAAGCGAGGGTCAGTATCTTAACGTCCCTACCTGAAATAGTCACTAACTATGCACAGACTCTAAGGTCTACATCTGGCACAAAGAAAATGGCAACCTTGTAGAGACCCTAGAGGGGCATATCTCTGGATGCGTGAACTCAATATCGTGGAACCCGACAAACCCGGGAATGTTTGCATCAGCAGGCGATGACAGTGCAGTAAGAATGTATGAACAATCCCCTTTTTGTCTTACATTGAACGCCACTGACCCAGACTTTAGCTGGTCTCGAGAAAGCAATCGATCTCGTCCAACGGCACCTCCGCAACGTAGGGGGATATCATCAAATGGGATCACGCGGACTAGCGCGTTGAGAACAACATCCATATTCTAATCCCTGTGTACAACACACATCGAGAATGACGTATTGAACCATGAATCTCTTCACGCCCGCTGCCTGTCTTCATTGATTCTCTCCAAATTCCCGCCATTGGTCGAGGGACAGACCCGGAAATTTGGATTGAAAGACGATAAATCTGCCATCACGCAATGTTTTCAAGTTCTTGAATTCTCTTCTGTGTTTCTCTTTCCCTTCAGCAACTGACTATCAGACCTTCGTCATGCTGTTTTGCGAATATACATTGTACGAGCCCCCCGTTTCACTCACTTCCATTTACTGTTTGCAGTTAGCATCTATCTCTCTCAATACAGGAATCTGGCGTCGGTCCGTATCTCGGTTCTGAGATCCTAGGAGTATATATGATTTGTCTGCCTTTTTTTTTTAGCTAGTCTTGGATTGCGTCGTGCTTCTTTGGGTATTTGTTGGTCAGCTCTCATTTGACTCGCTCTTGTTACGAGTCTTCCAGGGTTGTTAGTTGAATCAAATTTACATAAACATCGGATTTCAGGCCGGTCTCCATGGCCTTCCCTTCGCTTTTGCTCACCCCTGTCGCTTTTTGATCCTTGACCAAAACTGCGCGTGTCAACACGTGTGACACACAGTGAGGGCGTAGGCTCGATCGTTTGCTCATTGAGCGTCATCTGAGCAACTTGATCTGGAAAATATATTCACCTTTCGCAATAGCTGAATGGATGGGTGTAGGCGCTTTTGGTTCTGCTTGGGGGTGGTATGCAATATATATGGAAAGCCGACAGGGTGGAACTTACGCGGGCACGGACTTTGCCTCCTTGTATAGATATCCCAGTCGTGATTCTACAGCCAAGCTATGAGCGGGTCATTCGGAGTGTCTTTTCTTGATTTATTTCTATGTTTTCAACAAGTCGAAAACGAGGGCATTGGATTACCAAATACTCGAGAATGTCATTATCAAGAAGAAAATACGTATTTATACGCCGCCCTTAATCGGCCTCGTCGTTCCGTTTCCAAAATGTTTCTCAACACAATGCTACAGCAGACACAGCAACTAGAATCATGACAGCGTTCCAGATGGCCTCATTTCCTGGGGCGCCATTAGTAGGAATCGGCGTAGAACTCGCCGAGGTAGTTTGGTTTCCTGCGGAAGTCTCTGAGATAACGGTCGAAGATGCCGCTGAAGTAGCAGAGGCAGACGCAGTTGAGGACTTATCACCAGTGACAGTAGAATCGGCGGCAGTAGTAGTGACAGTAGCAGTAGCAGTAGCAGTAGTAGAAGTAGAAGTAGAAGTAGCTGCTACCAGGACACCGGCAGAAGTAGTCAGCTTAACGCCGCAGATAGCCTCTGCATCGAAGGTGAATGCCATGTCTCTGGCATTACATTCTCTCCTTTGCCGCGTAATAGAATCTAAGTTTATGGCATGTTATTAGCTGTTATCCTGGTCCAGTCGACCAATAGTATATTCAAAGTAAGTAAAAAAAAATAAAAATTCTTACCAGGCAAGACATTAGGGTTACAGTTCTTTCCCATGCAGCAAAAGTATGCCTCACGGTACTGCTGCTGGGAACACATGCATGCGACATCGTTCGTGCAGGACCCGCCGGGAAAGCTGTCCCAGAAGCAATTGTTCTAGTAAGATATTAGTGGTTTAGTTCTATATAGCATCAAGGCATGTTTTTGCACATAAATTACTCACATCGCAATCAGCATTCTCATGCTGTAATGTTTGGTTGTATGCAGTTACTAGAGTAGCGCCTAGGAGGGCGAATAGCGTGAAAGCATTCGACAATCGTGCCATGGTGAAAGTAGCAAGTTTCGAACGAGTGACAAAAGCGAGTGACGGAGTTGGACAGAATGGTTTTCTCTTTTCTCGATACGAAGGAGCCCCAGACAGCCAATTTATGGAAAATGGCCTGTTCTACCTAAGGCGCACTAGCCCGTTGGGGGTAGTTCGCGGGCTTGATGGCTCTGTTTGGCTCCCCAGGCTCTAACCGAGGGGTCAGTGCATCTCGCGGGCTCCCGTTTGGGTCTTTTTCTTCTTAATGATTTCGCCCCTGGTATCAATCACACGGCCTGGCAGATGGGTAGCCTCAAGGCTACGAAGATATTACAGGCTTTGGATTGAATTTGAAATATTGATTCTATCCTTACTTCATAATTATCATATCTACTAGATTGTCTCTTTTCATAGCCCAATATTAAGGCATCCTATAAAAATCACTATACAGAGGTCACCCGTCATTCCCTCCTTTGAGGCCGCACATCCTATATTATATCCTGCGTATATATTACACAGAATGGACAAAGCAACATGGTCTGGCATTTGAGCGGCATATCTCATGTCTTCGGTTCTCCACCTAGACCAGAATAACAGCGCCAATAGCAGCGCCAGCAACTGCCATCAATGAACCAACATAGCTCACCGCAAGATTGGTCGAGACTGGCAGAGCAGAGCCGTTCACATTAGTTGTACCAGCCTCAGAAGTCGCCGTGCTCGCCGACGGAACTGGAGCCTCGGTAGTCGAAGGAGCGGTGGTGCTGCCAGAAACACTATTTGAGGAAGTCTCCGCGGCCACCCCGGTAGAAGATGGAACACTGGTATCAGCCATGGAAGTGGTAGCGGCAGTGGAAGAGGTAGTTTCCGCGGCGCTAGCGGACGCAATGGTCGTTGAAGCAGCAACAGACGAAGGCGTCCAGCATGAGAGAGTGGAGGTCGTTTTAACACAGGGCTCCGTGCCCCTATAAGCAGCACAGCAGGGGACGTCGTACTTGACAGGAGCGCGGCCACCGCCACAGTCGAGTGAATCGCAGACTTCCCCGTTTGACGGGTCAAAATAGTGAACGATTCGGTCGTCGCAGGTGGTGTAAGAGTACCCGGATTCGCACGCGCCAAAGACGGTCGTTGCCAGCATCAGCAGGGATGCCGCGATGGGAAGGGTTGTTTTGACCATTTTGAAGATTGAGATTGTCGAGGCTCCGTATAATAAAGTATAATCTCTACTTGTAGGGCTGGGTGAGGTTGCGGGGTTCCGGGTCAAGAGAAACAGAAGAGGCGATACCAGGTTATATACGAGTGGACATGCCACTGTCTACATTTGTACGGCATACCGGCAATGAGTCAAGAATAACTAGCCCCTTTCAAGAGCGCCACGAAATTACAGGGTAGCGTTCGCCGAAATTTTCTCAGCCTCGCCTGCGCTAAAAGAGCTTAGACTGGACCTGGACCGTGATCTAGGCAGCTAGCCACTAGGGCCGCTTAGCGTTGTACATAGTTCGTGCTCCAAGGCCAACGCCCCCGCAATGTTATGCACATAAGGTAATTTCTATTTCATAAATGTATCTAGCAACTGAGATGTATGGCTACTACATTACTTTGTGATCTTTTCCTACCAGGCATATGTTCAATAGGCCTTGGCTGGGATCGACTTGAGTTTAGAGTGTACATCGGGAGTATGTAAAGCTTTTCAGTGTCCACTCATATCAGGAGTTGTACTATTTTTTGCTCTTTTGCTTGTTTTCTTTCTTTCTCAAATGTTATCTGTATAATATCTGCCTCTATTATTCTTAGAACTTGGTTTTCAGGGACCATCCTGCACACACCCCGCGGGCGAGAACGAACGCCACCGTGGCCGCCAAATAAAGTACTCCGCCAAAGATAACCAGGCCACCGAAATCACCACCATTTCGTTCCTGAATGGCTCCCGCAATCGGAATCCCGACTAACGTGCCAAGGCTCACAATCGTGAATGTTGTCCCGTTTCGCTTTCCATAGTCCTCGGTGGCGCACACTTGAGATATACACACCGGAGTTAGACTGATGGCGGCACCACTCCAAAAGCCGAAGAGAACAGCATAACATATAATAGCGGCCAAATTGTTGCCGGCTTTCAGCCACAACGCAAGTGTCATGATCGAGCAAATCAACGATGACACCACCATCACGTTAAAGCGACCTATCCGATCAGCTACAAGGCCCGGAAGAAACCTCCCCGGGATAGCACCGAGATTCAGAAATGGAACTAGGAGGTAAGACATGGTATCTTCGACCCCCATATAGATTCCATAGGATGCAATGTAGGTGGTTGGTATGAAGACAGCGAATTCCACCAAAAATATAGCCGCAGTTGTAGAGGCATACTTGATATCTTTCAGCGCACAAAAATCAATTGATGCGCCAGCTTTTAGGTTGGGAGACAGTCTTGTCTTCAGCAAAAGGCAAGCGAATATACACAATACCGCAGTCAGAAGTGCAATGATGCGTATTGCCCAACCAAAGCCAATTTGGGGGGCAGCAAAGAGGATTATCAAGGGAAAGATCACTCCGCCAATTCCACCTGCTGTGCATGCTACACCAGTTGCCCAACCACGGCTGATATTAAACCAATGCCCAACAGCAGATACAGCCGGCGTGAAAAGCGTGCAGGCAGAGAGCCCCCCGAGCACGCTGAAGGACAGGAAGATCTGATAGTATTCTGGTTTTGTTAGTAGCCACTTCATTCAGCTCACTTCAAAGCATACCTTCGCTGAAGCTGAAACACACTAGGGAGACAACCATGCCGACAGATCCTGGGATTATCACATAATGGGGACCGTAGGTGTCGAAAACAGGACCTGTTCATGATAAGCCTACGATCATACCGAATGCCCTGGTGGTAGACTTTGCTTACCGGCTTGCGCTCCGGCAAGATACAAAAAGAAGCCATATGCACCGAATATCCAGCCGATGCTTGACTCGGAATAGTGTTTGAGTTGGTGAGTGCTTGTCCAAGCATGTAGAATGCCCAAGCTGTTTAACAACCCCATTGAGGGAACCATCGCACACCATGCCCCCAACACAACTGACCATGCTTGCAGCCCTCCTTCTGGATATTCGGCGTCTTCTCCCGATTCGGTACCATCGGGTGCAGGAGTGAGATCCAGTGCCTCTTGGGTTGAAAACATGTTTTTCTTGACATCGGCCATGGAATCCATGGGGTCAGACGAGAAAAATAGGAATTCATATCTTGCCAGGCTTAGACTAAAATATAGTCTGCGAAAGAGTCAGGCCCTTATCTCAACACAATTTTGATGTAGAACGGTCAACTCAAGCTTTGATTGGATGATCCTCGCTGGAGACAGGAATAACCGGCGAAACAAACCTCTGATTGGCTCAATTGCCATGAGATTCGGCGGACTCAAGTCTGTCCAATCAGGTCACAAGTTCACCGCTGGTTTCCCCGAAGTATCTCGCTAACAACTACAAGATAACTATATCTAGTTACACGTTCGCCGCACTCTATCAGTCTACTAGCCATGGTGTCGTCTTCGGGAAATCCTAAGCGAGATACTGGTCGCCCATATCGATCTAAACGTCATCCACCATGCCATCAATGTCGCCGTAAAAAGCTTCGATGTGAAGCAGATGAAGGGAGAAGCTGTCGACGGTGTCAGGCGAGGTCATCCCCCTGCAGCTTCACTCTCTCTCTTCATCCACGATCACTACCTCCCATCGGACCCGAGTCTGATCATCAAGGTGAATGTGGAGACAGGGACAAAGCATCTCCCGCCGAGATTCATCAAAACCATACATCCCAAAATCCTACTATTTCAGAATCAGCTATAGATTTCGACTCGAGTCTACTCAATGACCCAGCCGGGGATTTCCTTCTTTCGCCACAACCAGCCTTCAACTTGCCTGAGAGGCCAATGCCCCAGGCTATCCAAACACTAGACTATCTCAAAGGCGTCTCGTCGCAGTTGATCGGCGCATCGGGTGAATCGGATCCATGGCTGTTGCGGCATTGCAAGTTTGATGAACATGGCTTTCTACTTTTCCATCAGGTTCATTTCCGTAATGCTGGCGGTGTGCCACGCGATGAGAAGATTCCTGTTCATTTCTTAGTCACGGCGAATGAGCTATACGATGTGACCAAAGAGACAACGAGGTATCCCAGCATTGGGTCTCGGAGAGATGAGGTTAATTCTTTGGTATCTCTCGAGTGTGGACGCAGATTGGTGTCACTGTACGTCATTGTTCTTTATATGCATACAATTCGTTACATTTCAGCTGTTCTCCAAGATTTGTTTCAGTTCATGGTTTATTCTCAACATTTTGCAAACTCATCTGATCCTGTCCAGATTCATGAAATATATTTTTCCAACTCTGCCGATCATATCGCGATCTAAATTCGGACTCACGCCTTCATGCCTCCTTCCCGATGTATCCGTCTTACAAAACACCCCAGTACATCTCCTAGCAGCCATCTATGCATCTGCCCAATCCTTCACCAAATACGACGAATACCTAAGTATTATAAACGCATATACCACACCCCCAACAGACCGACTATGGCGAATTTCTTTCGAGATAATAATGGAAGAGATTCACACGCCACACTTGGCAACCCTGCAAGCCGGGCTTCTATATGTGCAGAAGCAATCCCAGGGAAGCCAAAGTGCCGTCGCAGATAGCCCTTTTGTGTGGTCCTTTGTAGGAATGCTAGTTGGTCTGGCAACCTCACTGGGTCTCCAATTAGAGTGCCGACCAATGGGTCTGCCCGCGTGGGAACGTCGACTGCGCAGAAGAATCTGGTGGGCTCTGTATACCGAAGACAAATGGCGCAGTCTGCTGATGGGCCGACCGCCGTACATTCGATGCGATGAATGGGATGTGACGGATCTCGACGATGATGACTTTCGCATCGATACTCCATTATCTTCGCCAGACAATCAAACCCGGGAGGCTGTGTGTGCACTCCAATTTCAAAGCTTTGCACGCTTATCCCGTCTAGCCGATGAAGTCCAACATCGCCTATTGTCAGCTCTCCCACGAAAATCAATGTTAACATGCTAATCCAAGTGTCAGTTCACTACGTGCCGCGCAACGCCTATCATCCAACTTCTCCGAATCCCTTGAAACAGCACGCGCCCTCCTGGCCAAACTAAGGGAATGGTACTCCCTCCTCCCACTTGATATCCACCACCAAAACAAACCCTCTCTACAAAACAACGAATCAAATTGTCTCCACTTCACCTACATCCTGCTCGAAGTATACATCTTCCGCGCCCTCCTCAGACCAATGGTCCGCTCCGCAGCTCCACCACGCCTCTTCGAAGAACCTCAGGACAGACTCGAAACCATGGTAGACGACTACATCGCCCAGATAATCAACGCCGAAGAAACCGACCCGATCCCCGCAATAGACAACAACACCGGCAACGCCGTCCTCAAAGCCGCTGAGAACTGCGCCGGCAGCATGCTTCGCTTCGTACTGCGAACGCCCTGCGACCTATCCACATTCTGGTTCTCATGGTGCAGGATCGGCTTCGCGACCGTTTCCAGCTTCATGATGCTTCTCGTCGTGCAGGCCCCGTCGAAGGACCACGCGGTTCGCGCGCGGGGACTGGTAGATATGTGGCGTCAAGCGCTTGTTCGGAGTCAATGCTCGATGATGGATCTTGCGCTTGTCAGGTTGAATGGGCCGCATTGGATGGGGTTGACGAGGAACTTTTTCCTACCGGAACATGTACGGGAGGCAGTTGAGTGTACTGACGACCAATGAAATTGTTGACATTGGGTGAGATTTCAGAAAAGGCTGGATGGTATATACTGCGTTTTCCCTGGGCGTTCTCACAAAGCGGCAGCAGCAATTGCAATTGAGCAAGCAGTAGAGCTTATTTCCCTTATATATACTGGGCCTTTAGACCCATCACTTACATCCGTGGATCTCATCAAATTAGAGGAAGGCTTCGGTCAATTAATCGCATTATGTGAAAATGTAATTGATTCCATCATTCATGATTCCTAGTGTCGAAAAACAAAGCAAAATAAGAAACTCCCGAATTAAGAAAGAAAAAGACCGTGCTGCTTAAGCCTGAGACCAGAAATTTTTGAAAAAGGTGCGCAAAGTCGTAACTGGGATATACAAATCGGTTAGCATTCTTGAACTGTACCTCGGATTGTTAGTAAATACCCTCAAAATAATTGATCAACTTTTGACTTACTGGAACATGCTAGTTTCCCCTTCCTCCACACTAGAGCTGGCCTTGTATTTTACTTAGGCAGACCCATCGTGACCGATTCCAAGTCACGTTCAATGAGAAATACAAGCGCACTCAGCTTGACCCAACCCGGAAAAATGAAGCCAAGTCGCTTTTGACGAAAGAGAAGATGCAAAATAACATCTGGTAGTCGAAATTACGAAAGCAAGTCCGCAACTGGAGAAACATCGTTAGTACAGCAACGTAGGTGTGACGAAAGAACTTGACGTACCGTTCATTGGCATCTCATCGATTTGAGTCGAGTAGTACAATTCAATGTCACGAAGGATGCGGACATCATCGCTGGTGACAAAGTTGATGGCCACACCCTTGCGACCGAATCGTCCAGAACGACCAATACGGTGGATGTAGTTTTCACGGTTGGTGGGTAAATCATAGTTGATGACAAGGGAGACTTGCTGGACATCAATACCACGGGCCCAGACATCAGTGGAAATGAGCACACGAGAGTTGCCCTGACGGAAGTCCTGCATAATACTGTCGCGCTCCTTTTGGGGCATCTCGCCGTGCATGCTGGAAACAGTGAAGTTGGCCTCACGCATCTTGTCAGCAAGCCAGTCAACCTTTCGGCGGGTATTGCAGAAGATAACGGCTTGAGTAATAGTCAAAGTGTCGTAGAGATCGCAAAGTGTGTCGAACTTCCATTCCTCCTTCTCAACAGCGATGAAGTATTGCTTGATACCCTCCAATGTCAACTCGTCACGCTTAACAAGGACACGAACGGGGTCAGTCATGAACTTTGTGGTCATGTCCAAAACATCGTATGGGAGAGTGGCAGAGACCACAACGACCTGCGTCGCGGGGGGCAGGTAGCGGTAGACGTCGTAAATCTGCTCACGGAAACCGCGATTAAGAAGCTCGTCAGCCTCATCAAGGACGAGCAACTTGATATGGCGTGTGCGCAAGTTTCGGCGACGGATCATATCAGCCACACGACCAGGGGTTCCCGAGACTACGTGTTGGCCATAGTCGAGTTTGCGGATATCTTCACCAACGTTCGTTCCTCCAATACAAGCATGGCATTGGACATTCATGTAATCACCGAGGGCCATAACAACAGATTGAATCTGAGTCGCGAGTTCACGGGTTGGAGAGAGGACCAAAGCTGTCAAAAGTAGATCATGGTTAGAGATGAACCTGGCCACATCCGACGGAGAAAGACCTACCTTGGGTCTCACGCACAACTGTATCAATAATTTGCAATGTGCTGATCGCGAATGTGGCAGTTTTACCAGTACCGGACTGGGCCTGGGCAATGGTGTCGCGACCTTTGCAGATCTGAACAATCGCACGAGATTGCACGGCGGAGGGTGACTCGTATCCATAGGCATAAATTCCACGAAGTAGGCTTTCCTTCAAGTGCATGTCCTCAAAAGTCGGCGCGACTGTCACCTCCTTGGAGGTGTTGAACTCCATGCGCTCTGGTTGCTGTTAGCATGCTTCATGTTGTCTCAAGGTTGGAACCACATACCTTCGGCGCGTCTGTCAATTCCGTCCGCCATGATGAAAAGAAGAGTATTTCAACGGCGGTCAATAAATGAATATGGGATTCACAAATGACAAAATCGTGAAAGTAAGTGAGGTCAATCAGCCCAACTTTTCGCGGCGGAAGTGGTTGTGGTCACATGACACTCCCGCAAAGTTGGATGTACAACATTTTAGGTCTCAATGAAGAAGGCGGAGAGAAGGGCGGTATATTGGTATTGACCAATGCAATTAAAGTCACGGGTCGCAGCTAAGACCGCTTGGAGCTGCCAATCGCTAACGGCATTTTGCGACCTCTTGAGTTTTTGTCAATACTCGTTGCGCGCCAATAAAAAAAGAATATTGTATCGCATTCTTGCTTTCAATATGTTGCTAGAAGATCAAAGGTTTATCCACGAGGATTTGGAGCGGCTCGAACAGGCCATCGCTGATCGCGTGGCGGAAGAACCCCGAAATGTGAGTATCGCGCCAATCAAAGTTACTTGGTCTATTTTCTGACAGACGTATTTGGCAGATTCGAGGGCGCCTAGCTCGCGACCATGAAGTCGCCCAATTTCTAGAAAGAATCGAGAGCCAGTCCAAGCGACTATTGGAGATCTACCAGGATGCTGATGGACTGCGGGAGAAAGAAGTGCAGTCTATCTCGACAGGCGATCAATTCGAAGAGTTCTACAAGCAGTTGGCGGAAATCAAAGAGCACCATAAGCGCTACCCAAATGAACCCATTGAAAACCTCGAGCAAGCATACAACCGCCGTCAACCTGGCGAAGGAGAGGCCCCCGCACCGGAATCGATAATATGTTTACTGGCGAAGAAGCGTTTGGACAATACCTGGATCTCACAACTTTCCACAAAGATTATCTCAATCTTCCCGGAGTCAAACGCTTAAACTACGTCCAATATCTGGATATCTTCGACTCCTTCACACCGCCAGCAATGCCAATCAAGCGGAGCGACAAACTCTCGGATCGCTATTTTAGCTATGTTGGCGAACTTGCCGCATATTTGGAAAGCTTTATCAAGAGAATTCAACCATTACAACCTTTGGACGAGCTTTTCGCCAACTTTGACAGAGAATTTGAAAAGCAATGGTCCGCAAAGGAGGTTCCTGGCTGGACGGAAGAAAATTCCGAGAATGGTACCTCTGGCCCAGCAACCGAAGGAACCGGGGAGGGTATTTGGTGCGCAGATTGCGAGAAGGAGTTCAAGAACGATAATGTCTACCGGAACCACTTGACCGGCAAGAAACACATTCGAGCAGCAGAAGCTCGGAAAGCAGGTGGCTTATCTGGCGACAAGGCAGCTGCTTCTCAAGTCAAATCTTTGGCCCACAGCCTGAAGGAGCGCGAAGTCGCACGCCGTGAGCACCTAATCCGATCCTTGACGAATGTCTTGGAAGAACAGCGACAAGCGACACGAATCAATGTCGAGCGCCGACAGGGTATGACAGAACGTGAACGACAAGCAGAATTGGAGGCTGTACAAGCTGGGCTCGATAGCACGGGCCCAGAGGTTCATGGCGGTGAAGAGTCAGACAATGATGACGAGGAGCAAGTTTATAACCCGCTGAAGTTGCCCCTGGCATGGGATGGGAAGCCTATTCCATTCTGGCTTTACAAGCTACATGGACTTGGTGTCGAATACCCGTGCGAGATTTGTGGAAACTTCACCTACATGGGTCGTCGGGCATTTGACAAACATTTCTCTGAATCCCTCCACATCTACGGCTTGAAGTGTCTTGGTATCACATCGAACACCAACCTGTTCCGTGAGATTACTAGCATCAACGAGGCCATGGCGCTCTGGGAGCAGCTCGAGAAGGACCGGAAGAAAGAGCGCGACTCTCGCGATAATGTCGTTCAAATGGAGGATGCAGAGGGCAATGTGATGCCCGAAAGGATCTATTTGGATCTGCAAAAGCAAGGTATCCTCTGAATAGGGTGGATATCTCTTTACTCGTGTTGTTATATCTGGCGTCTCTGATCTCATACAACTGTGGGGAGTCTGGCGAACACATAGTCTTCAATCATTCTGGGATTCTTGAATGGCTCCGTCGTGGGCTCAAGTTTGTCATTATTACTTCTCTCACGAATGTACTATCACAATCAACATTTTTGAACAATGTAACTCAACCATAGAGCTTGTAGTAACCACCGATGGATAATATTTCAAGGTCATCGTGATGCTAAAGTGGTCACGTGCCCACGTGTAATTGGCGCGCCCCTCTTTCCTCTTTTCGCGTTGGCGGCTGGATCTCGAGTCTCGAGTCTCAAATTTGACCAAATTTGACGATCACACCATTGTACGGTTTTCTAACTAGCCACTGGGTCACTGACCCTTAAAGGGCGATGGGCTTTCAATTTGCCTACTTATGTGATCTACTTTCCAGCTTGGACGACAGCAGATCGGCCAAGACTTCGGCTTCGGCCAGGAATGACAAGCTAGATATAAATACAGTCACCCAGTGGTTTTCGCGACATGGAACGGCCATTCACCATGTTGACACAGACCGAGAAGCATTACTTTCGTGTATTTTTCCCGAAAAGCGAACGGACCGAGTATACTGGTTACAAGCCACACAGCTATCAAGATTCGTCGGGCGTTGCTTGGGTTTAGGATCGTCGCGACTTTCTGAGCTCAACCGATGGCAACATCCCGGAGGCTCTGATCTGGGAGGATGTATCGAGAATGTTCTGCGACAGGCTGAAAATGATATCCCTGCAGGTCAGGAGTTGTTGGTAGAAGAGATTGATCGAGCCATGGCGCTGATTGCATCACGTTGCCGCTTCTCTGGTCCTCAAGTCCGTCACAATCGTTCAGCCGCGGATGTTGAAGAAATCCTATCAAAATTGTATCGTCGAGCAAGTAGTCGTGATGCCAAGTGGCTTACTCGCATGATACTCAAAAGCTATTCTCCCGTCGTCTTTCCGGAAAAGTATATGCTGAAAAAATTACATTTCCTACTGCCACAGCTCCTTCAGCTTCAGAACTCATTTGAAGGTGCATTGGGAATGCTCAACTCTGAGCCTATAAGCCAGTACCCACCGAATCCGGACCCCAAAACAACCAAAAGCCTCAGTATGAGTGCTCTGCAATATCTACGTCCACGTCCCGGTATCAAGGTTGGCCGACCTGATTATTATAAAGCTCGGAGTATTAAGCATTGCGTCCAAATGGTTAATGGTCGTCGAATGAGCCTTGAAAGAAAATACGACGGTGAATATTGTCAGATCCACATCGATCTCTCTAATAAGCATACTCCGATCCAAATCTTCTCCAAAAGTGGCAAAGATTCAACTGCCGACAGAGAAAAGATCTTGCCGGTAATAGAGCAATGTCTCCGTCTCAGATTGCCCGGCTGCAAATTTACGCATCGGTGCATTGTCGAGGGAGAACTACTTGTATGGAACGATCAAGATGGTAAACTGATGGATTTCAGCAAAATCCGGAGGTTTCTTCCACGATCTGGCACCTTGCTTGGTGTCGACAATGATTCTCCGTGCGTATTGATCCCTCCCAAAATGTGCACTCTCGCTGATTGATACAGGCCGCAGCCGTACGAAAATTTGATGATCATGTTCTTTGACATTCTTCTCCTGGATGATGATGTCTGCCTAGCAAAACCGCATCGATTACGCCGACTACTTTTGCAAGACGTAGTGGAGACAATTCACGGTCGGGCTGGCCTTGCAGAACAAGAAGTATTGGATTTCAGCCGTGCTGGTAGCTATCGCCGGCTTGAGAGGAGCTTTGAAAAAGCGATCGCTCAACGTTGGGAGGGATACGTCCTGAAGGGTTCCGACGAGCCTTACTTCCCGATCTACTCCGCCGGTGTTGATCACATGTTCGGTCGATGGATTAAACTCAAGAAAGATTATATTCCTGGTCTCGGAGACACATTAGACCTTGCTTTGATCGGAGCCAACTACAACTGCAAGGATGCTCCGAGCCTGGGACAAATCGAAAAGCTGAAATGGACTCACTTTTTGGTTGGTTGTCTTCTGAATAAAGAAGATATCCAACAAAGAGGCGCCGTGCCGCATTTCCAAGCAGTTGATCTTGTTGGTCGAAATAGCATGAGCGTCCAGGTTATGCAAAGACTTAACCAGTTCGGCGAGTTTTATGCCCGTCAACACGACAATTTCGAGGGATTTCACGTCAAATATGATTGCGAAAATCTCCCCATTGCCACCGCATTATTTAAGCACCCATTCATCGTTGAAATGCTAGGCAGCGGTTTTGAGAAACCTTCTGGCGCTAGGTACTTCTCACTTCGATTTCCGCGCATTTTGAAGATATACTCGGACAGAACGTTAGAAGATGCAGTCTCTTTCCAAGAGATGCAGCGTGTAGCAGAAGGAGTACGAAGTCTGCCTGCAGACGAGCTGAAAGAGCGCGAGCAGTGGTCGGAACGCCTCAAGGTTGGCAGTGAACGCAACCAGTATATTATGAAATCTGCAAGTCCAGAAGCGACCTGTTCAGACACCGATGACGAGCCCTTCAATTCACCGTCTCAGGTTTCCCACGCTTCTCAAACTGCCACCACGTCCGGGGATAGTGTAATGGAGACAAGTCCATTGATGGAAGGGTTGCTTGAGGATTCAATAGGTGCAAAGAATCTCGGTGGCTCACAAGACGACTCTTCGATCCCGCCAGTTGTCTACATCGATGAAACAATTATTATCACGGAAGCTGAAAATTCAGTTCCCGAAAATAGCATACTTGCAGAGAACAAGAACCTGTCGTCTCGTCAAGAATCGAGTCAAAAGAATGGAGGGACAGTATCACAGAAATCCAAGAACTTTCCGAGGGCTATTTCACCCGAAAAGCCACATAGGCCGGCATCCTGTACCCTCTCAAGGTCAATGCAGATATCGAGTTTCACCTCTGCCCATGACATGCACTCTCAAGAAACGCAAGAGCCACGGACGCGGCTTCTGGGGAGATTAGCTGCACCCACATCAACGAACCAAAAACGTAAGATTTCACCTCAATCTCCCATAACGACCATTCCTATATGGGCACCTATAACCTCCTTGGGAAGCTTTACCTTTCCCCAAGTCGATGATCCACCAGACAAAGATACGGAACATCACGACCTGTGCGACTTCCTTCGGTCTATTTGCTCTGATACAACGACTTCTTTGATCGAGCAATCGAACCCATATGCTGCATCACAGGGGACACGATTTGGCATTGTCATATTTGATCCCAAAGCAACTCTCCTGGGCGAAGAAATGCATAGATTTGCAACAACTCTTTCTAGTGCTGTTCATGTTGGGACAACTTCCGTCCCCTCCATGGGGAGCATATTCTTCTTGGGCTCTAGCATGCTAGATCGAGCTATATCCCCCGAGGACCTTCGCTTTTGCTTGCGTGATACATGGAAAGATATTGGACGTCACGATTATTATGGCCGTCTCTCTTGGGATCTTAAGAGGAGATCTGATAGCAAATTGTCCCAAAAAGCAAATTCGCACTCCGAATCAGATTGGCATTATAATGAAACGACCTACGAGTCATCACAGCGACAATGCTCAGAAGCGACAAGCCCTTGGATCACTATAAGTTTTGATGAAACTGATATTGCTGTGTTGGGTGAATATACCTCAATCGAACCACTAGCTCATCGTCCAGTTATATGATATCCTTGCTTACGAATGATATTGAGATTCGCGGTGAACATCTTTCATCAAAAGACGATATGCCTTGTTTTTTGCCCTCCTGCGAGATAGCCATGGGTATTAGAATCGTAGATATTATTTTCGAAGACCAATAAAGTCATTTGCGGTCATGATAATCCATACATCTTTCAATGAGTTCACGGAACTAGGCTGCACCCTCGCGTCTTGCCCGCACGTCTCTCATCAACGCCTTTGCTTCCTCCACCTCAATGCCATCCTGACATAACTCGCTTGCGAGCTGGTCCGCACGATCTAGGTCTCCGTTACGTGAAGCGTATTGTGCCAACCACAAACGTGCTTTGGAGGTAGTAGCCGTAACACCAGTGCCATTCCACGTTTCACTGACTATGGAGTCATCATTCTGCATAGCGAAAGACTCGGCCTTAGCGCGAGGTTTGCGATTGTAACGGGGTCGGTGCGAGATATTAGGCTCATCGTCGCCAGAATGCTCGACATCAGTATCACTTTGATTGCCCCGCTCTGAGACCGAGGAGGAGTCATCGTCTAAATTCTCATTGGCAGGAGCGCCGGATTCTTGTTGGAGAGTGAGTTCCATGTACGCAGCGGCCTCCTCTTCGTCACCGAGGCGCTCATATAGTGTCGCGATTTGGTGCAGTGTTTCTGGGTCAAGAATCTTGCGGCCCCCAGATACTGCGCCGGAGCCTGGTTGCCCGCTATCCTCTGGCTGTAATGATCCAGCTACCAGTGCACGCTTCAGAGCTTGAATGCTCTGATCTACACGGCCCATCTTCGCGTAGCAGGATCCGACGGCCTGCCACATCTTAGGATCGTATGGGCGCAGTGCTGCGGCACGCTGGTAGTAAAATAAGGCATAGAACGACATATCCAAAACTTCATAGGCTTGTCCTAGGCCGTACCAGGCACGATAGTCTTTGCGATTGACGTCAACGGCTCGACGATATGATTCGATAGCGGTGTGAGTATTCTTCATCTCGATGTATTCATGGCCCATCAGCGTCCAAGCAGACAAGAAATTGCGGTCGAGGGTAAGTGCACGTCGGAAGTACATAACTGCCTTCTCGTGCTCGGATTTCAATGAATAATAATTACCCACGACACAGCAGGTTTCTGGGCGGAATTTATCGGTGGCCGTTGCAACTTGAGCAACAAACGCAAGTTGAGGTCGATGGTCCATGACATAGAGGATGTTGGAGTAGTGATCTAGACTATCTAGGCGGTGGGGTGATGTGGCAAGAATGCCTTCGAATATGTGGGATGCTTCCTCGAAGTCTGAATGATGTTAGGTGGTGACATTGATACGTTGCAAGGGAATTAGGGCATTGTACCTTTTGAATGATACAACAACAATGCGTGCTGTGTTTTAAGAAATGCGCTTTCTGGAAACATGGACTGTAGTTCTGAGAGCGATCGATATGTGTCTTCCGTGGCTTGATACAGCTCCTGGCTGCAGTAAACATAGAATATTAGGCTCATGACGTTTTGTGGTAGAAGTTCGAGGATTTGTTTGAGCTGGCAAAATTAGTGATCATGAAAAGAAGTTCTGACCGAAATGACTTACGTCTTCTGTACTGCCCAGAAGATCATTTAATTCTTGCCAAGCGCCCCAATGGTACGGATTTTGATGCACACAGCGAATGAGCCACTTCTTCGCCAGCTCTTCATTGCGTCCTTTTAACAAGACAACAGCGTATAGATACTCAAGCCACCCTTGTCCCCGATCATCCAATCCTTGTGCTGTCCGCTCGGAGAGCCATCCATTTAGGCCTCTCGCTAGACCAGGTAACTCTCGGTTGACAGCCATGCCACCATCGGCCGGACCCAACACCATCTCCGTTTCTTCTTCTTTGCGCTTCTCTCCTGCTAAATATTTCGCATAGAGGGCGAGAAAGAGCGATTTTTGACTCAGTCTTGGGTATGGGTTCTGAGATCCTTGGTTCTTTTGCGTCTTCGAGGTCTGGAACGGTGAAGCTGTTTCCTTGCCCTTATGGGAGGTTCGCGATGGCCTTGACTTGGAGTTTGGTGAGGTAACTGATAAAGGAACAGGAGGTGTTGTCGCAGGAAGAAACACAGCCGCGCAGCGATCATATTCCCGGGTATCAAAGTAAGTTTTGGCCAGTAGGTATTTGTATGATTCTTGCGCTTCGAGGGTAGCTTCTGCTGGGTCGCGTACTTGCAAGTAGGGATTCGTAGCAGGCGGCACAGGATCTGAGATCTCCATCGGAGACTCGAGATCAGTGTCTTCGTGCTCTAACGGCCGGATGGAATCAAGCATTTCAGCGGCCCTGAGTTCGTCAGCCGTATTAGTACTGCGCAATTCTTCGAAAAAAGGCTTATTAGCCATACCATTTCGCTGATTGATAAAGGCATCGCTCAGAGCATTTAACAGTAGCGCTTTCCAGCTGGTACATGAGCTCCCGAATCCCGTCATCCGTAGGTTCCTCCATAGCGGGCGTCTTCGTTGCAAATGGGCGGAGGTCGGTCAAAGGTCCAGACGCAGATTCGTCGCGTCGATAAAGCGCTTGGGAGAGTATCAGGATATCCCCGGAAGGTTCGATATAATAATGCAATTCAGCCGAATTGAAGTCACCACCGCTGCGATTCAGTCCCGCAGGTGAAGCTCCGGTGGTGTAAATAAAGGTCTTGGCCCTTGTCGCGTTGTTGATATGTATGAAAGAGCAACCCGCGCCGCCAAAACAACAGAGAGAAAGAACGCAAAGGCACTAGGAAATCGATCAACGTTCGATACTCGTAACACAGGCTGAAGATCATTCAATGGGCTTGAAGAGTCCAAGTAGTCCTCGGGTTGCGCCTGGAGAAACAGCAACCCCCAGGCAAACACGACAAACCGTGCAAACCCACCAAACGGTCCCTCCGCGGGGAAACGCTCCTTTCGATGGTGGGATTGTTTCCCTTCTTTGATGTCCCATCATTAACATATTGATACACTCTTCATAATGGCTTCTACAACCAAGCGCGCCGATTTCGAGGCCGTCTTTCCCTCCTTGGCTCAGGATATCATCGCCCATGCCAAGCGCTACAACCTCCCCGCCAATGCTCTTGAGTGGTTCGAAAAGGTGAGCAACTCCTGATTTACTGTTCTTGACACACCATTGAATTACTAACATGCCGCTTGCTGCTTTATAGTCCCTCAATGTCAATGTTCCTGGTGGCAAACTTAATCGTGGCCTCTCGGTCCCTGATACCGGTCTTGCGCTTCTGAAGAAGCCCCTGACCGAGGAGCAATTCGAGCATCTCAGCATCCTGGGCTGGATGACGGAGCTTCTTCAGGCATTCTTCCTTGTCAGCGACGACATCATGGATGGCTCCATTACCCGCCGTGGTCAGCCCTGCTGGTATCGCCAGGACGGTGTTGGCCTGATCGCCATCAACGACGCCTTCATGCTGGAGTCGGGTATCTACCTTGTCCTTAAGCAGCGCTTCCGCTCCCACCCCGCCTACATCGACCTCGTTGAGCTCTTCCACGAGACTACATGGCAGACCGAGCTGGGTCAGCTGTGTGATCTCATCACCGCCCCTGAGGATAACGTCAACCTCGATAACTTCTCCATGGAGAAGTACATGTTCATTGTCACCTACAAGACCGCTTACTACAGCTTCTACCTGCCTGTTGCTCTAGCCATGATTTACCTGCAGCTGGCCACTGAGGAAAACCTCAAGCAGGCCCACGACATCCTCATTCCTCTGGGTCAATACTTCCAGATCCAGGACGACTACCTTGACAACTTTGGTGACCCATCCGTCATTGGTAAGATCGGTACCGATATTCAGGACAACAAGTGCTCGTGGCTCGTCAACCAGGCCATCCAGCGTTGCACTCCTGAGCAACGCCAGCTCCTCGACGCCTCTTACGGCCGCAAGGATGCTGCCGAGGAGGCCAAGGTCAAGGCCCTCTACAATGAGCTCAAGCTCGACCAGGTCTACAAGGAGTACGAGGAGAAGGTTGTTGGCGAGCTGCGCGAGAAGATCGCGGCTGTTGATGAGTCGAAGGGCCTAAAGAAGGAGGTCTTCGAGGCTTTCCTTGGCAAGATTTACAAGCGCACCAAATAGAGCATGCTATGTCGGATTAAGAAGGATACCCATCATTCGGTTGGTGCGTGACGATTTATTACATTTAAAAGTGCCTATGCACAAAAGTGAACATATCCACCAATCCTGGTCTTTGATTTATCGGATTTACTTTCACGGGTTTATTTTCTCGGGAACCTTTTCTAGGGTTTAATAATAAATTAGAATGAGATAGAGATTTATTTCACCAAAATTTGTGCATGATTCGAAATCTATTAACGCTAAAGTTCAAAAATGTTTTTTCTTTCCTTCGCTTTGGCAAGGGAAAGTAATCTATATTTACAAATGAGGAGCATTCAGTGCCATCAAACAGATCAGTCCTGAGACCAGTCCAGCACAAGGCAAGGTCAACACCCAGCCGCCGAAGATAAAGGCAAGCTGGCGCCAGTTGACAGCGCCAAGATCATAGTTCATGAGAGCGACACCCATGCTAGCACCAGTCAAGCATTGGGTTGTGGAAACGGGCAGACCGAGTCTAGAAGCGACCAGGACGGTGATAGCAGCTCCAAGCTCAACACTGAAACCACGCGTCGGCGACATCTGTGTGATCTTGTTGCCCATCGCACGAACGATGTTGTATCCGTAGAACCAGAAGCCAAGACCGAGTAGCAGACCCGCAATGACCAAGAACCAGACGGGTGTGGGGGAATCGGTCTCCACATAGCCAGCGTGGAAAGTGCTGTACACGGCAGCCCAGGGGCCGACGGCATTGGCAACATCGTTCGAACCGTGTGCAATCGACATCATCATGGCGGAGACAACTTGGCAGTATGTCCAGAGATGTTCGACGCGGTCGTCGTAGCGGTGGGCACGGGCGTGGATTGCGCGCAGTTCAGCCGAGTCGTGGTTGACCACATCGCGGGTCACGCCCTGCAGCAGGATGTACTTGATGTAGCCCCAAGCCTTATTGGGGTTGGTCCAGGAGAGGTGTCGGACGGGGTCGATGAAACGCTCTGTTGGTTCAATGTGTCTCTTGCGAGGGATTTGAGGAGTGGCGGCGTCCAGGTTCTTCTCTTCATCGTCACCTATTTGTTCGGGGCCGGTCTTTGCTTTGATTTCCGGTGTGGGAACGACCGAATTTGCGTTTGTTGTGATCTCTTTCTTGGCTTCAGGTTGGCCGGCTCGTACTTCGCCGTAGGAATCTTCGTAGTAGTTGATCACGACATCGTTACCCTTTCCTGGGAAGTAAAGAGGGGGGTTTTCCCTCATCAGAAGAGGACCAAGAGGAATGTGATAGAAGCGGATACGGGTGTCGTTTTGGATGAGACGGCGCTTGGCATATGGCATGAAGAACACATAAGCGAAGAGGAGACAGCCGAAAAAGACTCCCAGGATGATGCCAGTTGCCTTCCCAGCACCGAACGCCTCCAGCGAGGGTGCGGTGGGGGGCTTCGACGACGATGAACAGGGCGAGGATGGCGCCCGTCAAGGCAAGGTAAACTGGAATCACGCGCATACCCCATTTTAAGGACTCGGTGCGTTCGAGGACAATATACTTAAGAGAGCCGAAGATGATGGCAGAGAAACCACCTGCAATGAGAGGAGCAATACCCCACGAGGCAGCAACCTGTGAGACACTGCCGCTTTTCCAGCCCCAGGAGATAGCTGCCTCGGAGGCAAAGCCAACACCAATGAGGGCACCGACGATAGTCTGTGTCGTTGAGACTGGCCAACCCATGTGAGTGGCGACCATCAACCACGTAGCACTACCAACTTCAGCACAGCCCATGGCCAGCATGAGAGCGCCGGGTTTCCCCTCGAACCGGTCGATGGAGATGATGCCGTTCTTGATTGTATCGGTAACACGTGCGCCCATGGCTACTGCACCAATGAACTCAGTGAAGGCAGCCAAGACACCGGCCGTAGCCATGTTGAGCGTCCTGGCTGCAATGGAGGTGGCATAGGAATTGGCGACATCGTTGGCTCCATTACCGAAAGCACTGAAGACGAAAGCGATCGAAGTAATGGCTAGGATCCAGTCATACTTCGCGGTTGCTTGTGGTAACATGGCGGCGAAGGGATGTGTTCGACCACGCAACGAAGAGAGTGAGATGAAGATGAGGGAAGGAATTGGCTTGATCACTTTCGAGAACTAAAATTCCAGAATTGATGGTGTCCTTATACGAATTACAAAGTCGCCACGACCATCGCCAAGTGCGGCCTGCCATAAAGTCCTCTGCTGCTTGGCCCGATCCATATTACGCTCCCTGCTCGCGTGAGCGTAGCCCATCACAGAGATACCATCGACAGCGTGCACTTGAAATTGGACTGCCATTGGTTGAGTCGTGGGCGATTTTCTCCGACTACCAAAGCAGAGCGGGAGTTGGCGCCAAGACCCCAGAGCAGATACACCAAGGCGGATCATGCTCGCTTTCCGGCGATGATATTATCTCTGTGGATTAAGTTGACCAGTCATATTGAGTATATCAGCACGTTCCTGGGTGAAGGGCTAGGATTGTACGGTTATCAGAGCTTGACGTGGGTTCTGAGAGGTGCCCAGAGACTTGGCAGTCTGGGCCTCTGGGCGGAGGATGCACTGCCTCCGCTTGGCACAAGATTGGTCGCGTGCGGGTGAGAATTGTTGGAAACCACAGTACATACAACGTTATTGACTGGTAGGCGTATAGCAGGTTGAGGTGTGCATATCAGGTATGGGACCATTTACCCCATACAGAGTACAACGCAGCGTCCACCATGCTAACAGATATATGCTCGGGTATAGTATAGAACTGGCTCGGGCTGCCCCCACAACCAAACATCTACCACGTATATGGCCACTCAGGCGTAGAAATTTTCGGACAACTGCAATCTAGTCTATTAGCTTAACTCGGTTCACACATCGTGCCATGCATTGGCATTTTCCATCAAGGAAAAAGTCAAATTCAGTAGTCCACTTTGGACCAATGATCAATCTCGTATCTTGCGCGTTTTATTCTCGGGGCATGGCCTTAGCTGCGAGTCAAATTTGATTGGTACCAGGGGAAGTTTTCGAAATGAAACCCCGAAAGAACCCTGGAAGGTTAGGAGCCTTGATTATCAACTACTTATTCCGTAGTGGCGGGGCATGAAATGATATCAATCGGGGAGCTCCAGTCCAGCACGTGCGGCCTCAAACCTATCTACTACGTATCAAGATCTTCATTGCACTTCATATGTTGTACTTGTTTTACATATGGATGATTGACTTGATTATCCTCGGTTACTGGTTGAAATGTGGCTTTTCATTTCTCCCCAATCGCCCTTCAGGGTTGGCACAATGCTCACGCGAGCAAGCTGACACGGCCATACTACTACATAGTATCATTCAAAGTTTATGTTAAACTACTCATAGATATTCCAGAGCATAAATATTTCTTGCACGCAGCAAAAAAAAGGATTTGAAAAACAATTCAAAAATTCAAAATTCAAAGACGGAACAAAAGTCCCTTCGGCCTGCAATGCCAATGTAGTATGGCAACGTCTTGCCACCTGGATCCACCAGAACAGCAAAGAACAACCCTAATCCGGAGTAAAATGAAAAACCCAGTAACCTTAGCCCAAGGATGTGCAATACATGTTGACTTCGCAAAGGTATACCTGACGACAAGAGGAAGTGTTGTGGTAATGGTTTCACTAATTTGTTTTCAAAAATCATAATCTAGCATGGTCTCTCCAGATATCATACGTACGTTGTACTCTGCCAAAGCCACACGCAGCCTTTACCTGCAGCACATGGCCAATGTTTCGAGAGAGCTGCTCTTCTGGGGCATTCGATCCCCACCCCGTTTTGGTCAAGTTTTGACCCCACCTACCCACTGATCTTGACCTGACTTTGGAAGGTGGGAAGTCCTTGGAACTTCGCCTCTTGGTGTGGCGTTGGGGCGACTCATATTGTGGCTAGTAAACATGTGGCTATCGAGCTGGGCTTCTAGACGCGCTCTCGGCATGCCAGGGATGAGAATCTACCTCGCCGGGAGCATACAACGTTGCACATGTATGTATACTGAGCCTTCAGACTCGGATTGTGTCAATTATCAATTCAGTGGTTTCATATTCAACACTGTCGAAACCTTCTATGATGCGATGCAAGTCAAAGGAGAAAGGAAGTTAGAATGTCGCTGGAAAACAAGCAATCAAAGGTACTTTTTGACCCCCAGCAGCGCTCAAGAGGGGGGAGTCGGGCCTTCAATGGCGCCTATAAGAGACTGCGCAAAACCTTCAAATCGAGGATAAGACCAGGTGTCCTGATACCGCTCAACAAGCGGCCGCTCATCAGGTTCGGGAATCTCTTCTGGCTGACTCTTTGGCGTCTCATCCTCTTCCTCCTCATCACTATCCGCGGCCTCCATCTTTCCTTCGACTAACTCTCCAAATTTCACATCAATAGGCACGCTGCCCATAAACGGAAGATTCAATTCTTGAGCCATGACCTGTCCTCCGCCACTGGAAAACAGATTGCTCACTTCCCCACAGCAGGGACAAGAATAGCCAGACATATTTTCAATAACCCCGAGAACAGGAATATTAGTCTTCACGCAGAAGTTTGCCTCCTTGCGCACATCAGAGGTCGCCACAGCCTGCGGCGTAGTAACAAGCACCGCGCCAGCAAGTCGAGGCAGACCTGTTTGCGCCGCTGCTGCGGCATCTATCGTGGAGAGTGTAAGCAGCTGCTCAGCCAGCGCAATGTGCTCGTCACTGGTGCCGGGTGGGGTGTCGATGAGCAGATAATCCGTTGTATCCCAGAAGACATCTGACAAGAATTGGCGGATCATCGCTGTTTTTTTGGGTCCGCGCCAGATCACGGCGTCGCCACGATCACGGAGCAGAAAGCCTAGGGACATACAGCGGAGGGAGCCGCGTTGATGTTGTGTTTGGGTCGAGGCGTCGGGTCCAGCTGCAGGTTGAGCCTCATGGACTGGTACTGGCATCCACCCGCCTGGTGCTTGTGTAATCTTTGCATCTTCAAGTCCAACCAGGCGTGGCATTGAAGGTCCTGTCAAGTCGATGTCGAGGATCCCGACGGATTTTCCTTGGAGCGAGAGGGCGAGGGCAAGTTGTAGTGTGACAGAGGATTTGCCAACACCTCCTTTACCGGAAAGAACCTAATATTCCAGCACATTGTGTTAGTTTTGTCGAAAATATGCGTAGCGCTGCACTTTGGCCATGGCTTCTGGCGATGCCCTTGTTATCGATAAGCCGTGAGGGGCATAAGGGTCTTTTTTTTCCGCGCTGAAGATTCGCAAAGCAGGGTTGAGTGCGCACGTACCAGGACGACATTCTTCACTCCTGTTAAAGGCATGTCTGTAAAATATTTTATTAGCTGGGAGAAGAAAAAGAGAGGTCCCAAACGACTAGAGGCATAATGACGGATTTCAAGAGTGGGGAGCCGATCTTCGGGCGCTTATCAATCGCCTCTGACTAACGAGCAGTTCCCCGGGAGCTGTATATGGCCGGTCCCGACCTCATTATGTACTGGTATGATTATAAAATGTAAAGAAGATCGAATTGGCTACTTTATGTCTTCTCGGTTTGGAGCTTGTTATTGACGAGACGTTATTATTTCACAAAGAAAATACGAAGGTACCTACTACGAGGTATATATATACGAAAGTATTGGAGACTCTCTTTAGTATCAGATATGTCATGTAATGTTCACCATACAATTCTATTGCCCTGATATTCGCTTTTAAAACTACTCTCATGGAAAAAGAAGGCTCAAGATGCAATAGAAATTGAGGCGTGCAGTTTATTGCCACTTCTGGACGACGACACCTCCACGTTTAAATTCGGGCATTTCACCCAGAACGAGCCCCCAGTCCTTAAGTTCTGTGCTGGGGAAAGTCGTCATCAAGACCCAGGCGCGGTTTGCACCATCTGGGGTAGCAGCCGCGACGAACGAATAGACATCTCCAATTGTGGCGGTGGTATTGAATCGAGACGTGAGCCGTGTACCATCCCCTAGGCGAATTTGTAGAGTGACAGTGGGCTGCGACTCATCCACAGTTGGCTTGGCCGGCTCCTGAGTAGATGGACCCGCCGTGGAGGATGAAGGTGGGGGCGTCTGCGATTTTACGGCGGGCGTCGGGCTACCCAGGCGCTGTCCAGATCCTGAGAAAGGCTTGTACTTTGGCTTGGGCTTGGTGTACTTCTCCTCGTGCTGCTTCAGTTCCACATCCACCTCCTGCCCTGGCTGAACATTCATGATAGATAAAGGCGCACGACCTTGACGGATACCATCTAGGATCTCTGCATTGCGGGGATCATCTGACCGGAACAGTTCACCATCATCAACTGAAAATCCATCAGCCCAGAAATGAAGAGTTCGCTGAACGCGCTGAGCGCGCTGTGGAGTAGGCGCGGAGGGGTTTTCAATCACCCGACTCGGCGCATCATCACCACCGAGTGTGCGGGCGGCGCCGGTAAAATGTGATACTCTTTGCTGGGGTTCGTCAGAAGGAGGAGGCTGCGCCCTAATTGATTGAATTTGTATGTTAGTAGGGTTCAATAATCCCAGCAATCTACCACAAAACATACCTGCGGGCCTTTTCGAGGATCTTCTTCTTCAAGTCATCCGGATTCTGCACAGCTAGTCCCGACTTCTCACCACCTGCAAAGAAATCATGCTCATCGCTATCATCACCATCGGACGAATCACCACCGCCACCACCACCGCTCCCTGAAGCAAAGTCTCCCAGTGTCGCAAACTTCTTCTTGGGTGCAGCGCGCCGGGTAGACGATGAGGATTCTGCTGCAGCGGAGGACGAAGCTGGTACAGCACTTCCTCCAAGAGTTCTACCTCCAGCAAAAGCTCCACCAGTACCCTCTGTACCAGAGGAACCGCCACCAGTGTTGGTATCTTGCAAGGCTTCGTCTTGCTCCGCAAAGTACTCTGTGACAGCAGCTTCCATGTCCCAGCCATTGGCGCTAAGGTATTCTTGAGCCTATATTATTGCGCGAGAAGCTTTAGCGATAAGTCATGCATAGACCTTGGGCACAAGTCTTACCTCTGACGCCTGAGTTCCTGTCATAGCACAGAATTGAGAAACAATCTCATCATGCTCTGCGGGGTTACCCTCCATGGTTCAGGTTGGCCCGACGAGTTTGGGTGATCGAAGGTAGAATATTAAAGAAGGCAGAGAGAGCACAAGAAGATAGCTCAAAAACAAACGTTTTTTGCAAAATGCCAGTGCTGAAGACGACGTGAGTATCAACAGACTAAGTTGGACTGTACCTAGCTGGCCAGTACGTCACTTCAATTGGTCAGCCGGCGCTTAGGATCTTCCGTCCCGCCGACGCTTGAGGTTGAGACACCACCGCAGGCAAGACTAAATAACATCATCCTCGAATGCCATTCGCAATTTAATATTATTAGGAGTGTTAGCTATAAGAACTACCAATTTTGAAGTCATTGAATATAATTCCAGTTTGGGCTTAGGTCAACCATCCCCCTCTATCAAGTAGCATTGTTTGTGGCAAGTAATCGTTGGCTTCCGCCTGTGGCTGACGCCTGTTTGTTCCGTGGCCATCCAGGAGATGAAGGCTACAATTACTGATGAAGACAAGACAGGCCGCTGATGCTACCAAATTAGTTCTCATTGATACATAACCTGGGCTATGATAAGTTATTTGATGGTCGAATTGGCTCTGATTACGAGGAAACATTGGAGCAAAGAAATGGCGGACCATTACTGTTGCCATCAAATGTTATATTTGATTCATCGCCACCTACTATGTTTCTGATTCGGAATTTTTAACATAATTTTGGGCTGCGCTGTTTGCTAATTCTGATCTATTGCTCAAAGAGTCATTGGCATTACTCCCTTTGCCTGCTGCTTTGTTCTTTGTGGCTTGTTGCTTATTCCCTACTAAGCTATCAAGAGAGCTTCATGGTAGTAAGTGCTCTCAATTTGTCACTTAGTTCTTGTTGCTCTTGCGCTCTCTCCTATACATAGAACACCCTGTGTATATCACAAATTTAGGGCACTTGAAGATTGGGTTTTCTGCGCGTGTGAATCACAGACTATGCCCGGCAGGGCAAAAAACAACTTTACCCAAAGACAAAGGATATGTTTTACAGAAAAATCTGACGCTAAGCAAAACATAAATAGTATCAAGGATCATCACTCAAATTAAGTTCATCTGGAGCATCGATCTTGCAAGTATTTCCCACTGAGACCTACTAGGTAGGCGAGCGGACCAAGTCGCATAAAGAAATGACCATCTCGAATCATTCCATGCTCTCGAATTGAGTTCTTTAACCCAGCAGAAGGCTCCAGCTTCTTTGTTTATCAAGCTCTCATCAAGTCCGCCAAAGGAAGTTCTAAAATAGAAGAGCCCGAAGGTCAGATCTTCTTTGCATGGTCTTTCGATCACCTGGCGCAGAGGCTTCTGGAAATCTTTTGTTGCTCCTATAGCTTATTATGCAACGATTTAGACACAAACAAAACCCTTCGGAGTCTTTGCATCGCACTATTCCTTCTATTTCAAACATCCTTTTGTGATATCACTTGATACTCGAGATACTTCGGCCAAGCTCTTGATACATATTTTCAAAATGAGGTCCACCACGAACGTAACTGGAACGAGGACGAGGAGGAATTTGAAATTGGTTGCTGAAAAACCTACTAGGATCATGCCTCCAAGGAAGGCAAAATCAAAAACATCATTGGAGGGATCATATCAAGAGTCATCAGTGCAAGGAATGGAACGGCGAAAACGAAGGACATCGGGCAGACCACCGAAGATTCAGAAGCGTCGGAATATAGGAGTTGGCACCAGTGAGATTGAAGCCAGTTACGTGCCTTCGATACATGATTTGTTCAAGGAGGCCCCGGTAGATGAAAATTTCACCATTGAAGATCTGCTTCCGGATCTTACTACATCTTACGTGGGCCATTTTAAACCGCCGCCCTCGCCGCCACGACCGAAAAGAAAGGTATGGCCACAGCAACCTATTGGAGCGCCTCTCACCGATCCTGACAAGTTGCCTTCGGGCTGGAGCGAGAATGAACCGGATTTGGACCACAAGTAGGTAAAACGTAGATCCGATTCGCATACCTTTGTTTATCTACTATTCTCTTGGTCACATATTGATGATTCTGACACAGTGACATCGATGCACAAATCGAAAGATGTAAAGTGAGACTCCAAGAGAACATTATGCCTCATTTCTTCGAAATACGATTGGAGCAACTCAGAATGACACAAGCCAAACGAAAGTAGGATATATATATATACATATATCGCTCGAGTGAACTGAATGGTTGCTGATCAAATTTCCCACAGTGCCTTGGCTGCCTCGAAGCCTGGGGACTATAGTTGGGCTGTACTCCAACGCTTGGAGTGGCTGAGAAGTCTTGAATTTGAACTCCAAAGCATCGACAGGTTCAATCAGCTTCCTAATGTTCAGGCGCTGCTTTGGGCCTACCGTCAAGGAAGATTGAACTGGAATATAGGAATGGTTACCTACTGGTCAAAAGGCGTGCAACTATGTGAGCCAAGGCCATTTTATTGGGACGAATATGAACTTTTAAGTGATCATCATGCTGGTCAAACTGGGTTTTGGATGGAAGGAGTGAGTTCACCGATGAGAAGGGTCTCTCAATAATCAAACTGACATAAATGCTTCATGAATAGCTTATTGGTCCGGGACCTAGACGAACACGAGCATTTTTGCGTTTACCATCATCAGGTGGACCCCCTATTGGTGAAATGGGTCGCTCCGTATGTATGCATCCAAATCCCTCTGGAACAATTCTGACTTAGCCCTAGTATGGAATTGCCATTCGTCTTGCTGGTACACGTTGGTGGTCTGAAATGCGTTTTGTGCATGACGCTGGGGCAGATATAATGACAATATATGAGGGTGATATCCCCTTTCTTATGGGACAATCACGGACTGAACCCAGGTGTATGGGGATGACAAATGCCCATTTTGCGAATAATTCTCGAGCGAACGTGCCAATTATCCAAGTCGAAGTCACGATACTGAATCCAACTAGCAGACGACGTTTGACGAAATGGACCAAAATCCAATGCCAAATTCTTAGTGGATATTGCGATGGTGTCGATCATTGTCGATTGGATGGTCCATGGCTGCGCTATATGCTGTACAATGCATCGGCTCCAAGTACCGACGACCTATTGCTAGTTAGCAATACCCACAATGATATTATGCAAGCTTTGCCTGATACTGACCACCTGCGAGCACGACCACCTCCAAGTTATCGACTTCATCCACCGACACGGACCACTCTGAATCCCTCTCAGCCACTTGCAAAAGGAGCTGCCAGAGAGTACCCAGCGCCTGTCTTGATACATGACAACATGCCTAAGATGGTACCCTGATTTCCAATATGCTTGAAGTGAAACTGCGCTATATATTTACCACTGTAACTAGTTTGCCTTCGAATCTCTACGTTGTTATAAACTCACTTAACATCCAATCCAATCAATTAAACACAATTACCATGAATTTAGGGGTTTGATTAATTGAAAGATCAGCCGACCGTAGACAAGCCTTCATCGTCTTCGTATTCGTGCGAAGAGACCAATCTCTCAGTATTCTCATCATGACGAATCGAACACTCACTAAGTAAGCTTATACTGACAGGAGATAGCTAGACTAGATTATATTCAAGCGGTAGCGATTGACAAAAGTTCATGCGCATTAGCTCGATCAAGTGCACCATGTTGATGTTGTGTGGAGTTATGTTGCACACTTCCATCACCACAGAAATACAATCAGCCAAACAGAAGCATATCTTTCTTTCCATTTTCTGAAGCTACTCGTCTTATAGATGCTCGATCATAGGTCTAGGACCCAGAGAGCTCCCCAACCTATTTCCAGCGATGCGCCTACTGTTGCGTCAGACTAGTGGAGCCACCCGAGAAGAGCGAAAGACAATTGCCTATAGAGCTTGTCATGCAACGGTCCTTAGCCAACTGTCACCGATGAAGAGATATTTGAAAGATAAAGCGGAGCCAAATCCTTTTTCACTTTATACCAGTAAAGTAAAAGAGCTACTTGGTATACCTACAATATGCTGAATGTGCTCTGTGCAACACATGGGGTACGGAGTACGCATGCGCAACATATGTCGTATAATAAAATCGTATTTTCATTTCCTTCAACTGGACAGGAACTAGCTGAACTGGGCAGAGAATCGAACCCATCCATAGATTTTAGTTGCTCCAGCATGAGGAAATTGTCGGTCTGGTTAACCCGCTCAGCTGGGAGCCCGTCAGCACTTTGCTCACTGTGTGGGGAACATTGAATCTGCCCGGGGAGTACGGAGTACGCACCGCCTCCTGTGTGGCTACAACATATATCAACTAAGGCTGGGCCTTCTCTACAACATATATACATGTAGGCATGGAAAATGTGTCGACTCATGTGTGGAAAACATATGTTGTAGTAAACAGACCTTGAACACTCAATCTCAGCACTTGTCTATTATCGTAAGAGTATTCTGACTTCCGTTAAATTGCGATTAGCGCGAAAATCATCCATTCATCAAGGCATGAAACAGGTTCTCAAACAGCCACAAAACAGTTTTCGGGAGCCGAGGCCATGATCTCCATCCGGGCACAGACCAGTTCATCGTTCCAGATAATCCCAACGCGCTGTTGTTGGAGGGGTTAAAAATGCCTGATTGTGGTTTCCAAAAGATTCACAACCAACTTACTCTGCACTCTACACTCTGTACTCTGTACGGAGTACAATGGAGTACAAGATAGCTGAAAAGGTAAGCGAAAGGGGATAATGAAAGTGTTCTCTGAAAGGGCGGCATTACCGTGCCAAGCAATACCAAGAAACGCGTTGGGCGCTTGGCACAGTTCTACCGGAGAGATTGACTGTTGAAGAAGTTTGCAAAATTCCGTTGGGTCCCGGCTAAACACGGTGGAACTGCAGTTAAATAGCGCAGGTGAACACTATATTCTATAACCAATCAGGTATAAAGGATGCTTCTTCAATACGCAGGACCCACATCAATCGCCCATAGTCTGCCGATCTGTTTTAAACTCGACTTGACTGATTTTAACGAGTGAGTGACTTTCGCAGGACATGGTGCCGTTCGTGCCGTACGGAGTAGGTACTCCTTAAACTCATCTTCGGTGTGTTAGCCATATGATTGAGCTGTCAGTTCTACATGAGTTTAGACAGATCAGCTAACCATACTATACATAAGCAGCAAGATCGGGATGTCGCACAATGAATCTTTATTTGGTGTACAAACTAGTTACTACATATGTACCTAACATGTAGGTATGCACAGGTGAATATTGGATGCTGAAAGGGGCCCTGGTACGTACCGTTTTGTATATAATCACGCCATTATTTAAGTGATGCGTTATGGGAATTTAGATTGAATCATGGTGAACCTTGGTTTATTACACCTATTAATTTCCACATAGGGCAACACAAATCTACCTGCCTCCATACGATGTTACAATATGTTGTATATCAAGAAAACCCATACAACATATCTACTATGTACTCAACAGCGCTACTATTCATGGTAACTGTACAATATAGCGGGGGCGACTCACTTCCACATCTAAAGCTGTCTGACCTGGGACATTGGAAAGCCATACAAGTATGGTTGGCGAAACCTGTCTTGCTTAAAGAAATGAGATGACAACAACTGATATTTCAGAATAAGAGTGCTTTCAAAAAGGAAAGTGTTACACCTGACAGAAAAAGATCAAGAATTGCTTGAATTACTTGCGTGGCTTTGGCTATTTGGTTTTTGTCACCAACTTGATGCATAACGACCGAATCCTTGCTCGGTGTCCTTTTCGGATATTCCTCAGTTCGACTCCCCAGCATTTGCCATGCCAGCCATGAACTGGTGGTATTACTCGTCGACTTGTGCAAGTTGGGCTTCAACGTGCTGATATTCCATGTCCAGCTCGAACCGCTGGTTTTGATTCACGTCACAGAGAGCCTCGATTTCACGACGAACTGCGGTGGTCGAGATTTTTTCGTTTCGGAGACCAGATGCGAGCATTGCTAGGAGGTCTACGGCGAGATAATATTCCCTCAGGTCATTTTCTCTGATGGCTTCTTGCAAGCTCATCAGTCGATTCCCGAGAAGGAGACGACACTCTGTGAGGTGTTCGAGATACTCAGTTTGGGTCTTTACATCATTGGCAAGTCAGAGATCAAAACAAAAGGAACCAGCCATGAGACAGTGGCAATTTATATTCACTGATCATCCAAAGGACAAGCCACTCACAACATCCATGGTTGCAAATTCCTTCGAATTGGATTGGAAAGGAAGATTTTGGGGATCAGTTGAGTGAGAAGAAGAAGAGGAAGTATCACGAGGGGAACGAACGACTCTTGCCGGGGTCGTCAAATGCACTTGAGGGGCGCTGGCTACATTTCTGAATGAGGAAGGCACGGAATACCTATACGTACCTAGGTATGAACGCCGAGGTTGCGATGGCAAGGATGAAAACCGAAGGAACAAAGCCAGAAGGCCTATCTCTCGACCAAGCTACAGTTGAAATCGCTAGAGTGATATCCAATCAAAGATCTGATTGTTATGTGAATTGGGAATGGCATCAGTCTAGCGTCCACCTTATCATCTCATCTATGAGAGACAGCAAACCAAAGTGAGAGTGAGATGAAAGAGCTCGACACAGATAGGATGGGAGTGCAATATGGATGAAAATTAACTCACATAGAATATACAGCAAATTTTCAACCACGCTACAATGTCACTTATCACTCACTTCACAAGGTCTTTGACTATGTATATGTTTATGCACGTAGGAACACAATGACACTCCAACCTCAGAATTGGAATGTCTACATGCAGTGAAATCTCGTGATATCATTAGTTCCTTTATGCTTGCCTCATACTCATATATTACAACAGGGACAATAACCTGGCATAGAAGATTTGATCAAGAGATCAACATATTGGTTGTAAGTGATAATGCTTGCATGAGACTCTCTAGATGCGTATAGAATTCTATGTGAAATTTGTCAAAGCTCACCTCACTATCCACAAATCAACATGGAGTAGAAGAGCATCGGACAAATGGCTTAAACGAAAACTAGATAAACGCCTGTCATTCTTCCCCTTACAGAATAAGTAGTAAGTACTGTCCATCAATTCGAAACAGGATCTAAACAAACCCCCACTGTGAAATCTCGCGTGTTTTACACCATACCGAGGCTTTTGTAGGGTTCCAGGGTTACATCTGGTGCTGACGTAGGGTTTGGTGCCGCATTTGGGCGCCCCACGTCACGTGCTGCAGTACCATTGTCCCGGCGCTTAATCCCAGCATCCTTGAACAAATCGCGTACAATTTCAAATCGAGCTTTCATTGCCTAACATGTTGCTCTGATTTAATTAATGAACTCATGGAACTATACTTTTCACCAATGAATGTCCTATGCACCGTCCAATCCTAAAAATTACTTCTGCTTCCACAACTCCATGCTACCAATGACCGAATGAACCATTGCTGTACAGGCCGACCCACGACATTCAAGAAGGCCCAAGGAGATACTATACCGAAAAGGATCTTTGTTGCGCCAAAATGACATCGCCTTACCCACCATCAACTTCATTCTCGCCGCCCGTTACCTCCGACATGGCTGCAGCGCCCAATAGAGCGGTCTCTGATTTGCCGCAGGCTCAGGTAGACGCGATCATCCGCACAAAGCGCAAGGCCCGGGAACCCAAAGCCTGCTATCCTTGCCATGCGCGTAAGGTCAAATGCGATCGTAACCTGCCGTGTGATGGGTGCGTCAAGCGCGACCATGCAGAACTCTGCTCCTACGAACGCCCTTCCAAGAAACGATCACAAGCCTTCCATGATAACGCTGTCGCAAGCGCATCAACAGGACCGGTGCCTGAATATCCAGCAGCATTTTCATATGAAGAAACCCCAGTTGAAGTGAAGCACGAACCGACGGGCATGACAACAGCACCAGCAACAACAGCAACAACAACATCGGGCCGACCGAGCACCCACGTAGCTGGTGGTGGTCGTATATCAATTGCCCGTGAAGAATGGGATAATGTACGCAACAGACTGCGAGAAATGGAGTCCACTATCTCTTCCCTGCGAACTGGGTTAGACAGGGCAGAAGATGGCCTCCCGACCTCTTTAGACACTAGGAGCGTGCAAAGTGGTGATGTGAGTTCACGTTCCAAGTGTGCCTCGCCGGAACGTGAGGGCATCCATGCTGCGAATACCCTAGGAAAAGGCACTGTTCACTTGGGCTCACGCTCCGTTTTGGCCTATATCCTGAACAATCAGTCTGGGTCCGACCAACTTCAAGCTCTTTTGGAAGGGGGAATACTGCCCAAGCTTGGTCTGGACAATGAATCCGCCACCTATCCGTTCATTGATCTGTGGTCGTCCGACATGTCAACATTTGATATCAGTGCTGTTTGCAGTGCGCTTCCTACTGATCAACAGTGTAGAGAGTGAGTTGTCATTTCCAGCGGACTTCTTGATAGGAAGGTTTGCGCTAACCTTCTTCTCTCGTCGTAGATTATTTTACTACTACAAGGACATCTCGGGGGCCATTTACCCTGTCATAGAAGATATCTTTGAGTTCGAAAACACCCTCGAACTTCTACTGCAGACGAGAACCTCTAACGGGGGCGAGTACCGGTCTGATACAGACGAAGCTCAAAAGCCTTTCGGGGTGAGCATTGCATACCTGGGACTACTATTTGCAGTCCTCGCCTCCGGCTGCCAGTCCTCTGATTATGCGAGCAAGGAACGGGAATTAACCTCACAAGTTTATGGTATGTACTTCACGCCAAGCCCTTTGTTGTAGTTTTTGGCTAATGCTAGTGACAGTGTGCTGCTCCTACCAGTGCCTTCGCATGACGAATTTCCTCTCCCAGCCTACCATCGAGGCAATACAGACTTTATTGGTGATAGGGAACGTATTGTCATACAACATGAATCCCGGCATTTCTTATGTCTTGCTTGGCATGACTCTTCGCATGGGCTTGGCACTCGGTCTCCACGTGGAGTCGAGTCGATTTTCATCAGCCGAGCGATATCGCCGAAGACATGTGTGGTAAGTTATTATTGGCGTCAAACTGGTTCGGAAGTCTGGTTCTAATAAATATAGGTGGTCCATGGCCTGGCAAGACAGCCACTTTTCGCTTTCCTACGACCGACCTTCCACCACTGCAGTCAGCCAGCCAGATATCGCCTATAGAGAGGGCTCAAAACCTGGAGACCTGAATTATTTCGAATCTTTGTCCCGGGTCATATCCCTCGCATTGGAAGTTGTGCGCATTCGAATGTTGAGTCCACATGCTCAAATGACCCTCGAAAGTATCCAGGGTTACAAGGACCGCATCCAAAAAATAATGGTAGAGGCCAAGCCTTACCTGAGAGATGCAAGGAATTGTTCCACGCCTACGGAACACCTGGAGCGCGTGGTATTAAAGTTGCATTCTTCTTATTTCTCCTCTGAGCTCTGCCGGCCAGCGCTCAAGCCAATGGCTGATTTCAGTGACGCTACCGCGGCTAGCATGCGCGCAACTTGCGTCGTAAACCTAATGACGACTGTCGAAGCTTACATTGAAATGCACAATCTCAGCTCCCACGCAGCCCGTTCCTGGATATTATTGCAGAGGGCGATCAGCTCCGCATTCCTACTTGCCGTGATCGACGAAGCCAAAGCAGACCCCAATGTGTGGAATCTTCTGCATTCACTCGAAGGCATCATCGCTCAAAGGGCAAGCGCCGAACGAGCATATGATTCCACCGATAGTGCAGCGAATGTGGCCAACATGACCTCGCCGCCCCAAAATCTTGGCACATACGACCCAGTGACAGGCACCACGAACGCCCCAGGTCCCATCGCACCAGCAATAGATCCAAACTCGCCGATTATAATGCCCCCTGACACACAAACGCAATGGGCCAAATCTTTAGCAAAAACGCATCGTGCTTTGCAAAAGCTGCTCGCGGCATTTGGGAATCCGCATACGCGTGCTCAAATGGCACGTAACGGCACGCCTGCCTACCATACACCTCATCACAACCTCAACCCGACTTCCTCTTCCATGGGGACATTAGTTCCTACACAATCAAACATGACCCCGAGTGTTGGTTCTCTCCCGCCTCCTACACCCGAAAGCTCTGGTAGTGGCGAATGGACAATGCCCAATATATTGGATCGCGCAGCAGAGTATATCCATCCGCCCCTGTGGGGGTAGAGATTAGAGGCGAGCTGTTCCTCGAAAAGCGTTTTTATGTTCAGGTTATCTTTTCTTCAGCGCGGCGCTGGAGTCTTTTTGGTCGATGTCATGATTGTCCTTGATTAAAATTTCATTTGCTTGGAATGGAGGGGAGGTCTTTTGTTAACGATTTCCTTTCGTTCTTGCTGGGGTACGAACCTCTGAACATCTAGTATATGTATAATGTTTTACAACTGAATCTTATTGCAACTTCGCGATGCATCTGGCCTATGTTCTGACTCTGGCTCTGTCCACTTTCCAAATCCAACACCACAGCTCGATTCTCAGCTAGTGCTATCATTCGAACCGCCATTCGCCGTCCTCCGAACTGCCCCTGGTAGAAACGTTTGCGGAACCCTTGCATTTTTTTTTTTTTTTTTCATCTGAGGGGGTTCATTTGATTGCGATGCTGCTGGTCAACTTAGCCTACGGCACAGTTAGTCCTTTGCGTTGATTGGACATGAAAACCGCAGCAAAACAATTGAGGTTTTCTTCATCCAATACTCTATCTGGGAGCTGGCGGCTTGCAAATGTATTGGATTTCTAAGGAATCTTAGTCTACCCCATGTTCTAGATAAATCGAGCGTAGCAGTTCAGTGGTATTGGTCAAATGATGCCACCGCGAGCTAGCGGAGAACTCACTACTGTACTTCTTGGTCAGAATTTTCACATCGATATTCATGATCCAGCCTTAGATAAGGGACCCCTTTTTTGATTTCTTCTCCACATCTCCATTCGACTCCGTCATTCCTGACTCCACTGTTCGGGGCTAGCCCACATGTTTCGGAACGGGGCCCCGAGGGGACCCCAGGGAGTCTATATCATGACTAATGTTAGCCCTAAGTTGACCACATCGCGAGGACCAGCCCTGGAAAACTACAATTCTGATCCCAGAGACGGGAGTATCAATGTTGGAGGCTACGAGTGACTGCGATAAGTCTTGTGCAGCCTCGTGATTGCTTTCCATATACCAGGGCTCGCTTTTTTTTTCCCCCAGCTGTCTTCCATGCGGGTTTTAGTTTCATTTCGCTGCATGAGTGATTTGGAAATGACCGATGAGATTGGGCTCGGGATTTCGCTACAACGGTGACATTCCGAAGCTCTGAAGATTCCTTGTATGTCCCTTGTCAATTAGTCATTGAACTAGCACAGGGCTCCAGGGCTGAATGCAGGGATTGTACTTCATTGGCCTTCAAAGTGCTGCATGCTTGGTAAACAGCATGGGAGAGGAACTGGCTCTCCAGTTACCATACACTAAGATCAGTTGAGGATATGACACAGTGACTGGGATTCTCCAACGAATATTTGAAGTCCAGAAGTGGCTAGTGTTAGTGAAAAGTGCAAACTGCGAATAGCAGCAACGAGAAGCCAACTGAGCGTTTGCGGCCTCAGGGCAAAGCTTGCACCTTCTCCCATCTTGAATTATTCGCTTCTTTTCTCATCGCTGATAGCTTTTTCATTGCCTTTTGATCAAAATAGCGATAATGCGGCTCTATTTCATCTCCATGGATTGCCCGGATGATCGCATAATATGAGACACGTATCTATACTCCCCGGATCCCTGCATTGACATCTGAGACAGCTTCGTTCTTAAGCGCACTAAGCACAGGCGATTTTATTGGATACGTGAAGAGTATCCGCGATCGAATCGGGGAATGCGGAGACTAAGGTGGTACACCAGCGGCCGTGTCTTTCCAACGGAGTCAGCAGAGTCAGAAATACCTCGAGGCAAAATCCACCTCAGCCTTCCCAACTTCTTCAAAGCAAAATCGAAAATCAAGTTTAGGAAATATTCTATCCTTTCTTGCACTTTCTCATAGAATTTTCCTTGGAACTTTTCCCAACACCGGATCGCAATTCGTCGACGTGGTGATGTCCTCTGAACCCTCGAGCCAGTATTACAAAGTCGGGGTCCTCCTGATCCCTGGCGGAGACATCCTCGACTTCGCAGGCCCAATAGAAGTCTTGACCCATGTCTCGCACAACCGAAACCCAGATAGTCCGGACAGAATTTTCGAGATCAAAACCATTGCTTCCAGCCCCATGATTTGTGCTGCAAATACGCTTACGGTCCAGGCAGACATTCTCTTGCCAGATGCCATCGAACGAATTTCAGAATTCCATATCCTGGTGATCCCAGGTGGTCCTCCATCAGTCTTACAGCCACTCATCAACGGCGATGCACCAGAGGTACATTTGATCCGAAAGTTCGCAGCGCTTCCTGCCGATACGTCATCGGGACCTAGGATTTTGTTCTCGGTTTGCACCGGCGCCTATCTCCTTGGAGCTGCCGCAGTTCTAGCTGGGATGACCGTGACAACCCATCATCGAGGTCTAGACGTACTGCGGGATATATGCGCTAGATTTAATTCCCCGGGTGGCCCTCCGACGACTGTTACGCACAAACGATACATTGATAGTGGACTGTTGAGTGGGGGAGGTGTCCAGCTCATTACAGCGGGAGGGGTTAGCTCGGGATTAGACGCCACATGCTATATTGTCAGTCAGCTGGCGACAAATGACATGGCAGCGTTTGTGGCTCGAGTCATGGAGTATAATTGGCTTGAGCTGAAAGAGTGAGCTGAAAGTTCAGCCGAGTCCAGTGCAACCGTGGGGATGAAGCCGCGGCATGGAATATGATTTGGAAGCCGCAGAACAGCGATCCCGACGGAATCTTTCCGTCGAATTAGAGACGACTTTCTCATGCAGCTCTTCTATTATCTCACCTCGCGTGTAAAGTTAGCCAGTATCCCATGCTGCAGTAAAAGCTCGATTATCCTCGTTCAGCGTTCCTAAACTAAACATAGTCTGACGGCGCACCTCTCGGGCAGAATGCGTCTTACTTTTTTGGCTCACCATCGCACATACTCCCTCTGTCATAGACAGTCAGAATTTTGATATTGAGATTCCATCCAATCTGACAACGTTAGTTGCGCTGCCCAGATAGATCGCTGGTCCAAGCCCCTATATGTTACACTTGTCTTAGATATATGACATGCATTCCCAGATAAGCTTGACCATAGATTTCTAGCATTGGCAGCCGACTTTTGGAGGATCCCAGTTCAACTCTCACATCATTGAGACATATAGTCCCAAGCATTTCGCCTGGCCAATGGATCTATAACGGAGATGCATTCCTAGTCATCAGAAACACCCAAAGGCTGAGATCTTGCTGGGCCAAATCCGGAACATCGTTCAAGCCACCTCATACTTCAGTTCTATACGAGCTTTGCTGACACCTTTGCAGAGAAATATTCTATGCTGGTGTTTCCTTCTTCAGGCCTTCTAGACTAAGCACTTAAATTAAATAAACCTTTCAACTTGTCAAGCCAATCTATTTGCCAACTTTCCTCTACCCTGACCTCATCCACAAGGTTAACTTGAGTTGCCAGGGCATAGCCAAAGTTGCACAGATGCATGCCATCCATGCCTAGGATGTCCTTGGCTAAACCTAAGACTTGGGTTCTTAGTCCGCAGGAAGAGTCACAGTCACCCGAGCGAGGTTTGAACTCTATAGACGTCCTGTCAAGTGGTCAGTGTTATGATGGATGCGTGATATATAGCACCCTATGGGTCAGAATTGAACAACACATTTTGTCTCTTTTTCCAAAGTGAACCAATTCAGATACTTTGCAACCAGAACTTTTTAATACCTCTTAAGGTATAATAGTGACTGGTCAAGAGACCCTACCTTGGCAAAATAGTACATTACACTTCGAGTCACGATGGTCACCTTGGCACCAGGTGCGAACATCGTCCCCAAGACATGCCTCCCAAAGCTCACTGAGAATGGGGTGGTTGCACCTGGGGACGAGGGATTTATTGAGTGTCCCAATGTTGAGGCAGTGGAGGTGATGTCCGAATTTGATAACGTCGATTCAGTGGGCATTACCACAAACGGCAGTGACACTCAACAACATGAGCAATATATGCTCCACGGGGACATTGCCCCTGAGGCCTCATATACCCCGTTTCAAGACATGCAAATGACCTTGGAAGTCTTGAAGGTCATCGAAAGCTATGGCGTTGACTTTGAAAAAGCGGGTGTCTCCTGGAAGGGCTTTGGCGCATTTATCCCAATTGTGCTGGAACAAATTACCCGACAAGAGCCAATTCGCATGATATTGCCCGCTTTCCCTTTCAAGTCACCAAATTCTCGCGATAAAGTGCTTGGCACAATGCCGGACTTTGGCGAAGAGTTGGCGCTGGCTCATCTGAACGGACTTTGCCTGAACATCGCCGAAGTATACGCGCCCGGTGCTGATGTTTATATAAGTTCGGATGGCCTCGTGTACAATGGTAAAAAGGATTCCAAACCTCGATCCATTCTGATAAATATTGACATTTTCCAGATATACTAGGCGTTCCCGATGAAACCGTTTGGGACTATGGTGAGACCCTTCGAAAGATGGCCATCGACAAAGAGCTCCACCATGTCAAGTTCATCCGTCTTTTCGAACTTCTCGAGCATCCATGGTTCCCATCGTCAACCCCAGAGGCAGCCAAGGCATTCTATCTAGCTCACGCGAGTTGTCTCCGTCGGGAACTGATGTTCGCATTTGGCGACCCGAGCTTCGACGCGACCGAGGCCATCAAAACAGACAACGACACATGTCTGACATATCGAGGGTACATCAAATTCCTCACTAAGGATCTAGCGCATCAAGAAGATATCAAATACATGTCGAAACGCGCCCGACAGGTACAGATTGCGGAGACAGCACGACAGATGATCATTCGGGGCAAAATGTTCGCCGCAGCCATCAGAGCCAACCGCAAAGACTACGTCCGACTTTCGATCCACGAGTCTGCGGGCGAGAAAAAGCTTTCTGTCTCGCTGATTCCGCAAATTCGAGGCATGCTCGGGTACACACCGTGGCATTCATGCGTGGCTGTGGGACTGGATGGTTCATATCGCACCGTGCATGCAGAAGATGTGCGCGAGACGCACGACCTGGTTTACAAAAACGGACAATCATATCTCTTCCGCGAGAAGTCGAGTCTCTTTGACTGGGCTGCAGATGGTTTGGCCGTCAAGTTTGAGCATCTCTACCCGTCTGGACTTATCATCCGCCCTGCTGATATCGACAATGTCAATCCACCGCCCTCAATTCGATCCATTCCCATGCAAAAGGTCCGTCACTTGTCGAACGGCATGTCACCAGTCATCCTTCGTGGCTTCGCTGAGACACTGAAAGAAGAGCTTTACGTCCAGAAGGCGAGTGAGCTGGGAAGTATCCTCCCGTGGAGCTTCGGGATGATCCAGAAAGTGCGCGACAATGGACGCTCAGACAAAATGGGCAACAACGTGACTTCGAACGAAGCGATGCCAATGCATTTCGACGGCATGTTCAAATTCGAAGAGATCATAGACACAGAGACAGGCGAGAAGAAGAAAGTCCAGCGCCCACCAGGGTATCAATTCTTTACTTGCCCTGCCACCGCACCAAAGGGGAATGGATATACCTTGTTTGCGAGCTCGCGACTTTTCTTCCGGTATCTACCACCCCCTGGTCCGCGGAGCGTCTTGAGAAGGTGACTTGGGCGATGGATAATGACGGGTTCTGGGATGCGAAACTCAAGAACCTGCCGTTGATCGTGCGACATCCTATCTCTGGACTGCCTTGTCTGCGTTGGCATCAGCCGTGGGGCTCGAGCAAGACCAAGTTCTCGACTTGTGATGTTACCATTGAGAATGATGATGGTGGTCTGGTTGGCGTGATTGATCGCGTCACGTATGACTACCGGGTTTGTCTTCGCTTTGGATGGGAGAAGGGGGATATGCTGGTTAGCGATAATACAGCCATGCTGCATACTCGTACTGGGTATGTCAGTGATTGCGATCGGGAGTTGTGGCGAATTCACTGTGACTAAATTGAAGATGTGTTTTTTTTTTTTCTTTTTGTTTTTGGTTTTGGTTTTTTGATCTTTAATTTCCATTTGTCTACCCTGTTTGGCCAATGTTTCCAGTGTTGTTGGTGCCCAGGTGCTAACCTTGGAAGTTTCTTCAGCGAAGCAATTATACGGGCTTTCAACACAATATCCGACAATAGATTTCGCATTTACTTGCTTCTTACTTTCGCTTTTATTTTGAATAGTAACCGTTTATTTACCTGCCTAGTTGAACGCTTTGCCACTAACAATCAAAACACTAGTCTTTCCGTCAAAGTAGCAGCACCCATGATTGTTGATGTAGCGCTTTGCTCAAGGAGATCTAGCTTTATATCAACGCTCCTTTTTGAAACCATAGTGGCGTTTACTAGTACAAAGGACGGTGTGGCTACATCTCCTTGAATTTAGAGCCTATAGAGGTACAGGAAGCTGACTTGCACATGGTGATATACATGGGGACAGCTAGGTAGCAGTGCAATATCAAACAAATGCAGCATGTATTTTTCCTCCACTAAATGTCTACCCTTAGAGTAAGCCCGCAAAACCACTTGCAGAGATAGGTCTTGAAATTTGTTTTCCAGTCAGGTGGAAAGACGCTTTGACTATCAAGATAACGGATTTACACTATACCAAGATTTCTGCTGCTGCATGGGAGTCAATTTTCTTAAAGTTGTTGAAGGGGCTGAGACAGAAAGCGAGTCCAGCTGCAGCGATTGAAATGGCGTAAGCAACCTTGAGGCCGATCATGTAAGCAGGCAAAATAGCAGTCATTTGCTTAGTTGTAAAGACGTCTCGCAGCTCGCTCGCGCCAGTCGAGACCACCAAGGCTGAGTTGATACTCGGTGCGGTTGCGGCAAGTTTGATGATACTCTGGTTGACGAAGGCAGCCTGTGCTGCCGCAAGGAAAACTGCACCCCCGACGGTTTGGCACCTTTTTATCGGATACCGAAGAAGTAGTGAGTAAAATACTCACAGACAATAACACCCGTCACGGTTGCAATATCACCAGGAACCACTGTACCATGTACCGCATTAATGGGAACCTGGTAGGCCAAACCTCACCCAATTCCTCCGACAATTTGGTATCCAACCCACTTTCCTGTGCTTGTATCAATGTCCAGCGAGTACAATAGCCCCGAGCCAATGGTTGCAAGGACCCCACCGACAACCATAAGAGGAGCAGTATGAACAGTTTTAGTGATGCTGCCACCAGAAACAATGATAGCTATCGACATCGACAGAATCAAGGGAAGATTTCGTATACCAGACATAGTAGGACTGACGTTCTGAACGCTTTGGAAGTAGTGAGTAAGGTAATAGACCATGATAAAGTACGAGCCCGCGAAAAGAAACGCGTAGGTTGAATTCACAAGGATGAGGCGGTTTGACATCAAGCGCGGCGGAAAGGCAGCCCGTTCTCCTTGGAACCATTCCCACACCATACCGGTAATAACCATGAGGGGGAAGCCAACAAGGAGACCGATCACAGTACTAGAGTTCCATGGGTTTGTCTGTCTACCAAATTGCAATGACAAGATATATGAAGTGATGGTACCGCTCAAAAGGATCGTCCCGATAGGATTTATCTGCAGGAGATTTTCCTTGAGTGTAGCCTTGGTTGTTGAAGCTCCATCTGGTGTGTCGAAGAAGAAAATAACAGAAGCCGCTGCGACTGCTCCAACGGGCAAATTGATATAAAAGCCTGGGTGAAAAAAAGAAGAGAAAAAGAAAAATCAGCCAAGCCCAGCATCCAGTGCAGAACAACTCCTTTAGTTGATCAAATGAGTAGCAGAAATACTCACACCACCTCCAAGTTGCTTTATCAGCAAGTGCACCACCGACAAGGGAGCCAACGACCGACGCTATACCGTAAGATATGCCAATGATACCGGTGAAGAGTGGCCGCCTTTCTGAACCTGCAATGAAAGCGATGATAATGAAAACTCCACTCCCAATACCAGCTGCGCCGATTCCAGCAATTGCACGACCGACAATCAGTGCCACGGAATTTGGAGTCACAGAAGAGAGAACGCAGAACATGTCGGGAGGAAGGGACGACACAGCGGTAAAGCTAATGGAAAACATCGTGTTGCGAGGGTTGAAGCCTTGGTTGAGCAACTGATCAGCAAATTGGACGATCATAGGGAATTAAAAGTACCTGCACCTAGCGAAACTCCGATACCTAGTCATGGAATGCCCACTCCAGATGATATACAATGCCCGTGGTAGAAAAGACATACTTTTTTACGAGATGCTAAAGGTTCCATATGCTGTCCTCGAGCAGAACGGCCTCAAGTCGCCAGACAGTTTACTCGAAATACCTGGTCCGAGTTCGCATCCAGTGCTGATAGCAAGACACATGCTTTGTATTGTTACTTTCCTGCAGCATCTCCACCCTAGTTCTCTGGGGACAATAAATGGGTTGCCGGAATCACCCCCCGCTCTGATGGAACGAGTAGCAGGAACTGCTATAAATTCAGTCACAACAAACGACGAGTTCTTTGGCAGCATTGAAGGACTGGAGTGTGTTATGTTGGAAAGCATGTACTACCATAATGGTGGGCATCTACGACGAAGCTGGATGGCGAACCGGAGAGCTATGGCTATTACGCAAATGATGAACCTCCACCAAAGTCAAAACCGAGCAAAATACAAGGTCCTTGACCACGAAGCAAAAGCTAACTCACAGTTCATGTGGTTTCGAATTGTCTCCCTCAACCGTAATTTGTGTCTCATGCTGGGCTTTACACAAGGATCCTTTGATCAGAGCATGGCCACTGGTACCGCATTCAGAGATGACATCCCTATGGGCCGGCTCAATCGAATCCACTGTACTCTCGCATCTCGCATATTGAAGCGCAACGAGTCTGATCCGTGCACTGATAATTTTGCTCTGACACAAGACCTCGACTTGGATTTACAGAAAGCGGGTAGAAGCATGCCTAGCAAATGGTGGCTTATGCCAAACCTAGAGAGTGACACGGACGACCCACAGGCTCTATTTATGGATATGGGACGGCTGTTCAACCAATTGTATTATTATGACTTGCTCAATCAGCTCCATCTGCCTTACATGCTTCCTTCGACGCCTGTACGGAAGTACGAATATTCCAGAATCACCTGCGTGAATGCCTCCAGGGAGGTTCTGTTGCGATTCATCATATTTCGTGGCTACAACAGAAATAATTTCTGCTGTCGAACGGTTGATTTCCTTGCACTCATGGCTGCCATTACACGAATATTGGCGCATCTCGATAGCCACCGTGATTCACAGACCAGCAACCTCTTAGCGCATCAGTATCTTAGTGATCGTGCCATGATAGAGCAGGCGCAAGTGAACATGGAACAAATCAGTCAAGTTAACGGAGAGATTTTTAAGTGCCCAAAGTGCGGACTTGTTGCATAAGTTGCTGGCCATCGACCCCGAAACAGCATATGGCGTCAATACAGCGAGCGTCAGCATGCAGACACCAGAAAATGCAGTCTTACAGTCAAGCGAAAACGAAAGCCGCGTTGTTCGGGTGCCAATACCCTACTTTGGCATCGTCAGGATTGCTCGACAGGGCGTTGTTTCCAGGGAAATGACCAACGTACAGCCTCTTTCAAGTACTGGCAAACCCTACGCTCAGGTGTTTGATATGCACGACACCGAGAGCTCAGACGATGCCATGTGTGATGTTAGCTCTGGTCACTTCGATGAAAAATTGGTTTCCTAGCTCAATGACCGAAGCGGATTACAACTCGGTCGATAGTGTCAATGGTCTGCCTGTGCAGCTCACATCACGATATCAGGATACCGTTTCTGATACCCTCCTGCAGAATTATCAGGATCCTGGGCTAACGGCCGGGGTGGGCGACTGGACATTTCAGGGTGTCGATATGGCTTTATTTGACAGCATAATGAGAGGCCTCGATAACGGAAATAGCTCAGAAACCTGGGATAGTGGCCCTTGATCTTGAAGGAATATTAATGTTCTATTGATACTGAGTGGTCTGCGTCCCAACCAGTCAGTTCATTTGTTCAACAATTCATCTGCAAATACAATAACGGGGAAATGTACATTTCGCTGTGCGAGAGAGTTGTTCATGCAGTTGCGGCTTGTCGAAACGGCCTCTCCTTGCTACCTACTTAGCAACTTCTTCTATATCCGTCAAAATGATAGCATAGAATTTCCTCTAAAGCAGGCGAGCCCCATGAAATGTGAGATCCACTAGTAGATATTTTCATTGTTGTTAGTAATATCGCTATCCTGCGAAATCTGTGTAGATTCACCCGGATTCCCTGATTTCCGAATCAACTTACCGTTCACTGCGGCGCGACACTTTTGGTGACATCCTAGATCTTCTATTGTCTCTTCAGCTTGCTCCTCATGTCTGCATGTCCGACTTTTCGCAATGCATCTATTTCAAGTAGCATAATCCTTTGAGCTGTTTGACACCAATGACTGCTAGTAAGAATACGGTGAATGATGATATACTTCGAGGTCAGATTCCGAAAGGAAGTAAGAATAAAGCTCAGATCATGGTAGAATTAGAGTCCATGACCGCAACCCTTTTCGCCCATAGAAAGCCGTTTCTTGGCCAATTTCTCCAGTTTTTCGTCCAAAAGTACTTGTTAATCAAGTCCCTTGATAAATGGTAGGGAAAACGAGACCTTCCTCTCCACTAAGCTACATCCTCCTTCTTACCCGCTAGCAAGAACGAGAATTATCGAAACGCGAAGCTAGTGAAAATGAGCGCGATGATAAATAACGTTTGAAATGTCCTAAACACGCCTCATCACTCTGGTTTGCTGATTAATTGACGCTTTTGGTTGAAACAAATGCATTTGAATACCTACCTGAGGTGCTATAATACACAAGCGGGTGAGTGCGTCGTCCACTTGTATCTGCAGCTTGCAACTAAATTATTTGAGTTACCAAAAATATGTCTCGTAGCCCTGGAGATATTGCAGGGCATTTACCATGGCAATGAACCGCATTCACCATGGCAACATGCCGAGTAATATTTGCAGGTTTGAAAACTCAGTCCCTTCCCCGTTTTCCACTGATCATATCTATCTACTGCTCTCCATTACCTCGCGTCTTTCCAATTTTCAGTTGAATGAGAGAAGAACCAAAGTGTCACTTTTATCATGGAAAATTATCAGAAAATTGAGAAAGCCGGTGAAGGTGACATTTTTTGACGCGTCCGTTGGCATGGTTACCCCGAACACTAGCTGACGGATACGTTGTCTGCCACAGGAGCATACGGTGTCGTCTACAGGGCTCGAGAGCTCAACCATCCTAACCGTATCGTTGCTCTAAAAAAGGTCCGACTCGACTGTGAAGATGAGGGCATCCCTAGTACAGCCATCCGAGAAATCTCCCTTCTCAAAGAAATGAACGACCGGAATGTTGTCCAGTTGCTGAACATTGTGCATGTCGATGCCCACAACCTCTATCTTGTCATGGAGTTCTTAGACATGGACTTGAAGAAATATATGGACGCCCTGCCTGTCAGGGAAGGTGGCCGTGGCAGACCTGCACCGAATGGATCCATGATGAGCCTCGGTCTAGACGAAGCGATGGTGAAAAAGTTGATGGCACAACTGCTTGAGGGAGTCCGCTATTGCCACAGTCATCGTATTCTACATCGTGATTTAAAGCCGCAGAACCTACTTCTTGACCGGGAGGGTACCCTCAAATTGGCTGACTTCGGACTGGCTCGAGCTTTCCGTATTCCATTGAGGAGATATACTCACGAGGTATAAACCCCACTTAAAGAGAAACAACCCATAAGTCTTGAATATTAACATAAAGTTCCGAATAAGGTCGTTACCCTATGGTATCGGGCCCCAGAAATCCTTCTCGGTGGTCGCGTGTACTCTACCGGGGTGGATATGTGGTCTGTGGGAGCTATTTTTGCTGAGATGTGCACCCGCAAGGCTCTCTTCTCCGGTGACTCTGAAATTGACCAAATCTTCAAGATATTCCGGTAAAGAAAATATTCTCACGTCTCATGTTTACATACATGGATTGACTTTTCAATTAGCCTTCTTGGTACTCCCGACGAAGAGAACTGGCCCGGTATCACCGCGTTCCCCGACTACAAAGCTACTTTCCCCAAATGGAAGCGTCCCAGTGTCCATCTAGTGCCCGGCCTGGAGAGAGCTGGTAGCGAGCTACTCAATGCCCTTCTCCAATATGACCCGGTGAGAAGACTTTCCGCAAAGCAGGCTTGCATCCATCATTACTTTCGTTATGGAAGTTCACACTACTCTGGACGCGCTGCTAAAGCATTAAAGTGACAGCCAATCGGGATTGTACTCTAGCTAGTTGCTTTCCTTCTACTATCATCTCTTTCGTCTTAGTTCGGTTCCTTTTGGAGTAGTAGTACTGATAAGAGACTCGCTGGTAGAGCTTGACCCCAGTACTGAAAGCGTTGATGCCATGCGCAGGTGAGTGAGTAGTTGAGTGGGTGACCACCGCCGAATCCTCACCGTCGGTATTTCTTTTTCGATTTTGCGTTAGGGTAAGTGTGGGTGATATGGGTGAGAATTCTGGAGACAGTAAAAGAGGTAAGAACGAGTCTGATATAACTGACCGGCCCGCACATTTTTTGACAAATAATTAGAGACTCGCGCGCTAGCCCGGTATTATAATATCGAGTTTGGGCCATTCATTGCCCTTCCGCGGCCCTACGAGTGGCATTGAAGGGTTGAAAGGTCCCAATCGAGCAAAAGCAAAATGAACAAGCCGCCCTGAAAACTAGAATATATATTCTGAGTATGAAATTCAAACATACCAAATCTTCCGAACCAATGAGTTGGGACACTGGTCATGGATCACTTGGATCCAAAGCTATATTAGTGAAAATTCTGGCTAACGAGATGAAGGGCTAATCAGATTTGAAGCAAAAGGGGTTGAGGATATTGAAGGAATAGACACCCTAAAGGTCAGGCCTTCTACCCTGATATGGAGGCAACCTTCCAAGGTTGGAAGAGATCCTTTCCTTAGTAAGCGACGTGCAGCTCCTGAGGTCAGCTTCGTCCTGCCCTTCATCTCCTATTACATTTCTGATCATAGTTGATCCCCAATTCGGAGGAACAAGCGAGACAGCAAAAAGGATGTTCATGTACAAATGGCAGTCCCCTCTTCTTTCCCTCTTTCATCCCACATGCCTCCCGTCATCCATGCGGTCCTAGCAACTACAAACTATGGGCGATTACGCTCGATTTGCCCAACTGAAGAGAACTAGAGCAAACTTATCATTCTTATTTCTATGGTATTATAGGATTCTAGAAAGGCATCCTGGCACCACCTAAGCATTAGGGATCTTTGATATCACCTTCTCACAGATTGATACCAACGACGGCGCATTGACAATCTCCAGTGTGCTCAAATACACACCCAGCTCAATGCGCAGCCAATCACTGAACTCCACCGCCGCCAGGGAATCGATTTCATATCTGGAAAGCGGGCGCGCCACGTCCAGCGCTTCCGGCATGCGTAGACTCGTCATCAGGTACCGGTTTAGCACATCGACGGTGACTTCGAGGAGAGCGGCTGGCTCGGCCTTAGACCGTAAGAGAACGAAGATGGCTTGAATTTCTTTTGAGTCGGAATGCGTCTGGGCTTGCTGCCCGCTCTGCTGCAGATATAAACCGGCAAAGCGCGCGTCACGGAGCAAGAATGAGTCTGCTGGTTGTGTGACCTGAATTCCCGTCACTAGATTGGCGCTGCTAATCTTATTGATAGGGTTGTTGTCTTGTTGTAAAATGGAGAAGCTGAAGATTCGGCGCAGGAGTCGTTCATTGATAGCGTGCCACAGCGACGCATCGTAGCGGTCCTGCAGATCGTCGCGTTCCGCCATATATCCGACATCCTGGATAACTCCCAGATTGATGGAACAGGCAGCTAGGCCTAGTCGGCGTCGGTAGGAGGCAAAGGCGTCCAGGAAAGTGTTCCCTGCGGCGTAGTTGGCTTGTCCTTTGCTGCCGCAGAGACCCGAGACACTGGATAGCATGGTGAAAAAGTCCAGACTCAGGTCCTGCTCGAGTGCGACCTGGTGTAGATTCCATGTGCCGGCAATCTTGCAGCCGACTGCTGTGTGATAATCGTCAAGGTTCATGCCTGCGAAGGTGCGATCGCGGAGCACCATCGCACCCTGGACTATACCCCCGATGGGAACCCGCGTGGCAGCAAATGCTGAGCGCACGTGGCTCAGGTTAGAGACGTCCCCGCGGAGCAGATCGACCTGACAGCCCAGGGCGTGGAGGTCTCGGACAATCTTCTGGGACTGTTCGTCGTCATGGCCGCTCCGGCTTATCACCGCCAGATGCTTGGCCCCGTTCTGTGCTAGATGGATGGCCAGGCTAGAGCAGAGTCCTCGGAGACCGCCCACAATCAGGTAGCCTTTTCAGGGGACAGCTGCATGCGCCGTGGAGCCGGACGCACGGGCACTTCCACTTTCACGTTGGGCCTGTCGCTGATGACAAGCTTGCCAACGTGCTTTCCGCTACGCAACAGGCGGAATGCCGCCGGGATGTCACGGAAGGAGAAGATGTACATCGGGGTGATGGGGCTGAGGTGGCCTCCCTGCATCAGCTTGAAAATGTCCGCCAGCAGGCTGAAGTGAGATTAGTTCCACGTCGCGCAGATGGACAAGGGCATCAGGAAATGAGCTTACCTCGCGATTGTGTCGTCTGTGATCTCTTTGTGTGACAGGTCCAGGGCTCGGCATGAAGCATTACGATTGAACGGCTCCATGGCAAGACTGTTTCGATCCAAAATATCCCTCTTGCCGATTTCGACCATAGTCCCACCGTCCGCGATGATGTGCCACGACTCATCCAGCAAGTCGCCAGTTAGCGAATTCAAGATAACATCGACACCCTTGCCACCCGTTGCCACCCGTATAGGCTAGGATTTGCCCTGCGAAGGGTTTGGTGCGGGACGAGAATATTCGTTCCTCGGGAATGCCGAACTGGGCCTTCAAAAATTCACTTTTTTCTGGGGTTCCCGCGGTGCGTAAACCTTCGCCAGGGTTAGCGCTCCGTCAATTTCATGGGAAAGGGGGGATAGAGTCTACCTCGGCACCCTTGTATTGAGAGAGCTGGATGGCCGAATCGCCCACTCCTCCGATGGCCGAGTGGGTCAGCACGCGGTCTCCCTTCTGCAGATGTGCCAGCCGGTACAAACCATACATCGAGGCCATGAAGACGCAGGGTATGGTTGATGCTTCTTCGAAGCTCATGCTATCGGGAATCGGATACACTCGTTGGGTTGTGGTGATGATGCGGTTGGCGAAAGAACCTTTCTGGAAGAAGGCCACGCGCTGCCCCGGCTTAAAGCCGGTTACATCTGGCGCCACGCGTGTGATTATGCCTGCTCCCTCTCCACCCAGCAGATGTTCGTTGTCAGGGACGATACCCACGGTGACAGCCACCTCTTTAAAGTTGACACCAGACGCATAAATCTCGATTTCGACGCGATTTTCTTCTAGCGGCAGCGGGACGGAGCTCAGCTCGTTATACCGCACACCACCGATGTTGCCAATCCGTTCAGCCCTCAGTCGAACACAGTTGGGAGCTGCGTGGAGTTCCATTGTCTGCGCCGGCCGACCCGTGGTGCCTTCGTTCTGGGCCTCATTGACCATGGTGTCCGGTATAACATGACTGATATGAATAATACCGCCGCGCCCGACGTACTCGCTATCGATTTGCGTCCGAGTGCCTTGACCTGTAGCCAGGATGCGGAGGCACCTATCAATGGCAACCACTGTCGCATCCGCTGCTGTCGGGAATTCCACATCTATAGAGATTAGCCGTAGTAGGGGCTCTTCGTTCCAGAGTACACGGAAGAAGCCAATTATTGCCGCGTGAGTTGGCTGGGTAACCTCCATCTGAGCCCCTGAGGTCGCCCACAGCATATTACATTGGTTTTGGACGAGGAGCTATAACATCGCCCATTGCCAATCATCTAGTTTGGACATTACGGGCCCATCTAGCTCGTCTAGCACAAGGACCTTGCTGCGGGGCGGCACCTGCTCCGGCTTCCACACAGGGATGACCTTCCACCCGCTCGTCTGGGATAGGGCCGTGTCGATGAGTCCACCTAGGGCGCTGTCACCCGCCCAGAAACGAACTCGGTAAACCTCGCGGTTCTTTGGCTCCACCGGGCCAGCGACCTGGACCACATCTGGGCCCATTCGGACGCCGAAGTCGCCGCGTTGACGTCCAGCCGCGATCACTCATCCGCATGCACAATCATTTCAAACCCAGTCTCCGTCAGGCTATCGCGCAAGTTTTCCAGAGCCTGCCCTACCCATGGACCAGGCTCAGCCGGGAGCCTAAGGACGACAAGGTCGAACTGCTGGCTTACGGGGACCTCGGCGGTGGCGAATTTCGAAACTGTGAATTCCACATTAGTTGCGGAGGGATAGGCGTTCCAGGTAGCAACGGTCCGGCTGGCATCGCTAGGCGCGAATTGGGGGTGGGTGTCCGCACTATCCGGCCAGAGACTGCTAGCAGGTGCATCCGAATCCAGATTGACCTCCAAAACAGTTAAAACCGGGCGTTTATGCGCAATCGTGTCGATCAGCCCCTGCGCTACATCTCCATCCGCGCTAAGGCGAGCTACCAAATGGTGGAACCCGGCTTCTGAGAGTAACGACATATCCGGGGCCCATTTCACCAGTCCGTACGAGTGGGTTAGACGGGTCTCTGGGCTAGAGCGGTCGAGCTCCGTGTATGTTGTACCGAAGGCCCTTCATCTCGAGCAGCAGGTTCCCATTCACCGGGTGGAACACAGCCGTGGATGCCCAGTAGTTCTTCGCCACGTCGCTTCTCCCGACGCTGGTGGACTCGGATTTCGCGACAGCAATTGCTTCGACTAGAAGATCGGAGTTCCAGGGGACTACCAAACTGTCGATTGAGAGAGAGGGACCAGGCCCGCATCGACGGCGCTTCGGTCGCCTTTCCAGGCGGATGACAGCACCGTCTGAAAGCATCCATCCATGCAGGCCGGGTGAATCACATAGCTGGACTGCGGCCAACCTGACTCAGCCGCTTCCAGCGAGACGGTTGAGCGATCAGACTGTTGACCGGCCTGATATTCCATAGAAAGATGCTTCTGGAACGAGGGTCCGAAGTTCAACCCGGCCTCTCGCATCGCTTTATACCAACAAATCAGTCAAACCAGAAGCTTCAACCTAAGTAATATGAAGTGTATAGCAACTTATTCTATCCGCTTGAGGCAGCACTAGTTGAGAGCTTTGTCAAAGGAGTCATTCATGACATCGAGGAGGTTGGATATTCGTCGTGGCAGTTGCCACTAAATGCCTAGATATCAATGATACGGGGCTATCTCGAAGTCAATAATGATATCCTTGATGACTGTGCGGATGTGCAGGTAGTAGAACGGTATAGCACGCACTTTGGTCGGATTCACGAAGACCAGTATGGTGAATGGGACCTCCGGGTTTCAAAACGCCTTGGTTCTGGAAAAGAAATGCCAGTGGACATGAGGGGAAATCCTATTCCCTGATACTTCTATTGCTTGAGGAGGCCAGCGATGAGTTGTAAAATCCAGATAATTGAATGAGGATAGAGCGATAAGTAATTATCGAGTGCCTGATATGTAATTTGTATGCACGTAAGGTCGGTAGCGTGTACAAACAATTTGGTGTGAGATTCCTCCTAAAATTAAGTCACTCGTCCTTAGTTGAATCCTTTCTACATAGTATTGAAGGGAGAGTCGCGAGTAGACTTTGCTGTCCAGTGCTGCAAGTGTGTCAACTGGATTACATGTATAGGCTAATCACGCAGTATAAAAAACTCTGTCATTTCTAACTCCCCGTTCTAGCAATTTATATAGGAGATTCCTTAATCAACTCTAGTTGCAAATAGTACAAACAGTGGATCTAGGGAGGACTCGCCTTGACAAAGTTCTGATGCCTGTACTATGAGGCAACAATTGTTGGTGCCTAGGTGCCTGGGGCCGGGGCACCTGTTTACACTTTCAGCGACACAGAAGAACGCCAGGAAGAAAGACAATCTTCCCCATACTTATGGCTCACTTCCGCAGAAGGCAATCCGTGAACATGCAGGTCGCTATCAAGTTATTTTGATTCTAGGCCATATCATGGATGAGGAAACCAGACTAACGACGATCACTTCGACGCATGATGTGTGGGCATGCACTTGTGATTTGTCCTGCATGAGGCACTGCCATAGCGCTAAATATTCTTGATTGATCATCCACAACTAAGCTAATCTGAACGTCGTTTCACCCTAAAATATTGACGCTCCCACCTGCCATTCCACTTCGATAAATCTGAACACCCCCGGGGTCAGTTAATTGGATGTGAAGCAATGTCGTCAATTTTATGCTGCATTCAATGGCGCAGAAAGGGCCCGGGAAAATCCGAGGATACCTTGGCAATTGAAGGTTCTGGTGCGGATGATTCCACTGGTACGAGGTTACATGTTTGCTGTTGTTTCCTAAACTAAAATGTGTTAAACCAAAATCAAGTACCACCTCAAAGCACAATAACTACAGCATCCGCAGCTGGTACTCATACTTCTTCGGTTCCCCTCCTACAAGTATCCGAAGTTATTCATCAGGTCCAACCCCCCTTCGAACCATATGCCAAAAACTATGATATGTGGACCGAAGCCCTGGATCTTCTGGACAAAAAGAACAGGCAGAATGTGGAGCAGGTCGTGGTTGAGACGAAGAGCGACGGCACTGATAGGAAAGCCTCGGTGAAGGACATCCAAGGGAACCTCGAATCATTTAACGAAACGAATTCCGAGGAAATGGGACGCCTTGTCCAACTATTACCGGTATTAAGCAAGTTCGCTTCCGTCATAGATGTCGCTGTTAGCTTCGACCCTGTTCATGCTGCCCTGCCATGGGCTGCTGTCCGATCTGTTCTCGTGGTAAGCAGCCCGTCGGTCCAGATGAATTGTATTTGAACGATATTGGAACTCGGAAACCCTATCCATATCGATAATATAGCTTAACCTTCTACTAAATATTGACCGCAAACAACGAGTTGAAGGGGCTTATTGGAACCGGATTTACCGAGGTCATTTCGCTCCTCATACGATGTGACATATATCAGCAATCATATATGGCCCCTGAACCTATTCTTCGCCCGGACGAAAATTTCTTGAGTCAATTGAGAAAATCTATGGTTCAAGTCTATGCCAGCTCGCAGTTATTCCTTGCGTTCATGGTAAGACGTCGACAGAGCAAGACCAGGGCAGTGGGAGCTGTGTTCTATCTCGAGGACGCGCAGACCTATATTAAAAAGCTCTCAGAAAGCGCAGGGAAGCTACAGCAAGCGGCAGATGACTGTGAAATAAATTGTGCCCATTCTACCCGATCTGATGTCAAAGAGCTTCTCAACTTCATGGCAAGGCTTCCTGCCATTGTGTACAACTTGTAAGTGGCGAACACATGTGCAAAGGATTCAACGCTGATAATCACTGAAGGGAATTGGTCTTGGAACGAATAGACAGCAAGCACGAGAACGATATTCTAGACTGGATCTCGCCGATACAATACGGAAAGCATCATATTTCGGTCAGAGACTCTCGAAGTCCTGGCACATGTAAATGGTTGCTACAAACCGATGAGTTTCGCGAATGGATGACCATCGATTCATCGGCGGTTCTATGGCTCCAAGGCACGGGTGAGTGTAGCACGTTCGTTGTTTTATTAGTTTCTGACATTAATCCTGTTAGTGGGAACCGGGAAAACATTCCTAACCTCTAAGGTTATCGATCATGTTCAAGATCTGCTTAAAAGCTCATCGAAGCACGCGAGCTTCGCATACTTCTACTGCAAAGATGATGAAAATAATAGGAAGGATCCACTTTGCGTCCTTCAAAGCTACGTCCGTCAACTGTCAACCGCTATTGGTAGTCCTGGACATATGCGAAAAGGGCTTCGACAGTTTAGCGATGAAGCGAAACGTCAGGGATCACATCTTGGCTTCAAGGAATGTCACACTCAACTACTAGAATCGGTAAATGGGTACTCCCAGACCACGTTCATCCTTGATGCCTTGGATGAATGTGATCCGGTGTTGCGGGGGGAGCTTATCAAAATGATATTGAACTTGGTATCAAAATCTGATCGGCCGCTGAAGGTCCTCATCTCAAGTCGACCCGACCATGACATCAGGACGAGTTTCATGTCTGGGCCAAACATTGACATCCTCGCGATGAACAATCAAGACGACATCAAAAGATTTGTCAATGATCAGATAGACAATTCCGTCCGTTGGAAGGAGAGACTGTCCCCATCACTACGAAGTCATATCGTCAAAACCCTCCTCGAAGGTAGTCAGGGAATGTGAGTTTCACCTCATTCGTAAATCTTTATCGCTTAGCTCACAGAAAACAGGTTCCAGTGGGCATCCCTACAGATTAAACGGGTGCTAAAATCAAAAACCGAAGAAGACATCAAAATCAAGCTTGAACACCTCCCGGAAGATCTCAAAGAGGTTTACGATGAAATTTACCAAGAAGCTACGGAAGATCAGTATGCGAAAGTTCTCGTGGATCGTGCTATTAAGTGGGTAATGGGTGCGTGCAAGTCGCTAAGCAGCGACGAGCTTCTATCCGCAATCAGCGTCGGCTCCGTGGGCTTTGAAACTCAGCGTAATGAATCAGATTTACTAGATCTATGCAACAATCTGCTTGTCGTCGACTCCGAGACAAAGGTTTGGAGGTTCTGTCATCTCTCGGTCATGGAATACTTTAAAGAAAACCACTGGGGCCTTCGACAGGCTCACGCCGAGGCTGCCAAAGCTTGTCTCGACTTTCTGCTCGAGACATACAAGAGCCCGATCCCTGAAATAGATATTGAACGCTTGATGAACGAGCCCAACACGCAAACGTTTTACGCGATTGACCAGGCCAGTCCCTTTCAAATATATGTGATATATCACTGGATGATGCATGTCGGAGCCTACGAGGAACAAGTAGTAAAGGAAGAAAAAGATGCAGACCCTTCGTTAGCAAAGCTTTTGGAACGCTTTCTCGGTCCTCCCTTTGAGAGCAGCGTTCATTTTCGCGGCTGGTTCCGTGACCTTGAATTCGTGAGGGTCTCCGCTCCAGCGACGAGCTCTCTTTATGGGATTGATATGAGAGAAATCTCCCCCGAAAATGTCGCAATTTACGCTGTGTGCCGCTTCTCGATCTACATTGTTTTGCGGGACTGGTGGAACAACGCAGAAATAACAGTCACCCAAACGAACGAGGACGGCGAAAACCTATTGACGCTTGCTGCCATAGCAGGTTCCAAATCTGTCTGTGAGATGCTTGTGAAACGAGGGATTGAACCGAACCATACGTTATCGAGTGGAAACTACGGGAGCGCACTCGCTGCTACCGCTTGCGTAGGAAAAATAAAAATGGCGAAGTTCCTTGTCGAGAAAGGGGCCGATGTGAACCTCATTTTGTCGAGTGGAGACTACGGGAGCGCCCTAGCTGCTGCTGCTGCTAATGTTGCTTGGGGAAATATACAGGTCGTTAAATTTCTTGTCGAGAAAGGGGCTGACGTGAACCTTTTGTTGTCGAGTGGACACTACGGGAGCGCTCTCGCTGCTGCTGCTGCTGTTGCTCGGGGACATATACAAGTCGTTAAGTTTCTTGTCGAGAAAGGGGCTGACGTGAACCTTTTGTTGTCGAGTGGACACTACGGGAGCGCCCTCGCTGCTGCTGCTTGGCGGGGAAACACAAGGGTCGCGAGGTTTCTTGTTGAGAAAGGGGCCGACGTGAACCTTACGTTGTCGAGTGGAGACTACGGCAGCGCCCTCATTGCTGTTGCTGCTGCTACTCGGGGAAATATAGAGTTCGCGAAGTTTTTTGTCGAGAATGGGGCCGATGTGAACCTTTTGTTGTCGAGTGGAGACTACGGGAGCGCCCTCGCTGCTGCTGCTATTCGGCAGGGAAATACAGAAATCCTCAAGTTTCTTGTCGAGAATGGGGCCGACGTGAATGTTGTGTTGTCGAGAGGAGATTATGGGAGCGCCCTCGCTGCTGCCGCCGCTCAGCGGAGAAATATAAAAGTGGTTAAATTTCTTGTCAAGAATGGGGCCAACGTAAACCTCGTGCTGTCGAGTAGACACTATGGGAGCGCCCTCGCTGCTGCGACTTCTATGGAGGAGTTAGAGGTCGTGGAGTTTCTTAAGGAGAATGGGGCCAGGTGAATATACTGTTGAGTGGAGACTACAGTTGTGCCTTTACTGCTATATCTTAGAGATATATGTCACTGCTGTGACGGTCATTTCGCGTGATTTGGTCATATTTGTATAGTCCGAAGTACTACGCCCCGCTGCCTAGATCAACGGTCTGGCTCACAGTTCTAGGATAGTCGCTAGAGCACTCATGGGATTGTTGGCAGATCTGCTACGAGGAATATTGAAATCATGAGACTGATGATTGTTGGAGAAGCTAAGAACTGAGCGCTAACGAATGAGCAAGAAATCTAAAACTCAACAGCCCCCGCAAGAACGAGGGCAAAAGCTAGAAAGAAGCAAATTGAAAAGGCAGCAAATGGAAAGTGCGAGTTGGAGACCAATAAACCCCACCAATGCCAGTTACTGAGAAAGTTGTTGATGTGGATGACCGCCTCGCCTATTTTGACGGCATTTGAAGAAGTTTGACCTAGAAGTTCAGCAGGAGTCTGGATGTAAGTAGCGTGTGCCGACATACGCTTTCTTAGGGTTGGCTGCTCTTCAAAAGGAATCCTCGGAAAGAAACTTGGTGAAAAGAGAGTCGCGAGATGTAAGAGCCTACTTGACGTGCGGTCAATTCAAATTCGCTGATGGAATCCAGAACGAGCTCAGTGGGCCTTGGCTCGGAATATGCTGTGGTTTTATTGATGCGTTGTTTTACTCTGCCCATCGAGATCAAAATGACATGGAATCATCTGATTAGCGTTTTGCGGCTTGCTAGCCAAATGAACTTCCGATCGAGAAAAGGAAAAGGAGATGTATCTCATCATTCATACCACATGATCAAGTGGCAATCTGACGCAAAGAAGATTAAGAAACAAGGAAATTGGTATCGAAGATCATCATCTTGGAAGCTAACCCTCGATATTTTTTTTGAACGTATACAATGGCGGTAAAAAGCATTAACAAGAAAGAGGACTTGACGCATGGCTAGGGCTGTAACTCTTCATTTATATGGGATATCTGCACACATAAAGGGATAAAAGGCCGAGAATGCAAAACGGAGGAAAAGGACATAATGTGTAGACCTCAAATGGGAACGACCAGGCGCCTGCCTGACACTTCGCCTCGGCGCATTTGGCCCAAAGCTGCATTGATTCCGCTTAACCCCCCGGTCATTGTAGAAACAATGGGAAGAGATAACAAACTCTTTTCGAGAGCTATCCCCAACCAGAGCATGAGGCTTTCTCCGATTTCAGGCACCTCGTGGAAGATCTTCATGGGCACAGAATGGTAAACAACGCTTGGTACCTCTGCTTTCGGCAGCGCCGCCAAACCAACAAGATGAGCCCTTTTTTCCGGGTTCGCTTCTAGACAGTGAGCGAGATGTGTTGCAGTTTCTTTGCCAACAGTGTCGATTCCAAATCGGAGGCTTCCCTGTGTGATTCCCCGAATGGTCTCGACAGCTCTCGCGGGATCGTGGCAGTCAACGAGAACACATTCGGAGTTGGCCAGCCTCTCTCCGTGTCGTGCTACGTCTACCACCAAGATGATCTTCAGGCCTGCAAGGCTAGCGATTTGGGACAAGAACAGTGCACTGGTGGAAGACCCACCCCAGATAGCAACCCAATCCCCTACACAAGGCTTCTCATGCTCGTCGATCGACTCAAAGCACTCGGATCGAACATCGGCGGGGAAACAGTTAGATGGTAATGACCGCAAGATGTCGGATAGATCGTGGCCTGTTATGTTCGGAAACCGAAGGCCCAGACATACCCCCGGGCTAGGGGTGACACCCCCCCAAGGGGCGTGGCCGAACGGTCCAGCCGATGGGTCGAAGTATCGAATGTAGTTCACGGAATGTGTGGCGTATATAGTTCGTGATCAAACTGAATTTGGGACAGAACTCGTATGGAACTATAGAAAAGGGAAATATTCCGATAGAGAGACCCATCCTCATCTAAATACTTATGGCCTACATACATGTTAGGGCTTTCAGAAGTTACAATAAGGCTTCAATTGGGATGCCTGAGGCCTTTCGGGATGCCAATCTTCTAGTCGAATTTCTCGCTGCGAGAGGGTGCGGGGAATGCGGGGGGATAAAGAGAACCAAGTTTGGAATATCGATAAGATGTCTGATTAGATCGATATCCCCGATAAAGGGAATCACAGCAGGCTTATCTCTGGGAGAAAACGTAATCACTGAGCCCAGAAAATGATTACCCAGATTGGCTAAGTCTCTCGCTTTCGGCTAACTCTCCCCCTGTAAGTTCACCCGAACTACAATTCTCGCTCGCGATATGCATACAACATACTATAGTTATTGGATTCATGGCGTTTCCTAATGCTGATCCATGGGGTGGAGTTGTCGATTGGCCTGTCAATGGCCAATTTCTGCCGACTGATCTCACTAGCGTGAGAAGTCCTAGAAGTCGACCCCCTGCCCTTAGGAATTTCGAGAAGCCTAAAGCGAGACGCGGGGGTAGAGTGTATACGGTTCGTTCCTTCAACTCATCTTCTCACTTCACCTGCCTCCATAAAAAGATTCTTCCCCGCGGCTGAGCATTTTACCTAACGCTGTGATAGGGATGCCTTACTTGTCGCCAACGAAAGATCAAGGTCTGCATCTGTAAACTTTCCTCTGGGAGATCCCTCTAACTCTGGCTTTAGTGTGATGGACGACGGCCGACCTGCGCCAACTGTGAACGCTCTCGGCGGCATGTGTGCCATGGATTTATTGCCGTGCCGACAGCTACCACTGCGATAGCAGATCTATTGAATCATATGAATAATGCCGACCCAGTTCTTGAGACTCAAAGCAGCGGGCCTGGTCAATCCGAAGCCGCTTTATCTCCAAGTCGGGGTACTCCCATCGTATCAAGCCCGCTCGAGAGTGTAGAGGGTGATGGAACCTTTGTTTCGTCACCAACTGGTACTGGGATGTCGATGCCAGAACCAGTGGATGATTCTGCTCACGGTCAGACCCCCTTGCAGACGCACTCCGGCTGGCCGTCGAACCAGGACGGGGTTTTTGACCACGAAGATGTGCTCTTGATTCGACACTATCGTGAGGTGGTTGGGCACATCATGATGCCAGCTATCGATTCACCACGAAATCCGTGGCTGCAAATATATCTCCCTGTAGCACTCAAAGGTTCACCGGATCGCACTACTCTCGCCTGACGTCACGCCATCCTTGCTGTCTCAGGTTTGCACCGGTCCCAACTCGCTGGTTCAGAACGACAGGTTCTGCTAGCTAGGGCTACAGTCTATGCTGTCGATGCCGCACAGTTGGTGAGTGATTGTCTGAGTGACAGTGATACAGAGTATTCCGAGGACCAGAGGCATGCCTTGCTCGCCTGCACACTGTCACTGATCTCGAGCCACGCTTTCGCATCTGATAGCAAAGGCTACCAAGAGCATCTCGATCTTGCACACCGCGTGTTTACTGTGACTGGCTCGAGCTTTTTCTGGAGATCGAGTCTTCGTTCCAGTGTGCTCTATCAGATATACCGGTTTTATGAGCTCCTGGCAACCACTATCCAGGGGCCGTTGGTCAGTGGACCTGATTTTAATGCGTGCGAGGCAACGAAATCCGCATCGTCAGATAAAGATGCTGATAATTTTCCGGTTTTCTCCAGATCATCAATTGGATTTCATGAGCCCGAAGGAATAATCATGCCGGCTCACTATGTCCTAGATACCTGCTTTGGCATCAATTTGCGGACAATCTCATTGCTTTATCGAACCGTTCGTGCCGACCGACAAATCGCCAAGTGGGATCCACATCGAGGACCGCCTGGTTCAAGAATTTGAACATGTCAGAGCAGATCTTTATGATCTTACACTTGACCCTAAGGCGTTTTCAAGGAGCGCACTAAATGATGAGTTAAACTTCTACGCACCAGATCCTAAATTGGACCTCCTATGGTCATTTGGAGAGGATGCGGTCATTCCAACAGCGGTTCGCGACGAGCTGCTTGAAAGCCACCAATGGGCATTTCATAATGCCGTGATTTTGTTCTTTGGTCGCTGCTTCGACTCGCCACAATTTAGGCGCTTTGAAACAGACTATCCAGACCAAGGCAGACCGGGATGGGCGAATTTGGAAACTCCGTGTCAAGATTACCAGAAGTTTGTCGCCTTAACTTTCGATTCTCTAGAGACTATCCAATGCCTCACTCGGGGTCGATCAATCAGGCCTACCATTACACTATGGCCTGCCCTAGTTGCGGCTTGTGAGGCCGTGGACGTGGAATTGCGACATAGATGTCTACAGTGGTTTCAAAACGCTTCAGGGAAGGGAATCAGTAACTTTTCCCGGGCAAGGGCTCTGGCCCTCGAGGTATGGAAGCGAACAGATCGCCACCTTGATGCAGACGGGAGACTCCCTCCATCGAGCCGTGGGCTAGGGTTTGTTGACTGGCGCGATGTCATGGCCGAGCTACAAACTCCCATTATGCTGACATAGCCGTGCAATCTGTGTCTCTTTATATAATTATTGATAATTACTGCGTTTCGGCGATGAATTTATGAATTTGGCAAGAGATCAATTACAAGACTTCCAAAAATTACGAGACATATAGCCAGATAAACTGGTGAGATCGATTCGAGCACAGTATGACTACATGTAGACATACTGAGAGGCAGACGTGCTATGTACCACCAAGTTAGCATCCAGGGATCAAAGGGCAAGCTATCTATACAAGAGAGCTGCTTAGTGTCAAAAGTCAGCAAGCCCTGAGAAACAAATCACAGGCTAAGATTCTACGTTGCCCGATACCTTCCAGAAATTTCCCACATTTTTCCATTTTCACCTGCATCACCTATCTATCCTAGACCCGCTTCAACCTCGGCCAACCGAGTATATTCTCAAGCCACGCCGAAGTATCGTTGAGCTCGCACATATAAGACTGAATCCTCGCTCGGGACTGGCTGATGCAGGAAAACTTTGAGCAACTAGCCTTTGAAAGTTGGGAGATTTGATTGCTGCACAGCGATGGAAACGCCATTGACCTTTCTTGATGCGGTGCGCCACCGTCGAAGCATCTACCAACTCAACAACACGTCTCCAATCTCCGACTCCCGAATCATGGATATTGTCAATACAGTCATTCAAGATGTGCCCTCTTCTTTCAATTCGCAATCCACGCGGCTAGTCGTCCTTCTCCACAGCGAGCACGTTCAGCTTTGGGATATAGTGTTGGAGTGCTTGAGAGCAATCGTCCCTGACGGTGCATTCGCGAGGACAGAGAAGCGCATCTCGGGATTCCAAAACAGCTATGGCACGGTGTGTTCGAATTTCTTGCTTCTTGTCCTAAATCCATCCCCCCTGTTTCCCCACTCCCTACGTACATCAACGGAAGCAAGGTCATCATAGCTAACCGACCTCACAACAGATCCTTTTCTACGAAGACTCAGAGACTATTAACAGTCTTCAAGCCAAGTACAAACTCTACGCGGAGCGATTTCCCCAGTGGAGCGAACACAAAAGCGGCATGCATCAGTATGCTTTGTGGACAGCACTAGAGGCAGAGGGGCTCGGGGCCAATATTCAACACTATAACCCACTGGCCGACCAGCAGGTTGCAAGCACCTGGGGCATTCCAGAGAACTGGCAGCTCAAAGCGCAGTTGGTGTTCGGTGGATGCGAGGGCGGGGTGCGCGACTCATTGCCCATCAAGACGCAAGAGCCTGTTGAAGCCCGACTTTTTATCCATGGCTTGGGGCTGGATGATATAGAGAGCCAGGCAGCTTAGATGTTACTGTGAAGCCTGTTTCCCTTCTGATCAATTCTAAACGCCTCATCCTGTCATCTTTGCAGCATTAAACTCTTTCACAATCTATCAATATGCTGCAGAGCCTACAGAGAGCTAAACCTTTTCTTTTCCATTTCTGCTTTCGCCTACACTTAGAAATTTGATTGGAAGAAATTACCGACAACGTTATCTTCCAGAGCCGCACTCGATAGAACTTCAATCGAGTTCGGCGCGAGGAAGTCGGCTAGTGGCTACTCCATACAAAACTGCATCCCCGCATTTATAAGTCGAAAAAGATCTAATATGTATATATATTTAGGCAATCTCTCTGACAGGTTAGAACAGAGCACTTCCGTCCAGCGTCTTGATTCCGACACTCAAACAACACAATATGGCGCCCGTGTATAAGGTTGCAGTGATTCAAATGCACTCAGAGGTATGCGGTGATGACGAGTACCTGTGTGCGATTTGATCGCTAAACATTCTTATATACAGACTCTGCAAGTGGAAGCCAACTTTGAAAAGGCCGTCGGTCTCATTCGGGCTGCGGCTACCCAGGGTGCTAAACTGGCTGTCCTCCCCGAATATCATCTAACAGGATGGGCGCCCGAGGATCCGACTTTCAAGGCTGCCTGTGGCTCCTGGAGCACGTATCTCGACAAATACCGCAATCTGGCAATTGAGTGCAGCATCAATATCGTTCCCGGCACGCTCGTTGAACTTCACGACGCAGGGAGCCAATCCGAGAAGCTGCTGAACGCCGCATATTTCATCACCGATAAGGGAGATATAGCGGCGAAATATGTCAAGAAAAACCTCTGGGGCCCGGTCGAACGCACCCACCTCATGGGCAGCGCTCGTGAGCCTCACCAGGTATTCGACACGCTATTAGGCAAGGGTGGGTTATTGATTTGCTGGGACCTAAATTTTCCTGAAGCATTCCGCGAGTTGATTGCACAGGGGGCGAAGCTGATCATTATTCCGTCGTTTTGGCTACTCAACGAGACCAGCGAAGAAGGCAGAGTCTCCAACCCGATCGCCGAGAAACTGCTCATTGACTCGCTCCTGGCTGGACGGTGCTTTGAAAATACATGCGGTGAGCTGCTACCGCAACAATGTTATCTAACTCTTTTGGTCCGTCTCTAACCTTTTTCTTCTGCGCAGGGATTATCTTTGCCAACGCCGGAGGTCCTCCCGCTCAATCGTTTCTTGGGCTTTCGCAGGTTTGTGTTCCATTTATTGGGCCATTGGCACGGCTTGACTGGGCAGAGGGAATGTTGGTCGTTGATCTAGACATGGGCATCATTGAAGAAGGGGAGAGATCATACAAGATCCGAACAGATCTTGCGCGGGAAGATTGGCATTATGACTATCGGCACACCCTTGCGAAGTGAGAAGGTTGCATAAACACACATTTAAATACCATGATGTATACATGATCCCACTTGGAAGTCCCTACTACGCATAAATGTAATCAATGGTCGATGGGACCAAGCCAGGCATCAATGACAGTGAGAGGATTTAGACAGGCCGTTGTATCTCGTTATATCTTCGTTCCCCATCCATCATCATCCCATTAGCTATTATCATTAATGTCACCATTTTTTTCAATGGCTTCATCTTGATATTGATCCTACTAGCCTCTCTAGGTTTCCCCACAGATAAGCAGCAGCCTGTCATCTCTCTCTCAGCGGAACATTGACATTCTCGCGCCGAGGAAATGGATCCACTTGTCCTTTTTTGGCTTCAATCTCGAGTTCCCGATGTCTATAGGAGCGAGAACAAATTCATGGCACAGCACGGGCTCGCCGAGGGCAAGAGGTGTTTCGCAAATTTCTTTTTTTTTATAAAGGCACGCGACTTCATACTCAGCATTGCTCATCCCCAATTCATTTCACCCAATGGATTTTCCTGTATCCCAGCAAAGACCTATTTATCCATCAGTTGCACAGTCTAAAGTCCATTGGCTCTTATCATGCCTTCTGCAACACCCAAGACCCTGGATATTGGCATTTTCCTCCCTATTGTGAGTCAAATCATGCGTATAGTGAGCTTTGTGCTAATTTCTTTCGCAGGGAAACGATGGATGGCTCATATCCACCGCCGCCCCGCACTACAAACCCTCCTTCGCTTTGAACTGCAAGGTCGCGAAGCTGGCTGAATTATATATGGTTTCGATTTCGCTTTGTCGATGATCAAGTTTAGGGGATATGGCGGCCAGACAGAACACTGGGATTACAACCTGGAGTCCTTTACCCTTATGGCGGGCGTTGCAGCTTGCACCTCCCGTATCAAGCTGTTCGCTTCAACCGCAGTCCTTGCCCTACCTCCCGCCATCTGTGCCAGAATGGCGGTCACCGTTGATGACATTGCGAACAGCACAGCGGAGGCCGAGCAATATAAGAACCGATTCGGGGTCAACATGGTCACAGGGTGGCAAAGTGCAGAGTTTACTCAAATGGGTTTGTGGCCTGGAAACGAGTATTTCGGCTACCGATATGATTACGCCGAGGAATACGTGCGGGTCATGAAAGACCTATGGAAGAACGGCAAGTGTGACTTAGACGGCAAGTATTTCTAGATGGATGACTGCCGACTGGATCCTCGGCCAGCCAGTGATATCAAGATCATCGCCGCTGGGAAGAGCGACCGCGGCACGAAATTTGCCGCAGAGTACGCGGATTACAACTTCACACTTGGAAAGGGAATCAACGCTCCTACTCCATTTGCTGAGTCAAACCAACGCTTAGTGGACGCTGCCAAGGAGACGGGGAGAGATGTTGGGGCCATGGTAAGAATCCCGCTAGCTGACACTTTGTTGTTACGGTGCGAAGGTCATAACTAATATTAAATAATAGATTCTTATGATGCTTATCATGGACGAAACCGATGGTGGAGCCGAAGCTAAATGGAAACTTTACTGCGACAATCTTGATGAAGAGGCCGTGGCCTGGGTTCATTCCCAATCGAAGATGGACACAAAGGCAGACGCCCAAAGCATGGTGGCAAGCTTTGTGGAAGGGCCGTCGGCGGGTCATTTCGTGAACCTGAACCAAGGTACCTTGGTGGGCAGTTATTCGAAGGTAGCGAGCCTGTTGGACGAAATTGCCGAAGTTGAGGGTGTCAAAGGTGTTATGCTGCAGTTTGACGAATTTGTGAGTGGAGTGGAACTATTCGGGAAGTACGTGCAGCCCAAGATGAAGACGAGAGTAGGCAAGGACCAGTGGTCAAACGGTGTGTGATATAAGGAATCCATTTCAACTGGACATGGACAAATTTTACTGTGCCATTGCAATCAAATCCGTTTTTCTTCTTAAAGCAATTACGAAACAAGCACAATGACCAATAACATAAAAGAACTAAGTAAATGACGAGGCCTCTCTCGATCATGCTCGACTTGGTAAAAGCGACTTGGTAAAAGCTCTTCTAAGCTTCGACTCTTGGGCATTAGCAAATTCACAGGGCTCAGCGATATACGGATGCTGTATGTACAAATTGTGAAAGCTGGCGTGTGTGAAGGGGCACAACAGCCAATGGGTGTCATCGGGCCAGATTGAATCATGAGTGACGCGCTACTAGTAATAGCAGGCAAATTACAGATAGAAGTATACGAGTGCACTGCAATCAAGTAAACGCAAGGTTTAATATTCTGAAATGTTCAATAAGCCGAGAGAAAACCATAGGCCGTAAGTGTTCTCACCAGGTGACCAGAGCGCTCGATCTAGACCGTGGATAAGAACTCACCTACTCTCAATCGCGTAACATTGTAAAGACTCCATCTCTACAAGAGATTGGTTTAGGTGCGTCATCCGATAGGCGAACCCACATGTCGGGATTCCAGTTGGATCACCTCGGGTTCGGCAACTTCGATCGCCTTTCAAGGTTCGGCGCGAAGATTAAGGAAGCACTGCACGGATCCATGGATCGATAGATTTAACCTCGGATGGGGAAGCGCTAACGACGAGGCTAGTACGCATTGAGCATAGTCGTGTCTACCTAGGCACCTAATCTCCATCTATGTTTACACAGAGAACTTAGGGAGTATTCTCAACTGTCTTACGTCTTCCTATCTAGATCACATTTCCACGGCCTGGCAGTTCACTTTTTGAGTTCAAGACCCAGCCGCCATGCCAATCATGGGAGCTTGCCTTGTCCAGATAAGGCTTTCTAGGCAGTTCGCCTGAGGTCCTTGGATGACCCACCGAACACACTGATAACGACTCGTGGTGTATGTGAGCTTAAGTTGATATGAGTTGCCTATCCGCAATATTCTTCCCATGTGGCATATCCCTTGCCTCAATTCATACCATTTTCAGGTCCCTTTCCTCTCAACTGTCCCCTCTGTGATTCAGAGGACCCATCTTGGACAACGTACCATGTCGTCTATAGCCCCCGAGAAGGGCGAGCACCTCCGCCATAAGTTTGAGGGAAGCAATCCAGACATACGTGCTGGATTGATCATTGATTTGGTTGATGGCGAGGTTTTCTCTGAGTCCGCAGAGGTCGATTTCCGCACGGTGACCTGGCATCGTGCCACCATAATCTTCCTCAAAATTATCTTCGCAACCGGTATACTATCAATTCCAATTGCTATGTCAAGCCTCGGGGCCGTTGGGGGAACTTTCAGTATCATTGGCTGGGGTCTACTTAATACCTACACCGGCCTGATACAGGGGGAGTTCCGACTCAACCATCCAAGTTGCCACAGTATTGCTGACATGGCTGGAGCGGTCGGCGGTCCTATCGCGCAAGAGATCACCAGGGTCCTGTTTATTTTTGCATACCTGATCGCTACTGGGTCTGGGATCGTTGGTGCATCTATCGGGCTGGATACCCTCTCCGGCCAGGCAGCCTGCACAGTGTGGTGGTCGTTTCTAGCGACTGTAATTATCGCCGCAGCAGCATCAGTCCGAAAGTTCCAGCATATTGGCTGGCTCACCTGGGTAGGATTTATCAGCATCTTCGTTGCTGTATTCATCGTCGCAGTGGCGGTCACCACGCGTGACCGGCCAGCAGTTGCTCCAGCGGTTGGCGCCTTTTTATCTGGGATATCAAGCCCTGCCTTCTCCTGCTCCTACTTTCGCGGCCGGCATGACCGCTTCGTGTACGATCTTTGCGTCATTTGCCGGGACCAGTGCCTTCCTTCCAGTTCTTAGTGAAATGAAAAGGCCGCGCGACTATCGCAAAGCGCTGTTAGTGTGTATGGGCATTATTATTGCTTCTTACCTTTCGCTCTTCTTGGTGATCTACAGATGATGCGGTACCTGGGTGGCCTCTCCCTCACTCGGCTCAGCCGGCCATACTGTGGAAATGATTGCCTATGGAGTCGGGTTCGTTGGCATACTCGTCAGCGCGTGCTTATACTTGCATGTCACAGCTAAGTACTGTTTCGTTCGTCTTCTTCGGAACACGAAACACATCCAACGAAACACGGTGACACATTGGGCGACATGGATTGGATTGATCATCGGACTGGCCGCAATATCTTTTATTCTGGCTGAAGGCATTCCAATCTTCAACTATCTTATCGCACTGGTTGGCAGTCTTTGTTATGCGCCTCTTGCGGTGTCGCTGCCAGGATGGCTGTGGATAGCTGACCACAAATCTTGGATGAGGGGCTCGATGACACAGCAACTCGCTTTCGGGGCACATGTCGTTCTTATTCTGCTGGGCTTTTTTATGCTCGGCGGTGGGACGTATGGCATCGTCAACGAGATTGTCATTGCGTATGAAAGCGGATCGATAGGTGGGTTATCGCAGCAACAGCACGAAATGTGTTAGAAAAGTATCCTTTGCTAATACCTCTTCTAGGACTTGTTTTGGGGTGTAATAATACCTAAGGGGTGGCAACAAAATTGTATCATCAGCAAGCAAGGATTGAACAAGGAGGGTGTATATCTCGAAACTTGCTCCCCAATCTATGCCTCACTATCCGCTTTGTATCACCTACCCTAGGATATATAGTTTTGCTGCATCAAAACCGTCAATCTGACAGCGGAGTGATAATCCTTGGAGGATGATAGAAGGAGTGGTGGAAATTCAAGATGCTAGAGATGTGACAGAGAATTTTTACCATGTAGGTTGAATTGAAGCAGAATCGCAGACTATGATTTTACCGAATCGTTTACATATAGTGCGCTTGAATGAAATTTCAGGACTCTTAATAGATATGCGTATGATAGACCAAAATGAACATTACATATAAGCCACAATGGCACCATGCGACGAATGGATCATAAAATATCATACCCTTTTCAATCTTTTATAGAGATATGTTCCAAGTATTGTGGCTTATTTGTTCTAAAACGGTAGCGGTGCCCGGCTAGACAGAGCTCCCGTAATCTCCAAGTGACCGGTCATCCTTTTTCGCATTCCGGAGATCATCTTTAGTACTCAATAGTCAAGTAGTCAAATTGACTCAAGAAATCCAAGAAGTGGGGCCTTTAGTTTCGAATATGTACTCCGTACCCTTGGCAGTGAACCTGGGAGACTCTGCTCATGCCAAGGACGGAGCGGAGTGTCACCTGACTGGCGGAATATCAGAACTCCTCGATATAGCCAGTTATTCTCTCCTCTCATCTCCTTTCTCCGAGTGCGAAGTACAAAGTCTGAATACAATTTTTTGTCTATATTCCTTATATTGTATACTTTCCGATCGATTACACCATTATATAACCCAAACCTCCGACTCGTGGGATATAAGCATGACCAAATCGACGACTGTGAGGAACGGTAATACGGGCGCATCCTGGGCGTATACGGTGCTCGATTCTGGTGAAAAGAGTGCGCACGGGATCGGCGAGCTTGAGTAAATGTGAACAGCTCGGGTCTCTTTTGGCTCACAGACATGCTCGGTACCCTAGATTTTTGGATTGGTTCGCCATACCTACGTTTTTCATTCTCTCAGTTGACCACACAGCACGGCCTGTCGCTAGAAATATTCATCTTAATGTGCCTCTTCCAATCCCCATCTCAGCAGTTTTATCGGACTCGCCTGCCTTCACACCTGCAACGGTAGTATGGCCGTCGGCTAAAGGTCCGCCAGCTGTTCGTGGAGTTCCACTTCTACCGGAGGCACATCCTCGTCGCCAAGCACGCTATAAATAGTGACTTCGCCGCCAAACATTCCCACAGCCAGCATCGTACCACCACCACCGCCAGGGCCACCGAAGGCCGCCGCAGTCGCAAACCCAGTCCCGCCAGGCTTGTACCTCACTTTGCCGCGCCGCTGGCCTGTCAATAGGTCGCACACCTCGACGCCCGTGTCGTAGCGACATGCAAGCAGATGACATTCGGGTGAAATAGCGAGGGGAAACAGATCGGCGTCGGGGCGTATGGATTGGAGGTCGCAGCTCTCGAGCTCGTCCGAGTCTGGGTGCCAGCGCACGATGAGTCGACCCCATATGGACGCTACGCATTTGCCATTCGGGGAAATCTGCATGTCGCTGGCCGGGTAGCGGCCCAAAGACGGTGCACAGAAGCTCTTGAGCAGCTTACCCGGGCTCGCGGGGGATATGCTGACCATGCGGCCCACGCCGTCGCTTGCGAGGCTGAGGATGCTTTGGCCGTCCGGCATGAATGCCAGCTGTGTGATTTCCGCCAGCTGGCCCGGCAGGCATACCCTCAAAGGGATACCATCCATCTGCGCATTAAAGAGGGAGATTTTGGTGGGGTCACCAAAGTGCAGGCCAGCCAGAATCGACCCATCGGGAGACCAGGCGAGCGGTCCCTGGATCTGGGCGGTGGTCGAGCAGCGTGTGCGCTTCGTTTTGTGTAGGTCAACGATATCAATACTAGGAGTGGAATCGAGGGCCCTGTTTATGGGCGGATTGTGACAAATAGCTAGGGGGAGTACGGGCCTGGACTTCCCCGGCACGATAGCGCTGAGCTTGTAATTCGGCTTCTTGCTGGCTGGTCCGGGGGCTGCTCCCCTAGCTGCGACGCAATAGCCATCCAACAGTGATAAGCCTAGAGGTCCAAGACGCAGACAAGCGCGTGTCTCAAGGTCATATGTAAGGACTTCATGCCACCCTCTACTGATGGTGAGCGCTGTCGGTTCCCGCCATGGCCAAAGGACGATGAGAAACTTGTTGTCTGCTGAGAATTCAACGTTTACCACCTGCTGTTCCTCCCACGGTGCAGTCAGGCGATACCGAAACACTATAGATAAGTCCCCATCAGAGACGCTCTCTGATGTTGATGAGGCTGATGGTTGAGTATTCATGTTGCTGTCATAAAAGACTCAGAGAAACAGACTAATCTAATCAATGGCCATTCAAGGCCGATGACTGATTGTATAATATGAGACGGTTCATAGGTATATATACAAGACTTTTCGAATCTCACATTTCTGTATGTTGAAGAGCTCGCCAGAACCCCGAGGCCCCGGGGCTTACAGATTTGCTGACTAAGACATACGCAGTTCACCCCCGGGCCACAACGCAAACAGCTGTGTACCCGTCATTGACTTATATTGTTATGCTAATCTTTCTTCCTCTTGTATAGCCACTGAATCAGTATATTCTAATTGTCTATGCCCGGATACTGACTTCACACACTTTACTTAACAGGATCATTTGTGAAGAAAAATGAGGAAAATATATTTTATGACCATCTCAAGTCACCTCAGGACACGCCCAACTGCAATTAACACTCTGCAATTCTAGTTGCTAGATTTATTTTAAATAGATCCATAGAGCTGTTTCAATTACAGGAGAACAATGCCTGGAAAATGGAATTTTTCACCAGACACAATGGCTTTGCTAATATTATCAACTATATAATGCCAGCGGCAAATTTATGAACAAAGAGTGGCTTTTTCCCCTGCGACTCAAAAGCTACAAAAATCACTGTACGCATTTTTAAAGTGATGTGATAGTACCCCTCATCCAGTATATCCCTCTCGTTAAATCCTCCAAGACCTATTGCCTAGAGCTATGCGTCATTGACTGCACTGTTTGAGCTCTGATCGGCAGAGGATTTTTACCTCAGCTCCAAAAGCCCGTGATTTCATGCACAACATAAGCAACTTGCATTATATGCACGTATGTCGTATGTACGGAGTAAAACATACAAAATGACGAGTTACTCCACTAGTAAATTCTAATTGGTTTAGTATTTTGAGCTGAGAGCGGGAAACATGCTGGCAAGCCCCACGGGGTATGGAGTTCCCTACAACAGAGTATGGTCTTCCTGTTTGTATTATGGGGACCACAGTCAATATTCCAAGATTCAGTGGCAAGCTAAGGGAAATTGAGAAGTAAGGGGCTTGGCATCAATTGTTGGAGTGAACCCTAAGTTTGCCAAGGACGGAACGGATGTATGTACCACCCCGTGTAATGGCGGAGATAGGAACATCTCCGACCCCGGGATGACAACTCGTGATCCCGGGGACGGCTAACTAAATACGTACATGTAGGTAGATCGCGAGATCATGAATGGACGACCCCTGTAATCACTTTATTTGGTTTATAAGCACGCTTTTGTTTTCATACAATATGGAAACCCGTAACTGAATTCTGCCGAGGAAATGCTGTACGCCAGAATCTATAAGAATGCATTTTGTATCACTCAGCGATTGGGCTCGAAAATCACAAACGAGATACGCATTGAATCATAATGACCAGTCAAATCATCTTTTTCATCGCATTCCTATTTGTCTACCCTGGATCGGCATCCTCCATCCGTGAATTGAACCACCTTCACCAAGTCTATCAATTTCCTAATGGCTCGTGGGTGGAAAATATCGCCGTCCGATCCAATGGCAATCTGCTGGTGACCCTAGCAAACACTCCAGAATTATGGCAAATCATGCCGTCTGCGCAGTCTGGAACCAGCCACGCGTCATTGGTACACCATTTTGACAACGCTGAATTGGCCACGGGTGTGACTGAGCTCTCTCCTGACGTGTTCGCCGTTATCACCCCCAATATTGTCTGGAAGATTGATTTGAATAACGGCATGCAACACACTCCTACTCGGATTGTGACACTCCCCGCCGGAAATCTCAACGGCATAGATCTTTTGAACGCAGACCGAGCCACCGTGGCTATATCCGACTCACAGGCGGGGCTTATCTGGTACCTAAACACCGTGACAGGCGACTACAATGTGCTGCTGAGAGACGAAACCACGGCGGCTAATACAAACGCAGGCCCTTTGCTTGGGGCCAACGGGTTGAAAGTGCACGATGGTTATGTCTATTACACCAATACACCCGAACGGCTGTTCTGTCGCATCCCTGTGGATCAGGTCACCGGTCAAACCCTGGGGCCAAGTCAGATCATCAGCCGTGGTGCCTTGGTAGACGACTTTGCCATCAGTGCGCACGGAGTGGGCTACCTAGCAGGTCTCAGGGAAAACATCATTACCAGGGTCTTCCCGAATGGAACCCAAGAGATAGTAGTTGGGAGTCAGAATTCAACGGCTTTGATGTCGGCTACCTCGGCCGCCTTTGGAAAAGGTGCGCACTCTGACGTTCTATATATCACTACTGGAGGAGAGACCGACCACCCAATGAGCGATATGGGATCGAGGGGAGGAAAGGTCATGGCACTTAGCGGGATTCGTGATGTCCCAGATGCATTTGGAGTAAATAGCTGATATTGTAACACGTATTACTTTGCATATGTGCCTCACAATAAGACCTGTATTGATATACTGAAGTCGTCGAATTTAGTACATTTTGTCTTGAATTGTACATGTGGTCTCCCCAAGATGAAGTTTTCAATCCAGAAGACCCTTGCGTTGACCGCTGCCAAGGCCTGGGTATCGTTGAAGCGACGCAAGTTGATTACGGTGGGGAATTAAAGCCGATTCCTAGGCAGCTTGCTTACTCTGCAGATACCTGAAATAGTTCGAATGTCGATCGTCTTGGCCGGTTGATTGAAATCGTAGGATCCAGAAGGACAAATAATACTCTCGATAGAAAACGAATAAATACCAGTGTTGGGCCCAATCAGTCCAGCCTAAACTCAAAAAGCGAAGTAGTGAGAGCCGTAAAGATGAAGTTCAAGCTTGTGTCTGTCTTTGCCTGTCTCCCCTTCCTCTCCTACGCAACAAGCAGAGTTAGGAGTGAGAGCGTCTCCTTAACGCCGGCATGTCGACGTGCCGTATGTCTTCCATGCATCCTATTCCATTTCAAACTCTCTGATCTTCCTTCCAGTGCTCTCGTATTGCCAGCGAGTTTCCCTCCGCCATATCTAACCCAGGAAATGGAAATCTTACCGTTTGGGATGCCAAACAGCAAGTTGTCCAGTCAGCCTGTCGTGTGGTCCCCGTATCTACCGATGATGTGTCTCAAGTGATGGGCATCGTGACCGAGGAATCGTGTCGTTTTGCCGTAAAAGGAGGAGATCATGCCCGTTATGTCGATGACTCAGTCTCTGTCGGAGGAGTGACTATCGATATGCAAGAAATGAGGTCTATCCACGTTTCGTCGGATCGGAAAACCGTGAAGCTGGGCAGTGGGCATATCCTACACAGTTTATATGAAGAACTTGACTTGTATAATCTGACGACGGTTGGAGGTAGAGCTGCCACTGTCGGTCTTGGTGGATATACCCTCGGCGGGGGGATATCGCATCTATCCCCGAAGTACGGACTAGCCATGGATAACGTGCTCGAGTTCGAGGTAGGGAGAACCCGCTTTTACACTCCTATCTATGGCAAAAATTGTGTTACTGACTATAATATGACAAAGCTCATTCTGCCCAACGCTTCCGTTGTGGTAGTAAACGAAAATGCTCATCACGATCTCTATTTCGCCCTCCGCGGCGGTATGAACAACTTCGGCATTGTGACTCATTTCACCATGAAAGCCGTGTCCCAAGGTCAGATACACGCCGGAGCGAGGACCTACACAATAGATAAGAAAGACGCCATTTTGGACCAGGCATACAGGCTCACGACACAATGGAAAAATGACACAGACATGTCCTTCTATCATGGCTTCGGTTATCACGAAGGCACTGGCCAGTATACAGTGTCTTTCACCCCTGAGTATTCCCGTCCCATTTTGAATCCCGCCCCATTTGCAGAATTGAAACGCATCCCGTTCGAGACTGATACAATTCGCCTCGGTCGGGCAACTGAATTCTCTGAGGAAGTTGCATCGACAACACCTCCAGGGGATCGGTGAGATCACTACCTTACTCCCCCACTCGATGGGTTGACTGACGCTAATTGATACAGTAACCTGTTTGCCACTATGACGTACTACCCATCTATGGAGCTCGATAGACAGATCCAAGAGATTATGATGGAAGAGATCGAGTCCGTACAATTTGTTCCGGGATTCCATCCAAATTTGGTTCTGCAACCACTTTACGAGGCTGCCATTCATGCTGGAAAGCAACGCGGCGGGCATGCAGCGGGAATTGAGGCAGATGGCCCTCTTACTGGTAAGTGGACACGCTTCGAATAAGTATGCGATATTTTCATTTCCGACCGATGTAGTTGTGCTCCTCACCGTCCTCTGGGAGAACTCTACAGATGACAATGCGATGAATACATTCGTGAGTCGATGGGTAGAAAGGGCGACTAGGTCCACCCATGAGCTGGGGAAGTATCATCCCTGGCTTTACATCAACTATGCTAGTAAAGATCAAGATCCCTTTTCAGGATACGGGGAGAGAAATCTCCAACGACTACGAGACATCCAAAGGACAGTGGATCCTACTGGTGTGTTTTCTTCAACTGGACTGTGCAGAGGGTATTTTAAATTGCTGTAGTAGACCAAGGACTAATTTGGACTCGTTTTCAATGTTGCCATAATGTGCTTTGTCTCTCTCAGTCTTTATCGTCTATTTTGGTTATGAGCTCTCTATGAATTTACATGTCTTCCTCTCATATGTACCCAATATGTTTGAAATTCCGCTGCTGTTGCATCCTAACTGCTAACCATTATATCGATTTTGACAGTCCAAATCATGTTCTGGCCAAGAACAACCAGCACGTCTCCCACTCGACCCTTATCATCAATTCGGATCCCATCGGGAGCACTCATTCTGGCCGCCCTGAAAATCCTTTTGTTATTCGGGAACATGTCCGCATCCAAGTCATATTAATAGATCGCGGGTGAGCCCACTTTGGCAGGAAGGCCCCATACGCCCTTGTTGTGTTCACCACCGAAGTCTGTATCCCACAGTGTTTTCTGGTCTTTCGAGGCGCGTACTCCATTCGCCATTGGGAGCTCTGCCCGAATAATCACAGGAAGCAGTGTTTTTTTCTGTGGGTCGAATCGCCACACACCCTGTGGGTGACGCTCCTTAGAGGTTGACTCGCTTTGGGTGAAGGGTAGGACGGTGATGAACAGGTACGAATCATTTGACTCAGGCTGTGTGACCCAGACAAGATCATCGATATAATCAAATGTGAGGCCGAAGTAGGAGTTCAATACCGTCTGGACGGTGGCCATTTTGCGGATTGACTGACACGACACCGCCGGGCCAGTTCCGGGAGTCATCGCGGAGACTAGTGAAGTATACTCGGCCCTGGTGGAAGTGGCCGCCGTTTGGGTTCTGGAGAGGCTCGGAAGAAGTCAAGTTCGTGATAGAATTGTCCTGGAGATTCAAGATCTCAACCCTGGGTTGGCCCGTCGTTTGTTCATTTTATGTACCACACCTCATTGCGATCCTTTATCCATACGCCCGCTTCAGCGGCAAAATTTGTCTCGCGCTCTTGCACTAGTCTGATGGATGGATTGGTCCCCAGGATTTTGAGAAACTCTTCATCATATGAGACAAATGGTACGTTCGTAGCGGAGTGCAGCAGATCATCGAAAATTGCATTCGCTGAATTGATTCCATTGACAAAGCTGTAAGACAAATCGGCCGTGAAGGGTGAGAGTAACAAATAAGTGTACTCATCCGGGATTGACACGATAGTACTCTCCCCAGTGCCGAACATAACGGTACTGGTAGGACGTAAACCGCAACCAAAGAATTCGAAAGAGGCCGGTTCATGGTGATTGATTTGCGTCAATCTCGCGAGGTTCCTTGCAGGCAATATTATACAAACAGCTAGAGCACGATTATGCAAATACTCACTTTCAAATATTCTTTTATCTACGAGGCTTCTGCCCCGGTAGAAGCCACAATTCTTGCCAAGATTAAATCTCTCCACCGTCCAAGGCCGCTACTAAAGAAGTTACCGATGTTTCTCCGGGGCCGTAGCCTCGCTAATAAACTCAATTAGTTTAGGTTTTTGGGATTAATATGCTTACAGTGGACCAGGCGAGTTCTTTGTAACTATGTTGTACAGTCTATAGGTACCTATGTTGTACCTACATATTACACACATCAAAATAATCGGATATGAATGCCTAAGCATGGCAGCATAGTGAGATGGTATCTCGGAAACCTAAGTTTACTAACACCTGATATTGCGAACCTCGAGACTCTCTCAACAGAGCACGTATTTTATTGTTCTACAACACTCTGATCCCCAAAACAACTGCATCTTATGATCATTGTTTAACCAGCATTCGAGATCATCCACATAATAGCCTTGGAGGCATGACTCCAATACGTAAGCAGACTGATCTTCATGGTCCACTGGAGAGGTTTCAGCTTGACCAATGAACGTCTAGAGATAAGCATACTGATAATCGGGAACCACCTGGGCAGACAACGCCTGTGGATGCCCCCCAGGTTGCAATGTTACCGTCTTCGTTACTAGTCGCCCCGTCACAATTGACCTCTCACAGCACTGCTTATTTTCTTCACGCATCCTCTCGGGCCGTTATATGGAGTTTCCATGTCATCAAGCGCCCCGGTACTAAACAATCCAGCGAGCTCGCGGCGCATGCCGCCACGGTCAGAGGACCATTGTCCCGAGGATGACATAACAGGAGTCACTAGTTCGGCTATACGGCGAAGAATACAGAACCGTCTTAATCAAAGAGCGTACCGTGAGATCTTCGCCCATGTATGACATAATTGATATCAAGAGTACGGAGTAGCTAACATGGGCCCCTTTTTTTTTGATCCAGGAGCGCGTCTTGAGGCACGTGCTCGAAATGAGAAGCAAATGAAATATGCACCAGGCCCTCAACCTGGAGATGCTTCTACCCTCGAACTAGTGAAGAGCGGGGCAAATTCACAGCTAAATGCAATCATATGCACATTATCCGAGGCACAACACTCGCAATGCACGTTCGCTCCTCCGAACCTACACGCCCTCATGAACGAGTTTGAAAAAAGAGCCTTGAATAGTTACTTCAAAGCCTCTCCAAAGACGGATCTTTTGATTAGTCTCAGCAGACTAAATGTCCTTCGCGCAGCTTACGATAATACCATAGCTGTAGGAATGACCGCAGAGTGGCTTTGTCAAGACGATATCATTTCAATATTCAGCATGCAAGGTCATCAGGTTTCCGAGGACAGGATCCCCTCAGCGTTGCGTCCGACAGATCTACAGCGATCAACGCCACATCATCCATGGCTTGATATCTTCCCATTTCCTCAGTTTCGTGATAACCTCATTCGAGCGGGCGATCATCTTGATGATAATGAATTGTGCCATGACCTTACGGCATTTTGGGACACTCGCACTAGTAATGCCAGATTGCTCGTCTGGGGAATAGCATCTTGTCCGGAGAATTGGGAGGCTACAGAGGACTTTGCTAGGAAGTGGGGGTTCTTTCTGCGAGGTTGTCCTGATCTTCTTAATTCAACAAATAAATGGAGGATCAGAAGGGGTGAGAAGCCGTTAGTTTGGAAGAGAATATTCGGTATATACTAGCGGTATTCCTACATGTATATACTCGGTTTGTGAAGCACTCAAATTGGACGTTAGTGAGGACAGGTTCCAAGATCTTCGCAGAGTTTACATTGTCTCGGTGCCTCGGCCAGGGGACAAGAAGTGGAAGCCTCGGTCATCTAGGTTTTATATACATTGCGCATATATGTTGGCCATTGGACTGCCATCTATATGCTGTACCTATGTACAGATTCATCATTTAGAGTTAGTTGTTCGTAGCAAATCGATCTACTTTCACGTACTTTACATATTGCTTAAATACTTCAGTTTCAGCGATTTGGTCAAGGCGAAAGATGAGTGTTGACACTTTGTTGTAATTTGTGCCTTTTGTATGCGGATGAGATAGAAAAGATACCTATGTTGTAAATCTGCAAATGGTGGAAAATCTGTCAGCGCTAGGGCGTCCCTCCGATCTCGGTTATGGGTTGATTCGCGTCACAGATATACGTTGTAACTGCAGCACGATTTCAGCAACTCCACATGATCTACCAAAGATAAGTTGTATGCATCTTCCCAAACGTCATGGCCCATATCCAGACCAAAGCACATCATCTCCATGCCTATCAGCTAAGATGAGCCGTAAGCTTTGATCTCGTTGCTTCAATTTATGAGGCGCTATGCTTTTGATGCCCACGGTGGATGCTGGATAATATTTGTCCATACCCACGAGAGGTGGAGGCAGGACTCTTGACGCCCGAGCATTACGGTTGAGCAGAAGGGCTCCAAATGGGAGACCAAGGAAAGGGGTGTTGTTAAAACTTTGGGCCAGCCCAACCTGTCTTGATTCTTCTTTTCATCTTCCAGTAGTATTCGATACGAATTAAATCAAGTTGGCTCAAAAGGTGGGCCTGACGATGGTTCGCGCATGTGTAATGACGTTCAATATGGAAGTTTCCTGTTGATGACTCCACAGCTATCGAGTTTCCATCAGTCGCCACAGTGGGTATCGAGTGTTCCATACCCCTGAAATTCATCGAACAGCCCCCGTGGCTGTTGGAGCTTCGAACACTCGTCACATTTGGTATTGTGTGATTCTGCCCCCACCGATGTTCATCAATCAAACCCGGTTCGGAATTTCCAGTCACCCGCATTATGCATCGTGAGAACCGGCCTCACAACGGCTTCCTATACCACAATGCGTATTGCCCGCCCACGTTCGTCGGGCCGCGGTGCATGCCAAGTCGGGATCGACAATCCTTCCACCCGGGCACTATCTCAATGCCATCATAACCTGTGCACGCCATCTTCACTTGCACGACACGTGTACGCCGAATTTTGTGATCTACTGATTTTCGTGGATCGTCATAATAGTTGAAGATCATACTCCAATTATTTCCCCCTTTTTGGTCAAGTCCGCGACCGAGGTCGAGCCATGGACTGACATCAGTGATCGCCAGGGACTAACCTTAATTTTCTTCCAATTTTCCATCCAAATCTCCATTCAGGATATCTTAAATACCGATCTACTTGTGCCTCCCTTATAGCCTGGGCCTAGACTGATTGTTAGCGACTGTATAAAGCACTGGACAATACCTGCAACCTCTTGAGTCCTTTCATCGACGAAAGACAGGAGCTATCGTCTCGTGAAGGCTGATCTGAAATCTTTCACCAAATTGCACCATGGCCGCCGCTTTGACATTTCGGATGCTGGCTTGGGCTGCCCTTTTGGCAATTTTGATGCCCTACTGTTCTGCGTTCCGATACAGCAAGGCCGATGATGGAGTCGTTCATCCGTCGGCCGAACAGGACATTTATTCTGCGGAGGCTGAGGTTATGATCGAAAATGATAAAAGCGAGGAAGGAGAGGTTGGAAATAATCCATTGGCTGCTGCCTCACATCACCAGCTGACTAGTTGCACAACAGGACCATGGGGACATCAAAGTACCAGATGGTGCTGAGTTCACTTCGTTTATTGTTAACGAGAAGACTGACGCGGAGATCCCTGGTTTCATCTCAAAGGACTTGGACAAGAAGACCATCGAGCATCTCTTTATTGTTCTCCACGGGAGGTTAAGGGATGGCAACGGCTACTGGAAGATGCTGAACAATGCCATCAACCAGGCCAGAGACGACAACTTTACCGGAACGGACCGCAAAATGGCAGTGCTCGCCCCGCAGTTTTTCTCGACAAAGTTCAACTCTGGTCAGTATAAGAAAAATCAGCTGGCGTGGGACGACCTGAACGCGTGGCAACCAGGTGGCCAGGCTAATCATCCCACAAATACAAGCCTTACCTCTTTGGACGTCTTGGACGGCCTCGTCAAGCTCCATTCAGACAAGGAGAAGTACCCGAACCTCAGGAACGTCACCGTAGTTGGCCATGGCGGTGGTGGCCAGCTTGCCCAGCGCTACTCAGCTCTGGGTAACGATTCCCCTGACAATGTCCATGTTCGATACATCCACGGCGACCCATCATCATGCATGTATTTCACCGAGGACCGGCCTATCCTCCAAGACACGGAAACTTCGAAGAATTCCTGCGATTCCTATAACACCTGGAGATACGGCTTTGATAAATTCCCCGGCAGGGGACGCAACTGCACGACCCCAAAGGAATATTTCACGCAGTACGTCAAGCGAGACGTCATCTCGATAGTGGGATTACAGGATACGGGGAGTGCTGGGGATACGAGTTGCATGGCAAACGTACAAGGAGGCAAGAATCGACGTACTCGCAACTTGATCTGGTATCGGTACATCAACACGCTTGCGCGCACGGATGAAGATTTGGAAGGATTCCCTGGTTCATTCGATGATATCCCCGATTGGAGCGACGCAGTGGATGGAAAGAGCCATCTACGACTCCTTGTTGTTGAGGATGTGGCTCATAATGCGGAAGAGCTATTTGAAGGAGACCTTGGGCGAGCAGCGCTATTCCACGATGGCGACATCGACGGAGGCTGGCGCCCCAAGAAGGACGACACTGACTGAGTCTGGCGGTCATGTAGAATCCAGTCAGCCAAGACACATTCATTTGTTAAATTAGCGCTTGAATAAAATGAGTTAATATTAGTGTCCGAGCTTGCTCAGACTACATTCCCCTTGAATCTATAGCAGCTTCCTTGCGCGTCATTTTGGAACTACTCCATGCCTGCGCCTTTAGCATAGCTCGATCCTCAATTTGCGCACAGGTGCGGGAGTTTATATCAGATTGGCCATCGGGAGCCGAGCCACCATCCAAACTCAGACTTGTATCTCAGCCTCAAAATAGGATAAAAGCTAAGATTTGATTCATTGAGCCCAACAGAAATCACAGTATACATAAAGTGCATCTACATTTCTATCAGAAGATCAAAAACGGCAAACTTTTGCAATGAATCAGGCCTAGCCAGTGAAACATCCATTGTAGCATCTTACAGAGGTCGTTTTAAGGTGTGTGCTAGGTATAATGTTAGGGCGGGAAAGAGAGCAAAAGGAGGTTAGTGGCTACAGGCATATCCTAAGAGGCTGGGCGTTCCGAGAGAAGTCAAGACAAGCCAATAGTAATATGTCATAATTCAGCTGAGAGGACCTATGTGATCCTGGGGACTCTTTACCTACTGTATAGTTCTCGAAAGATTTTCACCCTTCTCATTTCGACCTCAGATCGACTTATTTCTGATTGTTCGAAAATTGTCCAAGGACTAGATCACATGTTACGTTCCATTGTAGCAATGTACTGCGTCACGTGGGCTTACCCCGCGAATACATAGAGCGTTTTGAAGGCGGTGACCTATTTAAGAGGCGGTGTCCCGTTCAGGAGGGGCTGCAGAGGCGGCACTACTGTACCAGTCATATTTTTTTTCCATACTTTTTTTGCACTTCAACTTTTCGAACCCCGCCAATTCTTTCGATACGCCGTCGAAACCACGATCACAATGGCTCCCAACCTCGAGGATGAAGCGGCTCACAACAACTTCGATGTATGTATCATCAATACCCTACGGAGGGCTGGAACGGCGAGCCTAGAAACTCACTTGTCCCCCGCTCTCCGCAATTTGCGATCGATCGCGGCAGTCGCAATTGACTCATATATGCAAAAGAATGGATTTGCTAACACTGGAATTTTTAGACAATCCTTGTTCTCGATTTTGGCGTACGTAGATTTCCGGATCTCCCTTGTCCCGCTTTCGGCCTATTTCAGATAGCGGTGCTTCATTGCTGCTGCTTGGCTCCTGAGACCTTTTGAATCGCAAATGCTGACTCCTGTCGCTGAAGTCCCAAACAAGCCATCTGATCCTGCGTCGTCTTCGTTCTCTCGGCGTCTTCGCTGAGCTGCTTCCGTGTACCACCAAGATCGCTGATCTGACATGGAAACCCAAGGGAATTGTGTTCTCCGGAGGTATGAAATCTTCGAACGCAAGGTTTGTGCAGGTTTCTGACTGAGTTACTAGGTCCTGCTTCCGTCTACGACGAGGGCTCACCCCGTAAGTTTTTCGTCTTCCAAACGTCCTGTTGCCTGTACTCATATATGTAGATGTTGACCCCGCTGTTTTTGACCTTAACGTACCTATTCTGTGAGTGCCTTCTCTGCCATCCGTCGAGCTTTTGAACCTGGACTGACACGAGAGGTATAGGGGAATTTGGTATGGCTTGCTTGAACATCGGAACCGATATGATGACGCTAATACTATTGACCCAGCTATGGTTGCCAGGAGATCGCATGGCGGATTGACTCATCGAATGTTGCCCGTGGAGAGGCACGAGGTTCGCAACCTTTGGAACACTATTTTGAATCTTTCTGACCCTTTCCCATAGAGTACGGCCACGCCGACGTCAAGATTGCCAAGGTCAATAGTCATGTCGACCGTCTCTTCGCTGGTTTGGGTGATGGATGTTCCGTGTTCATGTCCCACTTCGACAAGCTAGTCAGCTTGCCTACCGTGAGTCAGATGAGTTCGTATTCCCTGAGTACTGTTATTGACTTCAATAGGGCTTTGTGGTCATTGCTGCCACCAAGAACTCAGAGTACGCCGGTATCGCCCACGAGGAGAAGCCCATCTTCGGTTTGTCTTACCCCAAGCCGCCTTAGTGATTTATAGAAACAATGCTAACACAAGGTGAATAGGCGTCCAATTCCACCCTGAGCTCGAACACGTTCGTTACCCCCCCACTCAGTACACTATAACTCCCTCTGATAATCGGATATAGACACCCCGCGGAACCGAAATCCTCCGCAACTTCAGCATCGATATTTGCGGAGCCAAACCGAATTGGCAAATGGGCGACTTCGTCGGGCTCGAGATCGCTCGCATCAGGGAGCTCGTTGGCGACAAAGCACTTGTCCTTGGAGCTGTTAGCGGTGGTGTGGACAGCACCGTTGGAGCAGCCCTTATGCGTGAAGCGATCGGAGACCGCTTCAAGGCCATCCTCATCGACACTGGATGTATGCGTCTCAATGAGTGCGAGGAGGTCAAGGCCACGCTCGGAGAGCACCTTGGCATTAACCTCACGGTTGTCGAGGCTGGCGAGCTGTTCTTGGGCCGTCTTGCGGGTGTTTCTGATCCCGAGAAGAAGCGAAAGATCATTGGATCGACTTGTGCGTATTTCAAGCTGTCTGGGAAGGGTTAGTGATAGGGTACTGACGACATTGCAGTCATCGATTTGTTCGAGAAAGAGGCTATTAGAGTATGCTCGACCTTCTCTGGCAGTATATCTGGTTGGCTAACAAATCTCGCAAGATCGAAAAAGAGGCAGAGAATACCCCCAACACCGGAAAGGTGGAATGGTTCTTGCAGGGAACACTTTACCCCGATGTGTAAGTCGTTTTGAACTAATCGCCGAGTCCAAACTAACATCAATCTAGTATCGAATCTCTGAGCTGGCGCGGACCTTCTGCCACTATCAAGAGTAAGAAAACCAACGGAGTCTAGGGAGCAAAAGCCTGCCCCATGGAGTCCTGCAAAAGAGCAATCAGAGAAAAGCTAACATTGGCGATAGCTCACCACAACGTTGGCGGTCTGCCTGAGGTAAGGAATACCACCGTCTCCAAAACGAAAGAATTCTAACTAATTGGCATATAGCGTATGATGAACGGCGTAAGTCGAACTAATCTCGCATCATTTGATTTGCTTACTGACCCACATGGCTTGTTTAGCAAGGCTTGCGTGTAAGTATAGTCTCCACCTCTTGATCGACGCAGAGCAGGCTGACGTGACTCCTCTTATAGCTTATTGAGCCGCTTAGACTGTTGTTCAAGGATGAAGTTCGGGTAGGCTAAACCAGATATGGTGAATTCTCTCTCGAATCATACTGACAAGTATAGGCAATTGGTCGCAAACTCGGCATCCACGAGTCGCTCGTGAACCGACACCCCTTCCCCGGTCCTGGCATTGCCATTCGCATCCTCGGCGACGTTACCCAGGAGCGAGTAGAGATCGCCCGCAAGGCTGACCACATCTTCATCACCAAGATCAAGGAGGCCGGTCTTTACGACCAGGTACGTCGGGTCACTCAGGCGAAGATGAATGCAAGCTAATTCTTTCCCAGATCTCTCAAGCCTTTGCTGGTCTCGATACTAACCGCAGTGTTGGTGTCTTTGGTGATCAGCGAGTTTGGGGTTACATCATTATCCTCCGTGCTGTTTGCACCAAGGATTTCATGAGCGCAGAGGTGTTCAACTTCGACCACGCCTTCCTCGGGGTAAGTCAGATCTTGACTATACTTTGGGCTTACTCAAGAGTCATGGCACCAACCTACGCTATCCTCACAAAAGTCCAATACCAAGTATTTGCTTCACTTACTAATCTGTCTACCTAGGATGTCTCGCGCACTATCTGCAACCAGGTAGAGGGTGTGTCCCGTGTTGTCTATGATTTGTAAGTCGAAGTCTTCGCCTCTATTGGTCTCTAATCTCGAGCTGACATTGTTTTCTAGGACCTCCAAGCCCCCTGGCACTATCGAGCTTGAGTAAGCGACATGGTAGAGGGAAAGCAGACAGATGATTTATCACTTGCCGGCGTGAGCTAGGACCAAAGACTGCTGTGACGGCCAGTCAACTGGTGGAACTGCTACGTTGTTACAAAGCGTGCAAGAGAGATAAAAAAATGTTAATTGTGATATGATCGAGCGAATAAAAGAAATAGAGGGGGAAGCCTCCAAGGCTGTGAACATATAAGGCATAGACCGCAGTCCGTCAAGTGACCCGTGGCCTCAACAGATAGGAATTGACTTTAATGGCGTTTAGAGACTATGAGAAAGGCATATTAAGTGAGAACCTGCAATTGGCCTCCTGTCACCGTACCTAGGTGCTGTTCTTCTCTTAGGGTAATCACAAGTAGCAGGTGAATTTTTCTCTCTGGCAAATTCTGCTTTCTGGCATTCCCTCGAAGTCCACCTAAACTACTAGTTACATGTACTTTGCAGCAAGGCTTCCGTACCTACGTTTGCTCTCTATCTACAAGATCAAAACTTTGTCAAGTTGCATGAGTGGCTTCAATTCAACCATATCAAGCCGCAACTCAGCTTCTGCAGCAGTGGGCAAAGTTCACTTGACGTAAACCAATCCTACACGCTTTCACCCGATTCCCATCTCGTCTATCGCACACACGCCCTTTTCACCCCTGGCTGTGTTATTCGCATTTCTACCATTGCCCGTCTCATACTATATAGGTTTGTCTACAGTAAATACAAGCACACACGACCATAGGGTGTGGAAGAACAGGGCTTCCCCATCCGCCCAGCTGTACTTAAGTCACATACTAAACGCAGTCTGTATTCAAAGAGCGATTTGCCTTAAAATGGCACTGGACTTTGTGTTAGGATGAGTGCGGGTGATATGAATAAGAATGGGGTGAGCGGGTCACCAATGTATCGAAGCACTGGGAGCAATGTAATACATGCCAGGAGATTGAGAACAGCTTCAGGGTGATAAAACATCCTTCGTTATATATTAAAGGGCGGAAGGTATCAAGGGGGATCTCACTGACCCGAGCTTATTCCAAGGGCAAGATCAACTACATCCTTAATTCTGCAAGAATGCAGATGCTCATGTTTCAAGAGCGATATTTCGCATTTCAGTATCAAGAGGTGTTAGTAGATAGATTAGCTACTTCTCTTCCACGCATAACACATAGCACCCACCACACTTTCATCTTCGAGTTCTTGTCTTCCACCATGTAGAGACGCTTTCTAGCAAGAGGCAGCATTTTCATTGGTCTACTTAGGGCTTCGAGAAATACGCATTCACCATTCTTGCAAAATGCGTCGCAATATCGCATTTGAGAATTATCGTCATTCCCTTAAGTATATCTCTCTTTTCCTCTGGAGATGGCCTGAAGCCTCGAAATCCAACACAACAGAAGCATTCAACCGTGCAATGGCCAACGCCCTTTTTATAGGAATGCTTGGTACGCAACGCACAACAGCCGCAATCGCGGCCGCAACATCCACCTCGATCGGCACAATCCTTCACCAACTCCTTTCGCATGTACCATTTCGGGTCTTTTCGGATAGATTCGTAGTTCTGTTTGACTAGGTCCGGAAGCATTGTCTCCGTTTCGTATAGTTTGTATAGCAGTTGGCTATGTTGATATTTAGTATCGTCAAGTTTGTGCTGAAGGATTTGGATACCTTTTTCGTGGGATTTAGTGACTTGTGGATAAAGGGTCTTCTGACACCCGGAATCTGAGTGGTCTTTGGTTCCACCTGGTGAAATAAACCCGATGAATCGCGAAGCATTGGTGATAGGACACTGTAATCAATTCCGGCCTCATCAACATCCCATAGCCACTCCTCATTGTCAGGACTGTCAGATTTCAGCGGGGGGCATAGACTATTTAACTTTCGTTCGGATTCTCTCCTGTTCCTGCATGTTTATTCGGAGGTTGTATTCGTCGATAAGAAGACCAAGAAAGAAAACCCGATCATACTTGTGAACAAGTGGAATGTGGCCATGATGTAGTCGATTATGGCCATACAAGCCGTACTTTCTCACGGTGTGAAATCTCCTATGCCAACAAAGCCTGGTGACAGTGCCTGGTGACAGTGCCCTTCACAGCCCTTTCTGGAAAATGCGCGATTGAATTGAGGACATTGTAACGGGACTCATCCCGTATTCCAAAGCAAGGTTGAGTCATCTCGAAAAGAAAGATATTGTGAATGTGTAGTTTCGTTTTTGGTGAGGAGACACTTCTAAGTGGAGGAGGAATGATCTTACGATCTACACGAAAAGGAAGGAGGGCCGTGTGATCTGGGAGAGCCTTAGCCCAGAAAGGACACATAGTAGTCCATGATGAGAAATCACCTAGTAATAATTACGTATCCGAGATGAACTGATCAAACAATTGTGTAGTCTCCAGTAGACTGCTGTTTCAGGCAGACTGAGATGAGCCAATAATGTTTTATCTAGGCTCAGCTGAGAGGGTCTATACGGTAGTTGTGCATCCTAGCCTATTACTTAGTTCTCACCCTCTCTATAGCACACTCACCCTACTTACCCCATTATTGGGATTTTGGTAGTGAATGAAAAGTAAGGTGTAGTAGATATGGTAGATTGATAGGATTCCTGATATCATTTCGAAAATGCATTTTGAGGACGTTTCCTTGATGTCTTTCTCGTACTATAGATAGAGCGAGGACTTCTCACAATGTATGTTAATATTGGAAGACCGACGATACTAAGAACTTCCAATCCACAGTCATATCGCATGTATATTTCCTACGTCTTGTCATTGACAAGAAAAATGAGGTATTGGTAGAAGCCAGAAGCAGACTTTTCTAGGTGCTCGGAGTCATTGACTGTGCACAATTTATCCATCCTCATTCTTTGTATATATCCACAAGAAACCGGGCCCGACCATCTCTATCTTTGTACAACAGCTTGAATGCAGCTGACAACATCCGAGCAAGAGAATCCTCTAGCCAGGTTTGAATTCGGCATCTTGTGCAAAGGACATACTTGCGTATATTGTCCGGCGCTCATCCATGGCCTTGAAGTTGGCTGCACATTAGGATTAGAGGGGACATTGTACGAATAGCACAAACAACCCAGAGACTGTGGATTTGTCTGCTGTGCTGCAGAGCCATTCTCCATCCCAATGTGACCAGCGATACATGCAGACGTTGGCGATGAAACTGCGCTCATGTTTGCGGCTGCAGGAGACTCTGGGGCGACTAGAACGATGACTTTGTATTGGGGGGACATGGTGTTGATGACTTGTATGATTTGAGGCAATGCAGCTTCTGTTATTCGTTAGTTGGTTGTTTCCAGACCATGTTACAGAGCGGGATACTCACCAGTTGCAACGTAATACAGGGGCTGGTTGGGCGCTGATGAAGACAAGGGGTCTGTCATCAAGGTCTCCGAGGAACCCATCATTTCGTGGTATCCAACCCCACCAATCCCTGGGTTGCCTTGTGGTATACCGCTAGTTGATTGTGTCGGGGCCCTTGATATGGGAGATGGGGACATTGTGCTTGATTCACTGGCTCCTATAAACTGTTGTAGGTCTCCGGGGTAGCTTCCGTGTTGTGGGAACGTGGTATCGTCGTTGGGCCATGATTGAGACGAGAACAATGGATAAGGTGGAATGAACGAAGAGCATTGATCTGAGATTAAGGGCGAGACATCACGCGAGGTAAAATTATTGTCACTCTCTGATGATATCGGATGCGATCTAGGAATCGTTGAAGGGTTATATGGCTGATCCCATCCATTGATAGCAGCTGCCGCTCGTAGTTCGTTGGCAATGACGCGCTCTTGGAGCTTTGCAATACGCTCTCTGATTTTGCGACCTGGATTCTATCAGATCCTGCCGATGATTATCTTGATCCTGGGGCTCATATCTTACGATGATTTCTTTGAGAAAGACGATTCTGCAATCTCCTTCGCTCCAAAGGATCTTGCGTTTGACTGAGAATGTCTTCATCTTTGGGACTTGTGGATTGTTTTTCCATCTTCATCTCGCAACGCGTTGTTGTATGATAGCTTCAACAGAATTCCTTGCGCTGGGAAATATTGCACATGTCAAAAGAATCTCGAGTATTTATTTTCGAAGAGACTTTGCGAGTCTGCAAGTGTCTAACGCGGGAATTCAGAACCAAAAGAACCCATCGCCGTCAGCCTCTCTTTCCCTTATACAGGCCGTGCGCCCACGCGGAGAGCCACACCTGATCTCACTGTGTCACGCATTCTGTACAACAGATCTTCGGTGGTCAGTGATTCGGTCTGAAAGCCACTGGCGGTTCGACCACCGTCTTTTCAGCCGCGTGATGCTCGCTGGTCTGGCCGCGTCAAATACCTACCCTTTTCAGCTTGTGGACTCTTTTGAGAGAGAGCTCTGATGCAGATTTGGGCAATCTGGGAGTAGGTTTCATGATTGTTGCACCGTTGTGGTGTAATCAGAGGCTATCCCCGGTCTAGCCGTGTGAATGGACATGGCGTTGCCCTGGATTTGCTCATTCCCTGATTCCAACCCTCTGGGAGCCGGCACACCCCATGAAACTTTCAGCTCTGTTCCGTTTCTATGCTTCAAACCCTCCTGCGTCTGAGCCCATCAACCTTGTTTGAGACCCGTTGGCGTGGCAAGGCCGTACGACCTTGTTTCTTGCAATGGTAAGCTACTTCATTCATGCTCCAGCGGTACTTTGGATGAGTTTCCCCGCCTACTTATACTTCCAATCACTTGTGGCGTCAAAGTATTATCTGGTAGACTCGGACATCACCGACTTCAGCCTTCATCCTACCTGATACACAAACCCCACGTGGCAGGAATCCACACTCCCGCTTTCATGTCGAGACTAAACCAGACGGCGGAAGTCCTCTTGGTATCTATCTAGGAGCTGATGTCGAGAATACTCATCCAAGGTTCTCAGAGAAACAGGGAAGTCAGGACTATCTCGACGGGCCGCCCAGTTGCGAGACTAGTACAACTCAGTCCAATCTCAAGTCTAAAAATAAGACGTGCACGTCGGGCTTTGGCCTCGCGATATCTGTGAGAAAGACAGGCCAACACTAGATATGCTCCGGAGTTGACCCAAAGAGGATCTCACTTTTACTCCGTTTTACTTTGGCTTTTACAGAGGTTACATGACCTTCCCAATGAGTTCAATAGTCCGAAATATGGCGCTAGACACCTCTTCCCCAACGGAAGACTTTTGACCAATGTCGTCATAACTAGCACAAGAATTGGCACTCAGGCTGAGTTCCATCCTCGGCTCAATGGCTCACGCTGGGTAGCAGCGGACCTCTTTCCTGAACCTAGGGCACTGCCATGTGGTGTTGCTGAGACAGCCCATCCAGCGTCCTGGGATGTATGCAGGTGAGATCCAGCCGTAGCAACTGGCGGAGGCCTCGGTTTGCTTTGTCGCTGGATTCTATCCTGGAATGCAATATATTTGTGTAACTGCATGATGCATCAGGAGAGGATCCTTTTATCCCGCAAACAATCTAGGCTTATTGTCTATTCTAGAACAGGATATCAGTCAAGGTTCATCTCAATAAACTGAATTTAAAGAACCTGAATAAAGGGGGAAGGACTGAAGGTAGAAGATGTGAAATATCGTACTATACCAAATAACAATGTATACAATAAGCCAAGATCAATGTCAGACGACACTATTGTGATCAATCATTTGGTATGTCTTGCACACCAAGCAGCTGAATAAATCGTTTAGCTTCAATCGCAACGGACAATTAAACGTAACCTTATGCCTTGATTCTACCTAGACACATAAATTCAGGAGCCCGTATGCTCGATACCTCAGTCAGCCGCCAAGATTTCACAGGCAACCAGCCCATCCCAAAGCACCACGGCCTTCTCTAACTCTATCATCTTCCGCCTCTTCCCTCTCTGTAGGTTCTACATTCTGATCGTACTCAGGTCTTTTGTCATTGTTCATACCTCGAAGGATGGAGACCTTTCTCAAGACAGTGGGAAACCTTCTCCCATACCATCTCCTCTCATATGGTGCCCTGCTGGGAACAGAGCTCTATCAGGTAGGATTTCACGATCTCACTCTTCCTCCAAAACACCAGCGGATCAGTAACTAAAGACCAACAGAGCTTCGTCAACACAAAGATATGCTACCAAACGTTACCAATGAAAGAGTTCATCGTCCTCCAAAAGCGCCTTTTCCCCATCTACTTCGGAACGCAGGTCGGACTCACGGCGCTGACAGCAGCGACACACCCTCCATACAGCATCATATCACTGGTCAAAGACCCATGGAGTGCAGTGCCCCTTGCCATTGTTGCCCTGACAGGCTGTCTAAATTGGTTCCTCTATGGACCTCGGACAATTACTGCATCTTTGGTCAGGAGGGCACTACAAGGTTGGTTCGTCCGGTATACGCCTTACTCAAATACGATACTAATGCCTGCTTGGTTTACAGAAAGCGAGAATACCAGTTCTGACTCTGATGGATCGAAACTGCACCGTGCTAACCGTGACTTCGCCCGAAACCACGCAATGACGATTCATCTGAACGCTATTGCAATGATTGCCACTGTTGTTTATGGATTTTCACTTTCCGGAACACTAATCGGCGATGCATAGACAGTGATCTTTGCGAAGATGCTATTATCTGGTCTATCGCGTTATTATGAGTTTGAACATGAGGAACTGGAACGGTCTGGATATCATATCTTGTTAATAGCTTGTGATGATTCTATTCTGTTCGGAGGCAGTCTGGAATGATTCGGTAGGCTACTAGATTGTCTTATAAGGTGTTAGCTATCTAGCGCTGAAAGCAATGCGATACGAGGCTCCGGCAAAGATGAAATCCACAATCGATCGTTGACAAAGCAAATCATTATATAAATATATAAAAGGTATGTTCAAAAAGGAGTGTATCCAGATCCCGACTCTATGTTGTAAGATGTAAACCTTAAAAGTGGATGGTACGGATCATAACCCGTCAAGTTCCGCCCCCTGTATACACATATCTACTATAATTTTCCTTGGACCAGATCAGCCATTTATTTCATATGTCAATGTTCATATACCCGTTACTATTTAGTTTTGTTTATCAGGCAAAATGTCTGCACCAACCAAAGTCACCTTTCCATCTTTCATGCTACAGGTCAGCGGCGAGCTCTATGCTCCCCAACCTGCGTCACCTGTTCGAGAGGGCGCTGCCATTGTGATTAGCCACCCAATGACCGGTGTAAAAGAGCAAACATCCGCAGATCATGCCCGATTGCTATCAAAAGCTGGTTTCTACGCCCTCACCTTCGACGCAGGGTACCAGGGCGAAAGTACCGGCCAGCCGCGTGGTCTTGAAGACCCTCACCAGAGGGCAGAAGATGTAAAGGCAGCTGTGAGCTTCTTAACAACTCTCAAGGGGAAAGTTGCCCCCGAACGCATTGGAGTCCTTGGTATCTGTGCCTCGGGTGGGTATACGTCGTATGCCGCGCAGTCTGATGGCCGTATCAAAGCACTTGCCACTGTGAGTGCAGCTTGTGTCGGCCGTATGACTCGCAATGGAGGTCTACACAAGGAGAACAACAAGGAGGACCCTAAAGCTATTGCCGGTGCACTCCAGGCAGCTGGTCAGTGGCGTACTGCCGCGGCCAACGGGGCCCCCACGGACCCTCCTCCGATGTTCAATAGTGATATCTCCCAAATTCCCGATGACGCCGACTCTTTCTTTAAAGATGCTGCTTCATACTACGGGACTAAGCGTGGAAAGCACCCGCGTTCCGACCAGAAAGTCCCTCTCTCCAGCTATGATCTCATGGTCAACTATGACTCGTTCAACTTCCAACACCTGATCTCTCCACGACCATTGTTGATGATTGCTGGATCCAATGCTCAGACTCTGCATTACAGTGAAGATGCAGTCGCTGCAGCCCGTGAGCCGAAAGAGTTGTTTGTTGTTGAGGGAAAGAACCATTTCGACCTCTACGATGATCTCAAGGTATCTGGACCAAAGCTTGTGGATTACTTTGGAGAGAATCTTTGAATTCATCCCATTGGAGATTTTGTGCACCTCCTTCGAGACAAAATCCGATTGTACCACGTTAGGTTATAATAGCAATCCACTAGTCTAAGCACCCACTTCCTAAGTCCGAGTCATATTCACTGAGTGACATCGACTTGTTATGAAATTCGTTTCCGACAGACTCTAATATATTCGAATGGTCTGCAGTGGAATGTGTGTATGAATTGAGATGTAACGAGTAGAAATTTGTCGAGAGTCATAATAGCTCTATATGTCTGCTAACGGTATGCCTGGGCGCACAGTCTTTCACCTAGACCAAAAAATCAGTACATCGCAGCGAACGCTCGGATATGCCTAAAACCAACATATCTAGTAGGTGATATAGTTTCTCCGTGACAATCTTCTGATTGAATTTGACCAGTTTGACATTATCCACCGGGGTGCGGTAGCGTGCGCCGGCAGTGTTAAATCACACTTAATATTCTTGTCCATTCCCAAAGATAGAAAGAAGAAAAAGAGCCAAACGCAGCAAATATCAATTCAAAGTCAAGTTTGACAGTGTGACATCAGCAAAGGTGAGTTGACTTCCGCTGACACCAGGTGCATTAGGGCTCGGAGCACCGAGCAGACAATCCAGCTATATAGTACTAGCAACTCCCGTACACTCCCCCTTTTCACTCTTTTCTAGCTCTTGCTTCTACCAAATCCACCAAACTGATTCCAGCATGAGCATTTCCTCGATATTCCTCAGCACCCTCCTATCCATCCTTCTCCCGCCCCTCCTCTTCCTAATATGGTACCTTCACGTCCCACAAAACCTCCCCAATCTCCCCAGAATCCCAATCTACGTCTCGATCCTCGGCCTCTGGTCATCAATGGGCCAGGACGAGATCTACGAGCGGTGGTTCCGCACTCCGCTCGAGAAACACGGCGCCGTGGTAGTCTGGTTCGCGGGAAGATGGAGCGTACTAGTATCGCGACCAGACTGGTTGACCGATATGTTCCGCAATGAAGACATATATGCAAAAGCCGGGAGCCAAGTCAAGATCCCACATGCGGTGATCGCAACGCTTGTCGGAGATAACATTATCAACGCGCATGGCGAGAACTGGCGACTTTATGCGGGAATCATGAAGCCGGGCTTGCAGAAGAAGGTTTTCGAGACGACTTCTTTGCTGAAGCAGTCGAGGGGACTGGTGGATGTACTGATCGGACTGCAGCGAGATGTCGGGAAAGATAAAGGGATCCTGGTGAATGCCGAGGTACAGAAGTGGGCAGTTGATGTGATGGGCGAGAGTTTTCTGGACTTGGATCTCAAGGTATCCATCCTATGAAACAATCAGATAATGCTTTCTCGAAAGCTAAACACCACACAGAGTCTAGGCCAACCAAACGGCCACGTCCGCATCGAAACCCTCCAGTCCATAATAAAAGCAACCCTCTTCAAACCAATGTACTTCAGCTTCCCCGATCTCGACCACTTCCCATGGCTACTTCCATCACGCAAACGCGCCTATGAGATAATGCACGAATTCGACGACCGACTATACACCAAAATAACGAGAATGCTCTCCGAACGCGCGGAAGCCAAGACCGGACCCCAAAGCGAAGAAACGGTCTCGCACATGCTCGGATCAGCCTTTAAATCAGGCCGCATAACCGAGAAACAATTCCGCGATAACTTGAAGATAACCTTCCTGACAGCGCACGAAAATGCACAGCAGCTCGTCAACTCGATGTTCTGGCAGCTCGGCACGAAAGTGGATATCCAGCAGCGACTGCGGGAGGAGATCCTCGTCGCAGCGAAGAAACACCCTGACCCATCCCAGGAAATTATCAATAGTCTGCCATATCTGACGGCAGTAGTTCTGGAACTACTGCGGCTTTTCCCGCCCGTGTGTCAACTGATTAATCGTGTTGCGCTGCGGTCGGCGATGCTAGGTGGGGAACTTCCAATTGCGGGAAACACGTTTGTGGGGTGGAATGCGTGGGCAGTGCATAGTAACGCGCAAGTCTGGGGGGAAGATGCGCGGGAATTTCGGCCTGAGCGGTGGGGGGAGAGTGTAGAGGAGATGCAGGGGCGCTTTCGCCGAGAGACGGTTCGAGGGACGTATATTCCATTCAATGCGCATAAGCGGAAGTGTCTGGGGCAGGGGTTTGCGTTGTTGCAGGTCAAGATTTTGTTATTTGTACTGCTGAGTAGAGTGAAGTGGATTGTGGATCCTGAGTATCGGTTGAAGATGACACCGGTAGGTTTATCTCCTTTGATTCTTGTTTGTCTTTGCTTGGGTAACGATCTCCATGCTGATGTTGACAGGGAGGAATTCTGGCACCATTAGGTTGTCGAGTCATTTTATCCGAGTTGGAGTCTTCCGGCATGGACTGAATAATAGTACGGGGGAGTCTGGTTCTGGTAACTGAGATCAGCGGCTACAAGTGGAGCAGAAGGTCAAGCACGATAGCACTATATATAATGGAAGAAACATGCAAGTGACGGCATCAAAATACGATCAAACGATCGCTAAATTATCCAAGTCTCTGTCTAAATCGCTTTCGTGGTATCACATGTAGCAAGGGGGAAAGTCGACCCCTGAACGCCTTTAAAAAAAAAAAGTCACTGGACTCATGTATCCTGGCTTCATCGCACGATGTCCGGTATTAAAACATTATTATAAGTTGGGTGTAGACAGCCGTATTCATGACGGGTATCCTTGTCACTAAGCCTGCCATTGCTTGGTAAGAGCAGCTTCGAATTCGAACATCTTTGCGCTCTCCAGAAGTACAAAGGACTCGTATCGAAGGCCTCGTTCACGCTCTTGAGTCGGGGACCACTGCTCGACGGTGCCGTTCCATACACGGGCGTAGCCATCGAACAGGGCTCGCCAGTAGCAAGCTTCGGCGGCGGCGGTCAAGTATCGCTCACGGAATGTCTTCACGCTGTTATTGGCGATGCGTTGAGCCAAGGCAGTGTTGTTGACCAGGGGTTCCATCTTTTCAGATAGATCGCTGAAGTCGCGCTCGACCTCGACGTAGTTTTGATTGGGCCCGTCTGCCACCAAGAGATAATGGTGATGCTGAATGAACTGGAGTCTATGTGCGACAATGACGGAATTGCAAGCTTGGCGGTATTTTAGTGAAGCCGAATATGAGCGACCTGGAGAGATTGTCAGGTTGCATTCCTAGGCACATTTGGGGTAAGCATTGAAACTCACCTTCAACATGTGCAATAAACATGTAATGACAATGATCTTCCATCTTGAGGACATTCGAGCCAGTAGTCCAATCAACCTGCTTGACATCGCCCCACGGTTTATCTCTAGCCGCCTCCATCAACGCGCGTCGTAATTTGGGCGCAAAACTTGGCTTTCCGCGCCACACCAGCTGAGGCGTCTTATCCTCCCATGGAATATCCATTCGGTGGATCCGTTCCACCACCTGGTCATACGGCCCCATATAGTTTTCAGGGTTGTCCCAGGCCCAGAAACTAAAGTCTGGCATGAGCCAAACCCCTTCTTCAGTGGGGGTGCGCGAAAAGACCCAAACCGGCCATTCTCCATGGGTTACATCGTCCACCTTATCTTCCACCGAGAAGACAAATTCAATGTCACGTCTGGAAGCCAGTTCCGGATCGGCGGCCAGCGCGCGATGAATTGAGCTCAATGTTCCCAGAATTTTCCGTCGGTGATCCTCGCCCTTCGATCGCGCCTTGACCACGTACAGTTGACCGTTTGAGATGAACGCGCGCGCCATCCCCTGTTTTATTGTGATGGTGTCCAATTCGGCAGAGGACAAGCGACCGTGCGTAGACCAAAATTGTCCACCGCGTGCCACATCCTCGAATAATCCAGGGAAGGCAGCTTGACACTGCTGCTGAGTCAGAGCCTCGTTGCGACGATCACGAGTGTAGTCAAAAGACCAAACCGGGGAAGTGGCAGCTTGTAGAGGAGGGTCGGGACACGTGAGGCAAGTCGAACACTGGAAGGTAGTAGAGGATTGACAGGCGCAATGTCCGGCGGGGATCAGTTGAGTGAGAACAGGGTGAATGTAATCTCGGTCGGAGTTCATGCCGAACCAAATGACGAAGACGGCGCTGAAGCTCAATGCCGTAATGACGCATAAGAGCGACAACCCGCGTCGCGGTCGTATAGGAAATGTGGCGGTCATGTTGAGAAACCAGCTCGCCACGGCATGATCTGAATCTGAAACTTGGGGAGAAGTGGGAGGAGAGAGAATAGATCAGAAGGGGGGGAAGGGGGGGGAGGGGGGCGGAGGGTATTAACGCAAACCCTTTTAACGACTCTAAAACCGGCAGGGATAGACAAAGCTCTGAGGCGGACACGGACAAGGCTCGCAGACGATCGGCCCCCCTCAAAAATCCAGGCGGAGGCGCGATGAGCCTCTCTCTATTCGGCCCCAGTGGGTCCTGAGGCGTCATCATGGGCATTTGGTTTTTTGCTTGTTGGCGCAGTTGATCAGCGGTTTTGATTGGTCTGGCGTCATCTCAAATGCCGGTCTGAGGGATGATCCCCCAAACATACGAAGTAGAAGAAAACAAGGCTGTAGGCGACTGTGAAGAATAGACGAGCGAAGATACCAAGTCACAAAATAGGGGGGGAAATCAAGGAGAACAGATCGAGTAAACAGGAATTAGTGGTGTTTTGTTGGCAGACCCTTTTTTCAGCTCGGTGGGAAGCTTATGTTGTAGCCTTATTTTGGGACACATGCGATCTGCACATGTACTAACAGGTACTAACAGGTACAACAAAGGTACGGAGTACACAATGCACGTATCTTGTATGTACACTCTACCAGTTACTTTGTAGGCACCTTTACCATGTGCAATAAATTCCGAATGTTGTAGTTGCTCTGGAATTTCCCCGACTATAGCATTTATTCGGCGAGACGCTACAGAAATATAGTGCAGTGGAGTTCCAAAGACCCCGAACGAGTGACTCCTAGGAATTTTGGAAGGTAGATATAGGCAAGTACCGGTAATAGTCCCATTGAATAATGACTGCTGGATCGTCTAATATGAGATGTATGAAAATTCAATTCCCCAATTCCCAGCCCAATTAGGCCTGAAACAGAAACGCCCGCTGGAATGCATGTAAAACGATTTCAGGATTGTGTTGCCTCCCTATCTTGTAGACCCAGGGTTCATACACCCGGTCATTGGCGGGATTGACTCCGTCCATGTCGTGTCCCCCGACTACGGCCACTGGATGGAGCTGGCGTCTCACTGGCTTCCGGGGTGGCAGGAGCTGCTGGGCGACGTTGTCGACTGTGGCGTACACGGCCGAGAGCACGGCGCAAAAGCCCGTCCGCTTCATCATCTAGATCCATTTCTACCTTTTCATGTTCTGTCGAGGGCGTAGCGGCGTGAGCCACCTCGTCTGACCATTCGTCCACAACGGGTTCCTGACGTCCACGCCGTCGGGACATCTCTTCGGGTGTAACTCGCTCTTTGCCCTTGCGTTCACGAGGCCGGGTGGACCCCTGGCGTTTGGAGGAGGATAGGCTCATCGATCTCATGGTCTCGTCAAAGGCCCCGCGGTCCTGCTGTCGCCCCTCTGCCGCCCAGAGCTCGAGTGCACGGGAGAGAAGAGTACCTGCCACACCTGCTCCGCCTGCTGCATCGCCTCCACCGCTAGCTCCAAGAACGCGCACGGCCTCATGCAAGGCAGTCACGGCGTCTGCGGTCCGCCCCAGCTCCAGTAATACAAGTCCACGAGATGTATGAAGGGAACCGGTCAGCCCCCGATCTTCGTAGCCCCCAACCCCAGACGCGGCTGTGATCGCTGCCGAGCCACCAGCACCTCCACCCAAAAATGGCGAGTATCCCATGCTGCTGCCTCCTGCGCCCACACGAAGACATTCGTCAAACTCTCGAAGGGCCTCGGTTATTCGGCCCAAACGACGGAGCGCATGGCCCAAGTTCGCACGTGTAGCTACCCAAGCACTAGGCTCGCAGTGAAGATAAGTGGCTAGCGCCAGTGCTTGCTCAAATAATTCAACCGAGCCGCCAAGATGATTTTGGTGGTAAAGGACAACTCCAAGCTCATTAAGAACCAGAGGATCGCCACCGACTGCTGATACCATGGTTGACGAGGTAGGAGGGAAGGAAGGTACGGAGCCGGGGGCCGCTCCAGTGGACATAGCGTGAGCGGCACAAAGATATTCGTGGGCCAAAGACATGTTATTGAGCGCGAGATGCTGCATGCCTAAAAAGAGTTGGGGGAGATGGCTGCCCTGGAAAAGCCGAGCAGCAGTACTGTACGCTGCAATAGCTTGGTCATGTTCACCCTCAGCGGCGAAGGTGTGCGCAAATCCAATCCAAGCCGGGGCGGAATGCGGGTCCAATAATGAAGCTTTGGAGAAAAAGCGCCGTGCCTCAGCTACCTTTGACACCGACAGATAGTACACTCCAATTGCCAAGTATGTGTAGGGTTCCTCGGGAGAGTGATCCGCAAGCATGTGAGAAAGTAAGAATAATGCATTCGTCGCCCCAGTCTCATAAAGACAGGCCAAATGGAGCGGGTAGATGGCTGGCGCGTGTCCAAGGTGGTTTTGTGCAGGTATACTCGAATTTACCGCAGTAAGGTCGGTTGATTGAGAGTTGGAGAGGATAGAGGAGGTGAGTTCCAAAGCTTCCGCGAACCGACATTGCGTATATAGAGCCTCGGCGCGGGATAGGAGAATATCTGGGTTCTCTGCAAGATTGTAATGTGTAGAAAGAGTTTCGGTGGCATCAGAGAGAATGGTGGGAGATGAGTATTTCGATAGACGGGTCGTGTAAAGCATCTTCGTAAAGTGGGCGGCCTCTTGGGCCATCATAGGGTCAGGAGAGGAGACAGAATCGAAATCTAATGATTCGAGAAATTCCAATTCTTCTGTAGGAGACATCAAGGAGTTCTTCATCAGCTGATCGAATGCTTCAAAGCACTGTATGTCAATCCGCACAGCGTCCTTGTAACAATCCCGTGCACGGTCAAATGCATTCTGCTTGGCGAAGCAAAGCCCTCGTAGATAACACATGGCGGCTTCAAACCGCAAATTGTTAGCATCTTCCCGCTCTCGTTCCTCGGCTCTATCACTGCGTGGTGTTGCGCTCTTCCCGTTGCGCAAGGTGACATGGCTTTGGTGTTGGATCTTGCGTCGGGTATGATTGTTTCGGATAAGGTCGGTGGGATTGTGTTCACCAAGTATGGAGAGTGCATGTTCAAATTGGTTCTGTTTGATATAGCAGTGGGCAGCAAGGTAGCGGCAGGCGGTGCTTCGAGAAACGAGATCTTTGCGGGAGAGAAGAGCTAGGGCACGCGTGAAATTGTTGTTGGAGAAATGTACTTGCGCTAACCAGAACGCGTCCGAGTCACTGTCTTTGGTGGCAGGTTAGTTTTCCGTGTCTCTTGAATCATTGGGAGTTATCAGGCTTACTAGTGAGGGCCAGCACTTTGTCACCAATGTAGATCGCAGAATCATGCTGGCCACGGTTTAACGCGTCCTGGCGCCAGGAGCGTAGGAACCTTTCCATCGCCAGAAGTCGAACGCGTGAACAGCAGTGCGAATGGCAACTTTGTCATGGGCAGGTCCTTCCCTTATGTTTAGGACTAAACAGTGGTCCGTGCGGAATAATATAAATGCCCAGGTCCACGGGCGGTAGTGAATTCTATGTGACTTACCGCCTTTCCCTCCGCTTTTGGGGATACTACATTATGTAGGTGTATAGGTGCAGCATGTAATGCCAGCAGCAATGGTTGACAGTGCATCAAATGAGATTTAATTGTAGATATCCTTTTATATCAATCTCCAACCTCTAATAAGAGGTAGGAAAAGACATTGATCTTGGTAGACTTAGGTACACAGGTATCTCTACTATGTAGACACCTTACATGTAACTAATGTTCCAAAGTTAACTATGTGAATTAGAGTAGCGGGGGGTTCACAGAGCTTACTGCCTACACCGCCTTCTAACTTCACCGCCCTTTGGCGGTCTTCCCTTCTGCCACCTCACTTTCACGTGACTTCTGATCGCAAAATCATTCATCCGAGGTCAAGTCATCCCCGAATCACTTGGTGAGCAATTAATAGCATGAATGGGCAGGATTTGAGTCCCGTGCTAATGTTTTTCCGTATCTTGGCAGTTTGTTTTGGGCCCAAAGTGGGGTGCCACGATATCGGACATATCTGCTGTTATCGCTGTTATCGCCGAGTCACGTGATCTGAGGTCATGTCGCGTCCCCGGGAGGTTCCTCCAAAAGTGAGTCTTTTTCTCTTCATCTTTCTTCTTCATCTTTACCCACTTTATTCCGTCAACCCAGACATCATGGCTGAACGGAAGGTTCTTTCTAAGTATTACCCCCCGGACTTTGATCCAGCGGCAATTGTCAAAAGCAAGCCGAAGTCTGGCGATCGCAAGCCGAAGGCGCAGGCCATCCGCTTGATGACACCCTTTTCGATGAAATGTGTTCACTGCGGTGAATACATCCCCAAGGGTCGCAAGTTCAACGCCTCGAAAGAAATTCTCGAGGAGCGCTACATGACGATTCGCATCATCCGATTCTCCATCCACTGCACTCGTTGTCGCGGTGAGATCACTTTCAAAACCGACCCCAAGAGTGAGTCTCCGTAATCGCCATTTCCCATCCCAAGTGAACAGAAACTAATCTTTAATTCCATCAATAGATCGTGATTACGAATGTGAGCGCGGCGCAAAGCGCAACTTTGAGGTCTGGCGCGACGAGACCGACTCGAAGTACCACGAGACTGAGGAACAGACCCTCGATCGCCTTGAAATTGAACAGGCCGAAGAGCAAGATCAAGCCGAGCGTGACAAGATGGCCGATCTCGAGGAGAAAATGCTCGATTCGAAGCGCGAGATGCAGATCGCCGACGCCCTGGACGAGATTCGCACCCGCAATGCACGCATCGAGCGCAACGAGGCCCGTGCTGAAGACTCTGCTCTGGCTACCGTCGCTCAGAAGAAGCTTGACGAGGAAGCTGCCAACGAAGCCGCCAAGCAGGCATGGATCGAAGAGGGTGCCGCCGAAGCCCGTCGAAACTTCAAGGAGATCCAGCGCCAGGCGCTCGCGAAACAAGCTGCCGAGGAAGACGAAATAATCGAGGTTCTGCCGCCCTCACCCCCGAAACCCTGGTCAAAGACAAAATATGAGGAGGAGGCTCGCGCCGAACACATCGCCTGGCAGACTGAACGCGAGAGCAACGGCATTATCGGTGCCATGATTCGGGCTCGCAGATTGGCTCGAGAGGCGGCTCGCGAGGAAAAGCGCAACATGTCGAAGTAGTCGACACAGTCGACTTGAGATCTATGGGACGACTGCGATCTTTGACACATGATACCTATTTGATTTAAGCAAGGAATGCAAGAAGCTGTGTTGGGCTCTTGGCGTGAGCAAGGCTGAATCCCCGTCGATGAGACTGGCACTCCCTTTGAGCTCATGCTACTGGAGTTTAGGCGAGACTAGGATCGGTTGTTTATTTGTCATTGGCATGGATATGAGTTTTAGTTAGTAGCCAGGGAGGGTCACATAATAACTATGTGATTTCCCCGTCTCCTTATGGGACGGCCTGTGACTATCAAAATACATCATCTTCCTCTTTCTCTGCTCCCACCGTAACAATGGATTGTCTGATGAAATTTCTTCAATTCGACAAAACAGCAAAATCTTGAAAACCAAGGCGCACTTCGTAGTTATATATTTTCTTTCCAAGTATTTTGACAAACAGATGCGCTAGAGCGTCTACTATACAACGTCCGCCCCCATATGTGCATTTCGGTACAATCAAGGCCCAGACACCAGCTAACCTGAGTGACTGCAATCACATCCACAACCCACTATAGCTGGGGATTGAATTTTGGCTTTGGCCTCCGGCTGCTTTCATGCCACTCCGCGATGCAGTGAATGGATGACCAGTGTCCGAAAGCCAGCCTCTTGATCTTCGTGATTGCTGGATACTACCAGGTTCTTGCCACTGATCTGTAGATGGTACAACCCGAGGAAATAAGAATTACATAGCATTCGCAGGGGTAGGATTCAACACGAACGACTACCTAGGTGGAGCCATCCAAGTCTTAGTTTGTAAGACGGGTTTAGTCATAAAAGTTATAAACAAGAATGATCAAAAAATCAATCCATTAAGTCTTAAGCTAATAATATGAGCAAGTATCAAAGACATCGTAGAAGGTATTAAAACAAGAAAGAAATCGGTATCATAGTAACATGAAGATAAAGGTGAGCACCTCGCCGAAGCGCCACGCTCAGAAAAAGCAAACCCAGAGACAAAACCACCGCTTCAAAGAGCACGAAAGCCACGTAGAAGATCCCATTGTCAGGGAGCAAAACAGAAAGAAGCAAACCGGCAAACAGTTTCTCACAGATACGGCATCCACAACGCATCACACGACGCCAGATGCTGGGGGTTTACTGCCTTGGAAATCAGGTCGATGGTGGTCTGATTGGCGGGCAGGTTGCCCTCCGGCGGGCTAGCGAGGCTAACAGCACGATTGACAATAATGTCGCTATTGTTGTAGACCAGATCGCGGAGTTGGCTGGGCGGCAGGGTACCGCGATGCTGAGTAGTGGCCCAGAACGACATCTCGTCGCGGACGAATAGGCTAAGCTGCTGCTCTAGCTCGTGTCGCGGCTCCGTCAGGCAGCGGGCAATTGCCATCATTGCGCAGGCGAACACACCCTCAGTGGCAATTGGACCCAACAGAGTCTGGATGTTTGGCGTGAATCGGAAGGGGACTTGTTCAGGGTTGTAGAAGAACGCCTTCGCGGGGTTGATGGTGGGGATCAACTCGGCACCCCAAATATCGCCTGTCGAACGAGAAATCATAATCTTGTTCGGGTAGCGGTTGCCAATGTGCATGACATAGGTCATGAAAGCAACCGCTGCGTACTGGTAGGCGAACTGCCGACGGAACAACCAGAAGTCCGAGAAATTAGGGTATATTTGTTGGCAGTACTCCAAAACCACAGTACTTGGGACCCATTTGTCTTGAATAGCAGTAAGGATTTCTGTGCGAAGGACCTGTTGCTGATCGGGTGTACGCTGGGAACGGTCAGTCTTTATTCGGTGAATGAGGTCTGGGTCACTTACGTTCTGTTTCGTTTCTGCCAATGACCTCATCTTGTCCATTGTAAACAGCACCGGATCATCCTTGTTAATGCCCTTGCGTCTGCAATAATCCTCATAAATTCCCTGCATGGAGATGTACGAGGAATCGTCGCGCACCAAACGAATGTGTGGTGCGAGAGGTACCATGAGCGGCAGGTGGAAATACAAGTTGCGGCGACGGCTCTCCTTACGCTTTGCAAGCAAGCCATTGAAAATCCGGAAGAGTTGAGCGATCCGTTCTTCGCGCCTGGAATGGCGAGCAGCGGGATGCTGAACGGCAAATGCTTGCATGCTGCCGTCGTGTCCACGGATCTTCAGACGACGATGACAAACGCCGATACCCCGGACAAGGTCCACATCAGGAAGGAAGCGGTCGATGCGGACGAAGTCTTGGTTCTTATCCTTGTGGAGTAGGTACTGGCCTGGAACCTCCACCTCATCGAATTTGAGGAAACGGAATTCACTCAGATGCGGTGAGGAGTTCTCCAAGTATGTAGTCTGAGGTCGGCGGTCAAGCTTTTCCTCAAATTTGTCACGCCAGCGCCGCAGCTTTTGGATGTACTCGTTCATCGTCGGCTTTTTGGTCACGAAGTCCGCCTCAAATGACTTGCGAATGTGAGCTGGGAGAATGGTCTCTGCAAAACGAGTGATGTTGGCTTCTGTGGCGGCAGGCAACTTGAAGTCTTGGGCATAAGATCCGGGCATGCGACCCACGTAGGCCAGTCCATCGTTCAAAAGAGCAACAATAAGACGGTAAGCATCCTCGTCGGGGGGACATTTGAAGTTCTTGTGGATCTGGTCGACCATTGTCTCCATGGACAAAGCAAGCAAGGGAAAGGCTGTCTTGAGTCCGGACATGATTTCATCCGAGTACTCCCATGGCTTCTTGAGGGGTTCCTTCCCGCCATCCGCGGGTGCAACCAGGCTTTGTTGCGGGGTTACATTCTGGCCTGGCACTTGCAGGTGAGTTTTCTGCGCCTGAGCTGGGGTCTGCCCGGCTTGTGGGGAGGCTTGGACAGCGTTTTGGGGATGAGCCGGCGACTGACTTTGTGGTGGAGCTCGGTTCTGTGTAGCAGGTGAATTTGCAGTCGGAACTGAGGGCGAGGCGGTAGCAGCTGCAGCCTGGGCCTTTTGTGCAGGAGAGCTATCGGCACCCGCGATCGGATTCGGCTTCGTGCTTGGCGATGAGCCCTGCTGCTGCTGTTGCTGCTGCTGCCTGGCCCGGTTGATCTTCTCCTGCTTCTGGTCATGCTGTTTCTTGATGCTGAGCATGTCTTCTCTGTTCGTGCGAAGGAGGAAGAAAAGGGCCTGCGGGTACAACTTGGCAATCTTCACCAGGACAGCCTTGCAGAGGCGCGCTTCCCGATTAGAGAGGCTGGTGAGGAGCTGAGGAATGAATGTAATCCAGTACCAAACAGGGGTGTCTCCCTTGAAGTTCTCGAAGGCACTCGCGATCTTGCCTTCCTCATTGTCCAGGCTTAGAAGCCAAAGAATTCTGCTGAGCAACTTCCGGGATTTCGCACTCTTGTATAGACCGGCGGCCTCCAGATAACAGCTAACAGCATTACTGGCCAGCTCGTAGTCTGTCGGGTCAGCCTTGAAGCGCTGGTCACTGTATTGTCCCCATTCAGACCAGGCCTTAGCAAGACGAAGGTCGTAATAGAGAGCAACCCCGAAGGCTTCATTGGCCTCATTGACATGGTCAAGTTTAGCGAGGAACATGCCCTTGAGGGTGTAGAACTCGGCCTTCTGCTGTGGCCCGAAGTAGTTGAGATTGGTGTTGTTGATCACATCCAGCCCGCTGTTCAGCTCCTTTGGATTCTGGTAGTGGCACTTGGCTTGCTCCCGGAGCTTGAGGAAAGCCTCTTGAATTTCGATGTTCGGAAGGGTGTAGATGCGGCTCAGCTGGTTGATGCAAACCTCTGGCATCTGATGCTTCCGGGCTACGTGGGCGAAGCGGTTGATAATCCAGGCTGTCTCATGGTATCCGCGGTAGGCGTAAGAGTTGCTGGCCACATTGTTCGTCTGTGGGGGCAAAAGACTGAGATAGGTTCCGTTGATGAGCTGGAAGATGTGCTGACGCCAGGTGACAAGATCTTGCCAGGTGTTAATGTCATCCCAAAGGTTGGGCAAACGGTCTCTCCAGGTTCCAAGCAGCAATTTGAGCTCGGCAGACTTGGTATCCAGGTTTCTTTCATTTGTCTGAGCCAAGCTGCCGCAGATGTGGCTAGCATCATGCAGCTCAACCAGCAGCTGGAAGTGCTGCAAGATTGGAATGTGAGCATTGGTGATGCGCTTGGGCAGCTGCAACCATTTGCGAATAGATAGTTGGATGGATTCATCACAAACGCTGTTGAAATCCTGGATATTGTCCTTTTTCGTGTGGTATTGAAGAAGGGCCATGAAGGCTTGGAAGAAGGTGCGTCTGGGAGTTGGAGCATCGGATACGGACTTTATCAATGACTCAAGCTGTTCGCGGTTACCCTCGCTCTGCCAGTTTTCAATGTTTCTCCAAGCGGCCTCCAGCAAGAGATCATTCAGATTCTCGTGCTTTGCAAAGTCACTCAGAATCTCCCACTGCTGCAGCTTTTGGGCGCAGATCAACCAATGATCTTCCCACACGAAATATTCACCCTGCGAGAATGGCATGGCACCGGACCGGGCCTTGATCTGAGCATTCTCATAGAGTTGCTGGGCCTTGTCCCACATTCCTTGTTGCTCGTACGAAAGTGCAGCATTGGTTTCAACAAACTTGCAACGACGGCGCCAAGTTCCGTAGAAAAAGTCGTCTTCTTGGAGGCCTGCGTAGACCTCAACGAGGGCGTCGAGATTGCTCTCGCGAACGGTTGGTGTATCAATGATAGGATTGATGGCTGTCTGTTCGAGATAGATGGCGGCAGTATACCACGCGTCGTATGTTCTGCTGAGGTACTTGATAACATGGGGAGGAATTTTGAACCTAGGACTAGCCCGCACGGCACCCTCAAGAAGGGCTTGCACGACGTTAGGCCGCTTGTCAAGCTGTCTGTGGTGGTACTCGCGGGTGAGTAGCGTGACCATGTCCTTCTCAAGATCAATGCAATCTTTGTTCGACAGCGTAGACCAGAAGAGGGGGAAGAGAGTGATCCACAACTTGTAGGCGACATTTGAATCCGTGTGTTGAAGCTGGCACAGAGGTTCGATCAGATCACGAACCCTCACATCGCCGATATCCGACATGAATCGCCTCCGCTCGGCAACAAAATTCTCCAGCTGATCATCCACCATGATATCAGCCTTCCTTGGATCTTTCTCGCCGCTGCCGAAGAGGAAAGACACGGGGTACATGGTAAAGTCTTCCGAGTGCAAACGGGCAGTGGTGGTCATGTCGACACATCCAAGCACTAATTGCGACGCTTGGGCCAGCCAGAACGAGTCAGCGAGGGTATCCCAGTTCTGGCATGTGAGGACATAGCTGAGACGCGAGCTGGCGAGACGAGTCAAGCTCCGATCGAAGATTTGCATAAAGCGATTCCTCATTTCGACATCCTGGGCTCTTGTGCCGATCAAAAAGGCATGCTCCAGACGGACGGTCAACTCAGTCCGCGTAATCTTTGAATCTTCATAAATTCGGATGACGAGATCCAAGAATTTCTTTAACATTGTCTGATCAGGCCGAGATTCGAAAAGCAACATTTTATGCAGAACAGCCGTTTTCTCCTTCAAAGTGGGCCATGACTCGGTAGAGTGGAAGATCCACGACTCAGCCATACCCAAGATTTTGCTGCACAGCTCATTGTTCTGTGAACGCTCCACAATTTGCGCGAGAACACTGAGGAATGGACGACGTTGATCCCCGAGATGGGACATTCGAATAGAAATGAGCTCAATGGTCTTGAGAATGAGATCAACTCCTAGCTCGAACTCTTGTTGGTCTACGATTGGAGTTCCCTCGGCAGGCTTGGCACCGTTCTGTAGCTGAGCGCCATTGTGGGTTGAAGCGGCAACATGTTCCTTGGCAAGCTTTGTAGAGAACGCCTTCATGACCGCAGGAATATGGGCGTCGATCTCTGCGGGCTTGATTTTGGAGAGTGTCCATAGGATGTTCAAGCTTGACACGTAGTTCCCGGCAGAAAGTGTTTCCGTGGCGATAGCTGACAAGTATGAACCAAACTCCGAAGGTGTCCCCTCTGTGTCCATTGCATCCTCATCATCGGGCTGCTCATCTGGAATGGCCTCAAGCACATAACGGACAGGAGGCGGCAGCTTGTGCGCAATATCCATGTCATCTTCTAGCCCATGCAAACAGTCCTGAATCTCTGGGTTGTCTGACTTCAAGGGCTTCTCCAGGAGCTTCTGAATGGTAGGAAGCCGAGCAGCAATCCATTCGTTGGGTTTGGCCGCGATCAGTACCCTCATGACTTGCAGCGTGTTGACCATGTAGGTAACTTTGTCCTCGATTTTATCACCCTTTTCACCAACAAGAATTGGCTCTGTTACCTTTTGGTAAAGATCGATGTCTAGATCACCCCAGTACTCGGGAGACAAAAGGCTGCGTAGTAAGTTTATAGCTTTGTTGATCATTTCACCACTCGGCACGGGGTTTTGCGGTTTCGTCGTAGGCAGTTGGCGAATTTTAGCAGCGGGGACCAAAAAGCGTTCGGGAATCGTGGTGATGAAGGTGATGAGGTATTTGATCAATGAAGCACGCAAATCGGTGGGAACAGTGTATTCTGATCGCTCGCGACTGCTGGGAGGTCCAAGGGCGGGGGAGGGCGACGGCTCTTGGGCATCTTCTAGCTTGCGCTTCCTTGCAACAGGAGACTCGGATGTGCCAGTGGTCAAGTGGTGGGCCTCGGCATTCTGAGACCGTTTTTCTTCCCAATGCCAAATCAGGCTGATCAAGTTGAGTGCGAGTTTCTTGCTGTCATTCGAAGTGTTTGGGGGACCAGTGATCTTGACTAGAGACGGAACAATGAGAGGCACAAAGTGTTCCCTTGACTCATAGAAAAGATCAGGCTGCCGAACCAAGAACTGGAAGATGCTCATGACCTGCTGTAAATTGGCAGTTTCCTCAGCCAGGATACGACGAGGCCATTTGGCCCACAATGGGTACCGTGCCTCCGCTCCCGAGCTGTTAACAGTTCGCGTAGGGAGGACAGGGGCTAGAACATCGAGAGCCTGGGTAACAAGAGCTCTTCCTTCATTCTGGTGAGCCCTCAGCAGCGCGACGTAGACCTGGATGACAATTTTGAATGGAGTCTCGTAATGAGCAATAAAGTAACTGATCAAAACGTATGCGCCGTACTTGTTGATAATATCCTCAAGTCGGATGTAATTCCACGCAAACTTAATGATGTCTTTGCGGGAATCCTGCACTGTTTGTGAATGGTACTTGATCAACAAAGCAGACAGCTGGAGCAACTCCATGCGTGAATGGTCAACGCCGGCTTGATTAGATTCCTCACTCAAATCAGCCAGTTGGGGCTTCCACAAACGACTCTGGATAGACTCGGTCATGCTTTTATCCATCAGCTTGGGGGTGTTGGGGGGCTGTTCCAAGTGACCTGTACGTCCATCGCAAAGATTGGATTGACCAAGTGGCGGAAGGCATATGTCTTGGTCTTCTGCGGGCAGCTCTTCTGGCCATATAGATCGAGACACCGCATGATGACGGAGCGCCGATAATCAATGGACTCATTGCAGATGATGCTCTTATAAATGAATCTGGGAAGAGCAAGTGTGCGTTTCAGCTCATCAGCAGAAAGTCCATCAATCACCTCGAACAGGAAATCCAGGTCATGGGTAGATTCGGCCAAGTACATGGTGAAAATATCCATCAATTGGTCTTCAGCCTGCTCTACCCGGAGTCGCTCATCAGCGGGAAGACTGTCAGCGCGGAGCTTCCTCTCCAGATCCCTGCCGGAAGTGAGGAGCTTGGTTCTCATATCTGCGTGGGAGACTAGCCAGCGCTTGGTGGAAGCGAAAGTACACAAGGAATGTGCAACATAGACTCCGTTGATCGCAGCAGTGTTCTTGCCATCGCCAGCGTCTGGAGCGAAGGCAGCAGCAGAAAAGGCATCGATATCAGCAACTATAGCGTTTCGCAGAGCCTCACTCTCAGGATCTGCCAGGATCTGCCCAAAGAAGCGCCCGAATCGCTCATCCTTAAAGCGCGCATAAAAGAAGGCGAGACTCTCTTTGGGATAGCGATTCAGATACTTCACAAGAGGCTTGCGGAATGGACTGTGTGAAGTGCGTCGCAGCTTCAGTTCGAGATCCAAGACCTTTTTGACAAGATGCTCCATGAAAGAAGTCGCAGCCGGAGGGAGGAGGTGGAAGATATTGAAGATGGCAGCGACAATTTTCATAGCGGGGTTTTGCTCAACAAGGCTGAAGGACACTTTCTGGAGTACAGCATCATCTGCAATGACCTTCATGTGATCAAGGAGACGAGCACCAATTTCAACTTTGAAATAGTTCGTAAGCAGTGTCAATAGACGAGCGAGACCGTCCAAACCAGCAACGCTCAGGCGCTTGGGATCTTGAAGGTTCATGAGGATAGGGCGCAGGCCATTTTGCAACAAGTCTTTGGGGAGTTTGTTGGTTTGGGTGAGCACATCCCGAAGACCAGCATTTGCGGCTTCAATTACCTCTTGTGACCTAGAGTAAAGTGACTTGAAGAAGACAGATATGATGCGAGCCCTACTCGTGTTCTGCGGCGTATTGGCAAACTCGGAGAAACTCATTGCCATAGACAGGAGGCGAAGGCAAGCAACACGCAGGTTCACAATCATCTCTGCGTTCTTGAATTCATTCGGCTTAGATGCAAGAGATTCATCATCGGCGTCAGCGAGAGCAAGCGACTCGAGCATAAGGCGGTTGAGCGGCTCATTGAAGGTGACGATTTCATTGTGAAGGCTGAGGCAGTACGTAATGGCATCGATGAAACCAATCTGCGTTGGGAATGGCAGGGCACGCAGAGGCTTGTTGAAAATCGACTGCAAAAGGCGATCCCTGACGGGAAGGATGAGCTCATGCACCTCACAACCAAGAACATCCTTCAGAGTGGTAAAGCAACGGCGAGCAGTCTCTCGGACATGTTTGTTCATGTGTCCGAGCTCATAGACCAAGAAGCCAGACAGCGCATATAATCGACTCTTCTCGTTCTTCAAATCCTCTTTGGGAATGAGCTTGCCGCATCGTCGCAGCAGTAAAAGCATGGTCTCTTGTGACTGAATCCGTGTAGCAGCGGGAAGATCCGCGGGCGTATCCTTGATCACATACATCAAAGCCCGACAAAACTCGACATGTCGCTCGTAAAGCCATGTATCACCCAAGTCCAGCTTGGTTGCGAGGAGATTGATGCCCAGGCTGCCACCAGCTTTGGTGAACCATTCTTCGCTATAACAACTATGGCAGAAGACACGGCCCAGTTGCACAAAGAATGGGAGCTTGGCTGCCTTTTCGGACGATCCAAAGATGACGCCCGCGGCATCCTTCACGACCATCATTGCCTGTTGAGCTGCTTCGCGGACATGAACTTCGTCAGATGACAGACACTCGACCAAAGCCTCGGCAAGAATTCGGGAGTCCAAGTACACAGGGCCTTCCCCGTTTGCAACATCAAAGGCTTTGCGACCGTGTCTGATCTGAGCCAAGGCGCGACCAACCTCGACGAGAGTAAAGTGTTTGCAAACGTCGGCAACAAAGGCCGTAGCTGTTTGGTGAAGCTCGGGTATAGTAGTGGCAACGATACAAGCCTTGATCAACTTCTTCACCGTTGCTTCCTGCGCAATCTTTTTCGGAATAGAGGCCGATCGTTCGGACTTGTCAAGAATATCTGGCATGGCACCCGGCTTATTTTCGTAAAGATCGTTAGCATGAAGTCTGATCGAGGATGCCATGTCTTCGGGGATGCTGTCATAGCCGATTTGGAGCTTTAGGTGAGAGCTCAGCATCCGGTAGGCTTGCTGCTTGTAGTAAAGGTCCGAAGCCTTCCCGGAATCGGTCTTCGGAACCTCCATGAGTTTACCCGCCGCGAGATCAATGCCAATATCCACAGGGAATGGTCGCTTTTCATTCGGGCCAATAAGTCTGATGTCGAAACTGGGGTTGTCATCGGAGTACTGCTGGAACGAGAGCTCTGGAGGGTGGTTTAGGAATTTCCGATTCCGTCCGCCAAGCTTTCCTAGGATACGCATAGTAGTGTGTGCATGGAAGTGGTTGTAAGGAGAGGGGCGCAGGTGGTCCCACAACGCAGTCATTAATTCGTCCATTATGGGACCCATGATGGGGTCAAGGTAATCTGCTGTGAGATTATCCACGCAAAGCTCGAGGGTGCGCAACCCCTGACCAACAAGGTCCGAGTCGGCTCGCAATGCAACCACGATTGGGCGCATTAGGTAGCTAAGATGAGGAAGAAGGTGACTCAACCTAGCAGGAACTGTTAAAGTGAGTTCCACGTAAAGGTCCCGCTCCTGCGGTTTGCGTGCTGCAAGCAATAAGTTGTTAAAGGTTTCAAGGAGCATTTCTAGAAGCGGGAGAATCTCTTTGTAGAGAAGTTCAAAACGTCCGCCACCAATGCTCCTGAAGAGAGACCTCAAGAGAAGGAAGTAGTTCATGGGCTCCTCAGCTGTTACTGAAAGCTCGATACACTTCGTCACGATTTTTGTCACATGGGGGTGCAGGACCTGTTCGTTTTGCACGGAGAACAGAGTAACGGCCATAAACGAAAGCTTAAACATCCTCAAGAGTATCTTTGCCTTTGTCATGTCCGAGGTCCCGACCTCATCAATGCGTTCCATGAGATATTGCAAGACCATGCCAGAGAATGCCGGCGAAGTGGCCTCGCTGGCAAGGAAGAACTGAGGCAGGTGAAGCAAAGCCCCATGTTCAAACATGAGTTCGTGGAGGTATGGAATTTCGGAATGGAAGACTTCGTGGAAGGTTGCAGTATCAATGCAGTGGAAGACAGTACCGAAGCTTTCCAGCAGCTCCTTTTCTTCCCGCGACATCGGTGCTGTGTACTGGCTTGCAAGGAAGTCAAATGGAGAGGCATAGTTCATCTCAGGAGGAGACTGATCTACACCATAGTAGCGGAATACACGAGCGCCCTCGTGGAAAAGCTTTTTGATCACACTAACTTCCTCTGCGTTATACCCATATGAGACCTCCGACCAGTTGATGGGGACACTGTTTGGGTCGATCTGGATGTCGTCGGGATTGCAATTCTTCAATTGGCGGAAGATGTTTTTCAAGCCATTGATCAAATTTCGGAAGAGGAAGATATTGTCCGAAACAGGGTCACCACCACGATCACGCGGACTAGATGTCTTGATAGGCGAAGCTGAGAAAATGTCGATCTCATCCCAGTCTGGTGGGTGGTCCTTCTCCGCAAGATAGTTTTCAGCGCACGGCTCAGTGTCTTTCCTGAAAACTTTGTATGCCTTGGAAACCTTGACAGCGTTCTTGAATTGGTGGTTCATGGATGCGAACTTATCACCAATGGCATCTAAGATCATGATCAAGAAATACCGGGCCTCCCGCTTATCTTCCAGTTTGGAAATATTCTCTGCCATGTTCAAAAGAAGCTTTGCGCTCATTGTCTGGAAGCTCGTGCCAGGGAAATCGTCGTGCAGGTTTTTGGTATAGACTTCAACAGTTCGCCGAATCTGGTCGCGACTCAGATGGTCACGAACATGATGTATCAAATCAGCCAGCATGCTATAAGCCAGCGGTCTCATAGTCTCATACACAGTGAGGCCATCTCCAATGAGGGTCCGCTCATCTAAAAGCTCATCAATCTTCTCAAGGAAAATTTTGCGATAGTTGAAATTGATGATATGACGAATGGCTACCAGCAACTCCTTCCTTGCACCCGACTTCTCTCGTGGGCAATCCTGGAGAAGACGCACGACAACAGAAGGGAGGGTAGGAAGGAAGTCCTGCAACTGATGGGCATACAGGCGCAACAGATATGCGAGAAAGCTCATCGTTTTCACCTGAGCAGTTATAAACTCCCCAAATGCGGCACGATTCTTGATTTCTTTGCAAACCCCCGTGAAAATTGTACCTTGGGCGGCAGCTTCGGCATGTGCCTTCTCCTGCGGCTTCGCCTGAAGCAGCAAAATCGTCTTGATAAGCGGCACGAACAGCTTAACATTGGCCGACACCGAAGTGCGGTGTGTCTGGAAAATCGAAACGACGATGATCGGGCACTCTGCAAGGACCTTGAACGACTGCATGCCCTTGAGGAGTACATTGCTCGATTGCTGATCAGGTCCCAGATCTGACACCGAAGTGGCAGGGGAGCTGGGCCGAGGAGACTGAAAGTTCTGTGTTGTTGCGTTGGGCGTTGAGGGCATGCCTGAGGGTGTAGCCTGATTGGGAGTGTCGAAGGTATCCCGGACCACTTGCTCCATAGTCTGGAACATTTCCTGTATAAGATCTAGAAAGGCTTGCACCCGGTGTGCAGTGGCCTTGGCTTGATTCCTCTCCAGGTCCATAATGGTTTTCATGCATAGCACTGCGTTGTCTTCGTTCTCGATGCGAGCAAGTTCCATCAATAGATCAACCATATCAACGGCGTATGGCTCCACGTCGGGTGATCCCATCGGCAATCGGTGTAATGTCTCTAGGATGCAGTTCCTCAATTTCTAATAGACGTTGATAGTGGTTAGCGTATTGTGCGCCACATTCACCAAGGGCAAGTTTGTCGCTCTCGGTTGTGCCAAACAATCTCACCTGTTCGTAAGACATGCTGAAGAAGACCGGGTCTCCCTTCAAAATATTTTTGAACACCGGCCATAGCTTCGCTAGGAATATAGGATAGCTTGCGCCTGAACATAGAGGTTCAATGCTGTCTCTTAATTCGGTAGCAACATTGGCTCGGACTTTCACATCTATGGCGCATGAGATGATTAGCTAGGGACAATTATTATGATCCAGTTGACACAGATCTCATCGACATACCGAGCTTCTCATCGCCAAGCTTGCTGGCATAGATATCTATGTTTCGCTCCATCTTTGCGATCGCACCCTTCTCGAGGGCTGGTCACTAAATGGAAGGTGATAGTAATGACGGCCTGGCCAATAGGCCGGCTGAGTAGAGCGGAGTGTGCGCAATCTTCCCAGGGGGGAATTGGCTTTTCATGCGTTGTGGTGTGGTGGCACGGAAGCTGTGTAGACTCGATCGATATGCGAAAAGATTGGAAACGGTAGCAGTTGAAGGAAAGGAATCATCAAGTCATCGAAGCTTCCAGGTAAATAAATTGCTTATTCCATTTAGCAAAAGAAAGTCTGGACAGCAAAAGAGTGTATCGAATTACCCCGCGGGGGAGGAGAGGATGAGGGAGATGGAGAGAGTTGGGGTATTGTATGCGGCGCGATATTCACGAGAGCAGAACAGAAGACGCGGGCTATCGCAGAGACCCCGAAAGAAACACTAGTCTGCTTTAGGCAATTATATCGGGAATAGTTATTCCGTTCCGGACCCGTGAGAACCTTCGAAGTGTACAAAATCCCAGATTGACAGATGGTAATCAACTATTGTCTTTTGGTTTTTCTAATATGTAAAGTGTAGCCTATTTCCACCGGATTTGGCATCTTTCTTTGTCATGTTCATCAATACTGTTGTAGAACCAAAACTGCAAAAGGATATTGGATTGCGCCCAACTCGTTCACGCCAAGCCTCTGTGGCTATTAGATCCTATGCCATATATGAAGGGTATGTGATAAAAGTAACTCTCTATTTAGCATCTGTATAACATTACTAGGAAGGTTATCTTGATTTAGATATATTTTGAGCCATAAATTTGCAATTAATCTACTCTTCTGCATCTAATGCATCGGTGAGTGCTGTAACATATATTCGCATCCCATTGTATAGTTACCTCCTGGTCATCGAAACTTCATGACTTTGAAGCTTGAACCAACCGGTCATGACTCTGTCATCTAGAAATAGGGCCTGCAATATACAAAGTAAAATTATAGTCTACTGATACCCGGAATTCTCATAAATATTCTACACACCAAGTCCATGGTAAAGGTGGCAGTACAACCGGACAATATGCGGTATGGCCCTAGTGTTCTCAAATGACTTCTTTCAATTTGAGAAAACGAATAGCTTTTTATACAGAAGTAATATCTAGATCTCATATTTCCAAGAGCCTCGAGTGTTACTAGATATCGATCGTCCAACATATGTACTTCTGTAAAGGACATGCTTGGCGTTCTGGTTGCCCGGCGATCAAGACCTTTCAGAACGTGTTCTAAGGTTGATCGCGACAAGGATCAATAACAAAATAGGGATGGTGCACATATAGAATATAAAGAAGTTTATAGCCACATTGGACATAATCTCACCTATAAGTGGTCTAAATAGTAATGAGCTACGAATCTATTCTCAATATTGCTGACCTCATTTGTTTCATTCTTGCTGTGTTTACTCTGCGACCCTGCGACCTTATACATACATTCGAGAATCCACTCTACTGGAACCTCCATTCTACGTAACTTGTATCACACACCTCCGGTGCCTTGTCAAATCACTAGTGCAGATCTTTGTGTGCCACGACTTTCTCAAAAAATCGACCAATCCCTTCTTTACAAGAATGCATTCAGCTGGCAACCTCAGTCATTCAAACCTGTGTGCTGGCCAATAGGATTGCCAATGCCAAGATTCCATCGCAATTCTGAGATGTTGTCAATAATGTCCTGGGCTGCAGCCGGTCTGGTCCCCTGCAGGAAAATGTAATGATCCCCCCTCCCCCTTTCTTGGGCATGGCAAACGGGACATATATCATTGCAAATACCCCCGGGTAGGCTTTTCCTCCTTTAATCTGACGTGCATCACTCGATATCAACAGGCATCAATGGAGAAGATACCAACTGATCAGCCACTGCAGGAGATTCTGAGTGATGCTCCTGATGAAGCAGGATCGTTGCACCAGCCCCAGTCTAAGACTTGGAAGGTGATATGTCTGACCATAGCTCTTTGTCTAGGCATATTTTGCATGTCTTTGGTGAGTGAAATACTGTCGACAACCATCAGCATGCACCGCTGAGGATGACCGATGAAGGCTGACTCTTCCCAGGATGTCACAATTATCACCACTGCAATTCCTCGTATCACCGATCAGTTTGACTCACTGGATGATGTGGGTTGGTATGGAAGTTCCTATCTCCTCACCAACTGCGCCACCACCCTCGCCTTTGGCAAGTTCTACACATTCTATTCCACAAAATGGGTGTACCTATCTGCTCTATTTTTATTCGAAGTCGGTTCTCTTGTCTGCGGAGTGACTCCTACCTCCGTCGGTCTGATTCTGGGCCGATGCATAGCTGGTCTCGGCGCCGGAGGTCTTTTCTCTGGGAGTCTCTTGATCATCGCTCAGTCCGTCCCTCTACATCGTCGCCCTATATTCACGGCTTTACTTGGTAGCATGTACGGTATCGCCAGTGTTACCGGTCCCCCGTAAGCTGAACCCCTTTCCGATTGCTCTCGCTGTCCCCTAACTCTATTAGACTGGGAGGAGTATTCACCGATCGTATCTCCTGGCGTTGGTGCTTTTACATCAACTTACCCATCGGGGCTGTGACTGCCCTATTCGTTCTTTTCTTTTTCCATGCCCCGGATTCTGTCAAAAAGCGCCCCGAGCTACGCAAACTGCTGGGCGAGCTGGATCCTTTCGGCAGTCTCTTTTTCCTCCCCGCTATCGTTTGCCTTCTGCTGGCCCTCCAGTGGGGCGGCACGGAATATCCCTGGAATAATGGTCGAATTATCGCTCTTTTCGTGGTTTCTGGAGTCCTTCTGCTGGCTTTCATCGCAATTCAAATCCATCAGAATGAAAGGGCCACACTCCCACCGCGTATCGTCCGGAATCGAAACATCTGGTCATCCGCGTGGTTTGCCATTACTCTAAATGGTGCCTACTTCGTTTTCATTTACTACGTATGTCGAGTCCGCAGCACCTCCTTGTTGACGTTGGCGAATACTGACCTTTTAGCTCCCTATCTGGTTTCAAGCAATCAAGTCGGCCTCAGCCACCAAGTCGGGTGTAATGAACTTGCCGAGTATTATAGCCGTCGTCGTCGTCTCTATCTTGTCCGGTGTTATTGTCACCTTATCCGGTTACTACAATCCAGTTATGATTTTGGCCTCCACCTCACTAGCGATCGGGGCAGGTCTACTCACGACGCTGGAAGAAACCTCAGGCCCAGGCGAATGGATCGGGTACCAGATTCTTATGGGCATGGGCGTTGGTCTTGGTATGCAACAGCCATTCATAGTGGTGCAAAACGTGCTACCAGACGGTGACATTCCAACCGGCACGGCCGTCATAACATTCGCCCAAACGCTTGGTGGTGCAGTTTTTATCTCCGTGGGCCAAAACATCTTCCAGAACCAATTTGCTCATTCCCTGCGGGTCGAAGATCCTTCGGCAGATGTCGCCTCTGTTCTCGCGGCTGGCACAACCACCTTGCGGAAGAAGCTTCCAGCTAGTCTGCTGCCAGCCGTTCTGAAGTCTTACAATACTGCTGTCACCCAGGCATTCTATGTGGGTGTGGCCTTGGCAGCACTTTCGCTATTCGGAACGTTCGCATTGGAATGGAAGTCGGTGAAGAAGACGAAGAACGCAACATCCCTGGCTAGCAACGAGGATGAAAACTAGATATTAATAGACTATGTACTGGAGTTGGGCAGTATTTGAGGCTGCACTTAATTGATTTTTACATCTCACGACTGAAAGATTCATATACTAGAAATTGGATATCTTTTTTCACACTGTGATAATTATGGCAAAACACACATGGCGGTTGGTTGATCAGTCTATGTCAGAACGGGACCCCCAACACAACTTAGGATCTTCGCGACTTATTGCTTGAGTACAAAAAACTATCCACTGAACTTTCCTCTGTAGGCCTTGCGGAGACTCACGTACAACGTAAGCGGGATCATTCGTGTCTCTCAGGCGACTACCGGGATGCGAACCCAACCCAAATGCAACTGCATCTCCACTAGTTGCCTTGGGAGTACGAAGTACAGGGGGCTTTTCTTGGCATAGTTTGACCCTTGCCCTCTGGCCAGACCATCCAAAGAAACAACACACATAAAGAAGAATTAAAGAAAAGAAATTGTTGCGTTGGCATGTTCTGGCGGGCCATGTCATGTGGCAACAGAGTGGGAACCCACCCTGATCCCTTGCATATTGTGACAAAGGCTACCTACAACGTAGCAACATGAGGTCACAGGAGTTGTTCAGCCGCATAGTTAATCTGTCGAGCTAGCAAATGGATATCTTACCCCACTCATGCATGAGACACATCCTCTAGATCTCCCCAAACGAGAAGAAGCTATTGGGATTGGCGCAGAGCCAAGACGTGGCATCTCGGATGACCTTTTATACAAAATCTGAAACTCATCCTGTGTCGAAACCACCACTCATATTACACCTTGTCACCATGACAGTTGCTTCCACCATCCAGTCCTTCGAGGCCTCCGTGCCTCAGAGTACCAAAGCCCCAGATATGCCATATTCCACACTTAGCAAGTCAATCCCATTTGCCAACCTGGATCAATACCAGTACTGGCATGCCGCTGCACCAATGCTCGGACGAATGCTAGCAAATGGAAACTACACCATCCACCAACAGTATGAATACATGTGTCTCTTCGCCCATGTCATAGTCCCAAAATTGGGCCCATTCCCCGGCGGTAGGGACACATACAAATGTCTGCTTGGTGGGACCGGCTCAGTAGAGCTCAGCCAGAACGTTCAAAAATTGGGGTTGACAACCCGAATTGCGTTCGAGCCTACAAGCTATATCGCTAGCACGGGGGTTGACCCGCTCAATCGGCACACGGTGCACGCCACCCTGGCTGAGTTGAGGACGATCGGGTCTGCCAGCATTGACATGGAGCTGCATCACATGCTCGTCAACGACCTGACTTTGACAGACCGCGAAGAAAGGCTCATGTCCCCGGAGGAGATTTTGAAAACAGCGTGGAAGACGCAGATTCTCCTTGCCTTAGATTTGACAACCAAAGGCATCACAGTCAAGGAGTATTTCTATCCAGCATTGAAGGCTGCCGTGACGGGTACAACCGTGGCGAAGCTGTGCTTCTCTGCGATCCGGAAAGTGGACAAGCAAGGATTTTTCGACGCACCAAGCAAAGCGATTGAGTCTTATATGCAAACCCAGAATCAAACAGACCTCTATTTCCTATCATGTGATCTTGTTGATCCAGCGGAAACTCGCTTCAAGCTGTACATCATGGAATTGGACATGAGACTGGCAAAGGTCGAGGAACACTGGACAATGGGCGGCGTGCTCACTGATGACGAGACAGTAATTGGTCTCAAGATGCTGCGTGAGTTGTGGGTGGAGTTCGGTATTATCGAAGGCATGCGGAAAGAGCCGGAGCGACCATCGCTCCCGGGAGACCCAGACACCATTGTGCCCTTCATTATGAATTATGAAATGAACCCTAGGGAGGCATTGCCCAAGCCCAAGTTCTACTTCCCTTTGGTTGGGATTTCCGAGCTGAAGATTGCGAATGTGCTCACTGCGTTCTTTGAGCGCTACGATATGCCTGAGCAGGCCGCAGTCTATCGCAACAATTTGCAGACATACTAGTAAGTTTATCCTCCAAAGCTGAACAAAACCATGAATTGTGGCTAACCCGCGCCATTTCACACCAGCCCTAGCAAGGATTTGGCTGTCGCAACGGATCACCAGGCATGGTTGTCCTTTTCATACACCAAGAAAAAGGGACCGTATCTCACCATGTACTACCATTAGTATAGTAACATACCAGTAACCAATTTACGTATAACGCAGAATATGATTGGCATGTTGAATTTGAATAGATCTCAGAAAAATCCCGTGAGAAACGAACCAAGATAATTGTAAAAGCTAAGAATATGTGTAGCTGATTCCGTTGGGGATGGTCGGCTCGACAACTGACTCGGAAATAAAGAATAGCATTTACCAATTTTATAGGTTTGACCACTAAGGTCACGAGCACTTATTGCACAATTATCCAGGAACTTATCAAAAAATATAACCGACTGTAATTCCTATTGTCTCACTAATTGATAACTTCGCTTTCAACTTAAGTGGCCTTTTGACCAGTCGCAAAAACAGCAGACCACTTCTGCGGCACCAAGCCAGTCGCTCCATAGGTTTGATCCAGGTGTCGCTGGAGCGCAGGAAGGATATCCTTCTCGTGCTCGTCCCTCTGCTCCTGGCTCCACCACTTGCTGACAATGATGGGAATCACCGGCTGTGCGATCTTGTACAAGTCATCGGTGCTTGTTTCAAATTGCTTCGTAACGGTCGTGACTTTGGCATTCTTGAATCCGGCCTCCTCGTACCTCGAGTGAACATAGTCCTCCGAGTCCCATCCGGGGTTCATGACTGACATGAACTCCTTGGTAGTTGGGAAAGGTAAATTTCCAGGGATAGTGGCAACTGCGGCTTCGAGAATGGCAAGCCACTCAGCTGCTACGGGTTAGAATTGCACTTTGGTGATGAGATAAATGGCAAAACCTACTTCGCTGCCAGGTTGAGATAGTCAGGGTTCCTCCTGGCTGGAGAATTCGCATAACCTCTGTCCAGGTACGTAAGCTTTCAGTTGCACATGTCTCCAATACACGTTGACCGACCTTTCATTGCAGCATAGGTATCCGGGAACGAGGTAAAGGCTAGGGAGAATTAAGAATCTCATCAATATCTGCACTCTAGAATGAATTTCGGAATGAACTTACCAAGGGCCGCGAACACGTGGGTATAGTGTCCACTAGGGAGCTCTGTGTTTTGCGCATCCACTACCTTGGCGGTTGAATTGTCCCAACCCTTTTCTAGAATCTTGCGCTTTACATGGCCGGTGAGCTCAGCCGAGATGTCACCACAAGTCAATTCCCAACTTCCCTGTGATCCGGAATCCAGTATGTCATGGAGGGTATCGGAGACAACACCTGTTCCGCAGGCGAGATCAAGGACTTTGAGGGGACGAAGACTAGACTCCTTAAGTCCCGAGAGGTTGATCAAATCCTCAGTATAATAGCGGGTGATTTTCTCCGCAATCATATAGGTCTCGAGGATCCCCGCGCCCGAATAAAGCTCTGTGAAGGTGGTGGCACGAGTCATTGTGAACTTAGATGTAATCAAACAAAGTGAGAAATATAATTTGGCACTTCAAAGGTAGGGATACAAGAGACTATGAGTTTATATCAAACTTTCATGACAGGAGCATGCACTTGCCCAACGAGACAATCACCACATCATATTTCGATCTAGATCAGATCTTGCGAGAATAAAAAAAAGTAAGGATAGCCGAACCAAAGGAAACCTAGAGTGATGCAAATCTTTGACATATCCAGCGCAGTTGTGCATACCTGTGCATTGCAGGCAGCAAGGAGTCACTAGACTGTGGGTCCCATACCACGTACATTAGTACATTGTCCGGAACATCATCTGCAGATTTGGAAAGGCAAAATGGCATGTGTGCTCCGGAAGTCGCATTGGATCAACGCCACTAGTGGTAAGGCCTGTCTTGCAGCGGAGTAATCTATCCTTGGAAGTGACGAAATTCCAGGACTTGCTTCCAGCCCTGGACAACTCGATGTCACTTGGGCCTTCTCTAGGTTGATATACTATGTCGGATACCCAATAACGTGAACGACCCTCTGAAGCATCTAGAAATACTCAGAAATGGACATGATCCACGCTTTTTCGTTTTCCTACGCGGAGACAGGATGTGCAGCTTTGCTGTTCCTTTTTGGGGCCATATTGTTATTTCGATTTCACACCAGTGACTGGTTCGTTTCCATAAACTCCCACTCGTGGGACATCTTTCAAAGCAAAGCAAAGCGTGAATTTGAAACCAATGCCCAAAATCTGATCAAAGATGCGCTACGAAAGGTTAGCTCAAGGACTCTGGCCGGCTGCGTAAAGACAAAACGAGCTGACATGCACAGGGACTGTCGGCGTTCCAATTGGTGACCAACATGGGGAACTACCTAATTCTATCAGACCGGTACGCCGAGGAGATGAGAAATGATGATAGGTTTAGCGCTTATGACGCGTTGAACAATGTATGTTTTCTTCTTTATCAAACACATCATGAGCCATAACCTGACTCGGTCACTTGCAGGTAATCCTGTTGGAACTCCCGGGCTTCGAGTCCATGTTCCAGGGCTCATTGCATAATCATGTCTCTCCTACTGCGATCCATGCTATGAACAGGGAGTTAGGTAAGTAAACGAGGTTCTCAAATATTTAATTTATGCATAACTAATCACGACACTGCAGTACAATTGACTCGCCCGCTCTCGGATGAAGCAGACCAATGCTTGCAAGCCCAATGGACCGATGACTCCGGTACGTCCGTATGCCCCAGGTAAAGAACGAGAGTGTATTTCTGTCTAACCCAACGAACTGCAGAATGGCACAATGTTTCCATTCACAACACTGTCTTGGCACTGGTAGCCCAAATGACCACGAGAGCATTTGTCGGCCCTGAGCTCTGCCGCAACCCTGAATGGCTTGATATTGCTATAAGCTTTACGATCAACCGTGCTATTGCCGTCCAGGCTATTCAGGCTTGGCCATGGATGTTGCAGCCAATTGTTCACTGGTTTTTACCTACTTGCAAGGCTGTACGCCGCCAGATCCAGCGAGCGAAAGATATTCTCATGCCAGTCCTAGAGCGAGAAAGACAGAATATTCTCAGCAAAGTCTCATCTAATGAGCGCATTTTTTCTACGTTGACATTCATTGATCAGTATGCTCGCGGTAGTCGGTATGATGCAACGATGGCTCAGCTGCGACTGACTGCTGTTTCGGTCTTAACCACTTCGGACTTGGTGGAGAAAGTACTGGCGAGAATTTGCGAACATCCAGAGCTCATTGAGCCGCTCCGCGAAGAAGCAATATCGGTCTTACAAAGTAGTGGCTTACACCACAAGTCCCTGCTCAAATTGACTTTGATGGAGAGCGTGATGAAGGAGAGCCAGCGGCTCGAACCTGCTACACTCAGTACGTTGACCTTTTTTTTTTTTTTTTCCTTTTTCTCATTGCAATTCTTCAAGTTAAGTGCTCATTGACTGACCGATTGGGCACTTTAGTATCCATGTTCCGCGTGGCCAAGAAAACAGTGACCTTACAGGATGGCACAACCATCCCTAAAGGTACCAGTCTTGCCTTTGCAAATGACCTTCGGCTGGATCCGACAATGTATCCTGATCCTGAGTCGTTTGATGGATATCGATTTGAAAAGATGAGGAAGATCCCGGAGCAGGCCAATCTTGTCCCGTTCACTAAGACCCGGACAAGCCATTTGGCTTTTGGTCATGGTAAAAATGCTTGTCCCGGGAGGTTTCTCTCATGCGATGAGGCTAAACTGATCCTATGCCATATTTTACTTAAGTACGATTTCAAACTTGTAGATGGATGCGGCCCGGATCTGCATATTCGAGGCATGTTCATCCAGAGAGATTCGGGAGGGACGATCGCGGTGAGACGACGTCAGGAGGAAATCACATTGTGATGATAGTTATACATGAGATTGATCAACGAATATATTGAAAAGACTTTGCCTTATACTCACCATCAGGACTGCTGGATTTGCAGTACTATTGATCTGTAGTGCCTTACTTCAGTTTTAATTATAATGCAATGGATATATATCTATACCCTTCATGTTTCTACAGTGAGGATTTTATTTTCATAGAAATTGCGTATAGATTTTGAAACGCAGATACTCGGGCTTATGACTTGTACTATGAGACTGGCTCTGACCAGCGTCACGCATTGCATGCATCGACTTCCGCCTTGGGCTTCTCCTTGTAATCGTGCAAGACCTGGTACTTGCACTCCAATGGAACATTGCGCGGGCTGTAGTTCGTTCCTTCCTGGACTGCTCTCATCGCAGATGAGAACTCCGCATAGACGTCACGGTGCACATTATAGCCAAAGATCCAGTCTGGCCGTGGGAACTTCATCATCGATGGGTTTTTCTCAATTGCCTCCCAATCTGGGTCGCGCATCTGACTATAAATCGCGTTTCCGCTCTCTTGGATAAGGCTGGTCCGCTGGTAGCGGATTTTCTCGACCACTTTAAGAGCGAGTTTCACCCTAGCCTTTCCAGCCAGCTCAAGGCAGACGGCCAAAGTCGCCGCATCCTCGACGGATTGACCACCTCCCTGGCCCGCAATAGGAGACATTGCATGTGCTGCATCGCCAATAACCATAACGCGTCCACCACGTGAGCTCCAGGTCTTCAGAGGATCACGAGAGATAATCTTGTAGTCGGCGAGTTTATCGTTGGGGGTGTGTCGCAGAACAGCGGCAATTTGAGGGTAGGCAGGCCAGTCCTTGAGGAGGATGAGAGCATCCTCGACGCGGGCCTCGGTAACGTTCTCCCAGGATTCGTCGGCCTTTTCGTGGTTCTAAGTCCCAATTTAGTTAGCTGTCACTGGTGTGTTTGGGTGTTTGGCCGTCGCTCAAGACATACTCTGTGCCAGACCTGCCAGATTACATTCTTCCCACGCTTTCCAGTTGCCAAAGTCAACCCCAAGCCTCCAGTCGTTATATACCGTCTCATTCGGTCATGTGTTCCTCGTTCCGCTAGGATCCACTGGGCCTTGGGATCGTCCGCTAGCAGTTCGGAGCTGAAGCATGACCGGAACGCGGCTATACCAGAGGGCTGGTGTGTTATCTTATATCCCAGCACATAGTCTCGTGTTTTGCTGTGCACCCCGTCTGCCCCAATGACACAGTCAGCCGCGATCCGTTGCTCGCCATTGACCGTCACCCCGGCTTCATTCTCGTTCTCCCAGTATTTGGTGACGGCAGAGCCGAATCGCATATCAATCTTTAGAGACCTAGCGTGGTCGTACAGGCCATTGACCAAAGTTCCACGATGGATGATCATACCCTCTCCCACGCCATACCCATCCATGGTATCCATAGCGTAAAGCTTTCCGGCAGGATCTAGAATCTCCATCGCAGCAACATCGTCGGATTGCGAGATCAGCTTGCGTAGGAGCTCGCCATTGTCCCAACTCCGCAGAACCTTAGTCGCATTGCTTCCCAAGGCGATGCTATCTCCTACTTCAGTCAACAAACTAGCTAATAACAATCCTGAGATCACAAAGCTTACCAAGCACTCTAACTTCGGGGCTTCTTTCAAGGCCAATCACTACATGACCCTTATAGTGACACTCGATAGCTGCGACTAAACCAGCGATTCCAAGACCAACAATGATCACTTGAATTCCACTCGAATGGGGTGCCGCAATGCCGTTGGGCCCAACACCGTTTGTGACTGTCATAGTAAAGTGTATGTATGATTGCAGCTGTGCTACCTTCCTGCCTCGAGCAAGTGCTCCTCAGCGAAATATAGAATTATTATTTCCCGCCACTTGCCCGCTTATTCAAGGTACGGAGTTCAGACCACTTCTACAAGGCGATCAGGGCCTGGATCAGACCGAGCCCGCATTTCTCGGCCTATTTGTCTGATGATCATGACTAAAATGATGCTCAAGCATGGCATTTGCATTCCCAAAGTGCATCCTGCGGTGTGTTAGCACAGTGGGGTTGCAGCTTACAGCCCTTTCGCCTTGGCACAGGGCGAATGAACGAGGGCCGGAAATTATATCCACTGTACCATTCATTCCCTCGCCTGCAATGTACAGTTGAGTAGGCAGCGAGGGGTACTTCATGTTTGAGAAAGCTGCAATGCATAGCTGCCAGAATAGCTTCCACTTGGGTTTCAACTAAGCCCAACCAAAAAGAGAATTCAGATGAGATAGTTGGCCACTGAACGAGGCAAGGATGTCAACTGCAGAACCGAATAATGAAAATATGAAAACATAGCTCACATGGACCATACACATAGGCCCCGTACAAGGTAGACCCGCACTGAAGCCAAGAGGCTCCGGACCGGCGGGAATGCGGACACCTCGGGGTGGCCACCAAGGGCCTCCAGGGCTAGCGTAAGGGGCTCTCTTCATCCCCACCCTGACGCCTCCCGACGCAATGGAGATGGCTCATGCCGATAATCACATGGTCTGGAAGGCAGTGGCGAAACAAGCATGCTACCTCGTATTTGTAGTGGTTCTTGGCAGTGTATTTCAACATCGAATCAACTTCATCTGACCATCTGACGGAGAAGAATGGGCTGGCGATTCGGCATGCAGATCTCAGCTCCACCACGTTGCAAATTCAAGCCAAGCGCCACTCGGATGATGTACGGAGCTCAAACCTGCTCGTCAACTTTCAAGTTCAGCTCCCGATCGCCAAGAAGTGATATTTTATGACCTAAATCTTACTGATCATGATCTTCGGCGCATGAGCTATCGATTCATGCTGATTGTCGATCCTGATCGACGATCTCACGCACAGTCTCAATAGACTAGTCAACATGCAGCAATGATGCATGATATGTGTGGCGCCGATGGCTGGGTTGTTTATTCAGACAAAGGGATGTGACGAGATCCAAAAAAAAGTTGGTTTTAATGTGGGATTTTGGAACATACTTCGACGGAGCACACCATGCAGCGTACACACTACAGCATATGCGGTCATTGCAGAAGCACAGTGGTACCTTACTGCTACACCGCACCCGTAGTCCATACATTTCGTCAAGTCATTATAAGCTTGGAGTAAAAACAATGTAGACAATTAATTGGCATCGCCCCTTTGGTCTGAAGATCTCAGTGATAATTCATGTACAACATACAACAATTGAAGCTGCGATGAGCACACAGACACGGAGGGATATGTAGCAAATATCAATATCACTTCCACGCGTTCAATTAAGTAACTCGCCCTGAATCTGGTATGATAGGCAAGCCACAGGGGTAGACATACACTATAGAGGTTCTAAGATAATCTCCTGCTCAGCGACCTTGAACCACGCCTCTCCTCGTTTCTGAGAATCCTTCTCACTTATAGCAGAGCTTGCTGGGGTCTTCAGCAAATAATGCTCTACAGTGTACGCAACCAGCACCTTGAGGATCGTATCTGCCAAGGCCTGCGCAATGCACTGACGAGGTCCAAAGCCAAATCGCCAAAAGCGATACCGAAAGCTAGCTCTGGATTCTTCAAGGAAGCGCTTGGGTCGGAAGCTCTGCTTGTCAGCACCCCATGCATCGTCCCAGATGTTCAACGCATTGGTGTCGACAACCATATAGGTCCCACTGGGAATGCGATACCCACCGACATCGCGATCGGTGGGCATTGATTGAGCATAGGTGTAGTTGGTGACTGGCTTCAGTCGTGCAGATTCATTGATGCAGCTCGCGAGAAGGGTCGAGTTACTGGCGATGTACTTGGCCCAGGATTCTGCGGATGTGTCCGACCGTGCTTGTGAAATCTCGTCTCTGAGCTCGCTTTGCATGTCAGGATTTTCCGCGAGAAATTGGGGGATCCAGGAAAAACTGCCAATTGTCACGTCGATGTTGGCAAAGAGCGCTTCGTCCAGAGTGTGCATCAGCTCGGTCGGCGTAATCTGCCCTTTTTCGACTGCCTGATACAAAGGAACAATAGCGCAAGCAGAGGCAGCATTGCCGTTTATGGCATCGTGATATGCTTGCCGATTGAAATTGGCCCAGCGAGAGTGGAAGTTGTGCAGCTTGTTCCTGATTGACGGTGAAAATATTTTACTGATTGAGAAAAGTGACAGTCCGCCCTTGAAGGCATATTGAAACACATCTGTTCGCAGCTCAGTGATGTGCAGAAGATCTTGTACCATCGATGGAGACAGTTCCCCATAGAGAAGATCACTGATGACCCAGAAGGGAAGAAGCTTCAAGTCCTCGGCGGGCTTAATTCGTAGTGTCTTCCTGCCCTCATATTGCTGATACAATTCGGAAAAATAACGAGTGATTCTTGCCTGAACAAATGGGACGTATGTGGTGGGTTTTTGGGTGAATGGTGGAGAGACTACAGCATGAACTCGTTTCCAGTGCCCTTGACTGATTAGACCAACACCATCTCCGACCAGATCACCCATGACCCATCCGCCATTGAGATTTGAGGCTTTGCGATGATTGCCCGAGTCTTTGAACACAGTCTTAATCTCATCCGCTCGAGTCAAGATGCTGTGCTTGGGTTTAGCATGAGGACTGCATTGAAGCCGAGGGAGACATACATTTCTGGCGTGAGGCCAACCCAGATCCGGTACACTGGGCCATACTTCTCGGCCCATTTACGAGAGACGTTCTCTCCCTCCAGAAATTTGATACTCCCACCACCATCTGGAAACCTGTAGGGGCAAGTTGGGATGGGTGCTTGGCCGTCTGCTGAATAAATCGGGTACCACCAGAGCAATAATCGCTACATGGTTACAAAAACAGATATCAGCAATATTCCATCAATGTATGTTGTATTCTTGTAGTATGACTGACGTTGATTATGTAGGACACTACTCGATTGGTCCATGTATCAGGTTGAAAGGCGTGCCACGCTGCGATCAGGATTGACACAAATGCCAACTGAGCCGTAAGAAAAATGTAACCCGGCATCATGTGGCTTTGGCGCTTGGAGAAGTGACTTCCCAAATAGAAGAATCTGGTTATAGATATTCCTTAAATCTGTAATCGGATGATGGAGCTGGAGAGCAATCTCATTGCCTAAGGTGCTAAGGTGGTATATCCAATGATGAGCACAGCTGACTCCAGCTTGCACAAATACGGCTGATGTGCTGGGGTGCTTGCGCCGAGTGGCCAAAATTTGAGATGTGTGGGTCCAATATTAAGCAGCAAGGACATGCCTGCAGGGTCGCATTGCGTTCATGTGTGCGATCTCTGGCGTGTTTATGCAAGGACTAGTGGGAATGGTTGCATGTCTAGCCAAGATACAAGAAATCACCGACGGTCAGGTTTGCCTTGGCAACTATATCGGCATTCTTTGCGGCTGACTGGACATTCTTGGCCATTCCAGCGGAGGCATTGGCAGAAGTCGTGGCTTTAAATGATGCCACCACATGGAGTGCAAAGGAATCGCATTCTCCGCGTATCAATTGGCATGAAGTAGCCCTTATGCTTAAGGGCGACCTTAAATTTACCCTCGGAATTGATCTTCCTTCACCATCGCCATGTGTTCTTATCATGATCGTCACACTATCTCTATCTCTTTGGACGAAGAAGTCGAAGCAATATGCACCGAAAGCGGGAAGTCTTGCTTTCGTCCCTATTACCTCAAGGCATCGTGTGCCCTATTTCTCGCCAGGAGCTCAGAAACACAAACAACCACATTTGCTGTTGTCGAACAACTGGTAGCCCCTCCAAGCGAGCAGTGCTTGAAAAAAGTATCTCCACTGCCACATTTAGAGACTTGGGAGATATCAGAAAGTCTGGATAGTCACCTTGAAAATGCAGCTAAGGAGAAATATCGAGAGCCTTTGTCAGAAACAAAGGTTTCGACGGTTCTTGTCATCAGGGCTCAAGGCCAACCAAATGCCGATCCCATCCCTGTAAGTAAATATCCGCCGTGTCCATCATACCAGACACTAATGATGTGTTAGTTACCCTTCCAATCCAACACGGTGATTGTGCTGGATTGCAGTATATCACCTATCCAAGTATTTATGGAGTATTCGAAGACCTCTCTCACAATCAACCAAGCCTGGTCACAATTAACATCAATGGGTTACATTCTGAGGCAGCTTGTTCTGAGGCCAGGAATATCTATGAAGGAAGTAGATTTCCTAGGCTCGCATAGTACCAAATTGCTTCGGCAATGGAATGATCCTTATGCACTGGCACGACCAGACGTTTGCATCCACACCTTGATTCTTGGGCACTCCGATAGCCAACCCAGTTCCGAAGCTGTGTGCGCTTGGGATGGCTCCATTACGTACTCCGAGCTTGATCAATTCTCGCTGGCCATTGGTCACCAATTAGTGTCCCTTGGTATTGGCCCAGAGTCCGTGGTGCCCCTGTGCTTTGAGAAGTCAAAATGGACGGTGGTCGCCATCCTGGGAGTACTAAGAGCTGGAGGAGCTTTTGTTTTGCTTGATCCGTCTCATCCAATCCCTCGACTGGCCGAGATCTGCTCAGAAGTGCAGGCAAAAGTCGTCCTTGCCTCAGATTCATTGCAAGAAACAGCTAGCCAACTGGGTGCGCAACCCATCACCGTCCCCGACATAATCCAAAATCGTATTCACACCTCCATGGCTGCTTTGAAATCATCTGTGAAGCCCACTAATGCTGCATATGTGGCTTTTACGTCTGGATCCACGGGAAAACCCAAAGGGATTGTCATCGAGCACCAGTGTTTCTCTGCGAATACCTTGGCTCAGAATGCGGTCCAAAATATTAACAGCAGGACACGGGCATTTCAATTTGCTTCCTATGGATTTGATAGCAGCATTCTCGAAACGCTCATGCCTTTGGTAGCGGGTGGCTGCGTCTGCATACCCTCGGAACAGCAGCGATTGAATGGCCTGGCAGACGCTATCCGGGGGCTCCGGGCCAACTGGCTAGAATTGACTCCATCTGTCGCTCGGTTCATCAACCCTGAAGATGTACCGGATGTCAAATCCGCGCTGCTTGTTGGAGAGCCCATGTCCCAGGATCACATAACACAATGGTCGGGGTCAGGGAAGGTGCAACTACTCAACGCGTATGGCCCAGCCGAGTGCAGCGTTTTGACCACCGTCCAGCCCCATGTACGATTAGACGACCCCCAAAATATCGGTCGCTCATACAGCAGTCATTGCTGGATTGTCAATCCTCATGATCATAACCAGCTAGAGCCCCTGGGCGCTGTGGGCGAATTACTCATCAGCGGACCGATTGTGGCGCGCGGGTATCTCAATCAGCCCCACCAGAAATCCTTCGTCTCCAATCCTCGTTGGGCGAAACGATTCGGCATTCCTTTGGGTGAACGCTTTTACAAAACTGGCGATCTTGCTCGATATAACCTCGAAGATGGAACCCTCATATATGTGGGCCGCAAAGACAGGGAGGTGAAGATCCATGGGCAGCGTGTCAACCTCCAAGAAATCGAGCATCAGGCATCCCAATTCCAGAAAGGGTTATTGGCTGTGGCTGATGTTGTTCCCGTCAATGGTAGCACTGTAGGGAAGCTCCTTGCGTTGTTTATCGCAACCTCAGGTGTAGAGGATGGCACCTGCAGCACGAAGGAGAGCGTTGTTGTCCCCTTGACCGATACGCTCCGCGATTTGGGGACAGCCACCAAGCACTGGCTTCACGAGTCTTTACCATCATACATGGTCCCAACCAAATATATTTTCATTGATCGCTTTCCTTTAACGAGAACAGGAAAGCTAGATCGACGGGCCTTGGTCGATCTTGGAGCATCCAGTCATTCGTCATCACTGTCATCTGAAGAGGATCCTTCGAACCAACGTGATACAGAGGATGCCAAGCTTGATCCGGAGCTGCCTGCCAAGGTGAAAACCTTGTGCGCAGTGTTTGCTGAAGTTCTGGGGTGTGTGGGCACAAACATTGGCCCAGAAGATGGTTTCTACGACATAGGAGGAAATTCATTAGCCGCCATCGAGCTCGTTGCCCGTGCACGCAAGTGTGGGCTGGACCTCACAGTGGCGGATGTTATTCGCCTTCAAAATCCCCGTGCAATCGCGCGATGTACTGTGGAAAGCAGAGAGGTTGTCGAGGTTCCTCCATTCTCTCTTCTCGCGGATACTGAACAGAGCATCATGACCGCTGTTGCACAGTGTGGCATCGAGACCAATATGATTGAAGACATTTACCCATGTACTCCCTTACAAGAAGGCCTCATGTATCTGTCCACTAAGTCTCCTGGCTCTTTCATGGCTTCGTACGGGTTCTCGTTGGCTCCTTCCACGAACCTGGATCGGGTCCGAGCTGCATGGGAACAGCTTTGGATAGCACATCCCATTCTGCGCACGCGAATCATCCAACTTGACGATGGCCAAATGCTTCAGGTCGTCATTAAGTCTATCCCCTCTAAGATGCAGATGTCGATGGGTGATTGCGACGATTGCATGAAGTTGGGAAGCCCCCTTGCGCGTGTCACATTCCGTCCACAACAATCTTCCAGTGAGGCTGTGTCTGACATAGTCCTTCTGACCATGCACCACGCCCTTTTTGATGGATGGTCCTATTTGCAGCTGCTTGAGGATTTACAGGTCATATATACTGGAAGTCCATTACCATCCCGGCCTCCTTTCAATCATGTCATCAACTACATCGCCAAATTGAATATCGAAGACGGTCGTTCGTTCTGGTCTCATGAATTTACTGAACTTCGAGCAAGCGTTTTTCCAGCCTCTTCCCGACAGTCACCTGCCTCGCCAGAATGGCTAGTGAGGAACCAGCAAATTTCTATTGCCGAGTCGGATGTGAACTGGACACTCGCCAACAGGATCAAACTAGCGTGGGCTTTAGTTGTCTCGTCTCAGACACAGTCCAATGATGTTGTATACGGCTTGACAGTTTCAGGCCGGAACGCTCCAATTCCAGAAATTGATCGCATCGCTGGGCCAACTTTCGCCACTTTTCCATTCCGCACACAGCTTCAGTCAGAAGTGTCTGTGGAGGACGCTTTAATGCAACTACGAAAACACGATGTTTCTATCATGCCATTTGAACATACTGGTCTCAAGCGTATTGCTGAGTCAAGTTCAGAGGCGGCGCTGGCTTGTGGCTTCCGGAATCTCCTCACAATTAGGTTGCAGTCCCTTGAGAGCCCTTCGGACATCTTGATTGATTTACCCGATCAAGTGGATCAAGACCAGAAGTTTGCATCGTACCCTCTCTCAGTTGTTGTTCAACAGCGTGACACTGTGCTGGAGGCCAAGGCCATCTTTAATGCCCATATCCTGAACCCCTCCAAGGCCGAGGCGCTCCTAGAGCAGTTCGGTCTGTTGTTACAGCGTATTCTTCAAGAGCCCGGTGCGAAGATAAAAGATCTGCAAGACCAGATCTCTCCTGAGTGGCAGCAACTGGCGGCCATAAATAGAAAGGAGTTGACGCAGCCAGAATGCCTCCACGATGTCATCCAAAAATTCAGCATCAGCCAACCAAAATCAGAGGCCGTCTGTGCATGGGATGGCTCTCTAACGTACGAAGAATTTGTCACTCAAGGGCGCAAATTGGCAAGCCATCTACAATCGCTTGGATCCGGGCCTGGTGCAGTCATCGGTATCTGCGTGGAACGGTCGAAATGGTTTCCCGTTTCCATTCTGGGCGTCTTGATGTCTGGAGCCGCAATGGTTTTATTGGAGCCCAATTTCCCCGTACAACGTTTACAGCACATCTTGCGAGATGCCAGTGCGCGAATGGTGATCTGCTCTCCTGTATACCAAGAAAGGTGCACGAGCCTAGTCGATCAGGTAGTGACTCTGGGACCCGATATGACAATGGCGGATTCTGATACCTGGTCTCCGCCATCTATTGCTCCAGATGACCCAATGTATGTGGCATTCACGTCCGGATCGACTGGTTCCCCGAAGGGTGTCGTGATCGAGCATGGAATGGTATATTCGATGCTCCAGGCTCATAAAGACGTCATCGGCGCATCGATTTCTTCCCGGGGTCTGGCTTTCGCCTCGCCAGCGTTTGACATTTGTCTTGCTGAGATTGTATTCATGCTCGGTGTAGGAGGCTGCGTCTGTGTGCCGTCTGAAACGCAACGCATGAACAACTTGGCGAAAACCATGACAACCATGAAGATCAATCTCGCTATGCTGACCCCATCAGTGGCACGAACTCTTTCGCCAAACACGATTCCAAGTCTCCAAACCCTGATTCTTGGAGGGGAGCCACCATCAGCTTCAGATCTAGCGACATGGGCTTCACGGGTCCAACTGCATCAATCTTATGGACCGGCCGAATGCGCTATGTATACGACCACCACAGGGCCATTGAGTCCGACTTCGGACCTGGGCAATGTTGGATCCTCTCCGAATGCGTCTTGCTGGATCGTTGATCAGGATAACCACGATGAGCTCTTACCTGTAGGCTCAGTGGGAGAATTACTGATCGGCGGACCTATCGTCGGAAGAGGTTATATCAAACGACCGGAAGAGACCGCGGCAGCCTTTATTCGTGATCCTGTTTGGAGCGAAAAATTTCCTTTATTGCGAGGCCAACTGTACAAAACCGGAGATCTTGCCATCTTGAACTCGGATGGGTCTTTGACCTTAATCGGCCGAAAGGATACCCAGGTAAAGCTTAATGGCCAACGGATCGAGCTCCACGAGATTGAGCATTGTGCCGAGAAATATCAACATGGGACCGCAGTGATTGCAGAATTGATCAAACCCCAAGGCAACCAAAGACCCAGGCTGGTCATGTTTGTCTATGATCCTAAGACGGTAGAAACGACGGTGAACATTACGTCCGCTTTATGTGATCATCAAGAGTTCTTCCTTCCACCTTCACCAATCAATCAATCTTATCTTGATGGTGTGAAACATCATCTCATTCAACACCTTCCGCCGTACATGGTGCCGTCTCTATTCCTTGCGCTCTCACGCCTACCGCTTAGTCCAAGCGGCAAGGCCGACCGCAAGACACTGCGTCAGACTGCATCGAATCTAGGAAGAGAGACATTGGAGATGTATTTGAACAACTCGACTGCAGAGAAGAGAGAACCAATTACTGAACAAGAGCGATTCGTCCGTGCAAACTTTGCCACGGCCTTGTCATTACATGAAGAGGCCATTGGCGTGGACGACAGCTTCTTCGCCCTTGGAGGTGATTCCATCACTGCCATGCGGGTACTCACTCTTTGCCGGAAAAGAAATATGGCCATCTCCATGCAAGACTTCCTTTCACACAACACTGTATCTTTGTTTTGCACACACGTTGTTGTGATTCAGGATCAGCCAATTGATGCGAAACGCCAAAAGGTCATGACATCTCAAGAGACGGTCCGGACGGAAGATTATTTCGTCCAATTCGAGCGCATCGGTTACGAGCTGGAAATGGTCCGATCTCGTTTGAATCTACTGGGGTCAGATTCCATTGAGGATATTTATCCTTGCTCTGACGCGCACAATGGAATATTGGAGCTCTATACCCCTGAGTACACAAGCACCGCTATATTTGAGATTCAGCCAAAGGGATCGGTGACTGCAACCCAGCTGAGCAACGCTTGGGGTCAACTGGTGCACCGCCATGCTGCTTTGCGAACGGTTCTCCTGAGTGAGCCAAGCTTCCGCTCAGGTTATATTCAAGTGGTCCTCAACAAGGGACCAGACCAGGTCTCTGTTCTTCCTCGAAGCAAGAATGCCCTTTCGGAATTGAGAAGGCTCCAGCCGGTTCAATCTTGGGGTTTGTCGCCACCACATCGGTTAATCATCTGTGAGGATCATTCCGGGGCAGTCTTCATGAGGCTGGAGACGGGCTGTGCGCTGATTGACGCCTTTTCCATGTCAATCCTACTAGAATCACTTTCTCTTGTGCTGCTGGGCCAGCCTTTGCCCGAGCCAGGGGTCTCATATCGGCAATACCTGTCCCATTTGCGCGGTCAGTCAACTGCGAAAACACTGCAATACTGGAAACACGCGCTTTATGGCGCTTACCCTTCCAACCTGCCCAAATTTCAAGTTAAACGAGACTTGCAAATCACATCCCCCTTGACTGAGTCTCGCTCGCAAACCCGCTGTTTGCCAATTGCGCAAGCGAGAAGTCTGGACTCCTTCTGGCGCTCTAATAATTTGACTATCACCAATATTTTCCAGCTAGCATGGGCCTTGACTCTCATCCATTACACCAAGTCCCGGGATGTCTCATTTGGTACCATTACCTCTGGGCGTGATAGCCCCCAATTGGAAGTGTGGAACATTGTCGGCTCATTGTTCAACATCCTTCCGTGCCGAATGGCCATCGATTCCAAAAGGTCGGTATTGGACACTCTGCGACAGAACCAAGAGGACATACAGCGTCGAAATGACCACCAGCATTGTTCGATGCCAGACATAATCCGCAAATCAGGCGTACGAGGCTTAGGCAAGGATCAGCGGCTGTTCAATACAGTTCTGACAGTTCAGAACCCGTTCTCGACCCAACCCTCCTCAAGCGAGGATGGAAAGGAGGCGATCGAGATCAAACTCATAGAATTAGACGATGCCACCGAGGTAAGCACTGTCAAAATCACTACCCAGATATATAAACCACCTACTGACCACTCGTTTAGTATGACTTCTGCGTGGCCGTACTCCCCTCCCCCTCTCACCTCCAGGTGGAACTACGCTACTGGTCCTCGACTGCGTCTGAAGAGTATGCGTCGGAAATTCTAGATTGTCTATTCAGTCAACTAGAGCAAATTGTGCATCATGCGACCGAGCCATTGAGCACCATCACGAGCATTGATTGATATGAATAAACACACCACAGCAGGACGTCACAGGCCTGTGATTATTGACCTGGCACAAGTAAGTAAATAGGCCAGCGTATACCGGGAGCTTTTATTTTTTGGTTATTTAATTTGGGCAATATTGGATATTTCCGTGTTTTGATTCTTTTTCATATAAAAATTGAGCAACCATTCTAGAACCATACAAACCAAGATGAAATTTGATCATATATTCTACTAGCTACAGTACTGCCCTAGACTTAATGATGGATTCATTGATTTAGTGCAGAGGACTGACGAGAATTGTCCAAGCGTAAGCCTGTGATTGGTGCTCCAAGCATCAGATTCCAAGGCAATATCATATCCTAGAATTGGTCTAAAATGATAGAAGACAACAAGAAGACAACACATAGACGGCCATCGACATCATGGCCGATGGATGAAACGCCATTCACACCCGTTTTCCATACCCGAACGCGGTTCTAAGACTTCCAACTCAAGATTCACGACGAATCCGAGAGAGGCCATCGCGGAAAGGAAGATTTCAAAAAGAATCCATGTACACAAAAGAAAAGGGAAAAAAAAGGTAGATAAAAAGGAAAGGCACAGTTTAAGGGCATCAGTCCGGGCGAGTACCGCCGAAAATCAAAAGACAAAAATATCGTTGCCCCATAGTCGCTATGCCATCGCAGGAGAAAATAAACGGAAATTACATGTCCATCAACAGTCAATCTCCCTCCGAGACATTATTTGGTGGAATTGCTTCGATGCAAGATCTGTACATTGGTGGCACTGGTACCACTGCCGACCGATCGTCGTCGCGGGCGAATCTCACTGCCGCTTCCGCTCCGTCGCCTCCGGCCACCGTTGCGAATAGAGCCTCGGCGTCGTGTCTGGAGCAAACGGACGTTTTCACGTTAGAATCACGCTGGCTATACAAGGGCGGACGTGGTCTCTTAGCAAAGACAAATACGAAAATAGGGCAACAGGGCCAGAGAAAAAAGAAATAGGTCGCAAAGGAATGCACGTATCTGGGCAGCAGAGCAGCACGGGTCAGAGATGCATGGGACGTACCGAATTAGGGGTGCCCTCCCTGCTGGGTCGTTCTTTGGCAGCCTCCGATTCCTCCGTCAATTTCAACGAGTTCAACCGCTTTTGGCTCTCGTGAGTCATGGCCTCTACCTCATCGATCGGCTCAGGCACGTCAAGCGCGGGGGTGGGGGTGGAGGAATGCCATTTTGGCGATCTTTAGCCTGTTGTTCGATCATGTCCCATCGATCAGTGCGAGTCTTCTCGCGTTGATCTGCGTTGTTCTGGTGCTCTGTGTAATCATGCGAGCATTCATCGAAAAGTTGCGGGTTGATTTCCATAAACATCTTCATGGCGTTGTATACCATGCTATGGATCGTACTAGGTATGAAAGTCAGCTTAGTGCTATTTAAATTGAAATCATACTCAAATCAAACTCACCGGTTCCAGTGTCCCTTTGAGTTCTCGTAAAGGGGCGCGAACATGATCGGGAGGATTGTCTCCACATTGTCGCTCACAAGGTTGCAGAAGTACTCGTTGTTCCAGAAGTACAAAGCACGCTCAGCGACCTGTTGCCCCAAGGTAGTTTAGTTATTGAACACTTAAGTTGGAATCATTTGCATCACACGCACCTGGAAATGAGGACTGGCAACAGACTTGGCCAACTGATTGAACAAAGGCTCCTGGACTTTAGCAAACTCGCCGGGATCCATTACCTCGAAAATATCTTCGACCTCATTCAGGTACATAACCTCCTTGGTGCTGTTTGTCTTGGGCCAGAAGCGCAGTAAGCCGAGGACGACCTAGAGATAGCGTTCAGTACTTGGTGGTGAGATGGGGAGAAGGAACCAAGGCTTACATCTTCCGTCAATGTAGAGTCCTTCTCCAAGAATTGCACGATGCAGTAGGCAAGTTGCGGGTGATACATGCTAAGACTCTTCACCTTATGCATGGGGAGGAGTACTCGGGTCAAGAAGAGTTTGTGCTCCTCCTTTAGCGGCAAGGCGAATCCGTTGATAATGGAACCCAAGATTTCGAGCAACTCAGCAATACCATTATGGCGCTCTGTTTCGTACATGAACTGGAAAAAGACGTTGTTGATAGATCGGCGAATGTATGACCGCAGGTTCAAGAACTTTCCATATATGCGGTGCAGAGTTGTCTTGAGGAAATCACGTTCCCGAGGATCTTCCGAGTCAAAGAGGTCCAGCAACTAGATAAGGCATTAGCTTGCATTGATCATGAAGAACATAAAACAGTATACAAACCGAAAGCACGAATTGATGGTCAATGAACCCCTTCGCAATGTTCGTGTTGAAGTCCTGGCTTTCGATGAACCTCAAGAAAAATTCATATACGACCTGAATATGAGGCCAAGCGACTTCCAAGACGGGCTCATCCTCCTCCGGGTCAAAGGCTTCGCCTTGGGGCGTCATAGGAGGAGGAATAGGGCGGAACAAGTTCTTGGCAAACATCTCTACCACGCGGGGGTACATGGGTTCTGTGATCACCGACCGATTGTTGGCAACGTAGTCTAAAAGCTCGTGCAGCGCCAGCCTCTTGATCTCCTTGGATTTCATATCAGCTGTCGGGTCATTGAAATCGAAGATGATATTGCACTGGTCGATCTTTTGCATGAACAAATCTTGGCGCCGATTGGGAGGCACCTCGTGGAAGCCCGGCAGTTTCTCCAACTCTCTCTGGCGCTGGTCGGAGATGTCGAATCGTGACGAATGCTGACGCTTGGGTGTTCGGATTCCTTCCGACATGTCCTTCGGTGTTGTCTGCAAGCGGTCGAATACATGGGACTTTCTGGGAGGTGCGAGATCTCCAGGCATCGTTTCGGCGGCACCGGGAGGAGGGACATGCTGTATAACCCAACGACTATTAGCAACTTCAAAGGGTCACAAAATTGTATAACAAGTGAACTTACCGGTGCGCTCGGGCTGATGATGACACTGGGGGCCGTCGGCTGGCCTTGTCTAGTTGGAGTTCCCGGTCCATTGCTTAAGGGCTGGCCTGCGATGCCCGGTTGGGGTATATAGTGTTGGACCGGGGTGCCCGGGTGAGGTGCGCCCGCGGAAGGGGTACCAGCGGGGGATGCATTGTCCGGAGATTTGTTTCGTGGATCGTTGAGAGATGTTGTGGAGGATGTGGGTGTACCTTGGTTGGGTGAACTAGACTGCTGTGCGTTGGAAATGCCAAGGGATTGGTTTTGCGAAGAGTTGGTGTCTTTCTTTTTTGAGGACTTGTTGTCTTTTGCCCGCGACAACTGGTCGTGCTAAGAGTGAGACCAACAAGGTTAGTCTTAGTTGTATATTGAGTAAGGAGTCCCACCCCGACCAAATGACGAAGGGGAAATATGGATGGAAGTAGTCGTGCGATGAGGTGCAGGTGAGCAAGGTACGTGGGTAACTCACTACTCTCTGTCTGAAGCCCTTCATTTTGTCGACTGTGTAGATAGCCACATGTACTCGGCTAAGTTTGTTGGTGCCAGTGCAGCCAGGCGCCACACTCTAGCCAGAGTAATTCGAGGGGACGTAACGGAGACAGTCGCTTGGGCTAGCCACAAGGAGGGGGTGGTAGTGTTTGGGTCGACCTAAAAGGAGTAACTCGTGAGCGGCCCGAGTCATACAGCATGTAAGATTGGTATTGTCGAGGGACATTGGATTGCCCTGCTGTTGTCATATCCTTGCAATGCCTGAAAGCAAAGCTGAGTTTCAATGGCAATAGCATCAGGCGTTCCAAACAGGGTGCGCAGCACGCGCACCGGGGCAGAGACGGATTGGTGCTGGGAAGAAAGAGCCAATACAGGCACATGCGAGTCGGACACCGTATCAAACATACCTGTATAGCTGTGGCTTGGACAATTGACGGGTCGAGGGGAAGGCTGCCTGAAGAGAGCAGGTGTTATGGGCCGTACTTGGTCGGCGCTGGAGGATCTCCGTGTCGCTTAGTGGCAGGCTGGGAGCGGGGGATTTGGGAGCACCGGAGGGACAAGCACTCAGGTCGCGGCCCACGGCGAAAGCACAAAAAACACGATCTCGATGGCAGGACACAAGATAGCCGGTGTACAAGCGAGCAAACAAAGATGATGGCGTTGGGTTGTGGGGAGAAGGGAGGGAAGTGGATTGTTGTTGAGGTGTAGGGAAAGGCGGGCTGGTTCTCCTGGCTGCGATGGTGATGGGAGGGGGACCACACCCCAAGTACTATGTGGCAGGCTCTACTTCTTTTTAAACTGAACGAGGCCTCTTGATGTTCTGATCTAAGATAAATTTACTCCATAGCTATGTTATTTTCCCTTTTCTTCTCCTCACACGACTTTACTATGCCTTTCCCGCTTGTTTCAAAGTCTGCTTATGTTATTCTGCACGTGACCATCAGGGGCGACTCTAATTTCAGGCACAGACAACGTCACCAAGTGCACACTCACAAGGTAAGGAAGGGGTATTTGCTTCCAACGTTGTTTCCTGGGAAATTGGTGACGCAGTCTCTCGCCAGTATTCAGATCGTTTTCAACTTCGAGAACAACTGGAAATATTAGAGATAGACAGGTCCGTGCCTTGACCCACACCTGGGCACTACTTAGGTACGATGTATATACGTACAACGTACAAAGTCGAATCGCAGGAGAAGATTGAATTCTGTTCTATAAATCACTTGGTTTTGAAATAGACTCATGAAGTTCTGGTCGGGTACTAGGGGGTTTATATCATGATGCAATAGTGTAGCGCTCGGCTAAGAATATCGGGAATGTGTGAAAATATATACACACGTTGCAGCGTTTCTTGAATATGTTTGCCAGTAAATCCAGATAATTTTGGCTATACTATACATAAAGCTTGTCATAATGGTACGTGGGTATCTTAAGCACTATATAACCCTTGAACGTAGTCAAAGATCCAATCAATTTTGGCTCAGACATGAAGTGATATAAGTTGTTTTTGCAAGGGCTGAGACTGATGCTTGGCCAATATTCGTCTTGTTTTCAAGCTTCAGTGTGAGATTGGCATCAATGTGCCTGCTGAAGTGGGTTGCTGCATATATGGTAGACCGTTCTAGATCCAAGATACGTATGTCATCATCGGGGACGAAATCGGCAACAAATGTGGTTCGGTATATTTGATCGACTGCTGAAACGCTGGATCTAACGTGCTTATTATCAATTGGGCCCGTAGAATCCCACTGAGACATCTGGACCCATGTTTAGCGACTCTCAGCCTTCATCAAATCTGTGAAGAAATATTGAGCCGACAATGGGGATGGACCGAACAAATGGACAGCGACCACTTTATCTGGGATGATATTGTTGTCAGCATGAAATCTGGCGTAGTCCCCACCATTTGAGTGACCTTCATTGCTTGATCAAGGCTCATGGCAAAGCTCATATGTCGACACGAGTAGCAACTGCATTGGTATGTTGTATAGAAAGAGGAAGCTAATAGGATCATCGCTTCCGGTCTCCTCGCCAGCCTCCGCAAAGAGAGTAAGTTGTTAGCTTCGTGCATGTCTTAGAAAGGTGTTCTCAATGATTTCTATGAGACACCAATTCCTTCAACGAGACTTCGCTCACTTTTGTTGTCTGTGATAGTCACCTGGCCGTCCCCGTTCGAGGTGATGAGTCAGCAAACTCGGGCGTGGACAACTGCACCTAGGTGGGCACACTAACCGCTTGTGGAATGTAGACTCGATTCTTTCCTTAAACCGAGGAGATATCGCAAGGAGCCTGGCATTAGGTGATGAGAATGAAAAATATATGATCTTGGAGAAATCATTGTATCGAGTCCAGAAGATCCGAGCAAAGTGGCAGCTTTGCCTTTGATCGCACTTGCGCAATCCCAACCGAGAGCGAACCAACAACAATTACAACCAACAGCCATTGTGCTTTGAATCTGGCGTGACTTATATTTCAAAACGACTGTTCATAGGCTCCAAAATCTTGATCATAAATCGACCATCATGGATGACCAGCGGGGGTCCAGAACAGCCCCCTTCTATACGGTGCCATCCCGTCGCCTCATCAGCGTTGAGCACCCTGCCGTGGTCCGCAATGTTGACAAGGCGATTGAAACTTTACAAGGCGATACAGGAATCAAAACAGTGAGATACCATACCTTTTGGAACACAAAATGATCATATACTGATATATCCCAGCTTCTGGATCCGGCCAAGGCCGACACACGAGCTAATCTGGTGCTGCGGCCGGAAGATGTCATGGCGCGAGCAGTTCAGTCAACGAGCGTTCAGTCAAACAACGTTCTGCTCAAAGTCATTGTTCCTAAGCGAACAGGACGGAAGCGTAAAAGAGGATCGAATGAGCCTTTTACAGATGAACCAAAGTCAGATGCGAATGAGCCGCCTCCGCGACGGACCGCGAAGGATCTCTTGCGCAGCCTGAGTGACAATTCGTCCAATTATCAGATTGAGATAGTCGGCAGAGTTGAGCGTACACATGTATTCCGAGGTACATTTGCCACTCTTTTCTTGATCTATTGCCATTTGCTTAATGTTTACTACCAGGAATCCCGGATTTCGTGTTCTCGACTACAGCGAGTTCCTTCACGAATCGATTCCGAGACCAAATTATACCATTTGACTGTGAGATCACCTGGCATTGAGTTCGGCAAATACCCTATTAACAGACCAACAGTTGAAAAAATTAAAAAATTTGACATCGACATGGGGAAAGGCGCCGCCCTGAACGCTGATCTCATCCCGCCGCCATCATTTAGCCACGGCGACGTCCCATTCCACTACCTGTAAGTTGACGGCTGCCAGAAATGCGAGCCTGGGATCACCAGACAATTAACCAATCCTGTCCAGCTACCGTCAAAATCCTACAGTGAAAAAAGCAATCGGCCGCTCCGGCGAGCTCGAAACAGTAAACACACAAACCGCCAACAGAATTCTAACCCACTTAGTTCCGTACGACATCCCTCAAGTCCCAAGCGAACCACGCCCGAACCTAGTGCCAATCAGCGCACTGGACAAAGGCATGCAGCAAACGATCGAAACTCTAAAAGCCCTATACGAAACACAACCTGCGTGGACACGGCGCGGACTGCGCAACAATCTAACAAACGACGACGACCGGCTAAATCTCCGCCACGCCGTGCCGTATGTCGGGTATATTTTCCGATCCGGGCCATGGCGCGACGCGATCATCAAGCTAGGTGTTGATCCGCGGACCTCAGCAGAGTACCGACACTATCAAACCTTCATGTTCCGGCTTCTAGCACGGGAAGCAGAACTAGCGCGGGATGGAGCCGGCGGGCGACGACACAACGTGCCACGGCCGACAGATACGCGAATCACCGCGGACGAAGAAGACACGAACGTCCCGGCGACTGGGCACATCTTCACGGGAAAGCAGCCGTTTGCGCAAGACGGGCGGATCTGGATGGTTGGCGATATCCAGGACCCTCAGATCAAAGCAGATTTGTACCCCGAAGATCCGGGGGAGGGATTTTTGCGAAGCGAGTGCGAGATAATCACAGATGGGTGGTTTGGGAACGGAACGCTTGCAAAGGCGAAGACGGTGATGCGACATAAGATCCAGGCGTTGATGGAGGGGCGGGAGCCGGTGGATGAGGACTATGTGCGGGTGATGCAGTTGCCTGCGCATGCGCGGTCGGAGGCTGATTTCCCGCTTTTCACGCTTGACCCGGAGGTTGCGACGCAGAAGGAGATTACGCTTGCTACGGAAATTCGGTCGATCATTCGGAGTTCGCCGATGTGGAGGAGGTTGGCGGCGAATGCTGGGTTGATTCGAAAGGAGATGGGTGAGGGGAGGGTGAAAGGGAAGGGGAGACAGTCTTTGAAGGGGAAGAGCGTGGAAGTTGAAGAGCCGGGACCAGAGCCAGAACCCGAGAAGATCGAAGAGCAGAGCGAGGGTGAGGAGGAGGAGATCGAACGAAGGGAGATGCTTGCTGCTCAGGTTGCGGCCGCTGCTGCGGCAAGAGATGCAGATGAAGAAATTGGCGATGAGAGCGACAACATGGAAGAGGAGGATGATGAAGACGAGGACGAGGAAGAGTGATACTGAATCCAAGCCTACTCGAGTGTTTCGTATATGTATTGGAATCAAGGCCATCTTACAACAAGATACTCATTGGAATAATCATTTTAATCATTACTATGGCTCAGAAAGCGTACATCGTAAAGCATCAGACATGACAATTGCAAAAACTCATCAATTAGGCGGGGATATCAAAAGAAAGTCAACCCGAGTGGTCACCATAGTGATGCAAAAAGAGATACACATAAGTCGTAGCAAACGTTATACCAAAAAGCCATAAGCTGAACACCAATGTTCAACGGACAAAACCAAGCACTATAATAGACAAACACCAACCAACCAAGCAAATAGGTATTGGGGCCAAACCAAGGCCAAAGAACCACGACACCAAATCAGATGCAGATGCAAGAAGAGATAACGAATCAAACAGCAGGCTTCGCGTTTTCACAAGCATCCTCTTGCTGTTGGTCATCAGACCCAGCAGCAACCGGAATAATAGTCTCCAAAACAGAAGCAATCGAGGTAGTGATGAGGGACTCCTGGCTCTGAGCCAAAGGCGAAGAAGGCTTCTTGAACTCGGAGGAGTTCTCTTCATCGTCGTATACGATCGCATAGGAAAAGGCATTGCAGTCCTCTCCATAGTAGTCAGCAGCGTCGAGCTCACCAAGCGGAGCACGGGTCTCCTCCATCTTAGCTGAACTGCGAGCAGCTGCAGCAACAGTGGCAGTGTTCTGGCCGGAGCTGGGGAGCTCGATACCCAGTTCGTGGGGCGGGATGTTCTCCTTGCCACGGGTGTGGGGGTCGGCCTTGGCCTCATCGTCGCTAATATCGAGGACAGTAGTGGAGTGCTGCATCAGGTTGGTCATCTCTTCCTGCTCTGTGTCGACGTGGATATCAAAGCACCACGAGGCCGGAGTTTTGGGAGCGGGCTTGGGGGAAGGCTGGGGAGCCTTGGATTGGGCAAGAGCAGAGGCCAGAGAGAAGGGACGAGCGATGCCGCGCTTGCTATATTGGTCTGAACGAGGCTTGGCGATGAGGGAACGACGAGTGGCAGACTTGCTGGACTTTGGTGGTGGGGAGCGACCGGCGGGCTTGAGAATAGGAGCGGATTTGGGAGTTGCTGTCGAGGAGGTCTTCAACGGAGTTGAGAGACGAGGGGAGATGTTGGTGCTTCGGGCGGAGAGAGCCATGCGGGATGTTTTGATGGGCTTCGAGGTGCTATTGTTTTCCTCGTCGTCTTCCAATGTGCGCTTGCGCTTTGTCGAAAGACTAGCTGGATTGATGTTCTCGGTATCGGTGTCAATGAAGATCGAGCTCTTCATTGGAGTCATGGAGCTCTTCATAGACATGCCTGGTTTGGATTATGAGCTAGGCTATCTTGGGAACATCAAAACATGGTTCATCACATACCGTTTTGCTGGTTCTGGCGGTTAAGCTTCGAACGCATAATAGAACGCATGTGCGTCGAGTCAAAGCAGCCCAAAGGCTGGCGTGTGGGAGTCATGGTGAGAGTGGCCATGGTGAAGAAGGAAAGGGATGTTTTGTTTTGGGGTGTCAGCGCCAAGTGGGGGAGAGAATTGGCGGTCTACAATAGGCACTAGACAGGCCGATCGCAAGATTTGTCTCACGAGTAGAGACAAATGCGAGAGTAATAAGAGATAAAAAAAGAAGAGGAATAATTGAATGATAGTAATTGGTCGGATGTCATTCAAATGAAAGGATGGGTAGGGGATAGTCGACTACACCACAGATAGAGAGAGAACGAGGGATGATGCGGATAGATGTGCAGCGATGAACGAGGTAGATATAACTCTAGATTCAGGGACGTTAGAGCTTAAGAGGGTTGTCAAGGCAAGGAGCAATGGAGGACTTGAGGAGTCACAAATGGAGGGCGAAGGGAAGTATTTCAAGTCCTGCATATCTCAAGGCGCGTCGCGTTCACGTTGGATACCATTTCAAAAGTGGCGTTTATGCAGTTCCAGTCTCCAGCATACAATCCAATTGACGGGTTTCATTCTTGGATCGTGTGTCTCAGAACAATGAAATGCAGATCCCTACGCGCTTTTCCGCTAGACACGATACTATGTATACTATAGTGCATAGTTACCCAGTACAACGTACTCCGTATGTATGTAGGGACGGAATACTCTATCTACCATTGTCCTACACAATGAATTGTTCCTATTCTCCGTGCTCCGTAGGATTTTCATAATTCAATTATTGCCTCCTAGCAGAGTTTGAAAGCCCAATTTCCCATTGCGCACTGCATATGGTCGCGTTCAAAGTCATCCCTTAGACGCGTCGGTCAGCAGTCAAGTACCCGGTACTCGGCATTCCGCCCCTAAGCTAATACATCGCGTAAGTACCGAATACCTCCACATCCACGTCCCTCACGCGCAACTTCGCGTTCATGGCTCTTCCTCATGCACTGTGCGCTCATTCGTGACGAAAAGCGTCTACAGTCACGCTAAAAACTCTGCTGCATGGCATGTCTAATAGAATCATGCCAACGCATCCATCTCAATTGGCTATTCCTCATCCGAACTCACATTACGGATTGAAACAATGCATGCACATAATGATCGTGAGCTGCTGGAGTCGCAGGCGCCAGTGGAACATTATACCGTCTTAGGGGGAGGCCCGAAGGTGACTGGGGGTATCGCGCACCAGGGCTGGGGAATTTACTCGGGGCTCTCAAGGTGTTTCAGCGTAGGAATTGGCCCCTGATGGCTGCCCCGAGGCTGAGAATGATGGAGGGTTATTAATAGGGATACGGGTTAGCCCTTCCAAGGTTTTCAAGGTATCTGCGCCCCCTCTTACTCGTGGGCTCGGACTTTCCCCCTCGGCGCATCAATCCCTGTTGCATTCCTCGCGACGAAGAACGAGCGCCTATGCTTCGTGCCATCTATGTATGCTGTACAACTGTGTCGGCATTTGAGTGTGTACAACGTATATACGGATGAATAAAATGCAGAGAACGCGTCTTTAGTTTTAAGGTTTTAGTTAATCGTGATATAAGAATGTACTTGACCTCGGACTTGCTGTGCCTGCTACCTCAAACCTCATCTTCAAAAGGTATACTATCCATGGCACCCTGGCGTTCTACAGCGCGAGCGGAGGCACGCGCAGCTAGGTGCATCGCTTCGTCCATGACAGTCTTGTACCGGTATGGCTTCTCAGTGTCCGCGAGATCTTGCCCAGCCTTGCCCTCCGCGCGACGCTGCTCACGCCATCGCGCCACCCTGACAGCATAGGCACCAACAAATGTGTCGCCCGCCCCAGTGGTATCGAGGACCCGAGTGGCACGCGCGGCTGGGATGTCATTAGTAAAGCGCTGCACTCCATCGCTGTGTCCAGAGGAGCCCCCATCTGCAGCACTATACCAAGAGCCCTTGGCTCCAAGGGTGATAAGAATGTAGGTCACACCTAATTTATGGAAGTATCGAGCAACCTTCTCGTTGCCATCCAAGCCCTCTGCTTCCGGCACCGTGCGAAGCAATTGCGCCTCGGGAGGAGTCATCAGCTCTGCCTCCGTTTCATTGAGAATCAAATGATCGACGGCAGAGTATACATCCTCGGGCAAACCACCGGGCGGCGCAGGTGCCGGATTGAGCATGACATCCGGACCGCACTCAATGCCATGCTTCCCAGCAGCACGATTCTTAGCCTTATATTTTGCAATCTCTCGTAGGGTTCCAATAACCGTATCGACTGGAATTTCGCCCTGCATAACAATCACATCCGGTACAGGTGCCGCCAATGCCATGCCCAGCACTTCCGGGGTAGGCTGCATGCCCTCGTAGTTCGCACCAGGCGAGAAGAGGATGCGGTTCTCGCCGCCAGATGACGAGTCAACGATAATCACCGCAACACCAGTGTATGCGTTCTCGACAACCTTCACTCGGGATGGGTCGACACCAGATCTTTCGAGTGTCGGCTTCAGTAGGCTTGAGAAGTGGCCATCCAGCGCACCCACTGCGCCCATCATTTCAACATTGACATCGCTCGTGGGGATTGTGGTGCCCGTTGGCTTGGCTCTGGACATTCGCCCACATGCCACTGCTTGGTTTGCGCCCTTGCCACCTGCGCTGGTGAAGTAGGATGACGATGTGATTGTCTCACCTGGGTCTGGGAATCGGGGTGTGACTGAGACCATGTCTGCATTAAGAGAACCGATGACTCGGAGGAGAGGTGCCATGGTGGAGGTAGTTTGGTTCGATTCGCAGATTGTATGTGGGTGGCTGGTCGTGTCTTTCGGTCGGGCTGGGAAGTTATGCGAAGGGTCAGAGTGGTGCGGGTGGCTTGTGACGGGAAAACTGTGGGAGACAGGAAATAAACTCACTCAATTGTACACAAGAGAATGCAATCTGTATCTTTGCTGTGAGGATGATGGGAAGAACTGGTACAAAGTACGTAGACGGTCGGAAAGGAATCGGAGAAATGACGTTGAAAGCGGGGCACATCGGATGTGGGGCCGACCACCACAGTTCCGTGGATCCGATCTATAGACTCCCGAGGTCGTCTAGGTACTTACCTTGACTTATAGAACATATGTACCCTAATACATTGGACAACGGGCATTTGATTGATTTAGCGGTTGGCTAATATTTGCATCGAAATCTCAGCCTGAGAATCTTTTTTAGCGTTAAAGATTTACTTCATATATATATACGCCCCTTTTATACTTTAAGTAGTAATGCACTTCTATGCAGCATTTTAATTGCTAATGAAGATGCCCCTAAGACAGTGTAGATAGAGAGATAGAAAGAGAAATAGAAAGAGAGTAAGAAAGGATAGAAGGAAGTGGCTATTCAACGCACCCATGAATTCATATCAGTTTGGGCTCCTGCCAAACCTGCAAAGTTCGGGACCTCCGGTGACCTTTTGGGCTACCAGATTTCTGACGTAGAAATGTGCGTTGTAGACCTAGGCTAGAAAAGAGTAAAGTTTAGAGCTATTAACTATTAGATAGATATAGAGATAGCTTTGGCGAGAGAAGGAGTTTTGGTCAGATATGCACAGAAGTCCGCTTTCTCTGGTAAAGATGGGATAGGGATGTCAAGACTTATATGCACACACCTGAAGAGAGGACTTAACTTGAGCATGGAAAGAATCAAAGCAGCACGCGTGGGATTGGCACTTTTGCAACGAGAGCTTACTCTTCATTCTTACTCTCACTTCCATCCACGCTTTCATCTATTCTCGTTTCATCCATTAACCTTCATCAAATCCCAATTTCTATTTTCACCGTTCCAAGAGAACCGTACGGGGTCATAACAATGGACCCAAGAGACCAGCAAGCCCGGCAAGCTCAGCAGCGAGGGCATGAAATAGAGCGCAGGCGACGCATACGATCTGCGGCTCCCTCACCGGAACCCAGCTTGGAACGGTCTATCCCAGAGTCCCAGTTGCCTCAGCGGCCGCCAGCCCCAGATTGGGAGACAGAATCCACGCCTGCTCGCCCCGCACCTGTCCAGCCCGCGCCTGCCCAGCCAGCAGTTCAGCAAGCGCTTGTCGAGGCAGCCCCCACCAACCTTGCACCTGTCTGGCCAGCAGCAGTCTGGCCAGCACCCATCTACCAAGCATCAGTGTGGGCAGCACAAGTTTACCCTGCACACATCTGGCCAACACCTGTCTGGACAGCTCCTGTCCACCCAGGGCTTCCCTACCAAGCACATACCCAGACAGCACCTGCCCAGTCCACACCTGCCAAGCCTACTCCTGTCCATCCCACACCCGTCAAGCCCGATCCTGTCCACCTCACGCCTCTCCAGCCTAGCCTATCGCTAAAACGCAAGCGCTCTCCATCCAATCCACCAACTGTAGCCCCGGGTCCTTGCAATGCAAAAAGAAGAAACCGGAAATTTTGCACAGAGCTTGGTCACAAGTTTGTTGGATCCGTCTTAATTACCAATCGAGATGAAGCCGAGCGTATCGCCCACAGGATCTATGAGGTTCCTGTACCCCAGCAGGTGACCAGCCGGCTCATTCTGTTTTGTGACGCCAGCATCAGGAAACGCCAGGCTGCTGTGGGGGTAGTTTGGAAGGCCCCACTGTCTACTTCCATGTGGGATGGATTAGGAGTCAGTTTCCCCTCTGAGACGGCCAATACTAGTGTAGTGGAGCTCTACGCAATTGGCTGCGCGTTGAAGTTTGCGCTGGATAATATGGACAGCGCTGAATGGTCTATTTCCCGTGATGGGTCTTCTGAAACACGTTCCTTTCGTCCAAGTCTGGGCCGAACGGAGTCACATTTACATGGCAAAACGAAAGAACTCTTTGTGTTGACTGACGAGGAGGGCACCTTGGCCCGCCTCAAGGGGACAATGTTATATCTTCCCGCTGGACCCCATGCCACTGAAATAAAAACGATTTGCGATCTTTCTGAGCTTTTAGCTCAGCGTGATGTGCACGTTGAGCTACATCTAAGCCCAGGGCATATGGGAATCCCTGGAAATGAAGCGGCCAATGAGTTATGCCGGAAAGCCCAGTCCGAACTGTTCGCCCAGAGCCATACGAGCAACCGTTCAGCGGAGGAACCCGAGATCGTCAGAGAAGCGGTCATGGTTGATGTTTCCACCATCCTTGCGCAGCCTGGCCTGACTGCTCCTTCGAACTTGCCGCTTCACCTTTCTTTGCCCCTTCGACCGAAGCATTCTCCCTCTGCCGCCGCTGAGCAACCATCACCGGCGCCGCCTGCTTCCGCCTCGCCTCCTTCGCCAACTCCATCTTCTCCCCTGTCCTCTGCTTTATCTCTCCCTTCCTCTCCCTCTCCTCCTCCTCCTCCACCATAGCCAGCTGGTGAGGTTCTGTAGGTTGTATCGATTGCTGAGCCTTTGTTGCCTTCTAGGCATTATTCACTGTTTCCACGCCCTCACCCAGTAAAGTAAACTGGGGTAAAGGTTTAACATATACAAATAGATGTATGAATAAGCTCCTCACTATTCCAACTTCTAAGATATTATTTCAAGGTTGATGTATTAAACCCATAACCTACAATACATCTTTCACAATCATGACGATTGGTTAGGTGTAATGGGAAGCTTTGGGTTCATTGTCAAGGTAATTTTAAATGAGACTAAGCTATACAATATACAGTGAGAGACGAGCTTGTCAAAAAGGTTTCATATAGAAAAAATGTAGACTTGATATATAGGTGAGAAGAAAATGAGAGTTTCAAGTTAAATCAAAAGGCGTGCGAAAGTTGGAGCTATATCACGGGATTTATGATGGCACCACCCTTTCAAATCCTACCTTACACTGATGCAACAACATGGTAATGCCTGTTCAAGAGAAATGTCAGCTAGAAGTGAGTGGCACACAGAATTGACAGTGAGCGCAAGATGATATGCGTCTGTCCAACTATGACTTTCAACCGCTCAATTGTCAAATGTAATGCACTTCTTTAGCCCAGAGCAGCTATCATTGCTGCCTTCTAGGCTTTTCAGTTCAAAGAATAATAGTCAAAATCAGCATAAACCATTGCAGGTTCTTGTTATTTAATTGGAGCTCTATGTAAGAGTTTTGCGGCATAGCTTTAGCCTCTGCAGAATAATGAGCACAATATATCTATGATTGACCGGGAAGTATGATAAGTGTGAGTCTCTTTGAAACACTATAATAAAACATACTAAACATCGTACACATTTTGCCTAGCTAAACCAAAGATAAGAGCCATGTCCAGCTTTTGAGATTATGATGGTTGAGGGGTGGGCTATCCAGCATAAAGAGGTAGGTGTATCGAGTGAGTAGAGAGAAGATGAGTAAACACTGCAATAGTGAGATGCTAAAAGTGTCATAAAAGGCGAGTGAGGGATTCCAATCCTCATTTAATGACTGCTTTTATAAGAAGAAAAATTAATATGATAAGACAATAGTGTAAATCAAGCGTGTAGACCTCTGGCAGCTAACCCAGCAACAAACTGCCCAAATCCTGAAGCGACGAGCGACGAGGAAGTACATAACAGAAGCGTGCTTGGGAGTCGGGGTCTCTTACTTCTAAAGTTATGATGCTGCCCAGCAATATACGATTGATCTTAATCAACGCGCAGAGCGAGGAAATATCAGAGGATCCAAAAAATTTGTGTGCAAGTAAAAAAAAAATATGGAACCCCCCTTCAGTTTGCCGACTCCTGGGCTCGAACCAGGCACCTCGACATTCCTAGGCATACTCCTTATAGACCTGTCGCCCGCATGCACAGAGGTTTTACCACTGCACTACTAGGGGTATTCCATACCATCGCTCCACATTATGCCAAATATGTGCACCGATCCCGGGCCGAGAAATAAGGTTCGGCCCGCCGCCTCCACTATCACACAGATCAGCAAGGCGGTCTGGCCAGGGTATCCATTAAAGATTTTTAACTATGAGATATGTACTCCGTACTCGTCATCCACATCTTCCAATATCATCATATATTTTCTGCAAGCCCGTATCTGTACTTGTTCTGAGGCATCCACCTACTTAACTTCGTCATTTATCCGAGGTCCTATCCTACTGAAAAGCTTGTACAGGTCGTAAACTTCCACCATATCCCTGTCTTGACACAATACACCTTTCACAATCTACATTAATATAAACTTCTTCAATCATTCCCAATCCTTAAATCTACCCCATTTACGGTTTTAGCGTACCGCATATATTACTAACAGCGAAGTTTACTTCCAAGTACTTATCGCTTTGCCAATCTGCGATGGACATTATTGAGAAAAGAAAGCGCTAGTGAAATTGGCATCAAAATATATAACCAATGAAAACGATGCAGAATTTTCTTACGGTCTACACGAGCAAGCTGGCACCTCCTATGAGTAAAGATCGTTGCGAGAAGTATGAGAAAAAAATACCCCCGCCGAAAGGTTGAGCACCACCTATTAAGCTGACTTGGTGCTTTCTGTTATAGCGCTCATATTGGAAGACATCTACGCATTTGTAAAGCCAGAATCGACACTGCACTAGGCAAAACAACGCCTTCTCTTTTAACAACTGGATTAAGGAATAATGCACTGCCCGCAGCGTATAATAAATACAAATGAAGACGAGGCTTGCAGGTCATAATTGCGAAACGGGCAGTAAATTCAAGTGAAGCGATTGGTGTCCTCAGTTATAGTATTGCTCGGACGACACTTTATGAAAATGAGTACCTGATGATACACACCGACACAGATGAGATTGAAGTCGACCGGGATGGAAAAGCGCAAGACATGTTGAAAGATAAGATATCATGCAATTGTAACTGTGTGAGTGTCAGCAAGGTCCAGACGGTTTTGGGTGCGCACAACGACAAAATAAGGACTGATTTTCGTAGAGCGGACTACCTGATGGAAGGTTGCGTGGCAGGCGATGCAATTACAGACAACAGAAAGTATTGGACGCTTGGTAAGCGATATAAGTGCTCGTCATGGTGCTAACGTACAACTTAACTTGGAGGTCAGTTATTGCGACAAGGTGTGAAAGGGAAAGGGGGAAGAGGGGTTGGGGGCAGCAGCATTGGACTTTCTGACGGTTGATAGCTGGACGTGCATTAGGGGCACACTGGGGTGTAGCCGAGCAAGGGATAAAGGCTTGGTCATTGCTAACAGCTGATAGAAGTGAGCTTCAAAGACTTAGGCGTGGCAAAGCCCTAGGGATCTCGGGGAGGGAGGCTTTGATACCTATTTTCTATAGAAGGTATGATGCCAGCTTGGGTAAACTGGGGCTTGATGAAGAGATGTGAGAGGCAAGACATCTTTGAGAGAAGAATAACTAATCGCTGAAGACGTTAGATACAGTGAGGAGTCTATGGGAATGGAGGCTGTACAACGTTTTATAAAACCCCTGTGTTGATGATTCATGTTGATGATGTCTCTAAATGTAGCAATATGAAGAGAGACTAATCACATGGATAAACACATGACTCGTCAATGTTCAGAACATCCCCCAACCATAATGGAGTAGGTGGGTGGATTCCTCGTCGTGACGATGATATCTGTTTAGCCTGTGAACTGTGCGATGTCTGCTCCAAACATGATGTACTTCAAATCCGGCGATGCGAAGTGGGGTGTAATTTGATGGCGTGAGATATATGTAATCCTGCGAGGGAAAAAACATAGTGAGAGATTGACTATATGAATAAACATGTGGATCCTCTGTTTTCCAAAAATTGTTGTGCGCGATGACTGAGTGTGGTCACGGGTGTTTGATGGGCACATGAACTCGGTCAAAACGAGGCTGGCATACGGCGAGGGAGGTTTCGCATCCAAGGTTCATGATGTCTAGGTACATGCTAAGTGGAGCTACGAAAACACTTATGAATGATAAGAACACTTGACTGATTTACGGGCTTGACTGCCTGAGGTTTAGTATGCTTCCATCTATCGAAACAACCATGAAAGTCCAAGTATAATGAGACGTCCTACAACTTAAAGTGTTGCTTAGAAATAGGTCAATAATATCGCAGATGGAAGATAATGAATGTTGCGAGGTATGGGAATCCAAAAAAAAAAAATAAAGCGTGGAAACCCCCTTCAGTTTGCCGACTCCTGGGCTCGAACCAGGCACCTCGACATTCCTAGGCATACTCCTTATAGACCTGTCGCCCGCATGTACAGAGGTGTTTACCACTGCACTACTAGGGGTATTCCACTTAGCAAGTACACTCTGAGATTGGTTGTATGGGATCTTGGGGAAGGTGGGTCCACCGCCTTGGCGGCTCCACCTTCCTATATGGGTTAGATCCATCGTAATATTTGACATTTTACTAGGAGATATTATGCCCAGCATTCGCCTGCTACCGCAATCATTTGAATTTACTATAGAGAATCATGCTTTTTGAGAGATATGAAAGGAAGAAGCAGATAAACTACGAAGTGCAAGCGTAAAGTAAATAGGGCGAGTAAACGGAGTCAGTCATATAACTGCAACACATCTGATAAATTAGGCTTATCCCCAAACATTTACCGCAAGAATCCTGATCCTGAGGTCTGACTTGACATGTTAAGTTAGCCTGTATTCGACACGTTTTGTTCCTCAAGATTACAATTGGTATATATCTTTTAAATCATGCGCCCCAAGGACCCACAAAGTAACAAAGTACAATTTAATGAGGAATACTCCCTACGAGGGAGATATTACATTTTGGCAACCCGCGACTCCAGGCTCTCTATGTAGAGATATAACCGAGCGTAAAACGGCCATTACTTGCTAGAACGAACTTAATTTTTACTGTTGATCTGCTGTTGATACTTTCTAAGCCCATGGTGCACTGACATAAGTACAGCGTTGACATGGGATCACGTACCTGCATATATCATTAATTAAAAAGCACATGAAATAGTTGTACCTGCTATATCTTATATTGACCCCAGCTTTTCGTGAAATTGACAGGTGCCTGTCAAGATGAATATAGACCAATGGTAGCAGTGGGCCCAGGCACGAGTTAAGCATGCCAAGTAGATGCCAAGCAGCCAAGGCTCTTTTCGGTCATTTTCGGGCAATGATACGATGGATTGAATCAGGAATACCTGATCTCAGCCCGGATGCTGAGATATAAATATTTGGCTTGACTCTACAGAGTAATGATTCGGTATTTTCAAGCTTGTCTAGAAATCTGTCTTCGCTTCAATTTCTTCAAAATGCGGTTGCCACGCTCCCTTATAGTGGGACTGGTCTTCTGCATCAGTGGCATTGATATTGCATCTGCAGCTACCGCAAACCTTCCCATCGCTGCGCAATCCCTGGATGTCGATGCCGACCTGTCCGCCATATATTATGGCTCATCGTTCCAAAGTTCTCTGCTTGTGGCCAACGATGGAAGCGCTGCTACTGGTGGCATTCGATCTTTTAACCTGACCGATATGCATCAAGTCGCTAGCCGCACACCTGGTCGCACCAAGGTTGTTGGGGTGTTGCATGGTGTCGGGAAGAGGGACCTTATTGTGTCCATCGGTGCTCCTGATTCAATCATTCGGGTCTTTGACATCAATGGCACCACTGAGATTCCCTCGGCGCAAATCAAAGCCCTCGGGGACTGGTCTTCTCTGTGCACATGGCGCAGCCCCATCAGTGGCGGACACTACTTTTACCTGCTTGGAAAGAAAGAGGCGAGGCAATTCCTCGTCCGTGAAAAGGGCTCTGACATTGAGGTCGTGGAGGTCAGTTTCTTAAGCAACACATATCTGCTGTCGCACTGTGGAAACTAAAAGATTTCTAGATCCAAAGATTCCCCGTTCCTGTGTCAGACACTTGCGCTATCTCCCCCACCAATGGTGCTGTCTATCTGTCAGGTGACGACAACACCGTTTACACTTTCAAGGCAGCAGAATCAACCAAGGCCCCCAAAATCAAGGCCCTCGGCCAGGTTGCTGATGAAGTGACAGGACTAGCTGTTTATGTTGCGCCTGAGACCGACTACTTGTTTGTGGGGCAGTCCAGTGCTGTCAACGTTTATTCACAGAAACTGGAGCTCAAGGGTAGCTTGACCCTTACCGGCGCTGAAGATATTGAGGTTGCTGGCCTGTCTCTTTACCAGAGCGCTTCTCCTCAATTTCCCGATGGAATCATCTGCTACGCTTTTGAATCTGACTCTAGCGAGGGCTATGGTATTAGCTCCTTGGAGCCGGTTTTCACTGAGCTCGGTCTCGAACCCAACACTACCTACTCCCCACGGAACGTTCATTCCTCCCTACAGGGCCCTCAACAGAATGGCTTCCGGGACGAAAATAGTTCGCTCAAATGCTTTGCCGGATTTACAGGCAAACACTGTACAAAGTTTACATGCCCGAAATCCTGCTCTGGCAATGGAAAGTGTGTCGGACCCAATACATGTCAATGCAAGAGTCCCTGGGCAGGCCCTGATTGCTCCTGGGTTGGGGTTAAGCCCAAGTACGAGACTGATGCCAACGGTGGCGACGGGGATGACCCTGCCATCTGGATCTCTCCCGTGAGTGCCAACCAGTCTACCATAATCACCACGACTAAATCGGAACTTGGTGCTGGATTTGCTGTTTTCGATCTTGCCGGAAACCTGCTTCAGACAGTTCCCGCTGGAGAGCCAAACAACGTGGATGTTATTTATGGCTTCCCGATCGGTGATCACAAGGTCGACCTCGCGTACGCGGCATGCCGAGAGGATGACACCCTGTGGTACGTTGTTAAATCATTTCTTTTTCCTTTTCCTTCCTTCTTTTTTTCTTGAGCTAACATTGTTTCCAAGTCTCGTCGAAATCGCTGCCAACGGAACTCTGCAATCTATTCCCGGTGGCTCGCAGCCTGTGAAGACCGACTACACCGTCTACGGCTCGTGCTCCTACCGCTCGCCCATCACCGGCAAGCAGTACCTCTTTGTTAACGAGAAGTCTGGCGAGTACCTTCAATACGAGCTGACTGCCTCGTCCGACGGCACACTAGCCACCACTCTCGTCCGTACATTCACAGGTGGTTCTGGTGGTCAACCCGAAGGCTGCGTCGCTGATGAGGAAAACTCCTTCATTTTCCTCGGTGAGGAGCCCTACGGTGTGTGGAGATACGATGCTGAGCCCAACGGCTCATCTAACGGAACATTGGTTGCGCGTACCGGCGATGGCACCCTCTTTGCCGATGTTGAGGGAGTCACACTTCTGCCTGGCAAGACATCCGAGCAAGGGTTTGTCATTGTCTCCTCCCAGGGTGTCAGTGCTTACTCCGTGTACCGCCGTGCTGCTCCCCATGAGCATGTCATGACTTTCACTATTCAAACCTCAGCCGATGGAAGCATCGACGCTGTGACCAACACGGATGGTGTGACCGCAGTTGGAACTGCTCTGAACGCCGACTTCCCACATGGTCTGCTGGTCGTGCATGATGATGCGAACCAATTGGCCACTGGAGGTACTTCTGAACTGGCATCATTTAAGCTGGCCAGTATTGCAGATGTGTTTGGACAGGCAGGACAGACTCTTTTGTCCGACATTGATGCTGCCTGGAACCCGCGGGCGTGAGTCTCAATCCTATAGGGTTCCAATTGTCGCCAGATAGAGACTTCAGGAAAAGGTTTGGTGCTAGTCTGTTTAGCTTGATCTTGTAATCTGCTACACCTGGATGCTGTAACTTTATTATAGCTCAATTTAGACATAATTCGTATCTAAAACCTACGTTGTCATTTAGCTTTCTCTCCTTGATTCGGCTGTTTATTTTAATTCAATGTTACGGTAGCTCGTTCAAAACCTGAATCCATGCACATATACCTTATGATTATTATATATCCCTTCATGATTCACTGAATGCATTCGCTTCTATTACAATTTACTTTTCTAGATATCGGATAAACTATAATCAATCAATATGTGTCGTCTGATACCTCTGCACCCTGCGCGCAGGGTGTCGCTACTTATACGTGGATTAAACAGCCCTATCAACATTTTCATGTCACACATCTAGCCGTTTGACCTCAATTCAATTGGCGAAAGGTAAAATCTCTTCATAGTGGCTATCGCAGTATAGAATCTGTTAATCCATTAAGTGGGATTTCTAGGGTAGAATCAAGCTCAGACCTTTGACACATGCGTGCGGTCATATTGCACATAGATAGTTCAGACCTACTACATCTGAATTACTGGAAGCTTTTGAAGCATCTAAATGTAAAAATGTTGAATTTCAGTGATAACCCGGAAGATCTAAAGCCAACATACCTGTGACACTCGAGTTTTCACTATCGCTATACGTAACTCAATTTGAGCTAGCTGGGCTGGCAGATGCTACCCCCTAGAAAAGACCAATATGGCATGCGGGGTGTCGATAAGCTCAGAGGCTGGGGTAGTAGAAAAGATGGCTGTTCAATGTACGGGTTTCTATCCCAATAGGTGTTTCCTTCCAGGGCGACATACGCAATTTAAAAAGGGACATCTGTAAGGACAGATTGAACAATCGTCTCTGCGAAGTGTTATGCGTTGATGCAATGACATATGAGTGACACTTGAGCGAGAGCCATTCTGTGGCTGCTTAGGATGGTGAGAGGTTTGTGATGTAGCCTAGGCTTCTAGAGAATAGTGAGAAGGGCATATCGATAATTGACCGAGTTGTTATGATAATTGGGGGTCTCACTGGATGCGGGAATAAAAGGTAAGATGCCATGTCGGGGGTATAATATGTCGAAGTAGGGCCACTTGGGATAAAAGGGGAGGCATAGCGAGTGAGTAAGAAGGAGAGAAAGAAGGACTGCAACACCGAAATGCTGTAAATGCCATAAAAAGGTTGGTGAGAGATTGCATCGTAAGTCGGGGACTGTATTCGGAAGAAAACAACAAGTTTAATAACGCAACCTTGCAAACAAGTACATAGGGCTCAGGTACATATGTCGCTATCCCAGCCACACACTGCTCAAAGGACGACGATGAACATAGGTAGCACATCTGTGTATGGGAGTCAAATTCCATGGATGCTTTCGATATGAAGATGCTTAAAAAATGTGACTACGATGAATTTATATACGGAGCCAAGCAATATCAAAGGACCCATAAAAAAGAAAACATCCGCGGAAACCCCCTTCAGAATAGAAAGTCTGGGACTCGAACCCAGAAGCTCCAAATTCCTAACCGACTGTTGAATTGACCTGCCGGCCGCGTGTACAGAGGTGTTTACCACTGCACTACTAGAGGTATTCCACTTAGCAAGTGCTATCTTGGATCGGTTATATGGGATCTTGGGGAAGGTGGGTCCACCGCCTTGGCGGATCCACCTTCTTATATAGGTTAGAATCATCGTAATAGTTGACATCTTACAAGGAGATATCGTGCCCAGCATTCGCCTGCTGTTACATAAGTCGCTTGAACTCTACTACAGGTAGCTATGGTGGATCATAGCCTGCCCGAGGAACCCTCCACCGATCTATAGTATACGTGGCACTTACTTCACTATGCGCTGATGGCACGGAGTCCACCATGCTCCCGAGGTCAGTCTACCACGCCCTTCAACGTGTCTTTGGAATTTATTGAAGATTCACTGGTACCATGCAAGCTTGGAACTCATACAACGCAGTCCTGTGACCTACACCAGGATATTTGCTAGATCTCAAGAATTGTACCGCTGTCTAGTTGCGTACGTTTCTACACGTCAGACCTGGCATGGCCTTTGCGATCTTCCGTTTCGTGGGTTTGCAACCGTCTCCTTCTCTACCCCATGATGTACCGCCCATTTTTTTCTTTCCAATTCTAATCATGTTGATAGATCTACTTTGCTCGTTTCACTATAACTCAGTTGAACCGAGCGTGTTTGGCCAATGGAACAATCACCCCCTTGCCCAATACATTCCGCTGCTGACAGTACATATGAACAGCCGACCAATCAAAAAGAGACACTGAGTGAGCCTGAAACCTTTTGCAGAGCTCGGTGTAGACTGGTATTCCCGGATCTCAGGTGATGGGGCAGCCGTGGACATGACCTCAAAGACGCAGAAAGATCCTGGCCTCGAGACACCTGGTTCATGAACTGCAACTCTCATGTCTTAAGTGTGACCTGTGAGAGTTTTGCCAAATCTGACTTGCTTCATCACTAGTCCAGGAATCTTTCTAGTGCCTCCTCGTTCAAGGCATCCCGTCGTCTCCACGATTCCCTCCTTACATCTTGCTAAAGCCACGAACGCGGACTTTCTTGGGGGCAATGCCAACCTGCCTAAAGAATTGCTGCAACCGTCATTGGTGGTCATGATATTGAGAGCCATTATAACAGCAGAGACGGTCCAAAGGATAAGCGAAATGAACCCCAATTACAAGGGACAATACCGGTATAATTGCTATGACCCCTAGGAGGGAGGCTGTTGAATTTACCTCCACAAGAAGCTTGAGTGAATGCTGCGTTTAATGTGGCTTTTGGGATCTATGAGCTAGCAGTGCCTAGCTATGCATGTAACTCTCACCCGGTCTTCCGGACAAATGAGCTGGTGAGATTGAAGTGCGGTGAGGCAGCTGTGGTACAGCATGAAGCTAGAGTGAGCGGGTGCGCAGCATTTTGACGTCCTTGACGCCCAGAATTGTTGTAAGACAGAGTAACGGCATCAGTCTTGTATGTTTGAGAGAAACATTTGCTTCTTTCGACAGTAGCTGCAAAGTAGAAATTTTGTCTTTCGTCTCTTTTCAACTTGAAGACGAGGCCATCGTGCAGCAACTCCGGACACTGAATGCTCATTTTCTTTATGCAGTGTCTCTATCTCAGCGCTTACAGAATAATAGAGATAGCTACCAAGGGCTGTCGTAGGTGTCTCTACGAGCAGATCCTTTCACACCATTGTACTAGTCATAGTCGAAATACTAACTCGTGGCACAAAAGACAGGTAGTCTACGATAAATCATCATACCAAGAATAATGGAAGAAGGAACTTGTTCATGCATTTATGCGGTGGTCGTCTATTTGTACCAGACAATATTAAGGACGACAACCAAGCTCCTTGTAATTCAGAGCCAACAACCGCCGCTAGTTGAAGACCAAGTTTCCATTGTCATTCCCAATGCGCTCTGACAGGTTGATATCCGCAGATTGTCCCTCTCCTTCGACGTCCATTAGGGTAGCCCGGAGAATAGGAACGTTATCGTCTCCTTCGAGCTCGAAGCTGATGTCCTCTGCGCTGGACTGGAAGTCACCGCCCTCCCATTGGAATTGGCCTAGAATAATTGTGTCAGAAGAATTAAAACGACAAGGCTGACCTCCTTGCAAAAAGAGACAAGAGCACAGAGAACATACCATTGTCGTTTCCGATGTGTTCATTGAGGTCCATGGTGGATTCCTGTTCGTCACCATCTTCGTTGCGAAGGACAGCCTTGAGGATGTGGTCATCCTCAAGCTCAATAGAAACAGCAGATGCGTGGAAGCTCATTGTGTCGATGTGGGAGAGAAGAATGCAAAGTAGAGTTTGTAGATAAAGTATCATGTACTTACTGAAAGGTCAAAACAGTCAGGGAGGTGTACTCACCTTATATACCCCATCCAGACAGTGCAATATACCCCGAATCACAATCTGGCCTTGAGCCACGATTGGTGCAGCAAGCCCCCGGTTCTCGTACGACACTTGTCGCGGACTAATTTGTCGCACTGCATGGAGATGATGCCATTGCAGCTAGCACAGGCGGGGCAATCATTGGGGGGATTTACAGGCATTGGCAAAGCGGGGATACTCTGTAGACTGGGATGTCTTTCACGACAAAGAAGTCTAGCGGGTCAGCTTGTACACGGTGTACAGTGGAGAGGCTACTCTGCGACACTCCATAACACCTCAATAAGTGGATCCGATCCAATGCCAACATTCAAAGGCGACCTCTTGGCCCAGTATCCAGCGCGAAAGAGTAGAGAGTGTACCGCCATGATATCCACATGCATTTGTCGTGGCGCATAACGAGATATCTTCCGGCCTCCAGCCACAGGACCGTGAGCGGGATTTCCTGATGTTGCACTGCTACATGTACGCCAAGCATGCAAGATTCCATGGCAGCCCTACAATCTAGGAAACAGCCACAGGACGGGGGCAGCATATAACCAATGGGCATTGAACCGGTGAGAAATGTTGGTGCCTAATAACGGGGGGGGCCTAATAATGGGGACACTGTCCTTGATGGGGGCTGATCCAGCGCCAAGTCCACCCAAAGTGGCAGCCTCATATGTATTCTTAGTTCTTGGCAGTCGGAATTGAGAGGAAAGATCACAGTCAGTGGCGCTGAGGGGACGTGTGGCTGGACAGGGCTAGCCTTGTGACTCTGAGGGGCCAAAATAGAGGGGTTGTTTGATGTGTTGATGCACACGAATCAATTGTGGATAAAGAAGTGGGTCAATTTCAAGAGCCTACACCGTACAATCAAAATACTACAATAAACGCGCGAGTGTCTCGCAGGGTTTTGCAGTGCTGACCGTGAATAGGGAGATGGAGGGACTAGGACCTAAGTCTGTTGGGTCACTATCGTCTGTTTTCTCTGCACCTTTTAGAGACTTATAAAGACCACCGTACGGGTTGTGTTGTACACCGCATCTATCTTGATTCCATATTAAAGCGGAGACAAGTATTGTTTATGGTCCACTGGAGCCGGCCACAAGTGAGAGACAAGAGATAGAGGGTGTCGTATGCTGTAGACAACCCCATAAATGAGGACAACAGATTGTCTGTGTGTGAGATACTGACTACACTATGTGACACACACTGATTGCCTGGGCAACGAAGCACAAAGATCATACAGATCAACCGGAAAAGAGATGTCATGTATTGCTATCGACATGTGGGCTTGCTTGGTTTCACCATAAAGGCTACATATCCCGAACACCACATAAAGGTGCAAGACAGGCTCGGGTGCCAGAGGGCTGTCTCTGACGGGGTTCCAAAGAATTGACTCGTAGAGGACCTTTTCGTAGAGCATCCAAGGTTCGTATCAAAGAATCCTACTACCAGCTTTGCGGTAAGCACTTGTGGGGATGCAATCGCGCGAAAGACTGGTTCGAGTCTCCAAAGACATTCCCCAAGGGGCCCGGTGTGTTGGGGGAAGAAAGGAGAGGAGGGAAGAAAAGGAAGGAAAGACAAGTATTTATGCTCTGGGAGGGCCATGAGTGCCTTCCCAAACGGGAAGGTACGTGTTTACTTTGAAACCTGGAAGGTACGCGGTACCTCCGCGTAGTTTCCCAATACTGAATTTACATGTACGAAAGAATAGTAGACCATCGAAGTTTGCAAAAGAAATGAGAAAAATATGCAATTGTTCCTGACAAAAGCCCCCTCAAACCCCAATATAATACACACCTGACACCATTTGCAAACTCCTATGCCTTGCGAGGCCAACAGATGCGCAGAATCGACAACCCATCCCATAGCAGACATACCAGGTGTATCAACAGAAACACATTAGAATCATAATAAGTCACAGATCAAACTCCATTACGGTAGATTTGAGATCCACCAGAGCGGATCTGAATAGTGTCACGACGCTGCAAGACCACCAGTGCACGATTGAGTGCTTGTTCGCTGTATTGCTTTCCATCAACGAAGTCGCGGCGCAGAGTTGCCAAGCTGGTGCTCCAGCCAATAGGCAGGCGACGCTTCAGCTCATCTTCAATCTTGCTGGCCGATTCCATAAGTTCCTTGGTGCCTTGGCCTTCACCCTGGGTGATGGCGTCCATGGTGGAAGCCAGGAACAGACGGATGGCTTCGTCCACGTGGGCTTCGGTGGCGATAGGAGAGAGGGAAAGTTTGGCGAGGGACTCGGAGATACGGACAATAGCCTCGAGTTGACGCACGGTGATGGGGATGGATGAGCGGCTGTTGGATTCCATCTCGGCGCGATGGACTTGCTTTCGGATAGAGACAAAGTGGGACGAAAGTTTCTCTGCGGCTTCGGGCGACAAACGGGGCGCACAACGACTAAACGAATCATTAGTATGAGTATGGAAACCCAATTGCAAAAAAGTGTCAACATACCTGCGGCAGTAGCTAATGTAGCGCTTCATTTGCTCAACGGGAATCTCGGCTTCCACCTGCTCTTCAACTCCGCGACCACCCATATGCACACCCATAACGTGACGGGCAATCTTCTCGTCGCGGCCGCGTTCGTGTTCATCACGGACAATGAAGATCATATCGAAACGGGACAAGATAGTGGTCTGGAAATCGATGTTCTCGCCAGGGGTCTTGAGATCATCGTACCGACCGAAGATAGGATTGGCTGCGGCCAATACCGACGTTCTTGAGTTGAGGATTGTGGTGATACCAGCCTTGGCAATAGAAATGGTTTGCTGTTCCATGGCTTCGTGAATGGCCACACGGTCTTCGTCACGCATCTTATCGAACTCATCAATACACACAACACCACCATCGGCCAGTACCATAGCACCACCCTCAAGGTAGAATTCGCGCGTGTTGTGGTCGCGCTGCACCGAAGCGGTCAAACCGGCGGCAGAGGATCCCTTTCCGGAGGTGTAAATGGCGATCGGAGCAGCCTTTTCGACAAACTTCAAAAGCTGAGACTTGGCCGTACCGGGATCACCGAGCATAAGCACGTTAATATCACCACGGAGCTTCATTCCATCAGGAAGAATCTTCTTCGAGCCACCCATGAGCAGGCAAACGATGGCTTTCTTCATATCCAAATTTCCATAGATAGACGGGGCAATGCTTCGAGCGAGCGCGTCATACAAGTCAGGTCTTCGGCTGAGCTCCAAAAATTCTTGTTCTTCCTCCTCAGAAAAGATCGAAGCTCCCTTTGCCGTCTGGTCAAGGTCGGATGTGATGCCCACTGCGCGGAGGTAGGGGTTGCGGATAGCCACTGCAGCCTCCTTCTTGCCGCCCTTTGCTTGATAGATCGAGAAGATACCCATGACTGTGCAGCGAGAACCGGGAACAACTCGGTTGGCAAGGTAGCGATCCGCAGAAATAAGCACGTGGCGAGGTAGCTCACCCACCGGCACCTGATCAGGAGCTTCCTGAAGCTTGAGGACTTGCTGGTCCACAAATTGACATTTCTCATGGTGAACAACGTAGGGATCCATGGGGCATTGCTCGTTGGGTTGGTCGTTCTCTCCCCTAGGTCGGCCGCAGCGACGCGGCAGCGATAGACCAGCGAAGCCACCATCGACGTGAAGATTCTCGCTGTAATCGCAGCCTTTGCAGCGGATGTGGACAACTGTTGACTTAGAAGATATAGTGGAGGCTCCGATCACGATACCGGGGATGCGGACAAGGTGGGAAATGTTGGTCGCATTGAGATCACGAATTGAAATATGCGATGCTGAGGAGTGTAGGAGCAGTTGGTGGGAGGGAAGTGTAATATCTCGCTGCCCGGGGTAGACGATTCGCGCAGTGCATTGCTTTAGAGCCAGCTCGAACTTCTTTGAGTTAGTGGGGGCGGGCGAGGCAAGCAGGAGGGCAAGAAACTTACAAGAGGGATTATCTCGCCGGGTTCAGTGGTCAGTTTGTGGGCCAACTCTTCATTATAAGAAATGAGATGGGCGATGTCAATATCGCAGTAATATTGTTTCACGAGGGCATTCTGTCGTAATTGATCACTGTTGTATCAAGAATCAGTCGCTATTGCACCTCAATACATGGAGATTGCGTACCGGTAGACAAATGCATTATCCAGCTGAAATTCTAGCACGAAATCCCGAAGCCGGTTCTGAACAGTTGTGCGATCTTCATCGGCGCCATTTGTACTGGGCGCAAGTACGCTCAAAGTATAGGGGGTGCGTCTATCCATGGTGTAGAGGGCCGTAAATATGGCTGGATTGGGGGGTTGGATTATTTGGCGGAAGGGAGGCTTCAAGAACTTTTGGTTAGTGTGGCACTAACGCGACGCGTCGAGGGTTCACCAGTGGACGCGTTAAGTGGTTTCTGAGTCATCAATCCCCTGAGGCATCCACGGATCGAATTATCTGGCCTGAGGCACTATCAATCTGACTCAGCATGGGGAACCCGCCCGGCGTTAGCGCTTTGGCCGATTGGGAAGCGATGGCCAGCTTGATGGAGATAAAGCCACATCACACGCCATCTGCTTCCAGGATTCGAGCGAAGTCGGACCAAAACCGCGAAGCGCTGAAGCTGCTTTGACTAGCATTGGAAGCTAGCCCAGAGCCTGTCAAAGCTCTACGGCCGGAAGGTTATCTACTGTCATGATCAGATAACACGGAACATCTTAACGATCGACCTTCCCACGGTGGCCGCCCGATTCGGCTCGTGGCAGCTATGTCGTCCAACAGTCCGCGGAAGTCAATTGATAGCTTGGCATCTGGTGTCTCGTCGCCTTCAATCTCTTATTCAACAAGCCAACTGGAATCTCCGCGCGTGCCCCCTCAGCGATTTCCCCTGAGGAGGGGATCGACCGCGAGCTCCATCGTGAGCATTGGAGGTGTTCTGGACTCTTCTCATCATCGTGGCTCCATTGCAGAATCTGGACAGAATGGTTTGTGAATTTGTGAATCCCTCAATGCTCCATGATTGACCTATTGACACCCCACGCAGCCATTTCGACTCTTCTCCAGCCCCCAATCATCCGAACAGGTCTGACGGCCCATAATGCCACATCCGCCGCCGGTTACAAGCCCCCATCGACTCGTGACATACATCCGGTGACTCTGACGAATATCAAACATGTGGATGCCAAAATCTTCCAACCATATCTTTCGCAAGTTGGTACTTTGTACGATGTGTTTCAACAAGCGAAGGAGGGCGCGGTGGAGGATGTCCAATCGGCGCAAGCAGTCAGATCTCCCAAACCAGATTCCGATCGCGATTCATTAATGCCTTGGTCTCCTGAGCGGAGGTCTTCGGTCATGTCAACCGGCTCAAGATCATCGTCGCCATACGATACTCGCGGCCGACGCCCCTCCGGCGGCCGTGGCCGCGCTCCCGCAGTCACCCCTCTATCGACCATCCCCCAAGTCTATTTCGACGAAGACTTTCATTTGGAAAACCCCCGTACATTCGATGTTATATCAGAGAAATCGGACGTGGTGCGGCCGCCGAGGCCCCCGACAAAGGACGACAAACACGCCAATGGACTAGTTCCAGAGCCAGTTCAAACTGGAAGGAAAGCACTAGCAACCAACGCAATTCTGCAAGAGAAGCTTTCGTGGTATATGGACACTGTGGAAATTCATCTTATTTCGTCTATCTCAACGGCATCAAAATCTTTTTTCACTGCGCTAGGTTCACTCCGGGAACTACATGCAGAGGCAGCCGATTCGGTCAACCGAATACAAGTTTTGAGGAGGGATCTACAGAAAATTGACAAAGAAATGGCCCTGGGCGGTCTCAAGATTGTCAATCTACGTCGGCGAAGAGAGAACGTTAGAATGCTGGCGGCTGCTGTGGCTCAGCTTCGCGACGTGGTCGAATCAGTATCTCGGTGCGAAGAACTAGTGGAGCAAGGCGAGATTGAGGAAGCTGCCGATAGGCTCGAGGAAGTCGAAAAATTAATGGCCGGCGAAAACGTCTCCGATCGCGCTCCCTCGGAAGATGAAGAAGGTGAGCCGAGACGCATTGTCGACTTACGGGGCATCAAGGCCCTTGAGGGGGCATCCGATGACCTCGCACAGCTCCGCCAACGCATTGGCATGGGCTATGAAACCCGCTTCTTGAATGAACTTTTGGGAGACTTGAGACAGCATGTCCAAAACGTACCATCGAACGTAACTTTGCAGCGCTGGGGCAACTCATTCCAAAGGCAGCGAGGTGGTAACCGGTCCGCAATATCGGTATCGCCTGCCTATATGAATTTTGATAACGAGTTGCGTTCCCAATTGAACACCCAACTCAACGGACTTGCGCGTGCTCGCTACACAATGTCAGCGGCAACTTCTTTTAAAACCGCTGTTTTACGAGAAATGAAAGGTCTTATCCGCAAACATTTGCCCAGCTCTAGTGACGACGATAATGAATCTATGGTATCGCTATCAACTCATGGCGGTCATCAGCTAAGCCAGCAAGAGAAGTCATCAATTCTTGCGCGCAACCTGCGTGCTCTTGATTCAGATGATGCCTATGCGATGTTGATGAATGTCTACACTGGGATTAGCGAATCGCTGAGGCGACTCAGTGTCCAAGTTAAAGTTCTTCTGGATATTGCTAGCGGCCTGGGAAATTCAGCAGCCTCTGGTGTCAAGTCACCACCACGAAGCCCCAACCCGCCAAGTATCGACCAAGCTATAAAGTCTCCACAGATTGGACCCACAGCCTCTGATATGGCCCAGGATGAGATTCTCCAGGTGTTGGATATGTCAAGTTTGCTTGGTCAAGCAGTTGATATCGCGCAGTCCCAAGTCACCAAGGTGTTGAAAGTACGATCTGAACAAACCGCCCAGCTTTCAAAGGAGGAATTCCTTAAATACTTCACTCTGAATCGCCTGTTCGCCGATGAATGTGAGGCCATTTCAGGACGCAGTGGTACTGCCTTGAAGACGATTGTCGGAAATCAAATCCGCGATTTCATTACTCGCTTCGGCGACGGCCAACGCCATCAAATTGTCAATGTTATGGATACCGATCGATGGGACGCACGCGACTTTGGTGATGCCGAGAACACCATCCTGACTAGGATTCTAGACGCAAGCACCCGGGATATCGACGCCTGGGTTGAAGTTTCCAAGATCTGGCTCCAAAGCACTGGGAACGAGCAAGGCAAGCCTGATGATACTTCAAACGGGACGGACAAGTCGAAGGTTCGCAGTGCCATCATCGATGAACAGAAATACATATTGCCCGACTCTGCTGTGGCGATTATGCGCAGTATTCAAGAGTTCGAGTTCCTCATGTCGAATATCCCTAGCATGATTCAGGATATTGCACCGCACCTACTAGATATCCTCAAGCTGTTTAATTCGCGGTCATCGCAGTTGATTCTTGGTGCAGGCGCTACACGTAGTGCAGGCCTGAAGAACATCACGACCAAACACCTAGCCCTGTCATCGCAGGCATTGAGCTTTGTCATTGCTTTGGTTCCATATGTACGGGAATTCGTCCGCCGCCATGGGCAGGGGAACCCCTTGATGGCCGAGTTCGACAAAGTCAAGCGATTATGCCAAGAGCACCAAAGTGGCATTCATGAAAAATTAGTGGACATCATGAGTTCTCGCTCCTCGGTGCACGTGAACGCGATGAAGAAGATACAATGGGATGCTCAGGGTGCATCTCCTGCTGTGAATCCTTACATGGAAACCTTGGCAAAAGAAACCGGCACTCTACATCGTGTGTTGAGCAAGCATCTCCCAGACATGACAGTTAGCATGATCATGGTACCAGTATTCAACAGCTACCGTGATCAATGGTTGAAGGCTTTCAGTGAGGCCGAGGTTCAGACAGAGGCTGGAAAGAAGAGGTTAGTTTCAATCACTCGGATCCACGCCACGGCCAATACTAACCAGACAAACAGAATGGAAACCGATATCGAGCACTTCCGAACCAAGCTGGGTAAGATCGAAGGCGCTAGCGAGGTGGGCGACAAGCTCCTCGAAGTCGTACGGGCCAAGACCATTACCAATGAGCCTGAAGAGTCCGAGCCGGCGAGCGAGAAGCCAAAAGAACAGGACGATAGTTCTGACTCCACCAAGTCTTGATCACTTTCATCTTGCCTATTTACCCTTTACCCTTTACCCCTATATATATAATTCCCTTTTCTCGTGTTATTTCCTTGTCTACACGCTCATTCTTGGGCTGTACACTTCGTGCCATTTGCTGCTACCACATAACTGTTCCTGGAATGCATCTATAGAGCTAGCCCGGCGTTTTTGGACATGGATCAGATGTTCAATGTCAACTGCACATGTGATTACACTCTCATATACTACACTTGGGATGACTCGAAGCATTCTCCATTAGACAGTCAACAGACCTAACCATGGCCCGACTTTTAAGCACCTTTACACTTTTGTTTCACTTTCATTTAGGGAAAAAAAAAAAAGAATTCTTCGAGCCTTAAGACGTATCGTATCATTCGTCAAATGGTATGCAATATCACAAAACTCCAGACTAGAATAATCATACAAAGATCCTCGCCATTTTGGCAAATCATATCACATCATAGCAGTCATTGACCAACCACTTATTTGCCAGCGGTGTTCTTCTCATCAAGGGAGACAGGCTTCGCAGCCCCGCCGTGGGGGTGATCGGAGCCAGCAGTAGGCAAGCCGGGGTACACATCACGGCCGGAGCCAGTCTGTTCGGGCATGGCAGCGGCCTTGTGGGAGCGGCTCAAATCTGCGGGCTGGAGATACTGTTAGGAGACATGGAGCTGTTGGATTGGATTTTCGGTGGAACATACCTCATTGCCAACTCCGTGGGTCTTGTTGGGACCGTTCTCGATAGGGTTATCACTCTGGGGGATACCGTTGTCGTATTCTGCGCCGCGGACCATTTTGAAATGTTGTTTGTAGGAGAGTGGAAGAAAGGTATTTGGATGAGTGAGTTGTGTGGAAGTGAGGTTTTCTTGATGATGAAGCAAAAGGGATTCCGAGTCAATGGTTGTACTTATACTTGGGTTTTCTGTTGTAGGTACATTGGACTCCAGAGCTGGGAAGCTGTGACAGCATCATGAAATCATAGTGGGGAAGCCATGACTTCATGCCCCCAGTATCTTGATCTTGGGAATTGCCTTGGAACTGGGTCTTTATGTTGTAATTGCAGGCATTCCGTATGGATAGATGCGAGAAGATGCGAATTCTGAAATAATTGATGCAACGTAATTGATTTTATTTGAGGTCACTGATGTACTTCCAGGTTCTTCAAAGGACGTTGTATGTTGTAGTTGCCAAGAGTTTCATGGGAATTTCCATCTACCAGGAACAAATCCAAATCTCTCTCACCAACCTTATGGGCCATTACAAACTCCAGTACTGTACAGGACTCCGAAGATGCCTTGATGGTGTTTTGGGTCCTTGACAATTTCTTAGGATAAGGATCGGCAGAACTGTTGTCCCGAGCGGTTGCTAGGGCCTAAGATGTATAGACCGCACCAGAGCGCAATCGGCTAGCCCGATTGTCTCGATGATCTTTTGGCCTGGGAAAACGGCAGAAGTATCTTATGTAATCACTCAGGAGGGTCGCCTGAGTTTCACTCGGGATTACAGAACTGCAGTAAAGTAATCATGTGATCTGGCGTTTGGGCAGTCTCACTCCTTGGGAGCTTTGGAGCTTTGGAGGTTACTAGGCTAAATCGTTATCCAAGCAACATTATGAGCCCCATCTTTGCGTAATTTACCAGAAAAGCGTGTTCATAGTTTCACTTTTGATCCCAACTTGATGGCTGATCCACCATTAATCCTCCGCCTTCTTCGGGGCTCCATCACATTAAATGATGCTCTCAAACAGGAGGAGGATATGCTTCTTGACTTATCTTATCCGGATTCTCGGGTGGACTTTTTTTCTAATTCTATATAGGAATCGCAATGACATCGCGTCAATCGTTTCCAACCATTTGGGACTGGATCGATCAATACAGTGTCGGGTGGGCGAAGTGAAGGAGTGGATACACGGTAGCTTTAATGTTTGCATACCCATCTATGTCGAGAAGTGGAAGAAACACTCGGCAAAACGGTTCCTCATTCGATTTTCTCTGCCGTACAAGCTGGGAGAATCCACCTATCCTGGAAATAGTGATGAAAAACTTCGCTCTGAGGCAGCTACCTTCATTTGGATAAAAGAGCATTGCCCTGATATACCGCTCCCTCGCTTGTGGGGATTTGGATTTGCTGGGGGCCAGACCGTATGTCAGGAAACAATCCGAGCCTTCATCATAGGCCTCCATGTTGGAGACTAACAATACCTCCTATAGTTCATCGCGCCCGAACACACGCCTGTGATGACCAGGATGATTTGGCACCTCAGACGATATATATTGTTGTTCTTAGGATTCCCCCTACCCTGCCTATATATATCTCATCAGCGCCAAAAAATACTGGAACATGGTTATCTACTAATGGACTATATTGATGAGCCAGAGATCGAGATGTTATCACAGACGTGGAACCAGACTCCTCACCATTCCGACAAGACAGCCACCTGTTATCGAGACCTATCTCGCATTATGCTTTCTTTAAGCCAACGCCCTTTGCCTCGCATAGGATCTTGGACAATAGACTCCAATGGAGTATTACATCTTTCCAATCGACCACTTACCCTCCGCGTTCACCAGTTCGAAAATGCAGGTATACTAACTGGAATGAATCGGGATTTGACCTATCCGTCAACCGATTCATATTACCTCGACATGTTGTCCTGTCATGATAGTCGCATAAGACACCAGCCCAACTGCATTTATGATGAGCAGGACGGGCGTGAGCAACTAGCGAACTTGAGCATCATGCGAGCCCTTGTTTCTCACTTCACCGACCGAGAGTTACGCCAAGGGCCATTCTTCTTCAGACTCACGGACCTACATCCAAGCAATATCTTCGTGGACACTCAATGGCATATCAAGTACATAGTCGACCTTGAGTGGGCATGCTCACTTCCTGCGGAGATCTTACGCCCACCTTATCGGTTGACAGGCCGTACCGCAGACAACATTCTTGGTGAAGACCTTGATACATTCAGCAAGGCACACGAACAATTAACGAAAATTTTCGAGGAGGAAGAGAAACTATGTCTTCCTTTTTTCGACGTAAGTTCTTATCGGGCGAATATAATGCGCAAGGGCTGGAAGATCGGGAACTTCTGGTATTTCCAGGCTTTGGATAGTCCTAAAGGACTGTTCAACATATTCCGTGATCATATCCAGCCGATATTCTCGGCGTCCCAGAGTGAACATCCAGCGGAATTCTCCAGAATTGTATCAGAGTCCTGGGCGGTGAATACAAAGGACGTTATAGCAGGGAAGCTGAAGGACAAGGAGATGTACGAAGAACGGCTACGTCAACGGTTTCAAAATACTGCTGATGGCACATGATACCAAACACAGCACAACTTCAGACAAATATTGGTAGTTACGATTATATCTTGCTATGTGCGACAGCCCTATCTTTGGACTCTGCGCCGTCGCTGGGCATCAAAACCTAAACTCCACCTTTCGTCTATCTAAGTACTGACAATGAAGACCAAATGCAGATATAAAAGAAACAGACTCTATCTTTTGTGAGCTGCCCCTGAATTCTGACTAATTTGCACCAACCTTTATCTTAACCATCAAAGCGTCGGCGGTTTCGCGCCACCGCACCCGCAGCGAGACACATGGCTAGTTCTGGCACCGGTTCACTCGCACCAAAGTACTCAACATCCGGAGAGATAAACAGATCCTCTAGCGATACAACGTATTGCATAGGCCCTGATATAGGGAGGCTCAGCCCGGTGTCGGAAATACGGGCGGGATCACGACTTACATGGCGAGGGCCAACGGAGTCTAGCTCATAGACACTCTCAGATTGATTATTGCTGTATTGCCTGGTTTTGAGGCCAGCTCTGAGGGAGAAGGGCAAATGGTTAATGCCATAACTAAGCTCGGTTGGTTCTTCCGGGCTATCTGGGGTATGGGAGCAAGGAGGTTTCGGTTTCCAAGCTGGTGGTACCACTAGGCTGATAGGGATGGCTGTGAAGAGCACGGCGTTTGGCTTGGGTTTCCCGCCAGCCCCTGTATAACGGGGGCGAACGGTCACCGTCCGGTGGGATGTCAATAGGCGTTTCTGGCTCATATGAAGAGACGCAGGTTGATGCGATACCTGGAGAGTCAGTGGACACCAGAGAAGGCAGCGCAGGCAGTGCGCCATGCTGAAGTTTGTAGTGGAGATTATATGGCAGAGGTGCCGGAACTGGGGCATCGTGTGATGCGTCCACCGGAAGGGCTGGCAGAGGGCTGTTGTTAATCTTTTCGAGAAAAGCAGTTCCATCCTTGCAAATGGTGGACGGCGGAGGCTGCACACCAGCTTCTGAACCTTTTGCACGGTTTATTTGGAAAGCATTGCGTTTTCTGTGCACTCTGTTCGTCGCGTTTCCCTTGGCGGACTTGGGCAGCTGGCCGTGAGTGATAGATGATTGTGACATGGCGGTGGTCATTTGCGAAATGTATTGATTCTTTGTGTTAGGACTGTGTACGGTGGATGAACATGAGCAAATACCAGGTTCTGACAAAACCGATGAGCTGGACGTGCGGAGAGCTTGGGTGATGAGGCAGGATAACGGGGGATCCGGCCGATCTATAAAATACAAACCCGGGATCTGAGGAGCAACATCTCCAATCACTAGGCGACTCACCCTCCCAGTAATACCTGGGTGTTCGATCACCTTCTTTTCACTGATCAGCTCAGAGTGTAAGTCCGGATCCGTCACAACAATGACGGGAAGCTCATACGCAATCCTTTTCGAGCCGAATGTGAAATTGATATTTGAAGTTTCAAGACCTTTCTCTTCACTGACTGGATAGGACGGCAAGTCAGGGTTCATGACTCTCAGCACGGAAGACCCATTCAGCTCTCCCCTCCAGCTTCTACGAGGATCAATGTGTTGGTGAGGTTGAAGAGTTGCCACGGCAAGAGTGACTTTCTGCCGTCTGTTGGCCATACAGTGGAAGTTTTCCTTTCTTCGTCCGACAGATCGTTCTGGCTGACGCTTCTTTCTTTTGGGGAATTAGGAATTCCAAGATCCACCACGGAGAGGATGTATTCATTGCTAAAGAGGGATGTTCTGGATGAACTCGATGCATTGGAGCGATGTCGAAAATAGCGGGTCGGGTAGCGATCAGTGAGCGCATCGAAGACAATCCGCTTCAGCTCGCTATCAGAGATGCTTTGATATCGCTTCCGTTCGACCTTGTTGATCAATTTGATCTTCACATTTCCAAGAGGCATAAACACCCAGCTTCTGAGCCAACGCTTGAACTTGGAACGCTTGCGCGGCTTCCTTTGCTCAGACATGTCCAGTGCAACGGGATCTCGGAGCAAAAGCTTGGAGGCAATAGAAGAGAGCAGGATGGCAATGGAAAGCGGGAGACGGCAGGCGACGACAGAGGCCTTTTTCACTGCTGTCTCAATCATGCTTGGTTTAATATAAGTATAGGACAGGCCATCCTGGGATCTCCGATATCGACATCAATGAGCCTTTGAAGTGAAGATGCTTTCGAAGATGCATATAACATTATCAGGAACTTGGTCAGAAAGGACACGGTCTTATTGACAATGACAGTTGGAAAAAATTAGCTGAGAGGGTTGGAGTTCTTTGTTACTCCCTCTGTGAACAACAACTAGCCCTTTATTTTCCCGGCTCCTTTGTCCTTCGTGAGTCAATCATAATATGTTTCATCAGTGCAAAAAGGATATAACCCCTTCAATCTGTGTAGATACATGTACTGCGGTGCCAGTAGCAGCCTTGGGCCTGAAAGGAAAGTGACCATTTTCCAGGAGACCGTTGTTAAACCTCGGTATATAGACGTGTCGTACTAGGACACACCCGAGATGCACCTCTGAATTGAGTCACAGGGTTCGGACGAGGATTGGTGAATATCTCCAATCAGCCCAAAGCAGCCCAAAGGAGGGCTTGGGTTCTACTCGCTGTAGCCATAGCACGTACGTTGCACGATGTACATCGTATGCTGGATGTTGCAGGGATCCTCCAAGATCAAGGAAGTACAGAGTACAAAGTACAAAGTAGAAGATAGAAAACAGATGTGATCAAGATGATCATCCTCCCAAACTCAAACCCCGCGATGTTTGCCAATAAGTCTCGTTCGTTGAAGCCATCTGTAGGAAGATCCAACTCAGCGGACCCATCAACGTTTATCCAGTGGAGTCAGTGGTCAGCAGATGACATCATGGCTCCAGCTTTCCCCGGATCCGATGATTGCGATGCAATTGACAATTGTATCCTCGATACACAGGAACTAAAAAAGGATACAATAGGATAGGAAACTAGCTGTTCGATGGAGGGATTAGGATTGAGACATATATGAAAACACATGAGATGGGAGTTGTAAAGGAGAAAACATCCCAACATCACACGGGATGGCCTGAGCCTAGAGCCGTGGTCGGCCCGATCCCCTTTTACTACAGTTACATACAACTTGGGTCTACAGGGAAAAAAGAATGATGAATATCCCACGAATAGTATATATGAAAATCTCTGCAGAGAGTACTACGTACTTTTCTCTCCTTTTTCTTTTTTTCCCCAACACTTTCGGGTGAAATTTCCCTGGCAGAGACTTTTTTAGCCTAAGCGCAAAGGGTCACAGCCTCCCGCAGTAAACCAGTCCGGAGAAAAACTTCTACACCGGAACAAGGAACGGGAAGACTTTCTCTCTTGATCTTCTTTGACTATTTTATCACTTGCAACTTGAACTTCATCCTCAAGTTTCCCCCCGATCCCACTGCTCCCAGCCACCCCAGAAGCGCAAGGCGAGACCCGGTCCACTTCCCCCCCCCCCCCGCACAGACCGAGTCGGATAGCTCTTCCAAGGTTGTTGCTCTCGCCCCTCCCCTCGTTTCGATTTCACTTTTCTTCTTGATTCTCTGAGAAAGCATATACTGTTCTTGTCATGGAGGAGACCGGCGAACCCATCAAGCGCGATGTTCGCAATCACATGCTCTTTGAGGTGGCTACTGAAGTAGCTAACCGAGTGGGTGGGATCTACTCGGTCCTCAAGTCCAAAGCTCCCGTTACCACTGCCGAATATGGTGAGCGGTACACTTTGATCGGTCCGCTGAACAAGGCTTCGGCCGCGGTGGAGGTGGAGGAGCTGTCGCCCTCAAACCCGGCTATGCGGGAGACAATCCAATCCATGAAGGAGCGTGGTATTGAGATTGTCTACGGTCGCTGGCTCATTGAGGGTGCTCCTCGGGTGCTTCTCATTGACACGGGGACGGGATACCGGTGGTTGGACGAGTGGAAAGGTGATCTTTGGACTAGTTCCGCCATCCCATCCCCAGATGGCGATCATGAGACCAATGAGGCCATCGTTTTTGGTTACTTAGTCGCTTGGTTCTTGGGAGAGGTATGTTTCCACCCATAGCTTTATTTCTCATCAAGAGTATTCAATTGAGTGGCTGACCCTTTCCGCTATAGTACATTGCACATGACCGTCGCCGGGCGGTCATCGCCCATTTCCATGAATGGCTGGCTGGTGTAGCCCTGCCATTGACCAAGAAGCGACACATGGATCTCACAACCGTTTTCACCACCCACGCGACGTTATTGGGTCGCTATCTCTGCGCTGGCTCGGTTGATTTCTATAACAACCTCCAGTACTTTGATGTGGATGCGGAAGCTGGAAAGCGCGGTATCTACCACCGCTACTGCATTGAGCGAGCTGCTACCCATGCCTGTGATGTCTTCACTACTGTGTCGCACATCACTGCATTCGAGAGCGAGCATCTGTTGAAGCGGAAACCTGATGGTGTGCTGCCCAACGGTCTGAACGTCAAGAAGTTCTCTGCTATGCACGAGTTCCAGAACCTGCACTCCCAGGCCAAGGAGAAGATCAATGATTTCGTTCGTGGGCATTTCTACGGTCACAATGACTTTGATTTGGATAATACTCTCTATGTCTTCACTGCGGGTCGTTATGAATACCGCAACAAAGGTGTCGATATGTTCATTGAGGGGCTGGCCCGCCTCAATCATCGATTGAAGACCGCTGGATCAACTATGACTGTAGTCGCGTTCATTATTATGCCGGCACAGACCTCCTCTCTGACCGTTGAATCGCTCAAGGGACAGGCCGTTGTCAAGTCATTGCGCGATACAATCGAGAACATCGAGAAGGGAATTGGTAAGCGCATGTACGAGCGCTGTCTTTCCTGGAAGGAAGGCGACAACATGCCCGACGAGAAGGATCTCATCACCAGCCAAGATCGGGTGATGCTCCGTCGTCGCCTCTTTGGCATGAAGCGACACGGTCTACCTCCCATTGTTACCCACAACATGGTCAATGACCACGAGGACCCGATCCTGAACCAGCTCCGTCGCGTTCAGTTGTTCAACCACTCCTCCGACCGTGTCAAGGTCGTCTTCCACCCAGAATTCCTGAGCTCCGCCAACCCCGTCTTGCCTCTTGACTATGATGATTTCGTCCGCGGCACCCATATGGGCGTCTTCCCGTCTTACTACGAGCCATGGGGATATACCCCCGCCGAATGTACAGTAATGGGTGTGCCTAGCATCACCACCAACCTGTCTGGATTCGGCTGTTATATGGAGGAGTTGATTGAGAACTCTTCGGACTACGGAATTCACATTGTAGACCGTCGTTCCAAGGGTGTTGATGACTCAGTCAACCAACTGACTGATTTCATGTTCAACTTCACCGAGAAGAGTCGCCGCCAGCGTATCAACCAGCGTAATCGCACGGAGCGTCTCAGCGACCTGCTTGATTGGAAACGAATGGGATTGGAATACGTTAAAGCCCGCCAGCTGGCACTTAGAAGAGGTACGTTCGGTGTATTTTAAGTTTTTATCCTGGTGGATATGGCTAATTTTGGTGATAGCTTACCCGTCCTCGTTCGAGGGCCAAGAGGAGTACTTCGACATTGGCGGGACGGATCAGAAGGTCTCCCGTCCGCTTTCGGTTCCGGGATCTCCTCGGGATCGTTCCGGAATGATGACTCCCGGTGACTTTGCCTCTCTGCAAGAAGGTCATGAGGGATTGAGCACTGAGGATTACATTGCCTGGAAGCTGCCGTGAGTTTTCTTTAAGGCTATCGCTATATGAGATATCGCAATACTAATACATTCAACAGTGAGGAAGAGGAGCCCGAAGAACACTTCCCCCTTACCCTGCGAACTCGCAAGGGAACTGACCGGGCTGCATCCCCGTTGGACAGTATATCGATCAATGGCGGCCAACCCAGCTAGAGTCCGAAGTGGGAGCTCTCCACTTGGCGGACGTAATAACCGAGGGTATTGGATCCCTCCTGCGTTTTTGTCTTTGCATCTTCTCAATTGGCCCCCAGTCCTCATTGGAGTGGACGCACTCACCCCCATCGTGCATCTGACGTCATGTGTACTTGTTTAATCACTGTTTCTTTTGATATTTTCCACTGCAGAGCATCTGAAGCCTATGTTTGTTCTTTAATTGAAGTGAATCTCTTGAATGAAATCCAAATTGTAAGGATATCAAGTTGGAAAGTGTCCAAGCGGAGTGGTGAACTCCGACTGTTTACAATGCGGTACCCACTTGAAGGCCACCGGTTGGCACCGGAGGCATCTCGGTCCAAATAGAGTTACGACGTACAGCAATTCGATGCTCAGAGCAAATCATATTGCTGATCTTCATTTTCGTTTCGGTGAAGCGTCATAGCTCATCCGGGTATGATTCATTGAGGGGTATTTCCGTAGTATTTCTACCCCTCCGCTCCTTTTCTCTTCTACTTCCAACTTCACACTTCACACTTCACATTTCTACGCACTTCTCACCCAACAAACGTTTATCACCGGTACGACTCTCCAATGGAGCCGCGCACGTCCGGTACCCCATGGGGTCGCAGGACGAGGTCCTCGCTAAGATGAAGAGATGGATCAAGGTATTTGTTCATGGTATAACAGTCGTTGCCCACGCATGACAGGTGTTCGGTCCAGTCAGTTGGTTGGGGATAACAACAAACCTATTCCTCTCTTCTGGAGACTGGTGTTGTCTCCCCAAATCGACTGGCTGGCTGATCTGAGATTATACTGTCAAAACTTGATCTAGACAATACTAGCGAAAGGACATGCGTGACTTTGATTGTTCCCCTGTTTTGTGTTTTGTGTCTGGCACTGTTTGATCTATCCCGATCTTATTCGATTGCATCAATTGAATAGGGAGAGGATAGAAATAAAGCAGATGCTCGATACTTTCTCTCTTGGCATGCTGACCCAAATGAAGTCTTCACTAGCTTGTTCTATCTGTCATCATGGCTACGGACAAGATCACTTTCCTGACCAACTGGTATGCTGACATGATCCCAGATCCTCGAGTTCCCAGAGTTGCCCTCGGGTCCTCGATCTTGTAGTTGCACTTTGCTAAGATGTTTTTTTTGTTTCTTAAAGGCACGCGACCCCGTACCACGCCCCCTGTACCTCGCCCAAGCCAGAGGCTACTTCAAAGATGAAGGTCTCAAGGTGGCTCTGCTCGAGCCTAACGACCCCTCCGATGTAACCGAGATCATCGGCAGCGGCAAGGTCGACATGGGTTTCAAGGCTATGATCCACACCCTGGCGGTGCGTATCCAATATCCAGGACATGAAATCCGACATGGCTAATACAAATACCATTTCCAGGCCAAGGCCCGCAACTTCCCAGTGACCTCCATCGGCTCCCTGCTCGATGAGCCCTTCACTGGAGTCGTGTACCTGAAGTCCAGCGGAATCACCGAGGACTTCCGCTCGCTGAAAGGCAAGCGTATCGGCTATGTCGGAGAGTTCGGCAAGGTAAGAGCATGGTCGTCCAACCGCACACAAAACCAAGTCCTAACCCGACCCTCAGATCCAAATCGATGAACTCACCAAGTACTACGGCATGACCGCTGACGACTACACCGCCGTGCGATGCGGAATGAACGTAACCAAAGCCATCATCCAAGGCGACATCGACGCCGGCATCGGCCTCGAGAACGTCCAAATGGTCGAGCTGGAAGAATGGCTCGCCGAGCAAAACCGACCTCGCGATGACGTGCAGATGCTACGCATCGACCAGCTCGCCGAGCTAGGATGCTGCTGCTTCTGCTCGATCCTGTACATCGCGAACGACGCGTTCATCGCAGCGAACCCAGAGAAGGTAGCTGCGTTCATGCGGGCCGTCAAGCGTGCTACTGACGCAGTGCTGGCCGACCCAGCTGCCGCGTACCAGGAGTACATTGAGGTGAAGCCGATCATGGCTACGCCGGTGAACCGCAAGATCTTCGAGCGGTCGTTTGCGTACTTCTCGCGCGACTTGAAGAATGTCCAGCGTGATTGGACTAAGGTTACGAACTATGGAAAGCGTCTGCAGATTCTGGATGAGGACTTCGTCCCGAATTATACCAACAAGTTCCTTTCCTGGACGCTTGATGCGGACTCTGCTGATCCTACTGGTGATCAGAAGCGGATGGCTGCTTTGCAGAAGGAGATTGCCGCTGATGGTGGCTATAAGCGTCTGGAACTTCAGGCTGCTGCCTAAGTTGCTCACGGCTCTACCTAGAGGGTACTATCTATGTTCTAGGCTTCACTCTTTAGCCTCGGTTGCTTGAATCAAATGCAAGAAATTACCTATATTGGTAACACCAGTTCTGGATCAGCGTAGAAGTATTGTAATCATTGCAAGAACAAAAGGCTCAAGATAGCAGATATTATAAAGAGATTCCTCTTTTCATTATCATTAAGCATCGAAGTCGTTATCATATCTCATTACAGGGAGGATCCAATCGTCTTCAAGGCCCAGTCGTACCAGGACCACTCCCTGGACGATCAAGCATAGCTCGTAGCCTATCTTCCGCTGACTGCAAAGCCGGTCTAGAATCCGGGCCCGTGACATTCGCAGTCCACTTCAGCCAGCCAAGCAAAGATTGAATAATCTCCGGGCCCGTGCTGCCGGCGACAGAGCCATCCCTAGCAAGGGCAGGATTGGGTAGAAGACTGTGTTCAGCAGCTGACCCATCATCTGCCCTCGCCGCCAAATGGACCTCTGACACGACAGCTGGAGTTGCCATCTGCGAGGACTTCTGTTGGCCGCTGTTAGAAGCAGCGTTCTTCGCAAGTAGATCGCACCCGCTGTGTTTCGGTCTCGATACAAAGTCCCGCGTAAACGGCGTCGAAGAAACATTCTCCGAACCAATGGCTAGCACAGTCTCCGCCTCGGAGTCCATACCCGGAGACCGCGGGGGATTCGATTGTCTCTGAATTTGTTGACCAGGAGCGTCGTTCTGCTCCATCATCGACTCAGTATGCCTCAGATTCTCCAGATACCGATGGAACGAGAAAGGATACATATCCCTCGCTAGATCAATCGGATTGGCTTCCTCGTCCACAATGACAGCCGTGATATCATCGGCGCGCCGTTCCTCGCTAGGACTGGCCTCCTCTACTGGGCCCAGAGCGCTGGGCGGGGCACAAATTTCACCGAGAGGCGCGATGTGACTCCCGTACTCATTGGCAAGACTCAACTTACTCCGGCCACAGATCTCCGCGATGGACTCCAGCGTGCCACGGATATCAGGCTCGATGGCCTGCAGTATACTCTCGATGCTGAAGTCCTTATCAGACGGCAATATAATCTCCGGCTGAGGCGGACGGGAGGGAGTAAGATTTCTCAAGCTGGAAAAAGGGAAGAATCGTCGCGCGGACATGGTAGAAGGTCGTCTGGGTTTATCATTCGCATCGCCTGAATACGCTCTCACAAGTACAGGCCGCGTAGGTATGGTAGTTGCCGGCCGTCGATCAGAGGGTATATCGGCTCGGGCAGGTCGGGAGAGAGGTCTAGGGTCACTGTTTAGATGGCAGGAAGCTGTGTTACGATGTGCAGCGGCAGCATCGTCTGTAGCGGGTTCATATCGCGGGTTCGCGTTTTGGCTGTGAGAGGGCCCGGCGGCGGACACAACTCGAGGCGCGTGGGATGGGGATAGTCGGGGCCATCCTTGTCGAGGTAAAGCGGATGACAATGGCCGGGTACTTGGTAAGGTTTCAGACTCCATCTCTGGTATTGGTTGTGGTAGTGCACACGTCGTTGTAATGCAGGAGACAGCGCAGACACTGGTCGACCCCGCTCTGGGAGGGCACAAGACTCCGAAGAGAGTTAGCTTTGGCTCATGGGAATTGTGACCCCGTTGGATGCGCAATGCATATTCTCCGGCGTGCGTTGGCAGTTTTGTCTCGATGTATATCGCCCGTTTAAATAGCGGGGAAGAGTCAAGTCAGGGAAGCGAGGGTGTCAACAAGCTTGTCTACATATGCGACTATGTAGGTCAGTTCTCTAATATTGGCTGACCTACTTTGCAAGGTAGAGAGCTCCAAACAGAATTCTGATTGCAGCCACTAGAGGCAACATCAAGAAATCATGCCACAATGCTGGTTGATGTATTCATAGCTGGGCAGCAATTAGCGGAGTCTGTAGTTGATATGCCAAGACAGGCACCACGTTTCCCTGATCAGCATTCACTCGACCTTCCTCAGCCCACGCTTTTGCTCAAACCATGGATCGGTTTCAGGTAAGGATCAATGTGATTTCATCTTGTTATCTCGTCTAATGTCCTTTAGCTCGACGACTCCGACGGGTCTCTCTCCGACTTCGACGAAGATCCCTCCGGCCTCCCCTTCCCCGAACCTCTCTCGCGCGCCTCATTCCTCGCCCTTGACTTCGACCCGGCCACTTACCTATCATCATTGACAAATCGTCACCAGAGCCTCGAGGATCTGAGACAGGAGTTACGTGGCCTGGAGCAATTCCTAAACAAAGAGCTATTGGATCTTGTCAATGAGAACTACCAGGACTTCCTCTCGCTGGGAAGCGCGCTGCGCGGAGGCGAGGAGAAAATCGAAGGCGTCAAAGTCGGCTTGCTTTCTTTCCAGCGCGACGTGAAAGCTATTCGACACAAATTCGAGGCGCGCCGCCAAGAAGTGGAAGAGCTATTAAACGAGAAACGGCGGTTACGAACGAATGCCGACATTGGCAAAGATTTGCTCGACTATGCGGATCGAGTTGAGGAATTGGAGCACCGGTTGATGATAAAGGACAAGTCATCGCCGCAGGAGGGTCCCGCGCCGGATGAATCGGACACAGAGTCGGATTTGTACAGCGGCGAGAGCGATGGCAGTGATGATGATGAGCTACCGGATGGCACACCTGCGATTTCACTAAAGCGGATGGAACGCCATGCCCAGAAATTCGTCTACTTGACCTCGATAGCTGCTCGTGTCGGCGAGAAGCATCCCTTTTTGATTGCGCAACAACCACGAGTCGCAAGGATCAAGTCCACGGTGCTCCTGGATCTCAAAACGGCGTTGGAGCAGGCCACCGCAGTAGGTGGTAAACAGAGCAAGCGGGATACCAGGACAATGGCGATTCTGCGCCTCTACGATCTGATGGGTGAGGATGTCAGTGCCGTTGCCGCACTGAAGAATCTCAAGCTGTAAAAACGATATGCTTCGTCTTGCAAATTGGCAATGTACACTGGCTTGCATACATAGCGTTGGCGTTCGGTGTTATAAAGTCTCTAATTCAACAATGATACCATGATACACCATGTTATTTCCTGATAAAACAATAAATTTGTACACGCCAAAGGATATAAGAAAAATTGAGTATGTTACACGCCAACCAAGGCTGAAGTTGGGGGGAGGCATCGGAGCGGAATTCGCCGTTTAGTGAGAATCCGGGTCCGTTCGTCGAGCTCAGAACCTGAAGCGTTTGTTAGAACATAAAATTGAGAAGAAAGTATGATTTGAAAAACATACCACCTCGTAAATCTCCTTGTTGACACGGTCAGTCAACGCGGAAGCATCCTTCTTAATCTGGTCAAGGGTCACGCGCATGTTGTCGCGCAGCTGCTCCGGAGAGAAGCCCAATTGTCCGACAGGCAGACGAATGACGGCATCACGTTCACGGTACACGGTACCGCCACGGAGCATTTCCACGCGTGCAGCCACATCTTCCACGACAGTACCGGTCTTCGCACTGGGCATCAAACCGCGGGGACCGAGGATACGACCTAGCGCGGCCTTGTTCAACGCTGGCAAACTGTCTGGGTGGGCGAGACAGCGGTCAAACTCAATCTTGCCGGCCTTGACAGCTTCAAAGACCTCGTCTTCACCGACAAGAACGGCACCTGCAGCGAGCGCTTCCTTGGCTTGTTTCGAACCGGGAGGACAGATGACACAGATGCGGGATTCGGTCTGGACGGCATGGGGGAACCGGAGCATGTTCCGGATGACGGGGCCGTCGCGCTTTGTTCGCAGTCGGATGTGCAGTTCGTATTTCTGAACGGTGGGTTCGCGACCAACTTCAATGGCTCGGATATATCTACAGAAAGCAAACATGTCAATTGAAATGGCCAGTGGCCACCTCCCCGGTATCAGATGTTCAGTACATACCGCATGGCATCGCACAGAGCAAACTGCGGCATATCTTTCAGATTCTTCTGTCTGAACTCCAGAGGGGCTCTGCGGCTCTTGGTAGGCTGCTCTTTCCCCTTGCCCTTCGGCTTGTTCTTGAGACCTCGAACCTGCTGGAAATTCGAGAGAATGGGGGTGATGGAGGATTCCCGTAGCGGAGTCCGACATGATGAAAGGATTCCACGTGCCGCAGTGGGCAGTACCGAGCCGTAGGACGACATGTTGTCAGGCGTTGATTTGAGCTGATCGGCTGGATGAAGCAATTGTTTTCTGCCGGAAGCCTTTCGGGGTCGGAGAAACGTGGTTCCGGATGGGTACTGGAGATAATGACTCTGCCCCGCCAGAAATTCACATTGCTTTCCCACACCTCTACGCAATGTCTCAATACGAGTTGAAAGTGGCCACTCGTGCCAACCAGGCGGCACTCCTGCCCGTGGTCCTCATCGTGACCTCGATCAATGAGGCCCGTCCCACCCCGGTGATCAACATCACCTATGAGGACACTGCTCTTCTTCAGGATGGTGACAAGGCTATTGTGCAGCTCATCAGTGGCTCCAACTCTGTCTTTGGCACTGCCAACGCTATCCAGGAGCTTACTGTGAAGTTTCCTTTCCTCACTGGCAAGGATGCCAAGGTTGTAAGTTACTCCGCCGCCGAGTCAATTTTTTTTTGAAACCGAAATGTTCTAACAAGATTCTTGCAAAAGGAAGCCGAGTGGATTTCCCAGTTGGATTCTTTGACTACCTTCGATTTCAAGGCTCTCGACCCTGTGCTCCAGCGCCTTGACACCCGCCTCCTCATGCGCTCCTTCATCGTCGGATATTCTTTGTCTACTCCCGACATTGCCATTTGGGGTGCTCTCCGAGGCAACCGTGTCGCTGTTGCGGCCCTGAAGAAGGGATCCCTCGTCAACCTCACCCGGTGGTATCGGTTCTTAGAGGAGCTTTGCCCCTGGGCTACCGCTGCTTTGGAATCCATGAACGCAGTTGCCAAGGAGAAGAAGGTGGCCAAGTCCAAGGAGGGTGCTAGCTACGATATTGCGCTCAAGAACACCGAGAACGGTGTTGTCACCCGTTTCCCCCTGAGCCTTCGTAAGTGTCGACGTCTTGATTTGCGCGGTTTTCGAGACTAATATTGTTTGTTTAGTGGATATCTCCACATTGGTCACGCCAAGGCCGCTCTTCTCAACGATTACTTTGCGCATGAGAAGTACAATGGTACTATGCTTCTGAGGTACGCTATGACGCACTCATAATCACAAGGATTGCAGGCTGACTCTTCCTAGATTCGATGACACCAACCCCTCAAACGAGAAGCAAGAGTTCGAGGATGCTATCGTCGAGGACCTTGCGCTGATGGGCATCAAGCCTAACAAGATGACCTACACTAGTGATTACTTCGACGAGCTGTACAACTACTGTATCCAAATCATCAAGCAGGGAGACGCCTACGCTGATGATACCGATAAGGAGACCATGGCCGCCCAGCGTTGGGACGGTCTGCCCAGCCAGCGTCGCGATCTCTCCGTCGAGGAGAGCTTGGCTCATCTGGAGGAGATGAAGAGCGGCAGTCCCGAGGGTCTTCGTTGGTGCATTCGTGCCAAGATCTCTTTCGACTGCCCTAACAAGGCCATGCGCGATCCCGTCATCTACCGCTGCAACCCAGCGCCCCACCACCGCACCGGCAGCAAGTGGAAGATTTACCCGACTTACGACTTTGCCTGCCCCATCGTTGACTCGCTCGAGGGTGTCACCCACGCTCTGCGTACCATCGAGTACCGTGACCGTAACCCCCAGTACCAATGGATGCTGGACACCATGAAGATGCGTAACGTGCAGGTGTGGGATTTCGCCCGCATGAACTTCGTCCGCACCCTTCTCTCTAAGCGTAAGCTGACCAAGCTGGTTGAGACCGGTCTTGTCTGGGGCTGGGACGACCCTCGCTTCCCTACAATCCGTGGTATTCGTCGCCGCGGTATGACCATTCCCGCTCTCCGGGAATTCATCCTCAAGCAGGGTCCCTCCAAGGCTGTGACCAACTTCGAATGGGGTCTTATCTGGGCTACTAACAAGAAGTACATTGATCCCATTGCCCCTCGCCACACCACCATTTTCAACAAGGACGTTGTCAAGACCACCGTCACTGGTGGCCCTGCTACGCCTTACAGCGAGGAGAAGCCCCGCCATGTCAAGAACGCGGCTGTCGGCATGAAGAAGGTTGTCTACAACAGCTCTATCATCCTCGAGCAGGAGGACGTCAAGCTCTTCAAGCCTGACGAGGAGATCACTCTCATGAACTGGGGCAACGCCATTGTGCGCAAGATCAGCACGCACGCCGAGACAGGTATCATCACCGACCTTGAGCTCGAGCTGCACATGGCCGGTGACGTCAAGAAGACCGAGAAGAAGGTCACTTGGCTGGCTACCGAGGGCCAGGACCTTGTACCCGTCGAGCTGGTTGATTTCGACCACCTGCTGACCAAGGATTCCCTTGATGAGGATGATAAACTTGAGGACTTCCTCAACAAGAAGACCGAGTTCCGCGAGGCCGGTATGGCTGACTGCAACGTGGCTGATCTCAAGGAGAGCGATATCATCCAGTTCGATCGCAAGGGCTACTACCGCCTTGATCGGCCTTACGCTCCTGGCTCGCCTGCGGTCTTCTTCAACATTCCTTCTGGAAAGACCAAATAGATTCTATCAATGCTATGATGTGAAGCATGTTTTATGAGGATTTATGAAGACCAAAAGCGAAGATATATTTGAGTCAATGATAGATGATGTATATGCTTCCAACTCACATTCAGTAAGACAAATATATATTCATGAGTAACCCACGCAATTTCATCTATAGCTACATAGCCCCGCAACAGATTAACAAGCGGGCTCATCTAACCATCCACGATTCTACAAAGCTATTCTACCATGCACCAGAATTTCTTGGTTCTACAAGATACACATCTCCAGGGTTGCAAGCCTAGATCTAACCTCCGGTCCCATAGTGGTTGGAAGGGGCATTTCGCTTTATTTTGGGCATCTGTGTAGAAAACAATACAAGCACTTGTAGTGCGTCCGTTTGTTTATCTGGTTGCTTGATTTTGTGGTCGCTTTGGGCATTGATCAGACTCTCGCTGCGAGGGGGATTCTCCGAATCGAGTAGGGCTGTAAGTGATCACGTGCGACCGAAGTGATCTGCTGCTTCCCGGCATCTTGTCGAAATCAGTCATTACCATGCTTCTTATAATTTGGTTTGCTTGAACTATCTGGCACACTTCCGAGCATCACGTTTCTCTCGTCAAATCATGAAGCCAAAACGGAATGGATATTAATCCCACCGACCGGCTTTCAGCGGAATGGACGCGCATGACGTCGAAGACTCAATGTTTACATTCAATTGACATCCGGAAAGCCGCTCGCCCATTACAGCGATAATGGGCCTAGGCTACTCGCATCCTTGTACTGAAGTGGAGTTTAGTATCATTTTGGGTTCAGAATCTTGTATAGCGTTCAAACAACCGCACAAACCCTCGAGTATTCGGGGCCATTGGCCGTCTCGGAAGGACAGTGGAAGCGCCATTTGACGGCCGCATCCGCATATTGACATATATACCGACTACTGTAGCACATCTCGGAGCTTTGTGGCCTTGATTCCAGACCGGTTACGAGTCGAATTGACCTTGTCCTACACGGCGTGACCGATGGAACACACCATATGATCCACGGGTAAATGTCCTCGGGTCAAAGTCAATGCCGGTACCTGTTTGCGCCACGAGGTACTTTCGACCTTAGCGCCGAATCAACGCTTCCTAGTTTCATGTCGATAGGTCCGGCCGATGTTCAATGCTTCAAAATCCACGGAGAGTACTTCAGGTGGTCCGCGGCTCGTGCCTGTCAAGACCTGGTTTTCCGCGGCTTTCCTAGACCAGGTATCAACCGTAGACAAGAAAGCAATAAAGACACATGCGTGAGCATGAAACATCTCCCGAGGGCTTCCTGACTCGACGTCAGCATGATAGACCGTGAGACGAGAAGATTCGTTGCATCGGCAGCCCTTTTCCTCTTCGCTGAAGATCGGAAACTTAAGAGCTCCTCTCCAAATACTACAATACTACACTATTGTTCTTCCTCTTCTTGCTAGTAAAAAGGTGCTGATAGACACGCGAAACGTCGAAACGTCGAAACGCTCGTCTTCTCTTATCTAATCGTTCCTTCAACTTACATTGTTTTGCTTTGTGCCCTTCGGCTTGTTGTCTACCATCATTCTGTCTCCTTTGAAAGACAGTTTTGTATCTGCAAATTCTGTTCTTGATAACCTTTTCTTTGTTCTGGACATTCCAGCATGGCCGGGAAGAGCGAAGCTGGGCGTTCCGACGCTCGCCGTCGCAGCTCACGTATTTCTCGGGCGTCTCTGAGCGGAGACTGGAACAGCCTGGACGAGTACGGAAAGCTTGTCAAGTACGTGTCAACCTTCCATGATGCCGGCGCACTCGACGAAGAGCTCGGCGAAGTGACAGAGAAACGAGTTTGGTATGCACCGTGGAAGAAGCGCAAGGTCCGCGTCAAAAGGGTCGAAGCAGAACCCGGCAAATTTCCCGAGGATTGGACTATGACCGATATCAGGGAGGGCCTTTCTACTCATGAGGTTCCGCTGCGTCGTCGTCGAGCTGGGTGGAATGAGTTGACGTCCGAAAAGGAGAATCCCATCGCGAAGGTTCTTTCGTACTTTCGTGGTCCAATTCTCTATGGTGAGCCTTTCTTACTTCCTTGTATCACGACATATCTAACCTGAGTATAGTTATGGAGTTGGCTGTTCTTCTTGCTGCTGGTCTGGAAGACTGGGTTGACTTCGGTGTCATCATTGGTATCCTGTGTTTGAACGCAGCAGTGGGCTGGTATCAAGAAAAGCAGGCTGCCGATGTTGTTGCCAGTCTCAAGGGTGATATTGCTCTACGAGCACAGGTTGTTCGTGATGGAACTCAACAGGAATGCCTTGCTCGGGAGTTGGTTCCGGGCGATGTAGTATGTCTGCTTGAAATGATTCCCCATATCAGTATACCTTGACTAACCAATGAGATAGATTGTCGTTGGCGAAGGGCAGGTTGTGCCGGCTGATTCTAGGGTCATTTGTGACTTCAAGGATGAGCATGGCTGGGAAGAATTCAACCAGCTCCAGGAGCAGGGTATGCTCGGTGGAGGATCTGAGACTGATGAGGAGGATGACACCCAAACTGAGCAGGAAAAAGCCGAAGTCGATAGCAAGGCTAAAGCTGAGGACGAGCATCAGGCAATGAAAGCTCGCCGGCGTGGTTATCCCATTCTGGCTTGTGACCATTCTGCTATTACGGGCGAGTCGCTTGCCGTGGACCGATACATGGGAGACATGATTTTCTATACCACTGGATGCAAACGTGGCAAGGCCTACGCAGTCGTTCAGACAGGAGCCAGGACGTCTTTCGTTGGTCGCACTGCTACGATGGTACAGTCTGCTAAAGGTGCTGGTCACTTCGAACTCGTCATGGACAACATCGGCACATCGCTCTTGATTCTCGTTATGGCTTGGATCCTTGCTGCTTGGATTGGTGGATTCTTCCGTCATATTCCTATTGCTTCTCCCCCCCAGCAGACCCTCCTCCATTACACTCTGTCGCTGTTGATCATTGGTGTTCCTGTCGGTCTTCCAGTCGTGACTACTACCACCATGGCTGTTGGTGCTGCCTATCTGGCTAAAAAGAAAGCCATTGTGCAAAAGCTGACCGCAATTGAATCTTTGGCAGTAAGTCATCATGGAACTAAATTGATATATGAAACTAATGATGAAACAGGGCGTTGACATTCTATGTTCCGACAAGACGGGCACTCTCACGGCTAACAAATTGAGTATCCGCGATCCTTATGTAGCAGAAGGCGTTGATGTTGATTGGATGTTTGCGGTGGCTGCGCTTGCATCCTCCCACAACATTGAATCTCTCGATCCGATTGACAAGGTCACAATCTTGACCCTGAGACAGTATCCACGAGCACGAGAGATTCTCCGTCGAGGTTGGAAAACCGAAAAGTTTACCCCATTTGACCCGGTTTCAAAACGCATTGTCACCATCGCGACCTGCGACGGCATCCGATATACATGCACTAAGGGGGCTCCAAAAGCTGTTCTTCAGCTGGCAAGCTGCTCCAAAGAGACTGCTGATCTGTACAAGGCCAAAGCTCAAGAATTTGCGCATCGCGGCTTCCGATCTCTCGGAGTTGCTGTTCAAAAGGAAGGCGAAGATTGGGCCTTACTTGGAATGCTCCCTATGTTCGATCCTCCCCGAGAAGATACAGCTCATACGATTAGCGAAGCGCAAAATCTTGGTATCAGCGTCAAGATGCTTACTGGCGATGCTATCGCAATTGCAAAGGAAACCTGCAAAATGCTAGCATTGGGCACCAAGGTTTATAACTCAGACAAGTTGATTCATGGCGGCTTGAGTGGTGCTATGGCTAGTGACCTTGTTGAAAAGGCCGATGGGTTTGCAGAGGTGTTCCCTGAACACAAATACCAAGTCGTACAAATGCTACAAGAGAGAGGCCACCTGACTGCTATGACTGGGGATGGTGTGAATGATGCACCATCTCTTAAGAAAGCGGACTGCGGTATTGCCGTGGAAGGCGCTTCTGAAGCCGCTCAATCTGCTTCGGACATCGTGTTCCTAGAGCCTGGACTCTCGACTATTATTGACTCAATCAAAGTCGCGCGTCAGATTTTCCACCGCATGAAAGCATATATCCAGTACCGTATCGCGCTATGCTTACATCTCGAAATCTACCTGGTGACTTCAATGATTATTCTCAATGAAAGCATCCGTGTCGAGCTAATTGTTTTCCTGGCATTATTTGCCGATCTGGCAACAGTCGCAGTGGCGTATGACAACGCCTCTTTTGAGTTGCGGCCTGTTGAATGGCAATTGCCAAAAATATGGTTTATTTCCTGCCTGCTAGGTGTCCTATTGGCCCTGGGTACTTGGGTTGTTCGTGGTACTATGTTCCTGAAATCAGGAGGCATTATCCAAAACTGGGGTTCCATTCAAGAAGTTATTTTCCTAGAAGTGGCGCTTACCGAAAACTGGCTCATTTTCGTCACTCGTGGGATTGACACTTGGCCATCCATCCATTTGGTGACGGCGATTCTCGGCGTGGATGCGTTAGCTACCATCTTCTGTCTGTTTGGTTGGTTTACCAATCAGAACATGAAGACCAAGCCCGCAGACAAGTTTGTCGAGACGACGAATGGGTGGACTGATATTGTCACTGTTGTGCGTATCTGGGGCTATTCGATTGGCGTGGAGATTGTCATTGCTCTGGTATACTTTATCTTGAATAAGATCAAGTGGCTCGATAACCTAGGTCGTGCCCAGCGTGACAAGGGTGAGGTCAGGATAGAAAATCTCCTTGCTCACTTGTCCCGCGTCGTGGTTGAGTACGAGGAAGGGGGCGTGTCGAAGGGCAGATTCTGCTTGGCTGCCAGCAAGGAGGAAGAGGAGGCTGAGTGAAGGGATGTGGCTTTCTAATGAGCTCGACGATCGAGGAAATCAATCATAGGTGTAGTATTGAGGGTTGTGTTTTGTTCTGTTCTTGGCCGGATTGGGTAGTATGGATGAACGTTATTATTATGGCGTGTCCTATGGGGATAATGTCGAGCAGGACAAGATAGTGTGTCTGTGTTAATCTCTACTGTGTTAAATCTGCTTGCAATTATCCTAATGACGATCAAATACCTCCAGTTTATGTATTTTCTCTGATAATCTGCATCTGGGATAGACTCCGCCAGCCATCACATCCTAGAGAAGATGAACATACGTGGGTGATTACACCTTCCAAATTGGGAAAGAAGCGGCTCATCTATAATTTTCAACTGTCACTTTTATGTGTTATTACCGTTTTAGTAGCTTCATCTTGCAATAGAACATTCAAGATCGACAAATCAATGAAAAAGATTAAATTATGGGTATCGATAGGGAGGTGAGAAAAGAATGAATCGAAGATATAAAGGGTGTCACTGCAGATAGTAAGAAAATCGAAAACATATCTGATATAACGTCAATCTCATCATGAATTTTCCTTGAAATGTGCTTTGCCACTCCAATGATGTGCATCAAAATTGGCAATCAAATACACATAGTCCAAGAGGAAACCGGACAATGAACAGCAGTTGGCTTTGGTAGACCGTTTATTACTCAAACACCGTTGCGCTGACCACGTCGGAGGACCTTCGGACCGTGTTTAGCGCCATTGACAACATTGTTGGCTTGACGGAGGCCACCGAGGAGACTGAGAAGGTCGTTGCCGAGCATGGAGCCGACATTGGCCTTGTCCGACTTATTTTTGGAACTGTTCGTTTTGTTATCTTCGTCCTCGTCGTCGTCCCAGTCGTTGTCCCAGTCGCCGTCACTGAAGTAGTCATTATTCGGCGGGTCGGCAGTCTCCGTGGGAGTCGCAGTGGCCTCGGACGATGTAGCAGTGGTGGCAATGTTTGGCTGCTGGGATTCGGTCGTCGAAGGCTTAGGAGCTGCGGTTGTAGTCGAAGTGGTTGTCGGCTTAGCCTGGGTAGCAGGATCGTCGGGACTGTTCTCGGAAACGCTAGTTGTGGGCTCGGCTTCGGTAGTGGTGGTAGTCTCAGGTGCCTTGGGCGAAGCAGAAGCAGATGAAGAGGAGGAAGACGAGGGTGAGGAGTCTGGTGCATTGGATGATTGCGTGGTCGTCGAGCTCGTCTTGGTGCTTGTGCTTGTGTTCGTCTTCGTTGAGTCAGTGGACGTAGAGGCAGACGCCGAGGTTGACGCCGGGTCGGGCGACGAACCGGAATCATCATCAGCAGGGCCTAGGCTTTTTCGCACGTCCTGAATGAACCCTTCGTTTCCATACGCCTGCGTGGCATCCCACATCATGACACCGCCGAAACTAGTGAACTTCTTCGAATACTGAATCACCTCGTCCAACTTGGAAGCAGGGATGTATCCAGTACTGGCAGCGGTGGTAAATGCCGGAACACCAATCATAACCTTGACGTCTTTGTTCTTTGAGACAGTCTTGGCCCAGTTGTCCCACTCGTCGAAGTTGTACTTGCTGGCCGATTTATCAGTGTTGAAGCTGTTGACTCCGCAGAAGTTGTTGTAGAATTGCACCCAGATCGCATCGATATAGACAGGACCGTTGAGAATCTCTTTATCTGCCTCGTCTGGGTAAGGGCATTGGGGTGCCGCAGTCAAGTAGAATTGCTGGCTGCTTTTATCGGCTTCCATCAGTGAGCGCAGCTCGTTGGCGAAGGGGGCCATGTGCTCGACATGGGCTTCAAAGTCAAGGTCGAAGCCATCCAGCGCGGCATCGCCAAAGGGACGCAGGGCCTTAGAACCAGGTTGTTTTGGGCCAAAGGTCTCCCACATCAACTTTGCACCGTCCTTGGCATCTGCTTCAGACTTGAAGCCGCCTTCGCTGTAAGTGGCTCCACCGATGGAAAGCAGAATGGTCTTGTGTTTCTTTTGGCACGCCTCGATGTCTTTGCTAGAAGTTGTTAGATAGCACAACGCCAGGAAATTCAACAATGCTTACCCAATCTTCGGGCAGTTTTTCAATTGTGTGCCTTCAAACACATCACAGTCCTTGCTGGTGACTGCGAAATCCACCGCCGGGGCGCCTCCTGGGCCATTGATCATCATGTTGAAGGCGATGGGAATAACCTATGTCGGTTGTTAGTCGATTCTATCTTGCATTTTATTTCTTATTATTCAATCTTGCTCCTACATCAATGTCATCATCTGAAGATGTTCGTTAGTTTCTCTGGCTTCATCTATCAACGATTGTTTCACTCACTGTTGCAGTAGTACGCTAGAGGCTGTTGTGCCTTGTCACCCTTCCCATTAAAGGAATTCTGGCCTAGAAATTGATCCGCATATAAGTATCAAGTAGTCCTAGGAGCAGGAAACCACATACCCCAGTAAACAACCATATTAGCTGTAGAATTCAAATTGAGCTTTGCCTGTGCTCCTCCAATGGATGCCAACAGAACGGACCAAGGAAGAATCCCGTGAAAGCGACGCATGGTGAAAGGAGTGGTCCAACCACTGGTCGAACTTGTCGATTAGGTATTAAGGCACGATGAATTGATATATGGGACTGTAAGCCCTAGATATATGGACGGGAACGACAAAGCCAAGCCGGAACACCACTCCTTCAATATATCGAGCACCGCGAGACATTAAATAGCATATGGCGGGCCGCATGCCTTGTTATTTGCATCAAGAATGGCTACTTGTTCCGTCCCTCAACTTGGGGCTCTAAGCGCATGGTATGCTCCACAATGTCCACGCCAGCAGTTACAGATCGATCGCTTTGGATCATTCCTTGGCCCTGTATACATACAATATCTACATTATATTTGCGAATGATTGTTTTAATTGGATCGCGGAGTATTTCCCGCGCCCTGGTTTGCATTCCAGTATCGTTGTCAGGGGACTCAAGACAGGCCCTGGAATGCACCGAGGGATAGGCATGCCTGGGCTGTGGAAGCGAATTCTAGGCCTTGAATATATGGGGTGCAGGTTGTATAAAGTACAGCTATGTATATTAGCATCGGAATATTTTCTGCGCATATATCCCTTGGCATCTTGTGGACTTTTTCCAACATTCATATCTCACAATTCTCGTGAGGTCTTCAATCGGCGAGCGACAAATCGCTGAGTAAAAGCTTTTTAGATCAAAAAAAAAACAAAACCTTATAAGAAGGTAAACTTCGCCTGAAGGTCTAGTTCATTGGCTCCTGCGAGCTATGGCCACCCGAGTTGTTTCCTCGAGGCATCGCTTGTACGTAGGAGTGCTCCCTCTGCAACGCCGGGGTGAGGTCGATTGCTAAGCTAAGCCTGATTAGGTTAGCGTCACCAATTGCCCTCTATTCCCTATTTGGACAGCAAAAAGCACGCGGCCATGATGGCAAGCAGAATATAGACCCCGCCTATGCGCAATGGTTAACCCAAATCCCCTTCGAATGGTATTGGATCACTTACCGAAAGCCCAGTTCATGGAAGTGTACCCGACTGTCTCACGCAGGAAACCAGAGACGGCTGGGCCCATAGTCATCCCACTAGTTGCAGCCACGTCGGTCATAGCATAAACGCGGGAGAGACCCCCCTCGAGGTCCAAATATGCCTGGAGTTTCTTCTTCATAGGCCCTGACGGATGCTGGGAATATGTTAATACAAGGTATCGTAAGCCGCGGGTTACAACAACACCAGGGCGTTATGACACATACCTGTCACTTCCACAGGTCCAACACCAGTTACAAAAGGTCGTAAAATACCAAGACAGACTATGGATGTTATGTAAAGGGTTTGGCCCCGAGTGTCGGAAGTTGCCCATGGGAAGTTTGCATTTCCAGCTACCCCAACAAGGACATGAAAGACCGCGTGGAGAGCAAGGCTGATAGTAATAGGTACCCGGACCCCAACGCGATCGCGCAACCACCCAGCAGGGGTGCTCAGAAAGAGAGCAGGAACTGAGAGGAGAGAGAACATTATTCCGACCTGCCTTGACTTCCATCCAAATACCTCCTCAGTGTGTAGAGGAAGTGTGGCATGGAAACTGGTGAGCATGGCTGTAGTTAAGACTGTGACAATCAGGGCCGTCACCACCCGGCTATCGCAAAGCAGAAATTTCCAGAATCCAAACGCAGTTGATGCATTGTGAGGGTGATTTTGGGAAGGAAGAAGGGAGGTAGTTTCTTCCACATTGTCCGAGGAAGAGCGGTTCGAATGCTCTGGGTTTTCTATCATCAACAAACGCGCGATCATGTCCAAAACCAAGATACCAATGGGTACAGACCAGGTTAACCGATATCCCGCGGCATCTAGTAGGATGCCAGAGATCATAGGCCCGCTGATTATACCGGCGCTGGCGAAGGACATGATCAAGCCCATCACTTTCCCCATGTCACTCTCCGGCACGGTATCTGCTGCGGTAGCAAGACCGACAATCCAAACGGCGGAGCCAGCAATGCCTTGAAGGACGCGCCCCAGGAAGAGTATTCCAAGAGACGGTGACCACGCAACCAATACTGTTCCGACAATACACCCCACGAGCGATATAAGTAGCGGTGACTTCCGGTTAGGCATTTTGTCGGCGTAATGCCCAATTAAGGGACCGGAAATCGCAGAGATGAGGCCATGGAGGGTAAGAATGGCAGCGGTCAGACGCTGTGTTTGAGAGGGATCTTGAAGGAGACCATCTTGGAATAGGTAAGGCAGCATAGGAACCAGGAAACCGTAGAGAAATAGTTCTAAAGGGAGTCAGAGACCATGTCACCACATATGGAATATGGAGAAGTACCAATGAAGAGCGCAATGCAGACAGTACTGATGATGAACCATCTAGCAGAGCGCCAGGAATAGCCAATAGACCTGCTGGTGGCGTCCATATCTTAGGTCAGCTCAGATGGAGCTATAGAGGTAACTTCAGATGATAGTAGGAAGTAATCTGGAAGGATTGGGAAAAACAAAATCAAGAAGCTCAAGTGTCTAATGGACGGGGAGTCCCGGTTTCGGTCAAAAGCTCCAGCTACACCAGAAGTCAGACAAGGATGTCCTCGTGACTGAGATATGTACTGCGCCCGCTCGATTCACGCACTTTGATGGTTCAGTGAAAATTGGTCCTTCAAGCGTTTAATAGGCTGTATAAAGTGCCATGCGTCGATCTCCGACAATTTGCATCCACAATATACGTAACTACATATATTGAACACCGAGGGATCGTGGGATCTGCTAGTCACGCCGCGATCAATCCTCTTGCAGGTTCGATATGCATTACTCCGTACCAGGATTATCGATGATACCTTGAATTCCCTGTATAAAGAATACATTCAGCGTGGACCTATTAGACTGCCACTGCCAATTGAAAACGTCACATCGTCGCTAAAAATGAAGCACAAAGCACTTGGGCAGACATGTCTAATTTTGCCTCTCACAACATTCGGCAAGACCAGTAGACTATTGCTTTTTCAAACAGCCCATGAGCTAGCCTTCTGTAAACGCGGTACTCCGCGCCCAGTGTCAAGTTACATATGGACAGCCTGCTGCAAGTTTGTCTCGTTGGTATACTTCTTGGCTCGTTGTGCTTAGGTCTGTCTGGTAGGTTTGATATAAATAAATATCTGTAATACTAAAGAGATTGTAAAGAGCTAAATTGTGGAGAACTACCTCACAGGTGAGGTTGGACATAGAAAAAAGCAAATGCAGGCAAGGGATTTTCCCGCATGCAAACCATCGACACGTAATCTGGCCATCCTATAGGAAGACATGGGACGCCTTTTCAGCTCGTCCCCAACTTTGCTCGTGCACACTACAAGCATGCTCTTCCGCCGCGAAAGCAATGTGTTGCAGACCATTTGACCAATAGTCGGAGGCTATGCATGAAATGTGATCTTCGTGCAGGTTTGCCTGTGTGTCCGATTGCCCCAAATGTGATACTCCAACACTTGGCTCCGTGTACAGAGTACTCTGTGGCAAAATACTCAATTAGCACAACTGGAATTTTCGATTGGATGTGCATGAGTCATGGTTGGTGCCTCTTCAGGTGTAGGATGAACTCAGCCTGCCGTTGAGGATACATATGGTATTATCAAAAGGACAGAGTGTGTCACGGATGTCAGGATTATAAACCACAATTATCCCACCTAGTATTCGGAAATAAAAACGATCGAGCATATCCCGATCAATTCGGCAAATTGAATCATAGTACCAAGCATGGCCGTACCTGTTGATCTCCTAGGTAGCACTGCTTCAAAGTTTGGGTCACTGCGTATGGACGACGACGGAAACAAGTCTCCCAAGAATCCACGATCTTATGCGATGACTCAATCTGTCAGAAATCGAGATTACCATCGAATTTCCTCGGCGCATCCAAAAGACAAGATCATGCCGTACACATTGCTTGGCAAAACTGGACTGAGTCCCAGTGAAGCGATTTCCCAGACAGCAGCACAGTGCCAGGTTTCCAGTAGTAGTATTCTGGATGTCTTCCCTTGCATGTCTTTGCAAGAAGGCATGATGGCGATGACGATCAAGCAGCCGGGGAAATACATGCGACGTTGGGTATTTCGTCTGGGTCAGGATGTCAATTTGGATCGCTTTTGCCAAACGTGCCATGAGCTTGTCGCTCAATATCCTATTCTGCGGACACGCATTATCCAAATATCGGGCCAAATGATGTTGCAGGCTGTACTTGCACAGGAGACTCAGTCGTTAATTGCCACTACCCAGAGTATTGATCAGTATATCAGGGAGGACAAGAGCCAGCCGATGGGATTGAGCACACCCTTGGTTCGATTTGGCCTGGTGACGGAGGCGCAAAGTGACTATCGATTCTTCATCCTCACCATGCATCATGCAGTCGTCGACGGAGTTCTGATCGATATGCTTTTGAATGAGATGGAAATTATGTATCATCACAACCTTTGCAATCAGAATTGTATAAATGGCACAGCCTCGGTTCCTTTTCAGATTCTTGTGAAGCATCAACTGGACACGGAGAGTGAGGCGATAAAACAGTGGGAGAAGAAGTTGGAAGGCGCGGACCCAACCGTCTTCCCCAAACTTCCCTCTCATAATTACGACCCCAGGCCCAACGAACTCCTGGAGTATAGAATGACAGATATTCCTCGTCTTCAAAAGAATGACATTCAGCTCTCGACTGCAGTCTGGGCTTCCTGGGCACTGCTTCAATCATGTTATACGCACTCATCAGACGTGGTCTTTGGTGTGCCAGTGACCGGTCGACAGCAAATACCAATTGCAGGTGTCGAGAAAATGATGGCCCCGACAGTTGCTACAGTGCCACTACAGACAAACATTGATTGGAATTCCAGAATTGGGAATTTCCTTCGACAAATACAGACACAAGTAACCGATATGCTTCCATTCGTCCACATGGGGGTGCAGAAGATCCGACAGATTGGCTCACAAGGGGACCAGGCGAGTCGGTTCCAGACCATCTTCGGGTTGCAGCGCCGCACAGTGGTACATCCAAGAGATAGCATACTTTTTCAGTATGATGCTGAACATAGTGCTCGAGATCTGGGAGTCTTCAATAGCAATGCTCTGATGATCGAGTGTCAGATCGACGCAGATGGCTTACATTTGTTGATCAGCTTTGACTCCGTGGTGATCAAAAGAGATAAAGTCCTGAGATTGGCTCAGCAGCTGGAACATATTTTACGCCAAGTTTGCTCCAAAGATTCGCAGCTTGTCGAGCTGCGTCATATAGGGACATGCAGTCCCCAGGATATCCGCGATATCCAGCAGTGGAATGGGACTCCACCAGTCAAGGTCAATCGATATGTACACGATATCATTGCAGAGCATATCAACAGTCGCCCAGATGCGCCCGCCATCTGTGCATGGGATGGCAATCTGAGCTACCGGGAGCTTGATGAGCTATCTAACCGGTTGGCACGTCACTTGGCGGAGCATAAAGTGTGCCAGGGAGCAATTGTTCCCTTATGTTTTGAAAGGTCTAGTTGGGCTTTTGTTTCCATGCTCGCTGTGATGAAAACCGGTGCTGCTTTTGTACTCCTTGATGAAGCACTTCCACTAGGCCGCATGCGAGAAATCATCGCTCAGATCAAACCCGAAGTGTTCGTGACATCGAAGTATGCCCGAGGAAAGGTTTCCGAACTTGCGGTGCCCCTTGTCGTTGTAGCATGGATAGGAGCAGTCTGTTTGCAGAATGACGACGGTTCGACACAAAATCAACTTGATGAACTCCTATCTCAGAGTAACAAGGGATCCCCTGCAGATCCTCTGTACATTGCGTTTACATCGGGGTCTACCGGGAAACCCAAGGGGGCAATAATTACGCACAGCACCTATGCCTCTGTGGCTTTAGCACACAAAGATCCTATGGGCTTGAATCAAGACTCTCGAATGCTACACTTTGCATCGTACTCCTTCGATGCTAGCAACTTCGAGGCGCTCACCACATTCATTGCGGGTGGGTGTCTGTGCATTCCATCAGAGGGGATGCGCAAGAATGACTTATCGACAGCAATTACGACACTGCAAGTTAATACTATGTTTTTGACACCGACTGTCAGCCGATTGTTGACGCCGGCAGATATTCCTACCGTCAGGACTATGCTGCTTGGTGGGGAACCAATTATGGATAGTGATATTTCATTCTGGAACTCTCACCTGCACTTGAAGATTGTGTATGGTCCCACGGAGTGCTCAGCCATCTGCTGCTGCCTACCAATCTCTACAGATGCGGATGCAGGGGCCATTGGCCATGGGACTGGCGCCACCCTGTGGGTTGTCGATCCTGCTGATCATCATAAGCTAGCTCCGGTTGGGGCAATTGGCGAGCTCCTTCTTGAAGGACCAGTAGTTGGCGATGGCTATCTGAACGACGCCGAGAAAACTGCCATGGCTTTCGTGGATCAACCTAGCTGGCTTCCTCACATCATCCAGCATCCAAACCGAGACACATTCTCTTGGTACCGGACCGGTGACTTGGTTCAATATCGCGAGGACGGGCTACTCAAATATATCGGGCGAAAGGATCAGCAAGTTAAGCTGCACGGTCAACGATTTGAGTTAGCTGAGGTTGAAGTACACCTTCGCAGTGTGTGGAAAGAGGCCAGGGATGTTGTTGCGGCTATTGTTACACCAGCTGGAGGAAAGGCGACCCTTGCAGCCTTTATATGGATGGAGCATGAGGAAAAGCAATGTTTGCCAAACCAGAAGACCATTTGCGAAGAGCTCTTTGTTATCGGCCTTTCAGCCCAGTTTTCTAGCCAGGCACATGAAATTCAGGCTCATCTGCATTACCTCATTCCAAGTTATATGGTCCCTAGCTTGTTTATACCACTCCAGTTCATGCCCCAGCGAGTCTCTGGCAAAATCGATAAAGAACGTCTTTGTTCCCATGCCGCTAGTTTCACTCGGTCAGAGCTAGAGACCTTCATGGGGGCTCAGCCCGAACATAGGAGTGCATTCACGTGGGCCGAAAAAATGATCGTGGGATTTGTCCAAGAACTGCTCAATGGCGATATCCCGCCAAGTCTGAATGACAACTTCTTCCGCCTCGGAGGCGATTCATTCATCGCAATGAAGCTGGTTCAACGCGCACGTCGTGCTAAAATGACGTTGAATGTTTCAGATGTTTTCCAATCGCCAAAATTATGTGATATTGCTCTGCTCATCCAGCAGCGATTTGATGATGCCCGTCCCGCTTCTTCATCGTCATCTTCCTCTTCCTCTTCGGTCTTTTGTTCATCGCCTTCATTAACTTCCTCTTCGGGGTCATCACAGATCAGTCTTCCTTGCGTAGTGCCATTTTCAATGGTAGACAAGAGCATCAAGGATGAGGTCCTTGAGGAGGTCCTCTTGTCCCGTGGGATTTGTCCCGAGGAAGTGGAGGACATCTACCCTTGCACCCCACTTCAAGAAGGGCTGATGTCTTTAAGTATTGGCAACCCTGGGACGTACATCCGGCAAGACAAGTATTTGCTACCTTTGAACATCAAACCAAGCCTTATGATCGATGCGTGGACGCAGGTTATTCGTGCGAACCCCATTCTGCGAACCCGGATCTACCAGCCAAGAGTTGGAGATAGAGCCCTGCAGCTTGTCCTCAAAGGTTCTGTGGGATGGCAGCACTTCGAGGTTGCAGACCTGCAGGATAGTCTGACCAACGCTGAGAAAATCAAGTCAATGGGGTTCCTTGACCCGCTGCTGCAGCTAACCATGATCAGTGAAGAAAGGGTTGACTTGGAACCGCCTAACAGATTTGTGCTTGTAGTCACATTGCACCACGCTATTTATGATTCATTATCAATCGCGCAAGTATTTGATCAAGTCGAAGCATCTTACCGCGGCTTGCAAGTTTACCCTCGACCATTCGCCCCATTCGTCCAGCACATTGAACGCTCTGTGCTTCCAGGAAAATCCTTTTGGGCAACAAATCTGGCTGGAAGTGCAGATAGCGCAACACTTTTCCCTTCCCTCACTGATGACAATCGCACACCCCGACCAACAGATTCGATGGAAGTAACAATATCTGACATCGCGGAATATCGCAAAGTTGGGTACACACTGAACATCCAGTTACGTGCAGCCTGGGCTATGACAATGTTTCAATTCACATGTTCCGGTGACGTTGTCTTCGGTGTCACTATCACCGGCCGAAACGGTGACCTGGCGGGATTCGACCAGCTTACAGGGCCAACTTTCGCGACGATACCGGTCCGGGCTATCAAGGATGATTCAAAGAGTGTTGAAGAAACACTGTCCTCTTTCCAGACCCAGATGATCGAGGCAATTCCTTTCGAACATTGTGGACTGCAGAATATTTGCTCTGTGAGCGAAGATGCTGCCATGGCGTGCCGTTTTCAGACTCTGCTCATTGTTCAGACAATAACAGAGACACAAAGAGATCAACTTGACAAGAGAGAGATATTCTCGTCTCCTGTTGTCGTTTCAAAGTCACATAAAAACTACCAATCAGACACATACGCCCTGACGATTGAGTGTGCACCAAGCGGTGTTAGTATCAAACTAAAAGCTATATTTGATCCAATTCTTATCCCAAACATAACTGTTCAGCGAATTCTGCGACTTTTCTCACATGTTTTCCGTGAGATGGTCCGCGATCCATCTCGCTCAATCGCAAAGATTAGCATGATCTGTTCCGAGGACCAAAGTCAGCTAGTCTCTTGGAACTCAACGCTGTTGGAAAACGGCCAAATGAGCTCTTCAGTACATGAGCTTTTCCAGCGCCAATGTCAAGCCTATCCTAATGATTTCGCCATCTGTGCATGGGACGGCAATCTGACATATGCACAGCTTGATCAGCAGTCGTCTGTCTTAGCGAGTTATCTTATGTGCAACATGAACATTGCTCCTGGTAGCATTGTACCAGTGTGTTTTGAGAAGTCCTTGTGGACTACCGTGGCCATGTTAGGCGTGATGAAGGCGGGTGGTGCCTTCGTGTTGTTGGATCCCACCTCGCAGCCCGTTCAGAGATTACATGACATATGCAAGCAGGTCAATGCCACAGTAATCATATGCTCCAGGACCAACGTGTGCAATTTTGAAGGGATTCCTGGTACAAAAACCCTGGTCCTAGATGGACACAGTTTGAGTATGATACCGAGTTCAGAGCGCCTTGCCGCGGAGCAAATCTTACTAAATAGCGCACATGAGAATCCATTGTACATCGTCTTTACCTCTGGCTCAACTGGTCGACCAAAGGGGATTGTCATTCAAAATGGTGGGTATGCCACCACTGCGCTGGCTCGTCAGAGTGCGTTGGGTCTCCATCGGGGGTCTCGCGTGTTACAGTTCGCATCTTATGCTTTCGATGTCAGCATTGAAAACACCCTTGATACCCTAATCGCCGGTGGTTGCGTGTGTATTCCATCAGAAGCGCAGCGGAAGACAGATTTTGCCCGAATTGCCGACCAGTTCCAAGTCACGTATGCCGATCTGACGCCTTCGGTGGCAAGACTACTGAGTCCCAGCGACATTCCAACTGTTGAAACAATGGTACTTGGTGGCGAGGCAATGACCAGAGAGGATATCAACCGATGGGCAAGTCAAGTACGCCTCGTCAACGCCTATGGTCCTGCGGAATGTGCTGTGACTGCTACTGTGCGACAGGTGACACCAGATCTCAAGAGAAACACAGATGCTAGCAACATTGGGCGGGCATTTTCTTCAGCCGCCACATGGGTTGTCGACCCGTCTGATCATGCTAGGCTTTTACCCGTGGGAGTTGTCGGCGAGCTGGTCATTGAAGGACCTCTTGTGGGTCGTGGCTATTTGGGTGATCGCAATAAAACATCATCACCGGCTTCATTCCTGCAAGATGCACCGCCATGGAGACGTGAATTTACCGCTTGCCTGGGGCCGATGAGTTCTCGGATGTATTGCACGGGTGATCTAGTCCAATACAATGTTGATGGATCTTTGAGATACCTCGGACGCAAAGACCAGCAAGTGAAAATCCGTGGACAGCGCATTGAATTGGGAGAGATTGAAGCACAGCTTCGTCTTGCGTTACCCTCGGCAACCGATATGTTGGTGGATGTCATGCACACGGGAGACCTCTCAAGATCATTTCTCATTGCCTTCCTTGACTTGGGAGGTGAGATTTATGTGGTCCAAGACTGCAACGATCCAGTCATACTTTCTCCCACGCAGCACTTTCACACGCAGATCGCAGAGGCCGAGGCTGTCCTGTGTAAGGTTCTTCCACGGTACATGGTACCAACAGCTTTCATCCCTGTGTGTAAGATTCCTCATAATGTAGCCGGCAAAGCCGACCGTCGCAGACTATGTCAAGCTGCTTCCGATCTATCTCCGCAACAGATGGAGAGTTATATGATATGTTACGATAAGACGCGCGCCCCATGTACTGCAACGGAAAAGAGGTTACAGGTCCTATGGGCAAATGTTCTGCAAATTTTGCCAGAAACTATCAATGCCGGTGATGGGTTCTTCCGTGTTGGCGGAAACTCAATACTGGCCATGAAGCTTGCAGGATTGGCAAAATTGGATGGTATCGAATTATCAATGCCTGATTTGTTTGAGAACAAATCTTTGGAAACATTGGCCTCTGAGCTCGATGCTTTCACGCGTGAAGAGGTCGAAGTGATTGCGCCTTCTATTGATTGGGACCTGGAGGCTGCAATTTCTTCTAGTCTTGATGATGAGATTCAGTCCTCCCTTTTGCATGGGGACGGTCGCCAGCAGAAATCCCAGCTTTCTGAGACGAAAATTGAAGTGCTCCTTACCGGTTCCACTGGCCATCTGGGTGGTGAGATTCTCCGCCAGCTCATCTGTCGTGCCGATATTCAACGTATACATTGTGTTGCTGTTCGGAGACCAGAACAACTTGCCAGTCATTATCAGTCCACGAAGGAAATCTTCGACTGGGGGAGCTTGTTTGACCACAAGGTGAAAATTTATCAAGGAGACCTTTCATTGCCGCACATTGGTCTTTCAGATGACGAAGAAAGAACTCTACAGTCAACTTGTCAAGCTATCATCCACTGTGGCGCCCTTGTCTCATTTGTCCGAAGCTACGAGCTCATGCGAGATGTCAACGTCGGCTCGACAAAATACCTTGCAAGCCTAGCAGTGAAAGGATCAATGGCGTTCCACTTCGTTTCAACTGTCGGAGTCAACTGTCCCCCAGGGCAAGCACAAGCAATCATCGAGGAGACCTCTGCGGCAGATGTCTTCCCGTCCTCTGACGGCGCAAGTGGGTATATTTCCAGTAAATGGGTCAGTGAGGTTTTCCTCGAGCGAGTTAATGCCCGATACGGTCTTCCCGTATCCATTCACCGACCATCAAATATTGTTGGGCCCAATGCTTCCAAGGACGATATCATCAATAGCTTATTGAATACTTGTCGCCGGATAAGAACGGTCCCCACGCTTCCCGGCTGGACTGGCTACTTCGATTTGATCGGCGTCGAGAAGGCAGCATCAAATATCATCATTTCTATGCTCAAGGCTGTCCAAACGCATCGCAGTCTCGACAGCACCTGCAATGTCGAATACCGACACGAGTCTGGTGATGCAGTCATACCAATTCAAGCTTTGCAGGCGGTAATGGAGAAGACTGAGCAGCAACCTATCCGACTTGTGGATTTGTATGAATGGATGGAAATTGCCCGGCGTAATGAAGGAACGTCAGATCTCGTTTTGGAGTTCCTGGAGATGAGAAAAGGGAAAGGGGTCACTATGCCATTGGTTCAGAACAATCGCATTGCTTGGCTTTCTGATGGTTCGTCTCCATGGGGTATTTCAGGGAAAGGAAAATTGTCTGTAATGAAGGAGTTGGACAAGCATGAACCAGTCTTCTCAGAATAGGGCGCTTTCCGATAATTCTTTTCCAATTTATTTCGCAGATATTGTATTTGCAATTGTGCCCTGGTAGGACCACAATTCAAACTACTCGCTTGTTTGGATAAAGCCATGTAATGTTACGGCATTATAATGTCAATGCAGCATATTCGGACTTCAGGCCCTCCAGTTCCCCTTCTGCTTATGTTGTGCTCTTGAGTATTCTTAAGCGCAATCGAATCTACCTTTTAATCCCAATGACCCGCTGAACAGCTTCATCATTGCTCATCGCCGAATCAATAACACCAGCCACCTTAAGCACATCGACAACACCTTCGATAATCTTATTGTCAACGCCGCGGGTGGCATTGGTGAACTTAACATCCTTGAGCCACTCCGTTGCATCTTCCTCAATATAATTGCAGCCAAGCTCGCCAGTACCCAAAAGCTTGACCACCTGCTCAGTATCAGCCTCAAAATCCTTAATACCCTGATCCAGGGCCTTGAAGAGGCTTTCCAGACGCTGATCTTGCTCGGGGTTAGGGAACAAAGCTGTAGAAGCGACAATCATCCATGAAGGCCAGGGTGTAAAGATCTCGCCAATCTTCTTAAGCGGCGGGTTCGGGTTCTCCGCCGTGGGGTGAAAGTACGGCTTCGTAGTAAATTCCTCCCACATAAAGAACTCTGCCGACGGGTTCGCAGGCTGGTCGGGCTTCGAGCTGTCCAGACCGGAGACACCATCCCGCAAGGGGCCGAAGGGCCCAAGAGGGACGGTAGTCAGCGAGTCGGCCTTCCATCCCTGCTGCTGGGCAAGAACGAAGGACATGATGTGCGAGCCACTGTAGTTCAGCGTATAAGCGGTGTGCTTACTGTGCGCAACAAGAGGCGATTCTGGTAAACTTACCTTCCCAGTCGACTAACTCCAACTCTTTTATCCTTCAAATCCGACACACCATTGATCTCTGCCCGATTGCGGCCGGTGACAATGGCCCAGCGCAATGGGTTGTCTACCCAGTGGCCGACGACCTTGTATCCTCCGTCTGAGGAGCTCTGGCTGGCTTGCTGCTTGCCGGCTAACCCTGCCACCCATCCCTCGGTTAATCCGATGGCGATATCAATCTCATCGCCGCGTAGCGAGGTAATCATATGTCCCGTTCCGGATGGGAATGGGGTTAGGGCGATCTTGAATGGGAGGGAGGAAACGGCTGGGGAGCGAAGTGCGAGATGGAGTGGTGTCAGGTAGTGCTCTAAAGGTCAAAGAAATGTTATTATTAGCTATCCTTCGTACAGTAAAAGTTTGGCTTGGCCGATAGTCTCCTGGTCCATGGCTAGCAAGATATATAAACCGCGGGGGTGCTGTTTCGCGGTTGATGATGATGTTGACGTTGAAGCTGGGGATTGACGTACCGGGCACATAGCCAATGCGGATCGTGGGCAAGTCAGACATTCTGAAAGTGCTCGTGCCTGAATCAAGGACGAATTGAGACTGTAGATCCGGGTTTGCGCGGGGAAGATGTTGGCGAAGCCGTGCAGAGCATTCCAATGTGACGCGGGGCAAGCCCCTCCCGGATACGCGCAATCGGAGATAACGACTCCGCCATATTGTTGGAATTCAACATCAGCCCTATAGACTATGGACATTATCTCATGCATATTACAAGTCTAAATCACTGACCAATCCTGCCTATCTACAAAAAAAAATTAAATATACTTCAAGCCCACCATGCGAGGTTTCTCAGTTCATGCGGATATCCTTCTCGTGGTGACCCCAGCGGCCGTTCTGCTCCGTAGACTCATCTGGAGTCTGAGTATGAGAGTGGGGGTGAGAGACGGCGCGGGAGTGCGAAGGGGAGTGTGAAATGGAGTTGCGACTGAAGAAATAGCACTGAAAACCCAGGTAGAAGTCGCACACGCACTGGAAGATACCACAGAGCTTGAACGCCCAGGGGATGGTCTCTGAGCTGCTGAAGAAGTAGCTCATCTTCATAGTGTCGCCGAGAACCCACGCGGCAACGACGGAGATACGGAAGCCCTTGCACGAGCCGGATCGGTGGTTGGCGACGATTTGAGGAAGGGGGAGGATGGCTTCGACAGCGAGTCCGATGTAGCCAAGGAGGTCAATATAGTAGACAGATTCAGCGACTGGGGTCAAGTGGATAATGGTAAGAATTCCGACAAAGTAAGCCAAAAACATCCAGTATCTAATGAATCTCTGTATTTAGCTTTTTCCTGGGTGTTGGATGCACGGCAACTCACGGCTTGGTATTCTTCCACTGCCAAAACTCATAAGGTCTTGAGGCTTCTTTATCAGACCCAGCGCCGCTGAAGGGCGAATGTTCAATTCCATTTCTCCCACCAACGGAGGGACGATTGTCCAATGCGACCTTGAGCAGCGCGATCTGCACCCCGATCATGACAACCGCTTGCGCCAACAACGTTCTCGAGTAGTACTCTCCAAACCAAAAGAAGACCCTAATAATGTCAACATTGAGCTGCCCCTCTCGATTGTGCACGCCTTGCTTCCCGCGCCGTCGAATGATGGGTATCTTACTTCAGGATGGACGCAACAAGCATAATCAGAGGAATGTCCAAAGAGAAACCCGCGGAAGTTCGTGAGCGATGAATGCTGAAGATCTGGTCGGCATAGGAGGTGACGGGAGATGAAATGAGGCTATATGAAAGTTCCATTAGCATTATGAATCTGCGTATCAATCCGGAACGAGTTCAATGGCACGTACAAGAAAGGCGCGGCATAGTCGAAAATAAGCTGAAAGAGAGACATGATGCCGGCGATAAGACCTCCGCGGGCGCTAGAATTGAGAAATTGGAAAAGGCCGAGCCGATGATATCTCGCGGTCGGGTTTGATGGATGGGCCTGACAAAGGCCAACGCGGATCAGGAACAGATCAGGAACAGGAAGTCGGTTTGGAAGAAAAAGGTACTGCGCGGACCTGGCGCATGCGGCGTTTTTCACCTGGGCACTCACCCTGGCTTATGTCAGCGTGTCGATCTGTTGATGGAGTTGACTTGGCGTCGGAGCTTGATTGGAGCCAAGCAAATGGGGCTATTTTATTGGGAGATTGATGAGATATTTTTAACACGCGACATAGTACGTTAGATGTTGTAAAGTGTTGAATCAAAATGAGAGAAAGGGGAGGAGACCTTTGACCTCGGGATCCTTCCGAGGTCGCTATACAATCGACTCCAGGGACCATCAGGGCAGTGAGATTCAGCTCTTTGGTTGTCGGTCTCAATTTGTTATATTTTGCTTTCAATTTTTATTTTTTGTATGAAGTATCATTCACGATACTGTTTGGTTTGTTTCATCTATATAGTACAAGATATAGCACGACTCTGCCAAATCTCCTCTGATCAATAATAGGGGGTTTGATCTAGGGCCAGGATGCACCAGGCTGATTGTCATTATGATCTCTAGGAATCATCCTGGCAGTATCTGTTACTTACCTGACATCGCGGCGAATTCTGACCAGACAAGGACTTACAATAAAATGATGATTTGATTAGTTGTTGCTGATCCTCGGCATGAAGTTCCACAGTATCGTTATTAGATATAAATCTATCCCGGTCACTGCCTAGGTATCCCGAGGCTTCGGTTCAGCCTGGAGCGGAGATTTTCAATTCCCTTCTTGTAAAGAAAAAATTGAAGACTTCTATACAAACTCCCGTAGATCCTTTGGAAAGGACATACATTAACAATAAATAACTACCTACAACATATGTTGTCTACAGTACAGGGCCACCAAAACCTGGCTCGGCCCGTGGTGGGGAGTTTCTCAAAAGGCAATCGCGCTTGAGCAGCTCAGCCACCTTGTCATGTCGCTCAATGATCAGGAACAGGCTATCAACCCTTCCGAAGCCAGTCAATGAATTGCTCGAGATATTCATACTCAGTTTGAGCACGCTCCGTTAATTCAGCGTACCACGTTGTTCGCGCTCAACCAGGTTGACACGCGGGCCAACACCAGACCAATGTAAACTTGGCTGATTGTGAACCTTCCTCGTTCTTTCTGTCCAAGAGCAGAGGTATAACCAAAGCTTTGTACCGGAGTGGTCCTAGAATGATTGATTGTAACTCCGGAATTATCGTGGACGTCTGTTGTTCTGCTTTATCACGGCTATCCAGGGCAAATATGTCCATCTGGATACATAAGTGCAGCTCTCTCTGGTTGATAACTCTTGTAGCTCACACAGCATGGTGTATTGATATCGCTAGAGATGGCGTCTAAATGATTGATGTCCTTGACCCTGAATGATTACTCCGTCCTCGTTTTTATTATATATTCCGCACTAAACCACCGCCCGTTCATTTTTTCTGATCTTTGTACAGAACTGCGGCATCCTAACAACTGAATTCTCTAAGGAGACTTGACCTTGGCATTTTGTGCATTGTCCGCGTAGTCAATTATGGCTTCGAAGTAGACTGCGGATGAGAGTTAGAATGAACTCCGTGAGCATAGCTTTGACTACAAATTGCTCTAGCACTGCTAAGTGATTCCAAAACCAAAGTTATGGGCTGTCTATCTCTGTTGCAGTAAACCAACAGAGGCCAAGTGTGGAGGCAAGATACTATCTGGACGCAGGAACGCTCAGTGAGTTCTCGCCCTATTTTCTCAAATGGTACGATAGGTAATGCGTGATATGGCGGAGTTGGCTGGGGGATGGTTACAAAAGACGGAATCAAAAGAAGTACAAGAAAATAACCAAAGTAGCCGTGAATAAACATGCATTCTTACGCATTTCCAATGATGTAAATAGTGAGTACATGTAATGTGCAGAAAAATGTGAGACATCACTCAGAACTCTATCCGCCATGTCTTTCCAATGCCGACATCCGGCTTCTTCACCACAACATATGAGGCCTTTCCGCCCTCCTGCTCATAGAACTCCAGCGAGGCCTTGGAGGCCGCCTTGGCCCCGTCTTCAATCACAGTGACGGTGTCTTTGACCTTCCATTCAGAAGGAGGGTCAACGACCACCACTCGCTCGACTGTCACTCCGGCCATGGTCTTAAGGTACTCGGCAGTCTTGGGTCCCTTGGTTGCAACATCGTCCGACGACAAGACCGAGTCACGGTAGCTGAAGCGGCGATGAATGTAGGCGCCACGCTCGTAATCAAAGGTCTCGCCATCATCGACATACAGACTGCCTTCGGCCTCACTGTTCTTGTCAAGGGTGATAACCAAGGTGTACGGGTCCCATCGCATCAGGCCAGTGCTGCGACGAGGACGGTCCTTGCGAGGAATGATGTGGCCACCCTGGATCAACACGGGAACCTTCTCCTCGGGAGCAGGGACGGTGTGTCTTTTGCCTGCGCCTTGATAGACGGTGAAATCGAAGTAATCGTAGTACTTCTCATCATCAGAGATATAGACATCTGCGCTGTAAGTGTTCTCCTGTACAACGGGCTTCACGAGCAGACCAGTTGAAGCAAGGTACAGCTGATCGTCAATGGCAAAACCTTGTTCGTCGTCTGGGAACATGTAGTACTGAGGGCGCACAATTGGCGTGCCATTAACTGAAGCTTCATGGAAAGCAGTGTACCAAGCAGGTAACAGCTGATATCTCAAACGGATTGCCTGAGCGATGTAGGACCGGTGGGGCTCGCTGATCAGATACGGTTCGCGACGACGAGTATCGATGTGAGCGTGCGCACGGAAGAATGGATACCAAATACCCGCCTGGTACCACCGCGCCAGAAGATATTTATCGGGGTTGTGGAAGAATCCTCCGACATCTGCGCCAGCAAAGGGGAAGCCTGCGATGCCATTGTTCAAAACCATGGGGAGCGAAGCGCCCAGATGCTCCCAGGTAGCCTGGTTGTCTCCGGTCCACATAGCGGACACACGCTGGGCTCCGGAATAGTACGAGCGCGTCAAGATGAATGGCCGACGCACCTCGCCCTTTTTGCGTTCCAGCATTGCTTTGTAGGTGGCGTTCAAAAGAGTGAGACCGTTAACATTGTGGACATCACGGTGCTCCCAGTTGCCATAGTGCAAGTTATCCTTAGGCATGGTCATATCAGGACCATTGAATACAGAGGGTTCATTCATATCGTTCCAGATGAATAGGTTCCGAAGAGATCCCTTGAATCTGTCAAATTTGTGGAGGGTGGCCCACCAAGCATGTGCAGCAGGGTTAAAGCAATCGACCCAGTTCGACGAACCAGGCCAGCACCATCCATCGTAAATCCCGCCATCCTTGTTCAGCACAGCAAGATTTTTGCTCTTGAGCTCCTCGGAAACGAAGTAGTTGTCCGTATTCTTGATGTGAGGGTCGATCAAAACCACAAGCTTGCGCTCACTCTCATCTAGCTTGTGCTGCATACCCTTAGGATCGGGGAAGGTGAGAGCGTCCCAGGTAAAGTATTTCCGGTCATCCGTGTATTCAAGATCGAGCCAAATCACGTCGTACGGGATCTGATACTTGTCGAACTTGGCATCGACTTCTTTAACATCTTCATCCGTGACATAGTTCCAACGGCACTGATGATATCCAATGGCGAACTGCTGGGGCAATTGTGTATACCCTGTGAGCTCGCCATACGTTTTACTAATATCGTTAGGCGAGGGTCCGAGGAAGACGAACAGGTCGAGTCGACCGGATTCTGAGATCCAATGAGTTTGGGTGTTTGTCTTTGAGTGGATACCCAAGGAAAGAGGGTTGGGGGAGACAGTCGACTTGACAATATCGATCCAGGTCTCCGCTGCATTGAGCCAGAAGACACCGACAGTTGAGCCTTTGCGGTGCGCTTGCATCAGGGGAATGGCTCCATATAGTGTCATTGGGCTTTGGAGTTCATACTCGAAGACGTCCGAGTTGTACAGGCGGTAAGGGTTCTGATGGTTGCCAGATCCACCTCTGGTCTCTTTGAGCGAGAGCGAATCTGCGTGCTCGGGAATACCAAAGACATGGCTGTAACCCGGGAACGTGATATCGAGCGCAACACTCTCGGGCCCACGTGGCTTCGAGTCAGTGTTTCCGCCGAAAGTTTCCTCCCACCAGGTGCTCTCGTCCTCGCCGGATTCGCCCTCCTCGCGATCCACCTTTGGTCGCCAGTGCTCCATATTCAACAGGCCTTGGTGATTTAATTGAACATGTGTTTCGCCGTCTCGTTGGAAGTCGACTCCGAATGGCGCATGACGAATGATCGCCTGGAATTTGTCGTCCGGTCCATATAGAATGTTGGTGAACCCAGTTTCGGTCTGAGCACTCAACGTGGCTGACTTGCTGATTTCCAAACCACCAGCAATAACCCATTTTTCGGCCTCATCATATCGCTTCTTATTTGCTGGGCTGCCATGTCGCGTTTCAATGTCGCCCTTCATCCGCCTCTCCTCATCCACCACAATGCGGGCGGCTCCCGATTCCAAAAACGACACCGTGAGAGGTAACCGAATTTTCTCGTCAGCTTTTGTTGTTTTGACAATGACTCCTGTAAGCAGGCCATCCTTGAAATGTATGGTTGCTGGGTCGAGATCGTAGGGTGAATTCCATAAAGTGCCTTGGGCTGAGGCGTCATCGGCGTAGGCACGGTTTCGTTTACAGAATCCGGATTGCTCGCATGTCTTGAAATCCTGGGTTTTGACGGCCACTATTCATGCGAAGAGGGTTAGCTGTCCATCATCTTACTATCTAGGTAATTGACGAGACAATTTAGTGAAAGGTGAACGTACAACCGGGGACGACAATGCATCCGATGAGGACAACCAGGGAGAGCAACATCGCCCAACGGGGCGCAGGCGGGCTCCTGGCCATAGTAAGATAAAGATTATAATCAGTCAGAGACTCTCAATCTCCGACGAAATGGAGTTGTTTATTAATGGGAGACCTGCATTTAGAGGTGGAGATGTTATCAACAGAAGCTACAAGCTGGCCTGAGCCGGGGTAAAACACCTCAGGCAGCAAGGCATCAAAGTTATCTTTTAGCCTATCAGATCAATTTTCTGGAACCAATCCGTACTATGTAGTGTATCCATGGAAGGACGTACGATCTACAATCTACAAATCAACGACATTAGAGCTAATCTCAGATACAACTTGGATTGCACATTTCTGCTCGGAACCTATGTTTTGCCCACTAGCAGTCGTCAAGAGTAATTACCGAGCTTGTTGTGACTTGAACATACTCAGTCCCTCTAATAAGCACTCGTTAGTCTGAAGCTCGCAAACAGTAGGTCTTTCCTCGGGCTTCCAATTTAACATTTTTCGTATGAACCAATAGAAGGCTTCCGTATTTTCTCCTTCGATTTTAGCGCCCAAATTCTCCAGAGTTATGTCTGGAATAGGAGCGAGATCTTTCCAAGTGCCTAGTGAATATATCAATATATTGTTTTTTCGATCATATATCTCGATTTCACGACTCCGCTCAGTGTCAGTGATGTAAATCTTCAAAACAACGTATTGGGGTTTATTTTTGACCATGGTAGTCAATGATAACCGTTCTAGTTTGCATTGAACCATACTGCATATCACGAGCAAGTCAGACCATCAATGTCACGCCATGACGAGTTTTCATTACTACTTGGTATTGATCACCCAGGACTTGTCCGATGTAAACTTGGTAATATCTCTCAGGACTGTATGTGGGGAGAGTTTCTTCGTCGACTGGCACTGAAGAATTGAGTACTTCAAAACCAGATGTTGGAAAGGAGCGTGGAAGTTACGGATTAGGCTGGGAAGCAGTGTACCTAGGTACATTGTTCTGTAGCTGGACTGGAGTATAACTAGCCGAGCACTGGGATGGTTGTGAGGCTTTATCTGTCCTCTAGATGCAGATGAATGTGCGGTAAGAGTGGCCGGAAAGTGTGGAATACATGCGATATATGCGAAAGTGGAGTCAATGTACTCATGTCTGTCAGAAGGTTCAAAACAGGGACACAACGTATGTAGATGCTATAGAGCTCAGGTGGAAAATGATCGTTGCAAGTGCCAAATGTTCCTTTCCATGGAATAGAAAGGCGCCTCTATATGATATTTGACTGGTGCCAGGACCTGCTCATAGGAATGCAAAGAAAGCAAAAAAACAAACAAAACAAAAACAAAACAAAAACAGCCCCTTTGTATTGTAATTGATGATGAGTCTGATATAACTCGGTCAACGTGAATGCAGTGGAAAGCGGTGTCAAAGAGCTTGGCATGGGATAAGCCCCTAGTTCGATTTGGATCGAGCTGTCAAGTCAATAACAAGTCTATAACATGAAATCCGTAGACAATTGACTACTTGTACGTAGAATAATGTGTGCATCTGGAGTAAGACAAGTTCTAAGTTTAGGTCCAACTATTGAAAGGTCCACTCGTTGTGGCCTCAGCATTCTGGCAGCAACACCCCTCCTTCCGGCCACCAATCACCGGCCCAAGTGGCAGGGCCCGAATTTTTTTAAAAAGCCTCTAGTCTTCCCCTCTTCCCGCTCCTTTTTTCTGCTTCATACCTTTGCTTATTATTTGGTCTCATACATTCAAAATGTCCGCCAACGAGGAACAGACGTATGTGCCCCGAATCCATCTTGCATCAATCCCCCTTCTCCTTTTATTGCTGATACCCCTCAATGCCGGTCAAAAGCTAACCAATTGCTCTAGTTTCATTGCCATCAAGCCCGATGGTGTCCAGGTATGGATGCAGCTCTCTGCGAGTCGATTCCATGACGCACCATGAAGACCTCGCGCAATTGACCTTTTTTTACTGACAATTCCCACCAGCGTGGACTCATTGGCCCCATCATCTCTCGCTTCGAGAACCGTGGCTTCAAGCTCGTTGCCATGAAGCTCACCTCCCCCAGCCAGGAGCACCTCGAGAAGCACTACGCTGATCTCTCCACCAAGCCTTTCTTCAAGGGTCTCGTTTCTTGTCAGTCATCTCTTCCGAACTGTTCCGCCAATCACAATATGCTAACACAACAACAGACATGCTGAGCGGCCCCATCTGCGCTATGGTCTGGGAGGGCAAGGATGCCGTCAAGACCGGCCGTGTCCTCCTCGGTGCCACCAACCCCTTGGCCTCCGCCCCCGGTACCATCCGTGGTGACTACGCCATCGTAAGATGATCCCCCAAAGCTCGATTGTCGCATCATCTCATACTAACAATTTTATCAGGATGTCGGCCGCAACGTCTGCCACGGTTCCGACTCCGTCGAGAACGCCAAGAAGGAGATTGCTCTCTGGTTCCAGCCTTCCGAGGTCCTCAAGTACACCTCCGCCCAGGCCGCTTGGGTTTACGAGTAAATTTCTCGTTTCCGAACGAATTGGTCTGATGGGAATTCCGTACACGACAACTTCTAGCATAGAATAAAGCAGTGGTTTCGAAGAGGAAGCTTTGATGACTTGGAAAAACAAATAAGACATAAATTCATATAATATGAGGATATATCCCTTTCCGGTATCACAATAAAGCTCGCAAAGCTTAACTCCTCCCAAAAAGCCTCTTGGCTAGGTTCGCGGTCGGAGTGAAAACTCTCCGTGCAAACCAAGGCGTAGCCCAGACACTCGCCGCCAACCGAGCTGGCAACAAAGCCTTTGTAATCGCATAAGCTGTAGCGAATTCCAGCACCAGCCGCACTCCTGCTCGCTCGGTCTTCTGTTCCCCAGTGGTTTCGTGCTCCGCAACGGTATTCACATCAGCCTCGTCAACCCAACCTTTCTTCTTCAGCCAGCGGCCGAAGCGCGCGGCGCCCTCATCAAAGGCATTGGTTTCGCCTGTCTCCGAGGCAAGATCTGGCATCCAGGCACCATAGTGAAATGCGCCAACCAGTCCAAACAGCGGCAGAATGGCAGTAAGTTCGTGAAGTATTAAGAATGAGGTGACATGTGTCACCGGCGCTCCGAATAAGGGTGTGGTATACGCGCGGAGAAAACGAGGGAGGCGGTCATTGAACTTGCGTAGACGAGAACGAGAGTCGTGCAGATTTGCTTGTGGCGGCTTCGGGGCTTTTGGAGGAGTAGAAGGAGTGGAAATAGTTCGTCGGGATGCATGCGCTGTAGTCTTTCGAGCTTGGAGACGGAGATAGCGGAGGAGGGTTGGTGAAGGGGAAGCCATGCTGATGTGAAGGACGGCTGGTTTGAAATTTAATGCACCGGAAGAGGAATTGTATACATTCGGGGAACGATGGAATTACAGTAAAGGTTTGAAATTTTTTTCAACCCCGGAAGACTACATGTACACAAGACCACTGCGTTAAACACGCATACAGCTGTTCCCGAGGTCCCAAAAAGGTGATTATGTAATGTAATATCTTGAGCGAGCCCTAGTGGACGATGCATGAAGCTGGCATCTGGGTTCAGAACACATCCTTTAATCCACATTTATTAGCATAGCCATACCATAGCTATCTCACGACTTTAGGATATAGCCGTCCAGCCGAGTAGGCTGTAGTTCGTCCCATAAAAGCTCCCACCACTTTCAACTCACATACTCTATCTGTTCTCCGACTCCTATACCATATTGACACAGCCCGTCAACCAATGCTTTCTGGAATATAACGTCTCTTCGATTCTGGCAGTCAACTTGGTTGAAACCATGACGACGAGGGACCTCAATCATACCAACATTGATATCATCCTAAGCGACAACACTCGCATTCAGTCTGGGGTAACCTTGAGTGGTGTGAGGGTTCTGACGATGAGTGAATAATCGAATTTAACGGGAGTGCAGATGCCTTTTGCCATTTGAGCTGACTTCTCTTATCGCAGTTGAGGTCGTTCTGTGTATACGGGCAAAGTTTCTTGGGAGACTCGGAGGGATGATTGATTGATTCTTACTCTGAACTAGCTTACAAGGAGCTCGGGAAACCGAGAAGCCTAAGACAGACATCTGGTGTCTTGATACCCCCCTCTAAGGCTGAAATGCCGAGACCTAGTCTTCGAACTCATATTTGATGAACACGTCGGCGAGTTCGAATCGCACCTCCTGAGACTTAGTCTCTTGAACGGGTATGTTTGACATATGAGGTTGGACTGGCGACGGTACCATAGGTATAGGAGACTCGCTATGAGATTTGCTTGATTACCATTCCCCCGCAAATTGAATGCTGGTGATATTTCCATTATTGGTATTATCCGAGCAGTACGGAGTAGATGAAGTAGATGACGGGAGAATTCCAAGGTTGAGTATGTACCCAATCTTAGTGCACGGTCCGCCGATGATCTCGCTGAGTCATCCTCTCTCACGTCCTCGGGATGGAGATTCCCTTTTTTTTTTTTTTTTTCATTTTCTTCTTTAGCTCTTTTTACGGGCTTTGGGTTGTGAAATAGAGTTGACTCCTTGCATATAGAGAATGTTATAGCGTTTCTATGCATGTAATTTATTTGGTGCAAATTTTGGATGCGACATGGTTACTCTACCTAGGTAGTCGGTAACGACATCATAGTTCCCGATGCGATTGGAGCAGATGGTGACATCCATGGTCCACTTTTACCAGAATCCTCTCTTCCTCATCCAACCTCCCCCTTTGCCAAGTCATACACCCAAAGGAAACAATGGAGAAGAAGGTCACAGAGAAGATCGCGGCTCTGCCGCCCGATGCCAACTACTTTTCCTTGGAGTTCTTTCCTCCAAAGACCCGGATGGTGGGGTTACCCCGCGTGCTGAACGCATCGTAGAGATTTGCTAACATGGAATACGATAGGGATTTGCCAACCTCTCCGCGCGTTTGGAGCGCATGGCTCAGGCACTTCGTCCACTTTTTGTCACCGTCACCTGGGGTGCTGGCGGTAGCACTGCGGCGCGATCCCTCGAGCTGGCGGAAGTATGCCAGCGTCAACTACAACTGACTACCGTCCTGCATTTGACATGTACGAACATGAGCCGCAAACTGGTGGATATGGCTCTGGATGAGGCCAAGGTTCTCGGAATTCGCAACATCCTGGCATTGCGAGGAGACCCTCCCCGCAGTGAGGAATACAATATGCATGGAGAGGACGATAGCAACAAGGACTTCACATTTGCCGTTGATTTGGTGCGCTATATTCGCGAGAGACATGGGGACTACTTCTGTGTTGGTGTTGCCGCATACCCGGAGGGTCATCCTGCCGACTCCTTCCAGGACGTCCAGGATCCTGTTAGAGATATTCCTTACCTGGTCGAAAAGACGTTGGCCGGAGCAGATTTCATCATGACACAGTTGACCTACGACATTGACGCATACACGAAGTTTGAGAATATGCTCCGCAATCATGAGTCGGGTGCTTTCAAAACCATTCCTATCATCCCAGGCTTGATGCCCATTCACAGCTATAAGATTTTGACTCGGGTGACAAAGCTCAGCCATGTCACGATCCCACCTCCCATCTCCAAGCGCATGGAGGAATTGAAGCATGACGATGACGCTGTCAAACGCGCAGGTGTTGATATTGTCAGCGAGATTGTGGGTGGTATTAAAGACATCCCCTCACCTGGGCCGCGAGGATTCCATTTCTACACCTTGAACTTGGAAAAGACGGTGTCCTTTATTTTGGAACAATGCGACTTGATTCCAGCCTACTCAGAAGCTGGAGATATTGCCATTGAGGAGGATTTTGCATCGATTCAGCCTGATTTCGCTGGACGTTTGCGAAGACGGCGTGCGTCCTCCATCAATTCTCAACCACATAACCGGGTCATTGTGGACAAGCTATCTCTTCATGAATCATCGCAGGACTCCTACCATGAGGCTCGCGCAGATAGCGCCGGAATGCCCGCACTACCGCCCAATCGCAGCACCACTCTTCTCATCTCTGAGGGACTTGGTGCGCTTGGCCGGGAAGCAACATGGGATGATTTCCCCAACGGACGATGGGGTGATGCCCGCTCGCCTGCTTTTGGTGAGATTGACGGTTATGGTCCCTCACTCCATGTGACTTCCAACACAGCCCGTCGACTATGGGGTCTCCCAGTGGACTCTAAGGACATGAGCACTCTTTTCCGTCGCCACGTATCGGGAGAGTTACACATGGTCCCGTGGTCAGAGGGTGGTGCTGAAGAGGATGGTGCTGGATTGAACGCCGAAACTGACCTGATCCGCCCGGAACTGCTCAAGCTCATTGACGGCCGCGGATGGTGGACACTAGCTTCGCAACCCGCAGTGAACGGTGTACACAACGACCACCCCATATTCGGCTGGGGTCCCCAACGAGAAGGTTTCGTCTTCCAGAAGCCATTCGTGGAGTTCTTCTGCTCGAACAATGACTACGTCAACATCCTGAAACCAACATTCTCCAAGCATGGCCATGATAAGCTGACATGGTTTGCCACCAACGTCAAGGGCGATTTCGAGTCCTCGCTCCCAACCCACCCAGCCGACATTGAACTTGATGACCTCGGCTCCAACCCCGAGAGCGTCAATGCAGTCACCTGGGGTGTCTTCCGCGGCAAGGAAATCGTCACCCCAACCATTATCGAGGAAGTCAGTTTCCGTGCTTGGGGTGAGGAGGCCTTCCGGATTTGGGACGAATGGCGTCGTATCTACCCTCGCGGATCACCCACCGAAACCTATCTTGACACGACCAAAAATGACTCTTGGCTTGTGTGCGTCGTCGGTCAGCAGTTCGGCGCCGGCACTAAGCAGGGGTCCAAGGAGGAGGAAGATGAGGTCAAGTGGATGTGGCGGGTTTTGGCCGGTGAAGAGGTCTAATCATGTGCCTTCCTGGGTCACGATAAGGGATATATCCTGGAGCGATGAGAGGGTTGATAGTCGACGGTTTAATAAGGGTATGCCTGGACATATGAAATATGAGTGGCACAAAATCTGGGTTTCATTCTGTATACTAGTCTTGACCCCATCCATTTGAGATGAATGCTACGAACATGCGCGCACTTTTGCATTTATGTATGCTGTGTTGATTGATAAATCTTATACGCCGACATCTAAGCAAATGCTTCTATTAACAAATACCGTTTCTCATGCAAGTGGTTACCAAAGAACATATTGAGGCGAGCTCGATCACAACTTCTCGGCAAACCCATGTTCCTCAAGCCCGCTCGCGCCAGTGTCCGGGGTAGCAATCTCAGACTGAGAATCGGTCAAGTTCTGCACGACATCGTCAAGCAGGCCATATACCTTGGGCATACGCCGAGGCTGGTTGGGTCCGTTGGCCGGGAGTTGATATCCACGCAATCTATTAGAATTGTTAGTGCCGATTGACTAAATTGAAAGTATACGACTCAATGGACGTGATAGGAATGCAAAATGGCAATTGACATACCTAGGGCCCTGTCCGGTGCTCTCAGGCAAAGAAGAGGCGTACACACGAGCAAAGTCTTCAACATCCTGCTCGAAAGACCCACGCTGGAGACTCTCCCGCACCCCAGCAAAGAAGGCATCCATGACATGGAAATTATGGATTTGAAGGAGCGCCCAAGCAGTCATCTCCTTTGCTTGAAGTAGATGGTGGATATAAGCGCGATAGTAATTCTTGCAGGCATGGCATTCACATCCCTCGCCCAGCGGGGATGTGTCTGTAGCGTGATCTGATTTCCACATATCAACCCCCAATGGCCGTGGTTCGAAGCTGCCATCTTTCAGAGCAGCAGGGGCCGGGAAGGTGAATTCCATCGCAATTCCGGCATCAGATGATGCGCCTAGCAAAGGCGTGGTCAACAGATCCGCTCCAAGCGAGACATCACGCAAAATGGTATGCGGAGTTTCAGGTTCACTGAAGAGCAACCGGGGCAGGTTGGCCAACGATTCAGGAACGAATCCCAAGGATGCAGACTGATATAGTGCCAATCCGGAGATATCCCAGCGGAACTCGCTTTCCAAATCATCCAAATAAAGAGACTGCTGCGCATTATCGAGCGGCAAGATCGGGGCGAAATATGCGCTCTTTGACTTGTTTTCATCTGCTACAAACGGCCCGTATAGCTGTTCCAATGCATCACGAGTCCACCCGTGCGTCCGGTCAACCATTTTCCCCTGCCTCTTGGATCCCGGTTGCTTGTTAGCCAGGTCCACCATTCCAACCGCAATGTCCGGTTTCAATTTTTGCACTGCCTTCACATAATCGTGGGCCGTGAGCTGGGTGAACCCGACTGAGGTTAGTAGCGCGATCGAAGTCGATGTGTTTGCGGGCGGGCATGGGATCGGAGGGAAGCGCCGTGGACCAAAGATTAAAGGCATATCTTCAGGCATACAAATGAATTTCTTCAATGGCGACTCATGATCCGCGACGGGAGTTTTATATACAGGCGGTTGCTTTTTTGCGACGACTGATTCTATGCCCCGTGGGGCACTCGCTGTCAGTTTCGTCGAGAACAGACAGATTGATCGTCTTCATAATCGTGATATTCCACTTACAATCTTCTAGTCCAGCATAGACGTTGTTTATCGCAGTCTGCTCGCGCATCACATCGTGCGCAACATGTGGGACTGTGCCCCGCGAAGTGAGCGGGACATGGTGCGGCGTCGCGATGGTCTTCCGGCCTGGAATGGCCAATTTACCTACTCGTGGAGCGAGGGTTGGAGCAGTCGATGCCAGCACGCTGAAATTCATCGCTTGGGACGATGGCGTCGCTTGATCCATGGCGCTGGTGGTTATTGAAAGGCCATGTTGGAGCGGCGTTGATCTTGTCCTTATCGGCCTGGAGAAATTGGATTTCCCGATAAACATCGCGCCCTCATCACCCTCTTTTAGCGACACATGTTGAATTACTGACAGATAATCTGCAAGAACTGAGACTTGAATTCTCGATCTATTCATTTGGAATACTCTTACACTTGGTATCCAACTAGCCAACCATGACAGGCGTTATAGCGCAGCCAATGCGACGCGGAGCTCTCATTGTCGTGGAGGGACTCGATCGCGCTGGGAAATCGAGTCAGTGTGAGATGCTACGGGATTCTCTCTCACAACGAGGTCATGTCGTCAAATACATTCGGTTCCCAGGTACTGAAAATTCGGTTGATCATGAATGACATTGGTCTAATAATGTTTTCTAGATAGGACAACACCCATCGGGAAGTTGATTGATAGCTACCTACGCGGCTCATCGCACCAAGATGACCATTCAATCCACCTCCTCTTCTCCGCAAATCGCTGGGAAGTTGCCAAGAGCATTGAAGAAGACATTCTCAGCGGCACAACAGTTATCGTAGATCGCTACTCGTACTCAGGCGTCGTCTACTCTGCCGCGAAGGCAAACCCCACACTATCACTAGAGTGGGCATGGCAGCCAGAAATCGGTCTGCCGCGCCCGGATATTTGCCTGTTCCTCAGCATTTCTCCCGATGAAGCAGCAAAGCGTGGTGGATTCGGTGCCGAGCGATATGAAAATGAGACAATGCAAACCCGTGTGCGGGAGCTATTCCGGACAATCTTGGACAAGCAAGAGGATGTTTCCATAATCGATGCAGGGAAGTCAATCGAGGAGGTGTCGCAGGAAATCCAGGGTGCCGTAGCCGGTTGCATCTCGCGCCTGGATCCTACAAGCCCGTTGCGAAAATTGGAGCCTCTGGCGAACTGAATCAGTGCTCTGTTTTGCTTAGCTCTCATTCAATTAGTTCTGCATCATCCCAGTCACTGTCTTCGATTACGATCTCCAGCTTTGATGGAGGTCGCGTCGAGCGATTCTTCTGTTGGCCATCGAAATCAGAGTCGGATTCTAGATCGACTTCCTCGAACCAATCTGGCCCTAGATCGTCTTGGGTCGGTTCCTCTGGCAGTGGTCTTGGTTCAATTGAAGACGATCGGACACCCGAAACAGCTTCCATTGCAGCAGACTCTTTGCGAACCCGTTTCTCTTTTCTTTTAATGATTGTGCGCGCCTCTTTTTCTGCTCGATTGCGGAAACTCAGTTCTCGCATCATTGTTGGCCACTGCACGAGCTGTTCACACGATGGGCACGTCCCTTGGGCTGGTACCAAGAGGTCTGGTTCATTGGCCGCATCGAGGAACTTGGTAGATAGGCATAATAAATGACTCGCGTCACGACAAGCTGGGTGTGGACAAACTACTATATGTTCTTTCTCCGGAGAAACCGATCTTTTACAGACGGCACATTGTAGATCCTCCGGATCTTCCAGCATAAACATTGACTTTTCGAGGCAATCTTCAAGTCTTGTGTAGTCAACTGATAAGTTGTTGATGCTTCCGACGGGTGTGAGTTCATCGGTTTTCTTAGTATATGGCACCTCTGCCAGGTTATCCCCATCTAGTATAATCTTGATATTATCCGGAAGTTGGCCATCCACACGGTCACTCCAGCCTCGCCACACACGATAAACATCGGCCCGGAAGAAACGGACTCGTAATGGACAAGGGGAGAAATAAGTGGAACGAAGTAGCGAATGCAAGTCCTCAAGATGTGCCATCAAGGATCTCCTAGCCCGCGCGCGGGGTTTCGGTTTAGGCTTGGCCGTCTTCGCATTCGTATTGGCCTTATCTGAAACCTTAGGATCTACCTCTTCCCCGGCAATAAGGTGCCGGGACATTTCCGGGTGTTGCCAAGCCCATCTACGCGCGATGAGAATCTGAGACGCGATGTATACAAGCAAACAATTCACATGTGACTTACTCGAATTGCAGAGCGCCGACTCTGTTCATGAAACCCTCGACAACGAGGCTCATTTCCCAGGGGCGTAATTTATCTCTGGCGGTTCGCTTGGCCCCACCTTTGGCGACGCCATTATGCTGAGAAAGTCGTCTGGTCGGGTTTGGCGTCGAGCCGATGTACAGCGAGGCGTGTCGGACTGTTGACCGGAGAAGATAACAACAGTAATATGCCGGAATTGGTTTGGGTTCTCCGGATTCTTCCATATCTTGATTGGGAAGTTATCGCAGGTTTCTCACATTGAAACGTTCATTGAAATTAGCTCTGCATATCAAAGCCGTGCGGGCCCGACGGTATGGAGTACCGATATAAACACGAGATCACATGACTATCTCTTTTTTTCGAATCTATTTTTTTTTTGTTTTTATTTTTTTTTTCCCCAATCAAGGGCCATTTGAAATTGAACAGGGATTCCCAGATGGAGATTATTCTCTCGGCCACAAAAAGCGCTACAACAAAACCAACTCTATAACATAGATGGCTCGAGACCCAGGTTGTAATAACAGTTGGAACTTACCCAGGTCGAATCCATGGATGCATATATGTTGTAAAGCAGAAACAGGAATAAAATACAAAGTCTCCCTCAAAAAGTCCCTGGGTCTTTGATCACACTGAAGTACGGACATATAGGTTGTGTTATATGAAAATGAGGTACGGAGTACATGCTCACAGTTGATATCACAGAGAGTATCCGAGGCTCAATCTTTATCAACTTGATGTGTCACAAGACGCTACATGATATATATCCACCACGCATAGGTCCGGGTAATATTGGGCGCTCGAATAATACTTACCAATACATCCTGCCATCCAGTTCAGGGATTCTGCCTAAGCTAATTAGGGAGGACACCGTATGATGCCCCCCGTTTGCAGCGTTGCAGTATAATTACCAAATTTTCGAGGGGAATTCAGGGCGTACGCGGTACCTGAGCTCCAATTAGCTCATTCTTACCGTAACTTCTGTACCGTACTGATCGGTACCATGGCGGCCGGATCAGAGGTCCCCCTTCGGTCACTCATTGGTTCCTTTCTTACTGGCTGCCCGCACAAAAGGGACCTGGCGGTACTTCTGGAGTACCACTGCAGTAGATCTGTACTGCACATAATCTCGTTCCTCCACTCTTAAGGTTTCTATCCCATCTATCCTTCTTTCCTCTCTGTGGTTTGGGCCTTGTTTTTCTAGTCTTTTCGCCCTTTCGCCCGTGCAACTTTTTACTCTTATTTTTCCTCACAATTCCTTTTCTCCTAACATCTGGTTTGTCTATCCTTCGCCCTTCGGTTAGATCGCAAGACGCCGGCAGCCGCCTTTCTTGATATCTATCACTACACCCTGCCTTCGTCGCATTACAGTCTTTCTAATTATATTCCCTCGAACAGACGCGCTCAACCCGACATATCCCCCAATAGCCTATTACCTCTCGAACAATGGGAGCTCCGGCCTCTGCCGGGGCGACCTCGACGGCCGCGGCAAGCCAGCCGACCCGGTCCTCGAGCACCCATCCGTCGCACTCCCACAATGTACCCCTAAGCGCTCGCAGGTCAGCGCCTCTCGACCTTTCTACCGTGGAACGCCGTGGTCAGCCGAACAATCCCAGAGAGCCATCTAAGCGCATTCGTCCCCATGGTATCCCAGAAGCCCCGACCTTCCGTCCGACAGAGGAAGAATTCAAAGACCCGGTTGCATACATTCAGAAAATAGCTCCAGAGGGAAGAAAATACGGAATTTGCCGTGTGGTCCCACCGGAGGGATGGCAGCCAACTTTCGCAATCGATACAGAGGTGGGAACTCTCTTTTTCCTCAGAGCCTTCACAATCGCTTCTCGCAAGCGAACAAACCTGACAATGGATATAGCGATTTCATTTCAAAACTCGACGACAAGAGCTCAATTCGGTCGAAGGAGGTAAGGCCCCGCGTTCAACTGATCAGACTGCCCCTGCTGGTAGATACCTTACAGTTCAGTTCTGACCCTCACTTCAACACAGGAAACCGCGCGAACATGAACTACGTCGATGGACTCGCAATGTTTCACAAACAGCATGGCACTAATTACAGCCGCTTACCCAGCGTTGATAAACGACCACTCGATCTTTACAAACTCAAAAAGGCAGTTGAGACCCGTGGTGGTTTCGAATCCGTTTGCAAAACGAAGAAGTGGGCAGAAATTGGTCGCGACCTCGGATACAGCGGGAAAATCATGTCGTCCTTGTCCACTTCGCTCAAGAACTCCTACCAGCGCTACTTGCAGCCATACGAGGAATATTTGGCCCGTGCCAAGCCTGGCGTTCAACAACAACTTGAGCTTGAACATGGCGGTCCATATACCCCTTCGCCTCTACAATCGCCCATGACTCACAAGCCACTTTTGGATGAGAGCAGCACGCCTTCCAAAGTGCGCGATGATACTCCTAGCTTACCTCGGATGGCGGCTTCACATACTCCAATGGCGTATACCCCAATGGCTCAAACCCCAATGGCACACACCCCAATGGCACATACCCCAATGGAAAAGTCACCAGAGAAGCCAACACCCCCCATCGAACCTACTCCTCCTCCTTCACGCCCGGCTGCTGCCGGATTTACTCTCGTCAACTCCGGCCTAGGTGGATTTACGGCCGTGAACCACTCTCCGTTAACCCCCGCGAACAACGGCCCGTCAATCAAGCGCGAGGGAGAGAACGGCGCCTTGACACCCAAGGTCATTTCTGAGCATAATTTCGCATCGACTCCCACAAATGGCCAAGACGCGGAAACTATGAAGCGTGCTATGAGCCGCGAGGACAGCTCCCAGGCCGAGAATGGTGAGGAAGACGGTGAAAGTGGCCGGCGCAGCAAGCGCCTCAAGAAAGGTATACAATTTCTCCCACAATATGCATATAAAAACAAAGCCGTGGAATCATGTCTTGTCTAATCGTTCTTTCCAGATTCTCTTCCAACAGTTGCAGGTTCTCACATGTCGCTTCTTCGCCCAGCGCCGCCTAAGTTACGCAAAGATGGTTCCCAGCCAGCTGGAGAGGTATGATGAGGTTCGTGTTTCAGTGTTGGAGTTCTATGCTGATAAATCAACAGAAGTGCGAGACTTGTGGTAAATCGGATGATCAAGAGTCGATTCTTCTATGCGACAGTTGCGAGCTTGGATACCACAAAGCTTGCCTTGATCCGTCCACTACTACCCCATCTGATCATGACTGGCACTGCCCCAAGTGTTTAGTCGGCACAGGGGAATTCGGATTTGAAGACGGCGGTGTCTACTCGCTCAAGCAGTTCCAAGAAAAAGCCAACGAGTTTAAGAAAAAGTACTTTGCGTCCAAGATGCCATTTGATCCGGTTCTGAACACGCATCGACGTGAGACTGAAGATGACGTGGAGGCTGAATTCTGGAAGCTGGTTGTTGATTTGCACGAGACTGTGGAAGTCGAATACGGTGCGGACATCCATTCAACTACTCATGGAAGTGGGTTCCCAACCATCGAGCGCAATCCGCTTGATCCATATGCGTCGGATCCTTGGAATTTGAACGTACTTCCATTCTATGGAGACTCGCTGTTCCGTTACATCAAATCTGATATCTCTGGCATGACTGTCCCTTGGGTCTATGTTGGGATGTGTTTCTCAACCTTCTGCTGGCACAACGAGGATCACTATGCATATTCGGCAAACTATCAGCATTTTGGTGCTACGAAAACTTGGTACGGAATTCCAGGTGCCGATGCGGAGGCCTTCGAGGCCGCCATGCGTGACGCCGTTCCGGAACTTTTCGAAGGCCAACCCGACCTTCTTTTCCAGCTTGTTACTTTGATGCCACCTGATAAGCTTCGCAAGGCCGGGGTTAACGTCTATGCTGTGGACCAGCGAGCTGGTCAATTCGTTCTCACATTTCCTCAAGCGTACCATGCGGGTTTCAATCATGGTTTCAATTTCAACGAAGCTGTCAATTTTGCGCCTGCAGACTGGGAACCGTACGGTGCAGCGGGCGTTGATCGTCTACAGAATTTCCGCAGACACCCGTGCTTTTCCCATGACGAACTTCTTCTTACAGCTGCTGCACGTGATACATCTATTGCGACTGCCAAGTGGCTTTCGCCTGCATTGGCACGAACCTGCGCTCGAGAACTAAGTGAACGAGCTGCCTTCTTATATCGGCAAAAGGAAGTGGCTGCTCACACCCCTGGCTTTGGTCCCGACTCTATGGCCGATGATGCGCAACCGAAATTCGTAGTTGAGAATGAAGATCTTCCCGAGGATGATTATCAGTGCCAACATTGCAAGGCTTATGCTTACCTCACTCAGTTCCGTTGTCACAAATCAGGCAAAACCGTCTGTTTGTCGCACGTGGACACCTATGACTGCTGTGGTGAAACGCTTGCACAGAAGTTGTGTGGCCCGGGCCATACCCTGCGTTTCCGCATGAGCGACAATGAATTGCAGATGCTTGTGCAGAAAGTCCAAGAACGAGCTAGGATTCCAGAAGCATGGTCCGAGAAGCTCGATAAAACACTGGAGGATGAACCAAAGCCCCAGCTTAAGGCCCTTCATAACTTGCTCAATGAAGGTGAGAAAATCCCATACCACTTGCCTGGCCTTCAAGATCTTGCGGCCTTCGTCCAGCGTTGCGATAAATGGGTTGAAGAAGCCAACAACTACATCACCCGGAAGCAGCAGAACCGGAGAAAAAACGAGAAGGCTTGGCGCAGAGCCAGTACCAAGGCAGCCCAGCTGGACGAGCGCGATCGCGAAGTCCGCAGAATTGAACACATCTACGCCCTTCAGGCAGAGGCTGATAAACTTTCGTTCGACTGTCCACAGATGGCGGCGTTGGAAGAGAAGACCCGCGAAATCGAGAAATTCCAACAGGATATTAATAGTGCCCTGATGAACCCACATACCCGGCCTCTCCAGGAGATCGAAGAACTCATCGAATCCGGCAAAAATTTCAATGTGGAAGTCCCAGAACTCGAGCACTTGGAACAGGTTTCTCGCCAAATCAAATGGATCGAACAAGCCGCTCGCAAACGAGATCAGTACATGACCCTTAACGATTGCCGGGAACTTGTGGCCAGTGCAGAGCAGCTAGGTCTCTCTGATACCAACGAACACTTAGTCCATTTTAAGGAACTTGCTCGTCATGGTGATGCATGGGAAATGAAGGCCAAGGAACTGATGTCGGTTGAAGCTGTTCACTACCAGCAATTAGAAGCTTTGTCGGCGCAAGCATCTCGTTTCCCCGTCTCGCCTGATACACTCGCTGCCGTGGATGCTATTTTGACTAAGCAGCGCGAGGCGCAGAGGCGAATCCAGACCCTGTACGAAAAGAGCAAGGACCCCGATATGAAAAATCGACCCAAGTACAAGGATATCCGAGACCTCATGGAATCTCTAGAGCATTTGACGAGTCGACCCATAGGGGCAATTGACTTGGAGCGAGAACAAAAACGACATGAAGACTGGATGCGAAAAGGCAAGAAATTGTTTGGCAAGGCGAACGCTCCTTTGCATATCCTGCGATCTCATATGGAATACGTTGAAAAGCGGAATTCCTACTGCTTCGACCTAGAGGATAGCTACCGGCCGCCTGTGGAACCCTCATCCCGGGATAATTCACCCGAAGGTTTACTTGAGAATCCTGGGAATCCTAACATGTGGGGTCCAAAATCACGAAAGCGAGATGTATTCTGTATTTGCAGGCATTCTGAAGCAGGAATGATGATTGAATGTGAAGTCTGCCACGAATGGTGAGTCAACACGATTATTGGGTTTCAGATTGAGTATACTCATATTGATTAGGTACCACGGCAAATGCTTGAAAATCGCTAGGGGAAAAGTGAAGGAATTCGACAAGTACACTTGCCCAATTTGCGATTGGCGTCAGAAGATTCCTCGTGATGCTGCTCGTCCCAAGCTTGAGGATCTGCAGGATTGGCACGCCGAAATTGCAACTTTGCCCTTCCAGCCCGAGGAGGAAGAGGTTCTTGAGAGTATCATCAATCAAGCGACAGCCTTCCGCGATTTTCTACATGGCTTCACTAATGCCGCCTGTACAACGACCGAGGAAGTGCCTACATTGATATTTTACCTCCGCAAAATCGAGGGCGCCGAGGTTCTCCTCACTTTCGAGACCAATTTCTTCCGGCAAGAGATCCACAAGTGGGCGCCCGTCGCACCGGAACCTCCTCCAATCCTGGAACAATCTCTATCGACACGAAAGCCGCGACCGACCAAGCAGCAGAAAATCATGGCCCAGCTTGGAGTCAATCGTCCAGAGGATCTCCCAGAGCATCTTAGACCCAAAAACCTTGGCGCAACCAAACGAAAATCGATCGATGCTCAGTCGCATCTGGGTCCTACTCAAAATGCATCTTTGCAACCAGCACCACCAGCTTCTAGCAGCGGACAACCTCCCGGTCCAGGTCCAACGTTGGCTCATATGCCAGACCCCAATGCTACCCCGTATCCATTTTCCGCCAACTATTCTTTGCCTGCCAGCGATTCTACACCCGCGTTTGCGCCTGCCTCCTCAGCTTTCCTCCCCCACGCAGCCGCTTCTCAATCTCCATCCTTCTTGCCGCAGTCACCTCCTCCCCAACAAGACATTGAGACTTCACTTTTCAGCCCTCCACGCTTTGGTGATGATCCTCAGTTCGCGAGCAGCAGCCCTCGTCAGAACCTTGATGACGTGTTTGCAGACTTGACCAACCAAGAGATCGACCCTGAAGCTGACACGCAGCCGATGGAAAATACCCATGCTCATGAGGCCTTAGAGGCACTCGTCGTCAGCAATAACAGCAGTAGTGCCGACTCGGTACATGAGAATTCAGTACAAGCTGGCGAAGCTGGCGTATTACAAGATGATCACAAACTTGAGGGTTCCAATGGAGACATCGAGCACGAAGAACTTTGATTTTTGCATCTGCTTTTCTGGTTTTTTCTTCAATGAATCTCTTCTCTTGAAAATCTTATCGCCCGTGTCACGGTCTTTGTTTGGGTGGCTTTCTGTTGTTTCCCTTCGTTTCCAGTCTGTTTTCATTCGCCTTTTCTCTGTTTCTATTCTTTCGTTTGGGGCAATTCTCAAAATGGTGTATTACAAGAGATGGGAGTGGCGAGTTCGGGGTGTTCTTTTCCAGCGATTCCAAGTGTCTTTTTTCTTTTCTTTCCTCCATACCACAAGACTATGTCTGTCATGTCTGCTTTCCTTTGCTGCTGCCAATGCCATGTAATACTAGTTGAATTCACCTACTCTTATTCATGATTCCAACTTCGAATGCCTTCTTTACATAGTCTATCTAATATCCGCATAAGCTCCCAGGGCAGCTTGTCCGCCGGTATGAATAAATAACACATTAACCACATCAGATGTTCGAGAAGAGTCCACCACTTCTCCCTCGTTTACCCAGTGCATCATTCCTCTCGCAACCTTAGCCGTATAAACCGGATCCAAGATGATGCCTTCCGTCTGCGCCATAGTCTCCAAGGTCTCTTTGCTCTCATTATCCAAAACGCCGTAGGCGGTCCCAACAAACCGATCATCAAGCTGCACGTCCTCCATCCCGATATCCCGCTCCGCATCAAGCCCGATCAGCTCCCCCGCTCTCCGTGCAAAAGCAAGCACGCGTTTCTCATGATATACGCGCGGCTTAGTCGGCGAATTGAGGATCCCAATAATCTTCCTCGGTCTTCTGACTGGCTTTGACGCATCCGATTCGTGAATCTTGTCCAGCAGCTTAAAGCCAGCCACCAACCCTCCAACCGTGCTCCCACTTCCACACGCAACAAAAATATAATCAAACCTCCCCGAGCCCCCCAAGTGCCATCCCTTTCTCCTGCGCAGCAATTTCAAACGCCCCCCGCGCGTAACCCAGCCCACCAAGTGGATGTAAGCTTGCACCACCAGGTATCCAATATGGATTCTGACCAGAAGCCTTCAATTCATCAAGAAGAGGTGTCGCATCCTGTGCGAGCGGATCGCCTTCTTCGCAGACGCGCACTTCCGCACCGAGCAGGTGATTGATCTGCACATTTCCGCTGCGCTGGAAGGCCTCCTTATCGCTAGCTGCAGCGAGTCCACCGCCTGTGCCGCGGTGGAGGAGAATTAGAGCTTTGAGGCCGAGTTTGCGCGCGAGGGCGGCCACTTGTACAGTGTGATTGCTTTGGACTGCGCCCTCTGTTACGAGGGTTGTTGCTGTGCCGTGGAGCGGGCCTGGTGGGGATGGGTTGTTTTCATGACTGTGGTAGAGGGGATGTTGAGAGAGAATATCTGGTACTATGTATTCTAGCTTGCGGTATTTGTTGCCCGCGCAGGCTAACGGGGAGCAATGGTCTTCTCGTTTGGCATGGACAGAGATGAGGGGGTGGTGCGGGGAGAGTCTCGGGAGTACAATTGAGGGTAAGGGGTGGATTGGGGATGGATTTGGGTAGAGGATCTTGTAGCGGGAAATTTGTGCGAAGGTTTCTGGGAACTGGAGAGGGAAAGACATCGAGTTATGCATGACTTTCGGGGGAATCAAGTTGCAATGTCTTTTGGTATATCCGTGATAGTTGCCTTGTTTGTAAGGCATATATTCACATGTGTCAGCAAATGAATGACGTCGGTCGTGAGCTGCTTGTTATTGGACTTGGCCGCATTGCGTCCCTTCAACAAAGATGACTCTCCTTCAATTTCTGCGGCAAGCCCGCCAAGTGCACCTTCAATTTCTCTCGGGTGTCCTACCCGAGCCTCCAGTCTATGTGATCGGTAATCCCTCCGCCGACCTTGACTCTATCGTCTCGGCGATCATCTACTCCTACTACGCGAACAATCGGCTCCCGATCAAAACCCCACGTTTCCATATTCCACTTCTCAACCTGTCCAATTTCCCTGCTGGCACAGAACTATACCGGCTTCGACCGGAATTTGCAGCTGCACTATGGTCATCCACCAATTTCCCCGTCCTGAGGAGCGAAGATTCATTTGAGAACACGCTGCAGTCAGCCGGGAACTTCCTACGCGAGCATGTTATGACCATTGCAGACTTCGCACAGTCTCTCGAAGATCAAAATGTTATGAAGCAGATCATTGCCGAAGCAACCCTCGTCGATTGGAATGCATTGCCGTCTCCCTCAAGGACCGATAAAGGCTTCGGATCCCTAACCGGGTTACCGGGAGTCTCCTTCCGGACCATCGGATGTATTGACCACCACATCGACGAAAACTTCATGCCCAGTGCGGAAGCATTACCCGAAGGCCAACCGATGATCATTCAGCCAGGCCCTGGGTCATGTGCATCACTCATCACGCGGGAGTTGCAACAACGAAACCTCTGGGACTCGGCCCCGGCGGAGAGGGCACAGGCCGCAAAACTTGCTCTTTCTGCAGTGCTGATTGATACCTCCAACCTCACTGCAGAAGGTAAGGTCACCGACGTAGATCGTATGGCTGTTGAATTCCTGCAGTCTCAAATCGAAGAGGGATTGCAAGCTGAACCGAACGGCAAACACGACTGGGACATTGAGGCGTTCTACAAGAGCATTCTTTATGCTAAGGAGAATAGCCTCGATCTCCTCACAATCAATGAATTATTGGACCGCGACTATAAGGAGTGGACCGAGACGTCCCAGTCTTCGGGAAAGACTGTGAAAATGGGCTTTTGCTCTTCTGTCAAGCCGATCCGTTGGATTGTACAGAAGGCAGGTAGTCCGGAGAAATTCCTCGACGTAGTACGCTCCTTTGCGGCTTCTCCTGAAAAAGACTTGGACGTGCTTGTTGTTATGACCGCATTCACTGGAAAAAACGATAAGTTCTGTCGAGAACTGTTCGTCAGTGTCATGCGTGATAACCAATCCGCTATCAAGGGTGTCCATAGGTTTGTTGAGGAGATGTCTCAACAGCTTGGTCTTGTGGATTGGTCTGCACTGGACAAGGAGGATATCCCCGAGCTCACAGGAGATTGTCTTTCTAAACTTAGCGAGGAATCGCCCCTCTGGCGCAAATTATGGGTGCAGACCAATGCGGCTGCAAGTAGGAAGCAGGTTGCGCCATTGCTTCGGGCCTCGGTAGCTAAATTGTAAATCGACAATTACAATTCAAGGCTGCTCCACACTCAATGTGACGACGCCAGTCTGATCTACTACCAGTGCATTGAATATTCTTGAAAGTCTCGCTAGGTTTCCATGTTGAAAAATTGGCAATCTGTATGACCGCTTGGTTCAGACCCGAAGCGAAGCGAGGAGGGATATGCGCTTATCTAGACTCAACTTGGAGAGATGGTCTTCCTAACGTGGGCACTCAATAATCTGACCGTGTTGCCGTGAGAACCGCTCATGGATTATCTTAATCACTAAAACAGACAAAATGGCAGAAACTGATGAATTGGAAACGGAGGTGCTGAGGTTTGACGTGGGAAAGTTCGCGGTAGAGCGGCATGTAAACACTACGTGTGTTTGACGCCACATATAAAGTTGCAATTTCGAGTATCCTCCACAAGGACAAGACGTTGTTCATTCAGCATCTCTACATGTAAGGCCTCACCTGTTCCGAACTCCAGTCCCATAACTTCTCTCCGAGAGCCGGCTCCACCAAGTCTTTTCGGACTTTCTAGAGCTTACCGAACGGGGAGACTAATGAGAACAAGTTAGCAGGTAAGATGGTTCTAGAAAAGAAATCAGGAGTATGCAAAGATGCCTCACCCCATGCTCCGTTATCCTTCTCCGTAATTTTGTCACTGAGACCTGCGAACAATTCGGTATAAGCGCCATTTATCGGTTCCGACGCGATGAATTTCTATGATTATTAGTACAGTGGCAAAGAAAGCTTAAGTCCATGTTGGGAACATACAAACATCCAGAGCTCCAACTTGGGCATATTTATTTTGCTGTAGGTTCGTCACAAAATTTCCGGGGTTAAGAGACTGAGTTCTGTGGTCAGGAACAAGGAAACCAGCCTGCGTATGAATCACGATATGCTCACCAGGCTAATAATGCCCGTATCCTTGGTTCTTCGTGCGAACTCCGCCGAATGAACTACACTAGCCGCTTTGCTGCGCGAGTATTTCGTCCAAGCACCCTCCTCTCGATGGTAATCCATGTTGGTCAGATCGATAGCAGGATTTGGTGCAGCATCGGCAGCGCTTGAGGAAACCCAAATGACACGGACCGAGCATTTGGGTGCTGTTTTTGCCGCAGTCTCCAGTGCCGGGCGAAGAAGGTTGGTAAGCAAAAAGTGGGCGAGATTGTTCACGCCGTACTGGAGCTCATAGCCCTGTTTGGTTCGAGAGCCTTCGGGGGGTACCATGACACCTGCATTATTCCAAAGAACATCTAAGTGATCCTCCTTCGCTAAGAATTCATCAGCCGCCGGCTTGATGGTGCTCAGATCGTCGAGCTGCAGGTGTAGATATATCAGTTCACCCTTTGAGGATGGATGGGCCGCCTTGATCTCCTCGATAACCTCTTTTGTTTTCGACTCGGAGCGGGCGGCAAGGTAAACCTTGCCATTATGCTGATACAGGATATCTGTGAGGAGTTTACCGAGGCCCCCAGAGGCGCCTGTTATAAGGAACACCTACTCTGAAGGTCATTAACCAATCTAGATGGAAAAGGGTCTTGATGCGGATGCCCACCTTTCCACTCTGGTCCGGCAAGTTCTTCTCAGTTTACGTTGCTTTGTGAGGCAGAATGGTACTGCATCTTATTCCCAGGTGTAAACTCATTGTGTCAGCTGGTGCAAATTGAAATGATCGCACCAAGCTCGGTTGTGAAGTGGGGGGTTTTCTGTAGCATTTCTACAACGTTGTATGGACATGAAGGGCTCACTCATTAACTTTGGACTGCCGAAGCTTATTGGAGACGCATACCGCAGCTACTGCAATTCACTTTCCGCTGAACCGTTTTAGCTTCACATAGATCGACGCTGCTAGCCCTGTAAGCTGGCTATAAGGCGTATAGGAAGATCTACATACAAGTGTGTCAAATGAACTACATTGCTTTTGTGTGCACATGTATCTAGACAGATAACTCCAAGTATTTATCGCTGTTTTTCAGTGGATGAAACGGCTGGATATGAGATCTTGATTGGCCAGTACAATATGTTATATCATGACTCTGTGAGGTATAGTTTCATGACATCTCATTCGCGTTGGGTACATAATATTTGATTGTTTTCGATACAAGGTTTCTGAGAAAAGCGACTAAGGCGGCACGCATAACGTGGCAGAAGTCGGTGGGCTTTGTGGAAGACCATCAAGACACCCTAACAAGCCTGAGCTGATTAACCATGTGCATACCAGGTTACAGTACCAACATGGACACCGGCATGGACCTGGAAGCCTTTCGATACCAGGCCTGATGGATACGTAAGCTCACCGTAGAGTCTCATCCCTACGAAAATGGGTTTTTGAGATCGTTCGTAATGAGCTGGCTTCGAGTCACTGTTAGCATTACAGTGTGGAACTGATCTGCATGGCCACTTATAACTTCGCGCCGGTCCTCGTAACTAGCAGAATCTTCTATTTTGAAGCCACCTGGTAGCTACCTAACGACCTTGTAGACGACCAAATGTTCTCCTGAAAGAGCGGGATCCACAAAGTTAAATGGGACGACATGTGTACCTGCTTCTCCACTGCTTGACTTCCGACGGATTCTCCGCGAACGATACCACCAATGCATCAACCTCGGTGGACAAGTGTCAGTGGCATCGTCGCCGGAGAACAAAGACACAAGCGACGGACGACTCATTTTTCTCTATGATTGCAGAGGAGAGACAAGAGAGAACAGTATTCGATAATCATTCATATTAGATCCTTCAAACTCCTATAAACCCATACTTCCCAGACACCGAAACCAAGGTCTCTGGAAGAGACCAAAAACAAACTAGAATGCGATATATGCAATGCTCCAAGCTAACCTCATGCAAATGCCAGTATGCAAGGAGGACAATGTGACGAAAATGTGAATATGCAACGGGCAATCAAAACAAAATAAGAAACAAATAAAAAAGCAGATAGTCACCCCGTCCTGTATCGGGTCTATCAAAAGGCTTCAAGCGAAACTCCCGGTTCATGTAATGGGAAAGTCCAAATCAAACACACTCCCATTCGCAGAACACGCACCAGCGTGCAGCCCGGTCAGCTAGTACCAAGCCACGCCACATGCCTCTTTCACCAATCTTGATGACTGTCTCCCAGACACTGCCCTCGGCGACAGCATCTGTGACAGATGTGTTGCCAGGGTCACTGCTGATCATGTGCTCAGCTTTACGAGTAAGGCGAAGGATCTTGCCGGACGGGGACTGGATTGCTAATTTTGCAGCCTTGTCGCGCCCAGAAGCAGATCTAGTTGACGAGATAGCCGAGGTCGACGCTGAGAATTCATTTGAGGCGCCTGACACAGTTGACCCGCCCGCTGTACTGGAGACCATACTCAACGCACTGGACGGACGAGTGAAAACAGAGGAGGGCGACCCACGGCCATTGGACGTGGTTTCATCTTTGGCGGAGCCGGGGGCAGCTGGATGTTGGCGGACAGCGAAGACGAAGGTATTGTTGACTGCGAGACGAGAGCATTGCGGCTGCATAATGTACAAGTCGTGTCGCTGGGCGTGGGGAGTGGGATGGCGCAGCACAAAGTCGTATGACGGATTCTCTCCAGTGTGGATTATTGGCAGAGCCAAGGCGAGAGGATGAGGGATATCGCGACTGGAGTGCATCAACCCCTTTTTGCCAGCGTAGACCTTGAGTACGCCTTGACCCTCGTCGCCTGGGAGAACAGCCTTGATAGTAATGCGTTTTAGGCCTCGGAACCAATCTGGCTGGACCAATGCGCGCTTGCGCACAATGTCCCCACTTTCGAAAACATCACCATCGGCATCACGCGCAAAGGCTGGGGCTTCGACTTCGGCGGCACACTCGACATCCGCTGGTACCACCATACGTATTTGCATGACCTCCAGCCCGTTAAGACGGAGAAGACTTGTGTCATAATCTGGTAGCTGGGCGTTGAGCTTAAAGAATGGCGGGCACACAGTAGGCAGGGCGAGCAAAACATCTGGTGAAACTGGTGGGCAGATGTGCTGTTCTTCGGGATAGAGCGGGACGTGGGTATAGCAGAGATCAAGCGGGCGAGTAAGGAAGTACCAACTCTCCGCCGTAGAAGAATTGTTGGTGACAAACTTGCCTCGGTGGGGGTTCGTGGGATTTGCAAGTGCGCAATCCATGAAGCGCCATTCGCCATCGACTAGAACTGAGTTCCACCAGTGATTGGGACGAGAGAGGCTTTCCAGATCAAGGGCATCCCCGGGACTCTTGAGGAATCCTCGAATTATTTCTGTATGTAGGCCAACGGCTGCACACATCTCGTGCACCAAAAGCGCGATTTCCTCTGGGGTACCCCGTTTTGCCTGTAAAAGCCTCTTCATGTCGACTTCGAGGCCATCGACAGGTTCCTCCCATGAGATCTTCTCACTAACCCAGGTGAAGATGGCCCGCAGACGCTGAACGTCACTCTTGTAGGGTCGGCAGATGTAGGCTTGGGCAAGGCTCATGGGGTTCGTCAAGGGAGGGAGACTGCTGATGAAACGCGCACTCTTATCAACAAGGTTGAGGTTCGCCGCGTGGAAGTTCGTAGGGTCGGTGATTGGTTGTCCATCGATGCTTTCATCTCCTTCTGCGGTATCATATAGCTCTTCCACGGAGTAGATTACAGGGTGGTCCATCATCTGGCACCGCTCTGCCCTTTCAATTCTCTCATTCCTACTAGGTGAAGACGCGCGGTTAACATCTCGGCGCACTTGTACCCAGTCAATAGTGCCGGTTCCGGGCACTATACCACGCATACTATCATGATTAGAATGAGACGTCATTGCCGGAGACACGACGTCTATGCCTCTGTTGCTCTTGATTGGAGAGTTGGATCTTTCTCCGTGGCCAACCGAAATGCTACTCCTTGCACTCGCCGCACCAGTCTTGGCTGTTTCAAATATCTTTTTGAAAAACCCTTGCTTTTTGGTCTTTGGCGTAGAAAGACCACCAAAGACTCCACTGTGGTCGGTCGAGTCGAGACCAGTGGATGACCATGGAATGGCTGATGATGCACCCTGGCGAGATGAGTTGTGGCTGGAGTGATAAGAAACGCCTGTGAAAGGTGTCTCCGGGCGTACATCACTGAACCCTCGAGAACGAACGGTGTCCATAGCAGTATTCGGTCTCTCGTGGCCCCCGCGCCTGGCATAACTCCCTGCACTCGTCGCACTAAATCCTCCTGCAGAGAACCCACTCATGACACTTTGATTCGTCTTGTCTGTGCTTGTGGTCATGGACGTTCCATTGCTTTGCACTCCACTGGATGAATTCGTAGTACTGGATTTGTTGGTAAATGAACGGTTCAGGATGTCTCCTCGTAAATCCTGACCAGAACGCCGTGCCTTGAGGGGAGGATATTGCCCCGGTATCGAGTTGTTGCGCGGGTGGTAGGTAGCATGTTTTGGGGGCGGTGGAGGAGGCCCATCGTCGTCGTCCTGACCATCTCTTTTTTCTTCAGACGGCCGGTTCTGTTTTTCCAACTGACGCAGACGGCTCTCCATCCGTTGGACGTAATTGTTGAGTTGAGGCGGACCATCCATGTGCTCATGGCTATAGATGCTGTTCCGGTGGACCAATCCACCTTGCGGCTGCTCTTTATCCCCATCAAAGCCCAGCGATGTCAAAGGGCGACGCCTGTTACCTTGGGGGGTCCTTTCATGAGAAGTATCAAATTCCTCTGGGGCCCATGGATTGTGAAAGACTGGCGACGGAGAAGGCGACTGGGCCTCGCGAGGAGGGGAGGCCCATGTCTTCCAATGATGTCATAACATCTTCCATGGCATCCCGAAGGGGAGATGGTGTGTTGCCATGAAGGTCTGATTGGCCTGATGTTGCGGAAATAGCGGAATGCGTTGAAGCCGCAGATGGAGATGGAGTACGATCAAGTATTGCATAGCGGTCATTCATAGGAAAAGGTGTGGGGGATGGTGATGGATGAGGAGAGTGTGATGGCGGTGGAGGGGTGTGTGCGTGATGTCGGGATGAGTGCGTGGGTGGTTGCGGTGAATGGCTTCGAAGTTCGGAGTGCATTGAGGGTCGCGGAGAGCGGGTCTCCGCGCGGTTGACGGCCACACGATGTGGTGGTGGGGGAGGGGGTGGTGGAGAGTCATCCCGGTCATCGTGCATATGTATTGGGGATGGTTCTCGAGAGGGACCCTGGTAAGAGAAGTTACGGCCGTGTGGGACCATTGCAGATGAGTGTTCCTGCATTGGTAGTGGCGATGGGGCCCGGTATGATGACATACTGCCATGCGGCATAGTGGCAGGTGGATGATCTTGCATGTATAATGGAGATGGCTCTCGCGATGCAGTCCGGTACATACTGCCGTGTGCAATCGCACCAGACGAATATTCCTGCATTGGCAATGGAGATGGTCCACGTGATGGAACCCTGTAAGATGAAATACGCCCATGTGGAACCATCGCAGATGAATGGTCCTGCATTACCAATGGCGACGGAGCCCTATATGAGGAAATACTTCCGTGTGGCATCGTCGGCGGTTGATGATCCTGTATGTACAATGGAGACGGCTCACGCGACGGTGCTTGATATGGAATATTCTCATGGGACATAGTAGGGGGCGGATACTCTTGCATATGCAGCGGAGATGGCTCACGCGATGAGCCCCGATGAGATCCGATGTTTCCATGTGGCATGGTCGGGGGCCGATATTCTTGCATTTGTAACGGAGATGGCTCACGAGATGAAGCCCGGTAAGATCCAATACTTCCATGTGACATGGTCGGGGGCGCATACTCTTGCATTTGTAATGGAGATGGCTCACGAGATGAAGCCCGATAAGACGAAGCATTGCCGCGTGGAGCCATTGTAGATGGATGTTCATGGATTGGCAATGGGGAGGGATCGCGGGATAGAGGACGAGTAGATGAAATGCTGCCTTTCGACATCGTTGAGGGTGCACGTTCCTGCGATTGGAATGGAGACTGCTCCCGTGATGAAGGCCGAGACGATGATATTCTTCCCTTTGGCAGCATCGAAGGCGATCGTTCTGGCTCCACAGATGGACGAGGGGAGACGCCGCGTGATGAAGATCGGGATGCCGATGATGTGGGTCGAGATAGCGAGCCTTGGTTCTTGACTGCCGTTGCATGCGTGCGCAATGGTTTTGTACTCCGTGGAGTGCTGCCATCGCGGGGTGGCGTTTGGGGAATGGCGGGTGCTGCTGGACTAGATTCGGTTGCGCGCCGAGCAACTGAAGCTGGTGACACAGCTTCCTTGTGCGCCTGGAAGGGTTTCCGCCAAACGGTCTTTTGTTTCTTAGGGGCTGATGTGGGATTATTGATCGGAGAAGATCCTGCTAGCACCATTGGACTAGTATCACGGCTCACAGGCACAAAATCTTCGCTTAAAAGCTCGACAAAATTGGATGGAAACAATCCAACTGCGCGCCGATCACGGCGCAACCGACCCATCCACCATTGCCCGTCGCCTGCATTCAAGCATTCAATCAAATCACCCTCCACAAATCCTAGATCGCGTGTAGTCTCTCCGCCCCATGAATATACTGCTCGACACCAACATGGAAATCGCATTGGAAGTTGAGCCATGGTGGTCAGGTGAACACGCTTTGGTCGAGCGCAACACGCAATATCGATCCGATAAACTGTTTTGACACTTTGCGCAACTCCGACAAGTGCACTTTCCGGTGGAGGTAGGGAAGTGGTGTATCTATCTGCGAATTTGTGTTGTTGATTTAGACCCAAGATAGCTTGCTTGGTCAAATGGGTGACGAGGTCCGCACGGCCGCAGGGATAGTAACGATAGCTCAATCAATCAGCATTGTCGAGATGATACACGGGATTCAATTGGTTGTTTGAAAGGATTCGGCATGTAGTAATTGAACTGCATCAAATGGGGTCAACGGAATGGTTGCTGGAGGCGTGGGGGGAAGGCTGAGCGATTCAGATCGGTGAGGCCTAAGACGACACTTGGGGCGTAAACCGGGCCTGGGGTTGTTTGTTTGTGACCGAATCGGGACTAGCCACGGAGGGCTGTCTTATCGATAAGCTTAATGTACATTATGTAATGTCTCCTGTTCCTTGAGTTTCCCTGGAGAAATATGTCCTCGTTCTAATTCTAAGATAACTTTTCTTCATTCTGTACAGAACCTACTAGTAAATGCTCAGAGATCTCACAAATTCATGTGTCTGTGCTAAGTTTTGCGATTATCTACTTCTGAAGATCTCGGTGACATTCGTGCGACTTCCATGGGAGAGACACCGCCGATCCATGGTTCTGCTTCGAACAACCCTGGTACTCACGACAACTGGCAATCTTTCACATCTTTATTTTGACTTATCTGTTTATATTTCAAAATATATCCATGTGCTTTCGGGAGATAGATACCTTATATAGCTGGATCGTGAGCATTTTCTGAGATTTGTTGATATACGGAGGGCGTCATGTAAGGACCTTTCAAATTTAACGATGTACACCATATGAACTAGGCAAGAAGGAGAAGTGACGGTCAATCCCATATCACATATATTGCGTCTCATTAGGTTGCCTCTGTTCTCACGTCAAATTTGATAAGTGAAGGTCACTAGTCAAAAAATAACAAAGCTTGGCTATGTAAAAACGAATTCGCTTGACGCGTTCTTGATATATATTTGAGGACAAAATGGCTACTGCACATGACCAATGCTTAATTGATCGTCTTTCAGAGTCATCTCAACTTATTTTTCTCTTCCCTTCGGCCATAAATTTATACTAAACTTTGCTTAATGTCCAGTTGTATAGCCATGCGTCAAGCGGTCTTTACTCAAACGGTCGCAGGGTCTTCTTATTAGCCCTTGTTTTGATACTCTTTTCGGGCGGCAATTCCTGAAAGAACCCGAGCACTGGAGATTCTTACACACAACATAGCCAACCAGCAGTTCTTGTCACAACATCTGAATTATTCATTGTGTGTCCAAGGTTGAATTACCTGCGGCTTAGAGATTCACTCGATATCATGGATTATTATACGTAGCTGATTTCCATATGGCATACTTCAAGAGGAACCATGCTTGCAAGGATTCCGAACGAGGAACTGACAAAGCACACCTGTTGCAAATCTTGCTGCAGGTACCCACCACTACTGCAGAGGTAACTATATAACGTTGTACAAGGTTTCGGCCTTGAAATCTGATATTCTGCTGATAGAAGATCCACTGGCATTTCGCGGAAGGATGCCGGGTCGGGTAATCGCCACATTCTCGGCGTTGTTGAAGAATCTCCGCCACATACAAACATTGAATTGTTCCCAGATCATCGGGCGACCGTTTTTGTATAATGTACCAAGTTCCGGTAATTCCCACTGACCAGGTTCTCGGGAATCATGTTCCTAGCATGATTCGATTCAATCTATGAGTGGGTTTGCAGCCCGGGGCAACTCGATCGGAAGCAGAAGCTTGTTTGGTGCCAGGCTTGGAGAGCTTCTGGCAGAGTACCTCAACATTTCTAAATAAGCAAACAAACTACTCTCTTGTTTGTCAGAAATGCAAACATGTGTTCGGGTTTGGAAGATTCCTAACGCGAGCCATAAGCACAGACATTCAATACCGGTTCAAGGTCATCAGTGCTACATGTCTCAAGGCTTTTGTTTCTCTATCAAAGAACAACGCAATATATCTCCAAGAATTTGATGGTGGATATATTGAGCCCCAACTCGCTTAGAGTGTCTCCCTCCATCTTTATAGCGAGCACGCCGTGATGATCAAGCCCGCCAAGGCTTGGAAGAACTATGATATCCAAGTGCCAGTCCTCAAGGTGACCAGGTCATTTCTGGGCTTATCACAAGGGGTCTCAGAACATCAAGTCGTCTCGATCCTAATTGTTCTATGGCGGAAGAAACATCTCCGCTTCAGCCATTACATTGAACAACAGCATCATCAAACCTTACCCTTTTGTAACCATCCCTCAAGAGTTCTAGTCAGTTTGTCAATCTAAATATCGGCTTTTTGGGCTCATCAAACTATGAGACAGTGTCAAAACGAGGCTATTCACCAGTGCGTTGCTCTTGGCAACGGCTGATTACCTTTCCGGTCTCCTGCCAACATGTCCATCCCTTGTGAAAAGGACATGTGGCATCCGATTTGGGAATCCGACCTCGGGAGCCTTATGATGATGAGTCAGCTATGATCAAATTCCTTCCATGCTCTCGGGCATAGCTATCCAGTGGCCCGCTCTGCCCGTCGGCTAGTGCCGTCTACACATCTCGCCGTTCGTAGATGATTCAGTTAAGACCTATTGCTTATTTTGTGCTACATGATACTCGGAGTTACTCAAATACGCTCGGTAGACCTAGAAAGAAAGCCGATAAATAGTGAAAATAACATTTCCTTTTGCTTTTCGATTGCATGACTTTGTTTTTGTGTTCACAATTTACAGCCTGCTTGCGGTTGTACGCTCCGGGAGCTCAGTGCATGGCCGGCCAGTAACGATCCACTCGATCAATGCGTCGAAAACAAACTTGATCGCCATCGGGAGATCATCTCGTAGGCCATGTGCATGCTCGCTGACCGATTCCCGACAATGACAATGGCAAAGGTGACTCAAAGTCCCGATCGTACCATCGATCTAGTAGTATCTTTTTGCTTTGTGTACTTCGGCCCATACCTCCATATGCGTCTCCATGAATGCGAATATGCCGTTCCATCTCCAATACTTGGTACATTTTGCTTTTCTGACTACCTAGATAGTATCAAACTATAATCACATTATCAGAGGCCAAAATTGCAGACAAAAAATTGACAGTGAGCACTTCATATTACACAGTCAAATGGGGTTTCATATCTCATGTACTCCAAGGTTAACGTTATTAATCCATGTCATGACGTATGGAAAGCCAACAAAATGATACCTTCGAATGATCTGCATCTTATCACTGAAATCGTAAAAGATTGGCATAATTGTTGTCTTCATCGATCTCTTAAAGGTATTTAGATCCAGCATTCCACCTTGTATGTGCATGTATTGTTTTCTCTCCCCCCCCCCCCCCCCCCCCCTTTTTACTTCTTGCATCATTACAATGAACGTGATGGTTGATGGCTCACATATACACTGTAGTTGCTGTGTGCCCAAAGTTCAAGGTAGAAACGTATCGTCAAACTCGTCTTAAAATCATTCTACATTATTGAAACTTTTCGATAGTCTGTAGGTATGCAGGAGGTCCAGCTTTAGGGTTTAGAATGTCTCACGTGATCGATGGAAGCACCGGCTGTAACCTTCTGAAAACAGCTTTATCATTCTTCAACTGCAACTTCATGGAATTTATACTTCTCACTGAGTCTATTTTTCATACAATCATACTGGAGTCTAGGTATTTGTAATCGACATTTCGGCCAAGTCGTGCTTTTTGTTGATGCCAGTCTTGTCCGCAAACAGCATTCGGGTACCGGTACACTATCATCGGTTTGCCGGTTCATTACTAGTCGATAGATACCCTTCATGGCCAAATCAAGTTATCCAGGAAACTAGACCATTATCCTGATCCACCCCATCCTTCTATGCATTATTGAGTCCACTACAGTAACCGTGCCATTGGTCGATCGGAGATGATCGTTCACCCATCTATCCGAGTACTACGGAAAACGTACATTTTTACATTATGTTGGAAGACAAGCCGCATGATCCTACATTTCTTCATGGTTTCAGCCCGGTGAGTCCCTATTCAAGTTAGAAACAATGGGAAAAACAGGGAAAAAAAGCTTTTTAGCTTCCCGATTAGAAATGGCCTAGAAACTTCATAGACCCTTAGTCTGTTGCAATTAGATATGCCCCACTATATGGAAGACTCATCCATATGCCCATGTATAAAGTGTCCTCTCCGTCGAGGCACGCTGTGAACGATCTCTGGTTCTTTTTCTTTCGTATAATTCTCAATCAGTAATTTGAGATAGGGGATGATTATGGAAGGCCCCAGTCGTGTTTATCTCTTCGGAGATCAGACTGCGGATTTCGAATCGGGCCTCCGCCGTTTGTTGCATGCTAAGAACGACTCGCTGCTGGTGGCATTCTTCCAAAAGTCTTACTATGCTTTGCGCAAAGTAGTCACTTCGCTTCCGCCGTCAGAGCGCAAGATATTTCCTCGCTTTACTAGCATCGTTGATCTCCTTGCGAGGTATCGAGAGTCAGGACCTAACCCTGCCTTGGAGAGCGCGTTGACGACGATCTTCCAGCTAGGAAGCATCATCCAGTAAGTATATTCCGAAAATCTTCCTTTCATGAGTGCAAACATTGGAGCCAGATATGCTAATTCAACCCTATAGCTACTATGGTGATCTGGGCCATGCGTATCCGTCGGGGGATGAAGCCTGCATTATTGGTCTCTGCACCGGCCAACTCGCATCTGCGGCTGTGAGTTCTTCAAGGACTGTTGGAGAGCTCATCCCAGTTGGAGTCGAGACCGTGGTGCTTGCTTTAAGACTCGGCATGTGCGTTTTGAGAGTACAGGAGCTTATAGAACCAGGCAAATCGGGAACATCAAGCTGGTCTGTGCTGGTCTCTGGCATGCGCGAGCCCGAGGCCCAAGATCTTATCCAGAAATTCGCAAAGCAAAATGTGAGTTTTGAGTTTGGGTCCCCGATCGTAAATTCATACTTATATTTTCTAGGTTTTGCCCCGTGTTTCTCGGCCTTATATCAGTGCAGTGAGCCCCAATGGACTCACGATCAGCGGTCCCCCCACCTTTTTGGGTCGCTTCATTGAAACATGTCTCTCGAAGGAGCATAAGCCCACAAGGGTTCCTATCCACGGCCCTTACCATGCCTCGCATCTGTATGATGAGAAAGATGTGAACAGAATCATGGAATCATGGCCTGTGGAGGAGTTCAAAGACTACGTGCCACAGATCCCCATGCTTTCAAGTGAGACTGGCGAGACATTCGAAGCTGAGAGCATTGAAGAGCTTTTGAGATTTTCTCTCGAAGAGATTCTGCAGCGGCAGCTCTGCTGGGATAAAGTACTTGAATCTTGTCAGTCGACGTTGGAATCCGCCACGAGATGCGTTCTGTACCCAATTTCTAGCACCGCAACCCAGAGCCTATTTAGCTCATTGAAAAAGGCTGGAGTCTCCAACATCGATGTTGACAGCGCAATTGGCGATGTTCAAAAGGAACATGACGGGGACAACCGAACAGGACGTGCCGACCAGTCCAAGATTGCGATCATTGGTCTTTCCGGAAGATTCCCAGAGGCACCTGACACGGAAGCATTCTGGGATCTTCTGAAAAAGGGACTTGATGTTCACCGAGAGGTGCCTCCGGAGCGCTGGGATGTCAAAGCACACGTCGACATGGAAGGAAAGATAAGAAACACCAGTCAAGTTCAATACGGATGTTGGTACAATGACGCTGGAATGTTTGACCCTCGGTTCTTCAATATGTCTCCACGTGAAGCACTTCAGGCAGACCCTGCTCAGCGTTTGGCACTACTGACTGCCTACGAGGCTTTCGAGATGGCTGGATTCATTCCTGATAGCACCCCTTCCACGCAAAAGAACCGCGTTGGTGTGTTTTATGGAATGACCAGTGATGACTACCGTGAAATCAACAGCGGCCAGGACATCGACACCTACTTCATTCCTGGTGGCAACCGTGCTTTCACCCCCGGTCGTATCAACTACTACTTTAAGTTTAGCGGCCCCAGTGTTAGCGTGGATACAGCTTGTTCCTCAAGCCTTGCAGCAATTCATGTCGCTTGCAATTCTCTCTGGAGGAACGACTGTGATTCTGCAGTGGCTGGTGGTGTGAACATATTGACAAACCCAGACAACCATGCTGGTCTAGATCGTGGACACTTCCTCTCAAGGACCGGAAACTGCACCACCTTTGACGATGGGGCTGATGGTTACTGCAGAGCAGATGGAATTGGTTCCATTGTTTTGAAGAGACTTGAGGATGCTCAGGCCGATAACGATCCGATCTACGGTATTATTGGAGGTGCATACACCAACCACTCAGCAGAGGCTGTTTCAATCACGAGACCGCATGTTGGAGCCCAGTCGTTTATCTTTGACAAGCTTCTGAATGAGTCCAACAGTGATCCTAAAGAGGTCAGCTATATTGAGATGCACGGAACCGGTACCCAGGCAGGTGATGCAGTTGAGATGCAATCGGTTCTCGATGTCTTCGCTCCTGACTACCGTCGTGGGCCAACTGAATCCCTTCATCTTGGCTCAGCCAAAGCAAATGTCGGTCACGGAGAGTCAGCCTCGGGCGTCACAGCACTGATCAAGGTTTTGATGATGATGCGGAAGAACATGATTCCCCCTCATTGCGGAATCAAGACTAAGATCAACCACAACTTCCCGACAGACTTCCCTCAGCGCAACGTTCACATTGCTACTGAGCCTACCCCATGGAACAGACCTGACGGCGGTAAGCGAAAGTCATTTGTCAACAACTTCTCTGCTGCCGGTGGCAACACCGCTCTACTGGTCGAGGACGGCCCTCTCAACGAGGAGAACGTCGAAGACCCGCGATCTGCTCATCCAGTGCTTGTCTCTGCTCGGTCTCAGTCTGCGCTCAAGAACAACATCTCTGCTCTCGTGCAGTATATTGACACAAACAAGAATCTTTTCAATGTCAATGATGCTAGTGTTCTTGCAAATATCTCTTACACCACTACGGCGAGACGCATTCATCACCCCTTCAGAGTTGCAGTCACTGGATCGACTTTGGATGAAGTGAGAAGTGCATTGGCTCCTATCGTCAACCGCGACAGCATCAGCCCGGCTCCCGTGAACCCACCCGGTATCGGGTTTGTCTTCACTGGGCAGGGTGCTCAGTATACTGGAATGGGACGCCAACTATTTGAGAACTGCTCCCAGTTCCGTGCCCACATTGAGCACTTGGATTGCATTGGTCAGAGTCAGGGCTTCCCATCCATTGTCCCATTGGTTGACGGCAGCGTTCCAATTGAGGAGCTCAGCCCGGTTGTCACTCAACTTGGTACCACTTGTGTGCAGATGGCATTGTCTAAGTACTGGATCTCTTTGGGTGTTGTCCCTACCTTTGTACTTGGCCACAGCCTCGGCGAGTTTGCTGCGATGAATGCTGCTGGTATTTTGACAACCAGTGATACCATCTACCTTGCTGGGCGACGCGCTCAGCTTCTCACCGAGCAATGTGAGGTCGGGACACACGCTATGCTAGCAGTCAAGTCTTCCGTGGCCCAAGTCAAGCAATTCCTGGATGACGCTACCGAAGTGGCTTGTATCAATGCTCCCAGCGAGACCGTTATTAGTGGCGAAAATGTCAAGATTGATGAGCTTGCTCAGACACTGACGAACGAAGGGTTTAAGGCCACTAAGCTGAAGGTACCTTTTGCTTTCCACTCTGCTCAGGTGGACCCTATCCTTGAAGGCCTTGCCGAGGTTGCCAGGGGTCTCACTTTCAACAAGCCTCGTATTCCCTACGTGTCTGCACTTCTCGGAGATGTTATCAAGGAAGCCAATAGCGACCTGCTTGGCCCTGACTACCTGACCCACCACTGTCGGGAGACTGTCAACTTCTTGGGTGCTCTGGAAGCTAGCCGACACTCCAACCTGATGAACGACAAGACAATCTGGGTTGAGGTTGGCTCTCACCCTATCTGCTCCGGAATGGTCAAGTCAACTTTCGGTCCTCATGCAACTACTGTCGCATCCCTTCGTCGTCAAGAGGACTCTTGGAAGGTTCTTTCAAACAGTGTTTCCACCGTCTATTTGACTGGAGTTGAGCTCAACTGGAAGGAGTATCACCAGGACTTTACTGCCGGTCTCAAAGTTCTTCCACTTCCTTCCTACAAGTGGGACCTGAAGAACTATTGGATTCCCTATACCAACAACTTCTGTTTGCTCAAGGGTGCACCGGCAGCACCAGTGGCCGAGGCAGCACCAGTCTCTGTGTTCTTGTCAACAGCAGCCCAGAAAGTTTTGGAGACCAGTGGTGACAGCTCAACAGCAACTATTACCATCGAAAACGATATTGCTGATCCCGAACTGAACCGCGTCATTGCGGGCCACAAGGTCAATGGTGCCTGTCTCACTCCATCGGTATGTATACGCCAAGTTTCCGCCTTAGCTACCCCTTTATACTAATTATGACATAGTCTTTGTACGCCGATATTGCCCAGACACTGGGTGAATATCTGGTGCAGAACTACAAGCCTGAGTGGAAAGACCGTGGTTTCGATGTTTGCAATGTGGTAGTCCCCAAGCCTCTCATTGCAAAGGGCGGCAAGCAGCTCTTCCGAGTCTCCGCCACCGCGAACTGGGCCGACGAAAATGCCAAGGTGCAGGTGTGGTCTGTGACCCCGGAGGGCAAAAAGATTCTTGATCACGCCAGCTGCACTATCAAGTTCTTTGATCCGAGCGCTTACGAGCTCGAGTGGAAGCGCAGCTCTTATCTCATCAAGCGAAGCATCGAGCATCTCCAAGAGAGCACTGTGTCCGGCCAGGCTCATCGCATGAAGCGAGGAATGGTCTACAAGCTCTTTGCTTCTCTGGTCGATTATGACGATAACTACAAATCCATTCGGGAAGTCATTCTCGACAGCGACCAGCATGAGGCTACTGCTTTGGTGAAGTTCGAGGCTCCCCCCGGCAACTTCCATCGCAATCCGTTCTGGATTGATAGCATTGGTCACTTGTCAGGCTTCATCATGAACGCCAGTGATAACACTGATTCAAAGAATCAAGTGTTCGTTAACCACGGATGGGATTCGATGCGTTGTTTGAAGAAGTTTGATCCCAGTGTTACCTACCGGACTTACGTGAGGATGCAGCCCTGGAAAGACTCCATTTGGGCTGGTGATGTCTATATGTTCGAGGGTGATGATATCGTTGCTGTGTATGGTGGCGTCAAGGTATGTCGAACAATGGACTCAAACCTTCACCTCTTGAAACGAAAACTGACAGAAAACAACACAGTTCCAAGCCCTTGCTCGGAAGATCCTCGACATGGCTCTTCCTCCCGGCGGAGGAGCTCCAGCGGCCAAGCCGGCGGCCAAGCGTGCTCCTGCTGCCATCGATATCCCGAAGGCGAAGCCCGGACCTCCCAAGAAGGCATCAGCTTCACCAAAGGCTTCAGCACCTAGTCTGGCTACTCGCGCTCTTGCAATCCTTGCTGAAGAGGTCGGACTTTCAACATCTGAGATGACTGATGATCTCAACTTCGCTGATTACGGAGTTGACTCTCTGCTGTCGCTGACTGTCACTGGCCGCTACCGTGAGGATATGGGGCTTGATCTCGAGTCTTCTGTCTTCGTGGATTCCCCAACTGTCAGTGACTTCAAACGTCTCCTCGCACAGATGGGACCTGCCGAAAGTAGCAATGATGAATCGAGCAGCGAAGGTGATATGTCCTCATCCTCGTCTTCGACCGACATGTCGTCTCCAAACACGAGTGGTCTGCCCACTCCTGCAAATGAGAAATCGATGACACACGGAGCCCCAGAGCAGAATAATACCATGAGACAGATTACCACCATCCTGGCCGAAGAGATTGGCGTTCAGCCCGATGAGCTTGACGGTGATGCGAACCTTGGTGAGATGGGTCTGGACTCGTTGATGTCGCTCACAGTCCTTGGTAAGATCCGTGAGGACGTTGACCTTGACCTACCCGGAGAGTTCTTCATAGAGAACCAAACTCTGGATGATATCGAGGTCACACTGGATCTGAAGCCCAAGGCCGCCCCTGCAGAGCCGATCAGAATCACCAAGGAAGTCCCAGTCCAAGTCCCGGTGACTGTCCCCAGCACTGCTTCTCAGCACCCACCAGCGACTTCAATTCTCCTGCAAGGAAACCCCAAGACAGCGACCCAGAAGCTCTTCTTGTTCCCTGATGGCTCTGGATCTGCCACCTCCTACGCTACCATTCCCGGAATCTCTCCCGATGTGTGTGTCTACGGACTCAATTGTCCATACATGCGTACCCCCGAGAATCTCAAATTCCGCCTGGACGAGCTCACAGCTCCTTACGTTGCTGAGATCCGACGTCGTCAGCCCACTGGCCCTTATAACTTCGGTGGCTGGTCAGCGGGTGGTATTTGCGCCTATGATGCCGCGCGCCAGCTAATCTTCGAAGAAGGCGAGCGAGTCGAGCGCCTGCTCCTCCTGGACTCTCCCTTCCCGATCGGACTGGAGAAGCTGCCCCCTCGCTTGTACAGCTTCTTCGATACAATCGGTCTGTTTGGTGAGGGAAAGGCTCCCCCACCCAAATGGCTGCTCCCCCATTTCTTGGCGTTCATCGACTCCTTGGACGCTTACAAGGCAGTTCCTTTCCCTCACACAGACCCCGAGCAGGCTAAAAAGCTCCCGAAAACTTTCCTGGTCTGGGCTAAAGACGGTGTTTGCTCCAAGCCCGGTGATTCCCGCCCTGCACCCGCCGCGGATGGCAGCCCTGACCCTAGGGAAATGCTCTGGCTTCTGAACGAGCGGACTGACCTCGGCCCCAATGGTTGGGATACCCTTGTTGGGCCAAAGCATGTCGGCGGCATTACTGTCATGGATGATGCTAATCACTTCACCATGACTCGTGGCGAGAAGGCCAAGGAGTTGGCTGCCTTCATCGCTGACGCTATGGCTACAGCGTAAACACACTGCATTTTGGGAGTCCAATTGCGACTTGACTATTTCAGGAGTTATTGTCCACTTTTTGATGTTCTTTCTTGAGGCTACGCCATGAAATACTCTCATTCTTCCCCTATTTTCAGTGTATATTTCACGATCTTGCGAACCTTATATAGGCTATATCTTAATCAGCAAATACGAATTTCAGATTGACATTTTTTATTCGGGATATGTCTTTTTTTCTCTCTTTCTATTTCATATCCTTTTTAAAGTTTTATTGAATAGTTAGATTGGAATTTGAACAAGCATCTGCTGAGCTCGACGGAAATACAGTCTACAAATCGGCGTAAAGAAAATTCATGTAACCTGTCCATAGATTTGCTGTTGGAGCTGTGGCGAACACAGCTACAACATCAAGATTTAAATAAGCATCAGCACTTGCTTAGATAGTAGACAAAATTTAGAAACAGTTCGATGTTGCATCGTATACCCGCTTTACTCTTGCGAGAAGAAAATCGCTCAGGGGGTCAATGGGAAAGTCGCAATGGGTGAAACGCCAGGAAGATGCAATGTCGTAACGAGCGGATGAAAGGAAAATGATTCCATGGAAGATGATTGTGATAAGCTTCGCAAAAAGCAGAAGCGCCGTCTGTCTATCTATCATGTCAAGACGTCATAGATTCGACGAGGTAGAAAGAGCGCAAGAGAAGATAGCCCATGACAGGAGACATGGGGAAAATGGAGATGACAACGGAGTAGAGAATTCAAAAAGGCACTTCTGAACTGTATCGTAGTGCACTGCCTCTCCCTCCAATGCCGCCATTACCGTTACCGTTGTGACCAACACCGGGGCTGGTCGGACGGCTGTTGGCCCACTTGGGGCTTCTTGGTTGAGTACTGGTAGAGCGAGTAGATGGGCGATTCTTCCTGATTTCACGAAGCTCGTCTTCCTTCCTGCGTAGGAATTCGTCGCGCGTGGCAAGGGTTGCTTCTAGCTCTTCGATTCGAGCTATGTGACGAGCCGATTCATCCCTCATGTGCAATTCACGAAGTTGAGTGATGTTGGTATCGGCCTTGCGCTTCAGACTCTCATTCTCGGCGGCCAATTGGCGTATTTCTGAGCCAGACTGAGCTGCTGCTGTAGATGCTGTCTGATATTGCTCGCGAATGTACTGCGATTGGTTTTTCTCGAAGTCGGCTTTGCGCTCAAGATTCGAGTTTTCTTTAGTCAGACGGCGAATCTCCTCGCGTGCTGTCTCCAGTTCGGCGGAACTGCCACCACCGTCTTTGAGTGCTTGTCTAGCTTCCTCGAGCTCGCGCTGCAGTTGTGTCCGCTCTTCTTTGAGACTGGAGATGGTCTCTTTCTGTTTCTCCACACGCTGCTCAATTGATGCTTTACTCTCAATCACGCAATCGCGTTCTCGCCGGTTTGTGTGCAGTTCATTTGTCCGACTTTCGTAACGATGTTGCAGGAGACCAAGTACCTTCTCTAGTTCTTGGAATCGAGAATTTGCACGGACGAGCTCAGCCTGTAACTGGCCTTTCTCAGCTGCGTGCATACTCCTCATCTTGATAAGATTCATCTCCAATGACTGTAAATCTCGATCTAATGTTTGACTGGGAGGCTTGGTTGACTCAGTTGACTGGCTATTCACTTGTTCACCGACTCGTGCACGCTTTGATGATTGATCCTGTGGTTCCTCGTCCTGACACAAAGCATTAGTTAGATGCATACACATGAGAGTAAGGTGGATTTACCAAGGCGCGTTTGTGGGCCGCTGTGATGGTCTCGTCAGCAGAGCTGTAGCACTCCAATTCCTCTAGAGTCACAAAGTGCAAAGGCTCGATAGCAGGCAATGGCCAACCAGATAAACTATCCAAGAGGTAATTGAAAATTTCTTCGGCGTCTTCGTGTACGCCTAGGGCATCGTCTTGCAAATCACCAACCTCATCATGAAGACGGGCGATGTAGTGCACAAGTAAGCGCAAGCGTTCAGGCTCTGGTGATTCGGGCAAACAACGTTCAATATGTTCACTTGTGTTGGCGACAAAAAACCAGATGACAGGCAGCAAGCTTCCGTTTCGGGCATAGGTTGTTCGGATGTGTTGCATGGACGGGCTCTTGGGGTTAAAAAACGAATCCAGCGCAAAGATAGCGGATGGCGGTTTGAAAAGCTCACGGGCGCTCTCGCTGGAATGGATACCGAAACTGAGCGATCCCTTTGCCAGGGAGACTTCCAAATTGCTGCCCATTTCCCCGCGGGGTCGAGTGTATGCAAAGCCCTTCCCCTGCAAATAGCGCTCAAGGACCGTCTGTTTCCTCTCGTCCTGGACTGCAAGAATCAGATGGAGCTCGTGCTCACCTACTATCTCTATGAGGTGACCAAGGAGAAGAAACTTTGCACTGGAATATTCAGCCCAGGCTGCCTCTCTTGCAAGGTCGGGGTCTGGGTCTTTCAGGTGTTCTGATATGTTTAAGTCTGGGTGTGTCGCAACATTGCTCAACCGCCCGATCATCTGCCGGATATTTGAGTGCAAAGCCTCTCGCTGTGCGAACTATGTTAGCCGTCTGAATTATAATCAAGGCACAATCATCAGTCACCTCAAGGTCAGAGATCTGAGTATTTGGCTGAAAGCTGTCAAAGAATTGACGTATGCAAGCGGCTGCGTCACTCAAAACTCGTTCGTAATCATCCTTCACTCGAGAGTCCATTGGGAGAGTGACGGCAAATTCAGATGGTCCGAGGTGAACTGATCCAGGCGCGACCTCATCCATGCCGGTAACGGTCAAGGCACTGGGGTGAATAGTCTGTAGCGACGGTTGACTCATATGGCCCAGGTGAGCTATTTCCGACGGTGGCAGTAAAGGTTCAGAGTGACCATGGTGAACTGCAATGTGGGGGTGAGCGAAGGAACTCGCGTCGGCTCTAACACTGAGCGGCGCTATCGTTTCAGGGACAGACACGGGTACCGAAGCCTCGATATCGCCCATGGAAGATGGAGTTTCCACAGCATTGGCTGTTTGCGAGAGCCCGGATTGGTTCTCTACGCCGAGCTGGGCCCAGGAATTGCGTATCTTTTCCTTCGGGGTGGACACCGACAAATCACCGTATTGATTCAGGGAGGCATCGGGGAGAGAATAATCAGATGGTCTGGCTTCATTGCTTTCCATGATTTCGGTAGATAAGCTCGCAGGGTTAGAAAATGAAAGCACTGGTCGGATGAAAGGTTCTGCAGTTAGCTCATCTGAGCGTTGTGACAGGCGATGAAGAATTGTCTCCGGAATCGAGCTTAGATAATTTGACTGGACGAAACCAGAGTCTGTGTGAATATGAGCACGACGTGACAAGATGGGACATGCAAACATACCTTCGATGATAGGCGCACAGAAGTCAAGAGGCGACGAAGCCAAATCGATCTGAATTTCAATATCACCTAGGGGAACAGACTCGGAGGACGAGATAACGATTTCTGAACCTAGTAGCTGAGCAGGCCTCTCGGCTATCTCAGAGACCTTGGAGCTCAATCCGAGACCGGGCGAATTTGGATATGATAGCTCAATAGTGTCGTAATTCTCTTCGGAGTACTGTCGATGCGATGAGCACCTAGTAACGTGATCGGACTTTGGGCCACAAGTTGGACCACACTGCAGCGGATCAGACACAGTGGCTTCGTTCCACTCACCTGGTCGCAGGTATTCGGGTGGACTAGACGACTTGGGAATGCACTCAAAAGCTGCGGCGTTGTCCTGCGAGCGATAGGCTGTTGGTGTAGCCTCTATTAACAAGGAGAAATTTGATGTACTAGAAGATGACGATGCGGTCTCGAGGGAGAAGCCCGGATCTTCAATGTACCGAGCTTGAAGAGATTCGACTATCTCTGAAATATTGTCTTGATGCACGAACAATGGAGATGACGCGCCGGAATCAGTATCGTTCTGCTCGGTGTCGCCTGAGAAGAGGTTGCGATTGTTGTCCTCTGAGTCGCTGGGTGATTCTGAAGATGAGAAAGATATAACTATAACATCGGGCGATTGAAAATTCCTCTCAGGTGTTGCTTCCTGATCTAGCCTTCTTGATCGTTGAGCTTTCTGCTTGTTCCAAACTTGTACAGCAAGCTCACTGGCGTTCTCTTTGGGTTCCTACACAGGCACGGCGAGCGGATTCGTTAGTCCAAGCTCGGATTACAACTCTTTGATGCTTTCCAAGCCCGGGCATATCTCGGTGGCTTACCCAAGTTGGATCGTAGGCTCCCTCCCAATCAATGAGGTACTCAGATTCAGTTTCACGGAGGATACACTTTATAGGCCACTCCTGGTCGTCCGATTCACTATCGCCACTGCTTTCACTGCTATCGCTTATGATAAATTTTTAGCTGGAGGCCTGTTAGTACATTTTCTGTGGTGACTATCGAGTTTCGTGGGAGGCTGCTCTCGAAACATCATATGCGGGCGATTGTCGGGAAGATGTCGAACAACATGATGGGGGTGAGATGAGAGTGCAGGTTTAATACTTATAAAAGCTCAAACAAGCTGCATTAATCTGAGACACATACAATTTATGACTTTGGGACACATCCAGCCTTTTCCCAAGACAACGTGAAGGTATATGAAAGAGAGTACATGCGAGGCGCGCGACGGACGGACGGATAGGACACCAGCTATCACGTGATATCTCTTATCGGTGGATCTATACACATGACATGGTCAATGAGTAGAGGTCTATTGATCTATATAATTCGATGATATAGAGTTTTCATATACAAAGATAGAGGTTAGATATCTGGGATCATGCGGAATAGATGCTCAGGTACTATCATCGCAGTCTCACTCCTCGTCACACAGAACTCACTACGAGATCGATGCGGTTTGAGCGCCACCGCCTAAAGACCTTACATAGTTCCCAGTCCTTCTTTGTTGCAGCGGCTCAAAACACTACCATACGGTTTCCTCGGTATATTTGACATATTTGGCATTCTATATTTGCAAACCGAAGTCAAAGTCTCTTGGCAGAGAAGACTTTACTTCGTATCTCCAAGGAAGCCAGAAAAAGGCATGGATATTCCCTGCACTTGCGGATTCGAAAATCTGTGAATATGCACCTTGATCATTAATGTTTCTCTTGTTGCCTCTTCCACTCTTCGAAGTCGAAGCCAAGCTCTGTTAAAGTCTTGATGTCGTTCCGCTCGTTACCTCGCTGTACAAAAGCACGCCTGATATCGGGGAAAATGCTACGCATCCATCTTTCCCGCTCACCCCACAGAGTACCAAGTTTGCCTTGCCCGTTGTTTGATAATCCAGGCCGGGGATTAGCCTTTTCCGCCCAATGATAAAGATAATTGAGGTAGTCAGCATCCATAGGGAATGGCAGCAGATGGAATGCTTTTCCATCGCCTTTGGCTTCAACCTCGGAAGCCTCCCATGCCTTCATCTCATCTTTTGATGGAAGTGTAAGCCGCGCCGACCACACTCGAGAGAAAACCGCAGCATGATTCTCTGCCATGGGGAAAGGAATGACCCGCTGCGAAAGGACAGGAAACACAAGAGTGGGGTGATCTATGTAGAACAATTGCTGGAAGACATTCCTTGTTCGCCATCCGTCGGTCACAGCCGGTGGGTTGAGTGAAGACAGAAAAGGGTAAGAGTAGAAATAGCCGGTGCAAAAAACAATGGACTCAACATGTTCCTCAATGCGGCCATCGGCAAACTTGATACCTCTGTCATGGGTTGTGGAAGGAAGAAATTCGACTATCTCCGGGCAAATAATTTTATCGCCATTTGGGGGTGCAGCCAAGTAGGATTCGGATCGTTGGGAGACCAGAAGTTTGCCTTTGCTTACTTCATTGATCTGGGTGCCAATGTCAAGCCCCGAAGCAGAACTTCCTACCACAACCACTTTCTTTCCTCTGAACGGTTCTGGAGAGTCATAAAACTTGGAGTGAGAGATCGATCCCGGGTATGCCGTATCCCAGGCTTGTATCCCTAAGATGCCTGGCACATAAGGGACCGTGAAGTGACCGCTAGCAACTACCACAGCATCGTAAGTGTGGATTCTGTCCGTCCCAGTACGAAGATCCTTTGTCGTTAGGCTCCAGGTACTCAAAGCTTCATTCTGGAGTTTAACTTCTGACACCTGAGTCTCAAACTGAATGAGACTTTTGACATCTTCAGCATATTCTTCGAGGTATTGTTTCACTGTCCGGTGCTTGGGAAAAAGTTGGGCTTCCGACGGGAATGCCTTGTCGGAGAATCGCATCAAATCCTTGGGAATGTTGGTTTCCAGCCGGTCATATACCGGAGATACGAATGTTGCCTCACGGGGTCCCTCAGTATGATCGATCCACACTGGCTTTTCAGCCGGCTCATGAGGGTTCAGATGCGGGATAATGGTTGACATCCCTGCTTTAGTTGAACTTTCATTATAGTTCCAAACCCCTCCCACAGAGCTTCTTTGCTCAAAGACCTCGATTTGATTGAAACATTTCTCGGCGAGTAGGTATCTGAGCCTGTCAGCAATGTTGATGTCCACACCATTCCTGAGTCCCAACCCCGCTTACTTGACAGCAGCAAGACCGGAAGGCCCCGCGCCAATGACAGCTACTCGGCGAACAGGATTTGTGAGTGTCATGCTCTGGAACGGCGCTTCAAGCTTACAATAGCTCAGTTGGTATGTGAGTTGAGTTGCTGTAAGATAAGAAGTAGCCTCGGAATATGCCAAGCGCATTCGCCATAGTGGAGCTGTGTCTTTGCGCCTGATAGAGCCATGGAAGGCATTAGAGAATACACGTATACAGAAGAGAGATACATTAAAATCTATTCATGCCATTTATGCTGTTCATGCCTAATTCAACTTCAAAATGAAATGGTCATCAATAGATAATACATAGCAGAGAGCTGTACAATAGAAAATCGACCAATCAGCGAGTTTCGTTATCCTGAACAATGGGATGAGCGGGGTAATTTTGGTTATGGCAATACGCCCATACTCCCATTGGCACTCCCGTTATTACCGTATGATTACCGGGGAGAGCTGCAGCTTGTGACTTCTTTGTTGCGCCGAATATTTCTCTTGGAGTTCTTTTCAGCCTTTCGCTCTTTTTCACTCTCATATCTTACCTTTTTATTTTATCTCAAGCACTGTATTGGTTTGATATGTGCAAAATTTGACAGAACAGCAGGACCGGCGCCATGGATGCGATCGAGCAGTCCCCTCCGTCGAGTGCGCCGGCGCATTCGACCAGGGTTCCGATAGCTCAGCTTTCTCCCAATCTTGAAAACAAAGCCGATAAATCTTTCCTTGCAAATGTGGCACTTGTGTGGCCATACTCCTCGTCAGCCCAAACTGTCAGCTTTCTGTTGGTGGAGCCGGATGTACTACTTAGGCGCGCCCAAGGACAAATCAAAGTCACATTTGGTGGACGCGTTGCGGAAAAAGTCGCAGAATCGCGCCTCGGGATTGGAGCGACTGTTTGTTTGGCCTTGAAGGGTTGCAATTTCGTCAGCAATGCAAATCCCCAGCAAACCCCGGGAAAGTGTGTCGCATGGGAGGCACACTTTGAGAATAGCGTGTTTCTGGAGGTAATTTACTCTCTGGCTTTATGTATGCATTCCAAGGACTAATTATGACCTCTTCAGATTCACCGGCCTTCCCAAGATCCCTTGACGATATCGGTTGAGCCACAAGCGACAGCGCCGCATGAAACCGAACTTGCACCGCCCACAACTCCCAACGGAAAATCGATCAACCCGGAACTTGACCTGGCTTATGGCGCAGGCTCTTGGGGCTCACCGGTGTTTCTGAAGTCTGGTCGAGCCTCATTTGGGGCCACGATTCGTACCCCTTTCGACCCTTTCACGGAGGAAGATGGGTTTGTGCCAGGCAAAGGAAGAAAAAGGCCGAGATACAGCTTGCAAAGGAATGACTGGCGAGTCCTCACCGAAGCGGAAAGTCCGTGCGAGCAAGAGGATCCTGTGGACTGGCAGCAGGCGTTGGATCAAGCTGTTGATCAAGAGCTTGCCGAGGCGGATGCAGCCAGTGAACCTTCGGACGATTTGATGACCGATCCCGATGAAACTCCAACACACACTGAGGATGCGCCTCAGGAACCCCTTCCTGTATTTGCAAAGCCCTCTCTCGAGTTAACTGGAAGCATCCTTGACAGACGTGCCTGCGAGTCACACAATGTCTCATCTCATAAAAAAGTTGAGACCCACGGGCCCTCCTTCCAACTTCCGACAGACACACCTCAAATTCGACCAATTCCCTCTCCCGGGCTCCCGATTCCCTCTCCGCTCGTGACTAGCTATACTAGTGCGCCTGATTATTTCCCGCCATGGGTCGCATCTGCTCAACCCCAAGAGATTCGATCTGTTCCCGCAGAAATGGACAATACAGCAACCCTTCCTGAATCATTCATCGAATCTAGTGGTATTAGCGGTATTGAAGTCAATTATCCAACTCAGGTAGAGGCAGCTCGACCAGATGATCTGGATGTTGAACTTGTTCAAGACGAAAATGTCCTCGAAGCCGATTTCTCGATCCGTGGCAATGCAGCATCGTTATCCAGCTCATCACATGTACTGGTAGAGAGCGAGATCGACTTGGCTGGCTCCTTCGATATGCCTAGTGAATTGGATGCTACTCGAGCCGAAGTGGCCACCGACACCAGCGTAGACGATGCCCAAATATCAAAGGAAACACATCACGAAGATGCACCCGATGGTATTCTCTTGCCCCGCACCCGTTCAGAATCACCTCCAAGCTTAGAAAATGAGCTGGACGACTCCCTTGAAGTTGTCGATGAATCCGCTGTCACTCGGCCTGATATTGGCAACGAAACTGCCGAGAACGAAGCTCAAGTATCACATGAAACGATACAGCGTTCCGTCTACGATCAAATTCTTCTGCCTCATGGCCATTTAGAGTCATCTTCGGGCTCAGAAGATGATTCGGATGATTCATCTAAAGTGACTGATGGATCTGACATGTCGCAGGCTGATGTAAATAACGAACGTGCCAGTGGAAATCTCGGATCTCCCCAGCATTCCGAGCCAGGAACTGAGCCGCTTAGCCATCCCCAGCCAACGGCCTTTGATCAGGATGCAATAGATGCTCTCGAGATGATGATAGCCACAAGGGAGGAAGAGCTAGAAAAGAAGCGAATCATCGGAGAGCAACCTGAAAGCGAAGATGATATCGAACATTCATCCCCTGCTAGAGAGGCTGTCAACCGTCCATCTAGCCAAGGTGAAAGTGAAGAAGAGGACGAAATGTCCGAAGATGAAGAGGCATACTATGAAGAATCTGTGCATGATCATGACTCGCAATATGACTACGATGATCCTAGTTTGGATCCACAATCGGAGCAAGATGACTCCAGTGTCGATGAATCCACTGATGAAGAATCTGACCAGGAACAGAACTTGCCTTCACGGACTGGTGTTCAGGAAGTAATTGTGCTGGACAGTGACAGCGACGATGAGCCTGCCTCCAATAATCTCGCAGCCCCCGCTTTACAAGACCCTTCCGGAGAGGATCGCTCAGACCGCTCCGAATCCGAATATCAAGCCGACCCTTCCAAGTCTGCCGACATTGAGATGGATGGACAGGAACATCCATCGCCATGGTATGTCGATGGCGAGACAGGCTACCCAAGAACTGTGCAAGAAGGATCCAATACCGATGGGCGCGAAGGGAGCAAAGAAAGTAAAGCGCACGAATACAATCATCAAGATGACAAGATTCGCGAGAATAGCATGGACGCTGAATGGGCACGAGACTCCCATGAAACAGGCCATCCGTCTGAATTAGCACCATCCACCCTTGAGCAACAGGATGAAGATGAAGAATTGGTAGACTCGGAGCTCATCGAGAGAGCAGGGACAGAATATTCTCATTCTGCGACCAGACTTGACTCACAGGTGAAAATGCCAGCGGATCAAGTCTCTGGTAGGGAGCAAATAGCTAATATTGATCCGACTTTGTTTGCCATGGAAAACTCCCAACACCGACACCAGTCTGAGCCAATCCAAAATTCTGCCCAGCAGGAAGCACTGTCTGGTTCGGAAAAATTCGATACCTACCTCCATGATGACAGGCAAATTGATTCCTCTATTCCTTCGTCTCCTGCGGCTCCTGAAGGACCAGCACCCCTTGGTGGTCTAGTGTCATCATCTATTATGCCTCAACTTGAGCCACAACTCTTGACCCCAGACCTCACCCAGGAAACCGCATCCACTCGTGAACTGCCTCCTGACCATGAACCTGAGGCTTTGTTTACAGTCGAGGAGAATGAGGTTTCTACTAGTCTGGACATGTTGTTGCAGCCTACTGGCTCCCCGGACTCAGAACAAGACGATGCTGTCGAGTTGGAGCCAGTAGAGAATGTCCAAAAAAACGAGGATCATGAACATGATAACGCATCTACCCATGAATCTGATGAACTCGCTCCCCTTGAAAAGCTCCCAGCAACGCCCGAACGCAGCGGTTCCGTGGAGGTTTTGATCAGGACTGAGTCCCCGAAACCTTCGTCAGTACTCATTACACAGCCTCCAGTCCCTGACCGCAACGCCTCCGGACTACGTAGCAAGCTTTCTTATTTCGCCCCGCTTGCTACTCTCTTTGACCATTACGGCGCTTTAGTTGATACTATCTCCATCGTGCATGAAGCTTCACCAATAACCCGTGCGAAGTCGGGTTCGAAAGAATGGTTCGTGACTATTGAACTCACTGATCCCTCCATGGCAGGCACGACGCTTCGTGCCCAGATTTTCAGACGTTACAAGTCCTCCATGCCGTCATTGATGGAAGGCACCGCTATCCTATTACGCGACTTCAAGGTCAAAAGCTTCAATCACACCGTGATGCTTGTCAGTGTCGAATCTAGTGCATGGGCAGTGTTCGATGGATCGGGTCCTGATGCCGAAACGAACGGACCCCCTGTCGAATATGATTCGCAGGAACGTGCATACGCGTCTGGCCTGCGCCGATGGTACATTGAAGTTGGCTCAGGATGGGTCGCAGACCATATGCTCCAGGCTTCTATCGAGCGGGACAGCCTGGAGCGCGATCTGTCACCCAGCAGTCAAGTGCGAAGCGAGTCAGGCAGCCCCGATTCCAAACGAGGATCCCAGCGCAGGCGCTGGGAAAATCGAAAGGTGGCTATCCACGAGCTGCGGGATGGCACTCGGTATACCGATGCCGGGTCCCCAAACAGTCGAAACAGCAGTGTGCATGAACTGCGGGATGGCACTTTGTATGCCACCCTCTGAAAATATCTTCTTGATACTTCACGATGACATCTTTTTCGCTTGAGATCAAGATTCCTGTCAGAGTTCACATGTGCCTAAAAAATCAAAAAATACTCATGAACAAAATCGAATATCTTTATGGTAATCGGTCATCTTCATGTATAGACGTCTCTATTTCTTCTCTATGAACAAATGCAGTTTGTACTATCATTAGCCAACCATCTACATCTTAGAGTGCTTCTCTGCTGCAAAATATTCTGCACTCACGGCAGCCTTGATCAACTGATTGGCAATAGCTGTAGGAGGAGGCAATCGCAAGCCGCCCTTGTATTCCGGACCAGCCTGTCCGCTCAAGTCACTTGTTCCAATGCGCAGTGCCTCCTCCACCTCGTCAATCTCAAACCATCGCGCATCCTCCAGCTCAGGATCGTGCTGTAAAGAGATCGTCTCATGAGCCGGGTCACTGACCTGGGCAATAGCACCAATCATCAAATTGGCAGGGTATGGCCAAGGCTGCGAGGAATGGATAACAACGCGGGATAAAGTAACGCCCGACTCCTCCCAGACCTCTCTCCGCACGGCATCTTCAATCGACTCCGCAGGTTCAATGAATCCAGCCAACGTAGAATACCAGCCTGGAGGGAACCGCTTGGAACGTCCCAGCAAGACCCGCTTGCCGTCGGCGGATACCACCGCCACGATAATAGTAGGGTCGGTACGAGGGAAGGAAAGGTTTGACAGCGTAGTACGCGTATTGCACTCCGGGCGCTCTTCCATCATACCCTCGGTGGTTCGTGCGATATCTGTCGGTGGGCAAGCACGTTTGGTCCCTGCGTTCACGGGCAAAGTGCGGTGACCGCATGTGCCGCAGAAGGTATTGCGGGTGTTCCAGTCCATCAAGGCACGTGCCTGCGCATAGATAGCAGCTAGCCCAAAAATATTAGTTTCACATGTTTCCTGTTTGATTTCCACGAGTTCGATTTCGTACCTTCGTCTGCAGAGAAGGTATTGACAACTCGGGCCTTAAAGAAGGACAGTCCATTCGCCTCCATTGTAGAAATCACGTCCTTCGCTGCAGTCTGTTGCTCTTCTGGGCCCTTGGGGGTCACATCGACCGCGAAATAAGGTGTTCCCGAGTAGATATTCCATGCCATGGCTCCTTCCTTGCGGCTCTCGTCCAATCCGAGGAAGATAAGGGTGGGATGTGTTTTGCGCGAATCATAATTCTTGATCATCTCTTCTTCGGGCGTATCAAAGATATCTTGGGGCACCAGTTTTCGCACTTCATCATACTTGGCATAGTATAATTGCGCTGGCGATGGAGTCAAGGGTGCAAGATTGTTCAACAGCACGAATCGGGTTGAGGGGTGCTTCAGAGCCGTAGAAAGGAAAGGATGATCGGATCGCAAAAACGATAGCCGGTTGATTGGAGAACCTAGAACAACTTTAGAATCTTGCATATCACACGGGAGGATCCAAGGCCTCCTTACTGGAGAAATAATTCACCGTCTCTTTACCGAAGTGTCGAGACAACATAGAATCTGCGAGCGTATGAGCCGGGTTGGGGATCTGAGGGGTAGTAGTCATCCTGTCGGAACTTGGTTCCAACGTTGCCAACAATATGTCTGATATAGCAAGAATGAAGATAAACACCTGATGAGTCTGTATCTACTTAGGTAGGTAGAATATCAAAAAATAAAACAGAACCCCCAGTCAATTCCAGTCCTGCAGGGCAATTAATCAGCGGCCGACCTCGGGACATGCATACAAACGTATTACAGGATTTAGCTCGGAGTTAAGCCGATAGATGCAGGAAATCAAAAGATTACAGTATCTTACAGTTATCATATTACCAGCGAAGCGGGGAACCTGAGCTCCCCACACACGTGACTGCATTCTTTTGACTCTTATCGCCGACGAGCCCCTCTACGTCAAGCACAAGACACGGATATCACACCCATATCCGGCATCATGGGGCACCTGGTCACTCTCGCGACATGGTAAAGCTGGTCTTCTTCTCATCCAGCTAGCTAAAGACTCCCGCGCTGACTTGTTTCATTCTAGCTCTCTTAACCAATGGGCTCTCGACTTTGAGGGCAACGCAGAGCGTATCATTGAAAGCATTAGGCAAGCTAAGGCTGCTGGTGCCACTTTGCGTGTTGGACCAGAGCTCGAGATTACCGGTTATGGAGTTCTCGACGGCTTCCTGGAGGGTGATACCTTCTTGCATTCATGGGAAATGCTTGCCCGCATCATCGACCACACCGATTGCCAGGACATCGTAGTCGATGTGGGACTGCCGGTCCGTCATCGCAATGTGCGCTATAACTGTCGGCAGGTATTTCCGAGGATCAGGCTGTTCCGCATTGACTAATATATCCCCTCAAGTGTGATTTTCTACAACCGAAAGATTGTCCTGATCAGGCCCAAGATGTGGCTTGCCAATGGTTTGTAAAGATGCTCTCGATTTTGCTTGAAATGTCGCTAATTGATTACTTTCACCCTAGATGGCAACTATCGCGAGCACCGACACTTTACACCATGGCAACGCCCCCAAGAAGTGGAAGATTATTATTTGGAATCTATTGTTGGAAAGGTTACTGGACAATACAAGGTTCCGTTCGGTGATGCCGTTATCAGTACGAGGGATACGTGTCTGGGTCTGGAGACGTGCGAGGAGCTCTTCACTCCCAATGGGTAGGTACCCTGTTCAACGTCTGTGTGCTCTTGGGTACTAACATTCGTTATAGCCCTCATATTCCATATGGCCTAGCTGGTGCGTTGCAATTTCCAGGTATCGCACTTGTTGTCTAATTTGAAGTAGGTGTCGAAATTATCTCCAACTCTTCTGGCAGTCACCACGAGCTGAAGAAGCTTGATACTCGGGTGAATTTGATTACCCAAGCTACCAAATTGGTGAGTAAAAGCTATCTTCTGCATTAAAATATTCTCTTGCTTACAAATCTCAGAGCGGTGGAATCTATCTTTATGCCAATCAGCAAGGCTGTGATGGCGATCGCATGTACTATGATGGATGTGCTATGATTGTTGTCAATGGCGATATTGTGGCCCAAGGCTCACAGTTCTCTCTGAATGACGTGGAAGTCGTCACTGCAACCGTCGACATTGAAGAAGTCCGCACGTACCGATGCAGCGCAAGTCGCGGAATGCAAGCAAGCAAGCAGTCGCCCTTTGTTCGCCTTGACCTTGATATCAGGCTTTCCCGACGGGATGAGGATGCCGAGCCTAGCCTCGCGACTTCTTTGCCCATCAAGCCGCGCTTCCATGCTCCCGAGGAGGAAATTGCTCTCGGACCTGCTTGCTGGCTATGGGATTACCTTCGGAGATGTGGCGCTGCTGGTTTCTTCCTCCCGCTTAGCGGTGGAATTGACAGCTGTGCCACAGCAATCATTGTGCACTCTATGTGTCGTGAAGTCCTGAAAGCAGTGCGAGCTGGAAATGAACAAGTCATCAAAGATGTGCGACGACTGTGTGCGAAGCCAGCAGACTCGGACTGGCTTCCTAGCACCACCCAGGAAATTTGCAAGTAAGTCTCCTCAAATTAACACTTCTTATTGCATCATATCCTTGATTGACATTGACAAACTCTTTAGGTGTATTTTCCATACCAGTTATATGGGCACCCAGAACTCCGGCCAGGAGACTCGAGACAGAGCGACTCGACTGGCTGGAGATATTGGATCTTACCACATTGACTTCAATTTTGATACTGTCGTCACTTCTATCATGAATCTTTTCACTGTCATCACTAACTTCCAGCCTCGTTTCAAAATGCATGGTGGTTCTCCTGCAGAAAACGCCGCGCTTCAGAATGTGCAGGCTCGGCTCAGGATGGTCCTTTCATATCTATTTGCCTCTTTATTGCCGACTGTGCGTCAACGCCCTGGCGGTGGCGGTTTGCTCGTTCTAGCATCATCCAATGTCGACGGTAAGTCTACAGAATCCCCTCAGAAGTTTTTCGAATGTTCCAACTAACCATAAATGCAGAATGGTACGCCACACAAACACACCATTTCCTCCCAATGTAACTGACCAATTCCATCTAGTTTGCGAGGCTATCTCACCAAGTACGATGCCAGTTCCGCCGATGTAAGCATCTCTCGCAATGCCAACCATCCCCGTTTCATACTAACAAACCCAACTAGCTCAACCCCATCGGATCGATCAGCAAAGTCGATCTCAAAAAGTTCATTTCCTGGTCCGGCGAAAGCTTCGGCCTCCCGATTCTCGAGGAATTCATCCACGCAACACCCACAGCCGAGCTCGAACCTATCACCCAAGACTACGTCCAATCCGACGAAGCCGACATGGGCGTTACATACGCACAGTTAGGAGTATTCGGGTATCTGCGAAAGGTTTCCAAACTAGGCCCGTACTCGATGTACGAGAAGCTGCTTCACCTGTGGGGCAATGAATACAGCCCGCGTGAGATCTACGAGAAGACCCGCCATTTCTTCTACTATTATTCCATCAACAGACATAAGATGACTGTCCTCACGCCTAGCTACCATGCTGAGCAGTACTCTCCGGAAGATAATCGCCATGATCTGAGGCAGTTCCTTTGTAAGTTTCCTCTCCTGTCTCTGGAAACTATGGGTTGACGCTGATGATGGTTGTGTAGACCCGCCGTTCACTTGGGCGTACAAGAAGATGGAAGAGAATGTCAAGTACTGGGAATCTAAGGGATGGACTACTGCTAAGGGACAGAAGAAGAGTGTCAAGGCTGATTAGATCTAGATTGTGTGGACTCCAAATTTTAAATGTTTCATGTATTGGTTTAAGTCTTGCTTGATATCAAAACCAACACCGGGTGGATTTTTGAATATCAACATAGCTACTACATCCCGTCTAGAAAGTCTAGCGACGTAGTTGAACACTTTCTTGACGGCCTTTCTCGCTTTTTACGCACCCTTGATCGATCTTTCTAGTCTCCTTTTTTCGTATCTTTTCTAGCATTCTTCGGAGTATAGCGGGCAATTATTCTCGAACATTGTTGCAGGGGAATAATTATAGCACGAGGTGTTTCCAGACTTTTGCAGATACTATGTACAAAACATATAACAAAGAAAGCGCGCTCAAGAGTTAAAAGTCATGATAGATCAGGTAGGTTAGGTCGTTATCATAGCTAGTGTCCAAATTCTGTCCTAGTCTTTCCAGAACCAACCGTTGTTCGAATTGTCAGAGTCAGGCTTGGAACCTTCCTGGGGATGAGATACCTCGACGGACTCATCCGATTCCTCTCGGCCATCAGCGAACCGTTTTGTATTGACGATCTTAGTCTGTACAGAGCCATCGGCAAGGCTCACGCGTTCCGTCCGAGTCATAGTGGATATGATACGAGGTGGTGTTGGTTCCGAGGCAGCTTCACTTGGCTTCGGTGCGATCTCGATCGGCGAATCTTGAGGCGTCTCGGGAACTGATTTTTTGTTTCCACCAGAGACAAGATCGATCCAATTCTCATTGTCGTCGCGGTTGTGTGCATCCTCAGCCTTTGTAACACTGCTTCTGTACTTTTCAAGTTCTTCCTGTTGCTGCCGTCGCTCCTCGAGTAGAAGACGCAAAAGAGGACTTTCGGAGGCACCGCGGAAGAATTCTCGTTCGCGATTCTCGATATCTTGCAGGAAACGCTCATACAAATCCAGTTCGCTATCAGCAGAGCCTTGATCTTTCTCGGGCAAAGAGAGAGACTGTTCCTGCTCCGGGTCCGCACGGTCGGTAAAAGTAATGCCTGACCAAGGCTGGTCCTCTTTGCTAGGCACATACTTCCAATTATCTCCCAAACTGCCTCTTTTCGCTAGTCCCTGCAGCCAATCCTTCCCGGACTCTGGTCTCGGGGAGCTATCGCGATCGAGCATCGGCTTTCCGTTCTCAAGTCGAAGTAAATCTTCAAAGGCTTCTCGCCAATGTGGTTCAGAGGGGTCAGGGTCGGACTTAAGATGCAGAGATGACATGATAGATGAGAAAACGCCCCTCTCGCGGTATGCTCGGTGTTTCGCTTGGCGTTCTAGATGGAGAGGCGAGTAAGGGCTGAACATAATATAGGCGATAGGCCATGTAGGCGAGTTGGCGTCGTCGAACAAGTCCGGAAGGAAAAGATTCTGTGCAGGATGCAGAAGGTGCGCTGCAAAGGGGAAGAAGCGGTCCTCGAGCCAAAATCGGTCAAAGAAAGAATCAAGGCCAAAAAAGTCTGATGGTCCATTATACCACTTCCTCCGAGATTGAGAGTGTGTTTCATCATTTTCAGACCAGCGCGATCGTGAGGATTTCCCATAGTTGCGTGGATCATCCCCATCTCCGTTACCCGGGTATCCACTACCGTTGTCTCGATCTGTTGGATAACTCGTACTTCTATCTGTTTCACCACCGGTTCTCTGGCAGGCTATCCTCTTCTCATATCCGTGATCATCTGCAAAGATATCCCAGTGGCCGTTGTGAGGTGGTGCCACCATTGAAGGGAGGCCTGTCATAGATTGAAGTAGTGTGGAGACCTGCTCATCGGCGTAGCGCCGGAAGGCGACGAACGGGTTGCTCTCGTGGTCAGGCCAGTCCCGTTTCTGGGACGACGTGTCCTTGCGATCGATGTCTCCGTCGTTTCCCATGATTTCGATGGTTTCAATGGAAGTATAAGGGATACAGATAAGGTGGGCCACTGGAAGGAAAAAACAAGAGTTGCTGAATTGCTGAGTTGAATACATGTTGGGGAGCCCCACTTGGCACCACGTGATTCCCAATGTGTTCTTGTTTTTGCCTCGTCGATTGCATGCATGTGCTGCCCTTGAATTTCTTAATCCCCATAGGTTATTCCATCGAAAATCCTCCTTCCCCTTCTTCTTTCCTCCTCTGGTTTTTTTCCTCCTGGTAAATACTAGTTGCAGATCACCACCTTGAACAATGGCATTGAGCCGCTGGCGTCATTAGTGCCCCACTGCAGCTAAAACCCGGCAGAACCATAGTTCAACCTCCGATCAATGCATCTTTATACTTCACCAGGGCGCTATTTTGATATGTGTTTTGGAAAGAAGATGGATTTTGTATTTATGTTACCAAATGACGTTTCTGAAAGACAATCAAGACCAGACATAAGTGCAGCAATAATCAAATACGCTGAAAAAAGAAGATGTCACGTCTTCGTGATAGTTGACCACCCCACACCTACTTCAGATATGGGCTCGTCCTTGAGGCTCCCACGCTTCATCAAAACCAGTGGAACGGATCCACATCGGTCTGTCCCCCTCCTCAATAGTGGAGTCAATGGCTTGTCATGCAGTCAGCTAAGGCGGCAAATGTATCCGTGAGTATCGTGCTGCTTACCTATGTTCCCAATCCGGAGCCACATATCCCCCTTGATCGGCATTCCGGAGCCTTTATTCTCAAAGGGTTCGCAGATATTCTGGCCATTTGCCAAAGCCCGTGCCAACTTGGCTAGGTGTCCATCATCGCCCGGATGGGCGATACTGCGCGCGAAGATCTGGGACCAGTCCTCCTTCACAGGATAATTGGCGACTTCATCTAGCAGGAGATTTGGTGTGCCGCGTGAAGTGTACATCAGAAGATCCATGCGTCCCTTCCATTCAAGTAGGCGGAGCTTGGACCACTGGTCCAGGTATGGAAGGTTGATGATCTTGGAGAAGAAGATTGACGAATTGACACAATGGATGAAGAAGAAATCAAGCCTCATCTCTTTAGTTGGACGCTGGGCAGCACTGGTGTAGTAGGCTAGCGAGTAGATGTTAGTAAGGACTCTTCGCACCCAGCACTTCAACAACACCAGCCAGACTCTAAACTTACCAACTGTGTTAATCATGTCCGCTAATCGCTCCTCTACTTGATCCTCAGACACCGTATATTGAGCGGCATACTTCATCATCTGCTCCGGTGCTCTATGCAGCACGCCGTCTTTGATCTTGTTAACATCAGACCACTGCACACTCTCAATAAGAGCCTTGTCTGTCCGTATTTCATTCAAGAGCTGAAGCAGCGACTTCTGGCCGGGTTTTCCGATACCCCCAGCCATCTTCTCCGCTGGAAGGAAAAAGTGACGACCGAGCCAGTCGTCATGCACAGCTGTTTGGGCAAGAGCTTGGGCCACAATGGCAGGCTGGTTGAACTCAATTCCAAAGCCCAAGTGAATGAGCGGGTGGATCAAGCCTGCATAAATTAGCTCCAGAAAAGCCTCAATATAACCTCTATGGCTAGGAGTGATACTTACCACCAAAGAGCCGACACATCATACTCTCAGCTCTCTCGTCCCCAGCGAATACATACTCCTTCAGAACCGCCCCAGCACCCTTTGCATCAATCTCAGTCTGGAAGAAGGCCAGGTAATTAGGATAATGCTCTTCCTTCCCAAAGTAACTCTGAAACTTGGCCACATCATGCATAGACTGGATGATATCTTGATTTGCTGGCATCGCAGGTCTCTGGTAAGTCTTATTTCGGTTATAGCAAGCCTTGATATCTTCTGGTGATGCGCCAAGAGCATAAATACTAAGGATCTGATGGGGTATGTGATCTGTATGATTGTATTAGAGACAGACCGGAGCAGAAAGTCAAGTTCAAAATGGCATACTATGGAAGTGTTGGTCATTAAAGAAGACATGGTGTTTTGCCATGTCCTCTTGCAATATCTCACTCGCTGTCTGCGCCGAATCTTCTCTCACGCCCGAGCTAAAGACGCCCGAGTCCGTCACCAGCGAGAGATCGATGTTGGTTGCACTAGCCATTGTGGATGGAGTGGTACAGGAAGATTTGCCGGGTGGGGGAGTATACAATCTGTGCTGCGCAGCTAGTTGTGGGAATGGCAGGCGAGATGAAGATGTCGAAGCAATCAAGATAACTGTTCGAGTCGATGAAAGTAAATTGGAATAGTACTTAATACTTGTCGGAAATGGAGACCAAGACTTATGTGTGACTGTAGGTTTGATTCCAAATAGATGCAGTCTATTATAATGAAGAATGCGGGGAGGCATGGGGGCTTAAATAACTCAAGCCATCCCTTCAACTTTGTAGCAATTGGATTTGTACAACGGCGTAGACATGCACAACGTAGACAGATGTTATGAAGTAATCCATATCCACAAGCCTATCAGAGTGGTCTCATTACTTAACGAACCGAAAGCTGCAAACACAAAAAGCGGAGAAGTTCGGATTTTGCAGCCGCGACTCACGTCATGGGGAGCGGGTCACCTGCAGCAGCGATCGGTCAGCAAGAGCTACCTCCCCAGCGCTATTTACGTACATCCTTCGAATCCAGACTGACGGCTGAATCCCTATTATAGATGTCCAGACTCTTCCTAGATTAGTCTTGCTGACTTATTGGATTTTTGTACAGGTTCTGGATCAAGCTCTGGGGGTAGGGCTCAGGTTGCTTTATAATATAAATTTATTTTTCTGCTTTTTTTGTATTAAATCTACTTTGCACATGCGTAAAATCAGGGGTGTCTGTCATTCTAGGTTGCAAGAGACCTCGGGAAAGTTCAAAATGTGCAGCCAAAGAAAAGAAAGAATCAAAAATAGCAGCACATCTCTGCCTTTAGACCCCTCCCTCTCTTTCCTTCTTGCGGCGCTGTCGGTCTCTTTCCATCTTTTTGAACAACGGATGATGAGTGGCCTTATCCTTGAGCTGCTTATTCCTGCTCTTGTTATACTCGATGTAGGCCATGTCATCACCACCAGCCAGACCACTAAGAGTGGCAGCGCTGCGTTTAGCACCCCCTTTCTTGGCTGTTACTCGCTTACCGGAACGCATCGAGAATAAATCATCATTGACCTGTTCGACATCGGCAGATGATTCATTTTGCAGCATGACTTCTTGCAGAAGCTCGCGACGTTCCGCTGGCGTCGCGTACGACAGACCTTCATAGTTGTCGATACCTTGGAGATGAGTGATGACCTTGAACGCATAACCTTGGTCGATCAGGAATGCCTGGCGTTTGGCCGAATAGACCATCTCATTGGTATCCTTGGATACGAGTGAGTAGAAGAAAGCATTGAAGCCCTCATCATTTCGGCGCTTGGCTCGCAAGATTCGTCCCAGACGCTGAGCCTCCTGACGACGCGAGCCGTAGTGAGACGAGATCTGGATCAGACAAGTTGCCTCGGGTAGATCGAGCGAGGTATCACCAATTTTGGACAGAAAGATAGTGTTGACTTGTTCATTGTGTTGGAAATTCTCCAGAATACGCATGCGCTCATTCTGGGGAGTTCCACCGTAAATATAAGCTTTGTTCAGCTTGAGCGCATAGCGCTCCAGAGCGTAAACATTGTCTGAAAACACGATGATTTTGTCCCCACGCTTCTCATGGAAATCAATCAGGAACTGGCACGCTTGGAATTTGCGAGGGTTCATAATATAGAGGAGAGCTTGTTTCCGAGAGCTTTCCCGCAGATATTCGGAGTAGAACTCTGTCGTCATCGGACACCACACCTCGGCACATTGGACTTTGGCAATGTGGCCCTGTGCAGCAAGTTCCATCCAGTTTGCTTCGTAGAGCTTTGGTCCGATCAAAAAGTTCAAATCTTTGATTTTGTCATCCTCACGAAGTAGTGTCGCTGTAAGTCCAAGTTTGCTCTGCGCGGCGATTGCAGATGTGACCTTTCGGAACATCGACGCCGGCACGACGTGCACCTCATCGAGAATCATCATACCCCATTCTCTCGATTGAAGCCAGTCCATCATCTTCTGGGCATCATAAGACCGGGCACGAGTCTGAGAGACCATTGAGTATGTGGAAACAATGATACCCGTTGACCGCTTGAATTTCTCTTTGTGGTCAGATGTGAAAATGGCGATATCACCCGGATCGATAGTTGTCCACCGCAAGAACTCATTTCGCCACTGGACCACGGACATCGAACTGGTGCAGAGTACAATAGTGCCTTTCTTGATGGTCGCCGCAGCAGTGATCCCTACAAGGGTTTTCCCGGCACCGCAAGGAAGCACAATGATACCACTCTTGGCTCGCCCGTTGCCGAACATTTTACTCAAACTTTTCTCCTGGTAAGACCGAATCCGGGCGGCAGGTTTCAAATCCATATCCAGATTTGGATTGACTGTGTCTCCCTGGAAATCATATTCTTCCAGAGCAGGGCATCCGATCGATTGACAGCGAGCTTTGACAACTTCGACGCCAGCGGCGGGAATTTCGAAACTGTATGTGATTGCTTCGTCGGTCTCATCCTCGCCAATGTCGTCGATGCCATAATTCACGGCCCCTCCATCTTCAGTCTCATCTCTAACAGTGGCAGCAGCAGCCTCCTGCTGAGTGGTCTCTCGGACACCAGCTGCATCTTTCGTTCCAGGGATAACAAGGCCACCCATTTTCGGGGCAGCCCGTTCGATAATACCTTCAGTATTATCCATCCTCTGGGGTCCAATCACCTCATCTTTGAGCAAACGCTGAAGCATTTCAGGATCCGTCGTTTCCACATAGTATCGATTATGCCTCAACACCATCTTAATCTTTCCATAGGACTTGGTAAATTCGATGATGAAATTGCGAATGCTTTCGGGTAGTGGTGTCTTCGATAGACGGTCCAAGAACTCCACAATGTCCTGCGGTTTGAGGCCGACTGAGACCGCCGCATACAAACTGTGCCCGGTCAAGCGGTATTCGTGGAGATGAGTGGGGCGGGAAAGCGGTTCCGCGATGGTGGTCAGGAAGTCTTGGGCCTGCGGTGCCAACGGCGAAAAGCTCTCGAGGGTGATTGTACCTTTTAGAGGCTCGATCCATAACGGTCGGTTATAGTGGTCGCGCTTCAGCGGTAGCGAAGAAAGATCTTTATAACCAAATCTAGGGTCCGTCTTATCCACTTGTTGCTTCTTGCTGAATGACTCGAGAGAAAACTTGTTGACGACCTCTTTACGCCCTGGTTTTAGCCTCTGGTTCACTTTGAGTGAGCAGATTGCCATACTATACCTTTCAAGTTGGACTCTTCTGGCAACTCTTCCTGGTCCGAGTATTCATCACCGCTGGAGATCTCCGTAATATCGGGAACTGGTGTGGCCCGCTTTGAAGCACTGCTAGACCGGCCAGCTAAATATTATCAGTCACAAGTCGCTTGAGAATAAGTACTGGAGACTTACAGTCGGCCGCCTTGCGTTTGGGAGGCATATTTTGAGCTGTGTTCAACAAATCAACACAGTGTGTTGTAGACGATCAGATAGACCACGGCGAGTGAGTCCCTGGTAAGACGGAGCGATGCCGCCTTGGAGATATCTCACGCCAGCATGGAACCAAAGATGCTGCGCCGGACGAACAGGCGGCGTCTGACTGGATGTAGTGTTTCAAAAGAGAGTTCGAATTATCGCAAAATAACAGAGTAAATGCTGTATAACAAGTGTATTTATTTAGTAGTATTGGGGTATCGACTAAAGCGTGAATATTTTGTGATGAATGAGAATGAGAAAGTAAAGTCTTCGTCCTTAGGTTACAGAAGTTGATAAAAGTGCCTGAGGCACCAGTTGGTATCGCTGATAGCAAGATCACATGACATCATCCTTATCTAGGAGTGGCATGATGTATAAAAATCCAACGCAGATTTTGTAAATCATACGAACGATGCAAACTTATAGATTTCCGACCTCTTGTTCGTGTAAAAATTTAGTGTAGTTCCTTGTAATTCGAAGACCAGCTAGATTAGGCTTCAAGGAGCTTCGTAAATGGCTTCAGCTCACAAAGCGAGTCGTGACAAAGCCTCACCGCTCAGTTGGCCCAGTGTCCTGGTTGGCTCCGCACGGCTCCGAGACTGACGTAGACCTCGGGAGCTTTCTTTTTCTGCTGCTTCACACATCCAACTCGTCTCGTACTAGAGTATCCAACATGAATACAGTAAGTTCTTCTCTCCGGCTTGTTTAAATCATTGCTAATAATGTTGTCTTCTAGATCAGATCTACCTGGTGAGCACAGATGTCTACATCCGAGAGATGATTCACAGACACCTTCGAACCCAATTACTGATGACATTTGCACTTATAGGATGGGCTGGGGCGCCCTTTGCCTTGGTATGTAAACACCAATTGTTCTCTGTTCAGAGACAAGTAATAAATCCAGCGACTTGTGCCTTATAACAAATGACTAACCACTTCCCCGCAGCCGGCGGCGGAGCCTACTATTTCGCGAAGCAGTCGATCAATGCCGACCGACAGGCCCGATTTGAAGCCGAAGTCAAGTACAAGGCTCAGATGAAGCGAATGGAGGAAGAGCACACGCGCCAAGCTATACCCAGCGCCACACCAACTCCGAGCAGCGACGCTAGCTTGAAGCGAGCAAACATGGCACGATTCCAGAGCGGCCCCGACGATGCCGCCTCGCCGAGTGTTGAGGCGTCCCACGACCCGGCGCCTACACGACACGAACCTTTGACCGATACCGAGCGAGTATTCGAGAAAGGCAAATATGAGACCGCGCAGCCTTATCGGCCTCCAAGCGGAAACCGGTTTAGCTGAGCGGCGGGCCGCAGTGTACATCTTGATATGCAGAATCAAAAATAGATGATCGTGAAACAATGTGGATATTCAAGAGGCGGGATTTCCTCGATCTCGATCTACCTTGTGCTAAATTGAGTTTGGCCTTATATTAACATCGTTGATTATTCGTGCGGCCAGTCAATTCCATAATGAATGTATTCGCGAAACGTTAGCACGCGTGGGCTATTTAAAATTGTCACTCTCGCTCACGGCGATAATGAAGGGACCCTCTCATATCCCGATTCTGTCCACCTCCTTTCCAACTCAGTAATGATAATAGATCCTGACACCCATGGTATCAATTAGACGGGGGAAAAAACGAAACCCAAACCCTAAAACGCCGAATTCTCAATTCCTCAAATCCTCAACTCCAGGTCATGATGCGTCACATCGCAAGCGGGGCTTTATCAACGCCTGCATCGACAATCCCCGTCAAAAATGCGAGTCGTCAACTGTCCATTGGAGGTGGCGACTAGCGCGCATGGAAACAAAGTGGGGGGTTCCTGGATGTTGATGTTGGTTTCTTCACACTAGCTCGCATTGACTGCAGATGTTGATTTTGGATACTTACTTGGCGCTAGTGGATATACCCGAGTTGCGTTGTCGCGAGCTTTCCAAAGCAGGTGGGACAAATGGAAGCACCACGCCCGATATGATGCAGCCCATAGTGACTACGCGGGCAGCTCGAGAGTCAGGACGAGGACGGTGGGCTGAGAAGTGGCGGATAGAGGGACGGGCGAATTGACAGGCGATGGTGGAAGCCATTATGATGTATTAGGTAGGTAGGTACTTGAAATGTTGAATGGTGATTGCGGCTGATCCTCGTTGCGTTTGATTGGTTTTAAAGTGGTTTGGATTGATAGTAGTTGCTTGTTGCTTGTTGCTTGTTGCTTTACAACGTAGCGAAGCCTTCGGTTAGGGGGAAGGGAAAATGGCAATTAATTAAATTAGGGAATGAGACTTTATATAGCAAATTTAGAAAGCACGACAGTCAGGCCATGCAAAGGCGTAAGTGATCCGGGGAGGGGATGCATTGCGGGGCAAGTATGGCCTGATCCTCGATGGGAACATTGATCCGTGATCAGACGCTTGAGGCAACAGTGGACAGTGGTCTTGGATTACGAATCGGCGATTTTCTCGAATAAAATGACTCTCTGTTTCATACCGGGTTGTCGGCACAGGAGACCTTACGCCATCGCGGGGTTTCAAGTCGTCGATGTGTGCGGGGCGAGAGTCGTTTGGGGGTCTAAACGAATAGCAACTGGGGGCTTGGGCTTCACCGCGTTAACTGCGGGAATTACAATATACAATTCTGTAGAAATGATGCGGGGTGAAAATGGCGAATTGAATGGAAATATCTTGATACAATGTCCAATTTCCACTATATACACAAAGTTGTAGTACGGGTATAGAGCGGGAATCAAATTCCGGAGAGCCATAGTTATATGTTGTGTTGTATAACCAGTTAAGATGAGAGTACGTACATGATCATGTTGACCACTAAAGTTCGAATATATACAGATCTACATATGTAGTTAGGTAAGACATTACAATCTCAACTTGCTCCAAAAGAGTTTTACTTGACATGTACTCTAAACGATGCAACCTGTATGTACCCGAGATGCCCAATGCACGTTGTGTGGCGCATAATCATTGCGGCTGCGCTTAGTATCTTAGTATCACGTGTGATAGAAGGCTTCGATAACAGGATCACGTGTGATAAAAAGCTTCGATAACGGGTGGAACATCAGGAATGGAGACATGATGGCCCAAGGTTACCTTCCTATCGACACTCTCTCCTTCACGCCTCAATCATGGAGAACCGTCATCTTGTCGTTCCCAAGGCTGCATTTGCAGTTCGTCTGTTGAGGCCTGACCCCACTTCGGTCCCTCAAGATGAGATAAGCGCCTTTCATAACCTCCTCGAACGCGCATTGTCGCATTGCTCTCCAGCAAACATCCAGGTCTGAGCCGTTATCACCTCTGTTACCTATCAACTTCCAGTTACTAAACACAATATGCCCCGAGACAGATATGTAAAGCATGGTTGCTTCGCTTTGTTGCGTTTTCATCTAGTAGAGTAGGGGGTTTGGCCAGTTATCTAGAGGCTCTCGCTGCCTCCGAACAACCACAACCCACTGGATTCAACCCCTCGCCGAAGCGCCGGAGGCTCCACATACTCTATTTGCTCAATGATCTGTTCCACCATTGCAAGTATCACCTAGGCACCACTACGACCTTCTCCACAGTGAGCGGATCCCTGCAGCCGCACATTGTGAACTTGGTCAGCCACGCAGCTACCTATGACCGCCAAAAGAACCCTCGGCATCATCGACGGCTAGATCAGCTGTTAGATCTATGGTCCGAGCACGGATATTTCCATCCCGAGTTGATCGCTAAACTCAGGGAAGTCGTGATTAACTCGGCTATCGCTGGGTTTGCTCCGTCACCCAGCGATATGGCCAACGAGGCTAACCAAGTCAAAAAATCTGGGAAGGATGTGCCCTTTGCCTTGCCGTCTACTCATGGCGATCCATCCACCCCTTGGTGTGATCTTCCTTCGGGCAACATTTTCCCTCACATTATTCCCAACTCGACTATTCCCCTCCGACCCGACGCTACCAAACCAATCCACTTACTAGCAGGACCTGCCGACGGAAAATCAGTAGATGCCCTCAAAGGCTTTTTTATTGAAGTGGACAACATCTTTAGCCCGGACGACCTCAAGAATGATGGACATGCAGACAGCGACGAGCTCGGCCAGTCAGTCACTCGTGACAGTCTCGATGGGGAACGCTATCATGGATGGTCTCGTGAATCTTGTCAACAGATGAAGAATGACCCCGACAACTCTTCGAGTGGGAGCCTCAGCCGTAGTGGATCACGTACACCCAAACGTCGACGCTACAGTGACAGCTCCCTCAGTGGGTCCGACTCGATGTCTCCCAGTCGATCACGGTTCCGATCCCAGAGGTCTGATGTCCATCGTCACCATGATTCACGGTCAAGAAGCCCGCGCGCCCGCGGAATCTCATACAAATCCCGGGAACCTCCCATTTCACACTTTCCACCCCCTCACCAACCTCAACATGCCCCCGCACCCACCAACCCCTTCCCTCGTGCTCATAACCCAAATGGACAGTATTCGCAGTCCTCCATGGGTTCTAATGTTGGTTATCCTCACCAATCAGCCCCTAATTATGGTTCTTGGCCTCCTCCCCAACACATGCCAGCCATGCCCTTCCCCCCACTTGGAGCCGGGTTCCCTCCTTCCGCATTTCCTCCTCCGTACCACCATTCACCTTCTTCTATGCCTATGTCTATGCCGATGCCACCCTCACAAGGACAGGGACAGGTCATGCCACCAGGCCAGTATCACTTCCCCCCTCCCTATTCTGGAGGTCAGCAAGGCGGCCCATGGGGACCTCCTCAAGGTGGACGTGGAAGGTAAGGGAGAAGAGAATGAGCACATGAATCAATGTAAGATATATTATGGGAAGTTGATTGATTCAAGTGGAGTTGCTGGAAGAGATCATGCAAAGACCTTTCAACGCTGTGGTTTGTATGATTATGGGAAGAGCACAAGTGCATACCCCCAAATGTTTAGAGACATGATATGTCGTAAATGATAAGCATTCCTCAAGTTCTGAATACATGTAGTGTTTCCTTGTACTGTCAATCATATTTCCCGTGCACAGTGACATCAGTGTCCCAAGTTCCTAGGTAAGCTCACAACTATCTGGTAGGAACCACCCCGAGGGCTAGTAGGAATATTCGTCTTTTAGTATTCTAGGAATTCAAACATTGACATTGCGAAAGAACCCGCCACATGGCCATTGATTGCATCGACGAAAAACAATATCAGGGTCTGCTAAACTCCGGCGCAGCTATGGCAATAGTATACACTCAAAATAGATTATATGAGTGCATGATCTCGCAAGCTGACTACAAATAGAAGCAATCTACAACCTTGTATAGCAAAGCCAGTAAAAACACAAATTGTACCTAATAATCGACTATGGAACTGTATGTTGTAGGTAATTACACATTCGTAATCCACAAGAAGCAAGCCTCGGAAGGCATCACAAAGGAACTATATAAGTAATGTGGAGTCAAGAAAAATAATAGAAAATAACAAAAAAAAGGAAAAGAAAAGAAACTCTCATCCTCATCTCTCCACGGTCCTCACTAGGGCAATCCAAAAAGGGACATACTCGCACTCTGCCCATACCGTAGAGCACCGGGCATGCCAAATATATACAATCAAGTGACAATATCCATGATCATATCAGCCTGAGTTTCTTGAAGATCCATGTTGCTCGAATAATAGTTCTTCTTGACCTCCTCGAAAGGCTTGCAGGTATTGAGGGCATTCTAGCAGAGAAAAAGTCGTCAGATACGTATTCTTCCGCCGAAAAGCAATAATTGACACAAATGCAAGGCAGAAGATCGGTATACATACATCACTTTCGCCGTCACAGCACATAGGATTATACCCCTGTCCTTGGCAGGTATCCGGTGCTTCTCTCTCGCCCATTGGCTTGCCTGTGAAAGGATATTAAGTCAGCAAATAATAAGAACGAACCCCTCAGTCCGGATAATCAAACCAGCCTGACACTTCAGCAAAAGAACTACGGTCAACATACATTGGAAAGAAATAGCCGAACTAAGCTGCAGGCCACCGACAAGCGGAAGCAGCTCACCAAGCGAATTGGTGATATCCTTACCCGCCTGTTGCACAGACATGCAGCAGGATTTGAACTTGCCCTTGGGACATGTATATGCCTCGAAGGGATTAGGTGAAGCGGAGGGTGAGGCTGAGGCAGAAGCGGGACTCGCAGGTATATGCGAGAAACTCGAGTCGGACAGAGACTCGGACACGGAGGGCGTTGGGTTTCGGCTTGCCATGGGGATGGCGGTGGTGATAGAAAGGATAGATGCGAAGGCGGCGAAGAAAGTTGCGAGACGCATGATTGCTTAGTTTTTGGTGTTATCGTGTGTTTGGTAGGTATGGGAAGTGTAGGGTGAATTTAAAGACTTGTCGTAGGGTCACTTGTCACGCCGTGAGTATACGGGTCGGATATCCGAAATAGATGTTGGAGTTGAAAATGAAGGTCAAAAGAGCGTAAGTGCTACGAAGCTAAGGCCAAAAATGAGTGACAAGAGATGGGCCGGATTATTTGTCGCGCGAGACTGTCTGGGGATGTCGACTGGGAAGAAAAAGAAAGACAACGATGACATCCAATGTATAACTTATGCAGTGCTCAGCTTTTCCAGGCGGTCCTTCCAGCCTCTATGCATTACATTGAGCACGGCGAAACGGAGTAGAGCTATTGTTATTGCCTTATCCCCCCTGCCTCGTGCAATTTCGGTGAACTACTGGTCAAATCCCGAGATTCCAGGGGTGTTTATCCCTATTTTAGAAAGCCATGATATAGATTTAATTCACTGCCGAAGCATGTAAAATGGAAGCGCTCGGTACTGAGCTAGATTCGTGTACATGTGCTCTGGTATGTGGGTTTGGCTACTGTTGTCCACTATGTATAAGTTTGAATATAGAATAGACATTCAAACCCCAGCCACATTACATTATGACTAATTCAATTCCAAATGCGCAACTGTCAATTGGTGAGGTTCACAGCAAGTCGATCGAAATCTCCTTCCCAGGCAAGGGATGTATGTATGTCTTCAATACACAGCTCTTCCCAGTTGTGTACTCCATAGCCAGGCCATATTTATACAAGGTGTAGTCCGTTCAGAGTATTTATAACTGCACAGAAAACCACAACGTACGAGGAGCGATTCCTCGGTCTTTCCATCCACAAAGAAATCGTGATAGCGCTCAAGGCATTGCGGTATCGTGTCATTCTCACACATGCGATAGTCGTTTCAACAATCGTTTGTAGCGGCTCAGCACACTCCCCGGCGTGAATCATTTTCCAGTGACATCTACACGCTTCAGTGTGTCTCCACCACCCATGAGCGGACAATGAGTCCTTTGCTGTCGCGCTTCGAAATCCCAACATCACTATCGTATACCAGAATCATATATGAGTTATAAATACCTGCCAGCATTATCTCATAGCCACCTTTGTGGTACAATGTCGCAATGCAGGCACATCATTTGGATCAGGCAAGATTGAGAATGGAAAGTTGGTCGTCAACATCAGACGTAACCACCCTGAAACAATAATTTACTTCATGTCTAGGCAATTGTGTAAACCTTTGAAAGTTTCAAAGTTCTGACTCATAAGCCGATCATAGCCTCCAATCCGTCGTTCTGGCTTGAAAGTTTACGGCTCGATGTAGATCTCGGGATCCACGTGCATGAAACAGATTAACATTCCTACGGTAGTCTTCGACAACCGTGGTTAGCAATGCTCGAGGGCCTTTAATGGCTTGCGAGAGACTCACATTCTTCGAAATGGCCCACTGCTTGTATTAGAGCTCGACTTCTTTGCCGAAGCGGCCAACGTCATCGTACGGTCAGTTCAGCTCACTGTCAATGAATAGTCAGAACGGTAGTAGAAACCGAAGGCCTTCCATGATGCATCCCTGAGAATATAGATTCTTCTCTTATGCAAGAAATCTATTGAGGCCTGGGTGCCTCAGGCATCATATGTTTGCCAGTATGCTCCTCCCATAGTAGAGAGTTTGCCCACTTCTTCCTTCTTCCTTCTTCTCCTTCTCTCCCCAGTCCATCATCATCATTATTTCAGTGAGCTAGTCTATCAACATTATCTGTTTCTCGTAGTAGCTTCATCACAGCATTGATTTAACTAGCCTCTCTAGAAAATCGAAGTATGAAAATATAAGGCAGTGATTCGAAGGATGATTTGTAGCATGGGGGAGAGGATGTTGTAGAAGATAAAGTTTGATATTCTAACCCCAGGTGGTGTGAACCAGGGTTTCAACACCATCAAGGCTCAATTGGGCATAATGTCGACTATGCCAAGAGTGAAGATATACGGGAGTGTTTTCAACGCCAGGAGAGAAGTCCAAATACCTGCCAGGTGTACAACATACTCTGTGCCTCATTGAAGTCCCATGGGTTGGTCCTGCCAAGAAATCTTGGCAGGACCAACCTTAAATCTAAAATTGCCTACGTACCAGATTTCCTCTGCCACTTCTTGGCGTTCCCTTTCCGTCTTAGTGCTCAGGCTTTGCCGCTTTTTGCTCACTGAGTAGAACTGAGCACGGCCCTGAGTATTACATAACCAATAGGCTCGCTCACTGAGCGTCACCTGAGCGCTCTGATTTGCTCACTGAGTAGCCTGATCTTACTCACTGAGCTTGACCTGAGCGCTCTAACTAGCTCACTAAGCACGGGGTTCGGATCCATGCACACCACTTTTTGCTAGTTGCACACTACTTATGTCAAGACCGAGACATACTTAGCAGCTAATCAATGCACGGACGGATATAAACTTGCTCGCATTCTATTCCAGTTGGTCTTTAGCAGTCGATCCATGTATAGATACCTTAGGGTCAGCACGAGCTGGTACCTTGCTCTATGTTACGCACTGCATATGGTCACAGTTAGGTTAGAAGGGTTCTGGGTATACTTGCCTTATACTCCTCGGGTTTCTAACGTCAACGATCTATACTCTTAACCGTACTATTGCCTAATAGGCCTTACTATAGACCGGGTCCTTTCGAGGTATTAAGGAACGGTGCTAGGTAGAGCGCGGAATAGATCTATACTAGGGTATTGGTCTATTTATAAGTGTTATCAAGTTATAATTAAGTAAGAGAGTCACTAGTAATCTAAAAGGTAAACATAAGTAATAATGTATAATTAAAGACGAAGAACTAAACTAAGTATATAAATAAGTGTCCTTATATATCCTTCGTTCCTACTCCCTAGGTGACTCCTTAGTATACTCCTTAGGAGTAGATCTAGGAGTCACGGTCACGTGTTCCACTTTAGGTAACGTCCGATACCCTAAAGTATATATATACCGGATAATCCCTACCCTATATCTTAATTAGGGTTGATCAGTCCTTTAATCACTGATCTTAATTGGATTTCTCTTTCTTAAATATTTAGGGATGCCAGAGTATTAGGTATTATATATGACCTGCTAATAGATAGAATGGTTGGCTCTCGGTGGCCCATCTATGTACCCGTGTGGGTCGCTATTGATTGGTGACGGTTAGGTCTGTAACATATTGGTCTATTCGTAAGTGTTAATCAGTTCGTTACTCACTGATCAGTTATAGTCCTCTGAGTCCGGAGTACTTTGGGTGTCCCCTAGTATTAGATGCTGCACGTGATCCTGCTGATAGATAAACTGGTTGGCTCTCGGTGATCTATCTGTGTTTCCGTGTGGGGTACCATCGATTGGTGACGGGTAGGTCCGTAACACTTAGAAGAGGGAACCGCGACTTTAGGGGCAGTGGATTCGCTTATCTAGATATTAGAGTCCACTTTCCGAGGCTAATAGATAACTAATATAGAACGCCTCGAGATAGGATATTTATAAATATAGCTTTACGCGATAAGGCACTATACCCTAATGCCCCCGGACCTAAAGAGCGATAATAGGTTAGTGGTAAAATCAACTTATTCTAAGCCCGATAAGAGGGCGATTTACGAGATAGCTGAACTCGCTTACTAGCTTAGCTTTTAGTCCACTAAAATCGAGGCGCTAATCAAGAGTTCACCCGATTATCAGATCGTACGATCGGCTCTTCTATAAGCCTAAAAGCCTAACCGGTATCGATATAATAGAAAGGAGATTGATCTTTTAATAAATCATATTATAAGCTATTTCGCTAAGGCTATTTCCGACCGTCTAGAGTAGCCTTAGGGACTCCTAGCGGATAGCGTAATAAAGCTAAAGTCCCGTACTATAGATCCCTAAACACGGACTTATAAGTTAGATAGACCCTTGCTTTTCTTAGACCGTTTATACGCTAATATTAAGATTACCGATAATCACTAGCTTTTTCGTCCGCCGTTATATATATTTCGTATTTTTTCGGAAAGTCTGCCTAGGTTATGACTAGTAATATCAACTAAGCTAAAGACACTAATCTAGATCAAGAGATAGGGGAGATGCCTCCTTCGCTAATATTTATCGAAAAGGACGACCCCACTATTACTTATACACCCGTATTAGACCCTATCCACCTTATAAGCACTAGGGGGAGCTATAGTAGTAGATAGCTAAAGTGATTATAGGGTAAGGAGGTAGTGAAAGTTAGTAGCTATTATAGACGGACTAAAAAGAAAACGCGAGGCGTTAACGAAGGCGAAATTTTTAAATACGCCGAGCTATCTCGCGCCCGGTAGGGGATATAGACTAAGAGCTAATAGAGTTAGAACTACTAGACGTAAATCATGACCACGTTATTTTAAACCGGAGTAGTTCGCCTAAAGAAAATTCTATATTAGTCAAGTATTAAAGCTAGCTAGAGCCGGTCGAAATAGCGACGGCTATCACGCTTTTTCCCCTTATCTCTACTATATTAGATGTTAATGATAGTAGGAGTGATTATATATAAGTCTCCCTTAACGTAATTCCGCTCGTAGAGGACCAGGAAGAGTAAATAATAGTCTAAGAGGCTAGTAAAGATAATACTTCTAATAAGTAGATATAGGTCGATAGTGAAGTTCGGCGAGTTTCTCTAGAATTAGAGGTAAATAATTTCTTAATATATAGCTTACCCCTACCGGGAAATTTAGATGAATTTCTTACTAGCTTAAGGAGAGCCTAGGAAGAACAGGAATAATTAGAAGAGAGGTTAGAAAACGAGCGGCTTCTTTAAGAGCTCGGTAAACTAGAGTGACCACCGAACGAGAAGCCTTCTCTATAAGAAGACAGATAGGATTCATCGCCACTATAAATTAAGTACCGATCCGATAAACCCATATATAGGGATATCGTAGAGACCGTAGTTACTCCAGACGCCATCACCCATAAAGCGTTAATAAAACCTCTCCGCCTAGGAACGCTAGAATCTATTATAGATCCTCACCCCACTCCTCTAGTTATTAAAGATATCTCTATCCTAGAAACCCTATAGCCGATCTTATGCCCTTAAGGGCGGTCGAGTAGCGGCCCCCTCAAAAGCTTATTAAGATCGAGCTCTAGTCCCTTAAACGAGGAGAGCGGAGACAGTTAGACCAGCTCCGCGTCGATCCGTCAGATCCATCGCCGTTAGAACGAGTTATATAAAAGTTTTTATGGAAGAATTATTCCCTATATGATAGGAATCTACATAACCTGAGGCCAGCCCAATGTTACCGTGTAGCCAGAGCTGATGGCAGTAACGCCTTTTTCATAGTTTCTTAAGTATGAGGAGAAGAAACTTACGGCAGATAAGATGTATGACACCCCGAGAGAAATCTAATAGGGGTGGTATTGGAATGAAAGACAGCTTTTGTGTCTCTGATAGAGCTATGGAGAGTATTCGACATTGATTTCAATTCCACAAGCGTCTTGAAATTGTTAGACGGCGTTGGCACCTTGAAATGGCCCAGCGAGTTCTGGATGGGATTCGAGAAAAACTTCCTTCAGCGGTTGCTTCCCGAAACTACCTATGATATAACCCAGGTTATGGTTGCATGTATAACGTATGAGGGAGTTTACTTACCGATGTAACAGTCATGTTTGTCTTGCGTTAGAGCCCTCCATGCCTTCACCATGTGCCCTGAGTTCCACACATACGGTCCGTCTATCATCATCGTTCATATCACACCATCTCTCCTGCAAGGTCTCACCCTCAATCAATGACATGTAAATAAATCTCTGACCTCCATCCTCAGTCCAGCCAAAGACCTCAGGGATAGCGCTTTGTCTCGTAATTGCTCGCGTGCTATCCTTTGAGTCTGAGCCTCGACAATGGTAACATCAGCTCCGTACTTGACCACCAAACCTAGGGATGGTATCATGACAAGGGGGGGGCGGTTGAAGTTTGAGGCGCATATATTCCCGATAATGATCGGGACATTGATGTGGGCGCGTTATTCCTAAAAAGGTACGGTCCATCCCGAACGAGACGCACAGTCAACAGGTATTCACTTGGTTGATCTTTTATTTTAATTTAAAACTTTTTGACCTTTTCATAGCCAGAAATGAAAGCGGATCCATTTGCTTGGAAAACTATGGCCTGTTTTAAAATTCCAGCGATCCTATGATTCGTAGAATGGTGATTTGAAGGGGAACCGTAGCCTGTCGTAGGAGACAAACGATTCTGCTCCGTCCGAACGGAAAGACAAATCGTAGATACGCCGCGGTCGCTTGATATCATATTTGCGGGAAAATACCTCTGCCGGAAGCCGTGATTAGCTGACAAAAGGTTCTAGGACCAAGCAGAGGTCTGGGTCGTAATTATACTAAGTTATTATTCCCTCCTAGGAGCCCCTACGTTTGGAAGGTTCCCAACTTCATTTGTACACCGTTCACCAAATGCCGATGTTGGGTATCCATCTCGGTGCCGGTTCGGTCACATGACCTATATGCCCAATGTGACCTCGGCGATTTTTATATCCTCAAAATCCCCCTCCGCCCCTCTCATTCAACAAAGTTCTTTAGCCGGACCAAACAGTATGTGTTTACTTACTTCAATGGTGTTCTTGTTTCTAAACAATTACAGCCCTCATTTCCGGTTCCTATTATATTCAATTACGGTCACCCACTCGCGATTTCTAGGTTGCAAAAGCGATCGCCGGCTATAGTATTCAGTCCTCGTGATAACCTTTATAGTAGCTATCAATCCTATTACGAAACCGGTCTTATCAAAGTTGTAAATATCATCGGGGTCGATCTGTGTTTTTTTTTTCCTCGGTCACCAAGGCTATGGCCCTTTGGCACCACCGGAAACATCCCGATGTAGAATTTGGAAAATGAAATACTAGGCAGTACAAAAGTAACAACTTATTATTTGCATTAGCTAGCTGCCTATACTGTTCAGAGCTACTCTAGGTCCAATTACTCTTTCCTCGCAAGCATCTGGTAATACCGCTTTGCTCCCATTCTCCGGCAGGCCTTTCCTCTCCAGATGAAGAAAATCCCCGTATAGAACACGACAAACGCAAGCACACCAACTGTCACAAATGTATTTTGCAGCCCAGAAAGCTCGATCCAGGGTCCAATGCTAAAAGTCATCCCGGCCCCAATGACGTTCCGGATACAGACAAGGGCCGTTGTTGCCTCTCCGGCCAGTGACGGATAACTCTCACTCGCATAGCCCAGCGTGACCTCCGCCGCAATAGGGAGCGCACTCCCAATCATTGCCATCCCAACAACAGGTCCCATCCAGTGTAAATGGTGCGCGGCACCGGCGCCGTATAGAACCAACCCGCTGCACATAATTGGGCCCGCGATGAGCACGGAGTAGATGCGTGATTCCGCTTCCATGACTCCGTTATTACGGCGCGCTTTCCACACCATGAACTTATCTGTTCCTGCACCACCGACGTAGAGCGACAAGCAGGCGCCCACCAAGGGGGCTATATTGGCGAGGCCGATGGCAGCAGAAGAGAAGCCATAGGTGGCGAAAACTGTGCTAGCTTCATAGGCCATGATGGTGAGCCAAGCAACCGCGAACCCATATGTAATCCCACACCACCAGACAATCGGTTCACGAAGCATCTTGAAAGGGCCGAGTACGAGCTGAACGAAGCGGAGGGGACTGTCGAGGCTAGTAAAGAGATTCATGCGTTGGAGGTAGGACTTTGATTGTTCAGAATCGTTTACCTCGGTCTCAATGTTAGGACCGGTATTGTGAAGATGGCGGGCAAATCCTGTCTCTTCTAGAAACAGGAAGATGAGGACAGCGGCAAGTCCAAGGAAGATGGCATACCACCAGTGCATCCCTAGTGGAATAAGTTAACAACAACAACATCTACCAATATAAGGTGGCATGACTTACATCTCCACCCCATACTATCCGTCACGAATCCCGATGCCACGGGCCCTAGAAATGACCCAATGTTGAGCGCGCATGTGTACAACGACAGGCCGAATCCTCGACGGTGAATAAAAAACTGATCGTCAATCGTGAGTGCGGGGAGTTGTTCAAAAGGCGCCGCTCCAAAGCCCAGAAGTACCCGAGCCGCCATGTAGGCGCCCTTGGACTTTGAGCTAGCAGCAATAATCTCGGCAGCTATGCAGATTAAGGCAGAAACCAGGTATACTGGACGTCTTCCGAATCGTAGTGCCTAAGGTCCGGGTCAGCTGTCCGACTCAGATTATCCACGCATGGACCAAAACCACGCTCACTAGAGGATTGAAAACCAAGTTTCCCAGTCCCAAAAGTAGCAGTGCGAGTGCAGCCGCAATATTAAGGAAATTCACAGTCACGCCCATCTCCTTTATCAGGGGCCCATAAGTTACCGCTGGCGAGAGGGTAGCGCCGCCTAACAGCATGACCCAGAAGCAGACAATAAACATAGACGTGTACTTCCGAACCCGACCCCAGTTGAGAGGATCATTGGGCGATTTACTCGGCCGGGGAAGGTAGACAAGCTGTGTAATATTTTCATCCACGAGAAGTCGCGTGCCAGGGATCTCTTCTGGAATAGTATTGGTAGCAGGGCCACCCTCCAAAGCCATGATGGAGTATGATGAAGTTGTGGGACCCATTGTTTCCATGTTTACTGTGTGGAGATAGGAGGTGGTGACTATGAGATGGGAAGTATGGCTGTCTTATATAACCATGCTAAGTATTCAGTGCCTGCGAGACCCCAAGTCATTTCCCCACAACTCGGCAGAAACCACGATTCCTGATATCCCCAATAATAAAGCTAGACAGGGAAGTGGGAATTGTCAGGGTGACGCACCGAGGCAAAGGATGAATTTTTCGCTCTCTCGCCCCCCAATGGGGGTTAGTTTGTAATCAAAATAGAGTGAGGTGAACTTGACAGGTGCCGAACCCCATACTAAAAAGTAAGGACGACGCACAAGTTATTGGTAGGATGGAATGCACATCCAACGATTTTGGATGGCAGGCGTTCATTGATTGTTAGGGCCCCGACCCCAATATCCCCTTCCTGCCTATTCTAGAAGGTCGACACCCTCACCACAGACCGTGATCTGCCGACATAATTTGCCGCTACAACTGCGTTCATCAGCCACAGTGCAACTCTGTAGCTCCGTGAACGACAAATACGGCAGTGGTAGCGGCGCATTCAGCGGTACTTACTCCTGCTTACTATTCCCGTACTAGGAAGGTCGACCCGAACGCGGGGCCCCATGGGGAAATCATGTAGCCAAACAGAGATCAGTTGCAATGTTTGGTACGAACTCCGCTTTATGAAGACGTAGGTATATAAATTCGCCCGATCTTGGTCCTGCTACCATTTTAGCAAGCAGGCTTCTCAGCAATCCAACATGCACTTCCAAGGCCTTCTCAGCATTACGACCATCTTGAGCCTGGTTCTCCAGGGCTCAGCAGCGCAAGGGACTGCTGGGACTGGGACCTGTAGACATACCACCGTGGCCATCCTGTAAGCAACGATGGGTTGGAAATCCTTTATTGGTAGTGACTAGGAACTGGTGCTCTCCAGGGGAGGTGGAATGGCGGGGATTACTGCTGCGGTATTCCCATCTCCCCGTTAGTCCATACAAGTCTAACCCGCGCAGCAAGCATTGAACAATCAATCCATCGCCGACTTTGTCATCGTTGAATACCAGAACAGAATCGGCGGGCGGGTGAACCATACGACATTCGGACAAAAGGCAGACGGCACATCCTATGTGGTTGAACTCGGAGCATACTGGGTACGGTTATTGCGCTAGCCCTAAACCCATCTTTGTTAATTCTAAAACAGGTGCATGGAGTCGGTGCAACAAATGGCTCTGGTGAGAATGCCATTAACTGATGAGGTAGAGAATATCACTGACCCGTCATCAGTAAATCCGATATTAAGATTGGTGAGATAGCTAGAAGGAAGACAACGAATGGGATGCTATCTGGAAAGCTAACATGAGGCAGGCCCAAAAATATAATCTAACAACGGCGCTCTCCGATTTCAGCTCGATCCAAGCCTACGATGACACCGGATCGGTTAATTACACTTATCTACTGGACGAATACGAAACAGCGTCCGAGAAAATGGCAGAAATTGGCTCAACTATCCTTAAAAACAACCTACAGGACATGAGTATCCGCCAAGGCATGGCATTGGGAGGATGGAAACCTAAGGTTGACGACATGGCGGCCCAGGCAGTAGACTGGCTGAAAGGCGGTGTGTTGACATTATCCTTCACGCTTCTCATACTCCATATCCATAAAACTAACTGTTATAGATGTGGAAAATGCCTCCCCTGTCGGCGAGAGCTCCCTCGCCTTCAGTCTTGCGGCAGGTGGCTTTACCTTTGGCCAATTCGGGCCCGATAATTACCTAATCACGGATCCACGCGGATACAGCGCCATTATCGAGGGCGAGGCAGCCACATTCCTAAAGAAAAATGACAGCCGCCTACTTCTCAATACCAAAGTCACCAACATTAGCTACTCGGACACTGGCGTCACAGTCTATAACCATGATGGCACCTGCATTGCGGCGAACTATGCCATTTGCACCTTCTCCCTTGGCGTCCTACAGAACGTGGCGGTGGACTTCAACCCTGAGCTCCCTTTGTGGAAACGCACTGCGATCCAAAGATTCACCATGGGGACCTACACCAAGATCTTCATGCAATTCAACGAGACCTTTTGGCCGAAGAACAGCCAGAATTTACTATATGCCTCCCCGGACCGGCGGGGCTACTACGCATCCTTCCAGTCGCTGTCTGCACCCGGCTTCTTAGAAGGCTCGAACATCCTGTTTGCAACGGTACTCGCCGAGGAGGCTTACCGTGTTGAGCGCCTTTCCGATGATGAGACCCAGGCTGAAATCATGGCCGTCCTGCGACAGATGTTTCCCGGGACCACTATCCCTGAACCAACTGCTTTCCTGTATCCTAGATGGAACAAGGCGGAGTGGGCATATGGGAGCTACTCAAACTGGCCGCTAGGGACCACTCTAGAGATGCACCAGAACCTGCGCGCCAATACTTCGCGATTATGGTTTGCGGGCGAGGCGACAAGCTCACAGTACTTTGGCTTTCTACATGGGGCATGGTTTGAGGGTAGGGAGGCCGGAGCGCAGATTGCGGGGTTGATACAGGGCCATTGTACAAATGTGACTGGGGAGAATGAGTGTGGAGGAAGAAAGTATTATGAAACCTTAGCAGGGACCACGCCCTCAAACGCGTATACCGTAGTAAACGGATGGCCTGGTGGTTTGCTTTATTAGACTAACAAGTTGGAAATTATAGTGTCCTAGTACTACGAGAAGGAATCTCTCGGTTATTTGGGCGTTGGTTGGCAGATCAGCGTTGCTAGGCACTAGTGCTCCCGAGCCCAAGTCAATCATGATTTGCATGTGTGAATACCATTTGCCTGGGAAATATGGCAGAGAGAAATGCAGCGACGTTAGTGGAGCCTGGAGAGTATCATTGTGGTGGAAAAAAATCACTGGTACTGTAGACCCTGGGGGGTGTGGCAGGGTAATAGGGGACGCATGGACCTCGAAGTGGATACAAACAGGCCAATGAAAACTATTAAACACCATACATCCTTCACTTGCTGCTAAAGTGGTGATCAACCGCCCGCTAGTTTCGCCCACCAGTAATGATTTAATTCAAAAATTTTGTTCGATGATTTTACTGAACGTGAAAACATTCACCGAGAACTTCCTTCGTGGTTGACATGCGCATTTAAAGCAATAAAGGATTAAAAGCAATACCACCAAAATTACCCGTCGATAACTGTTGATATCCTATTTGCTCAACGTTTATCGAATTCGTTGGGTGCAATGGTCAACACATTTCCAGCATGTTGGAGCCCAACCCAATTTCCACATTATCATTTCTTAAAGGGCATTCTCTTCATGTACCCAGCGAATAAGAGACCTCAAATCCAGGTGAAGACCGACAATTCGATATCTTTGCCACATTATGGAGATGGAAACCACCTGTGCAAACATCCCAAGACACTGCTGGTGCATGCTCGTTTGTATGACTTCTCTACTAGACATGGATTGGACCAACTTCGAAATGTGAGTTTGAATAAGCTTTACTGGACTCTCTCGGAATATCCGTTAGATTCAGAATAAGCGGACGTAATCGTCGAGCTTTTATAGGTTGCTAATGGAAAAGGCACCATCTATACGCTAATGATTCAGTATATATCATTACACCTAAAGACTTTCATACGTTATTCTAGTTTTATCTCGTTCTTAGAAGAATACCATTATGTCAGTTTCTACTTATTTAATCTCTTATGTGATTCCTTATAAGCCTTTATTCTCCTTTAGTCTCGTTCCTTAATTTCTCCTATAGGCCCATTTAGTACTACACATAAGTATGAGACGGTGAATGGGAGGCCAGAAATGGCCGCCTCGGAGGCCGTTTTAAGCCTTCTACTCACCATGGCCGGGCTTGGCATCACGTGCCTTAATGCACACGGCCGAATCTCTCTACTGCCACCCATGCTTTCCGTTGGCTATGCCTGGTGCCTAGGCCCGACCGAGACCACTTGCGCTATAGCAACCGCCGCCGCGACCCACCCTCAGCCATCCTCCTAAAGGACGGGAACTAAAGATGGCTCCCCTCCTTAGTTCCCTTCTTTCCTCGGTTTTTATAAATAACGACTGCTATAGCCCCGACACAATATTCTTTCTTACTACTAAGTAACTCTTCTAGTCTTAGGTCGGTCACTTTAACGGCACGGCCACTTAAGTGTGAAAAGAGAACCAGTCTCTACCATTTACCTATTCTCTAACTTGCCTTGGTTCCTCTACCTTATTCGATCGCACCCACCTCCTCCTACCATAGTATATCATGGTTTTATTCCATCCGACGATAAGAGCGATACTAGCCTAGGCCATTCTAAGGTTTTTTCAGACCACGCTTCCGACACTAATTCCTCTACCGAGCCTAGCGTCTTCGGCTCAGGCAGCGAGTCTAAAGATAAGTCCGAAGATAAGCTGATATCGGAAGAGGAAGAGGAGTAACTTCCACTAGAATACTACCTCCACGAAGCCGAGTCTCTTAATATCTCCTAGCTTTAACAGAAACGCTATAGCCCGAATACCTAAAGGTATTTAGATGATACGTAATATTTCTAGGACTAGTAAGACTTCACTATATCCATTTACCTTACTTAGTTCGCTAATTATTCTAGGTTCTATAAAGGCACGAAGCGCGATCCGGTAGAATATTTATCCTAGCTCTCTAATACCGAGGAGACAGTCCGCTTCCTTAAGGCTCTCTTCTCCTAGCGGTATAACTAGCGATAGGGAAAGGATAGACGTCATATCGTAGGAGTGAATACTAAAAGCACGCTTAACGTATTCTAGAAGTAATAGCATCTAATCTATAAGGCTAAGGTTAGATATAGCGTTAGTAAAGATATCTATATTAAGATCTATAATATAAGATACTAATTAAATATCTATATCGATAAAAAATTAACCGAGCTAACTTTTAATAGGTGCTTACAATAGTTATAATAGAAAAAAGCCTTTCTCTAAAAGGTCGACCGAAAGTGACTATATATATAGAAGATATAGCCGAGTTTATATAAGTGGTTCTATCTATAATAGAAATGACCTTTCCTTATAGCTAGTACCGGATATAACTCCTTCTTTTCTATTAGCTAGCTACTATCACTAGTAACCGCCCGGGGGCTTTATTAAAACTTCGCTTCTAGGACCTTAAGTTAATATTAGTTCGAGACCTAAATAGTAGACGACCCTAACTATTCATTTATTTAAGGCCGGAATTCATAAAAATATTTCTTAGTAGGAAAGAGTTATAAGAACGTCCCCTATCTTTTACTTCCTTCCTTCCCTATTTAATTCACACCTAATATCCCTACGAAATTCTATATACTAAAGTTCTTCTACTAATAGACCTAGTTAAAGTATGCTTACTATTTTAAAATAGGAATATATTCCTAATTCCAGAAATCATCTTTAATCCTACCCTAGTTCTTAGTCCTTATATTTTTCTACTAGGTATGCTCTTTAAAATTAACGTATTTAAAAGTCTAGTCTAAGACGGCCTTATAATAGATTATCTTAAGAAATTATACCATCTCTAGGTCCTCTATAGACTTAGTAAGTAGGAATTAAAGTTAAAAGACGAAATTCTCGATTAAAATATATTTTACTAAGCACTATAGGAGCCTAGTGGAATTCGAATTATACTAGAAGAAAGTCTTACTAAGGGATAGCTAAGTTACTAAATAAAATAAGGTAGTGAAATTATAGGTTTCGCGGAAGTCGCGAAGCCCTACTACCTCCGATATAGCGTAGTAAAAGCGTTTAACGATAGCTATAAGTAAGATATTATATACGATAGGATCCTAGGCTAATGATTCCCTTTAATCAGTGGATATATCTAGTGAACTATAGAACGTGATATTATAGTATACTAGTATCGATACTTTTATTCGGCACTATAGTATAGGTATTTATATAGATACCTAGGTAATTATATAGGGCCTACCCGCTTAGAAGTAGCTTATATAGTTTACCTACTCGATAAGTCGGTCTATTAATCCCTATAGACCCTATTAACTAGAGGATTCGAGCTATATTAATAAAATTCCTTATATCTATACTTTAGAAGAGAGGAAGTAGATACGGAAATAAGTTCGAGATATTAAGAAGCGTATCTATAAAAATGCCTAGGCTATATTATAATAGGAGTTTAGGGATTATCTTTCATAGAAAAATTCCCCTTATTCACAAACGATCCGTAAGCGATAGAAAACTTAAGAGAAAAGTGTGGAAAAGCTACGCTAAAAATTCGATTATATAGACGAGTAGTATAATCGCTTAGTTAAGTAACTATAGAACGAGAAAGGGCGGTAATAGCACCGCTTAATTCGTAAGAACCTAGAGCGTTATAAGAACGAGTAGCTAGTGATCGATAATAAACGGTAACTTACTAGGAAGGTTATTAATAAAGACGTATTAGTTACGCTAGAGCGAATAGGCTATATAACACTATAGTATATGATATTTATCGACACTATCCTAACGATATTAGGCACGACGATTAAGAAAGAATATAAGCGTCGAATCGCTATAATTAATATAGTCATTAGGGTCTATGGTATAGAAGAGGGTACACCCTTACGGTCTCGTATCACCTAAAAACGCTCTATAGATACCGATATACTACCGACTGCCCCTCCGCCTAAAAGGTAGAATTTAACTCGTTTAGATAAGAGCGACGATACCTTTTCTAAGGCTATCGCTTCGGTTTATATTAAGTCTCTAAAAGATAGACTAATAATTTACTTTATCTGCCTTAGTACCCCTAGACTACCATAAATCGAGCGCTTAAGGATTTATAAGAATTCTAGATCTCTAAGCCGACACTTTGTTAGTAAGTATATTAAGCCGTTTCTAAATGATATACGCTATAAGTGCTCTATTTATAGAGAGAAGTTAGAGTTAAAATCCGCGCTACTAAATCATACAAAAAGGGTATATAGGACTATCTCCCGCTCTTCTAAAATAGCCCTTAGTCTGATATAAATAGGAAGAAGTTCTATTTCCTTACTTCGTAAAGATGCTATCGGAGTATTTTATAGTTTAGGGTTATAGGTGCGATACTTATTATCTTAGTTAGGATATATAGCCTCGTTTAAATTTTGGTAGAGCTAGTCTTTACTATATAATAAGAATATTTGCTTCTATAAACCTGGCTAGTTTCGGGTAAAAGACGTTATGTTAGTGGAATGAACGGGGTATCGTTATATATGCCTCCTTTATCACGTCGTGCTCTTAAACATATAGGTAGCTACTAGCTATAAGTCGAATCATGAAACTATAGTATAGTACCATAGCTAAGGACTAGATTAAAACGATAAGTAAAACGGGTACTAGGCTTTAAGTGTGTTCGAACCGGTGATATATACCCCAAACTTTATAGATAATTTAATGATATCCGCTAGGATACTAGATACTACTAAAATATAGTATCGAGGAAGACTAATTAATAATAAGATAATTGATCTAAGGGTCTCTTAAAATGGTCTATGATCTATATAATCGCCCTAAGGCCATTAACACCCTCCCGTATTAAAAGCTATGTTAGCGGCGTGGCGCGATTACGGTATATTATAGTATATTCTTCCGGTATGGTGTAAAGTTACCATATAAAACATATAGCGATAAGTGGCGGGTAATAGATAACCAAGCGTGATAATATAGTTCGGGGAACTTTATAGAATTTCCCCCTATCGGAGTTAAGACTAATTTTACCATAGCTTAGCCCACCCTAAGCCTACCCTAAGCTTACCCTAAGCCTACCTTAAGCCCATCCCGATCTAAAAGTGAGGTATCTTCGAAATACTAATTTAAGCTCTATTTGTTTCTTTCTTTAGAGGACCAGTAATAATAATATCTTTTATTTTACTTTCTATTAGGTTTATATAAGGACTTTTACTTATATATATTATCTATACCAAGACTATATTTTCTTTAAATTTTATCACGGTAAATTAAATAGAATACGGATATATAATGTAAATTTAATAGCGATAGAACCTAGTGAGCTATAAGAAATAGGTAAAGTTACGATTTACGCGTAAAGCACGCCCTAACTAATAATCAGTTTAACTTGGTATAAGCTCTAATCCCTAAGAAAATCAAATTCCGTTCCGGTATCTTATCCCCTTATCTTAGATAGCGGGGCATATATTAGAGTCTTCGTTACGGGCACCACTTATGCTTACGGGATGCCACTAGCTAGACCTTCTAATAAGGCTTCGGATAAAGGCGTCGTATCTAATCTAGCCTAATTGCCTCTATGACTAAGGCCTTTCGTATCTATCGAATCTAGTTACGATGATTAACCTAGCCGCGATTATCTAGTGGCTCTACTAGTAATGATACCTATGCTCCATAGTATTTATTTCGTATTATTTAAAGAGTCTAGGTTCGTCCCGGAGGGGCTAGAGGTAGCGATTTTACATAAGCGTATATATTATAGCGAATGCTCTTTTTCTATAGTGGTTTAGAACTATCACGTAGTAGTGATACTAGCTTAGAGTTATTTTTAGCACTTTAACGGCATGACCGGAGAGCACTTAGGGCCATTCTAGTGCGAGTAATAGCTATAATAATTAATAGAGGCCGAAAAGTTCTAACTATTTATATTCGTGATTAGTATTATAGAAATATAGATTAGAAGAATAACGCCTTTAAAGTTATTATTAATATTAGTTTTAGGCCTTTTATTTAGCCACTGGTTTATATATCCATTCTCTAATAGTAAGAAGATATAGTAATTAAGGAGGATAGCTTATAAAAAAATATATTACGTTGTAACGGATAATCTGGGTCTAACTGGGAGAAGACTGGCTTGGCAGTCTTCTTTGTTTCTACATTATAACGTGGCAGAATCGTGCGGGTTCGCCATAATGTCTGTTAACTCGTAAGCCAATCTTGGCATATATTGATCCTATTTCCTTATAGGAAAGGAATCCCTAGGAACCCTCCTGATTCTAGCAAGAATTAGTCTTAGCTCATTAAGATAATACAATTCCTCTCCTCTCGATATAAAGAAGCTATTTATATCTTACCTAATTAATAGGCTTTATACACCTATATTTATATATTCTTATAATTCTAATTCTTCTTCTTTAATCACCTAAGAAACGATAGCTCCATCTACTCGTTAGAGCTCTCGAAATAATACCGAATTATAAGAGTATAACTTAGGAAACAAAAACGATTTAAATACCCTCCTTTCTATTAAAGAAGAAACCCTCACACTAAACTAACTCGAAACAGTCCTAGAAACATAATAACCTAGGTAAACCTTATACCTTCTTATAGAAGAGGAAGTCAGAGCTCTAGAATAATAAGTAGAGCTCTAATAAAGTCTTTTAGCTACTTAGTAACTTTTTAAGGAAAATAAAGAGAGGCTTAGGGGTTACTAAAAGGGTAAAGGGACGAATCGGCCCTAAAGAGAAAGAGGTTCTTTATTAGAAAGTGATATTAGCTAAAGGGGAGAGATTAAGAGATATATTAATAATTTTAACAAGAACTTTAGTATTAAATAAAGGGAATCCTGGTTAAATAATCTATAAGCCCTATTTAGAGGAGCGCTAAAGAAATTCGTCTCTAATTTATAGAAGATTCTTAGCGCTATAAACTACCTCTATACTATATATAAAGATAAATAGTGGCTCTATAAGAAGAATCACCCTTAAGACGCTCACGATTAGAAGGCGTTTAAAAAATAGACCAAGACTCTATTAAAGAATTCATATAATATTCTTACCGATATCTTAATTTTATTTTAAGAGGTAGAAATACGCCCCTACTAAGACCTATATGTTTTTAAAGCCTACCTCGAATCCCTAGAGTATCATATACTAACCTAAGGCGAGGAGTAAAAGGCTTAAACACTATTCATAAAAATCTAGAAACCACTTTAAGATTTAATGATCATATCTAATAACGGTTCACTACCGACTATAAGAAGCGAAATATTAAAACTTACGTCTATACTCTTTTATATCCACTTCCCCCTATCGAAAAGAAAAGATTATTCCGCTTATTAATAAGATAAGAAAAAGAGGCGGAATAACCATGATTCAAGCCTAAATCAAAACCGATTTAATAATCATCCTTTAACCTCTTAACCTTCTAAAGGAGGCCGAGGAAACCATAGAGGAAGAGGGTTAACTCATAGAAACATAAATAAAGGAAGAGGTAGAGTCCATAGAAATTTAGGTAGAGGATCATTTCGATTAAATAGTAACGCTATACTAATAAATAACAAGCGAAATAATAACGATTCGATAACAGATAGATCGTGCTTTATTTATAAGGATAAAAATCCCTAGGCAAATAACTATCTAGAACAAGTGAGCATCTAATCTATCTTAAAAACTCTATATAAAAAGAGAGAAAAGGAGAGAGAATCGGGAAAAGCCACAGAACTAGATTAAACCCTAAACATCTAGTTTAATTCCCTTAAATCAGGACTACTACTCGACTATATACTAGTTACCTTATATAATAGCATTAAAACGTACGCGGATCTTAATATAGGCGCTAAAGTTAACGTAATCAGTAAGGAGTTTATAACAAAAAATAAATTAAAACCAGCTCTATACTCCCCCCTTCTATTAAAGACGTTATACCTATATAACTTACTACTTATAGAGTATTCTAGACGCTAATTACCATAATAGATTCTAGAGGGATCAAGAAAACCTTTAAGAGGGTATATATAGGAATCGATCGCGATCCTAGACTAGAAGGAAGCCTAGTGCTTCTATCCCGAACCATAATCGATAAGTATAATATTATCCTACGCTTAAGCGTAGATAAATGGTGGTTTAGAATCTATAGCTTTAAGCTAATGAATCCACACCGTTTCGTAAAAATAGCGAGAAATAAGGTAGTGATCTATACGCTTATCAAGATACTAAAAGAGGTTTAGTTACCCGATAAATATAGGAACCATCTATATCTAGATCTATCATAAGTTCCTCCTAAACTAGAAGCGTATTATAATATATTCGACTACAAAAAGGCAGGGACTCTACCACGAATCAAAAACACTAATCATATAATTAAAACTAAAGAAGGTAAATCCCCGCTATACGGCCCGATTTACCTACTCTTAAGGAATAAACTAAAAGAACTATAGGCCTACCTTATAGATAATATCAAGAAAAAGAGAATCTAACCGTTAAAAAGCCTAGCGGGAGCGCCTATCCTTTTTATTCTAAAGAAAGATAGAGGTTTACGACTCTATATAGACTATAGAGGACTTAATCGTATTTCGGTAAAGAATTACTACCCTCTCCCTCTTATCTCAGAGATCCTTAATCATCTATCAGGATCAACCTACTTTAGTAAGGTCGATATCAAGGATATATACTACCGGATTCGTCTACGAGGAGACGAATAGAAAACGGCTTTCTAAACTTAATATAGCTATTTTAAATATATAGTCATACCATTTAGGTTATCTAATACGCCTATAACTTTCTAAAGCTATATCCATATAGCGCTTAGTGGCCTAATCGATACCGTTTATATAGCGTATCTCAACGATATCTTGGTATTTACTAAAGATCGAGAATTATATATAAATATACTTTATTAAGTGTTCGAAAGGTTATAGAAAGTAGAGCTCTACGTTAAGGGTTTAAAATATTATTTCTATAAGAAGGAAGTCGAATTCCTTAGATTTATCGTGAATAGCGAAGGGGTTAAAATAGATAAAGATCGTATCCGCACTATCCTAGAATAGGAAGAGCTAAAAAGCTTCTATAATATCTAAGTTTTCCTAGGATTCTATAATTTTTACCGTCGATTTATCAAGGGTTATTCCTATATTATATTACCCCTTATATTAATAATAAAGGGAAGTAATAAAGGGAAAAAACTAGGAAGTATAACACTAAACGTAAGCGAATCGGTAGCGTTTCGGCGACTAAAAGTGGCCTTTAAGTCAGCCTCTCTACTAAGACACTTTAATCCTAAAAAGCATATTAGGCTAGAGACTAATATATCGAATAATACTATAGTAGGCATTATATCCTAACCTAATGAAAATAGATAATACCATCCGGTTATATTTTAGTCTCGTAAGTTCTCTAGTCTAGAACTAAACTATATAACCCTAGATCAAGAGCTAGTCGCTATAGTATACTTATTTAAACACTAGAGATACTACTTTAATAGAAGAAGATACCTAATTAAGGTTCTTTCTAATCATATAAATTTACATGCTTTTATATCGTAATAGAAACTAAATAGCCGATAAGCTCATTAGTATATATTTCTAACCCCTTTAAATTTATTATAAAGCATAGGGCAGGGAAAATAAACCCTATAGATAGGCTTTCCTAGATCTAAAATTCTAAGAAGAGTGTAACGGATAACCTGGGTCTGACTTGGAGAAGACTGGCTTGGCAGTCTTCTTTGTTTCTGCATTGTAACGTGGCCGAATCGTGCGGGGTTCGCCATAACGTCTGTTGACTCGTAAGTCAATCTTGGCATGCATTGATCCCATTTCCTTATAGGAAAGGAATCCCCAGGAACCCTCCTGATTCTGGCAAGAATTAGTCTTGGCTCATTAAGACAATATAATTCCTCTCCTCTCGATACAAAGAAGCTATTCGTATCTTACCTGATTGACAGGCCTTATACACCTGCATTTGTATATTCTTACATTATGTTAGAAGGGTTCTGGGTATGCTTGCCTTATACTCCTCAAGTGTCTAACGTTAACGATCTGTACTCTTAACCGTACTGTTGCCTAGCAGGCCTTACTATAGACTGGGTCCTTTTAAGGTATCGAGGAACGATGCTAGGTAGAGCGCTGAATAGATCTATACCGGGGTATTAGTCTATTCGTGAGTGTTATTAAGTTATAATCAAGTAAAAGAGTCACTAGTAGTTCGAAAGGTAAATATAAGTAATAATATATAATTGAAGATAAAGAACTAAACTAAGTATATGAATGAGTGTCCTTATATATCCTTCGTTCCTACTCCCTAGGTGACTCCCTAGGAGTCGCCGTTAGAGTCGCCGGTGACTTCCTAGTATACTCCTTAGGGTAGGTCTAGGAGTCACGGTCACGTGTTCTGCTTTAGGTAATATCCGGTACCCTGAAGTACATATATACCGGATAATCCCTGCTCTGTGCCTTGATCAGGGTTGATCAGTCGTTTAGTCACTGATCGTGATTAAGTTCTTCTTTTTCCCTGAATACCTGGGGTTGCCAGAGTATTAGGTATTGCACGTGATCTGCTAACAGATAAACTGGTTGGCTCTCGGTGGCCCATCTGTATACCCGGTGGAGCACCATCGATTGGTGACGGGTAGGTCCGTAACAGCTTCCTACCTCCTATAGAAGCTAGACTAGAAATATTGCTTTAAATACGTAGGTCAACCACGAAGGAAGTTCTTGGTGAACGATTTCACGTTTAATAAAATCATTGAACAAAATTTTTGAATCAAATTATTACTGATTGGCGAAACTAGTGGGCAGTTGATCGCCACTTTAGTAGCAAGTGAAGGATGGTGTTCAAAAGTTTTTATTGGCCTATTTGTCCCCACTAATCTCGAGGTTAGTTACCGCGTCTAAAGAGTATATAGCCCGAGTTTAGGGTGGATGCCTGGCAGTAATTTGAGGTCTATTAGGGAGTGTGCTACGTTAGGTGTAGGCTATTACTAAGTCTACTAGTTAGATGGTATACTAAATATTAGTTATAATAATTAAATAATTGAATGGAATTCTTGGTGCGGTAGAATAATGGTAGGAAATAGCGGTGACTAAGAGGGATATTAGACACTATACTACCTGTTTTGGTCTAGTGGCACTCTTAGCGAGAGTAAGAGATACGCTAACCACATTTTAACATCCTAGTTCTCGAGCTCATACTATGTCTGCGTGGTTCTTTACCATGACCAGATTCCACAAATTCTATCACCGAGATGAAGCCGGAGGTTGCATTCATCTATCAAACCAAGTTTGATGACGCTCCCAGGACCTCTCCGCAAACTGCTAAACCTTTACTATCTAAAGTGTCACTATCTCCGAGTCTTGCGATGTGCAATGGAGACAAAGTTGGGAATTGCTTTTCGAAACAAGATAGACTACAGACCGGGCCAGTCATGAATGACTGCAGAATATTAGGCATGTACACCAATAGAGTGATTCCGGGATACCGGCCTCTTTCTATGCTGTCAATGGGTACATGAAATTGTTATTTGAGTTTGATGCGAAGGTCCACGCTCTGAGCCGGTACGAAAAAAAAAAAGCAGCACTACTGCGCCAACTGACCTATTTCGGGGATCCAGTCGACATCAAGATCTCTGTTAGTAACGGAATCAAGAAATTGTCCACTTGTTGTTGATATCTTGATGCTCCACGGTTTATCTTCCCCAGGTCTTGGCCCGGCTCGACTTTCCTCCCGAGAATACCCAGAGCTCCACAGAAGCTCCACAACGCCCATCACTATACTGTGATCCCGGAAAGATATGGGGAACAAAACAATATGAAAATGTAAAATCGTGTTCAGTTAAAATTGTGTCACTCATTTTCGAATCTCAGTAAATTGGCTTTGCGTGCCTCTTACATCAATTCATCGGCCCTCAAATCTATAATCTTCATTGACCACGTTTCTTCTTGCTCCATCTACCACTATGTCCTTCGGTGTCAATAATGCCAACACGACCGACAAAAAAGATACACACGATATGATTGACTACGACAAATCCGGTGGTGAAGTTGTCAGTGAAAGTGGTCGATACCACGATCATGAACTAGCTATCCAGGGCAACGAGCACTTCCATCGCCTTGGCTGGAAGCGTCTCACAATTATGCTCATTGTTCAATCAATCGCGTTGGGTAGTCTGAGCCTTCCTGCAGCGTTCGCAACACTAGGCATGGTGGCTGGAGTCATCTTATGCATTGGCCTGGGTCTCATCGCCATTTATGCAAGCTACATGGTCGGGTTGGCAAAGCTCAAATATCCACATGTTGCTCACTATGTCGATTTTGGCCGTCTCTTGATGGGAGGCTTTGGCGACAAACTCTTCAGCGTGGCATTCATTGCATTGATGACCTTGACAGTGGGGTCGCATTGCCTGACAGGAAAGCTGGCCTTCGCCACACTCTCGGACAACGCTGCATGTGCTCTCATATTCAGTGCTATTTCTGCAGTTATTCTTTTTGCATTTGCTATACCGCCATCATTTGCCGAACTTTCGATATTAGGGTTCATCGACTTCGGCTCTATCATTATCGCCATTGGAGTCTGTATCATTGCAACCGGTGTTCAGCAGAATCCCGCAGCAACCCCTTGGTCTGCATGGCCCCAAGACGACTTGAACTTGAGCAAGGCTTTTGTTGCCATCTCGAATATCGCCTTCGCTTACGCCTTCGCTGCCTCTCAGCCATCCTTTATGGATGAGATGCATACCCCCGAAGATTTCACCAAGTCCATATCTACGTTGGGAATAGTGCAGGTGACTATCTATACATTGACAGGTGCAATTATTTATGCATTTGTCGGACAGGAAGTTGGCTCTCCAGCATTGGTCTCTGCCGGTCCCCTTTGGGCCAAGGTTGCATTTGGTGTTGCCCTACCAGTGATTTTTATCTCTGGGTCTATCAACACAACCGTTGCCTGTCGCTATATTCACGGCGGGATGTATCAAAACTCCGTTGTCCGTTACGTGAACACTACGAAAGGATGGGTGACTTGGTTGTCGTGTGTTGCCACCATTACTATCTTAGCATGGATCATAGCAGAGGCTATTCCGTTCTTCTCTGAGCTACTCGCTATCTGTGGTTGTCTCCTTGTTTCTGGATTCTCATTTTATGTTCCCCCAGTCATGTGGTTCTTTCTTCTGAAGGAGGGAAGCTGGCACGAGAAGCACAACATCCGCCATGCAATTCTGAACCTAACCGTGTTCCTTGTTGGTATTTGTATTCTTGGATGCGGCCTTTATGCAAGCGTTGTCGCAGTTGTGAGTTCTCCCTTCCTGATGGAAAAGATTGTGCCCGTACTGATTAACAGATGACTGCATTCCAAACCGGTTCTATAAGTAGACCGTTTTCCTGTAGCGCTGGGCAGTAATTGCGTCGCCAGTATATGAATTTCAACGATACAGTAGCAACAGTTTGCCAGGCTTTATCATATTACCACTGTCAGATTCTGACTGGCAAATTCTGTCCAGCAAATTATGAATCATCAACCTATTCGACATGTCAATACCAATACTATCAATAATATAAACGGAGGACCTATGAATTCCTTTTTCGGGCGCTTTACCTGTCTACAATAGTGTTCAGACTGAACACTACTTTATACACTATGAAGAATTTGGATGCACAAAAATGGGGGCAAAATGTCATGATCAGCAAGATTTACATCCCCTAATCCCCTGGGTATTAGCGTTGTGTTCTACCTTGAGGCTATTCCAAGATGAGATAGATAAGAATGGAGAGACCATATTATCACAATGCTGGAAATACGGGAACCAGAAAACCTATATCAGTATTGCACATATATTCATCTTCGCCATCGTGATTTTAACTAAACTTATTCTAGGTAGTATAACTTACCTTATATGGTATTTAGAGGTAGTAAGAAATAGTAGATAGTAAGTATAAATATAAATTTCGATAGAAATAGGAGACTTAGGATAGATTTAGAAAGGTAGGAGTAAGAGAGGAAGAAAGAAAGAAGAGAGTAAAAGGAGAAGGTTATATTTATACCTACTCTTTAATATATTTACCCTTTATTTAATAGGTTTACTCCTTTTACCTCCTAGGTAATAGGGATAAACGCCTAGCCTAACTGTCTAAGAAGAGGGAACTAGTACACCTACCTAGGGAGTTTTACTAATTACCTATTTTAGAAATTTTATAGCTTCTCGGGAGGCTTACTAGGGGCGGTAAGCTACGGTAAGTCGGGGGGATGTTCTCCCAAGCACTTTATAGGGTTTGTATCGTGCTAGTGCAGGCCTCTTATTATATAAGGCCGAGGTCGGGCTTAGTAACCGTATAAAGCAGGGGTTTCTACTAGGTAGGAAGCGAGTAGGATTATTATGTAATTAGGCTTGATTATACTAGGCAGCTAGTATCCTACTAATAGAAACCATGCGATCCTCGCGAAATCACATAGACCCTATATCTTTATCACGTGATATACCTGAGCAGCTCTGAGCCCAGACTGAAATGTACTCAGTGAGCCTGACTCTGAGCGCCCTCGTAAAAGCGGCGGCAGCTAAGATAGAAAAGCCCCACCCGGCAGAGGAAAAATGGTACGTATAGCTACTTAACTATGTACACAATATGATTTTTACCTACATGTAAATACCAGGTATTGCGGGGCTATATGGGAAAGATACAAAATAGGAGCGATGTACAACATCTTGTGAGCCACGGATCCTGATCAGAGCTCCATTGGGCACCGATGCATATGGTTATGATGGATGTGGAGGACATCAGAAAGATTCGGATGAGCTAAAGGAGATCAGCCTGGGTGTTGGTGATGCAAAACAATTATACACCATTCACCTCCTGCAAAAGACTTGAGGACTGATAATTTCCTACATAGAGGACTACGAACTCATTCGCCCCGGTAGTACTCGATGATTTCTCCATTTTTGGCACGATGAAGATGATAATAAAAGCAGAATTGAGTCGCCCGAGTTGGTACTAGATAGCTTATTGAGATTATTCCCACGATTATGGAGAATTCCTACGTTGGCGAATGAGTGTAAAGAAACTCAGAACTCATAGTGCACGTTTGTACTTCTTCGTTAATAGAAACACCAAGCTAATTATTGGCTATGGAGACCAGCCGCTTCACAATAGTAAGAGAGTATCATTAGTTACAACCTGTTTTTAGTCGATTTAACTCATATCAAAAGCAACTTCGTCATCATGAAATATAAAACATGAATGCATGCATTCAACATACACATTAAATTCCGAAGCAATAATATATATACATCAGTCATCAGAAAAGCTCCTAGGTCGATTGAAAGACTTTCTCCATTGTATATGATTCTCTGCCCTTACTGGCTGCTTTTCTACGACCATCATGAGGTAATTTTAGATATGGACTTTTCACCTTCCTATTGGTTTGGCTTCCACTACCAGTATGAACTCCACTTTCCGGATGTGGGCTTTGAACGATCCCCCTCTACATGACTGGCTCTAAGAGACGTTCCAGCTAAGCATTGGGAAAGAGCTGAGAAAACCTCAAGAAATATACTAATCAGGGCTGACTTAGGAGCCTTGGGTATAAGATTAACATTGTCATAAAATTGACAAGAATTTATTCCAAAGTGTGAACTAAGTGGTCTCAGCAAAGTCCAAGCGAAGATATACTTTATATATAGCTGTTGAGTATATGCCAGCAGGCTTCTACGGTCTACAGATAAATATCAAATATTTCCCTCGTACAACGTACCACACGATGCTACGACGCTTGGAGTCACAAAAATGGAAAGGAACTAGGAAAAACAAATGAGAAAAAAAAACAAATGTCCCGTGTTCTTCGCGCATAATTGTACAGGTCATCAATGGCCAACATGGCTAGGTTATATCGTATCAGGGTATTTTTCTCCCGAGGGATAGACCAGTATCCTCGACTCGGATGTTGGTTCATCACATGAGATCAAAAAGCAAAAGGGAAGAAACGCTCAATCGCTCGCTGAGAAATGGTACAAATACAGAAGTTGTACAGGCCGATGTTCCTTCGCAGAAAGAACATCAAGCAAAAGGGGTGAGCTGATATCACACCAGGATCCCGAGAAAGTGGACAGTGTTCGGAAAATGTTCGAGAAGTGAATGAAATATCGTTTGTAGACTGCTGTCAATTCCAATGGCAAAGCCAAAACAGCCACAAATGTTGAGGGTCAAATGAATGACAAGAAGGAAAAAGTGTGGGCAGGGAGTCAAGGCATCAAGCTGTCTTGCTCTATTTGGGCAATTTTTTGAAATGTGAAAAGTGAGGGGCGGAAGCGATGATTCACGACCAAGGTCCTGAGACGGCGTAATACACGCAGTGAAACCATGCGCGATCCGGCTCCGAAGTCCAAGGGTAAAGTTGGACGACAGAGAAAGGACGCTGAGGATCAATCGATATCCTTGAAAATGCTATGCAAAAAATGTGGGGGGAAAAGGAAGGACCATTTCGCAACGACTTCGACGAGTCGAGGCCATTGTGAAATCGCCCAGAAAGAGATCAAACAAACTCAAGAATTCGCTATCGCTTGAAAGCAAGCACGCTCTCCCGCGCGAATCTCATAAAACTCCGCAGAAGATTTCTGCATTTGGGTAGGCATTGGCAGTAACAAAACCGGTTGTTGATGGGCCTGGTAGAACCATCTTGCCAATGCGGCATCATAAAACATCCATGGGGTATCATCATGATGCTAGGTCCTGGTCTTCGGGAAGTAGGACCACTGTGATGTTTTTCGTCAGATTCCGGTAACATCAAAGTGAACCAGCTGGTAATAGATGCATACCTTGAGACATGACACGGCCCTAGTATCCAGCAGACTTGGCTTCGGCCATGTCGCAACCACTGACGTTGTTGTCGGAAAGGCGGGCAGCATTGGTCTGGTGGGACATATTGCTGCCGCTACCGCTGCTAGTGCCAGAGCTATAACCACTCTGGCCGCTGCTCTGGCTGCTGCGACTACTGGAGCCACTGCCCCGGTGAGAGTCATCCGCGTCAACAAAGGAAGACATTTGGCGCTGAGTATATTGCAGCATAGAGCGGTTATAGTCCTCTAGCGAAGCACGAGCGGGATCAAGCGATCGGTAAGAGTCAATATGAGTCTCACTCGCCATGTTTTCCATGCCTTCAGACTGCGCTGGGAACATGGATCCTATGTTTTCAGAAGGCTGTTGCATTTGAGCGGCGTGAGTCATGGTGGAAAATGTCTAGTGGGGGTTAAGTTAGCTTAAATTGCAAGCCTGTATAATGATCGGCGCCAGTAGTGCCAAGCACTGAGTTGCTGATGTAGTCCGTGATATAAGACGACAGAGAGTTGAGGTTGATATAATGAACGACCGCCGAGGGTGGGGTGGTGCCGAGCGTGGTATAAAGTGGATAATTCGGACGGTTCTGGAGTTTCAGGTTCTTCAAGTTCGCTTACCTTTGATGTCGAAAAGATTCAATACTCAACCAGGTTGGCTGATTGTGTTGGAGAATATTGATACTGGCGGTTGGAGCGAAGTGAGATAATGTGTCGTTTGTACTAAGCTGTAGAATATCAATGGTAAGGGCCAAGGATACAAAAAAGGTTGGTAAAGTATTATGGGGTAAATCCAAAGAACTTAGGGCATGTACGAAGAATATTTGGATCTATTTTGCGCGAAAGGAGATATATAAGACACACATGGCTCCACAACCGAGTATGAAATCACATCGGTGGTTGATCAAAAGCGACAAACGCTCCCGACTTCCCAGTCTCTGATAGGCCGACACGAAGTCTACTTTCTCCTGAGAGTGCGCATGGTCGACACACGAGACACTCCACCGATTACAACAAGCGGAGTACGGTGACATCATTTGGCGAAGGGGGAAATGAATTGTCGTATTTTATCCCCAGGCGGTATCATAAGAATCAGCATCATACCCCCGGCCATCAGTATCTGTGAGTGACCGACGGGGTACTTTGAGCATAGGGTGGAGTAAAATCATCATCAGAGAACGTTATGAGATAACTAATCTCCACATGCTCCTGGAGACTGGTTGACTGGTAGAGATATTATCAGTTGGTACATCCACAGATGGGTCAGAGTACTCCGATGAGGTCACTGGGGAATGCGGACGGACCACTGAGAGCAGAAGGCGTTTTGAGATCGGCATAACCACAGTCCGGTCCCCTGCAGATCTTGGCCTGACGTCTTTAGAACGAATCATAATTGGGATTATCATGGGCTTTTGAAAGGCGAGGCCCCGTCACGCATTCTGCATCGCTACAGGATAGGGTGTTTTTGAAGCAGACGGAAAGGAATGTGGACATCCCGAGTGGAGTCGCTGCACCAGAAGAGTGGTAGACACGCTGTTCCTCCGATAGGGGCAAAGTAAGAAGCCTGGATCCATCGATTGACTGAAACCGAACCGATAATCCGTTCGACATGCATATCAGATCGATGTAATTCGTGAATTTCAACCGCAAAGCGTCTGCGGCGCAGTTGTAAAATAAAATAAAATGTATTGTGCCGTAACTGAGCCTCAGGTCCACCGATGGAGCCATGTCGTCATACTCCGAGGCACCGGAGCGATCCGAGCAATTGATTTGGTTTGTGCTTCATACATCGGCTGTACCCATTTCCTGCAGGAACCTTACAGAGCATCGTCGTGGAAACCGAGAAACGGAATATTGGATCCCTAGGGCTGATTTGTTGGTTCTCATAAGTGGGCCGTTCTTCTTGCGGAGAGTGACCCTGAGCCCGAAACGGATCTACGATGCATTGGAGCCATGGGGTTGCAGCCACAGTGAAAGCACGGCAGACACACATGTTGTAGTGTTGTGGTTGTGCCGGTTGGAGTTTATTTGGTGGCTAGACCACTCTCACTCGGTGCGAAACTATAGGACACGAACAATAAGACCCATGGACAAATTGTGTGAAAATGAAATTAATAAAGTGGGCTTGTCTCAATTCGCCGCTCTGATTGATGCCTGAGGCAGGATAGCACCTGACGTCAGGGAGCCCTCATCTGCAAAACAAATAGTGACTATGGATTTTGTCCATTTGTCGCTGACTCTAGTTTAGATGCTTGCAACTGCGTCTACAGATATATAATTGGCCCATACAGGTACATACTAGTTTCAGGCAACATAGTCCATACAACAATAGGCTGATGCTAGCTAATGCTCTCAACAATATTGAACTACCACGCAGACTACATTCCAACGTGGGTGTTGAAGTAGTCCCACTAAACATCTTTGTACTGCTAATTGTCTCATAAGGTCAAGAGATTTGTAATTGATTGGTAGGATGCATAGTATCCAGTGACAGGGTTGTTCCATAGAACTTGAGAACTGGGTAGATCGATTGTTTGCCATCGAAGAAACCCTGGATGGAAATCATTGTAAGCGGGGGAGGCAAACTAATGGTTGAACGGCATGATGCCAAAGATATTAGAACTACAAAATATCCAGTATTCCTCCACAGCAGGCAAGTTTTCCCAAATTGAAGATGCTGTACCATGAGTACGCAAAGCCGGAGTTAACATCCAGCATCTAACGTACAACGTATACGACACTGACTTGTTTTTTGCCACCGTCAACAATTCAACCTTGAAGCAGCATAGCAACGTCAGACGAGCTTTCATCGTATATTGTACAACGAACCTGTACAAATTACCTATATTCCTGATCGACCATCTGATTTTTTTTCTGACCACTATCATACTTTAGGGGAGGTTTCGGGGAAGAACGGTCTCGACCCATGTCAAGGATCTACAATACCTACATTATGTACAACATACAAAATAGGGAGGTGTCATATCGCAAAGTATGTCTCCTCACAGGGGCTGAGGAAGAAAGGAAGATGATGATGCTGGTGTGATATCAGAGTGGACGCTAAAACAGTACAATTTGTCGTAAATAGGATACAACATAGAAACATGTGGAGCAACCCCTTACTATATTGTATATATAGTCCTATGGGGCTTGAACCACGGTCGGCTTTATCTTAAGGGTCCGAGTTCATTGACATGACAGCACACTGCATTGTATCAATTTGCCGAGCATGACAAAGGTTCCACAGGCACTTGGGATAGACATACACCATACAATCCACGTCGACGTGGTATATCATGCATCTTACATAGACATATTCCGTACCGTAACGTGTACTTGCAGATCTTCAGGATCGTCGGCGTATGATCAAAGAACACATTCATGGTCTGTTTTTCCTTATCCCATCAGATCTACAATACAATATATGCTGTAGTGCCTCCACCAGCAAGTGTGGATTCATGAGGTTATGACAAGCCCCAGCCTATCCCGAAGTCAATATAACGTTCTGTACTCCGTATACATAGATGTATCAATTGAGACAAATATCCGAGATTGACACCCATCTCAAATGATATCACAGCCCGGCCTTCGATGGCGATCCACAGGCCGGGGGGGGAAATCTAAAGTATACGCTGTCGCAAACATATGAGGTCACTGGGGGCACCTTTATTGCTGATAGCCGGCCGAATGGAGTAAAATCAAATCGTACAGCGCTGCCTCACGTCATAGGACTCGAATTCCTTTGACAGCACCAAGGGCCCATAGCATGATTCACCTTGACAAAATATTCAGTCGTTCGGAGTTCGGGCGCCCGTCGTAAATGTTGGTATTGTGGGCACATTACCTTTACAGTATCCATGAAGCCATAATCAAAATCTTGAACAAAAACTTGTTTTGGATAGAAGTTGACCTAGATAGATACAACACACATAGATTATTCTGCCCGTGGATAACCATCAACGCACTAGCATTTATCGATGCTTCTGGACTTATCCTTGCTATCGTTATCATCATATTTCGAGAGAACAACGTCGGATTGACGTTTGGGACCGTTCAACACTCAATCGATATGTGGATATTCGCCTCTGCTCCGCTCTCTGTTGTTAGAGATACACAATCTCTCTTCCTAAACAGGAGGTTCCTTCAATTAGAAACTTGATTTGCCCTCGAGAGCACGCCCGAGTACATACGGAGTACAACCTGGTAAACCGTATCCGTTTCCCCGACTGCGCCGTCATCTGGCATGAGAGATATTGTTAGAGGACAACGTCAACTGGGTCCTTCATCAGTCTCGACTCCGCAACAGACCATGGAGGCTCTCTGATTGAGACATTCGTTCAAACAGAAACCGGTTAGATTCCTTCGGACGTGCAGCAACAAGCAATATCGACTCCCCCGACTGCACCTGTGCTCAATACCCTTCGATCTTCTCGTCAGAGGATTCGTCATGACAGAAACCGGTTCTGCACCTGCGGACGTGCAGCGATAAGCAACATCGCCTCCCTTGGCTGCGCTGGGATTCGATGTCCCTCGATCACATCACACAACTTGCTTTGACAGAAACCGGTTATATCTCTGTCTGCATCAAGCATTGAGCGACGAACATCAGGCATTGCGGTATTTTTGTCCAGCTGCGTTAGCCACGTCGGTCGTCGTACATGGGGAAGCAAAGGTCGAGATCGGTCTCGACTCAACAGCAGACTGTCCAAGGTGCTGGATCAAGTGTCTTTGATGGCGCAAAACCTGTTTCATACCTGCGAGCAGGGATATTGGAGCATGGAACGTGCATGCGAGTGTGCAACGTATACCATGGAGCATGTCGAACAGCTCCGGTTCTCCGGCTACGCATTGGCAGTATCTCTTGAACTAACCCAGGAGTCAATCCATGTGAGTCTTCCTACATTGTAAACCTTCAGCCCCCGCCCATGGTGCTTGTAAACAAAAATATTCACTGTGGAATGCTCGTTTTTTTGCTTGCCTTACAAGGAACGGACCGCCATGGCTCGATGCCAACTACCATACAGAGGTATCTCCTCATTTTGGTCAAAACCAGACAAACATCATAGATTTTGCAGCGGAAATAACTAGGCCAACACGCCAGATATAGAATGTAGTAAAATGCATCATATTTCTCATGCTCATGCTCACATCAGACGTAACCTGTTTCAAAATAACGTTATTACGAATCGCTCGAAAGCCATTGATTAGGGGTTACCAATTGAACATACCTTTCCGAGCGCCCTGGAAGAAAAAGCGCACAACAAAGACCTGCAACGCGGCCATAGAAACCATCATCAAGGACTCAACAACACTGAAATTGAAGATCCGGCGCTCGGTACTGCGCACAGTACTGAAGTTTCGGTTCTCACGGGTGCGGAAGTACTTCTGGTTGCGGGAGACGGTTGAGAGCTGGGCGGACAGCTTGTAAATGGACTCCTCTAGACTGCTCGTTTGTTCGGGACTAGCACCCTGGCGGGAGGGCAATTGGGCGCGCTGTTCGTTCTCGACCTGCCGTTAAATTGTTCGATTAGTACTCCCTTATCGTTTGTGTTCGTCGATGGATTTGGAACATACCGCAATCTCGAAGTCGACCATCTTCTCGGCGAAGGTGGACATCTCATTATTGAAGCAGAAAGTGTACTCGCCGATGCTCTGTGCAGTAAAGACAAAGTCGCCCTGTCGCTCCTTTGTGCCGTCTAGAACGATCTTGCCGCCCGGTGCGGTAACGGAGTAGTCGACATCGAAGGAACCGCCGGATTGGACCTACATCGCAATGTCAGCATTCAGTGTCACCATATACATTCAAAGCCTCCGCGTTAAGAGATCATTCCCTTGCGAATTTTTCATAGCCGAATAGACAATTGAACTGACCGCGAAGTAGAAGGCTACTTTGGCGTTGCTTTGGTCAACGTTTGTGTAGAAGCATGCTTTCTCGTTCGCCTCGAGCCTGTAGGTGAGGGCGGTGGCGGTGACGGATGTGACCAGGGAAGCCAGGCCGGCGACAAGAGCGAACCGCATCGTGCAGATATACCGAGAGGGAGACCGTTGGACTGGGGGATGATATTCGCGTCAGGAGGTGGTGTTCTGGCCAGCTTTCCAGGTTGAGTTCCGCTGTTTGACTTGTTTGCATCCAAACAAACTACCCCATACATCGACCTTGCTACCTACATAAGGTACTTACTTCTTTACAATTAGATGAAACGCACGTCACACAGAGAAATGAACAAGCTGCACTCATAATATAGACGAGAAGGTCTTCTACTTGGGCTGGCTACAGAAAACAATAGGAAAAGAAAAAAGACGAGAAATAAAAGGCATGATCATCGCATCAGGCCGTCGCTGCTCATGTACCAGATCGCAACATACAGCCCTTACTCAACTCGTAACCCCCCAGCGCCATGACTATAACACTTGTTTAACGAATGGAGAATCCATCACTCTTGCCCCAGAAGCTCCGGCTCTTGTTGGGATGGTCAAGACCCAAGAAATCATCGGCGCCAGCTGCTACGTCTGACAAAATATCACCTGAGAGGGATCGGTAAGTACAAGAGATGGAATCGAAAGAAGATTGCAGAGGTACTCACCATCTTCGAGATACTTAGCATTTGAGAATGATGTCCGAGGAACCACGGCGAACTTGATCTTCTCGAAGTTCTTGCCCTTGATCTGCGTGCGTGCAGAAAGACGCTTTTTGGTCTCGGCGAAAAGCTCTCCAGGCTTGACAACAAATTTGAATGGAATTCCATGCGTGCGATTGGGCTCGCGATCAAAGCTAAACACGCCAATGACGCGGTCCTCGGCGCCCAAATTCAATTCTTCTGCTGGGATCTTTTCGGCGTAGAGCGTGGCGTAGTCATTGATGGAAGCCACGGTTTGCTCTTCCCGAAGTTCCTTGTAGACCTTACCACTATGGGTCTCAGCCACCCGGATAGGCTCATCACCTAGTTCTAACTTCTGCTGCAACGCCAACAAAAGGTCGGCCACAGTGCCGCTGCGAGGAACCAAAACCTCAACATTTTCCTAATTGAATGTTAGTAAGAACTCAGCGTCTTGAACTGGGATGGATGCATGGAACGAACCTCTTTAGAAATACCATCAGGGAGCCATGTCACCTTGAAGCACTTCTTGCTCTCGTAGTCACTCAAGCTCATGTCCAGGACCTCGTAGTACAAAGCATCTGCCCGGTGCATAGTGTACCCATAGGCACCATATTGACCATTAAGGATTTGGGAAAGGTTCTGATTGGTGTTTCGCTTTAGGAAAGGCTTGGCCTTGCCGGTGCTGGCCACCACGGGTGCGAATCGAAGATGAGTCTCATTCACCCCGAGATGCTCACCAACCTTCTTGGCAAACTGGTCATAGGTCATCTTCCGGCTGAGGGCCAAAGAGAAAGTGTCCCCTTCATCGGCCTTAATCGGAGCGAATTGGACTTCCATGCGGTTCAGAAGGTAATCATAAAATTGCCGAGCGTCTGTGTAGAGTGCTGAGGGTGGTAGTTCGGATTCCTTGACTGTGCGCTGGAAAGTGATGATGTCGCCGTCCTGAATTTCAGATTGCTGGAAAGTCTGTTTAGGCTTCATAACGTCGATCATGTTGTGCTTGATCTCTTCAAATAGCATGAACTCTGTCCCAGCAGGCCAATCCATCTTGGAAAGAATAATGGGGGCCAGCTCGCTCACTTTTTGGCCCTTGTTAACATAGACAGAGCCAACGCCAGATAAAGTCTGGGTCATGATATCGAAGTTTTTCAAGAAAATGAGAATCGAATCACTTTCGGGCCACGGAGTAAGCTGTCCATCTGCACCAGTCGATGCCACCTCCACCCACAAGCGGAAGAGCTGGCCTTTGGTGCCGAATTTATTGTACGCCTCTTCCATAGTCAATTCCTGATCACGGATCACCTGGTCCGGCCGAGTTGTCTTATTCTGGCGATTGACCATGACCCAGAATCGAAGAGACTCCGCCTTGAGACCTCGCTCTTCGGCCATTTCCTGTGCAAATTCGCGCACTTTCTTGGCTCGGAGAATCTTGTATTGCTTGGCAAGCGCAGGATCGTCCGCGGGTAGGTCATTGCTAGTCAAATCAAAGCCATGGTGGTTTTTGAACGCATTTTCATCAAGGACGCCAACATTCATGTAAAGGTGGGCTTCTTCTCTCTCCTTCTTTCGACGCAACATCTCCACCCGATCTTCAGACAGACGCTTCTCTATATTGTAAGTTAGCTAATTGTCCGATCCTTTAGATGACAAAAACTTCGAGACATACCAATGTGAGAGGGAACGTCGTCCTTTGTGACCGGGAAGAATACATCGTCCTGTTTCGTCTTTCTGACATAAACCAACATGTAGGCGTTGTTTGTGCGGATAGCAGATCGGCCCCCGGTGGCTCCGTTTGTGCGCTGCTGGGAGTCTCCGTAGTTCTCGTCCAGGACTTCTTTGTCGGTAGCACGGTTGACTCGGTCATCATCGAAGCGGAACCAGTCTCCATCTTTGGTGGGCTTTAGGAAGGCATAGTAATGTCCGGCATCAAGGTTACCGCTGTGGACGAGAACGCCGTGCAATTGGTAAACCCAGGACTCCGACTTATCGGCGCTCTCCGAAAGATAAGGGGCGGCATCGAACTCCATGGGGAATGTGTGATAATCATTGACCTTAGCCATCATGTCGAGGTTGAGATCGTATTCGAAACGCTTGAGGTGAAGGTGCAAGACAGGAGGGAAACTCTCGAAGATGACGCCCTTTTTGGCGTCTTGCAAACCATATGGTTGTCCAGCTTCATATTTGTTTTCTCCTTCTAGCGTCTCGACCTGGATGTAGTCTCTGAAACTGTCGTCCAAGGTCTTGTTGCCTCGAACATTCAGTTGAATATCCCAGAAGTCTTCGACACGTGAAGATTCGTAATCAACATTGATGCAAGAAATGTATGTTTTTGTTTTGCCGACGAAAAGATCTGGCAGTACCTTTTCAGCAACAGTGCCTTTCATCTTGTGTTCCAACCGTTCCATGAGTTTTCGTGAAAGTTCCTGTACATCTTGCTGTTCAAAAATCTGGCTGGATTGCCACCCAAAAGATGCGGTAAGCTCGGTTGTGGAAACAGCATTTTCACTTGTCTGCAAATTGTAAAATAGTCTCTGAAGAGCCCACGCGCTGTTCTCGCGCGAAGCTTCCTGATCAGTCGGTATTTGGTACACGGCCTGGGATTGACATTAGTCTCAATAATTGGCCCGTGGAACCTGCAAAGTATCTTTCGTACCTTGCGGAAAGCGTTTGTGAAGTAAAGTGACTGCAAAAGGGAATTCAAGTAGCATGTAGCACCCTGGTTCCTCAATCCCACCATTCCAGTTTCCTTCTTCGAGTCATAACTAAAAAGAGCAAGTTAGTCCTGCTCGGTCAAATATTCCGAAGAAAACATACTTTTGGAAGCTGTGCCACAAGACACCTGTGGGATCTTTCACCACACGAACATAGGCTGTGACAATAGCCTCGTCGTCCTGAACCAACGGAACTGTTTTACCCTCCCAGGCATGGCTGAACAGGCTCTTCAGGTCAGCGAATCGGGTGAAGCCCCAATCGCCTTCCTCGGCGGTGAAACGATGGGTTGCAACTAATTCCAACTTAGCGAACTTATCGCGCAATCCTTCAGAACTCGAGTCTCTTACCGTGGTGGGTGTAGATGGTCGGATCGTTCACATTTGACAACACTAGCGCGAACTGCACACAGGCGTACCAGTTCTCCGGGGGTTCGCCATCCCACGCATGTTCGAGGTATAACGAAGCATATTCGGTCTGATTGCCGTAGGGGAAGAACAGGATGCGCCTATTTTCGAGTCAGATCCAATACCCGCACAGAGCCATCGAGGCTAAGAGATTTCATGCACTCACCACGGGGAGCCACCACATTGGAAGATGGGTCCGTGTGACTTGCGATCCATTTTCCGCCAGTCCGACAAGCGCCATGAGTTGTAAGTCTCGTCTAGGGTTTCGAGGTCCGGGTTGGGAGGGAGCACCTTGGCCATCATAGCCGCGTCTATATCCATCGGCGCTCTTGATTAGCTACCACACTCCAGACAAACAAACATGTAGTGTGTATTTGGAGGGCGATCCTGTCCGACAACTCAATAGGTCCAGCTAACATATCAAGTCGCCCTCTCGGTTATGGTTATGAGTTGGGGAAGGGGAAGCAACAAAGAACGTACGGTCATCTGCGGTCGGTGCAGACTCGGGCTCGTCGGACCCCGACCGAGAGACGACGACGACATCGGTCCTTTCGGCAGGGTACTGTTCATAATCGTCGACAAGCATGTCGTTCTCCGCGAGCTGGTAGAACAGGGTTAGTCCAATGACGACACACTAGCGAGGGGCACGGTCGGGGGAATTCTCACGTTTTCCATCGCGGAAAGCGCCTTCCCGTCCCGGAAGGCGACAGATGTTTGGTTTTTGGAAGTTATGTGAATAAAAAGGAAGAATGCAGGGAACAAATACACTGTAGAGCTGGTGGTGGAGGAAATTCTTCTGAACCCGCAGAATAATCAGGGCCGGAGCTAGCGGTGGCGGAGCCTCGAGGGCTCGGCAGCGATTGTTGGTTGGACCTGAGGACTGACAATATATCTATGAGAGCTGGCTTTTGATGAAATGCTTGTTTACTCATGTTAAAACGCTCTCATTCAACTCGGACTGTTCCGTCAAATTCTTTTGATTTTTAGGGAAATTAGTCTACCCAAATGTTCGGTGTGCATTAATACATATAAGGGTATGGGCGTGGACAGTGAAAGCCCTACAACATATGGTAGTTAATTCTAACCGTTTATATAAGTTATAGCTAAGCCATGAATATTAGAAGACTTTATATTGTGCTCATTTTCTACACAGCCCTAAATGTTCCCTCAATCCCCGTCATATACACCCCCCAGCGTACCTCTTCAAACACGAGCTGATCCACCTGGGCACTAGTCCCCTAAGTCCGTGCGAATGAAGACCTCAGATCCGAGGCAACTTCGGGCAAAACCGATAATGTAAATCGTATGACACCACCACCCTTGTGTACTTCAAGGGAGAGTATATATATATATAGAGAGATAGATAGATAGATAGATAGACACAGTGTAAATACGAACATCAAACTCCAGAACCAACGTTGCAACTAAATCCATAAACCCATTGTGTGTTGACCGGTGTCACATGCTTGACTCACCGCCCGCGACCCCAAACTCTCAAGGTTCCAATTACGCGCTGCACAATATAGCGAGACTGTTATATGTTTTATGTTGTATGTACCTATTGAGGGTGTGCATGGAGCACAATGAAGTTGCATTATCCAGCTAGGAGCTGGCAGCGACTCCAATTTCCGCTAAACCGTTACTATTCTGGAGCTCACAGCCCGCCGCCATGGCGTCCAGTTTCTGCAGTAGATGAGTATGCATGACTCACACCTCTGAAGCTTGCAATGGTGATACTGACATGGATATCTTGGCAGATGGGTAGAGCGACCTATTCGACCTATTAGTCTTCGCCAGTTGACCTTCTTTGGTCGGACCTTGACTGAACCACGACTCATTAGCTCCGCAAACTACGTGCGGACTGAGCTACCTACTCGGTATGTAGGAAGATGCCCGGCAGGAATTGAAAAGACGCTGATTTTTGAACAGCCTTGCACATCGTCTGCGAGATATCCAGCAGCTGCCCTATGTGGTGGTTGCCAATCCCCATCTCACTCTGGTATATGAACTCTACTACAAAGCGTTCGAGAGGGTCCGAGTGATTCCAGAGATACGAAGTCTCGATGATAATGATCGTTTCTGTGATGTCTTGAAAGAAATGCTGAAAGAGCATCTCATTGCAATTCCCAACTTGGCAATGGGAGTGCTGGAGTGTCGCAATCTCGCGCCAGCGGACGAGATGGACCGGCTGATGAACACGCTTCTGCGAGCGGTATGTTAAGGCGAACCCTTGTTCTACCACCTAGCTGACATATTTCCATTTTGGCAGAGAATCTCTCGCCGAGTCATCGCAGAACAACATCTAGCTCTGACCGAGACCTTCAACTCACCGTGGCATTTCCCTGATTCACACGACCGGACTGATATGAATGCAGACTTTGTAGGAGAAGTATTCCTCAAATGCAAGGCGAAGGAGGTGGTTGAGCGATGTGGGAAGGTTGCACAAGATCTCATGCGGAACATCTCGGGGTCGACTCAGATTCCCGCTATCACCGTCCAGGGCCATGTCGATGCAACCTTCCCATATATCCTGAGCCACCTGGAATATATTATCGGAGAGCTTCTCCGCAACTCGGTGCAGGCAGTCATGGAAAAATATCACAATTCGACCGAACCTCCACCACCCATCGAAGTGCTCGTGTGCGAGACCCCGCAGCATGTGATAATGCGCATCTCGGACCAAGGAGGAGGAATTCCTCGAGAGATCCTCCCATATCTATGGTCCTTCAGCAAGGGACCGCGCACACAGTCCCGGCTGGAAAACCTCGGACAGGTTCCTGCAATGGCGGCGACAATGCAAGAGTTGCAAGTGTCGCACGGGCGCAAACATACCACCCGGGATTCATACCATGAGGGATCCCTAGACACATTGACGTCACGACCACCTAATCTCCGTTTGGGAATGGGACTCCCCATGAGCCGAGTTTATGCGGAATATTGGGCAGGTAGCTTAGAACTGCATAGCCTGGAAGGGTATGGAGTGGACGCATTTCTGCAGATCTCGAAGCTTGGCAACAAGAACGAGCAGGTCACGACTCGGGCAGCTATTGATGCGGTGTAGAGTTTGGGACTGGGGATATTACAGAAAATATATTCCCAGTACCTCTACATCTTCCACAAGTCCGTGCAACGTACTTGCCATCAAATGTACTTGCTGTCTACAACAAGAGAGATACAAACAAACACCGCCACATCTTGACTTGTGTGTGGCGGTGCCATCAAGCTGAAGATGACGTCATGGCATGTTCTCTCAGCAAATCAGCTTCGCACCTGCCTTCAGCCCTACAGGTTCTCAGTTCAAGTCGAGTCTCTGACGTCGTGGCCAGTGCAACATGAAGCGCATTAACTCTCCAGTGGATGACAGTGTTCCTATTTATATCTTCATCCTCCTCCTTGCCATCCTCTTCCTCAGCTTCCTAGCAACTACCGATTTCAAACCACCTTGTTCTGACAATCCTGATTCCCATTGACTTCAATTCAAACCCAACATCAATAATCAATAATCAGCAATCATGGCAGGCACTTGCTCGATGCTATGTTTGATCCTCATCACCATTTTCAGTAAGTTCTTTGATGCCCAAATGCATAGCCCAAGAACCCCACACAGACAATATCCACACTAGCTGTGACCCATCGGTCAATCCCCACCAAAACCATTCACATACTAACAAGTCGAACAGTTCCTCCTCTTGGTGTCTTCTTGGTCGCCGGCTGTGGGGTTGACTTTTGGATCAATGTCCTGCTCACAATTCTGGGGTGAGTATTCCATCTACTGTATCCAGCTCTGTCATGTTTGAGAGTTAACCAATGTCATCTTCTAGATACTTCCCAGGACACATCCATGCCTTTTATGTGGAATACGTCTACTATGATCGTCGCAATCGCGACCCACTGACCCGTGCCGCTCAACGGCCCGCACCCGGCATCTACTCCGACCGAGTCCAGAATGGTGGTCATTATCCCACAAAAGCAGATCGCAACTATGGTACTATGTGATTTTCCAGCGCAAATTCATTCTGTGTCTGAATTCATCTGATAACCCATCTGCCGTCAATCGGCATGTTCTCATTGAACACAAGCGACTCTTTACCTCTCCCGTATCAATATCGACAATACTCATTATTCATGGTGTGACTGTACCCGCCGCAGGCCGGGAAATGAAATAAATATAATAGTCTTTTCCCTTCTCCCACAGTCCGGGGATAAATATTCCCTGTATATCATTTTTGAATGCAACTATGCAATTGTATAGGCGGACATTGTAACAAAACGTCCAAAGAGTAAACAGAAAAAAAAAAAAGAGAATCCCAACTCCCCATCTCAATCCCAGCCTATGCACTCGCCTTCTGTGTCTCCTTAGCCCTCTCCTCAGCCGCAGCCTTCTTATTTCCCTTCAACTCGGGCAAATCAAAAGGCTCACTACTGACAACCGTCCCTCCTGTCCGAGGCACGGCACCAGTACCAGGCGCCCAGAACAGAGCGCCTACCCAAGGCTGAACATTCCACCCAATATGGAGGGTAACGTTCTGACGCTCGGCAAGACGGCCGGTAATATCACTGATCTGGTACTTACCCTTCTGGCCACGCAGCCTCAACACACCTGGAGCCTGAGCGTCCTTTTTATTCTTGGCCGACTTAAACAGCTTAGCGTGGCGCTTCGCATTGCGTTTCGCAGCCGAGACAGCCGATGACGAAATCGCCTCAGGGAGACGTGCGATAACCTGGTCTTTCAGGACTTCCCAGGAATACGGCGACGGGGTCGCGGAGATGATAGTGTCCCAGATGATGGCTTCGGAGTCGCGCACCTGCGAGCCGGGCTTATCGGAGGAGGAGTAAGTAGCGTAGACATAGACGAACAGCTGCTTTGTGTTCCAGTTGAAGAGCGGGCTCAGATCGGCATCGAGGTCGAAGCGGAACTGGGCGTATTCTTCGCGTTTGGTCGAGTGATAGTGAGGACGGCCTTTGACGCTGTTACACAGAGCAATCAGTCTCTGTCATTAAATGTGTTTCTTTTTTTTTGCTTCGTAAGGGACGAAGGTTTGAGGACATTGAAATCGCGATTCACTTACACCTGCACGTTCTTCAGCTGCACGGAGGCATTGGTCTCGTCTGCTGGGAAGAAGAGTACCGAGACGGCTGCCAGGGCGCTGACAACCAGCGCGACTGTAGTAAAGAAGCCGAATACGGACTGGATGCGGTTCAAGGAGGAATGCATGGTTTGTTGGGGGACGAAGAGCAGATGAAGCCAGCTGGGCCTGTTTGGATGTTTGGGTCTTATCGATAAGCGGCATCTATACATCGTCACCTCCGGCATCTCCAGTTTTTGTCAAGTTTCATAGTGTTTTGGTTTCGCTCTTCCTGGTATTTGATTCAGCTTACAGTACATGCCAGTATTATACAGTGCTATAAAGCTTCTTTCTTTGTTTGGTGATTTCTCAAAGTACCTTTCTGGGCCCTTACTCAACAACCAACCCACCCTCATCCCAACCCCACACCAGATATCATGGGCGAGCATGTCCTCTTCTTCTATGGTAATTCGCTCATCCAAACACAGTGATACAAAAAAACAAAGCTAAAAAAAAATTCCAAGGAACCCTCATGGCGCCCCAAATCCTGCATCGTGTAATACACGGCAGCGCGCACCCAGAACCCTGGCAAAAAGCCATGCTCCGTTTCCAACCCGCCATTCTACATGGATACCGGCGACATCGCGTAAAGAATGCTGATTATCCAGGCATTGTGCCGGTAACAGAGAATACAATCACGACGGGAGAGTCATCTGCGCCCAAATCCAACATAACAACATCAGTCATAGGAACTCTCGTCTCGGGGCTAACAGACGGCGACATCCATCGACTTGACAAATTCGAGGGCTCCGAGTATGAGAAGAACCCAGTGACTGTGCGTTCGCTGCGAGAGCCTTCCGAGAATGGTCATATTTATGGAGAGGCTACTGATTCTGAGAGCCGGTTGCGAGATGTACTTGATTCTGTGGATGCCGAGGTTGTAGATGAAGGGGAAGAAATTGCGGCTGTCACATATGTGTACACTGCTGGGAAAGATATGCTTGAAGATGCAGAGTGGGACTTTGAGTCCTTCAAAAAGGACAAGATGGCATGGTGGGTTGGCGCGGATGAGAGTCAGTGGTAGTTTTGTCTATGCTTCTGGCGATTGATGTACTTCAGGTTGATGATGGCCTGGCGTTAAAGAATATAGATATAAATGCAGTTGCTTTACGGATTGACTCGAGATAATCATTTGCTTGAGATAATTAAAATTCCATTACGATGCAGACGGTGGTATCTTATGGTATGTTATGCCTGTAATAACATTCAAAGAAGGAAAACACCTGTCCTCTCGTACCGAGCGCCGACGCCTATGCTCATGCTGGGCATGCCATGATGCACACAGAGTAAAACGCTCACAAAAAAGAGGACACGTTCAATTTCATGAGCCATGGTTACAGTCCCGGTCCAGCCGGAACTGTATTCAGAGATCAAGATCAAATTCTATTGAACAATAGATGTGTATCACTTGGATGAACAGACCTAGCCCTTTCGTAAAGGGCGTCGGGAAATTTGCCGTTTTCAACTTTGGAAATTTGGGGAGATATATGCGAGGTATTTGTGGCCTTTCCTGGCCCCTGGGCATTTGAATCCATGGCCCCATCATCGGGAACAAGCAGGGCTGTGTCGCTTGTAGAGTTATATTAACTCTTTTTGAGAAAAGTCTCGCTTGCTTTGTCGCTTGCGTTCTTTTTTCGTCGGGGATGGAGTACCGGGAACTTTTGGCTCTTCCTGGCTAGCCGGCACCTGAATGACAGGCTCCTCTTTTGATGAGGGAACAAGGTAATTCTGCGATGTCGTATCCGGAGAGGCTTTCGAGGAGTGTTCGATTGGATTTTGAGATTTTTCAGTAGGGACCAGCTGCACCTGATCCACGGTTGGGGCTGTTTGTTCCGTGTGGTGCTCTATCTTTGACTTGACGGTTGTTGCAGGGTCTGAGTTGGAAGAATCTGTTTCGGGCTGGGACTCAGGTACCACATCAACACCCGCAATATCCTCCTGGCTAGGAAGGGGCGGACCAAGCAAGAAAGAGACAGGACGTTTGTCTGCCATGATTGGTCCCTCAGATTTGTTCTGCTCCATATATAGCTCGTCCAGGAACTTGCCAAACCGATCCCGGAGAAGACCAGAGCCTAGTGGAGGCCAATCATCGCGAGAGTCCATGTTACGCTGTAGCACTTTCGCGATGAAGTAATCGGGGCTTTGAACAAACTTTTCCAAATACGTGAGCAGATAAAGGCCGCAGTCCCAGAAGTTTGGCTGAAGAGGGATGTCACGAGCCCGCATGCCCTTGATCTCGCTTGGGTCGAGTTTTACGCCTCGCTTAGATGCTGCCTCACGGCAGGTGTACTCGCGGAGCAATTTGATAGTGGGAGAACGGGGCGCGTCAAGGGAGTCGAATGTGACAATTGTTGTTTGATTGGGATCCAGCTTTAGACCTGTCCGTTTCTTCTTCGTACATTTGCTTGTCGACTGTGATGCAGCAGCAGCAGCATGTTGTTGAGCGAGCTTTTGAGCTGTGGATTTGGAGAGATTGGCCGGCGGAGGGGAGTTCCCATTGTTCTCCGGTGATCCATCAGGCGCATGCTGCTCATTTGTGTTCTTTGTTGTTTGAGCCGCATCTTCGCCTGTTTCGATCGAGATTGAGGTAAGGTCATTTTTAGCCTGAGATACCTTGAGCTGGTCGGCGTTCTTTTCTGAGATTCCGGCAAGATTGTTACCTAAGTCTGGCTTCACCTCGGGCTCAGGGGTCTCTTGGATTTGATGAATTTCAGTTTCAGACACATTTGAGGTTCCTTTCTCAAGTGTCGATGTCTCAACCGGCTTTGCACGGTCGGCAGACACGAGAGACAAACTTGGCAGGTTGCAGATGATGGCAACGTACCAATGAGCATTCTCATTGATAGGAACGACAACGTAGTCGTAACTGAAGAGATCAACGTTGCGTGTCCATTTCTCTACACCAGCGTAATTAATCCCACGGTCACCACGAGGGGTGTTCGTGAGTGTTGCGAAGAAGTAAGAGTTGAAAAAATAGATCCGCTTCGCAGCCTCTGGGTTGGTACGTTCGAGATGATCCTGCAGGAATCGCATGTAGAAAGCTATGAGGTTATCATTCAGGAAATCATCTGTGCGTAGCCGATCACGATCCTCAAGATTGACCTCGGCTTTCTTCTTGCCATTTCGCGGATATACCAACGGCTTCTTCCAGTTCTTTCTGAATGAATCATCCTTGAAAAGTAGCTTTGCATTTCCATTTAGTGTTGTATTTCCAATCGACAGGTCCGATTTTCGATCGGTAAGACGGGCAGAAGATCGGGTCTCGCGTTCCGGTGGGTTTGCGGTAGCTCCCAAGGGCTTCACATTTATATCAACTTCAACATCTGCGTCGCTATAGGTTGAGGGTTCCTTTCGATTCTTGGGAAGCTTTCCAGTTTCGGAATTGCTGAGTTCGCCATGATCATCTCTCAGGGAATCTGAAAGTCTAGGCCGTCGCGCGGCGCGAGGGGCGTTCACAGGAACGGAATCCTCCTTCTGTTCATCAAGAGCGCGCTTCCTGGGCACCTTGTTCTCATGAGAGAATTGGCTTGCATACTTCGCAAACGCCTTGTCCATCCATCTCCTATGATAAGTTAGCAAACTGCAATCTGACCTAAGAATGGCTGACCGTCATACATGTCTTTGCTGACATACTCGACGTTGGCTTGGTCCAACATTTTCTGGAAATTGAGCTTCGTAGTAGTCATCCAAAACTCAATATCAAGTTGATCGCCAGCTTCAACGGAGCCTTTGAGCAGCTGAATTCTTATTTTCCGGCTGGGCACCTGGCTGATACAAATTTGCCTGAAACATTGAAAAGGGATGAATATTTTGTTGCCAGGGCCAAGTAAATCTCCTCGAAGTTCAAGACCTTCCTTGTTTGACCAAATAGGTGCGAACTCTCTCATTTGACATTGCTTGTTGAATGAACCAATTCGAATGCTGCAAGTGTCCCATTTCTTCTCTGAAATCTTGCGGGAGGGCTTGGCCTTTTTCGTGCCTTGCGGTGGTGATGAAAAATCCGTGGGTTGGATATCGCTTGGGGACCGTTTTCGAGGAGGGGTTTCGACACGAATCTCAAACTTGGGTTCGTGAGAGGGTTGAGGCTGCTTTCCATACAACAATTTCGGCACCGGATGAGTAGTTATGTCGCCTTGGAGTTCGTCCGGGCTCTCCCTGCCATTGAGGCGACCATGGGGTCTATCGGAAGGAAACGTGGTGCGGTTCTTACCAACCTTTTTCGTTCCGATTTGAATTTTTTCGGATATCCGGAATCGACAGTTTCGATTACTTTGCCATTGACCTGGGACAACCGTGGATCCGCAGATTTCGCTAGATTTCGCCGTTGCTGAGCTGCACTCTCCGTGAACCTTTCATCTCGAGAGTCACCAGAAGAGAATTGATCATTTTGAGGACGAAAAGAGCTCTGCGTGACGGTGTTTTCCGCGTCCCTGGATTCAGGACGGCGATTGCGGTGATTTCCCTTTCGATTGGCAGCAGGCTGGGGGGATCCCTGTTCTGATCCAGTCATTTCTGGACATACCAAGGCAGTAAGATCAATGGTTTCGCTGGTCTCGCTCTGGCGCCGCCTCTTGCTAGGTCGACTGGATCCCTCAAAGTCATGATCTAATTGGGGAGACTTTTGTCGGAACAATGAAGCTTGTTGGTTTGATTCCCCGCTCGCACGGACCGGTCCACTGCTTCGGGCATTCTGTGAAAGTTTGTCCCGGGGAGAGAACGCGAAGCTAGACTGTGGCAGATGATTAGACAAAAAGCCATATTCATGCATCTAAATCTGGGACTCACTCCTGGCTTCTTAATTTTTGAATGAAATGTTGCTCCGGGCTTTATCTTGACAGCTTGGGAATCACTATCAAGTATTGAAGCAATCATCGGTCAGCACAGATATTTCAATCCCCCAACACTCAATGGTCAAACATACCGGTATCTAGCCCCTAACAAACGAGCTTCATCTTGCCGATCCCGGGAATCTTTCTGTTGGTCCTTGTCTAACATCGGTGACGAATCACCCGGCCTAGGGAAGGAGGGTTGCATGAGCTTTTGCCTGCCGGCAGGGGAAGCTTAAGGGTGCCGAGTGGGCATGGCTCACCGGGTAAATGGTCCTAGAATAGGGTTCGAGAAACGTGTGTGCAAGCGTTGACTTGCGGGTAGGAATCCAGGTGGGGACGAAAAAGTATCGACATAACTATTGGGAACCTAAAACGATTGATTAGTCCAGAGTTGAATATTTGTGACCAGCATGTGACAAAGAACTTCAGGCGGAGCTGACATGCCAGTGACAATGTTGGCGATATAGGGTAAGTCCGCGCAAAAAATGTGGATATGAGCGGCCAAAAGCAAATATTGAATCTTCGCGCATGGAGATACGGGTAGATAGGTAGATACACACCTTGGGATGGGTAGCGATATCAGCACTCCAGGAAGTAGGAAATTCGTCAAGCTCGTCGATCTCGGTGTTAGATCCCAGAGTAAAGGGGTTATGACCAGGTCCAGCTGGTCGAGATGGAGGAGGGGTCGAGGGCGGAGGTTGTGCAGGGTGGACGGTAGATCGTTGATCTTGAGACCGTTGGCGGTTGCGTCGAGGTGAGAGGTTGACGAGGAGATCAGCTAGACTTTTAAACACAGGCATGAAGAAAGCCACAATGTGTTGATACTATGCATTGCACAGATCCCATTACAAATGAGCATTTGCTTATTGTCTTTTTTTTTCTTCTCCAATTCATGGGATTCAACTACGCCGCATCGTCATCTGGGCCCTAGGGCGGTCAGCATTGTTCAATACCTGAGGATTTAGGCATCCTTCTGACCATTGGCTTGCGAAACAATAACTAGATGTTATAGTGAACTAGTTAGCGGATCCTTCTTTATAAAGGCAGTATGCTACTTATTGTGTTTTCTATAATAGGATTGATCGTTTTTTCCCAATTATGTATTCTATTTTGTTTCTATAAGTCATTGGCGTTATTCAAGCTACTCACAACAATATATGAATAACATGAGCAAGACTGCCCTAGGTAATACCCAGGAGATCACCCTACTTATCAATTCTAACTAATGTTGCAGTTGCTATACCTAAGTCTCCAGGGGCATTTCTTTGAGCGCTTGGGTGTGCTCAGTGCATGCTTTTGTTTGAAGCCGCCGGAGAACCATCCACAAATACTACTGTGTATGTAAAAGGAAAAAGTTCAGCCAACGCGGCGCTTCTTTGTATAAAATTGAAAAATTGAAACTGGTTCACCATATACTCGGTCAATGATAAACATTACTCTGAAGGAGAAACCATTAGCAGCTGATACTGCATTCATGTTGCATACATAAAGGAAAACATCACGCATGAGCTCGGCAGAGACCAAAAAAAAAGACATAGCACAGATGAGTCCACTCAAGACATAAACCAAATCAAACCGCTGAGTTCGCCTCGATGCCCCACCGCCCCTAAGACCCAAACGCGTCCCAATGATTCGTGAATGAAGATTTTTTTTTTCGGGTTTACTATACAGGGCTCAAAGCCAGGCTGAGACCTTGTGTCCATTCATAGGGCCAAGGGCGCTTTGACTTTGTCCGAGTCGTCCTGGCCTGTGCGCCGCCGTTCTTGGTGACCTGTGCCAGTGACCGTTTTCTCGTGCCGAGCCTGGTCAATGGCAGAGCGCTGTGCAATACTGTCGTCGTGGCTCTTCCAAATGATGCTGGTGTCTGTCGGGAATGCTAGCAGGCGCTTGATCGTTTCTCTGTAACTGCATTAGATATACTGCACTGTAGTAGAAGGTAACAATTGGTCCATACCTGATCTTGATGTTGCGCCCCCCATCAATCCTCGTCCAGACACTCAAAACATCTTCGCCCCCTCGGACGCTCAGCACGGCTCCGCAGACTTCGTCTCCGGCCTCCGCAAACTGATCACCGACCATAGCCAGGAGGAGATCCTCCCAGTATCGATCGGACACGCCCTTCTTGAAACGTACGATCCACTTACCTCCCCGCTTATTAGCCTCATCCTCCCAGACAGGGCGAATGCCCTTCTTGAAGATGTGGTAATCGGAAACGGTCGGAAGAAGAGACGGCCGCTTCAAATGAGAGTACACTGACCAGAAGCTCTCTACGGAGGATATCGAAGCGAGCGGCACGGTGGACTTCTCATAGTCGGAGTATTTGGGTGTCGGGGGGCGGTACCAGACAATCCACGTCGACTTTAGCGGGTGCTCGCCAGGAGCAGAGATGGCGTGACTATCAAAGGCCTTGCGCGTGGCCTCATCGTGGTCAACTGGTACCTCCCGCCCTCCGGGTGTTTTCAACTCGGAGCCACCGGGTGTCTTCGGTGCACCGAATGAGGCGAATGCGCCGGACCCCAGACCGAAAGCGGAGGAGGCATTGGTAGATGGCGAGGAAACTCCGCCGGATAGTGGAGATATTGCGTTAAATGGATTCGAGCGGCCATGCGAGCTGTCAGGTCCGAATCGCTTGGATGGGCGGGGCAGTTCGACACGGGCACCGCCGTCTTTGGCGTCTGCCCCAGACGTTGACAGTGACAACTTGGAGGAGCTATTACAGAAACAGAACACACCCCGTAAGTCATAATGGACATTTGCATGAGGAGGGGCACACGACTAACTTTGTCCGGCGGGTCCACAGGTTTGCATTATCCATCGCGGCGGGTGAGAAGACTGCCCGAGAGACGAACAGTCATCAGGGGGAAAGAAAAGGACCTGAAAGAAGCTTTACACAAAGAAACGATACGCCCGCGCTGTTATCTCAGTGACGTAGTATAGTGACAAAGAGGCGGAAATTCTGCGAAGGAGAAGGATTTGGGACGGATCAGGGTGGACAAAAGAGAAAGGTGAGCAGCGAAGTAAGTCGATATTGAGGAGAATGAAGTAAGAAAAGTATAGGGGTATAGCAAGAGAGAAAATTAACGATGGAGGGGGAATCAGAATGAAGGGAAAAGTGTCGATGAATCGGAGACTCGACGACTGCAAGTTGGAGGAGCAGCTTCCTAACCAATCAGCGCCACTTTCGCCTGCAGCCCGCACCGTCTTTTTTCCAGTTTTTCCTTTTTCTTCCCGAACTTTTTGTTTTTGTTTTTTTCTTTTCTTCTTCTTCTCTCAAGACCACCAACTCAAATCAACGCTGGCGTCTCATCCTTTTACAGCCCTGGCGTTTCCGATGTGTGTGTCGAGATTGAATTATATCGCATCTAAAACCATCATCACGAGGGCTTACGAGCAACCCATGACACGTTGATGACCTGATTGACGACACATCCCAATTTTCTCTCCCACCTTTTGTTTATTATCTTAGTATAGGGTACCTAGGTACGTCTTGTTGATTAGCAATCCAATCTACATTTTCACATCTGCAATGAAGAAACTCTTTTGAGCTCTCTGGTAATCCGAGGTCTCAACCGCCGTACTACTGTGGCCTTCGGGCTTGCGGGCTGGTTGAGCATGCGGTCAACAGGCAAAGTCTGAGTCTTGGAATATGCTTTAGCTGTGTGGCATCCTCTAGTAACCATTGACTAACAGTTCATGCAGTACATTAGTATCTCATCTGGACTATAACGTACAAAGCTCTTGTGTCACTACAAGTGCTACGCACGCAGTCTTTTATAAGTTTGGTAAAGTTGGCTTCAATCCCAGATACAACTAATAACTTTGATCCTAAATTTCGATCAATGGGCAATATGTAACAAAAATGATAATCAAGCCCGGAATAACCCCAAATATCAAAAGGGTTGTGAATCTCGTAAAAGTAAATGCAAACCATTCATTCCACCGGCCATGTCGGATGCAGTGAAATAGCAAAAGAAAAGAACAGAAAAGAAAATCAACCAGCAATCGACATTAAACGTCACTGGGCAGAGACAACTTCACTCGGATCTTGTTTGGTCCGCTTGGAATCCCGATCACTGCTGGGTACTGAAGCGTCGGCCTTGCGCTTGTCGCGGTCCTTTTGGCTCTGATATTCGACACGCCGAGCTTCCTTTCGAAGCGCCTTGGATTCGAACTCGTGCCAGTCTCCTTCAACATGCTCCAATCTGTAGGCAAAAGTTAGTCGGTATCACGTGAATGAGGGACGTGGGATATGTACTCAATTGGCGGGTGAGGAGCTGGCTCCTCCGATACAAAGTAGGGATGCTTGAGGACGTCCTCGGCGCTTGGCCGCTGAGAGGGATCGTAGCGGAAAATGGAGGATATAAGATCCATTGCACCAGATGTCAGCACATCACGATATATATCCTCAAATATGCGCTTTTTCCGTTCCGTTGGTCGCATCAGGTGGAACCAGGGCATCTCTACCAGGTCAGGCCACTCAGTCTTGGTTGGTGTACCCAAAGCGTTGTAAAGCTTGTCCATCTGGCTCAGCTCGCCACCCTCGCCGGGGAAGACGGCCTTCTTGGTAAACATTTCCATGCAAACACATGCAGCGCTCCACACATCGACAGCAGGACCATATCGGGTTTCACCTAAAAGTAGTTCCGGGGGCGGTACCAGATAGTGATAACCCTGTTGGTATAGTCCAGCTGACGGCTTTTGGAGAAGAACCGGGCGAGGCCAAAGTCGGCAAATTTCAACAACCCACGATTGCTGATCAGAATGTTGGCTGCCTTGATATCGCGATGGAGGACACCGCGATGGTGAAGATATTTAAGGCCTTCGAACATCTGCTTCGCCAGGTCCTTCTTGTGTGAAAGGGTGAGAGAGAAAGTGGGATGGTTGATCAAGCCAGTTAGATCGTGTGAGAGATACTCAAAGACCATGAAGCACTCGTTCTTCTCAACCATGACCTCAAGGAGGCTGACGACGTTATGATTCCGAAGATGTTGGAGTAACTTGATCTCTCGCACAGCCGTGACAGGGAAACCATCCTTCTCGCCCTCCATTCGTATCTTTTTGAGCGCAACCTTACGCTGGGTATAGACATGAATTCCTTTGAACACTTTGCCATATGTGCCAGCACCGATCACAGACTCATTGCCCGGCTTTCGGTAGTAAACGGATTCGGCATTGGCAAACTCCTCGGGTAGTGTAGGGCGTGGTTTGAGACGAGTAAGAATTCGCTTTTGCTTGAGAGGAGCCTCTCTTGGCGGTTCAATAGAAGGATCATGGCGGCGATCTTGCCAATCTTGGGGCCTGTCTGGAGGTATTTCTCCTTGTCGTCGATCACGACGTTGGTCGAATCGGCGATCATCTCTTCGGTCCCGTGGATCACGGAATTCTCGTGGCTCCCGGAAGTCTCTACGGTCTCGATCCCGATTTCGTCCACGGTCCCGGTCACGACGATCACCGCGTGGTTCTGGTTTGAATTTGGGTAATGGTCCATTGGTAAACCTATTGCGCGGTTGTTGGGGTGGCTCGGGTGCACGAGGGGCTGGCTCGCGAACTTGCATCCGCTGGGCCAGGTCGGGTACTGGCTTCGGAGCAGGTGTTGGTGTCGCCTTTGACTTAAAAGCAAAGCTGAATTTTCCACCTTTGTTTGCAGGGGTCGTTTCATTGGATTCGCGGTTCGGGGCTGACATGGACGGGTGATCATTGCCAGCGGATTGTGGCTGTGTCTGGTTCTTATCTTCGTGGAAACCCCTGTTGGGTGGTCGAGAATAATCCTCACTTCCGCCATCTCGAGGAGATTGTGGGTCATTGTGAGATTGCGGACGGGTGGGCGTTTGTGATCCATGATTCTGTCCCGGACGGGGGCTATGTTGCCCCCCACGGCCTCGTGATCCTGATGCAGTCCATTGCAAGTTGTTAAAATGTCCTCTCGAACCGCGCTGCGACGGACCACTGTGATATGGGTGAGAGCCAGAACCAGGAAATCGGCGATCAGGGCCCTGGTTGACGAAGGTTCCTCGATGACCGCCACCAGAATGGCCACCTCGGTGAGGAGGACCGCCATATGAAGAATGATTATTGCCAGGGCCGTTGAAATGACTTTGGCTGTGATGATAGATTCCATTCTGTGATGAATAATTATCTTGTCGGTAAGGAGAGGCATGTCTTAAGAAAAGCGTTAGTATACAATCGGAATGTAAAAGTGAAATGAGATCAATATGAACGCACCCAGGTCCAGGATACGACGGCGGACCAGACCACCCTCCTCTCCCACCGGAGTAAGGTGAAGGCGGTTGTGGCGAGCCATGATATGAGCCTGTTGATGTTGCATGTTGAGGGGAGGTTGGGTAGGGGCGAGTTTCAAGATGGGGTCGAGACGGCCGACGGCGTGGCTGATTATTCACATCAGAGCGCAATCCATGCGTTGGGTAGGCATCTCGCATGTTAGTTGAGTGTTCTCCAGGAGGAGCAGTGTTATCGGAGCCAAAGCTCGGGATCGGGCGCGGTGGAGATGGCGACCGCGCAGTACCGTCCACCACTGACTGGATTGGTCGGGATGAGTTCATCGCTGAATCATACCTTGACCTGCGAGAAGATGCAGAATATCTCGAGTTTACAGACCGTGCAGAGTGCCGCGAGTTAGACCGATAGTGAGATCCATGGTCGCTGTAATTGTCATTAATAGGGGTACGAGGCCGTCCATCGGGCGACGGATGGAATCCGCGCTCATGAACCGGTGATATAGATCTTCCTGGACGCGGTATATCTGGGCGGCGACGGTCCTTTCCGCGTCGGTCTCGACCCCGGCGAGGTGACCTTCGTCTCGGAGCACCACGGCCTTGAGTGCGGCCGCCTCGTTTCTTGAACGAGGGGCTTCGATCCCGTCCTTCGCCATACTTTGGATAATTGGGATGTGGTAGAGGAAGGGGTCCACGGCGGGGAGATGGACTTCGAGTCCTTTGCCGTTTTGATGGAGGACCGCTTGGTGACTCGTCTCTTCGAGGACCGGGGGCTTGACTTTCGAAAGATCCGGAGGGCTGATCATTCCAGTCACCTGCTGATGACATAGGTTGATTTGAGTCCATTCGACGGCCGTTTTGAAAGTTTGCAGGTGCAGGAGATCCTCGAGGAAGAGATCGGTCTGGAGCAAAATCACCTAGGTCGTGGGAAGAGTCAGGGCCAAAGCGGGACGCGCGTGGTGGCGACCGCCCCGGGCGATCGAAATTGCGGTTATTGGGCCGATACGGACGGCCGCGGTCACGACCTCTGTTTCTCCCTCGATCGCGGCCTGACCCTCGACCTCTGCGTCTCTCCCTGTCACGGGGATCGCGGTCTGGGTCAGCATTCCACTGGTCTCTCAACATCGGACTCCTACGGGACCCAGCCATGTAAACTTCGCCAACGGCATCTGGTTCAATCAGGGGAAGTATAGAATATCGACAAGGTCAGTTCTTGAAACAAGATTTGACCTAGTGATTATGATGAATATGCGCTGTGGGCGATGTCGTCCAAGCGTGTTCGCGATCGCAGGCGGAAGTCTTTTGGGTTTGGGGGGACCGGAATGAGGGTTTTTCCGGATTTTGAAGCACACTGTCATCAAGCGCTGGTGAACAACGAGCACATAAGCAAGGGGAGGGTTAAATGGGGCATACGCACCAATTCAGATTTATCAAATACACCATCTCACCCTTCCAGGCAAACAAAGAATACTACTTGGTTGTGGAGGGTTAGCTTTCCCAGGTCTGATACCTCAGGTTTGCTGACTGATCCACGTTGCGGCTCTACAACTTGATTCGATGCTGGAAGTTGGCATACAGCTGTCGAAGACAAGTGCAACATGTACTTCAGCTGTGCTTTGCCGAGGGTCTTTTTCGATCTGATTGAGCTGGGTCTTGCCTGCTCAGCACATGATCTCTTGATCAGGTAGTGCTCAAGTCTTGGAGAAACCAACATGCGGGCCAGGCTGCTGGCGCCAAGGTTGTCTCCCTTGTACTCGTCAGTCCTGCACTTTTGTACGGCAGTTGCCTGTTTTGGCAAAGCCATATTGAAACTGTAGTGACTTGTCCCACGAATAGAACTATCTACGTATTGCACAAGGCCAGATGGGCCAACATCCACGGGGCACCATTGCGAACAAGATAAAACCAGCGATGGATCATCGGGTCACACCATAGTAACAATGGCTGGAATCCCTTATCATTCGGTCCCAATCATTTTGGAGCTGTTTGTTAGTTTGGAGCGTTGACCCAACACGCCATGTCTCTGCTGGAAAGAACTTCGTTGCCTCAATATCAAATTCAGAGGATCACTTTCCGATGTTATTGTAAACTGTGTATCGGTAGTGGTCGAATTTGCGGTCATAGACCAACAAGATGGGTGCGTATTGAAAGGAAGTGTTTGTCGCAATTTACAACAGACGGAAAGATCGTTGACTATCCGGAAACAAATACCACCGATCACAGAGATCAAACATGAGCGGAACCCTGATCGTGCGATCTCTCTAAGCCGAACCTCTTGAGATCTGTGCCTTTATGCTTCTGCCGCACAGCACATGCGAGTTCATATAGGTGATGTCCAGGGTTCAAGGTCGGTTGACCAGGCAGGTAAGTCTGGGGCAAATGGTGGGGAGTGTACCGAATGAGGGGGTCAATGTACAAGGCTGTCAACGCAACAAGAGGTCAAAAACAATGTGTTTCTACCCCAGTCTTTAAGAATGAGCAAGCCCCCAAAGCCGCAGTGTGACCCATCGGTAAACACTAGGCCCCACGCTCTGCCAACCCCGCCTCTCATATTAAATTGCGAGACCAATTCCAGGGCCAGAAGCCAACACATTGTAATCTAATAAAAAAGGAAAAGTTCATGATGTGGGTGTGGTTGGAAGGGAATCAAGGCCGTGGCCTAAAAGTCAGGCCGAGATCGAGCGGGATAGACTGGAACACGGACACCCGGCCATTCTCACCCAAAAAAGACAACATTTCACAGAAAGTCCAGGTAGCTTGGCTCAATAGAAGTATTATCTCTGAATGATCAGCAGGGGCGTTTGCCACGTCGCATCGGCGAGTATCTAAGGGAAAAAGGTAGGTTGATGTCATGCGTAGGTTGAAGTTCCAAGTGCCCGGACTGAGCCTGGGTCACGTGTATCACGTGATGTCACATACGAAGTACAGAATTCAATGCAACTTTGCAGCACCACTTAGGGGATATCCTTCTGTCAAATGTACGTAAAATGCCAATTTTTCTTAATCCCGAAATTTGGGAGCCGGTCGTTTCATATAGGGACCATATTTCCATGTCTACCAGGTTCCCGGTACATTTGACGCAAAGCTTCATCAGCACACGCCTTCAGGAATTTGGTTGGTGTAGCCCTTTTGATGTAATTATAGCTGACTCTGATATTCCGATGTTCTATTTCAGAATATCTTCGACAAAAGTAGAATAGTTGATTTATACTGGCAGATCTATTTCCCAACCTATGTTTCATGCAGTTCGTTAATTTCAGCCTTGAAAGTCCCTGATTTCACAAATGTGAAAAGACCGGCGACGAGGCGCTATAAATGTTTTGGCCAAGCCTTTTAGACAAAGTCTCATCAAGGCCGTGACGCTCTACGACTATATCATGTAAAATCACATCCTTATTATCATAGGAACATGATGTGGTGGTGTACTTGTGAAGAGAATATATACAAGCCAGAACAAACGAGTGAACGAGCAAAGCAAAGGTGTTAGAGGACTTCAATAAACCAAAAAGGCTGCATTTGCAGGGACATTGCTCTTTCTAGTATATCCAAGAAAGGTTTCCGAGAGTTTGTCTCATACAATGCAGCCAAAACCAGTATTTGTCCCTACACGAGCCCTAAAGGGCCTTCTACGTTCTGTATAGTCAACATTGAAAAAGGAGAGAAAGACTGTAATCATACATGTTTATTTTGTACATACTCTAACAAATCACACCATCTTATTTAAAGATGGACAGAGTGCTTACTCTCACAACTGATCTCTCCCTTGCTTCAACGTCACTTCATGCTTACTAGGTAAGCATGAAACCCCCCAGAAACTACTCATACAGACGTCAGATTCTTCTCATCCATCGACGAGAAAGCGTCGCGGAGAAGGCGACGCAGGCAGCTCGTCGGAGTCATCATCCTCCGACCAAGTGACCGTGAGAGGCACAACCCCATTGGAATGGGGGGCCTCGGGAGGGGAGACGTGACGGGTCTCAGATGAAGAAGAGGAGGAAGAACTCGAGGACACTGCGGCCTGCGGATTGGCCGGGCCCGAATCTTCAGGGGCATGCAGCATCAGAGGCTGCATGAAGGCTGCCACACGCGGATCTGTGCTCTGATCTCCCAAGGAAGCGTCGGCAACATTCTGAGTCGGAGCTTCTGGATTTGGTTCGGATCCAGAGGGCAAGCTTGAAGAAGCCTCATCTGGCCCTGGAGGCGCAGCGGGCAGATTGGAATCATTCGCCAAATCCGATGTCTCAGGTGGATTTGACGGAACAGATGAAGAGGGTGGGTTTTGTGGAGGCGGGGGAGACGAGTCACGATTTGCGTGCTGCTGTATCAAAGGAAGAGAGCGCATGGGAAGCATGACACCCTCAAATCTGGCAGGTCCAATTCTCATGATGTAGGCACCGGTTTGGTTTAATATGATCCATGGAGGTGTTCTGTGCCGAAGCCGGCGTGGAGATGCCATGGGCTGAAGGTTTTCTGGACGAATGCCAACTAGAAGCTGCTGCCGGATGAGCCATGCTTGGAGCATGCGCTCTGGGGAATAGGGGATGGCTGGGGCGGGGAATGGACTTGACTGGGATGAGAGGGTGTATCGATTTCCGACTTGTGTTGATCCGACTCCGACTTGTGACGATTCCGCCACTGTTGGCCCAGCCAGGCTTTGAACCATCGAAACGCTTTGTACATTTGGCGGAGCTCGTAGGGTGGGTGGAGAATCATTGGGATCGCGATAAATAAACTGGTGATCACCAGGGTGTAGAGATAAAGGGCGCCGGAGAATATGAGTAGCAGTATCGATATCTCTAAGCGGATTGAGAGGGGATATGTGGGCGAGGGTTCCCATGCCCGATACAGGCGGAGGGTCAGTTCGTAGAAACGTTTCCTGATAAGTTCCCATGAGCTGGTTAGCGGGAGGAATACTCTCATTGAGATGTCCACCATGATCGCCATGCATAGCATCCAAAAAAGTTTGCGCAGAAAATGGCCAAGGGATGGGCGGTCTGATTTGGGCTCGGGAGTCTTGGAACGCCGGCAAGCTTTCCAAACTGACATCATTCGCCTGAGTAGGTGATACAGGAGTTTGATGTTGCTCGTCATCCAACGGCAAAGACGTTTCAAACTGGACATCATGCCCCTGATCAGGCGATAGAGCCGCGACAGGTTGTTCTTGGGTTTCGTGTTGCTCATCTTCGCTGACTGAAGCTGTCTCTGAGGCAGGCAGACCAACTGGGTGATTGGATGGATTGGTAGACCGTGAGATTGCACGTTCTTGCTGGTTGATATTTTGGACAACATCGCCAGGTTGAGCTTCTCCAGCAAATCGGGAGGCTGGAAGTTGGATATCTCTGGACACCATGGCTCCGGAATCACTTCCTTCCCGTGATTGAGCGTTTTCATGGGGCTGGGGAACCCGAAGTAAGGAATCAGTTTCAACGGTGTTGTCGGAACTGGCGGGTTCATTGGCATTCCCAGTAGAAATGCCTTGGGAATGGCCGCTCGAGAAGCCAGAAGCGACTGAATGTAGCACGTGGTCTTCCATGGTGATGCAAAGAGGTTTGATTTTTGGAGGCTATAAAGCCTTGGAAAGATCTTTTGAAAATCACCTTTTGATTCAAGGTAAGTCATTCTGATGTTTGATATAGGGTGACACGTCCAACATACTTTGAATGATTGTTTGCCTGGACCTTTTGGGCCCAGGGCATCAGACAGATTCAATAGTGGGAACTTTTATATAGCAAACAAACACGTTAGCGTCACGTTCATACTATCCAACAAACAATCTTGAATGCATAGAACAGATGAAAGGATGGGAAATCAGATGAAGAGGTATACTGGCCAGAGATATCACATCATGCTTTCTTCACGAAAGTCTGTGATATTCTACACCAATACACAACAGCAGAGGGAGATGACATAGGAGTATAGTATCCACAGCCTAGATTACTGTCTCCAGTGGAGACAACAACCGGCAAAGTGGCACGTTCTGCTAAGAAAAGCCCTAGAGAGGATTGAAAGAGAACATTCACGTAGGGCAAAGCTGCTGAGGATACAACAAGGTGGTCCAGTGCCCAAGAATAGAATACCGAGAACTCAACCAAGCCCAAAGGCTCGGAAAAGACCCTGCATTGTATCGGCACACATGAGAATGATTGGATGAATTCACACGGCACTTACAGAAGTAGATGAGAGTAGCCGTGCGACGGCCGGCACACTGGATGGTGATGAGAGATGTGATGAGTACAGGTTAGACCTGGACGTGACACTGGGCGATTCACACGCAAATTGGGATTGGAAACAGGCGAAGGAGCGTAAGAGGAGCAGACAGAGGCGAACAATGGTTCGCGGTTCAGCACTGAATGATCGCAAGAGGGCTAGAGAACAGTAGACGAAGAAGCAAGATGCGGAAGTAGAAAGAGTGGACAGAGAAGTGGATTGTCGAGAGGATGAAGAGGAGAAAGAGTCTCGAGCCACGAGGACAGTTAAATAGATACGTGGACGTGTTGCTAATCATCGCCGCGACGATACACAGAGGTGACGATGCATCGTGATCCGAACCGTGATTCGCCGTGCTGCGTACATGGGTATCGTCGACGGCGACGATGAGTCGCTGATGTGCGCCTGATTGGCCGGGCGAAGATCATCGCATCGTCAGTAAAAACGATCTCGACTCATCGCCGTCGATGTGGCCCTGATTGGCCGGGTGGAGGTGATCGCTTCGTCGGTAGAACCGACTTCGACCCACCGGCAGGTTCCCTGGTGATATAGAATTTGATATTGCCCATGGAGTGGCCGGGGCATTTATGGATTTCCCGGAAGGAAGGCAGACGGACATTGTCCAGTAGCCTTGGGCAATGGCAGACCATCAAGCCCAAATAGATCGAGTAGCCCTAAGTATATCGCATGAAGGCCGTTGGCTTAGCATTTGTCTATAATGGAGGTTGATACAAATGACAGCACAGCTTTGCGGTTCAGTTCTGGACGAGCCAATAAGTTTTCGGAAAGAGATTGTACATTGATTCTGATAGATAGCTCGTATACAAAAGTGGACAGTTCCCAAAATTCCGACTAGAAATGTTCGTAAGCGGCATGGGATCAAGTGTTGAAACAGCCTTGCCAGTGCTGTCGAATATGATATCGATAGACTGTACCGCAAAGGCCTCTTGAGGGATCGTGTTAGTATGATACGGCATAAAAAGTGCTTAGGCTTTGCTTGTTTCCTCGGACTCACCATGAGCCGAGAAAGAAGGCTTGTGCCATTTCCAACGAAGCCATCAGCTGTAAAGCTTTTGCGAAGTTCATGGACGAAGGAACATAGCAAAACACCAGAGCAAGAATTTGCCGAAGTATATGCAGGAAAATCGAAACAAGAAGACAAGAGAAACACCAATCCACGCTTGACATGTAAAGTAAAAAGCAAGACCACCCAAAACCTGTTGAAAGGTCACCGCCAAAACTCCAAAAAGTCCGAAAACCAACACCCTATTTTTTTGGACTGGGTGGTTGGTGAAATGGGTCATTACCTGCGGTTTAATAGAGTCAAGAACTCTTCGCGAGTCTTGGCACTTGACCGCATACATCCCAGCATACAGCTGGTAGTCGTGGTGCTGCTAACCTTCTGCACACCACGCATAACCATGCAAAGATGGGAAGATTCCATGACAACACCCACGCCACGAGGCTTGAGAACCTCGGAAATCGCCAGAGCAACTTGCTTGGTCAGACGCTCTTGGACCTGAAGTCTGCGCGAGAACATCTCTGCAAGACGAGCCAATTTTGATAAACCAAGAACACGGCGGTCAGGGATATAACCAATATGCATCTGTATTCAATTAGAATCATGTTCACCACACAGGAAATATGCATCAATTGTTACCTTTCCAGTGAACGGTACCATGTGGTGTTCACAGAGCGAAAAGACGTCGATGTCCTTGACAATGACCAACTCATCGTGGTCCTCGTGGAAGACCGCGCCGTTCACCAAATCCCGAACGTTCTCCTCGTAGCCCTTGGTGAAGTAAAGCATGGCCTTGGCATATCTCTCGGGGGTCTCGCGAAGTCCCTCTCTTTCCGGATCTTCGCCAATACACTCAAGGATAGTTCGGATAGCTCCGGACAGCTTTGTAAGTCGTTGTTCGGTTTCCTCCGGAGTCGCCTCCTTCCGCTCCCTGGTTCCAGGGCCTGAAACACATTAATTAGACAATTATACCAAAAGATTGTTGTCCAGGGATGCAGCCGATATCACTTACAAGGCCAACTGAGACCGTCAAAATCGATAGGTGGGTTCAATGTATAGGGGCTGGCGGGGCGGCTAAGAGTGGTAGGAGGGGTCAATGGGGCTCCTTCATCCCGGGGATCGCGGGGAGGATCATTCAATATAGGGCTACAGTCCAAGGATCAGCAAACATTGAATATTTAGAAATGGGTTTCAATATTGATGTCGCTGTATACATACCGGACTGGCGCCACACTGCGGATTGGCACAGAGGCACTAGAAGTGGACGGGGCGGGGTCGATCACAGTCTCAGTCTCAGTCTCGGTTACATCCTTGGCCTCAGTCTTGGTCTCAGGCGATTCGAATTCAATAGGAATTCGAGGCTCAAATGAGGTACGAATGGATGTATTGAGACTCTCACGCTCACGAGCATCACGACTGCCTGTGGAACGTTGAAGCGGGGAGCTCCCATTCAACATGTGGGACGGAATGGCTGAGGGCTTGGAGCTCGGAGGCGAACCAGAACCCATAATGAAAGATGTGTCGGGGATGGAATTAGATGAAGTATGATTGATTGCACCAACTCCAAGATGATACAAGATAATGGTTAGAATAATATGAACAAAAGTCTGAATCACTTTTTTTTCTGCAACTAACGCTAACTTTCTTTTTTCCCCCTCATCACCGCCCCCACCGAAAATCTCCAATCAGCGTCAATTCCGATGATGACATGCGCGGATGCTCCCCGTGGATAACGGGCTCTGGGGCCGAATATCAATTGGTGTACGGAGTACTCTCCAGCTGTACTCCGTACTATTACATGCAGAGATCTACGAGTACTGGATCACTAGTCTAGATATATTTATCATATTCATGGGCAGAGCATTGATCGCTTATAAACATTCATTGTGAGAATTGCATATGAAAGGCAGCCCTTCAGTAACTCCGAAAATGAGCGGAAAACATAAGCTGAGCGCTAAAACTATAACATGGAAGACAGAAATAATAGTGCAAACTATCTGGTATTTGCGATCCTGCAGTTCACGGTGCATTACTTGAATTAGCCTTGGAAGCAGGTAAATGTAGGTACTTACCTGGTAGGTACTAAAGTCGAAAATATGCCTAAAAATGTTTAGTAATGTACATCGTATGTTGTTCCCATTGTCCAAAGTGGGTCGGTCATCTTCAACTCGAAGTATGTACGGAGTACTCCGTATTGGGTTACTTGACTACAACATATAGTCATAGACTAAGGCATGCACATGAAAACATACTACCACAACTATGACAATTATGGAGATTAGATAACCATATGTTTTTAACGATTACTCATTACAATCCTAACTCATCTATCGAAGAAACACTGGATTAGCGTCTGCAAGTCCTGTGCGACGAGTTTCATGCCTCGATTTCATCTGTGGGGACATCCTCCAAGTCCTTGCCCACAATTGCATCTGCCACTTTCCAAACCTGGAGCAAATTGTCCTCAGCAGCAGAGCAAAGGACCCAGGGGTCGCTGAGGTTCCAGCTGAAGTCCGAGATCCGGTTAGTGTGTCCTCCGTGCATAAACAGCCTACAATACAATATTAGCTAACAAGTCATATCAGTCTTATGCAGAAGGAAGTCACTTACAGCTCTGGAGGCCCATCTTGAGCATCCTCGGGGGTTTGCTCTTCGCCGGCTCGGCTGAGGTCCCAGAATATGATCTTGCGGTCGTAGCTGGAACTCGCCAGAACCGACTCCTCGAATGGATGCCATGAAATAGATTGCACCGAATCGGTGTGGCCCTCCAACGAGTGGAGTTTCGACTTCAGATTACGAAGATCCCAGATACCGACGGTCTTATCGGCAGAGCCCGTGGCCAGAATCGTTTCGGAGGCCGGGTTAAAGGAAATGGAGTTGATGGCATCGCGATGCTGGCCCTCTGCCGAAGCAGCCGCACGAGTGGAGTCATCTTGCCGGGTATCTAGAATTTGAAGAGTAATGTCATCGGAAACGGTTCCAATGAGAGATGAGTGGAGGGGATGGTGCTGAACGTCGTTGACAATCGATGAGTGGTGAGTGAAAGTGCGGCTTGGTCGGACTGCCTTGTTGCCCTTAGTGTATGTAGTTATATCCCTGCAACGAGCTTAATTAGCTGCTAGTCACACTAAACATCAGTCCTTGGCATTGTGCCTGCTTACCAGAGTCGAACAGTCTTGTCCTCACTGCCCGTCGCAAGGTGGCCAGCCACATGAGGGTTCCAGCTCAGCCCGAAGCCCTCAGCTTCGTGGCCCAAGAGTTCCATCTGAGGGTTCACTGTCCCCGTTGGCAAGCTAGGATGCTTTGAGCGATCCCAGATCATCACCCGACCATCCGTGCACATAGTCGCAATGATATTGGGATTCTGTGGCTGATACCGGGCCTTATTGACCTCGCCTTTGTGATCAATTTTCTGGACAATGTTGAACTTGATTTCCATCTGGGCCTTCTTTGAGCCCCCGCCATAGCCACCAATTTCTCCCTTCTCTTCATCGTAATCTTCTGGGTTTGGGACATTGGGATTCGGAAGTTGCACTTGGGCAATCTGAAGATAATTCGGCGCATCGCCAGTGGTATGTGTGCCAATGAGGAGGCGGTGGGTTGAGTAGGGCTTATCCGGTACTCTGAAGGAAGACTTGGTTAGGTTGGTGAACGGGGCTAGTGAGATTCTGGGACGCACTCTTGCTTATCCGGCAGCCACTGGGTTGTCAGAGTTGGCCATTCTAATGCCGTGCTCAAGATCATATCGTAGAGGAATGGCGCATTCTTCTTCCATGTTTTGTATTCTGCCCTCAGTAGATAAAATTAGATATGATTGCAATTGGCAGTATAAGAGAGATACTGATATGGATACCTTCATTGATAACCTTTTCATCCGCATGATCTTGTTCCTCATTCTGGTCTTTTTCATGCTCATCACGAGCACCTAGGCCTTGATTAGATTGAGATTTCAAGCAAGGCGCAAGAATATAGATACTTACCAGCGTCGTCGTCGTAGGGATCCATGTCTTGAAGATCGTATAGATCAAGTGATGTGTTCAAAAGGCAGGACAATCAAGCTGCAGCTACTTAGAGAGAATGTGTGAAGTGGACGGGTAGGCGGAGGGAAGCTACGCGCATCAGCGCGTTAATGAGTGCTGGGAGACTTATGAGAACGCTAGTACTATTTTGGGGGCGGTGAATAGCTTCCGTTGACTCTTCAATGTTCACATCGTGGGGACACTTGCTTTCTTGCATCATAGACAATCTGAACACTGTCAGTTGGGCGTTTACTTTATTTTTTTCTATCGCTTGTTTGATTGATTATACGCCCGTATCTTTTATTAGGGCAGCACTTCATCGGCGCAGTATATCTTCCAACGTTTGTTCATTGGATAACTTTGCCTTTCGTCGCAAGTAACTCTACTTCAATCCTTTACGAGTACCCCTCTACGCTCTCTCGATTTTTACGACAAACCACCCCATCAAACCTTTTCTTGCCAATCTTGGCTTTGGTCTAAACAGGTCTTCATCATGGGTGTTCCGAAATTCTTTCGCTGGCTGAGTGAGCGGTATCCGTCAATCTCGATGCTGATCGCAGAGAGCCGGATACCCGAATTCGACAGCCTATACCTCGACATGAACGGCATTATTCACAACTGCACCCATAGTGATAGCGATTCCCCGACATTTCGCATGACAGAGGATCAAATGTTCATCGCCATCTTCAACTACATCGAACATCTATTCGGCAAGATTAAGCCCAAGAAACTGTTCTATATGGCGGTAGATGGCGTTGCGCCTCGCGCTAAGATGAATCAACAACGTGCCCGTCGATTCCGGACTGCTCTCGATGCAGAGAACGCGAAAGAGAAGGCTATTCAACAGGGCATGGAGATGCCCAAGGAAGACGCCTTCGACAGCAACTGCATCACCCCGGGTACCGAGTTCATGCAAAAATTGACGAAGCAACTCAAATACTTCATCAACAAGAAGATTTCGGAGGACACAGACTGGCAAGGTGTGGAAATCGTGCTCTCTGGCCACGAGGTCCCAGGAGAGGGCGAACACAAGATTATGGAATACATTCGCTGCTCGAAAGCGCAACCCGACTATGAATCCAACGTTCGCCATTGTCTTTATGGTCTGGACGCCGACTTGATCATGCTGGGGCTCCTCAGCCATGACCCCCACTTCTGCCTTCTTCGAGAGGAAGTGACCTTTGGTCGCCAAGTATCCAAGAAGCCGAAAGAACTCGAACATCAAAACTTTTATCTGTTGCATCTGAGCCTGGTCCGGGAATACTTGGAATTAGAATTCCAAGAGCTAGAACAAGAAGGTGTTCTGGGCTTCCCATTTGATATGGAGCGCGTTATTGATGATTTCATTCTCATGGCCTTTTTCGTTGGAAACGATTTCTTGCCCAACCTGCCAAACTTACATATCAACGAGGGTGCTCTTGCCCTTATGTTTAAGCTCTACAAGGAGGTGCTGCCGAAAATGGGCGGCTATATCAACGAACAGGGTGTCATCAATGTGCAACGGTTGGGCATGCTTGTGACTGCATTGAGCTCCGTGGAATACCGGTTCTTCGAGGCAGAAAACTCTGATGCCCAATGGCTGAAATCAAAGAAGAACGCCAGTATTGACTCAATCTCCCAACAGAAGCCGAATGAGTTTACTCTCACTCCATCCCAAAAGGAGATTCTTAAGACGGTCAAGAAGTACGTTCTGAACCGGACTGACAAGGCCTCAGGCCCTCTCGACCTTCCCCCTACCCTCCCAGCTCGTGATCGCACCTTCGTTGAACAGCTCGCTGATGAGCTCCGATTGTCATGGTCTTCCGTCGAGAACGAGAATGGCGATCGCTTCATGAGGCTCTCATTGCCACAGACCCAGGTTGATAGTGATGATGACGACGATGAAGAAGATGAGGAGGCATCCGTGGCTGTTCAGCGTATCATTCGAAAGTATGAGAAGGCCAAAGTTCAGGAAATGACGGCCGAGGAATCACAGAAGGCTGCGCAGGAGAAATATGACACCAAGTTCCTAGAATGGAAAGACAATTACTATCGGACCAAGTTCGGCTGGGGCCTCGACAACAAAGAAGAATTGAAGAAGTTGGCACAGAACTACGTGCAAGGATTGCAGTGGGTCTTGTACTATTATTACCGTGGGATTGCATCGTGGCCTTGGTTCTTCCAATACCACTATGCCCCTATGATTTCTGGTTCGTAACACCAAATTTCTCACTGAATTGTTTTGATTGCTGACCGTTGAACAGATGTGAACGATGGCCTTGACGCAGATATGAACTTCAAATTGGGACAGCCTTTCCGGCCGTTCGACCAGCTTATGGGTGTCCTCCCTGACCGCAGCAAGAAAATTGTGCCTACTGCCTACTGGGACCTAATGACCTCCCCTGATTCCCCTATTTACGACTTCTATCCTCGTGATTTCGATCTTGACATGAACGGGAAAAAGATGGAATGGGAGGCTGTAGTCAAGATTCCATTCATCGACGAAAAGAGACTCTTGTCCGCTCTCAAAACGAAAGAGAACCAGCTCAGCGCTGATGAAAAAGCAAGAAACGACTTCGGGACATCCCTTAAATTTACGTACTCCCCAGACGTGAACTTCGTTTACCAATCTTCGATGCCTGGTGTGTTCCCAGACCTTCCTAATTGCCGTTGTATCGAGAACATCTTTGACCTCCCTGTCATGGATGGCTTGGTGCCATACGCTGGCTTAATGGACGGCGTGCACCTCGGCGAGGCAGCGCTTGCTGGTTTCCCTAGCATCAAGACACTACCACACCATGGTCAATTGGGCTTCCACGGCGTTTGTGTATTCCAACAAGACAGTCGCAACGAGAGCCAAGTCATCACACTACTTGACCCGGGAAGTCGGTCGAGCATTGAATTGGCTAAGACGAAGCTTGGAAAGCGTGTTCACGTGGGCTATCCATTCTTGCAAGAGGCTCTTGTGATCCGCGTCTCGGACGAGCTATTTGATTATATTCTTCCCCCAGGAGAACAACATGTTGTGTCGATTCCCCACACCCCCCAGCAAATTGAGCAGTGGAAGAAGAAAGCCAACAGAATCGAGAGCGTTTACAGCAAACGTCTGGCTATAATCATTGGAGACGTTGAGTCTCTCGTCCACATTCAACTCCTCAAAGGAATGACCAAAACAGACGATGGCGCCACTATCAAAGAATTCGCAGATATTCCCGGTCAAGAGACGGACCACGCTCTCCAGGTCGTTGTTGATAATGTGATCAACCCGGACGAGCGTTTCATCGAACGGGAAGCTCTTGCCATCGAAAAGGAGTTCCCTGAGGGCTCCCGTGCCTTCTTCCTGGGTGACTTCAATTATGGAAGACCTGTGCATGTCAGCGGACATGAGGACGGAAAGGTAAATGGATTGATCGCGGCGGTGAAAGGCCGTGAGCCTGAATTTGGTCGAGAGCGTGTCAAGGCAGCTGAGCAACTTTGCCCTTACATGCCTTCGTACGCTATTGCACGCAGTCTTCGGCTCAATCCGCTGGTACTAGCTAAGATCACATCTTCCTTTACTGTTGACATCGATGGCCAGCGTGCAAATTTGGGTCTTAACTTGAAATTCCAAGCAAAGCAACAGAAGGTTCTTGGCTACTCCCGCCGTGGAGAATCGGGCTGGGAATTCAGCCAGAAGGCAGTGGAACTCATCCAACAGTACATGATCAAATTTCCCGAATTTATTGCTGGTATACAGCGCAATCCTCAAAGCGACCGTTATTCACCAACCGATTTCTATCCCGAGGAAATTGCCACTCTTAAGATGAAGGAAATCAAGGATTGGCTGAAATCCGCAGAAGCTAAGAATTTCGAGAGAGTGCCTCTCGACGCCGAGCAACTTGACTCGGATATTGTGATGTTGATCGAGCAGGATGCCGATAGTCTCAACCTGGCCCAGCCAGAAATGCAACCCAAGAAGGTTCGAGGAGTACCTCGTAGCGCACTTCTTCGGCCTGCCGATGCCGAGCACCGCCTCGGGAACCAAACCTTTAAGCTTGGCGATCGGGTTGTGTATGCTCAAGATTCCGGCAAGGTGCCAATTGCTACTCGTGGCACTGTCGTCGGTCTCACCAGAACCCCACGAACACTTCTGCTTGATGTTTTGTTCGACGTGTCATTTATGAGTGGTACGACACTCGGAGGCCGTTGCTCGCCGTTCCGTGGCCAAACTGTTTTGGCATCTTCCGTCCTGAACCTCTCCAACCGACAGCTTATCTCCAGCTCCCGTGCTGCGGCTAATCAGCAGCCCCAGCAGGCGCAGACTCCCTTGACTGTTTCTGGGTATGGTGCCCCTATGGGCCCTCACGGACAGGGACAGTTAAGGAACGCAGCCCCTCCCGCGCCCTTGAGAGGCTCTTTCCGGGGAGCTGTTTCCGGACAGGGCAATGGAGTCTGGCGTGGTCGCGGGGGTCTTAACAACGGACAACAGACGACTCTTCCCTTCCGTCCTCACACCAACAACGGGGGCGTACCCCGTGGCCCTCGCGGTGGTCGTGGAGGTGCTCGAGGCGGATATATCCCGATGGAGACCGGTGATCCCAACGAGGGTGTCATTCAAAACAACCCCAATTTCCGTCCGCAAAACTACTCTCACGTCCCACCGCCTCAAGGAGTCGACCGAGGACGCGGTCGTGGCCGCGGTCGTGGTAATGGTAATGGTTTCCGTGGTAGAGGAGGTCGTGGGCGAGGCGCGCCTCAAATGAATACCCAGTGAAAGGAGGAAGTGATATCTGAGAGACAAGACATGACGAAATGATTGGATTTGAAACTTGTATGTATATGGGAGCTTTAGATATCTGTATTTTAAGTCTAGACGATTATGTCCAGGCAATGCTTATGTCTATTGAAGATGAATACACGATGGAATTAAAACCAAATCTCGATTCTCGTATGTTTTTTCTGGGTTAGCTCCCTGGAACATAAAGGGGCCCAGTGGACAGCATCCTAGATAAACTAAGCATGACACCCCGCATGAACCTCTGGCTACTTCAACGAGTATTGTCCAGCGAAGGTCTCGAAACCAAAACTCTTTCTACTCAAAGCCCAATGGGTCTCCTCCGAAACAGCATCTCAGCATTCATATTTGGCAAAATGTGTTCCCCAACCACAAAATTGGGAGGCCTCTTGCCCTCCGAACCGTTAACAAACTTGAACTCATAGTCGAGAATGACGCGGCTCAAGATTGCCTTCAAAGTATTCGCCGCGAAGAATCGACCGGGACATGCCTGGCGTCCAAATCCAAAATGCATGTGTGTTGGAGTGATAGAAACGAAGTGGGAGGAAGCCTCGAGCTTCTCTGCCTGCTCTTTCCCATTGCCGGGATTCATCTCAGGAGTTAGGGCAAAGCGGTCACGGGGGTCCTGGCACCACCGGAATCCATCAAACAATGTTGGGTTTGAGACAAAGGAATAGTCTTTGCTAATTGGACCCGAAGGGAAACAGATATGTGTCTCAACTGGAAGAGTCAGGCCGTCATGGAGTGTGATGGGTTCTTTGACGATGCGGTGAAACGACACTACACAACGCAGACAGTCAGGACATGATCTGAAATCTCACATTTCCTGTCTCTGACGGGCATACGAATGGATATCCACAAAACTTACATTCACCAGGTGGGCCGAAACGTTGAGACTCGCGCAAGAAGCTATCCAAGCGGACCTGCTCTTGGAGCGAAGCTTGGGTCGCCTTATACCAGCCATCAGGTAGAGTGCGGCGCATTTCCTCCCGCAGCGGCTCCAGATATTCCGGCTTGATAACCAGATCATAGAGACAGTGGCACAAAGCCATGGTGCTGGTGTGAGACACAGCCAGTGTGACCAGAAGCAACATGTGATGTGCCAGGGCATCCGCATCGAGGTTCTCTCCCTCATCCTCGCTCAGATCCATCATCCATTGCAAGAAGTCGTCTGGCTTGGTATAAGCCATATCGGCAGCCTTTTCTGCCTTCTTGCGCTCATTGATCAGCGGGATGAAGAGATCTTTCGTGAAGCGTAGCTGCTTCTTCATCTGCTGAACGCAGGGGAGGAAGTATGCGGCTATGGGACGGAGATATTTCGGGACTGGACGCAGCAGGACTAGTGTGAGGCCTACGTTGTGAGCATAGCTACTTGCGACGTTGATCCATTCTTTGTTTCGGCGGAGGATGTCACCGGCCATCACGCGGGATGTTGCGAGGGCGATGAGCCGGGTGGACATCTCGCATGGGTTGATCTTGACCCAGTCGTCTGCATTCGATAAATCTCTGTCAGTAAATTGGCGTTGACCTTTAAAGTCTGTCACACAACGTATCGGGTCTCTCACCTTCACATCCTGAGAGGACAGTATTGAATGCTACTCTGAGCTCGTCGATAACACGGGGCACGACATGGACTGTTCGATCACACATGGCATATTAGCTCCTGATCTCGCATAACGTCGGGAGTTCGGATGTCCAATGATTCCAATACCTAGATTGGGCGTTAACCGCTTTCGTACAGTCAGAGACGGCAAAAGAGTATCGATTCTGATATTGGTATACTCTCCCAATGCATTCTATGTGATGTCAGCCCCGAATTCTCGACGTAACGTAGTACAACTGTAAGTTGATAGGAATACCTCGTATTGGGCATGTAGAGAACTAAGCTTCGAGGGTGGAAGGTGTCGCAATTCATGTTGGTATTTCAGTGGCAGGACGATGACTTCTCCATCGCCTGTGAGAATCCGAAAGGGACTATCCTTGTACTAAGATGCAGATGCATGTCAATAGGGCTTAAAGGAATGGACCCGAGTAGACGGCGTACCTTGTGATAGCCTTGACTGATCATCGACGCAGCTTTAGGATAGTAGAGCATTCGATTGACAAAGTCCGGGAGGTACCATTTGTATCTGACAGTCGGGACATGCCTCAAAGTGGAAACCGGTGCTCGCCAGAGTAGATAGACCACAATCAACACCCCCACGGGCCAGAAAGGGAAGCCGACCATCTAGAGGCTGATTGCTAAAATCCTGCTCTTGGAGCAGAAAGGAAAAGGAACTCAGATAAATGATGATCTGGAGTCTTGGATTGTCCGGGATGTTAGAACCAGAAGAATAAGGAGGAAGATTGTTGGGTAGCAAGGTGAAGAAGAAGAGATAGAGGGTGGCACAGGAAACAATCGGATAGTATTAGAAGGGAAAGCCTTTTATTTTAAACGGAAAGCCGTTTGCTACAAATGAAGATTGACAAAGGCCCCGTTTTGAGGTTTCGGAGAGCGGTACATGGAGTATTAATCACACAAGGCCGTAAAGGCCGCGGTCTATTTCCCATTTTGGTCTTTGCTACTATATACAAAACGCCTGGCTCAGATGCAAGTTGACATACACTAAGAAACCCTTTTTAAATCATTCAAGACCCTCCCATTCACCCTCTCCATCTTCAGCATCGACCATCTGATCATCGGGAACTTCGGCATCCTCAGTTTCCATGGCCAGCAAAGCTTTGCTAGTCTTCTTGTCTCCGAGGACAGGCTTTGAAAGCAGATAGTTGAGGTTGTAAAGATTCTTTTCAGTCAACCGCTTCAGATTCTCACGGATATCATCGACAGCCCGCTGAACGGCACGTAGCTCGGTTGCGAAGGTGCCTGTGTTATCCTTGAAGTATCGGCCGTGGCTGCTGAATAAAGACTCAATCCACATGAGGTTAAACTCAAGATGGGGTGTCTCTTCCGCGGCATGTGCAACAAATCGGAGTAGACGAGGTAGATAGACTGAGGGCACGGACCGGACCACATGGGGAATATCTGACGGAGGGATCGCTTCGTAAACAACACGAAGTAGCTTTTGTTCGTTCAATCGGAAAGCCATAATGAGAGCTTTGAGGAAGGTGTTCTCCTCATCCAGAGTATTGGATACGGCGGCTTCCTTGGCAGCATCTAGTGTAGCAAGGATGCTTGAAGGTGTGATTGTAATGTCCAGATCATACGGATCGAAGATAAAGTCGTTATCCAGGCTGTAAACAAGGAGACCTTCAGTGGATGCAGCACAGAATGAGCGTCCAGTCGGTGCGAAATCCACAGATGTCACGCGCACTTCCGGGCGTGTGGTGCGCGCACCAGCATCGCCCCGCTTAGCTCCAGGAAGAGTACGATCAACACGATCCTCGTGATCAGAAGCTTCACCTGTTTCATCAATGAGGGCACGGGGGCCAGCTTCAGTCATATCACGACTGTTCAGTACCTCCTGGGTGCCATCGACTGAGGTGTTGACGGAGACAGTGAACTTTTTGATCAATGATCCTGTTCCGACATCATACAAGCAGATAAACTTGCTGTTGCCAGCAGCCAAAATGCAGCTACCGTCTGCGCTGTAGGTGATTCGATTGAAAGACTTCGTGCCTGCGGCATTGGCAGCGGTACGGCGGTCAGACACCCGTCGTCCTCCAGAGACGTCACGGCGACCATCAACTCCTCCTTGCTGCACGGCATCTTCAACTGACCAGAAGGAAAGTTGTCCATCTAGCGTAGAAGCAGCGACTTGCTGTCCATCTGGGCGGAAAGCCACACTGAGAATATCTGACATGAGCTGGAGAGGCTCACTGGTCTGTGATCGGCCGAAGATACTCCAAATACGAACTGTGTGATCCCAACTTCCACTGACAAGGTGGTTGCCATCGGCAGCGAAAGCAAGAGTAGAAACTGGTCCCTCGTGACCGGAGAGCTGGTCAAGCAATTGACCAGTCTGGACGGACCATACGTGAATATCAAAGGAGTCTGGTGAACCGGCACAGATCACTTCTCCACTGGGGTCCACAGCCAATGAGGAGAATGAAAGTCGGGATGGAGCTGTGAAGGTTCGGAAGTTTCGGTAACGGATAAGATCCCATGCTCGAATAGAACCATCCAATGATGCTGTGAACAGAACATTTCCCTTCTTCGCAAACTGACATGCGGTCACACCACTGGTGTGTTCGGTGAATGTGACAATGCAGAATCCTGACTTGACATCCCAAACTTTGATTTTGCCATCGTCGGCAGCCGTGACAATTCTTTGACCGTCCGGTGAATATGCCAGAGCGTTCATAGAATCAAGGTGGCCTTGTTGTTTGAGGATATATGATTCGGACTGCCATTCCCACACCAGCAGCTGGCCGTGCTTCGACGATCCGAAAGCTAGCCACTCACCTGATTTGTTGATTGTCACAACGTCGATGTTGCTCTGAGAAACACTATAGTAAGACATGTTAGCTGGTGTAAGAAAAAAGACAAGATTACAGACTGAGATACCTCAAAAGATGAATCATGTTGAACTCTGGTAGATCGTAGAGTCCGAACAGACCATTGGAAAATCCTACTACCAAAAGGTTCGATGGCGCATGGAACGCAGCACAGTTGACTTTAGCGTCATTCTGCATGAAGAAATCTTTCTTCACAATTCTCCACCGGGGCTCGGAGATATCTTCCATCGTTTCCTCGTCTTTCTTCGCGACGTACTCCCAGCGGAAGAGCGCACCATCTTGGCTGACAGTGTAGATCTATGAAATTAGTTAATTTAGGATGCCCGGCCGAAGCGATTTCGAGAAGTACCCACCACTTCTTGTGTCGCATTGAAATAAGCAGCCACCACACCCTGTCTGTGTCCTGCCAATGTAGTAGGCTCGAATCCTTCTTCCGGGTCCATACTCCATACTCGCGCGGTGAGATCCTTGGCAGCAGTGAGCAAGAAGCGCGAATCGCTTGACCATTCGACACTTTCGATATTATCAAAGTGGGCAGCAAGATCCCGGTGTAGGACGAAGGGGGCGAATTCAATCTCGCCATTGGTTTCCGTCCCGGGAGTAGAAGGTGTCTGCCAAATTTGCAGGCGCCTTCCCACACCAACGGCGAAATGTCGGCCGGACGGGGAAAACTTCAGCGCAGACACTCGTCCCTTGAAGGAGAAGTGGTGAATGGCGATGCGCCGGTGGAAATTGGTCAAAATTGCGCGGCCATTTTCGTCAACGGTCAACAAAAGGTTACCCTTAGGCGAAAGATCGAGGCGGTCGATATTTGTACGATGCGAAAAGGGCAATGTGTAGGAAGTATTTCTGTGAAATTATGAGCGGGCTGGGTTCCCAAGATGCAAGATGCAAAATCAAAGGCTTGAGACGATACATACTGTACCAGATCAAAGACCGAGACTCGATTGCCTACGGGCGAAAGCAAGCATGTTCCATCGGGAGTAAAGAGAAGATTTCCTTTGCGATAGACCGTCCCCAAAAGGTTGGAGAACTGGAATTGAGCGTGTCAGCAAAAGTCACCATGGCTGGTACTCGCTAGAAAATATATGCGATAAATAATTCCAAGCGCAGTACTCACCTTGAAGTCTGTCTTCATTTTGGCTGTCGGCGATCCCAATGATCAAAAAATTAGAGATAATTCAAAGCTACCGTGATAAGGGCCCACGGATCATCTATGCCCCGGTTCCGACCCAGATAAGTACTAGCCCGGCACGCTAAACCCAGATAGGCAAGGCGAGGTATACTCCAGAAAACGAAAGGAGATTCAGGGGGAAGCAACGACGAGCAGTTCGAGAGATCCGATTTCACGACCTGCGTTCCTCCTTTTTCTCTTTTTGCTTTTCAGGAGTCGAGTCATTTTCTCTTCTGATTTCTGGTCTTACTCTTTCCAGGGGCTTTTTCTCACCTTCTTTTTTGTGTTGATCCCCGATTCCGAATTGTTTTTATTCCCCCCCCTATAACCCATCATGTCGACCACAGAGACCGCCACGCCCATTGGCATTGCCAATGTAAGCTTTTCTTGATGCCATGCTTATCTTTGTGACCCTTGGAAGCTAACGTGCCAATTTCAATTTAGCTCCCCAACCAGCGGTGTGTACATTTGGATACGGTGGATGCGAGGAAACGTTCTAATCAAGCTCTATAGCCACAAGATTGTCGCGAAGCGGGGTGCAGCCTTCACTATTATGGTGTGTTTTGCAGTCGCAGGATAATCATTTACCCATCCGGTGCTAATGGTGCTTCGATCAGGTTGCTGGAGAGTCGGGATTAGGAAAGACGACCTTCATCAACACCCTTTTCTCCACCACCATTAAGAACTATGCCGATCACAAGCGCCGCCACCAGAAGCAGGTCGACCGAACAGTGGAGATTGAGATTACCAAAGCTGAGCTTGAGGAGAAGTTCTTCAAAGGTGCGGCTCAAATACCCTTGTGGTGGGGGTTTGACTCCTGTGTTTCGGTAGCTGATTACGGTCGATTTTCTAGTCCGCCTCACCGTCATTGATACCCCTGGATTTGGAGACTACGTGAACAACCGTGACTCCTGGCAACCAATTATCGAATTCCTGGATGACCAGCACGAGTCGTATATGCTCCAGGAGCAGCAGCCCCGCCGAACCGAGAAGATCGACATGCGCGTTCACGCCTGCTTGTACTTCATCCGCCCGACTGGACACACCCTGAAGCCTCTCGATATCGAGGTGATGAAGCGCCTGAGCTCCCGTGTCAACCTGATTCCCGTTGTTGCCAAGGCCGATACCCTGAGCCATGCGGATCTCGTTCGCTACAAAGAAAGAGTGGGTGGAACAAGCACAAGGAACGGCAGTCAGGAATCTGGACTAACAATTGATTAGATCCGCGCTGTGATCGAAGCCCAGGGCATCAAAATTTACACGCCACCCGTGGAGGAGGACGATGAGCACGCTGCTTCCCACGCCCGCAGCCTTATGGCTGCCATGCCTTTCGCCGTCATCGGCTCCGAGAAGGATGTCAAGGCCAACGACGGCCGTGTTGTCAAGGGTCGTCAGTACGCTTGGGGTGTTGCCGAGGTGGAGAACGAGGACCACTGTGATTTCAAGAAGCTCCGCTCAATCCTGATCCGCACCCACATGCTCGATCTCATTCACACCACGGAAGAATCGCACTACGAGGCTTACCGTGCCCTACAAATGGAGACACGCAAGTTTGGCGAGGCTCGGCCGCGCAAGCTCGACAACCCCAAGTTCAAGGAGGAAGAGGAGACCCTGCGCAAGCGGTTCACCGAGCAGGTCAAGGTGGAGGAGCAGCGTTTCCGCCAATGGGAGCAGAAGCTTATCTCAGAGCGCGATCGCCTCAACAAGGACCTCGAAGCCACCCATGCTGCGTATGTCTTTGAACACTCCCTGAATGTGTTATTGATTACTAACGAACCACAGGATCAAATCCCTCGAGCAGGAGATCGAGGGTCTCCAGGGCTCCGGCACCCGCAGCCACGGACGTCGTTAAGATGTTGCATTTTCACCCGGAATCGACCCGGATTTTTCAAAAGGGGAGTAGTCGAACCGTACTCTTGTTTTTTGTTCTCTTTTGAGTACCCCATGTCTTGTCGTTCGCGCTTGGAAGCACCTTTGTCTGAGGGGTTGGTTTGTTTTCTTTGTTATATCCATTTACCGCTGGTAGCTAGCGATGGTGTGTCTACAACCTTGATAATAACTTTTTCTGTATTTCGTAGCATGAAATGCAGTGTTAATTCTTGTGGGTTCTAAGTTCATGAGTAGTTAAATCAATAGTCAATTTGGGTCATTGCTTCAGGCCCAAGCTTGAAGCTCCGATCTCCGAGCTCCATCCCGCATTTTCTAAACTCCACCAATTCCTTTCCTCTACCCCAATTCCCCCGACGGTCATGCCCCGGACAATATTTCCAACCCGGCCTATCCACACTCTTAAAACACACAATGGTAAGCTATAAATAAGTAGACATTGTTTCCGCTCAAAGCCTCGTCAAAGCAGAAGCGCTCATATCTTCCAGGAGCCGTCAACGCGGTAACATTCTCAAACTGCGGTGGCACCTACGTCCTGACGGGGTCCTCAGACCGAGCAGTCCACCTTTCGCGCGCCGTTCCAGCAAAGTCCGACGGCCTAACTGGAATCGAGACAACCACCCCGATCCAAAAATATGAAGCGCACGGCTATACCGTCCTCGACGTAGCCGTCACAGCCGACAACGCACGCTTCGCCAGCGTGGGCGGCGATCGGCAAGCATTTCTCTGGGACGTCGAGCAGGGCGTCACAACACGACGATGGTCAGGACATAGCAGCCGAATCGAAGCCGTGCAGTTCGCAGGCGATGGCGACTCAGTAGTCGTAACCGGTAAGTGGAATCATACATCCACTGCAGCGTTTCATATCCAGGCAGAGAATATCCAACTGACTATTCTTTTTACATCCAGGTAGCGCAGACACAACCATCAACCTCTGGGACACGCGGGCATCAGGCTACAAACCCATCCAAACGCTCACAGAAGCTAGCGACACGGTCTCAACCCTACACGTGCACATGGGCACGTACTCCATAGCCAGCGGCAGTTACGACGGACACGCGCGGATCTACGATGTTCGCACGGGCAAGACGACCGTTGACGTTCTCGCGCACCCGGTGACGAGCGTGCGCTGCACGGCGGATGGCAACGCGCTGCTGGTTTCGACGTTGGACGGGTATATCCGCATGCTCGACCGGATGGATGGGAAGCTTTTGAATGCTTTTGGAGGCGAAAAGGGGGCGCCGCTGGGGATGGCGAGGACGCGACATGTGTATCGCAATACGGAGCTGCGGGTGCGGTCTGTTTTTGCGCAGGGGGATGCGGTTGTGTTGAGTGGGAGTGAGGCTGCGGTTGGGAATGGTGCTCCAAGTGGAGCGGCGGCTTTTGCTTGGGATGTTCTTAAGGGAGAGGTCATTGCGACTGTGCCTGTTGGGGAGAGGGTGAAGGCTGTTAGTTGTGTGGCGTGGAATGAGGGAGCCGGCAATTGGGCTGCTGGATGCAGCGATGGTAAGGATACTCCTGTCTGAGACGGGTTTTCTCCGTGTGCTGACTTTTGCTTTCTAAGGTACGGTCAGAGTCTACGGCTGAATGTGGACTGGTTGTTCTCAAACTTGGCTATCATGAACAAACGACAAAAGTCGATCCTTCAGGTGGATCTGGGGGTATTCTCGTTCATGTCCAAGATTGCAGTTCTTCCTTCTTCAATCACCACACTCCACACCACGTCAACCCTTCCAAAACAAGGAAAGGATACCAAATCTCGCACGGCCTGTTAGGACGCATGGCGGTCTTTGTGGCCTCTGACAATGCCTTCCGTTCGACGCGACATATTCATCGACTTGCTGAAGGACATATCTCTTTTGGGGAGCAATGTTACACTTCCGGACCATCTCACAAGAACAACAGACCTCAACAATGTGCTGGCCAAGGTGTACCGTGGAATCAAACTGAACATGACATTCCAATTTCCGTTGGCATTGAGCCGAGTATTATATTTCCCCACTTCGGTTGTATCCTTGACGAGACATGAGATCAAATAAATATATACCACATTTTTGACCTTTCTCGCTTTTTTATTTATATATTTGTCGACCACTCCGCATTAGACTACACTGACCTTTTCACTTCATCTAAACAACGCTCAATGGTGCCTGTTGTTATTTTGGTATTTGCCCGGCTATGGGTGATTTTAAACAGGCTGGATCCACAAGGCAGAGATGAAACCTTATTAATATATGTGTGGATCCTGGGAGTGAGGATATATCCCTAGCTAGCTGTGATTCTGATGGAGATATATAGTTGAACCCCCGAATCGGGAAATATGAACAATATCTTTATCTGAACAGTCTCAACACGAATCCTACCAAATACTATGTAGGACATACACCACGAAAGATACCCTAATATGGACAAAACCACAAAACGACCCAATTTGTACCTGAATTCAATCAAGTCACAGCCTACAAGTAACCTTGGAATGTTGATAATACAAATAATAAAACAAATCCGCCAATCAGGCAACTTTTTTTTTTCCTTTAGTACACAAACACACATCAGAACATCAAGACATCAGAGCATAAGTCATAAAGCCTCCAACACCAAAGCACCCCAAGCCCAGGAAGCCAACCCCATCATCGCAAAACCACCAAGCTACAACTACGACTCAAAGCGACCCGCATCAAGGCTAGGAGACTGCACCTTCTCCGCCTCTAGCGCATCAATCGCCCTCCGCAGCTCATCCTCACCAACGATAATCGTTCCCGCGCGCGCAGTGCTCAGAAAACTAATCTCGACCGCATCACCGCCAGCATCAACATCAGGCTGAAGATGGTGCGTCGCGCGCAGGGGTTGCAAGCTATGCGTCGGGGCGTGATCAGAAAGCGATAGACGCGTACCGAAGGAGTCAAAGAGACCCGGGACGGAGCCGACAATACTACTGGTGTGGCTGCCGACGGGGCTAGATTCTGCGGGTGGGGAGGGGGTGGTTGTGGCGTTGGCGAGACGACCTGCGACGCCGCAGACGATGCCGGAGGCTTCGAGAGGGAGATCGCGTAGATCGAGGGTGATGGGGATGAGGTGGTCTTCTTTTGAGCCTAGGAGGAGACCGGAGCCATCTTCGTAGCTGGTTGAGCCGTAGGCGGGGTGGCGGGCGAAGCGGGGGAGGAGACGCTTTTCTAGGAGGAGGGAGGCGGCTGGGTCGAGGGCTGCGAGGGTTAGGGAGAGGAAGCGGGGGTTGTCGATGAGGAGGACTGTTGTTAGGGCGTCGTGGAGGATTGACAGGGAGCTTTCGTGGGTGTGGTATTCGTGGTGGGCGGCGCACTGGACTAGGCGGAGGGTGTTGTCTACGGAGGGGGTGATTTGGTGTTTGCGGAGGATGTCGAAGGTGCGGGTTTGGAGCTCGCTGAGGGTTGAGGGGGTGGTGTTGCTGGTGGGATGAGGTCGCTGAGCCTTCTTTCGAGGACTGGGCTGAGCGGGTTGGTGACGAAGGTGGCAGTTTCGGTGTTGAATTGGAAGCCTCTGTTTTCGAGGGCAGTCATGACACTTGCTTTACTTTGCATGGGGACGATGATATAGTCAGAGAAGTATGTGGAGATGAAGAAGATGGAGCCATGGGGAGGTTAGCAAAGGTGTACTCTGATAAATGTTGAGGATTGAGTATTACATACATGCCGGCCAATGCAAGTGGACTGGTCAATTCTAAGACTCGTTTGCCGGCTTCGAGGCCTTGGCCGAGGACTTGCATGGCGATATAGTCCTTCTCACTCACGACTAGACGAGATCGGAGGGAGGCATCCAGTTGGTCGAGTTGATCCATGACTGGGACGAAGTACTTTTCCACCAGACGTCTTGGACACATGACAGAGACTTCTACGGGGGTGATAGAGACATTCATGAATGCCGGTGGTTTGTATGTAGAGCTTTGTTGCGAGGCATTCTCATCATCATCATCATATGCAGCATTGTCATCGTTTTCATCTTCCAGTGGCTCCGTTTCATCGAATATGAGACTCAGAACGGATTTCAAGAAGTAAGGATACAGCTCTAGCGGGATATGCACCAGTACCACCCGCTCTTCCTGATATTTGGTCAGTAGGCGTTGAGGTTGGTTGTGTGTACATGACTTACTAGGAAGTGCACCTGTGCATCAGTGAGAGCCATGGATGGATCCGTGATTGTCTCCAAATTGAATATTAGGATTGGAGGAAGTTGGGTCAAGTGTCAAGCAATAAATTCGGGTTCGTCTATGCTGATTGAATGTCAGGTTCCCCACAAAGTATTACGCCATTAAGGGTCGATGATGCTATTTGAAGCAAAGAGGGCGCCATCAACAAGCCATGGCGTTAGTGGATGTAGCAATGGTGATCGTGGGTTGAAATGGCGTTTGCAAGAAGATGAAGTGGAGGTTAAAGGATAATCAGAGGTAAGTACCAAGCGAAAGAGTCAAAAGTGATTGAGTCACCTCCAGACTTCGAGTCTTCCCCTCTCTTCTTCTTCTATTTCTATTTTCCCCTATTTTCTTTCTCCTTCCCACTCCTTCTCTCTCTTACTCAATCTCTTCACTTAATCCCCCTTATCACTCCTATAGTGTCCGGCGCACGGACACGCACCTTGTTCTGTTTTGTGGGGAGATCCTCTTCTCCGATCGGAGGGTTTCCCTATCAAGACGGGAGGATATCTGCTTCTGTTGAACTGGTTATATTCCTTCTTCTTCTTCTTCCATTCAATCTGCAATAGTTCAGGGTATTTAAATACATCTACGCCAGGAGAATGGGATTCAATAGAAGTATTGGCTTTGGCAGATTTTTCCTGCACATCCCCCGCTCTTGTTTGCCAAAGATAAGGTGAAAGGCCATCAATAGCATTGGCCCGTCTTTGATATGAGCATCTTTTCTTCTCTTTTTCTTTTTTTGCCTTTTGCCGCTGTAGCAGAGAGACTTCGATTGGAAGACATCTCCAGTGCATCACGCCCGATCGAGTATATCGTGGCTTAACCAGCATCAGTCTTATCTGTGGACTAAATCGGGAATCCCATGGGAGATGACATTTAGAGTCACTCATATGACCTTGCACGTTGGACTTCATACGAACCTTGGAAGTACATAGTACTGCCGGATCGGTACTGACTGACATCCCATCGGAAATTAGGGCTTTGCCTGCCGATCATTAACTACATGTAGTGATACTACTGAGGAACCATCCTTGAACCAGATCTCTGAGTCATATAATCAGAATACAATGTGCCTAGATCGAGAATCCAGACCGTCCACTATATCTACCACTAATACATTGAACGTCATTCTGTTTACTCGGAACTAAACCTGCCGACTCGGGGTATGTCCCCCTTGCGTGGCATTTCAGGAACCAGCAGTCAAGGTACCAAGGCGAATGATTTACATTCCTCCCCTCCGACTCCACCTCGGGACATTCTTCAGTTGGAAGACAACAAATCAAGGAAGAGCTGAGTACTGCCTGGATGTGTGCCTTTCCTTTCCCGATCCCTGAATGAAGGAAACCACCAATGGCACTCCGACAAGCAGGGAAATGTGATCCAATCTGGGTAGCATACTCAGGCCCCTGGCGTAGATCAGCCAGAGCTTAATTCTTTCTTCCTCGCCATGGTTAAAAAGCCCTTCTTTCCAGATAATTCCTTTCGACAATCAGCATAGCGGCCGACCTCCGCCAATTTCGACAACCACGGTCCTCGACACTCGTTTGTTATTATTCGTTAATCCGGCCACGAACACACTCGTTCGAGAGACTCTGCAGTCTTTCCTATTCGGGCCGTCGATCGTCATTCGTTCAATACTGCCACAATGGCTAAATTTGGTTTGCTAGCGTTGGCCACCTGGGCCGGCCTGGCTGCCGCCAAGGACGTGTACCTCGATTGGAACGTTACTTGGGTTAATGCTGCTCCTGATGGGTTTATGCGCCCAGTCATCGGTATCAACAATCAATGGCCTTGCCCGCAGATCGATGTGGATGTGGGCGACCGCCTGATCGTCGATGTTTACAACGGCCTTGGAAATGAGTCCACGGGTATTCACTGGCATGGCTTCCACCAGTACGCCACTAGTGTCATGGATGGCGCCCCCGGAGCCACCCAATGTGGTCTTGCCCCAGGCTCGCGCATGCAATATCAAATCGACGTAGGTAAACATCAGTTCGTGAGGTTGGGACGCGTTCTAATAGCAATATAGATTAATCAAACTGGAACATACTGGTATCATGCGCACGAGATGGGTCAGTACCCGGATGGATTCCGCGGTGCTTTGATTGTTCACGATCCTCACGCCCCTTTCCAATATGACGAAGAGTTCACAATGATGCTGAGTGATTGGAATCACAAGCAAATGCCGGAGCTTCTCAATTCCTACTTGTCCACTGAAAATGCGGCAAATAACCATGGCCGCGAACCTCTCCCTGACTCGGCATTAATCAATGACTCCACCAACACCAAGTTCAAGGTTCTGCCCAACAAAACATACCTGATTCACATCATTTGTGTTGGAAATTGGCCCGGCCACACCTGGGTGTTTGATGGCCATGAAATGACTGTCGTTGAGGTCGACGGCGTCTATGTCGAGCCTTACCCTGCTGGAAATAGGTTCCTGCGGCTTGCAACTGGCCAACGTTTGAGTGTCCTGCTCAAGACCAAGGCCGACACCAGCAAGAACTTTGCCATCTGGGATACTATGGATGTCAACATGATGTTCGTCTACCAAGGCCTGCCCATCGACTTTAATTACAACCCCAATGCCACCGCCTGGCTGGTGTACGACGAATCCAAGCCTTTGCCCGCACCTCCCGTCTTCAGCCCTAATTTCGACTTTGTCGATGACGTTGACTTTGTGCCCCTTGACCGACAGCCTATTCTGGAGCCTGTGAACCATCAGATCATTTTGGACACGGGATCAGCGGTGATCAACGGTGTAAGGCGATTCACTGTCAACAACAAAACCTACATGCCCCCGAAGGTTCCGTCTCTGTACACTGCCAATACAGTCGGTCCTGAGTTCGCTTCCAACCCCGCTGTATACGGCGAGGTCAATCCCTTGATTTTGAAATACGGAGAAATCGTCGAAATCGTGATCAACAACCACCACGGCAACCTGCACCCATGGCACTTGCACGGCCATCAGTTCCAGGTTCTGCAGCGCAATGACGTCGAGGGCGGCTACTACAACGGTCTCTTCAGCAACGTCTCCCAGACCCCAATGAGACGCGATACAATCATGGTTCAGAACCACGCCCACACTGTCATCCGCTTCCGCGCCGATAACCCAGGTGTCTGGATGCTCCACTGCCACGTGGAATGGCACGTCGAGGGAGGTCTAATGGCCACCCTCATCGAAGCCCCCGAGACCTTCCCGCAAACCCTAAAGGCCCCACCCAACAGCCATTACAAGGCCTGCACATCCTACCCGCAGCCCTTCAGCGGCAACGCCGCCGGCAACAATGGACTTGATCTGACCGGACTCGACACCACCGTGACCTCCGGCAGCCACGGCGCTCTGTATCCTCCCGACGAGCACAGCAGCGCCCAGAACGCAGCTCAGAGCCCGGCCCAAAGCTCAGCTCCATCTGCGCCGAAGCCCACCCCCAAAACAAAGACGCCGGCTCCCGCGCCCACCCCCGTCGCACCCAAGCCCCAACAGCATTCCGCGCAGGCGTCTGCCCCGGCTGCTGAGACTCCTCAGCCAGCATATCACGACCCCTACTACCCCTACTACCCTTACGGTCAGCCTCAGACTCACCAGACTGAGGACGAGTCGGCCCACGGCAACTTCCAGTATTCCAAGGGTTACGGATCGGTTGCTGATACAGTCGAATCGCACGTTCACATTGAGGGCCCCAATGAGCCTGGTGACCACCACCTCAGGATCCACCAGGAGGACGTTAAGGGTTCCTGGCCGGAACAGATCAGCCGCGACGGCTATCATGGCCGTGATGGCCAGTACGAAAAGCCGCAGTAGAATAGTGCATTGTTCAGTCTAGAAACAGCTTGTATAATATAATTGTCATTCCACGGAAGCCTCTTCTTTTAGTTTTACTTGGTTCATTCTTCTAACCCCCGGATTGATGTACCTTCAACCATAGACCGAATAATCTTGTTGGCAAATCTTCCAAACCCAATATCAGAAGTGGCATGATTGTGTGAATCAAACACTCGTGCTTTATGTATGTAATCGTGATAATAACGTGCTGAAAACACATCCGATTCCCCTTTCAGTATATCAAATTATCACATCCTGACGACTCCATCTATCCACCACACTAGGTATACTTCCCAGCAGAAAACCCTCCAATCCTAGCATTATGAATCAATATCAAACACCCATCCTAAATGAATCCCACGACAGGCATTCCATCCAAAACCCAAAACAATGTCTACATCAACCCATCTATTCTGCTGCCCAAATATCCAACCCACCCAATCCCCTATCCCCGACCACAACCACCCATTCACCGAATTCACAAAATGGGCCATCACCAGAATCGGAAATGCAGCAGGTCAAACCCAACCTTCCACAGCCAGCCACTGCATCCAACTCATCCGCCAAATCCCCAACGGCCCGATAGAATCCACCCGGTACTTCATCGCAACGAAGAATAATTTCGAAGAAACCCCAGAGGCCGCAATCCTAGATGCGAATTTCGTAAAGACAAATGAGTAAGGCACACCCAATACCTACATTTACCTACCATCCTACTTCCCCAGCATGGATACACGTACACAACTAACACAACCAAGACACAAACCCCTCCAATGCACAACCCACAACCAAATCTACAATCTAAACCTCTACCAAAACGCAACCGCACACTGGCGAAACAGTATCACCAAGCCACTCCGACAACTCGAGCAAGCGCTCCGACGCAAAGCCAGTTCCGGGACTTCGTCTGGCTCTGTCGTTGGGGACGGTGGTGTGCGGAGATCTAGCTCGGTATATGGGTATGGCACTGGGATGGGATATGGGTCTGGATGGGGGTCTAGTTTGGGGTCTGGGTGGGGGCCGGATTGGGGGGTTGGGGGGGGAGTCGGATATTGCTGTTGAGGAGAGGGGGGTGTCTTTGATGGGAAAGGGGAAGGTTGGGGATTGTGATTCTGATAAGGGGGATGAGGATGGGGATGTATCTTCGTTGTCGTCTTCGTCTTCGGGTAGTGGTGATATCGATAGTATTGCGGATGGTGATATCAATGATGTTGAGGACGAGGCTGGGTCTTCTTCGGGGAGTGCAGGTGATGAGTTTGAGGAAGATGACTCTCCGGAAGATCAAGAAGCCGGGTCAATCTCGCCTCCTGAGGCACAGGTTGCTTTTTCGGATAGTATCGTGGATCAGAGTTTCTTCCATGTGGAGGACTATGGGTATTACTATACTGGCCAGTCTTCTGATGACTATGGCAGCTATGATTGTGGTGGGTTGGACGGAAATTGCTATTTTGAGTAGCTAGATACTGATGTACTGATGATCATTTGGCTTCCTTGGTTTTTAGCTCTGAATCCAAGTGGCGGATTGTTTTATTGTTGAGAGATTTACAAGGGAAGAATGATGGATTTGATACTTCGAAGATTGATTGTTGTGCTATGGAAATTGCAGAATGTAATTGGCGGGATATAGCGCTGCACAATGCACACATGGTTGGTCGGCTGATGAATTCATTGACGCGATGTAGCTCGCTTTATATACTCGGCTAGACTATGTAGGTACATATGTAGGTAAATTACCAGCTTATACATACATTAAATGACTTCCTTCGTTCCACTATGAAGGTTGCTGATTTTGAACACCACGTAAAGCTATAAGTCTTGCCTAGATGTTATACAGAGGACCTGTACGACTGAGGGGGAAAGGAAAGGATCAGTCTGCCTGGCTTCGTATACATATTTGAAACACTGTCTCCGTCGGTGTCGTCTCTCTTGGTATAACTCCAACATATCTTTTGATGTGTCTTAAAGTTTCTCCTAATATCTCCGCCAAGAGATCTATTCTATCTATATTATACGGATCACGTAAAAAGTCACCCCCTTTCCACTAAGTTAGATACATATAGTGATGCATAGCTAACGGATCATATCGCATTGTCCAGCGGGCCGCTATCTCCGCCGCAAATATAGATGAAAAGCAAAAGCAAAAGCAAATCCAGTATGAACAAAGGAATTTCCTAGTACTGCCAATAAAGAAGAACGAGGGAAAATCAAGGAGCGGGTCCTGGGGCTATCCTGACTTCTTCGGCGCCAGTGAGCAGCTTGATATCTTCAAAAATATCAACGAGGCGTGATATGGACATCGTGCACCTTCGCTCATGCCCACTTTTCAACATTCCGAATACTTGATTCTGCCCTGTATAGACCCATGCTCCAGAATCGCCTTTCTCTGCAAACGCCTCAGAAATGGCAGTGGTGGCTATTTGGTGCTCCCAAGTTTCAACGACTTGAACTCCGTGCTCTGTTTCCGTCTCAACAAGTGACACCTCCTGCAGGCCGCCATACAGCCCTGATGTGATCTTGGTAGAGCGTCCAGACTTGTAGAGCTTCGCCATATTGGCTATGAATTGAAGCTGAGGGTCGAAAAGAAACTCAATCGGCGGAGGGAAGTCCCACATGACCCCGTGGTGGAAAGGCTGGGATTAACAGCAAGCATTAGCCATAAAGTTAATCTTGCCTAGGTGCATCAACGAAATATCTCCTTACCCGATTCCCGTCAACTCTATCGCCATGGATCTGTGGCTCAAGTCGATCAGGGACGATGTTAATCAGGGCCCAGTCCATAGCCATTCCTTGTTGGGCAGCATCTCGTCGTATCCGATTCAAGCCGCTTCCGGCAACAACGTATCCCAGCAAAAAAGTTTCATTGTTGCGCATTGCTACAAAGGGTTGACGGGCCACTTCAAGATCCCTGATAATTTTGGCGATTCCGTTGTACTGCTTCAAGGCGGATTCTGGCATGTACTCATCTTCGCCTCGATCGATGGCTTTTTTTATTTTTTCCAGCCTTAGAAATTGATCGGATTTGCTCTCTTCGATAGCATTACTCCTGTTGTTGATCGAATTCGAGATATCTCTGAATGATGGATGATCAACTTGAAGAAGCTGCCTGGCGAGGTGCGAGGGTGGATGTGTGAGTTTCAAGGGCCCATATTTCCACTCCGAAAAGGCTTTAATGGCCAGTTAGCTCAGAAATTACATGTTAAACATGTTCACTTGCCTTTCTTTGCTCCTTCAATTGCCAGCCATGCCCTGGGTCGCTTTTCTTCCGGGGGCCAAACACAGTGGAAGCACGTCAATCCGTAAGTGTGCCATCGCTCTTCATTACGGAATCGGAGCTGTACCAGACCGCCAAGCGTGGAAGATCCTGCTTGCGTACCATGAATACCAATGCTTACACCAGGGTATATGGCTCCATTGGAAACATCCGGGTGTAGGTTTGGACCTTCAGCAAAATACTTGTTCTCATCCTTCATGAACAGGATGTCAACATCTGACTGATTAAAATGCGCAAGGATTCCTCGAATGAGCTGTGTTGCAGTGATAAAGGGACCGACAGAGTCCTTCCGAACATCCACTATCACGGTGACAGGATTAAGATGTCGGTCACGATTCGTGCCATATCTCCAGCAGGAAACTCCACTCCACTCCTGGATATTCGAGTTCTGGAGGATCGTTTCGGCAATTGTCTTCCATTGGGAATAGATAAAATGGGATTCCTCCACAGGGAAACAATATACTCCGTCGAACAATTTGCCTTCAATCAACTCAACGGAAAGCCTAAGTGAGCGGCGCTGGAGCTTGTCGTAGATCCGTCTGGCAGCACGATACCATAGTTCCGGCTGTGGGTGATCTGGCATCAAAATGAGGACGGTCGGGATTGGCTCAGGCTCCGGATCAATCTTTGACTGGCGACCTCTCACGACGACTTCCAAGGCCTCGAAATTGAGATCTTCGATGATTTTCCTCGTGAATAGATAGACTTCAGGCGAGACTTCAATAGGCGTGTGACCTGTTGTGAAAGCCGGGAGAGAACAGAGAACCGGACCCCCAGCACGATGGGAAGACATGAGGAAACCATGACGGTCAACGTGTGAACTTCCCCCAAACGGAGAAGAATCACCTGAGCCAGAGGAGAAGCTGAGTGCATGCGCACTGGTCCTTGTGAGGGTTGTAGACGCCGCAGAAGTTGCAGACGACATCGCGCGATTGCTTATGAGAATTTGGATGACGAGCTTCAAAGTATGAATCAGGGAAGAAGAGACAAAGGAAAACAGATGCCAATCACTGCAATGATGAACGATCGCAAGGTGACAGGATGTAATGTTTCGTCAACGGAAACTGAGAATGAGATGACGCGGTGGCACAAGTTGAGATAAATGGGTGTCGAAGAGATCAAAGAATGAGAAGGTAGGCAGCTGAGCTTGCAAGATACAAACTGTCAGTTTTAGGATGATAACTGAAGGGTGGAAGACAAGCGCGATGACGCAGGCTTTCGAAAAGATGGAAGTTGAAATGGGATGAGTGAAGAAGTGAAGGATGAAAAGAATTGAAAATGGCTGGAGATGATAATTGTCTCATATAGGAGAGATGGTAAGAGTCAACGAGGCCAAACTCAAAGATGGGTCCGACGTCTGAAAAGGAGCGGCTGATTCGAAAGAAGCTTAGATGCAGGGATTCAACATCTCCAGGGCTTTCAGCATGCTCCGGTGACTTGGAACAATACAAGGAAATCAAATGAGACCGCGTCAAAGTAAAATCAAGACTCATTTCAGCCTAGATAGGAAACGGTAGGTACATATAGGTATAGGTATACAATATAGTCTTCCCCACACAAGCTTAACATCACAAGCCTAGTCCAGACCCTTGAAGACCTCATCGAAACGCCCTTCATTCCAGCGCACATTAGGCTTCAGCCCAGCAAATTTCCAGACACCATTGACCTTGCGATAATAGTGCTCATTTGTGGCGTGGGAGTGGCCACGCAGCTTGACAGTCTCCAAGGCGGCAGTTTCGTAGACCTGGTGCGCAGCGCGCAGCTGGTGGTGACCAATAACTTCAGTGTCGGAGATCTTTTCCCACCATGACTGCCCAAGCAGATGCTGCGTCTTGATTGTCTTGTCACCCAGGAAGCCCGGGTGAGTAACCATGGCCATGTAGTCATCGGCAGCCATGTTGTCCCATCTTTTCAGACCGATCTTGGTGTAGTCGACCGTCAGGGTTGGCGCAATGATGCTGCGCAGGCGGTCCCAGTCCTGCATTACTGTCAGTGAATGTGTTTATATCACCTTCGATATCATTGAATGTATACCTTGGCATCGTAGCTGTCAGCCCAGTCGAAGACGAGTTTTGAGAGAACGAGATAGTCTATTGGAGTCAGTGTATGCCGATGAGATAAGGCCTGCTTGAACAAACCTTGGAAGCTGACGTCTAGATTGGGCTCAGCAGTCGTGTTCTTGACGGCGGGAGACATGATTATCGAGTGCTTTGTGACTTCGTTGTTGATTTTTCGAGATCTAACTATGGCAAAGAGGCGTGACGCGCAAGTATATCCAGAATTAACTCTCAGCAGATCCCCTCTGAGACCAACATTCCTCGGATCTGGCCAGCATAGCTCCCTCTAAAAATAACAATGCAACCGGAAAGCCGGGATGTGACAGTTGGAGATAATCGCCTCATGGCGTTCCGCATGCAGTACTGAACAAAGCCAAGATCCTACATTCCCGTTCGCAGCCACGGCATGCTAGGTCCTGGGATTTGACTCTGAATAGTTCCGTGGCCGTGGGCTTTGACTACTTCCATTATCGTACACCACCGACACATGCGGACACAATCCACCCCCCCCCCCCCTGCAAAGAGCAGAGGTGAATGTTGGAGCCAGGCCAAGTAAGCCAAGCCAGCGCCTCAGCTGAGTGCGGCCAGACACCGTCTAGCATGACAATGTCTCATAGGTAATAGACTCATTATTAGACTACGGTTCCCACCTCTAGCGCGAATCTATAAGCACTCCTTTCCACTGTTTCACTTAACACCTCTACCACCTTCAAAAAACACCACTTAAATCACCATCAAAGATTCAAGATGGTCCACCCCAACCCCAATAGCAGTCAGCTTGAGCTCGCAGGCAAAGTCGCCTTGGTGACCGGCGGAGGCCGTGGCATCGGAGCAGGCATTGCTTTGGAGCTCGCAAAGAAGGGAGCCAGCGTTGCCATCAACTACGCAAGCAGTTCTAAGACCGCAGATGCCGTGGTACAAGATATCCAAGCGCAAGGCGTCCACGGCGCGGCTTTCCAAGCCGACCTGACAAAAGTCGAATCGATTGAGAACCTCTTCCGCCAGGTGGTAAGCCACTTCGGGCAGTTGGACATTGTTGTCTCCAACGCTGGAACGGAGAAATTCGTACCCCTGGGTGAGACCACCCTCGAAGACTTCAACGAGGTATTTGACCTCAACACGCGGGCGCAGTTCTTTGTCGCAAAGAACGCCTACAACCACATCCAGCCCGGCGGTCGCGTCGTGCTGATGTCCTCTATTGCGGCGGGCCTGGGTGTTCCAGGTCACTCGCTTTACGCGGGCAGCAAGAGTGCTGTTGAGGGCTTTACTCGCTGCTTTGCTGCCGACTTCGGCAAAAAGAAGGCTACTGTGAATGCTATTGCTCCTGCTGGTGTCAAGAGTGACATGTGGTTGAGCAACGCGTGGCGCTATGCACCTGGCTGCAACAAGAACTCGTCTATCGAGGAGATCGAGCAGGCATTGGCCAATGGTAGTCCCCTTGGGCGCTGTGGTGTGCCTGCGGATATTGGCCGCATTGTGGCATTCTTGGCCAGTCCCGCTGGAGAATGGATCAACGGTGAGTTACTGGAATGTTGACTTTTCCTATGAGGATATGGCTAATTTCGTACGAATTACAGGTCAAATTCTGCCCTGCAATGGTGGAGCTAACATCTAACTGTGTTGGGACTTTGGGTGTTTCGAATGTGGGGGTCTTTGAAGGGTTGAAAAAGACCTTGGAAGCTGTGTATAGGATCAGGGCCCATCGTTGTTTGAATTATGCTTTGTTCTTTTAGAAACTGGTATTTTGTATTGCTTACCATAGACTCAGGATCAAGGAAGCTCCTCTCCACAACGTTCTATTTAATGTTCTATCTATGATATTGAGTTCAAAGCAAGGAAAACGCTCCTTCAACTAGGGCTAAATGTATCCGAGACTGGCACCGGCCTCGCGATAAGCCAACCTTAGAGGAATGTGAGGACAAACCAAGGGCGTCTTCGGATACTCGGAAATCCGAATATGTGATCGGCAACCCCTTGACTCACGATATTTGCATTCGCCTCCCCGCATTCGGAAATCGCAGCAACCCCACGCCGTACAAGATCGCTGGTGGGCCTGACGCTGATCTTGCTGTGTCCAGGGCTCGTGGCAAAGGCCACTTACTGTTTGCATCTGGGACGGTATCAGATTCCTTGATTTTGCTACACTGGGAGCTGTTACCAGCGAAGACAGGTGGCGTTCTACAATGCCAGCTGTCTCACACATGTAGCTCATTAAACAAGCAATTAATCTTCTCTAGACAAGATCACTTCACTTCTCCTCATCTGCATCACTGTCGATATGACGCGGTGGATTCTCGGAGACAAGTTCGACACCGTCTACCCTCACAAGGGGTCTATGAAGGCCCTGTGGGAGACAAAGTGGAAATTCCCTGTATGTCCGATGCCCGCAATTCAGCAAGAAAGAAGTCAAAGAACTCATACTTTTCATTGAACAGTGCACAAAATCCATCTACCCATTCCATGATGGATGTCTGGAGGATTTCGAGCCTATATTCCAGAAGCTCATAGCTGTAAGCAACTTCTCATGCATAACAGCTCCCCAACTCAAGACTAACAACAATGGCCAGGCAAATATCAACGATGCAGACACCAATGCCTACACCGAAATGTTCCTTCCAACAGCAACCGCGCTGGAAAAGCAAGCTGACGAAGCCCTAAGAAGCGGCCACCGCGATAACGCAGCAGACCTATACCGCCGCGCAGCAGTGGTCCTCCGAATCTCCCGATTCCCATACGTCAGCCCATCAACCAGACCAGAGACATCCATCAAGCGGGCAGCCTTCGACCGCCAGAAGCAGGTGTATCTGAAAGCGGCGTCCCTGTGGAACCCAGTCATCACAGAGGTGGTGATTCCGCACAAGCACCGCGCCGGCCGAGATGGGGCCTCAATCCCGCTGTACATCCGGTTGCCAGAGGAAGCGAGCATGGGCCAGCGCGTGCCGGTCGTGCTTCTCATGACAGGGCTGGACGGCTATAGGCCGGACAACAGCCAGCGCAGCCACGAGATCGTCAACCGTGGCTGGGCGACTGTTATTGTGGAGATTCCCGGGACGGCGGACTCGCCTGCGGACCCCGCGGACCCGGAGTCGCCTGATAGACTGTGGTCCAGCGTGCTGGATTACATGGCGGGACGGCCGGAGTTTGATATGGCGCGGGTTGCGGCTTGGGGACTCAGTGCTGGTGGATTCTATGCCATTCGGGCGTCTTGTACGCACCGCGAGCGGCTTGCGGGAGCTGTGGCTCATGGGCCTGGCTCGCATCATGTGTTTGATCCGGAGTGGTTGGCTAAGGCGAATGATCATGAGTATCCTTTCGAGTAAGTTTTCTCGGTTTTAAATTTTGTGGGGAAACTGACGATGAGTTCAGGCTTACTCCTGCTATGGCGGAGAAGTATGGCTATGACAATGTTGAGGACTTTGTGCAGAATGCCCAGAAGAAGTTTTCGCTCGTGGAGACTGGTGTCATTGATCAGGACAACAGTCGTTTGTTGCTGCTTAACGTGCGTATTCACCCAAACTATATCTCCGATGAGAAACGGACGCTAACTTTTTCCAGGGCGTGGACGATGGTGTTGTTCCGATTGAAGACTCCATGGTGGTGTTCAATCATGGAGGTCCTAAGGAAGGACGATTCTTTGAGAACAGGGTGCACATGGGATACCCCGACAGTCTGCCTGTGGCTTACAAGTGGCTGGAGAGCGTGCTGTCTCCCAATATTAAACAGGTCAAGAACTGAGAGGATTGAAGGGGCCTGTCTTCAAACACAAGTAACTAAATTGAGATTGTTTCTATCTGCGTGGATTAAATGTTCAGACGTCTGTGTTTTCAGTATCATCAACTCATACCTCTACACCGTAGTGTTTCTGTAGATTGATGTGTCCTAGCCAAACACAATATGTGAAGATAAGGAAGGCAGTTGGATGGAATTCGTAGGTTGGATTAAACTTTTTTTCCTATTTGTAGCTGTCGAAGGAAGAAACGTCTCACATTCATCCAACATAAGTATGATCGATTCAGTTCCATTCCGATCTTCGATCTTCCTTTGAAGTAACATGGTGGAGATCAAGCTGCCAGAAACGCCCGCAATGCATTGAGAATATTTTTCCGATGCCCAGACAAGATCACAAGAGATAACATAGAGTCACAGGGGAAACAAGGACTAACAAAAGCAGATTCATTCGTCGTCGACCCTGGGGCGTTTCGACTTGCGGTCGTCATCTTCAGCTTCCTGGATTCCATAACGCTTCTGGCCCGAAGTCACATCGGCAATCATGTTGTCGATACCGAACGGATCAGCGGTATCCTTTTCAAATTGAACAGGACCTTGGCGCTCCTATAGATAAAATTGTTAGCGATAGAAATTGCATAGATTGGGAAAATGCCTACCTCGGCCTCAGCAGCGCCTCGGAAACCCTCCTTGGCGCGCCCCAAAACCTCGAATCGCTTGGTCTTTTCAAGCTTGCTCATTTCGCCTTCGCCTGCATCTTCATCGTCGACATCAGCTTGGGCACGTGGACGATAGATGCTGTTGATGGCGTCCTGCGCGGCGAACAGCGGCTTGTCGTATGGGTTATCTTCGTTGAAACCAGACTGCATGCCACTGGTTTGATTGAATAGACGCGAATCCCACATGGATTCGGAGCTCTGTGTCGGCTTAGCCAGGCCAAGGGCCACCTTCTCGGAGATATCACGATTCTGTTCTCGTGCCATGGTTTGAATGCGGCGTTCCGTACCCATACGAGACTGGCGTAGCTGTCGCTCATCTTCCCGTCTTCGCTCGCGACGCTGCTCTGCGCGGTCTCGGGCAGCTTCCTCCTCATCGCTGGGGGTAGCAGACCTAGAAGAGTAGGCGGATACACTGCGGCTGAGACTTCGGGAGCGAGACCGAACCTCGCGACGGCTGGGCCCAGCGCGATCCTCGCGAGCCTTTTGTGCCAACATCCGAAGATGATCTTCTTTCTGTGCTTTTTCCTTCTCTGCCAACTTCTGTTGCATCTGAGCTCGAAGCTGTACCTCTTCGCGGGCATGCCGATCCGCCGTGAACAGAGCCTCTGCAAACTGAGCGAATTTGTCGTTAATGGTAACATCTTGCAACCCACGGCCATCTGCAGCCAAACGCTTATCCAGAGGCACGGTGTAACCCTTGGGATTCTTCCAGTTTGACACAGGCGGGGGGATCTTCCAAGCTTCTTGATCCTCCGCAGTGAGCTTTCTCGGCGGCGAATGCATGACAGGAGGTGGAGGGGAGGGCGGGCCACGGGGAATCTTCTTGTGCTTGAACTTGGGCGGCTCCATCGGATCCAGTTGCCTCTCGACGATCTTCATAATACGGTCATTTTGGCGGCCATTGTTGCCCATCTGGTTCGCCGGGGTGTAGCGAACAAAGGTCGGTTCAGCACGTTGTCCGCCCTTTACGTTCTTCGGCTTCTGCGCAGATGAAGCTCCTTCAACCAAGGTCGCGAGTGCGGCCTTTGTTTTCGCCATCTGTGCCTCAATTTCCTCCTCGGACGGCTTGTCCAGCGATATCTCCCCCATATCAACCCGCTGACGGAGCGGGATCAGATCCTTGAACGATGCATGAACAGTGCGGTTATCGGCATGTCCGCGCCGGGCAATCGCGTCGTATTTCACCTTGCCTTCGCCATCGACCTGAACAGCAAGAGCATTTGAAGTGGATGATGTCCCTTTCCGACCCATATCGAGGGGATACTGTGCAACTGAAATCTCAGGGAACGCGCCACCGTCGCCAAAATCTTCGGGAGCGCGAGGGCGCCATCCTGCGCGGTTTCCGTACGGCGGGGGTCCAGTCCTCTATAGAACAGATTTTATCAGCTCCCATTATATCATGAGAATGAAATGAAAGAAAACTCACCCGTAGAACGACCTGTGTTTCATCAAGCTGGTCGGCGCCAACCACGCGCGGACCCCGGGGTTGCGCATGTTGTGGCAACTCCTCCTCCTCGCCAGTGTATTTCGGTTTGGGAAGGGACTTAAAAAGCCCAGATGCAATAGACGTGGACATATTGAACCGAGCAGTTCAAGAGCTGTGCACTCGTGGTTGATGGGGATCAAGCATGGGGTGACGGCACTGTTAGCTTTTTGGGACTAACTGCATGGTTGGTATAACTGCGGCAGCGTATTAGTGCAGGAAGATGCATAGCTGGTCTTTATGCCGAAACGTAGCGCGGGTGCCAAGCCATATTCGCACGGATTGGCGTCTCTGGTCCGTATACGGAGACGTAGAGCGCCAAGTCTGATATTCGAACGAACCAGCGCGATTGGTTTTTATGGAGTCCCGTATAAAACACCGAGGACATACAACAGTAGTACATACAACATATATTGAGCACCTGTTCGCAAAGCTCCGATTCAATAGGGAATTACATTTACAAAATTCCCAGGGTCATTAGAACAGAATACTCAGAATTGCGTACGTAGGGAGTTTATAGACTCGCAATAGGTCGTATGGATGTTCGTCCCCACTGCCTACATATACCAAGGGAAGGAGAATCATAAGAATGGAGCTTGGAATAATTAGTCGCTAATGAACGACGAGATGCTATAATTACATTAAAGAACAGCTAAAAGTTATTCCCAACATGTCACGAAAATTCAGGGCGCACCTAGGTATTTAGGTGGGTATAAAATGCGTGCGCATTGGGCATGCAATGTCCTCTTTATCGCTCGCCTCGACGTAATGATCACGTCCTTGGAACTTATACCAGATCTTCAATCGCTTGGGCAGCAAGGGTGCAGGGTCATGGAAGCCCAGAATTTGGAACTAAACAATTCAAATTAGTATTCTAAATCAAGAAACGCAGATCGGGTTCAGTGTTGGCCATTGTTAACTTACCTTGATGGTTTTACCGGAGATCACCAATTGACTCCGGTTAACTAGCGCAGCCACAGGGATAGTGACATCAATGACGCGCGGCTCCGTGAATCCATTTTTGGGTTTTTTGTTTGCTGGCGGTGTATAGCCATACTCGGCCTTCAGAATGACGAGGCCGTCTTGTGCTTCCTCTCGTGCTTGTCGCCTTTCCACTTGGTCCTTCATGAGCTCGATAGCTTGGAGACTCTCCTCACGTTTCTTGGGGATAAGCTTCTTCAGTTCACGGTGGCGTCGAGCAGCTGCCTGTCGACGCTTTTTCTTATCGCGCGGTCGAATGTAGCCAAATTCTATAGCACAGTAGGCCAGCCAAGGGAATATAGCGGTAAGAGCTGCGGCACCGCTTGTTGCCTCATTAGCTGGGCAAACATTGATCGGAATATTGATGTTCTGGCCAAGGCGGCTCCACGAGACTGTCATCATGATACCCTTGTCTGCGATACCAACGCCGAGGCCAACGCGGGTGTACTCGCCAACCCGACGCACGCCCTTGATGGTCCAGTTGAGAGACATGTCTAACCCAACAACACTTGAGATCTCGAGTCGCACTGCACGCGCCTGATCCATGGCCGGCATTGGGAAGTATCCCTCGGAGCTCCATTCGGTCTTCACCGGATCGTCGGCAGGTTTGCCGGAGAATAGGTTCCGCGAATAATTCAAAGCAAGCGCGCCACCCCCAGGAGTCACCTGGAGATTGGTCTGCCATGACTCGGCAGACTGGTCGATTCTTCGTTTTTTCTTGAGGAGGTTCTGGACGTCCTCGTCCAATTCACCACTCTCTTCGTCATCGTCATCGAAATCCATCATGACCTGTGGCTGCTCAGGAAGCGAGATCAGCCCCAGTTGCAGACTGCTCAGCTCGTTGGCAGATGCAATGGCACTCTGAACACCCATTCCAATTGATGGGAACCAATTGAGGAGGAATTCAGGCCACTCGACGGCGCCACTGGACCATGTCAAGACGCCGATTTTCCTTTTAGCAATTTCTCTCGTGACTTGAACCTCGAAGGAAGGTGGTGTCTCTCCCAAAGAACGTATGTGTATACTTGTAACGCTGACCTGGAACGGCTTGGTGCCGGGGATTGGCTGGAAGGCACGAACAACGTTCGTTTTCAAGATTGGGGCCGGGAGAAGAAGGGCCTCAAAGGTGACTTGAGAATCACTGAGAAGCGAGAAAGGATGTTTGGCCCAAATGCCTTTGGCGCCTACCAAGCTTTTGAAATTGGGAGTAACAGATGCCCCAAGTTGGAAGTTCTGCGCTGCCAGAATCGGTGGCATTGTGTACTGATAATCGGTCAGCTCAATTCCGAGAAGTAAGCCAGCGGGACAACGTACCTTCTCTACTCCTTCCGTTCCATCCTCATACTCTATTGAGACTTTCTTCACTGGGCGAGCCAATCCTCCAGTTATACCCGTATTTATTGTCACCTGCATGTCTTCCGCTTCCTCCTCTTGTTCTTCTGCTCCCGATTCTTTTTCGGTATTCTCGGTTTTCTCGTCGTCATCTGGCGTGCCCCAAAGCTGTGGTAATGACAGCGGCGTTTTGAAATTATATGAAAGACCATAAGTGGTAACTTGAGGTGAAGGTATATGAAACTGCACATCCTCATCCTCATCGACGGATATCATCGACGAAGCGTTGATTCCCAGGGTAATGCCGCCCTAATTTCCAACTCAATCAATATCAGCAACGGCCCGACCATTTAATCAACCTTCCATGGGAAGTCAATGAGGAAGCAACATACCTTGCTAGAAACCAAATTCTCCACAGCCTTTCGCTCACGTTTCTTCATGGACTTCAGGAACCAACGGCGGAATTGATCTGGCGACATCGCCTTAACACCAACTTCCTGCCTTTGCGCCTCACCTCCAATTCCCATGGCCCCAAGCTGGCCCCATTCCTGCCGAACACCTGCCGCGCCGGCTATATCATATACAGTTCGTTTCTTTGGATCTATAAGTGTCTCATACGCCTCCTGGATATGTCTGAATTGGCTCTCGGCGGCATGGCGAAGATGGGGCGGCTGTTTATCCGGATGAAAGCTGAGAGTCAAGTTGCGGTAGGCGGACCGGATCTCGGCGTCTGTTGGAGGCGGTTTTCGCGACAGGCCCAGCAGGACGTAGTAGTCGGTTTCCTCCGGGTACTCGTCGATCATGCTGTAATCGGCGTCGAGTCCGTCATCTTCCACCGTGGTGCGGAACTCCTGCGCCCCGGCGGGGAGCTGATCGTAAGAGGACATGAGAGTGTTTTGTGCGCTCTATTTTCTGGATATGTATGTATACGTTATATCGGCCCCATTTTGGGGTATTTGGATGAAGCGAGGTAATGAAGCAAGGTGGGGAGAAATGGAAATTCCATCGGAGAAACTTTCCGCGTCTCCGTTGGAATCCCCCGCAAGCTAAGTTAATATAGCTACATGTAGTGGAGCATGGACTGGAAGCTGCAGTAATAAATAAACACACGGATATTAGTAGACCTATCTTATTTCTTCATATTCAATCGATTCTATCAAAGCAGTATGAAATGCCTCATGCTGTTTTGTACTCAGAAACAATGTCTTTGTTCTCGGAAGTTCTCCCCCGTGACTCCATTCTGATTGGCTGGGGGGCTTCAACGCGTCATGTACAATTGGCAGAATCGAACTATATCCATTTCAGCACGTCAACACTTCATTACTTCAATGTGATGGGGGAAATTGATTCGATTAAAGACCTCACAGGGCGCATTCACTTCTGCAGAATAGCGAACTGGCTAATTTGAATATGGTCGAGGCAAAGCACTAATCTATGAGGAGCGTACGTCCGATCTGCATTGACTGTTGGCGTCTTGTGAACCTGAGATTCGATTCTTTCAGAGATGGGATATGCGCATAGCATATGACTTATTTCGAGGTCTTGTGGTATGCCAATCTGGGATCTCTTGTGTTTTCCATATATATACGTGGCCCAGACAAATGCTTGGCGCGAAGTCCGCATGCACCTGTTAACAACACATTGACAAGCTAAGATTGTCCGAAATTTTGTAATTATGCTTATATTATTGTGTTTGTTTCCAACGAGCCCAGCTCAGTTTACCTGGTATCGCAATTAACTATTACAATGATCAAAGGAATGAGTGTCAAGGGACCAACGGGGCTGAGCCAAGTATACTGAGCCAAGTATAGCAGCAACATCGGCAAAACTTGGGCCACGAAGAGGCATTGCAGCGGCGATCGGCAGGTTATCTCTTGAATCCCTTCGTGCTCAATTGAGTTCATGCAGGAGGGCCCCTCAGTCTGCAGGCAGGTTGGGTTGATGGAACTAAATTTTGAGATTGTCATCTGTTCGTCTATTCGCAGTAGAAAATCGAGCTGCCGATCGGTGCATTCAGGACAGCGAAGCCACTGGCGCTACTGCAGTCCACTGTTAAATGAAAATTCAACCAACAGACACAAGAATTGAAAATTGACAACAAATATGCCACACAACCCAATTGGGGCTAAGGATGTCGTCGAGTTGGGTATCTGGAGCGTGAGGCGCAGGTGGATCTCCATAACCAACTAGACGGCTTGGCAAAACGAGCCACGTCGAACCCTAGACCTCCTTTCAGTTAGAACTTGAAGATACTCAGGATACGTCAGCCTGGTTGGAGTCCTCGCCTCATGATATATGGTCTCAGGCAAGTATCAAGTGTCGATCCGCAGAGAAGGCTGATACACACGTGATTTCAGGCAACAGTCCTTGCGACGTAGCTCGTGTTACCCCGGAATATAAGGTTAAAAGGACATCGTGAGTCAATTTGACTTAGTTAGGCAATTTTCAGTTATTGGAATTATCAACACGTTATAATAACAATACTCGTCAATCTGCCAAGCACCTGTGAGAAACGTCCACTCTCGCGTCTCTCTCAATTCAACCCGATCTCACACTCCCGCTATCTCAGATACACTATTCCTTCGCATGATATGCAAATTGTCAACAAAGTGATTAACCAATAATGAGTGTTGCTCGGCTTAAGGAATTGGGGGCTCAAGAGCCCCCAGTATTCAGAATCAACCTTTCACTCCCACCAGAAGAGCGCTATACAGCCCTTGCACATCTTTACAAAGAAAGAATGCGAGCAGTGACCGGGATATTCGACGAGGTAATTCACAACCTCGCTCCTAAGATCCCCACGAAACCAATTCACTGGCTCGCCCGAAAATGTCTTCGTCGACTATACACAGACGAAGAAACGACCGAGATCCGAGGCATCAGCCGTGTAACTGGGATTGACCTTTATCTCCTAATTTGTCTCAATGTTGTGCTCGACCTGTTAATGGGATGCACGAGTGGCGGTGTGCGAATGCTAGACGGTCTCTGGACGAGAATGGTGCACTTCCGAACCTTAGACTGGGGAATGGATCCACTACGAGACCTGATAGTTCAACTTGAATATGTCCGCGATGACGATCCTGACGAAGTGCTCGCAACATGCATAACATACGTTGGGTTCGTGGGTATTCTCACAGGCGTCCGGAAAGGACTCAGTGTCTCGCTCAATTTCCGAGCCGTGCATGACTCCCGTCGGGATAAGGGGTTTTACTGGAACTATTTACTTGTGTTGCTCGGGTTCCGACAATCCATTACCTCCCTATTACGGCAGACTATTATTCCAGGCCCAATCGTGCCCAATAATCCACTTTCGGATACTTCCACCATATGGGATATCATCGTTGAAGTTCCCGGGATGCGCACCACAGCTGCGTACCTTATTTTCTGCGACGGCTCTAAAATCATATCTATGGAAAAAGATTACGAACAAGCAACCTGGCGCACGTCAACTTCCTTCCTCGTTACAACCAACCACGACGCAGAACCAAGCCCAGCTACGGAGGAAGCTATCGCCAGAGATAGAGGGTACATAGGTCTGCGAGCGGTAGAGGGTACGCAGAGCATGGCTGAGATTATCGAAGAGAGCAAGGAGCGGCAAGCATCAATGCAAGGAAAATGGGATTGCAGGGTACAAGATCATGTATCTTTCCAACGAGAATTAAGGAGACGCAGAATCAAAGAGACTTCTCTCCCCCGGTCACGACCAATTCATCTCCGATGGAAACGAAATACAGAAATGGGTTGGGAGGATCCACCCGGGTCGGAGGTGTCGATCACACTTGGAACGGTGCTTTCGTGGCTTTTCGCATACCCGATTGTCAACGAGGATACTCACTATGCCGTGCTGATGGATCCCGTTGAAGGGCGATTTATATATGCGGGTCAGTTCCCGGCTTCTACAGGTTCGCACGAGCATGTATTTTTAGAGAAATAGTTCGATCCAGTACATTTCACGTCGATCTTACTACATGTTTAGCTTTTCTTTCTCAGCGTCCATGCATTACGTCTGTCTTCAGATATCAATATGTTTTTTTTTACCGTTTAGCAAGACAAATATTCCGATCTTAATCTCATCAATGTCTCAATTCCAAATCGAACTCAGAACCTTGGAAGAAGTTAAAACCTGCCTCTCCGATCTACAAAGGAACTAGGTGAAGCAAGATCTTGTCTATCTTTCAATATTCACTGCATACATATAGTTAGGCTAGGTACTTTGCTCACAAGATCAACTAATGGACAATCGTGAAAAGCAAAACACACTTCATCAACGTGGTTGATACAATGTGATTGATTCGATCCGTGGTATTTGAACTGCACGCCCAGACTGATACATCGAACCATCCAAAGAATCACACGAACATACCATCAAAAGCTCCGCAAGCTTCATATAGTCTATCCACTTTTCCATCTCACTAACCCCACCGCGGCCACCAGCTCCAGTCCTCCGATCTCCTTGGCATTTCCGATGGCTTCACTCAGGGTCCTCGAGATACAACAGACACAACAGAGCCGATAAGCATCGCATCGAGTACCTAGGTGCAATTAAATTACGACTTAAGCATACTTGCGCAAGAAAACTGCAAGGAGCGATCCGCTATTCTGAAATTCCACGTTGCAAACATTCTTTTCACGCGGGAAGAGATCGCTGAATATTCTCGCTCTCGGATGCATCGTCGATTGGTGTATCAGTATCATCTCCGTCCTCTGCCGTGCATGCAGTAGCGTCCTGTAACCGGTTTTCCTGGATGATGATATAGATTCAAGGCACAGCTAGCAAGGGGCATAGTAAACGCGTTAGGGTATGGCGAGGTAGAAAGTACTCCGTAGATGAGACACTATGACATGCAGAGAGAAGATAATTATGTCCGATACTTGAGGGGAGAGGAATGAGTCAAGCCGTACAGGACATGGACTCTTTATATGTAATAACAGCACATTCAAATGGCGCAATCAAGCCGCTTGATCGACATGCATTCATCATATCGTAACAAGGAGTAGAGAAAGTTGAGATTCAAGGGAGAGACAAAGGCTAGGCTTTGAGAGGTGATGTTCTTGCCAATGCAAGAATATCATTGTTCATCATATTCCAAAAAAAAAAAAAAAAAGGCAAAAATTTAGTTATCTCCCGGCGTTACATTGACAGAAACCATCTAGTGCTGGAAGGTCAATCACTCAGCCATCAACCCGAACTTGATGACTCCTTCCTCATGAATCCCTAATCCAGGCAATACCGCTATCCACTATGGGAATCTCGTCAACACGTAAAGCATTCAAAAGCACCTGTCGAGGCATTGAACCAGTAAAAAGATCCTCACTCAAACTTCCAGGCGGGTTTGAATGCAACGCGCCAGCATGGACCTTGGTCTCAAGCGGCGGGCCGTCTAGCGCAAAGCCCTGCTTCGTAGCAAAGACGCTGCGCTCATTAAGACAGTTAATCATAAGGCCCAGACGTCTGTGGAGAGCCGTGACCAGCTGCAAAGAGCTATCCCAGTAGCGGCCGAGGTCTTGAACGACGGCTAGTGCACTTCTGATGTAGGAGATGCACTCGTGCAACTGGGACGACAGACCAGCGGAGCTGAGGACGTCAACGGCTGATATGATGACGTAACCGAGAAAGGGGTTCAGGAGAGGCAGTTGGAATACGGATGGTTCTGTGCCATGTCGGGGGGGGAATGAGTTCCTTGGAGTATTGGTCGAAGGTAAGGGATATGCGGAGGATCTCGACGGCGTGGTAGCGGGCACGGTGGATGTATTGGGCGAGGATTTCGGGTCGTATATTCTGGTAGCGAGCGTGTCTGTATAGCTTCATCAAGCTGGCGTGGTATAGTAGATGAGTTGAGATGAAAGTGTCTGCTTTTCTTTGACGAATGCTTCGTTCCAGATTTATGGATGAGAATGTTAGGTAGTCGGGAAGTTGAGTCATCCATTCGTTTGATTTTCGAACGATGGTGGCGTGGAATTCTTCGGCGAGTGGATAATACGCTTCGGAGGGAATGTGTGGTAAACGGGTTATGTGCAAAGAGATGTCTCCCCAAACAGCCAAAATCTTAATCAAAAAGGCCATAGGGCTCAAGGTGGAACTGTCACTTTCTGCGGCAGCTGGAGTGTGGTTGAGGAAGGCCTGGAAATAGGGTACTGTCGCGTATTGTTGCGTTTCATAGATTTCTTCACGGCATGGGAGCCTGAGCAAAGCCGTGTCTGATGAGATGAAAGCCGAGGAGGCAGAGTAGAGACTTGAAAAACGCTTTATGTCGGTCAGTAACTGATATGCGGGGTTTGGAACGAGGGTGTGTGTATTCTTACATCAAGCACAAAAGCGATCCAAAAGGTTCGCCTTCGGCACTCAATCAAGGCCTGCGGATGAAACCCGTAGTCATACAACTGGCTTTGGTCCACAACAACACCCCCAGGCTCCACATTGTAACGGAGCCCAGAGACCGCTCTTCCTGCAGCACCTATTGAGTCCCAAGACCCAACCAGTGATCCTGTAGCATAATACCAAAGACTCATTATAATATGGCTCTGGGCAAGTTGCAGCGAGAGTGTATGTTGGCTTTTGCTGACCGCAAAGCGTGCTATGCGGGAGTATCGCCTCATGGCTGTTATCTTGTTCGGCCTGTCTGAAAAGACAGACCCGAGGGTCAACATGGAGTATAGAAGCATCTTGTCCTCTGCAGATTTGGTAGGGTGTGTCTTCAACCAGACACCGAAGCGTTCATGCGGGAACATGGGGTACAAACCATTGTTCACATGCACAAAATAACAATCAATGTAGTGCATTGCTGTCTCTGGGTCGCTTTCGTACGGGTCCAGATGCCATGAGGCCATGAGTGGGTCATCGGAGTCGCTATCATTGAATTCCCCCAGAAGTTCAGAGTATTCAGGTGAACGCCTAGCCTCAATATGTGCCGATGGTCGTCCAAAGGTGTCATCTGCACCAGAAAGAGGTGGTGGGAATCGGTAGAAATTGGATCTCAATGCTCTATCTGCATCGGCCATTGTTTCATAAGTGGCTTCTTGGCCTGATGGCGTGAGCATCGAGGCATCTGAGACAGGTGAATGGCCAGTAGTCCCAGGAAGAGAGGTCGCACTTTCTGAGGCTCGAGCGGTGCTGCAAGGCGACCGGGAAACATCAGAAGCACTGTAGCTAGTGGTAGCATACTGGTCTGATCTCCCAGATGGTCCAGTTGATCCTCTCATGGAAGCACGGTTCCCCCGCGGGCTTGAGGCATATTAGCAATGGCTCAACAAAGTAAGTCCAGGGGCCATATTTCTCGACGATCATGGTCACACTTACGCACTTTCAAACCTGCATTCCCGTCCAGATTTTCGACACTGATCACATACAGCCTCGGGGTTTGGGTTGGGATTGCACTTGATTTTTTTCTCGCGGCATGTTAGACATGCAAGTCCAAGACGCTTTCTCGGCCTCCCGGCCTTTGTCACACCCCAGTTGGCGTTTACGGGTGTACCGTCAATGAATTTAGGGCAGAAAGATCCATCCGCATATACGAAGCAGAGTTCCCCGTCAATCACTCGCTCGTCTACCACATGAGGCCGAATGGGGAGGTGCTGTGGCCGGCTTGAACTTTCCGGTGATGGCAAATCTCCACTCGGTACTTGTTCATGCGAAGATGCGGTGTGAAAGGGCAGCTGGCCATGCGGGAAAGTTGCAGCAGATGGGTCGCTCCTTGTAGGTGTGTGATTTCTCATGCCCCCATGGCCGTGTAGAGCCACTTGTGACAATGGAGGTAGGCCAGTATTATGTGGCTGTGGGAGAGATTCGGAACGGCCTCTATCGTGTACGGCGCCTGGCGAAACCTGGAAAGTCGGGTCATTGTGGGGAGGTGGGTATACGGATCCACGACGCCCAGTGTTGGGGGCCAGAGCTGCAAATGGTTGAGAGTATTGTGGTGAAATGGAATTCGATACCGGAGTGAGTATTTGGCTCACGGAGGGAAGTTGCTCTGGTCTCTGGTGCAATACACTGTCGGCCTGGGGGCTGTCCTGGTGCCGCGAGAAGGGATCTGATCCAAATTGTAAACTGGTCGGTACGCGCGGGGGTGGAAGCTGATATGGGGGGTTCCCGTTTTCTTGTAAATTAGCTGGAAGCTCGGATTGCTGCTCTGACGATGGGCCATCTGTGGTAAGGAACATACGACCGAAGGGCCCAACATAGTAGCGTGGGCCTGCACCAGAAGCGAAGCCGGAACCAGATGTAGAGCCAGATGTCGATCCTGATCTTGATCCTGGGCCTGGAGGTGCTGACATGGCGGTTGAATTATAAAAGGGGTGAGAGGGGTGAGAGTGTTCCACACAATTTGGCCGTCTACATAACAGAATCCCACAGCAACCAATGTGGCAAGCTTGGTGGTCAACAGTTTCGCACCCTTCAATGGGTGCACAGCAAATGAATGCGCTTGATCTGGGATGATTCGATGAGGTTTCGTTTGGTTTGGTCCCGACCCCGTAGATTTTCTAGGTCCCAGAGTGAAAGTGTACAAGAACGGTATCTAGTGAAAGGAACCAGGCGGTTTAGCAATGAGGCGTCTTCTCCAATCTCTCTCCAGCGGGAATGAAATACTTTATACATACCTAATCGAGCTTTTCGATTTGAAAGGCCAATGTTAGGGTTCAATTAAAGGATGACAAAATTGCCTCAGCCGAACACAACGAGCGATGAATTGGCATGTGCTTTTTGAAGATCAGAATCGAGTGAGGAGCCAGAAAACACAAGAGCGTGAAAATTATACAGACTTTGCCAGCGGCTTTTGTATGAAAATTATGGAGCTCGGGATAGTCAGATCACGCCAATTGGCATGGACTGTCGGAGAAACCAAAAGGGAAAGGAATTGAAGTTGACTTAAAATGTCATCATCTCGCAGTGGTCCTTGGCAGTCACGGTGTTGGGTGCATGGCTTCCGAGCCAGGGTGTCTGCAGTATCTTAGTAGCTTCTCCTGAGGTTCAAGGATATGCCAAAGTCCAGGGAGCTGCAGGAGTCCACCAGCCCAAGGAGTCACGGAGAAGCGGGCCGAAGTGTCGACAACGAAGAAAGCACGGCGCTTGAAGCCCAGTAGATCAGTACTAACTATGAGATACCCAATGTAGCAAAAAGTGGGCAGATGAGTTGGTTGCGAGATCTCGATTCCAGATTATCGAGGAGCTAGAGAATAGTGGTGATGTGTGTGTGTAGGCTGTCAACAAGGATATTTGGGAAAGCCACGCCTTCGATACTCGAATTCCGAATGAATTGAATGTGCGTGAGAGTGAGAAGAGTAAATGGACTCCGGTCAGGATGATAATAATGACCGGAACGCTCGATGAAGGCCCCGATGGCCCACAGTTTGATTATGGACAAAATAACCTTGAAGGAAGCGCCGCCTACCACTGGCCAGTGGGGCTGTGGAAAGAAAATAACGACTAAATGTAGCGCCTTCGCGGTAGATTCCAGACTAAGAGTGGGAACGCTTCGGTGATCTCTTCAAATCGCAGTGCCCTGACGATTTCGTGCCTCGGTTTACCCCTCCCCTTACAGGGTAGGCAACTATCGGGGGGTAAGAGAACGAGGCAGCTAAGAAGGGAAAAAAGGACAAGGAAAGGGCACATAAAAAGACAGGGCTCAAAAACAGAAAGAAACGAATTCAGGATCAAAATGAAGAATGAGTGAAAAAGGAGGGGTGTGCAGTTTCTCGAGGGCTTCAGAAAAGGGCCAAAGCAGAGAGGCAGTGACAGTTGTTCCAGAATGTATTCTGAGTATTCTAAGTACATCAAAATTACCAAAGTACTAACATGTACATACCTCCTCTGTAGTAAAATGTAGTAAACACTCTCTATTATTCATACAAGTTTCTATTATTATTATTTTTGGCTTGGTCGTTATTTAGCTCTTGAAATCGAAGATTTTAGCTGTTTATAACCCGGGATCATCAGTGGATTCCCATTTCATGATTCCCAGACCTTGCAATTGCAACATTTCGAAATATGAGACAAGTTCAACCCATTCGGTTTAGGCGGCTCCAAGGACGCCACATTCGGAATAGGGTGCCCGATGGCTCTGACCTTAGTACCTTAGTCTCTTAGTACATGAGTCCTCAGAAATTTATTTTAGAAATGAGGAATTAAAAAGAGACTCTACCTTATCCATAATATTGTGGATGAATCTGATTATCAGAGACAATGGCGCAATCTGGTTGAATTGTAGTTTGAACCTTGAATCATGCTGTGGGGGTACCTCAATGTATTAGGGCAGAGGAATTATACATGTAATTATCAACATTTATAACAATTATAACAATTATAGGGTGTGATTCCAAACCGGTCCTATACCCCTGGTTCATCCGCACTACCCTGCTCCTAACCTACCGCATCCTTTATATTAATGGTCAAGGATTTGTGATATTGACATGTACTTCGCTTCTGGGATGGACGCAAGAACCCTGACATACCCACTCTGCAGTACTTTCCGCGGCATGTGGTTCAGGCATTTGGATTTGATAATCCTCGGGGTTTGCACGTCAAACAATGAGTTGTATGCATGGGAGTGTCAAAATCATGGCACCTGCCATTCATATCTACCTGGATACATCTTCCGTATGTACGTACAACATTTAGCAATAACGACAATCTAAAGAGGCTCAAAGTAAAACTCTGCAGAGTACTCCGTAAGCAAGGGGCCAAAGAATGGCTAAAGGGGCCGTGAGCTTGTTTCCCAAAATACCGGCCGCGTCTACCTTAGGTACCTTCGGCCGGTGGCACGGCCGATTCGATGGCGAGATGGGGACGTTCACCCTTTCCCATGTTGGGGCCACAGGGCTTATCTCACCGTTGCATAGCATCTCAAGTGAAGATCGACCTTGTGGTCCGCAAGTGGAGTGGGACTACTATTTTAATTGACTCTTTTCCACTTGGGAACCTTATAAAGCCCCATACTGACGTGCGCATTCCGGACAATTATACTCTATGGAGAGTCAAAGCCGAGACGGTCTGAGGTTAATTTATGGCTCAAAATTGGGGGTTGATGGTGTATGTGTTGTAGAAAAGAAAAAGAAAAAAAAGGAAAAAATATGAGAAGAATTTTTTTCACGCAGATTGCTTTTTGATAGACTTGCTCTTTGGCCATCCATATATTTCCACCAACAGGGAACCCTGGCCTTTAGTAAAGGCGTGTCAAGAACGCTAATGACTCGAGTAAAACCCATTCTCCACTTGATTCTGGTGTACGGAGGATGGAGTTATCCAACGGTGATGCACTCTCGAACGGACCACGCACAACATCCAAGATATTATGTTGTACTCCAGATATCATAATATATTTCAAGGGCTGGCGATCCGATCTGCAAGCCGTCACTCGGGATCGTCGTCCATCTAGACTCAGCCCCTTGGGGTGCGTTTTCCCTTCTAGGGAGAGCCCGAGATGAAACAAGTATAATATACTTTACGCTTATCCAGACTTCGGGACTTGGCCGCTCAACATACCTAACCTACATAAGGTAGGTACTCCAATTCGGCAGTTCGGAGAAGCCAAGGTCCCATGGGAACTTCCCATGCGAAGTTCCAATTTCCCATTTGGAAATTCCCAACTTCCTTCGGGAGTATGTTTCTCCGAGCAAATACCGACCCGGTCTGAGGCGGAGGAATAATCCGCGAAACCCATGAGGCATGAGACACATCGTATAAAGCTCCACACAAACGGGTCTTTGAGTAATTGGGTTTATTCACGATGTACATAATCATACGTTGTATCCATGGATGTGAATATCTCTGCACTTTTGATATAATGGAGGGGGAAAAAAAGAAAAATTCAAGCCAAATCCACTTCGCTCCATCAACCGACATAATCCTTCATGGGAAATGCCACCGTGTTTCTTTGTATTCCTGGACCTTCTAGCGCAGGACACTGCTGTATTGCAACTCTGCTACTGCAACGGTCATGTTTTGCATCATCCACAGACCGCTTATGTTGTAGTGTCGGATTGAGCCCCGATAATGACCCTTTTGGTCCACCCTCTGAACCAATTCGTGTCGAGTGAGACATGACTATACTTAGACCGTGCATCCGTGTGATCTGCGAATAGAGAGGGCTATCCAGAGACGAGGCCTCTTCGGGACACTGTGGACAAGTACTCCGTGCCCTAAGCACTAGGTTTCCATGCAGTAGACTTTCTCCTTACTCGTGCAGCTTGTTATCTGCTCGGCTGATCTTACCGAGACCGCTCTTCGCACGTTTCTCATCTTTTAATTTGACTTTGGTTTCGATCTGTTTCTTTTTTTTCCTTTTGCGCAATACTTTCGGAATCGGAGATTTTGCTTCTCCGATCGCACGGCCTTTGGATCTCGGTTAACGTGTTCCTGATCGATGTTGCATTATAATTACCTATGCAGGTAACTCTACGGAGTACCGCGGGCACCGCCTTCACACTAGAGAAATACCATACATTATTTAGATATATCTGATCCGTAGAAGATCTCCATGTAATAATGACCTGTATCTTAGCCTCGATCTAGTACATGTTATACAGCATAGACTGAGACCCGATGTCGTCAATCGTCATGAGATTCGAACACACTCTCTACCACGGAGTAACTATTCATAAGTGATCCCAATGCAGAAACTAATAAAAGTCTTTCTTACCAACTGACGTCCCTACAATCTACGGAATACGGAGTTCAATATACCTCCACCCCGGGCTCGCAGCCAAACTATCCACCGCGGACCCTGACGGTGTGCTTGGCAATCCACGCTCGCACGTCCCTGATCTCCGTGCCCAACATCCAAAATGGGATCTCGCTTAGACGATCATCGGCTTTCGCACTGCCAGTTCCGACATACTTGGCTTGTGCTCTGTTCCCCATGCTCCGCAAATAGGAGTATACAATCGATATCATATAAGTTCGCATACAACATGCAACATAGTGCTTATGCACTACCGATTTGGTAGACCGGTTCGTGTGATTAACTTCCCTCGATCAGGACTAGATTGGCCGGGAGAACTTCGCAAACTCTGCTTGGTATATCATTGTTCATATTTTTATTTGTTTATATTCCTCCCGACGCCACATTCGATATACGCGTAAAAGCAATGAACTAAGGGAGCAGAAAGAAATGATAAAGAAAATTATTGGAAACTATTTCAAATGCCCGCAAAAGCTTTCCCACGGAGTATGGATGCTTCTTTGTCTGATCTTAAATCTCCGCGGCGTTTCAGCTTAAGTACGTTGTACTCCATATGGTTTTCGAGCATTTCAATTGGCATATAAAAACCTAGGTTTTTTTTTCGAAATTACTTTAGTCCTTTTGTTCCTAGAATTGCCGAGCACCCTTAGCCGAGAAGCTAGCAAGCCAAGAATCAATATCTTATGATTGCCGGAACTGGCGGGACGGGCTCCAGCGCTACCTGGGTCCGTTGCTTGGGTCATAGCTGTCATGTCGGGAATTGCTCACGCTAGACAAGGAACATCGAAAGCGAGCTCGGGATGTTGTATGTTTCGCTCAGCGAGTCACGGTTGGTGCACAAATGAATTGAATTCTTTGGTTGTAGTCATCTTCCATGTGCAGGTATATTACGTTATACCTAGGTCCTTCCAATGCTGCGAGGAAGTTTGTAACATGTGATACTCGGTTGTATCGATTTTCTTATGATTGATTTTGATCTGCTAGACTTGTTGTGTTGGTCTACTTACATGTATGTAGATCCTATACAGGTTCAGTTGCACCTTGAGACAGCCAATCCTGCTTCTGCCGGAGGTGAAGAATCACATTTCTATCGGCAATTGCTCTCACAAGCTGGTTTTGCCGATATGCATAACTAATTCTAGAATTTATGTACATTTTGATCCTATTCTAACGGAGCTTGTTCTGGTGAACAGTTTCTTGCTTGTGAAATACCCCGGGATATATATATTGCTTGGGCATTTCTTCCAACTGCGATCTTGACCGGCCCTTCCAAGGTGCAGACTAGATATATATACAAAGTGACAATTTCTCGAAGGGTGAAAATATGTATTAAGAAGAAAAGATCCGTACGACTTTTTCTTCCTCCATTGACCAAAGTTGACCAAGTTTCCGGCTCCTTGAATGAAAAAACTTCAACAAGGCTCAGCTACTTGATTCGCGGAAAGTCGTCCCTTGCGGAGATGAACGAGCAAGTAATCTGATATCATAAATCAAGGACGTGAGGATGAACGTAACAAATAGCAAGGGACGGAAATGCATGTCCCTCTTCGTTTCGAGCATCGGCAAAGCACCAGCAGTCATCGGACTCCCGGAAATACTAGCGGATCGATGTAGAGATACCTACCTAGGCACAAAGGTACATGTAGTGAGCCTTCGAGACTACATGTGTACATCCATAGCCTTAACTGTACAACCAAGATTGAACTGGTCAAACAGATAGCTACGAGAACAGACCTCTCGACCCAAATTATGTCTACAAAAGCAAGATTTCTGAGGGCCACTTATATAAACAAAGAACCGATCACATTACTACTCCAAATAGACCCATGGGTATTGCAAAAAAGGCATTGATTCATTTTTGCTGACTACCATTTTGCCAACGAAACACAGTTAACAAAGAGCTAGCAGGGGGCAAAGAAAGACCCGCTTAGTTCTCGTGAAGAGTGGCGAAGAAAGTCTCAGCAGGGGCAGTGGGCTTGTCACCCTCAACCTTCTGCTGGCCAAGCTTCTGCTTGGAGTAGGCAGCGGCGTAGGGGTTGAGACGGAGCATGACCTGCTTGTTGCGGAGAGGGTTCTTCTTCTGGACGTTGACACGCTTGGTGCGGGCCTCGCCCTTGGGAGCGCGCAGAACGGACTGGATTTCGGAAGAGTTGATCAGGCGGGTCAGATCAGCGTTGGCCACCAGGTTGGAGGGCAGGAGGTAATCCCGCTTGAGAGCCGAGGGGGTGGTGGTAGTGCCGTAGACCTGGTCAAGAGCCTTGAAAGCAGAGGAAGTCCAGATAACGAAGCGGCCGAGGTGACCACCGGGGGCGAGCTGGAGGAGGTTGAGGGAGAAGACGGGGGAGGTCTCGACACCGGGGATGTTGCGGAAGGCCTTGACGAGGTCCTTGCCGTCGGTCTCGGGGTTGTAGACAACGAGGGGACCGCGGCGCTGGCGGAAGCGGCGGTTACGGAGCTTACCCTTACCGGCGCGCATCTTGCGGGACTTCTGGACCTTGACGAGATCGGGTCCGGCACCGACGGCCTGGAGGAGGGCGATGGCGGCCTTGGTCTTGGTCAGGGCAGCGTTCTCGAAGACCTTGGAGTCAACGACGAGGGGAACCTCGGGGACGTTGGCAACACGGTGACCGCGGGCGAAGAGCAGAGCGGGGGAGGAAGAAGCAGCCAGAGCGGAGGCAGTAGCGAAACGACTGTAGACGGGAAAAAAAGATCATTAGTTCCTCCATTTCTCTTCCCTAAACGTTCAATTGCTCGTAGGAGATCTCCACATACCGCTGGCCAACGTTGACCTTCTGGTGCCACTTGCGCCAGACCTTGGTAGGGGCGAACATACGACCGGAACGGCACTGGTTACCGAAGGCAGCCTGACCGGCACGGTGAGTACCACCACCGGAGACACGGGGGATACGGGCGACAGCACGACCTGATCAATCAAAAGAAACCCCAGTCAGTTAATGGCTCTTCATAGAAGAAGAATCTAACAATCGCGAATTTCTTCGCAAGTCCGGATCTGATTCTTCCGATCTTGAAAAATGTGCCAAATCACGTACCGGTACCCCAGGACTCAGCAGAGGTCTGTTCACCAGCCTTCTCGCTCACGGCGTAGGGCTGGCGCTTGTTCTTGGCCATACCAGTGTGAACCTGCCTGTAATGCGACCGTCAGCACTTCCCCTCCATCGATTTGTGAATCCTTCAATTTTGTGGCGAGCCATACTGGACAATATCCGGGCGGATAGGAGCAGAGAACACAGTGGGAAGGGGGTGGGAGGCCCCGGAGGGCTTGCCCTCAGCCGTGGCGATCGAGACAGTCGGGCGGGAGGCCATTGTTGCTGGTCGGTGTCGAGGTGAGGTTGAAGATCCAATCTCTCTGAGTCGGGGGGCTTCAAGCTGGGTGTGGATTTTTTCGCTTAGTGAGAAAATGCGGTGGGGCGGCAAACCCTAAGCCCTCCCTACCATATACAGACTAGCCTGTTTATTTTACTTATCTAATCTTGAAGGTCACGTGCGAGACGGACCCGCAAGTGGGTCCGTTGTATATCTGGCAGTTGCGATGGTGTCAAAACGAAGTTGAGTGACAGTGATAGTGACAGTGTTTCCTGCCAAAAATCGGATCAGTGACTCAATGGTCAGGGGAAACAGCCTCCTGGGGGATTAGCCAGCCCTGTGATCTTCAACATTCTCAAGGGTCTTCCCAATTGGGGTTTGAAGATCTACCAGGGCTTCTGGTTTGATTTCCCCAGGTTGCAATTGATGCAACAAGGGCGTGGCTAGGTTACCGCGGGACGACACGAGCCTGGGCTGCACCTTGGGCGTTTTCCATTATAAATGTTTTTTGACGTCAACTATCTTATACCATTGGTTTGTTCTTCTCAGGAGCCTTCAAGGAGCAGTTTGTACTGGTTTGGTATGAGTGCATGCCAACTCTGAAGAGTTGGACTACATGACCAACCTACAAAGCGATTCAAAACTCATGCCTAAGGTTGCATCATGTGCTATTTGGTCCAGCCATCAAGTCCAATTGGTATCACATCAATCTCGCCATGTCCACCATACTAGCTGACTTCCCGTTTGGTACTCAGCTTGGGAATGGAGATCGAACATACAGCACCATTGTGTCAAGCAGAATTAACTTCTACATATGCTGATTACAGAATTCATAGAGTATGCTACTCCCTCGACTTGCGCAATTTACAGAAGAGTTATATGCATATCAAGACCTATGAGATGTCCTATTTTCCTAGTCTCATCTCCTAAATGTACAGGATGGAAGTGTCGCATATTGCACCGAAATGAAAGAGCGCCCGCTCCTAGTTCGAATAGCTAGGAGCACCAATGGAGAAAAATAAAGCGCAAAGAAAGAATTGAAAAGGATCAAATCAGAAAAAACCCATTCAGTGGTGGACAAATGTCACAACATCCGAGGCCAGCGGATCTTGTTGCGTATTCAAGAGAAGTGGGAGCCATGGATGTTGCGTTTGCGGAAGCGCATGCTTGAGACATGACGTGCCTTCTTCGAGGCAGTGATGACGAGTTCTGCGCTCTGACCGGCGTTGCACTGGGTGCCTGTCGACATTGGCTGTAGGGTAGTCCAAGTGCCGGAAGCGCATCGTTGGAATGAGTTGCCTCCAACGCAGTTCCATTGTCCCTCGGTACTGCAGGCACCCGTTAGGCCACCTGAGCTGGAGCTGGAGCTAGAGGAAGAATCGGAGCCGGAGGATGCAACGGTGGATACTGGGGCTGGTGCAGCTGCTGAGGAGTCAATGGGCTCAGACTCGGCTGAACCGTTGGATGGAGCAGCGGTAGCGACAGGGGCGACGGAGGTTGTGGCGTTCTCTGTGGGGGTAGAAGTAGAGCCAGTGGAACCAGATCCAGATGAATCTGAGCCCGATTCCGAGCCTGAGCTAGAGGAACCGGAGCTGGAAGAACCTGAGCTGGAAGAACCCGAGGAGGCAGTGTCGCCTGCGCCACCGAAAGTAGGGGTTCCCGTGCAAGCCTTGGAGCCATCCTTGGCGAGGTTGGCGGCTTCACCGTTGTACTCGACGTAATCACCTGGCTGAGGGAAGCGAATATCCTCACTCTCCTGTGTCATGCAGCCATTGATGTTTGCGACGAACATGTCCGGGAGGCTAGCGGCGCGCTTTGCGAGTTCCTCAGGGGAGCGCTTGGACGAGCCACCTGAGACAGTGATTGGCGCGCAATTCATATACATCTCACGGTTGCCAATGCGGTTGAACCAGGTCCAGGCGAGGGTGTACTTGCCAGGAGAGATACCGTCGGGGATGGTGAAGTTGAAAGTGTACGGATCTGGCACGTCGGGGCCGCCGGCCATGTTGCCTTCAACGTTTGCAGGGCAGCCACCCTCGAAGGACTTGATCACCTTCCAGGTAGAGGACTTGGAGGGTTCCAGGTCGGTGGTCAGGCTGATCTGGCAAGAACCGCCGCCGTGGGTGGCACTGCCGGTAAAAGACAGAGGGTGGGACTCGCCAATTCCGATGATTGTCTCAGTAGTGGGAGCCTGGAAGGCGTTGGGGCGAAGCTTGCAAGGGAAATCACTACCGTCTGCCTCCAGAGGCGAGTTGTTGAGAGAGTCCGCGCTATAAGGAGTGGGGGAGCTCATGATCATGTGGGCGTTGACCATGGAGACGCCCAGAAGGGTAGCCATCAGGGTGGAGCTGATGAACTTCATGATGGATGATTGTACTTTTGGAGATTCCTGAACTTTGGTTCGACAGGAAGATGCAAGTGGACTCGATTCGTACCAGACGAATGGAATCAGAAGTAGTCAAAAGGAATGGACCTTGGGAGTGGGAGGCGCGAAGAGCTGCAGTGGGTTAGCGTCAGAAGAGACATGAGTATGACACAGATCAAGAAGTTGGGATGGGACAAGCAGTAGATATAGCAAGGAGGCCATTGACATCGTCTATTGCAAGGCAGAACACAGCGTAATAGATGGTGTTCACCAACCTCCCCACAATTCTCTTCCACAATAGGTCAGATGCAACAATAGATTTGAGGCAGCTATGAAACAGACAGACAAACAATACCTTTGTAGCAGAGTGAGTGAGACAATATGATCCAAAGAAGAGCTTAATTTCCAACGGCTTTGTGGAAAGAATACAGCGTCTTTGTTTCAATTGAACCTGTCAGAGATTGTTTCAGGAAGAAAAGGAATGTATGAATCTGCCACAAGCACAACCCAAGAGAGAATGGAAAGGAGAGAAAGTAACACAGGACTAGCCTGGCTGTCGAACCGTAAGAAGTTGAGAAAAAAAGAATTGAAGGAGTGGACTTGAAGAAGTAAAAAAAAAAGGAGACCTATGTAGTAGTGGCGTCCAGGGTTATATATTCACACATGGGGAACTCTCGGGCCCTCCCAGTGCTGGAGAATCCCGAATCTCAAGCGCTGAATGGATCGATGCTATGTGCATGGCAATTAACCAGACACACTCATACTTGGCCAATGTGAATGCCGAGGATCAAGACAGACATCCGCTTGGTCGATCTCTACTTCAGACTCTAGAGTGGGGAAAGATGAGGAGAGGATGTTTCAGAACAACCCCCCCATTTTCACATTTTATGTCTCCAGTGAGATCAATCAGAAGCTGAAAACCTACTCCGTACACACGTTAGACATATAGAGTCCGCAGCGAGAACTCCGTAGTAAAAAAAAATAGACAAACCGAGATGACCAGTAAGACAATCGGAACGACACCTCGCATCCATCCGCCGGGCTGGGCGGCTAGCAAACAACCAACCACCGCACAGATTCGCGCAAGGTACAAGATCCGACCCCCTGGATTGTCGCACCATTAACTGCTGGCACACGATGGTCCTAGGTATTGGCTGTTAGTGTAGCCGCCCTGGTTCTTGTCAGCGGGTCGTTTGCCTATTATGGGGCTTTCTGTTACATGAACGTTGGACTTCACACCCCTGGCCACCTGCCTGCTTCGCACCGCTGCAACTATTCTCGGACCTCACCCCCTACGACTAATAGAAACCTAAAATGCTCATGACGCAGTTCTGCGAAACGCCTTAAAATAAAAGAAGAAACAAGAAAAGAGAGAACCCTGCATGTTGCGTTCTCGTCATATCTGGCGATCTAACGCGGGCACTTGTGTGTGGGGTGCAGCCCAAGTCTTGCCACTTCCAATTGAATGAAGGTGGACTCATATCGTTTGCCAAGTCTTCGTTCTTCGTTCTTCGTTCATTTTGAAATCTAGGACTAAGGGCTTTCTACGAAGTAGTTGGAGGCGTGGACATGATTTTAAGCGGTCTAGCCTGATGTTGTCTCTGAGCTGCAATACCCCGTGTTCTCATGTCTATGTTGTATAATATATGTAGATAATAAAGATGAATCACTTTTTAATTGACTTCGACCATTTCGACAGGGGACAAGTATATTCCTATCTAATTTTTCCCCCTAGATTGTTTGTCAAGATATTCAGCTAACATAGGCTTCCTAGGGTCGCTATCCTCCATGGTAGCAAATATTTTCCTGAACTTTTCCGCCATTTCCAGCTTAAAGGACTCGTCATAGTCAGATCTGTTATCATCTGGATCCTTCCAAAAAAGCGTTTGATCGCTCTCGTCTGCCCACCCATCCACTACCTTCCCATTTGGAATCGGAGTATCAATCCCTTCAAGGATCTTCAATGATGTGGAATGCCTTTCGCGCGATAGTCGTTCAAGTTGAGCATCCACATCTCGATCAAACGCTGCAATAGACGGCTTGAAGAAATCATACGGCCTTTCTCCCCGTCCATAGACACGCAGAGATTCGAGATTGGGAGGCAAATGATCAGCTAGATTGAAGGAACGAGAGCTAATCCGACCATCGGGGAATCGATCCTGGCTGGATCCTACACCCCGCGCAAAATAGCATAGGGTGTGGACACCGAGGCTGAGACTCTTCAGTTTTGGGAAATCTTTCAATGAGATACAGGATGGTGGAGCTTCTAGCTTCTGAGTGGCTAGATCACGAAGCTCATCTGCGTATTGTTCTTCATAAAATTCCTGTTCATCCTCATCGATGCCTTCGTCCTCATCCAGCTGGTATTTCGTATCATAAAACTCTTGCCAATTCGTACAGTATTCCATGTCAAGATCCAGTACCTCTAGGGTATGTCGATGAAACCAAAGGGACTGTAGTATTGGCGTCACGCTTAGTATAGGAACAATCCGTTCCGGGTCTTTTCGCCCATCTATAGTGAAAGTGAAGCTTTTTAGCGTTTTTGACGACTCAATGATTTGACAAAGATCATGTTCCTGCATCAAGGAATGTGTGAAGCTAATCTTGCTGTAATTGGCGCAGCGCGGTGGAAGCGGGAACCCAGCCTCGTTACTCCAACATGCTAAAATGAAAGCGACGGACTCAATAGCTGGCAATTTTCGCACCACATTTAAGAGATCGTAGTATGGCATTTCAACATATGTCGTGCCCTGGTCTAATTCATCATCCGGGTGGAAGTTGATTTCCTTTAAATTCTGGCAGTATGAAATTGAACCGGGTGCTGCTTTAGATGCTCGCTGGAGAAGTGACTTGAGCATGTTGCGAGGCAATGCCAGGGGATAAGTAGATAGGGATTCAAGATTGGGGGCATTTGCGGCTAGCATCATAATAAGCGCGTCTCTGAACTTTCTTGCTTGCGGACTAGAGGAACATCTATTTCAGAGTGAGTCGCATTACGTTAAGAGGCGCGCATGGAGGGAAGATAATTACCTAAAGTGGAGCGGATCTTGCCTAAGGATGGATAGGATAGATTCTCGATCCTGGACATTTTCCACGCCGGCCTTCCTGATAGCTTGCTTAAGTCTGTTGATATTTTCTGGAGAGAATGATCGTTGAGGAATGGGCTCGGATTCAGGGGGACCAGGGCCGGCTCCACCTGTTTCATTCCCATACAAGACTAGGCGACGAAGATAGCCTGCGAGAGAAGGGTTGGCCAAAATATCGAGCAGCATGTTCTGGCCAGCCTGGAGCTGGGCTGTAACAATCTGCTGTCTTTCTCGACCAAGTTGGAATTCATGATATTTCTGACGATTGGAGACATCGCTGGCACTATGTAGTCCACGATGTTGGTGTAATAAGACCACAACATCACCTACAATAGGGGCATTGCTCAGAATCTTACCCGACACGCTCGGAAGAAGAATTTGCAATGATATTTTTTGCAATGTGAGACTTCGCTTGGGAAACAAACGCGGCTGGAAAAAGCAGAACATGGGTAAATAGTTGCATAGCAGAAGAGTGATGGCCGCAATGTTGGCGCTACTGGTCATGAAGCTTTGACGCCATTTTAGAGCCAAATAACCGAGTGTCTTTTGATTTATTCACCTTGGCAATGATTTCTATCTCAACAGAGTACTAAACTATGGAACCAAGTAAGATATTATGGGTTCAAAGATGACTGGGAGCAGTTTTGGACATCTACTTAACATAAATCTTGAACTGTCTACTCCGTGTACAAGTGCACATACCATATCTCGAAACCGTCAAATCGAGATTAGCACATAAGAAGCATTAAGATGGCTCTGCCTGCATTTTTGCATGACAAGATAGATCACAATGCTCAGATCGCTGGCGATCTCGGATCAAAGCGTGAGAGATTCGATCATAGTTAGTATCTGGCGGCACTGTGTAAAGGAAGCTTCAGAATTAAGCACTCGAAAAAGATCGTGGGCGCCTATATCATAGCTGGTTGGGGCATAAGAGGGACTGGCTGCAGGAGACCCTGCATGGTCTCCAGTATGATTCGCCTGGCGGCTCACGTGGGTGCTGCTATAGGTGCAACGATCTGGTTGTCTTCTACATGGGTTGATGGCTATTCAAGACACTGAACAAGGGGAGTTTGAAGGTTTACGATTGATTAGTTAATTAATGACCCGAGAGGACCTGTCGAGACAATCCAACATGCTCGATGACCGACCGTATGTAATCTTATTCAAACTTCCATCAGGAAGTACACTGTCAAAGCAGATATTTGTTGTGGCTTGTCTCGTGTTGAGTGCAAAGTTGTAACTTGGAACACATGCTATACATCTGTCACATTGATCGAGCTCTCCGAGAGCACTGAAGCATATTTGGTGCACTTGCATATGAGCTGTAAACTTGTCCGAAGGATGCCGCCGTGGCTTGCAGAGTCAAGACTTAATCTAAGTGAGACCAGCTTCGTATTTGCATAGTACCCTCACAATGATCGTTGAATGCGTCGTATGATGGGCGAAGAACCATCATTTTCCTACTTCAGTCAAGCCGAGCTGTGAGATCGACATATGGAACAGCCCAGGTTACCTTCGAAGAAGGAGAGTTGCATCCGCAATGCTAGTGTCATTGATGCCTACTTGAGGTTTCATCAAGCACCCTGGTCAAGGAGACAGGGTTGTTTCATCTTTCTCGCTTCACATGGGCCGAACCTCCCCATGTGAAGAAATTGAATTTTTAGGATTTGCAAGCATGCAAAACCACCGGGGACATCAACAAGCCCCTTCTCATTTTTTGCCCTTCTTCTTCCCCTTCTCCGGACCCGTAGTCTCATCCTTCTCTTTCGTAAATCCACCCTTAACCAAAGCATCCCGACCAACATCATTAATAAATCGGAATCGCGCCGGACCAAGATGGATACCACCATACCACCGCGTGACAACAACGACAACATTCCACACATCCATCAACTGCATAACATGCAATAATCGCCCCCCGGCAGCAGTCTCCCCATCATCATCATAATCCTGCACGACTGTCTCAGCCTCAGGATCCACACCCGCACCCGCACCAGCACCAGCCCCCTTTTTCTGCCGAATGCGCCACGCACTAATATTATGCGTCGCAGCCGCAACCTTACGATCCGTAGCCGTAAGATGATCCAGAAAAGCCTGCGCCTGCGCTAGGGAGGAAACGCGCGCAGCACGACCCACGAAGACCGATTTCTTCTCCGTAACCACATCCGACAGGATCCATTCCGGCGGAGCATCGAGGCCGAACGCGTCGCGCAGCGAAAGCGCTTCAAAGGCCTCCGTTGCGGCGCTCGTCTCGTCCACTGTCGCCGTCCCAGCCGACTCCGCAACCTCGTCTTGCCCGATCTTTAATTCTGGGAATACATCCACGGCTTCACTAATCACGTCGAAGAGACAGACTGCGCCGGCTTGCCATGTCCGTTGTATGATATCTTCCAGTACGTCGACGGCAATCTTGCCCTCCCCGCGCGCGGCGGTCGAGGCGGTCCCCAGCACTGCGGGCCGGGTATCTGGGTATGTGGACTCGAACCCCAGTATGAAAGATAGATGCTGCTGTTCGGGAATTTGGAGGGTTACCACTGTGGTATGTACATTGTTGTTGGAGTGCGCCGGTCTTCCTAGGTCGAGGGTGTTGTTGTTTGTCGCGTGCGCAGGAGTTGTGCGGGTTACAGTTACTGTATCGGGGTCGTAGATGGCATTTACCGCTTCAATTTCTTCGGTGAGGTCTTGGTTTTCGGGAATTAGGGACATTGTGCCGTCTGGAGAGCTTTACGCTCGTGCGGGGGGAAATGTTGAATTATTTGTTCGGAGAATTAACCCCACAGTTTGTTCAGGCAGGAATTCAGGCACCGCTGGGAGTTCGTCGTACGCGCATCAAAAAGAATGAAGGATAGACAAACGTTGTACGCTGAAGCAGGGGGAGAAAGCTTGAACGCCTGTTCTGCAACCTTATTATAGTATTGCATACACTAATCAAAAATCATCTCTGGTTGACTGAGCATGATCGCGATGATACCTCCAACTCTATCAGCAAATTGAGTAAAGACTTCTGGTTCCTTGCCCGGGATTCAACGTCCAAGTCTCGGACCATTACTTCCAAATGATTGCGATGCATTCTTGAATTGGGTGCAAGAGATGAGCAAAGCATTAGTATGTAGTATAAATGTATTCCAGATATGTACGATAGATAAAGTGGATTCGAAGTTGACAATGGGTTCTGCAGTCTCGCAGATAGAACGTTTAGGTAAGAGTGGAAATATTTTTAGTCGTGATACAAACCCAGATCTTAGCCTCATGAAACATTGTCAGGAGAAAGTGTAGACAAGTTAATATTCATGTTCTTCATTGACGCAAAGTTGATATAGTTGAAATTTTGAGATCCACCAATGCCGGCAAGTGTTAAGTGACCCCAGGTACTAATCGTCTGAGTGTATAACATGTCTATAGCACACCCCCTGGTGGTGCTGCGAAGTATACTGTCAGAGTCTTATTTCTCAGCTCAATCTAGATCCCACGAGGACATGGGATCTCAGTGCTACCAGGAGGGAGGCAGTTGTGACATAGCAAGACTGGGCGAGCTGTGGTTACATGGATATAAAATCCACAATAGAGCTGGGTAGATGGCGGGATGAATTGACCGTCGGAGAGCCGAAATTTGGTGGCATCGAAGCAAGCAAGATATGGTTCTCGTCTCTTGTTATAAATTGGAACGATGCGAGTGCTCGAAGTTTTCAAGAGTGATTGTGACTATTTATAAAGAGCGTTAGTACTGGCAGAAGACAATCACATATTGGCGAACAAACAGTCTGGTCATTTGCATCCTGATTCAGGGCGATTCATGAACTCTTTTGGGAGGGTGAACGGCCATTATTGAATTGGAAGGTCTCAAAGTCTCCAATAGAGCCGAGAGAGGACTAATATTGGAAATCAGCTATGAGTACTTGGATGTCCTAGAGACAGACGCTCAAGACTTGTAATAGAAAGAGAAGAAAGCAAGTTCATGTGACCTTCGGCCTGCGAGCGAGTTATAGTTAGTCAACGGTGGTGGCATGAAGCTCAAGGTGATCTTACCAGTCGAGATAGACATAGTGTCGCCAATGCGACGCGTCAGTGTCGCAATTTATCAACAACATCTCAATCACAGCAATCTGGGTGAACAAATGATGGACGAGCTTGTAGAACCGGAGATGATGATGATGATATGCACCATGCAATGATAAAAAACTTGATGAAAAATGGGTGGTCAATGGGGTGGTAGATGGGAGGAAGAAGAAAAGATAGGAGGCGGAAGAAGAGATGAGGAGGAAGCGGTGTTTATACAGGGTGGTGAGTTCCCATTTGGGAAGATACCCACGTCTCCCAAGGTCAGCAGGTGACTCCCCTTCAGCTTCTCTTTTATTCTTAGTGAGGTACCTGCAGCACCCTGCTAGATATGAAGATTACTAGACCCAGGGGATTCAATTCAATAAATACATAATTCTATACAGAACTTGTGGCTATATCTTTCAATTTCGGGCTTTCGTATGTTATTCTGTTTTGGGGATTAAGCTGCCAGAGTAAGGAATACATCCAATTCTGAGATATCAGTTACATTCTATACTACAGCGACTCTTCCATCTCACCGTGGGCCTGGGGGGGGGGGGGGGGTACAAAGGAGATCAAGTGCCACTCACTGCCTCATTGAAGGCTTCTAGTAGTTGAACACCAGGCGGCAAAGTTCTAGGGTTCTACCCAGAATTGTTGACAGATATATAACCATCTATGTAACCATGTGATGTTCTGGACATACCTCAACATGTTTTTTATTTTCTCTAGATACTCTGAGGAACACCAATACTTATTCCCTCTTCGTCATTGATTCAGGGCTCCAGCTGCAATCCCTGACCTTGTTGTCGCACAGTGTGGGACGAACAGCACGGATGAAACGACGATATAGTTTAAGAAGCTCAGATCCCGAAGATTTTCCATGCATTAGTGCAATTGATGAAAATTTCTCCGAATCAATACTGCTGAGGACTGATCCAGGGCAGATTGTTAGTAGAGAGATCATCCGTCGCCACCTCGTCACGCGCGTTGTTCTGATTGGGTGCCTGGCTGCCTGATGCGGATGCCCACTTTTTCCGTCTCTTCCCCAGATCTCGATCTCACATCCTGTTGCCTTCTGCTTTTCCCCATATCCTTTCCCTGTTTTTTGTATTTATTTCTCCTGTTGCTTCATACCTATAGGTCGAGCAGCACAGATCTCTCGCTCCGTTTACTTCAGGGCCGCTTCTCTGGTGATCTTCCGCCTTAGCATACCAATCAACGGAGATCACTGCTTATCGCAACGCTAGCGCCTATAAGCCACCGACCACCGACATCATACATTAGTTATACCGAACACCCAACGTTCATTAGTTCGATTATTCTAGTCGTTTTGACTACACTCCCTCTTTGCGAATCAAACATTCACTATGTTTGGAGAGGGTCGGGAGGAGGCCGATAGGCTATATGTTCCTCCACTCATCGATGATGATGAGCGTCTCGCTGATCCCGAGGCTTCCGAAGACCTACCCCCGCCCGACGTCGAGGCAGGCAGCGCACTACCCGTCTGGCTACGGGAGTCATCAAAGTCATTCCGCTGGGGATGGGTGCCGCTACCACTCCGAAAGGTCGGTCGCGCGACTGCCAACTGGGTCAAAGGTCCCGATCCGCCGCATATGCTTCTGTTGAAACCATTGTTTCCGCGAGTTCAGGAACTTCCAGTCCAATACTTTGACCGTCTTTTCCCCAAACACAAATACAAGACTTTACTATTATTGGTGCTTTATACGTCATGGTTCTTGCCTTGGTCTTTGATATTATTGCACTCACGTTCTTCTGGTTACATTGAAGGGTATGGTCAGCCTCAGACGCTGTCATGCTCAACAAATTTTTGGTACGTACCCTTTAAAGCGGACATATATCTATGAACATTGACTCATATTTTTGCTATTACTTCAGGGAGTTTGATAATGGGTGCGGCATCAATGGAAACGATTGCCGTCCGTTTTCTTCCTCGACCATTCCTTTTCGGTGTCCTGCGAATTGCCGTGATACCAAATTATTGGAGCCTCACATTGTGGGAAACCATACATATAATTATCAAGGGTTGGTAATCGGAGGACCGCAGCCGGATTCATCTGAACCCGCGCTATACCGTGCGGATAGTTTTGTTTGCCAGGCCGCAATCCATGCTGGTGCTATCTCGAACGATGGCGGATGCGGTGTTGTCAAGCTTGAGGGTGCCGCGCACTCTTTCCCATCAGTAAAACAACACGGGATTCTCTCTGCCGGATTTCCGTCAACCTTCCCTAAGGCCTTCAGCTTCCTTGAACTATCCTCGCTGCAAGCTAGCTGTCCGTCAGACCCACGTTGGACGCTTCTTGGTATCACTGCTGCTGCCGTTGGCGTATTATGGCTGTTTTGCACATCACCGCCTGTGCTATTTTTCAGTACATTTTTCATGGTGTTTTGCCATACAGGACTTGTTGGAGACCCGCCCTCGTATCCTTTCTTGACCGATCTCGTCTCCAGTCTTCTATCTCGACTACTACCAGCGTCGTTTGTTGTCTACGTACTCTACAAGTTCTGTGCGGCACCACTATTGCATCCGATCTCTTCGCCTATCTATCAATTTTCGAAGATGTTCCTCTTCCTACCGCCGCTTTTCATTGGAGCTTTGAACAACTATACTTTTGCACGGTTGATCCCACTGCAGCGTCTGACCCCGATGGATATTCAAAAACAGCCCGGGGCAAAGCTGGCATTGGCCCTTGTTATCCCAATTGTAATTTCGATCATCCTGAGTCAGGCGTGGCAAATCCGCCAGGGTGGCCTGCTTCCACGGTATTTGAAGATTTACTGCACTATGGGTCTCATCATCTTGATTTTGCTTCCTCTTCCGGGTCTTCGTCTTCGAATTCATCATTATATTCTGGCTATTCTACTCATGCCAGGCACCGCTTTTCCCACCCGTCCCTCGCTCATTTATCAGGGGTTGTTGTTGGGTCTCTTTATCAACGGAGTTGCCCGGTGGGGCTTCGCCTCGATCATCGAGACCCCCGCAGCTCTAGGAGAGCAAGCGCCAATCGGAGATGGAATCCACGGCTGGTGGGGTGCTACCTATCCCAATGTCACGAATGCATCGGTGAATATCTCCCTCCCAGACCCAGAGCTGGGATCGAACCACACTTATCGCGGTAATGGCAACATAACATTCGCTCTTTGGGAACACGAGCGTATGGTCAATCTCGCCGTGGACGGTATCTCAGTTCTTCTCAACGATGTGGAACGCTGGCGTGGTTATCTCGATGAAGACAAACGCGGGGAATTCACCTGGCACCGCCATGGCCACGATGGCCTGGAGCTACAGACAAATCCTCGCCTGGTCGAACGGGGCGTAGACACAATTCCTGAACCTCAATCAGTCATGTTACCTATCAGTGATTCTGACGATGAACCTGAAGATTTATTCTTCCGATTTGCATTCTTGAGAGGCTCAGAGGCTGGCAGGTACAGCCCGGCAGGAGTCTGGCTGAACGATGGCTTATGGTATCCCCCTGCACCACCTAAGGCATAAATATGCGGTCTTCTACAGTTGGCGCCGTTTCCGCTTTCGCGTTTATATTCCATTGTTCCTTCGGCAAGATAGACCATACAATTCTGGTATCTGTGTGCTGGACGCGCTATGCCCATTGGAGTATTAGAACAAGCACGGCGTAAGCTGGATCACTCTTCCATAGCGGGTTGTTTGAATGAAGTTATATATACTATGCATGTTTATATTTAGTGACGGTCAATTGGGACATGTAAAATGCAATATCTCGACATGCGTACAACTATATCTCCTGGCGCATGTTGAGAAAAGCCACCACGTGATCGTACAAGAACCAGCCAAGGCAGCCAGCGGAATGCGACCTCCAAAATCCGAAGTGTCATTTGTCGCACCTAATTTTAGCAATCTTTATGTTACACCAAGAAAGTAGTATCTTGATACTCATTCATGGAGCCCGAAGAATCCGATCATGAAGGACGCGCCGTGACAAGCGCGCTGGTTCGACGTGCGGTATGTTTCACCAGCGAACGGGGTGCGCTTAGCAAGCTTGGGTTAGAACAGGGGGAAAACAGATGAAACCACAAATATAGCTAATCAAAGGTCATTTATACACTCAGTGTGATCAATGTCGTCTTCGAAAGGTCAAACCCAATGGCAAGATGACCTGACCAACATTAACATTGCCACAGATCCGATGCGATAAGCGCACGCCATGTTCAAATTGTCGCAGCTCCAGCATTGCATGCCGATCTACCGGCGAAGGCCAAAAGCCATCAGAACCCCGGCGGCGGGTCTTAATCTCGAATCAATAGTATGAAAACTTTCTTCTACAGTCACACAACATGACTAACTTAGGTGCAGTGAAAAAAAGATTGACTTAATTGAGGAACGTCTGGCAAGTATCGAAAGCACTCTTCAAGAGCTAGCAAGAAATACTTCACAATTGCGAGCCTACACAGTGCAAACCCCACAAGGGTCTCATTTTGCTCCTTCGCCTCAAAAGTCAACCCCGACGCAGCCGCCGTTTGTTGCATGCAAGCCCGCAAAGCCCAAGGGGCCATTGTACACAGCGAACCCTACCATCGAGCAGCATGATTTCAGCTCTGGGTTTGAGGGTAGCTCTTCCCTGACAGCCCATGGAGTCTATGCGAGTGCATTCCTTGAATCGGCTGTTTCAAAAAGCTCGCCTCAGGTCTTATCCAGTCCGAAAATCAACGCCGCTCTCTCGTCGCTGAAACAACTTGTGGGAATTCAAAATCAACGGCGTGAAGCGGACTCACAGGGTGGCCAACTTCCTGCCAAGAATGTAGGATTAGGTGTGAGGCGTGACCTACATGATTTGGAGATGCCGCCGCAGCAATTGGTCTTGGGCGTGTTGAGGAAGTGTCAAGGTACGACTCGTCCCTCAGCAATATTTCTGAATTCATGTTCTCACTCACCCAGAAATGCAGTTGGCCTGTTTCAGTGGCTATGTGCCATTTGTGAGCGTGGACTATTTCGCAGAAAAGTGCCGCGAAGTATATTTCTGTATAGACGAATTCTCCGACACTGCGTTTGTTATAGTCAATTTTTGCCTGTGCATGGCTCTCTGCGAACTCGGCGCTAAGGAGAAGCAAACCGCTACGCGAGACGAGTACCAGATTTACATCGAGATGTGCCGCGACAATCTAGAGTGCGGTCTTGCCGGTCTAAACATGTTGATGCCCGCTAGCCAAGAATCGACCATAGCATTAGCTTTAGGGGTTTGTTGTCCGCATTATCCATATCGTCTTTTCTGTTTCCTGTGATATGGCATCCTCGTTCTTTGCTGACCAACGCAGGCTATGCACGCGATCGATATCTCTAAACCATCGGTTGGCTGGACCTTAGCATCAGCTGCCATGAACATGTGTCAGACACTGGGATATCATCGCTTCATCTCCATGGAAAATGACCCGGAACCAGCCCAACGTCAAAAGCAGCTTCTGTTCTGGTCTGTGTACACAATTTTGAACATGATGTCTCTGCGTCTGGGGCGTGCATCTCCCATCCCGAACTACGACATCAGCCTACCAGTGCCCGTCAAGCAACACGGCATCCTCGGGCCGTGGGGTCTCATCTGCGACTGGTACACGAAAGGGGCGATTATACAGGGTGAGGTTTACCAACACTTGTATAGCCCTGAGGCCCTGCAGAAGCCCGAAAGTGAACGAGTCACATATGCATATAAGCTAGCTGGAAGGATGAAGTCGGAAATCATGGAGCCGTTTGAGGTATATCCAATCGCCATTGTCCAAATATGATTGAATGTGTATTGATTAACACGAAACACATAGAATCTTCTGTCGTCCAATCCAGGTTTCTCCGAGATGGACCTCATGTACCTCACAACCGACAAGGTCAGCCGGCTATCTATCTTGACCCTGATCTACCGGGCAGTTCCTGCATCAGCAGGTGCAGACCCTACCAATAGCTTCATACCGGAATGCATCCAGGCAGCCAGAGAAGCACTGGAAGTTCATCGGCACTGCGTTGCGGCGCTGAACGAGACGGATGACTTCATGAAAATCTCCTACATGCACTGGTGAGTTTCTCCAAACATTCCTAACGAGAGCACCATCTCTGATGCAAAGTCCCAATGAACAAATGTTAACAACCAAAATCTAGGGCCGTCCTCCTATCCCCATTTGTCCCTTTCATCGTGATCTTCTGCAACGTGATAACAACGTCCAACGGCGACGATCTAATCCGACTGGAAGAATTCCTCGCCTCCCTCCATCCACTCATTACCTTCTCTCAATCCATTCATCGACTACACAATCTATGCTCAGTTCTCGTCACCGTCGCCCGCCTCTACTTCGAAGCCAACACCCGGAGCCAGACAACCGCGAACGAAGACCAAGATCTCAGTCAAGTTGGCCAGGAATTCGATGTTTACCTGAGTGCGCTGGGATTAGCCCCTACTAACCCTATGAACCCGATGGGCAGTGGAAACGTCCCCATCGGTCACATGCAGGGATATTTCCGGACAGATACCCCTGGTGTGGACGTGAATTCGGCGGCATTGTCACAACCGCAAATGAGTGGATTTCCAGCGTCGGCTGATGCGTCTCAGGCGCAGGGTGTGGACTCGGGGGCTGCTGCGCAATTGGGGAATTGGTTCTGGGGGAATCAGTATATGATGGGGCTTTTGGAGCACGATTTATCGCAGTTTGACTCCGGGTGATCGTGAAGATGGGGTGCAATAGGAATTCCCGCAGGGTTTTTCTAATTGTGGAAATCATTTCATAACGTGCAAGGAAGAGTATCCATATGAAGTATCGAAATGTCTTTCTCAAGCGAATAAACATAGCTTGTAGCTTTAATATTACGTCTGGGATTTCCAAACATGTGTCAACTTGGTATATCCATTCACATATAACACATCAAATAACAAGAAACACAACTGATACGTATATAAAGTATTCCGCTTCATACACCGAGATCGCCGTTGGGCAAGTGGAGTCTCAGATACCAGTAGTCGCCTGCTTAAGTTGGTCTTGACCAATGAGAATGACTGTACGTAATGCGATCGGGGTCAATTGGAGACTTCCACCTTCCTTCGGCCAAAAGAGTCAATCACGATCTATGTTGTATGGTTGTATAAGGTTGAGATGTTTTAGGTGATTTAAGATTCTCATTGCCTTCTTACTCCTTACTTTTAAGAAAATTTTTTCCATCATCTCACCGACAGTCCGTCTTGTTGTATTGAGATCACTCAAAAACGCGGACGAATCGACGAATTAATGACTTGATCAGATATCAATTGGTTTTATCTACATAAGATCTTGAAGAAAAAGACTGTTATTACAAGATTGTGATCACGACAAGATCTACCCACCACGCGCATCAGAAATCGCACTCTCTACCAACATGATTTCCGCCAGCCTCAACCCACATCTCAACAAAGCCAACGGCGAAATGAACTCCACACCAATCCCAGAGCTAGACGGAGTCCAAACCGAAGAAACCGTACTAGAATCCCGCGTCCTAATCATCATGACAGGCGGAACAATCTGCATGCAACCCTCACCAGCGGGGTTCGTACCAGCGCGCCATTTCCAAGAAAACTGCATGGCGCGCGTTCCCAGCTTCAACGACGGCTCATCAAGCACCACGATAGACGTGGTCACGAACGCCGCACAAGAAACAAAACCCCATCCCAGCCTGCGCACGCCAGTAACAGCGTACGGGCGACAGGTGCGGTACACGGTATTCGAGTTTGAAGAATTGCTGGATAGCAGTTCGATTGACGCGCGGGGGTGGGCTCAGATTGCGGAAACCATCGAGCGCAATTATACACTCTTCGATGGATTTGTTGTTCTACATGGGACGGATAGTCTGGCATATACGTGCTCGGCGCTTAGTTTTATGCTGCAGAATCTCGGGAAGCCGGTTGTGCTTACTGGGTCGCAGGCGCCGATGTTGAAGCTTCAGAATGATGCTACGGATAATTTGCTTGGGTCTTTGGTTGTTGCGGGGCATTTTATGATTCCGGAGGTGTGCTTGTATTTTAATAATCGGTTGTTCCGGGGGAATCGCACGACGAAGGTTGCGGCGAGTGATTTTGCGGCGTTTGATGCGCCGAATTGTGCGCCGTTGGCGGTGACTACTTCCATGCGGACGAATGTTAATTGGGATATGGTGCACCGGCCTACGAGTCTGAAACCGTTTTGTATTCAGGCTAACTTGGATACTACCCATGTTGCTTGTTTGCGGATCTTTCCCGGTATCAAGCCGGAGATGGTGGATGCGGTGCTGAAGCTGGATGGCTTACGCGGGTTGGTTCTTGAGACCTTTGGGGCGGGCAACGCCCCCTCTGGCCAGGACAATGCTATGATCAATGTGTTGGCTAATGCTATCCAGCGGGGGATTGTTATTGTGAACATCACGCAGTGTGAGTATTGCCAATCGGCCGACGAGGCTGACATGTGAAATACTGATGAATGTATCTGCTAGGTCTTACGGGCAGCGTTAGTCCGGTTTATGCCACAGGCATGAGTCTCTCTCGAGCTGGCGTCGTTGCAGGCCTCGACATGACCACCGAAGGGGCATTGACGAAGCTCGCCTACCTCCTCGCCCTACCAGAATCCACACCGGAATCCATCGCCAACCACATGTCCGTATCCATCCGAGGCGAGCTCACCGAGTCATCTCTCCCTATCTTCCGTCACCCAGACGGCGCACTCTCCGAGCGCATCCAGACGTTGACGTCGATGGGCTACGCCATTGCCCACGGCGACCTGGAGAAGGTCGAAGCCATTACCAAAACGCAACACCACTGGCTTTTGAATGACGCCGATTACTCCGGCAACACCCCCATCGTAAGCATCCCCTTCCCCCCCTCCCCGTTCCTTTTTCTATCTCCCTTATCTCCCTCAGATCCAACCCACTAATCAAACACAGCACGTTGCCGCAACCTCCCCCTCCATCAAAATCCTACACTTCCTCCTATCGCAAGGCGGCTCCGTGCACCTCCGCAATCGCGCAGGCCGAACCCCGCTCTTTCTGGCCGCGAACGCAGGCCTCCCCGAACACACGCTCCTCCTCCGCAAATCCGGCGCTCACCTGCATTCAGACGAACGACCTGCCGCCGAACTTCTCGCGCGTCGTCGCCCATTTGTCTGGGGTATGGCGGGGATTGGGCCGAAAGAAATCAGCCATCGTGAGCTGGAGGACGAAAAGCATCCTCACCAACGTATGATTCCTGGGTCAGCGCCCTCCTAGATTAGAATTTTGTGTCATGGCGGGGTTCGGGCTGTACTCCGAGCTTCTGGGGTCGGGGGTGAAAGGTTGGGGTTAGATCATGTGCTTCCTTGATTTATGCTCAAGATTCCGGGGGTTCCAGGTTAGAAGGACCTGTTATTATGTAGCGATATGGATTTATTGATTTTTTTCTTTTTCTGTTCGTTTTGGGCATGGACCTCCCCGGGGTACATCCAGGGCCCGATGTCTGCATTTGGTTTCAGATCTTGGAGTTTTTTTCGCTTTGCACCGGTGAAGACAACATGCAATGGTATATAGAGTAATATAGAGTAATCCGCCCCATTCTTACACCTTACACCTAGCGTCACACACTACACATGATTATCCTTTTCGAGGTATTTCGATCACGCCAGATGTTACCTTTCTAACTTACCTAGGTACTATCTCCAAGACGCCATACTTGACTCATGTCCTATAATGTATTAACATACCTAGGGTGAGTACTGTGGCACCATCTGGAATACGAAATTTGATTACCCGCGGAGATCGGCCCCTGCCGTAGCAAAGCCACTAAGTGGGGAAGATAAGGTCATTTCTTTTTTTCTTTTTTTCCCTTTTTTCCTTTCGTTTTTTGTGTTTTTCCGGGGTTTGGTTTTATGGGGAGTCCAAGAAGGCATAGAGGCGAATGAGGACCGTTGAGGTTCTAGATTGTATGTTTATACCTATATGTAGCTAAGCACTCCGTACTCTTTTTCCAGGTCAGGTGAAGCATACCCCAATTCTCTCCAAATCCAGATTATCTACGTTGCTTTTTCTTTTCTTTCTCTTAAAGTATATCTATAAGTAGTATGTACAAGATATAGTTCTAGTAAGCCCTAGTATCCAAGAAATATCAAAAGATAAAGCCGATTGCCTCATAGAACCCGAACATAGTCTCATTTGGGGCTGATGCAGCGAGAAAATGATGTGATGGCATCCTCGGGTTTGCGGGGTTTAGGTATATGCACCTTCAGCCAGTACCTATGTTAGTTTCTTCCACGATTCCAACAGACTACAACACACTATGTAGAAGTTGTAACACACAACATTGAACGTATCGGGTGAAATGGCAGAGGTAGCACGTCAACTTGGGTCACGCCCCACCGTCGCGATTGGACACCAATCCACAAAGCTGAGATGTAGACCACGTGAGGCTGCCCCTGGCAGACTGTTGGTGGAACAGTCGCAATGAAGTCACCTGCGCGATTTAGTTCTCTTCTTGCCTTTTCCGGTATTCGCGGTTCCGTAGATATTGACAAACATGCTTGGCGGGTATGTTGTGTACATTGTCGATGTGAGGTGGTGAGGTTTGTTGCAGATGTCTCTCAGAAGTAAGGGAGTCATTTCAGACTTATATAGAGTGATTGAAGCAATGGCCAAGATCCGAGTCTGGATCCGAAAAAGTGAGGATCTCCCTGTTGGGAGCCGAAGATGTGGTGCCGATTTACGTAAAAGCCTGTGGACGAGACCGAACTTTTTATGGATTTTCTTTTTTTTGAAGGTCTTTTTCTGCGTTTTTCGAGGCAATTCGATGTCATTTTGAGACGAAAGTCTCACGTATTTGAGGGAGAAAAGGTGTTAGGAAGAGTATATATACGTTATTTAGTTCTATTGTATACACGTTCTTATAGAAAAGGGTCTTATCTTATCCTTTGGTCTCCGCGTTTTTGGAAATTCGAATTTTTTTCTTTTTTTCTTTTTTTCTCTTTTTTTTTCTTTTTTGACTTTTCTACTTAATTCCTGCAGATCAGAAGCATGACTGTTCTAATCGCATAATTCCAGGTCTGATCGCGATTCTTGTTACATACAACTTTTCCTCCCCTCCCAAGGTACCCCACCATCGCAAAGCCCTTCTCGCCAAGGCTTACTCCGGATTCTCTTCTTTTAATTGTCCTTCTCCCCTCTCATCTGATAACTCTTTAACTTTCTCCTCTCTTGACTTCCTTCCCTATACCCGGCTTTTCCCTCCGCCTTCCTCCCCAGCTCCCTCCGATCAACCCGGATGACACAACCGCAGAAGACCATTGCCGTGGTCAACGCGACAGGCCGGCAAGCGGCCTCGCTGATCCGTGTCGCGTCCGCCGTGGGGTACTCCGTGCGCGCGCAAATCCACTCACTAAAAGGCGTGATCGCCCCGGAGTTGCAACAACTACCCAATGTGACCCTCCTGCAAGGCCCGCTCCTCGGCAATATCGCGCTGATGGACGAACTCTTCAAAGGCGCCCAGCTCGCTTTCATCAACACGACCTCCCAGTCCGGCGACGAGGTGGCCATCGGCCGTGATCTGGCCGACGCCGCCAAGCGCGCCGGCACCATCCAGCACTACATCTACAGCAGCATGCCGGATCATTCCGTCCACGGACCTTGGCCCGCAGTTCCGCAGTGGGCGCCGAAGTTCACCGTCGAGAATTATGTGCGCCAGCTCGCCATGCCCTCGACCTTCGTCTACGCGGGCATCTACAATAACAACTTCACCAGCTTGCCCTACCCGCTCTTCCAGATGGAACTCCTACCAGACGGGAGCTTTGAATGGCGTGCGCCATTCGACCCGGATATTCCGCTGCCCTGGCTCGATGCCGAGCACGACGTAGGACCGACTTTGCTACAGATCTTCAAAGACGGTCCAAAGAAATGGAATGGTCATCGGTAAGTCGGAACAATACCCTTGAACTATCCTCCGGGGAGTCTCGGAACCCCGACGGGAATCTCGCGGCTGGGAAGCTAGCCAAGAGATAAGGATTGAAACAGAAACAAAAGAAACAAAAGAACACCGCAACTAACCATACCGCTTATCCTTCCAGCATTGCTCTCACTTTCGAAACTCTCTCTCCCTTACAAGTGTGCGCGGCTTTCTCGCGCGCCCTCGACCGGCCATGCCAGTACGTGCGCGTGCCCAAGATTGAAATCAAGGTCAATATCCCCCCGGGATATCGAGAACAGCTTGAAGCGCTGGAGGAGCTGTTTGGGCGATGCGATGCCCCCTACTTCCCGCAGCCGGAGTTCTCACAGCCTGCCGCGGGCTCACCAAAGGGTCTGGGACCGGCAGGCGGAAAGGGCGCTGGCGCCGGCATGATGCAAGGACCGGGCGGTGTTATCTCGCTTCGGGTGACAGATGAGTCTCGACATCTGTGGCAGGGCTGGCGTGACATGGAAGAGTATGCGCGCGAGGTGTTCCCTGTAGAAGAAGAAGCGAATGGGCTGGACTGGATGGTCTGAGTGTTGTTTTTCCCCCTCTATTTCCTTTTACTTTCTTTCATTTCTTCCTGTGATTCTAGCCTGTGGCTTCTTGATGACCCTGCCTTTGGCTTTTTTCCCGCTTTTCTTTTTATTTATCTCTTATCACGACAGTTTGATTCGGGCAGAGACGTGTGCATGGTGATGTGTTCTGTGCATGTGGCACTGCCCTTGCTGTCACTTTTGTGTTTTCTTAATCATTGCATTCTTGGCGAACGGGCATGGGATATATGGACTTTCATGATTTCACCTCGGTTCTTAATTGGAAGATGCTTGAGGGCATTGAACGAGGATTGTTCAATTTGCTTTGTGATTTGTACCCGAATCACCCAACCAAAAGTTGTGTTTCTCTATTGTGCTTTTTGTTTTCCAATTTTTACTTGCTTGGCTATACTGCCTACTTTACCTGTACGGATTCTTCCCTCCTGTTATCGGTTCTACAAACCTCAACTCTCAACCCCAAGCTTCAAAACAGCAGAAAAATCCAGAATAGGGAACACTATCCTTAGCTTTGGTTCTCGATGTCCGCTTTTCACTACCGTACCTAGGTACAACAACATCTTTCCCAGCATTAGCTACCTCCCCCTATGGATATAAGCAACCCAGAGCTCGGATTCGCTCTCGTTCTCAAATCCCTTCTCCAACCCTATCAACCCAAACCCCAAAACACACCGAGACTCCCTATCTCGTACTCTCACATCGACCAATCCTGCAGGTCCTGTGCGTCCACATTGGAAAGGGTTACACGCCCGATGCGCCAGACCGCTTCTCTACCTAGGTATTCTAATTGGATTATGCACGAAGCAACGAATGAGAGCATTCGGAATAGACCGGAATTAGACTCCAGAGTCCTGATACGCAGAATTTGAAAGATGGGATCTAGGACTTAGGTAGTTTCTAGTTACTGCCCATGGATGGTGGGCATTGTGATTGAATTACATGTTATAAAAGTATCTCTCAAGTATCTCTTTTCAGGTATTATGATCCATTTCTGGGATTCAACCTCTGCCGTTGAAATAAAGTATTTTCTTTGTAGGTTTCGTTGGGGGATATTGTATGCTTGCTTTGTTTTCCCGGTTTCTTCAGTCCCCGCTTCTTTGTTAGAGGGGGTTGAGAGGTGGGATGGAGAATGTTTCCTGGTCTGTTGAATTTGGTTATCTTTGTATGAATATAGAGGTGACTATATGTGAGAATCTATGTATTGTACATTGTATAGAGAAACGTATAGTGTTGAGGTCCTCTTCGGCTACGTTCCTGGACCTGTATAGGCAGGATTTGTTTAATCTATCTTGTTGTAGCTCAACGAGGAGGTATTGTTCGAAATAGAGATATACACTACGTGGCTAATTACTTATGAGTTGGGGTTACATGAAGTGACAGGTACCGGTCTTATAGACTTACGGTGAGCTGGCTAATGCTGTGTTCGAGTATCAACCATCACAAATTATAACTCTAGTATATGATCTAATTTTCTGACTTGAAGTATTTTGCATACCTCAAGCAGCTTTATGTTTATCCAGCTACACATAACTACAACATCATCGACATTGTATGTCGCATTCCACTACAGAGTAGAAGCTGCGTACCTTGTATACCCCTCCACACTCATTTGTTGTACACAGCCCAATAGCATCCCAAGCCAAGGCCAATAAATCGCCCCAATTATCGTACTGACAGAAAGTACTAATATTGGCAGTCAGATCCACTCAAGACAAGATCAGCGTCAGAGTTTTCTCGACTTTCGCCCATGATGTAGCAATCGACACCTAAGGCAGACGGGCAGGTACAAACCCCCACCATCGTTGCCCGGTGGACACTAGGGTACGGAGAAATACTTGGGTTTGCCGCTGTTGTACCACGGATAGAGAGGTACCAGCAGGTATTGTTATGTAGCTGTAGCTCTCTCTCCGCCCCGAGATTCTGATGCGCATAGCTTTTTTTTTTTTTTTTTTCTTTCTTGACTTTTTCCTTTCCTTTCCCGTTCCTGAATTGTTTTCTTCTTTCTTCTTGAACTTTCCTCTTCAACTCCACTTCAAGGAAGAAAGAAAGTTATAAATACTCAAGTTTGCTTGAGGCTTTGCATCTATTATCTTACGACCAGTTTTCACGAAATCATTATGTCTAACGATCAGTCGCTCCTTGAGCGCATCGAGATGCCTAGCATCCCTGAGTCTGCCATGAAGAAGATTGCTATTCTGGAGGAGGAGTTTGGCCGTGCTGAGGTTGAGCAGTGTAAGTCTTTTTCAATTTCCTGGCTGAGTTTCTTCTATGGTATTGGAGCAATGCAATATCTCGTCAAGTCTATTCCATTCTACCATTGAACCAAAAACCCAAGCATTGACAAGTATTGCTATGGATGAATCCATTGCTAACGAACAAAATCTACAGTGCGCCACAGCATCAAGCTCACAGCCCCCTTGATCCAAAAGCGCGGCGAGATCATCACCTTGCCCGATGTGCAGCCCGAGTTCTGGATGCGTGTGTTCGCCAGCGCACCCCCCGAGATCGACGAGTACATTCTGCCCCGCGACGCCCAGCTTCTCGGCGAGTGCCTGACCAACATGAACGTTGAGCGATTCGAGCTTGATGCTCAAGGCAACGGCGAGCCCCGCAGCTTGCGCTTCACTTTCGAGTTCAAGACCGGCGAGGAGAACCCCTTCTTCACCAACGACAAGCTCGTCAAGGAGTTCTACTGGCGCCAGGAAGTTTCCAAGAGCCCCGCTGGTCGCACCCGCACCTGGGAGGGTCTCGTGTCCGAGCCCGTCCGTATCAACTGGAAGAAGGATACGGATTTGACCAAGGGTCTGCTTGATGCTGCTTGCGACCTTGCTGACGCTGAGAAGAAGAAGGGCGGTGACCGCAAGAAGCTGCCTGAGTACGCCGCTCTGGTTCAGAAGGTCGAGGAGGCCGAGGCCGAGGCTGCTGCCGCAGAGGACGAGGATGAGGATGAGGAGGGTATGCCTAGCCCCGTCGGTATGAGCTTCTTCGGATTCTTCGGATACCGTGGCCGTGACGTCTCTGCCGCTCAGTCCAAGGAGGCTGCTAAGGAGATCGAGGCTCGCTGGGCTAAGGTCCAGAGAGGCGAGGATATTTCCGAGGCTGGTGACGATTCCGACGATGAGGAGGATGACTCCTCTGATGGACTCGAGGAGGCCGAGATCTTCCCCGACGGTGACGACCTTGCTGTTGCCATTGCCGAGGACCTCTGGCCCGATGCGTTGAGCTACTACGGTATGTAGACCCTTGATGGCAAATGAGACGTCTTCACCCCACTGACTTTCCCGCAGTTCAATCCTTCCAGATCGGCGACGAGCTTGAAGATATGGACCTCGAAATGGAGGAGCTCGATGGAGAGGACTCTGATGAAGAAAGTGAGTCGCGCCCGCGCAAGAAGGCTCGCAATTAAACCATGCACCCGAAACGCCCTAATCCCCCCCCTTTTTGATGTTTTTTGCTGTTTTCCTAACCCCTTGATTTATGTATTATCACAGTGCAATGAGGAGGATTAATAATAAGACGAGAACGAAGATGAGTGCCGCAATGCAAAACGAGGACCATGTATCTAGTTAGATGAAAAAGTTAGTGCTGAACTTGTGATTCCCATACCATACCAGATCATCCCGGTAGAGATCCAGCGTAGACGACATAAAAAGCATACGAAGCAAAGCGATTTCTTACCCTCATTCTTGCGCACGATGTGTTTAATTCGCGACATCCCATTTGACAACTTCCCACCCACCCGGTCTGCCAGTGTATCAACCTCATCAATCATGACAGCCTGGTCCTCCAACTCACGGCCCATATCATCAGCCTGCTGGCGCAGATTGCCAACAGTACGAAAAACACCATCCAGCTGCTCATCCTGTTCATGCATGAGCTCCACCTGACGTTCCTGCTCCATAGAAGCATAGTAATCATCGCCGCCACGACCGCGTTCTTCCTCCTCAAGCGCGGCGTCAAACTCAGTAGGATTGGGCAGCGTGTCAACCACCGAATTCGACACTGCTTGCTGCAGTTCTTGGTGCATTTGCTCGACTTCATCGCCGACATCGTCGACGAGCTTGCGCCGCCGCTGTACCTCCTCTAGCTCCAGCCCATAGCGGTAGGGATCTTGTTCGATTGCGCGCACGCTCTCGACAAGGTCATTTAGGTCGGCTGTTAGCTCTGTTAATGTAGCTTCGAGCTCGGAGCGAGCTTGTTTGAGCTCTGGGTTTGACGGGTCTTTGGCGAGTGATCGGATGCGGAGGTATGAGGAGAAGAGTGGCCGACTCGTTTGTAGTGTTGAGATGACGTCGCTGATGATTTTGCCATTAGTGGATGCACTTCCAGGAGTAACATGTCGGATATCTCACGATTGGACTTGTAGGAATGGGTCTGCGTTCTCCATGGCTGCGATATGGGGTCCTGGGGAGAGTGGTTGGTACGTAGACTTGGCCCCAGGTTGGTCCACGGGTGAGCCTGGAGCTGCCCGGCGCCGGGGGGGGGGGGGGTGATGACTAAGATCTACGGTGGGCCTTGCGAACTATCGCGCAGTTCTGTCCGAAAAACACCTTTCTCTCATTCGTTGTTCAGTGTTCTTGCCATTTTTTCAAGGCTTGTTCACAGAAGGACAAACAATACCCTGATAATTGAGCATACAACAAGGTCAATGAAAGATCACGTTATAACAGACATGATTCGATTCATTCCACAGTACATACAACACATGCGGAGATCTCGTTCCGCTCCTTTCACAATGCTCTATCCACGTAATCTCAAAAGCTATTACAGACTAGTTTCAAAAGTGCCATCTGTAACAAAAGCCAGCGCCAGTTCTCGAAGCTGAACAAGATCCAAACAGAATGGCAAACGCACCATGATATCACCGGGACACCCCGCATTCAAGCAAGCCAAAAACTGATCAACACCAGTCTTTTCCTTCTTTTTCTTCTATACCGTTATGTCATATAAACTCACTAGGCACGATATTACTCCTGATTTCGAGGATTCAGCAGCTATCAAGGCTGCCAGAAACCCCAATCCAGCCGTCCTTCGTGCACTGCTGAACTACTGGGAAAGCAAACGTCTTGTTGTGCTAAAACGCAGAAACCTGGAATTGGAGTCATGCTCCCCGAATGCAAATATCAGTGGTGCCAACTATGGGACTTATGACTCCCCTCTCACAGCTGCTATCCGAGCAAACCTGCCAGAGAATGTCCAGACACTTCTAGCCCATGGCGCAGATCCGAATGGCATCCACCTACGGGATATATCTGATTACGCTGTGCGGTTTATCCGTGGTCGAGATGCCATGACCGATATGTCAAGCTTCGGCGCATGCCCTCCACGGGCGCAAATTCTAGCCGTAGCAGAGGGCAAGGGGATTACCGAGCAGATACAACCATTGACCGAGGCTGAACTGGGAGAACGGCGCACCGGCTTCCCTCGATTTTGGACGGAGCCCAATGTCCCGGGCCAAAGACTGCGGATGAACAAAGGTAACACGGCCTTGGAAGTGGCCGCTGGTCTAGGTTTGGAGGATCTCTACGCTCTGATTCGCGATGCGGGAGCGGATGAATCGGCCTGGATAGATGCTTCTGGTCAAGCCAAGCTCGATGACACCAAACCATCCTCTATAAGCATCACATCTCCTGTCAATGAAGCTATCGCATCTGGTCAACCCGCTATGCTTGACAAGCTGCTCAACACGTACAACCACTCTCCTAATTATCGTGCAATGTCAGCCCCGACCATCGCTCTTCCGCCACTTTCTTTCGCATTAGCCCGATGCGATCCAAATGACCCCAATACCCGGGCATGTATCATGCATCTTCTTTCGCATCCTACAATCGACCTCCACCTACGCACTCCTATCTTCGATATCCATCCACTTCACTTCGCAGTCGCCCGTCATGACCCAAAACTCCTATCCTATCTCCCAATGCCTCTCTCCAGCGCAGGTGTGACAGCTCTGGGACATACATTGCTTCATATCGCCTCGCTCCCACTTACCTCCATGTCCATGAATAGAGAAAACCCGGATGCTGTCCGGAGTATCCACTGTGCGCGCACGTTCGATTCAACCTGGCTACCGCATTCACTACCCAGCCCACAACATCTATATCCAAAGAGTCGGACTAGTATCGCCCAAGTAATTCCGGGCATACCTATTAATCCACCAACACCATTAACTCCCGTGGAGCAGGATGCACAGCTAAGCACACTTCGGGTGCTTGCTGATGCGGGTATTGATATACGTGCTCAAGATGTGGATGGAAATACTGCATTGCATTATCTTGCTACTGCGTTGAATGGGGACCCCAGAGCCATGCAGCTGCTACGGACGATGGAAGGGGGTGACGAAGTCTACAATAGTTGCAAGAATAGGGCAGATATGACGCCGCGTGGCTTGTGGGAAGCCTGTAACGAATAGTGATACGGCCAACGGATGTATCTAGTGTGGAGAACGGCCGTTCCGATTCTCAGGTAAGTTTCGTGGACTTGTCAAGGTAAGATTCCTAATAAATGCATTTTAAGCAACACAACAGACAGCGAGTCCAATATGGTCATGCCAAATCATCCTAGCCTCCCAGCTGTCTGACGCGACCAAAGTTTGCGATCGAATCGCTGCTCCAATAACGCTTTCGCATCCCCAGCGTAGATGAACGTCCTGCCAGAGGCTTCCGAAGGCACTTTTCCGTCGGTAAAGAATATCAAACACCGCGCCTCTTCATAAGCATTTCTCTCATACCGAGCAAGCTTCCGACCATTTTCCTCGGGTTCCATAGAAGAAGTAATAAACAGGGTATCCTGGAGGAAAATGGCATGTTTCTTCCTGGTTGTTGGCGATATAACCGGGTAATGCAGACTGCAGCATGATCTTGTCCGGTGTCAACATCTTACTATGCGCCCGCACATATGGCGTGTCTGGGTCTAGACGTTCCTGGGGATGATCCGACATTACTAGCGAGTGCAGAGTTGCAAGGCTCCAAAGGGCTACTTGACGATATTTAGGAATCGATGCGTGTTTTAGGCAGTCACGAAGCTTTTACAGATAAATATGTAGACCCGCTGCTGCCTGCTCTTAGTACTTCGTGGATGAAATGCCAACAAAGCTAATACTCGCCTCCACGAGAGCAATCCCATGACCTGTCAAATTCATCAAATCCTTTTGCTCTATCAACTTGGTCTCGGTTATTCTACAATGACATGCACATATGTGTGCGTATACGATCTTCACCTTGGCTAGCTGTATCTTATTATGGTCTAACACCGCACTCCATGCCTGATGTTTCGATACATCCCTGCCACTACAAGGTAAGCCTAAAGTGTGAACTCGTTGGGTATTAGCGATGATTTAATAATGAATACTCTCCACTGAGATTAAATCAGGAGTTGATGTACATGAGTCCTTCAACCGTGCCAATTCCTTGGGCAATGCGCTCGCGTCGTTGGCGCTTGTTCAGGACAGTCGCTTCAACAAGCTAGTGCGGCTCGTGCCCACAATTAAGCTCTTCTAAGAGTATATGCTTCCACTTCGCGAGGGTGATCCTTGGCTTATTCGAGATTGACAAAAACTTGCTTCAATCGAGCCTCAAGGGCCCCGAAATGGCTTCGATCTCGTTATCTCGACTATCATTTACCTCATTGATCTCTAGGACTCATTCCTGATAAATGAGACGCGTGGTCCCGTTCTGGCTGGGGACTCTATTCTGAAGAGGTCATACCCGAGACCAAATGCGGCGCTTCTCGCTCTATTGTTGATCGATAGTCAACTTCGCATTTTCAAGTCGGTTGTGGAAGAACATGATCTCGCGCTGCGACCCGTGTGTGGAGTTGGCTGTGAATATTGAAGCGAGCTTATCCAAAAGATTGTGCCGGACTCAGCAGAAATCATTTTGTCAAAGCGAAGTAGGAGCGAAGCCGTAAGAGGGGCCTTACAGCGAGAGGCGGCGAGTTCAGCTTTCGAGGAAGTCCTCCTTTCTCGTATGTCTTTGTCCTTGGATCTGGAAAAAGGAGGTCAGAAAAATTAAACCATCAACATCATCCCAGAATGATGGTGGCAACCTACACTTTTGCAGGGCTTGTGGAACTTATTGCAATGCAGTTCTTCCTGTCATGCGTCTCGGCGAAGCGGTCGATCACAGAAGGCCTCAAGACGTCCAACCCAGGAGCGTCTTAGTCGCAAACCGGCACGCTATGGCACGTCAAGACCTGGGTCTCTAACTCTCCATTTCCCCATCCCTCTACCACACAGGGGTCGTGGATTAGCAATGACCCCGGGGAGTTTCAAATTGCCAGTCGCATCGAACTTTTCAAATGACAAGAGTTAGTTTCAGATGGTGTAGTATATGAGTACCTATATAGAGAAATGTACGTACGCTTAAGAAGCTATCCTTTGTAAGTGTTAGGTCTTGTTGGCGGTTGACACCAGGAAAATGAGACCGAGCATTTCTTGCTCCGCGATATGCTTCCGACATGGTATCAATGTTCGTAGGGAGTTCGAAACTCGTAAGATACATATCACATAAAAACTTCTTGTCGAAGTTTGAAGTTATTAAGAGGATGAATCGATGCAAACTAGGCATACAAAGCCCCTAAATTCAAGCACACATGATTCTAGGTGTGCGGCTTGGTCGAACAGCATCTGTTTCGTATTATAATTGGCTTCAGAGAGGCGTCGGATATATGTATAATATAACGATCGTATAAGGCGCTACCATAACCACATTCAAAGGGTAGGAAAATGGAGGAAAGTAAACAAAACAAATGCACGAATGGGGAAGGTGATGGGAGTGGGAGATAGTTCGTAGCGGGAAGCTACGAAGACACAAGGGCATGCTTCCTTCCAATGCCTCTTATTGATTGCCTCCTCCAAAAACAATTGTATGTCTATTGTCCAGCTAAGACAGACGCAATGCTTATCTTCTTCCCAAAGAAGCACGCTGTTTGCTCGTTTGCTCGTTAATTCTTCTCCACACGATAGCCAAGCCACCACGACAACGTGCGGGGTACAGTACAGAAAAGACTACCCACGAAGACCAAGCGATCCATTCTGTTGTATCAACGCAAAATTGCTATAAAATCTCACCATTAGCCCTGCATGGGAAAGCCCAAGAAGAATCCGGCTAATAGGAGAGCCGTGAACGCGTGAGTGTCGTTCCGTCCCCACGGGAACTCCAGTTTCCCCGCTTGATCCTTGCTCATACAGCTTAATTTTATTTTACTCGATGCTCGGGGACTAATTGAGGACTCTTAACAGCTGTGTACGCTGCCGCCAGCAGAAGATTAAATGCACGGGGGATTTTCCCTGTAGCAATTGCCAACTTCGGAAGGCAACATGCATTTTCGAGGGCGAAGAAGGTAAAGCGCAGATTACAAAGAGACGACTATCAGAGCTTGAAAGACGCAATGAGGAGTTGCAGAAGGAAAATCTGGCTTTGCAGCAAATGATCAAGACGCAGCATGGTTCTTTTTGCCAAAGTCCAGGGCCAAGATCCTCTACATTCGAGGGAACACCCGAGAGCACATCCTTATCACTTGAAACAAGAACCGAAGAGTTTCAAGGGCATGAAAGTGAGAAAATGGTCAATCCGTTATCTAATGGACCGCCAGCATATATCACCGATATCACGGGGAAGAATCGTGTGTTTTTCCTTGTTCCGGTAGTCGGAAATCCACTGACCAGCAAAAGATTATCTAGGACACACATCGAATTGGGCATTGTCTATGCGTCTTCTTCACTTGATGCACCAGGCAATCTACAAATGTCCTTTCCCCAGTGCTTCTCATCCTATTGACTCCGTAATATACGATCTAGGATGGAATGGTTTGAGGAGTTCAGTCATCCCAGATATTTGCGGCCTTCCCTCCTTAGACCATGCAATGTTCCTCATCAATGCTACAAAATTCCACACTGAACCGATATTTTCCTTGTTCGATGAAGCCACATTCTTTCCCCGTCTATATTGGTTTTACGAGAATCCAGCTGGGAATATTCATACATCTAGGTTGTGGCTCATACATTTCCTTGTTCTTGCTGCTCTTGGCAAAGCGTTCGTCGGAACAAAAGGCAATGGTAATACCCCACCAGGAGCTGAGCTTTTTACCAAGGCATTCATGCTACTCCCAGATTACTGCTATCTTTGGACAGATCCCTCAAGTGCGGGAGAGATTCTCTGCTCTATGGCTTTGTATCTCCAGTGCATTGACTGGCGAACTTCTGCACATAACATGGTATGCCGCACTGTCAAAACATTATAATTATACAAGATCACAGTACTCATACCGCATCAGATTAGCCAGGCTTTGCGTATCCTGCTGGTAAACGGATATCACACGAATATCACCTCCCGCGCCATGGAGAAGAAAGAACTCGAAAGATGCCAGAATGTCTGGTGGACTGTTTTTGTCCTCGAACGCCGAATGTCATGTCTCATGGGTGTCCCACTGGGTATCAGCGACAAAGATGTCAGCATTCCTCTACCTCATTTTCCTGACTCGCCGTCTAGGACTGCGACTGTTGCAGTTCATGTCAAATTAGCTCAGGCGTTTGGACAGGTTGTAAACAGTATGGCCTCATAGTCCTCTGTTGGTTACGAAGTCTTTTTAACTGTCATACAGCACTCTACAGAAATGGCCACCTGGACTCCACGTTCGTCAAAAGCACCCAACAAGTGTTGCAAAGTGTAGCAAATGTTGCGTCCGACCTACGTGAATATTTTCCTATACCCGGACAAGAGTCCGTCAGTGGTATATCAAAAGTCACGGGGTACATGAACCTCCTTTACCACGAGGTACGTACCTTCTGTCTGTGGAGCGAGTGACGATTTATACTTACACGGCGAGCCCTGCAGTGTATTATGCTAGCCACTCGGCCATTTTTGTTTAGCCTCATTGAAAGATATGTGGATTCAGATAATACCGAAACAGAGGTCCCAGCTGCAGTTGGACTTCTCCTCCAGATCTGCATTGAATCGACCAGAAAGACGATTTACATTCTCACTGCTCTTCAGCAGCAGAGTCTACTTGGTACGATAATCAATCCCCGTGCTTTTCAGGCTCAAATATTGAAACTGCTGCGCAGATCACTTCTTGCCATTTGACCTCGAAAGCACAGTTTCCACCGGTCTCGCAATAATAATGACAACTCTAGTCAGCCCTTCTTTAATTGAGAATCATCCGCACAGTTTGGAAACCGTCTTTACAATTATAGATCAGATGATTGCCCAAGGAAACCTAATTGCGGCAGACCAAAAGACAAAACTCATTGAACTCGAAGGCTTGTGCATGAAACTACAAAGTCCATCACATACACTAAGTCACCTCGAATGGATGACACGACCAGGTGATACACCACCAGCAATTCTGGACAGGATGGGGGACTTGACTCAGAATCCTCAAATGGTTGGTATAGGAGTGGGCGCGGAGCTCGATAATGGTACCGGCGCGGTGTGGTCCGAAGAACATGCAGCACCTGGCGACTGGATGCAGAACATGTCGCCTTCTCAGCTCATGACTGTGGTGGACATGCTGAATGGTGATGACTTGCTTGACTGGGCTACGTTTCCTCCTGATGAGCCTAGCCTTCCATAATGGAAGGATGAAACATGACCTCGGGATTTTAGGACTTTTGTACTTTCTATTGTACTCATAAAGATAATCACAGTAGACAGAATTTGTATAATACGCTAGATATATATGAAAGCCTGTTGCTGTACCTATCATCTTTAACTAGTGAGATCTGTACGAATATATGAGCCTACGATAGTGAGCATTTGCAGCGAAATCATAGATGGACAGTTCATGTTTCTGACTAACTATAGCAACCTAAAAATCTTTAAAGACTTTCGACATCTCCTTTCAAAATGTCAATGTCGTCCACGAACTCCGTCTTGTTCAAATACCAAAGGGCAGTGTCCTGATCAATGTCCCGCGCCCTCTCACCCTCTGTCCATCCATTCCCAAACCACCCGAAGTCATTGCCATCATAAGGCCTCGTCTCAAAGTCTTCCCATCGAACTTTCTCTAATGTCTTCAAAGCATGAAGACTGCTGCCAGGCCACAGAGCAGTTACCCGACCCTTCTTCTGTTCTGCTAAAGACGCACCCGGCGCTGAATACTTATACCAACTAATACACTCTTCACTATAGACTGTACGCTCAAAGTAGCGGTCTGCATAATTTGTAAAGTTCTCGACTTGGCTTCGCTTCGGCTCAACCAAACCGATGTTATCGAATGCCATTCTGGACAAGACTTCCGCCACATAGAGATGGATCTGCTCCATCATGACAAGAAGATTGCCAGCGCCTTGGAATGAGTTCGGACCGAGTGATTGGAAGAAGTTGGGAAACCCATCCGTGCACATTCCCAGATATGTCGCAGGTCGCTGAGCATACTTCTGACGCAAATTGACACCTCCCCGACCGATGATTGGGAATCCGCCACCAGGGCTCGTTTCAAAGCCCGTCGCGCAGACAATGGCATCAACGGGCCGGTGCTTTCCATCGGAAGTGACGATGCCAGTCTCATCAATGCGCGTGATGCTGGTGGGAATCACTTCGACTTTCGGGGAGGTCAATGCCTCCAGATAGCCCGGGCCGGGAGTTAATCTCTTGCATAGAGGCGGGAAATCAGGAAGCAGATGCTCGAGGAGCTGCGGTTTGTCTTTGAGACGTTGCTCCATGTCTGCCCTGTACTGGGCGCGAGCCTGGATTTGGAGATCACTACCTCTCTGGGACTTGGCATATAGCGTTTGCATCTCGAGCTCGAGGCTTTTGCGGTACTGGATATAAGAGGCGGGGTCCGCACGCCATGCTTGTCTTTCGTCATCGTTATAAGTGAAGTTTCCACCCTTGCTGTCGGCTCGAGAGGCTAGTCTGTCTGCGCCGAATTGGTTGGAGATCCAGGTTCGGCCTCGAACGTAATGGTCCATTGCCTTGACTTTGTCCACGAGAGCTGGGACTATCTGAATCCCACTGCTTCCGGCACCAATTACCGCAATGTGCTTGTCCTGTCATGACATCCGTCAGCTGGGATGGAAAGGCAATTCATTATTGGAAAAGTGATACTTTACCTCACTTTGGAATGTTTCGTCCCAGCATGCACTGTGAAGTAACTGTCCCTTAAAGCTCTGAAGACCCGGGATAGATGGCCACTTCCATTCGTTCAGAAGCCCGGTTCCAGTCATCAGGACGTCGGCAGAGTCTTCGAATGTTTCATCAGTCTCAGTGTTAAGGATCTGCACGAACCACTTTCCCAAGCTATCGTTCCACCGGGCTCCAACGCAGCGGCTCTGGAACTTGATATGCTTGCGAACCTCGTATTTTTGAGCAACTCGCTTCCAATATTCCAGGATCTCCTGGGCGCCGGAGAAGAACTTGCTCCATCCGGTCCACGAGTCGAAGCTTAGCTGGTATGAGTGCGACGGGACGTCTATATTTCTTGCATCAGAAATCTTTTCTTTTCGTTCTCTTCTCTTCTTTTCCTTTGTATGCACTCGAATTTCATTTCCACTTACCACAGGCGCAACCTGGATACTTGTTTTCATACCAGGTACCTCCGATTTCTGGGTTCTTCTCATATAGAACCAGATCCAAATTGGGCACTGCCTTGCGAAAATTGATGGCAGCGAGGATTCCTGAGATCCCTGCACCGATATAAATGACCTTGAGGGGACGCGCCTGGTTGACTGCACGTTCTGAGATCAAAGGGCTCAGGTATTTGTGGTGATCTGCGCCAATCTGGGCTTCTCGGATAGGCAATGAAGTCTCGGTATTTGCGGTGCTCAAATTGTCTGTTTCGACAGTTGGAAAGATCGTTTCTTGAATACTTACCACTGTCTGGCTGGTCTTGTCATCGTTGATTGTTGCAGGAACCAAAGGGATATATGAGTTCTGGGTGATTGCGGCCATTGTGCAATAGTAGTGAATAGAAGTTGATCATGATATTCTTCATTGTATGCTGCACGACCTATATATGTTTGAACACAGTGTTCTTGTTGATTTTGTTGATATGCAAGTTCATCCATTCGCTATACTTCGATCGGACCCCCACCCGGTCCCAATCGGGGAGTGATTGCCTACCTCAGACTGATATTGAGGTCCCGCCATATTCCCGCCATATGTCACTTGTGTAGATCGCGGGGAATGAGTACAATATCGATTACCCCCTCTCGGATCGCTTCCGATCATGTTGGATTGGCTGCCCCAGATAGCTCGGGTCGCTCCCGATAATCATCAGGGCTGCCGGCTATTTTATACTGATCTTGGATCAACTATCTCAGGATTCCAACCACTAAGAGTACTGATGTCTATCTGGAGAAACGCACTTGATTGTATTGTGTGCTGAGCTACCTATCATGACCCGTTGAAAACACACTCAAAGCATGATAACATACATGTTCGGAATCGTTCGTGAGGGGCGAGACCAGCTGTCATACAAACCTTGGAAACCGGATGAGGAAGATCTGCGTCAAACAGATAATATCTCCGCACTCGGATAGAGTCCCGTCCCTTCGCAAAGTTGTATTAAAGTCCATTTCCCCCGCACAAAGATTCGTCATGAAACCCTCTACATTAACAACACGAACACAGTACACCGAACCAAAGCAAATACAATGATTGAAGTTCGACAGTATCATCTATTCCCAACAGATCTCATTCCAAACTCGCCCAGACCCTTACTACACTACAAAAACGTTCTATCCAGAAGGCCAGACAGTTCCCATTGCGACCCAGCCGAAGTATGGAACATGTTCACGCAAAATGAATGGAAAGTGAATTGGATATTTCGTTACGGTCAGACCCAACTATCGCACTATCACTCCAAAGCACACGAATGCATGGCCGTGCTCTCCGGTACCGCTCGAATCAGGTTCGGCGTCGCAGATACCTCCGAGGATCTATTCGAAAACACACACGGCTCCTCCTGGGAGAACGGCGGGGTGGAACTTGAAGCGGAAGCCGGCGACGTTTTTATAATTCCTGCCGGGGTAGCGCACAAGACATACGATACGAAGCCCGAAGCCGAATTCAAGCTTTTGAGTCCCGGGACAGGACATGGGATTGAGGCTGAAGACCCGAAGAAAGCGTTGTGCGAGCTTGAATTATCGGGTTATACCATGATGGGGGCTTACAATGGCGGTGACTGGGATTTTGTCATGAGTGGAGGAAACTTTGAAAAAGTATGGGCTGTTCCGAAACCGAAATATGATCCTGTGTTTGGGGATTTGGAGCAAGGGATCACTAGGACATGGCGTGGAAGTACTGCTGTGGCTGCCCGTCTCTGAGGTGTGCTCAGGTTGCAAGTAATGATGTCATGACATGTGCTTCTTATTCTTTGACTTTGTCAGCAAAATCATAGCGTTTACCAGCAAGTATTGTCTTGAAATTGCGTGAGTTTCTGTCTAGAGGGGATGTGACTGTGATAGTACCCGTGGACGTACTGCATGGCTGACGGCCTGGACCGGCGAATATAGATGCCGGCTACCGAAGGCGGCATTGACCGCTCCCAATAGAGGGGCAGTAATTTGGAAGTGGGGGACAAAAAAAAGCGATAAACATTTTCCCCACAGTATACATATCGGAAGATGTCCCTTGTTTTATAAATTGATGACATATTGTGTGCTTTTGGTGACATCTGATTGAACATGACGACTCGCAGTCCACTTCCACTCTCCGAGGAGTGGAAGGATCCAGATGAATATGTCCAGGCCCTTCTTTCCTTCGCAACCGAGTCGGTCATGTTCATGAACATATGCGGCGGCGTACATATACTTGACTTTTTGACTCGCGATCCCGATCTTTACGCGGCGCTGTTACCAGAAGACTGGCGATCATTCTTTGAGCAGCACGATATCCACAGCATCTTACAGCTGTTACTACGAGAGGACATTGGCCCGCTATGCGAAACCGCAGAAACAAGCGCAGACTCCGAAAATGGCAGGACCTGGAACGGAGGCGCGTTCCCGCCTACATCTCTTCTCGAATACATTCGCAACATCCGCAGACTAAGCCTCCGTCGTGAATTTACTTCGCCTGCGAAAAGCGAGCGTGTCCCGAGACATATTGCTATTGGCATGAACAAGAAAAAGACTCACGAGGTTGAGCAATTCTCTCGCTATGTCGCTTCTTTGTCGGAGACGGTCAATGAACATCGCGGAGAGCCATTGTCTCACATTGTTGACTTTGGGTCCGGGCAAAACTACCTGGGACGTATGTTGGCCAGCTCGCCTTATCATAAGCATATCATTGCCATTGAGCGTAAGCACCAATATATCAGCGGCGCTAATCGTATGGATGTCCATGCTCGGCTAGCTAAGGCGGAAAAGAAAAAGACAATGCATAACGCAAAGCTGAATAAAGTGAAAAAGCAATGCATAGACTGTACCGATACCCCGGAACTAGCTCCTGAACGAGCCACTCCAGAAAAGCCCGATATTCCTAACGTGGGGGTGGAATTAACACCTGAAACGAGCGATTCTGGGTCAAAAGATTCTGCTTTGCAGGATGAAGATATCACCGCCTCCCACATGCTTGGCGAGATGACCCTCGAAGCCGATGATGTACTTGGCTCGGTCTACAGAAAACCACATGCACCAAGACCAGAACCGGAAATTGATACCAGAGGCACGGTCAGCTACATTGAACACGAAATCCAAGATGGCTACTTGGAGCCGATCATTGATCACGTTGTCGACCCGAAAACATCGGTTGAAACCCGTACTAGCACAGAGGACGTTGTCATCCAACCCAAAGAGAAGAAGCCAAGTGACGCCCGAGTCATGGTTGTCTCCCTTCATTCATGCGGAAACCTTGTCCACCACGGAGTCAGATCATTAGTGCTGAACCCCTCTGTTGTAGCAATCGCCATGATCGGCTGCTGTTACAACCTTCTAACAGAGAGACTGGGTCCAGCAACATACAAAATCCCTATTCTGCGCTCCGCTCACCCTCGCTTAAAACGAACCGGATCCTCATGGGATCCGCACGGATTCCCAATGTCCAAACTTTACGAGGACTACGAAGCAAAGACCACAAAGGGCTTCAAGCTCAATATCACAGCCCGCTCAATGGCCGTACAAGCACCTTACAACTGGGGCCGAGCCGACAGCGAAGGGTTCTTCACACGCCATTTCTACCGCGCCTTGCTACAGCGTGTTCTTCTAGACCGTGACATCATCCCCAAGCCCGACATCCCGAAAGACCTCTACGAAGAGGATCCGGAAGATCCCGACGCCGGGGGCATAGCGCTGATTGTGGGCTCGCTGCGCAAGTCCGCCTTTGAGTCATTTACGGCATACGTGCGTGCAGCGACGGTCAAATTGAGCCAGGATCCGATCCGTGGCGAGTTGGTCAAGGAGCGGATCTGCACTATGTCCGATGAAGAGCTGCAACGCTATGAGGCTGACTACTTGCACACGCGCAAGAATCTCAGTATTGTTTGGAGTCTGATGGCGTTCAGTTCCCAGGTTGTTGAGGCTGCTATCGTGGTTGATCGCTGGCAGTTCTTGCGCGAGCATGACTCCGTCAAGGAGTGTTGGGTTGAGCCGGTGTTTGAGTATGGTCAGAGTCCACGGAATCTGGCTGTGATTGGTATCAAGAAGTGATTCTTGCAAGTTTCTGTTCTTTGGCTGCATGTAGATATGGTCTGGAGTTTGTTTCTGCTTTAAAAGCTTTGAGCATTCTGTGGTCCTGTGGAGTTCTGATACAAAAGTACATATTGGTGGCTTGCCTCGAACATAACTGCATATCACATACTGATTTCCTCAAACACCTCCTTTTCGGGGGTTATGGCGGACCTTGTATTTGATTTCTACTCCACTATCTAGGTAATTAAGCCTAGACATGGCGTGGTCCCCCAGTTTCACCATTTGCATGCTATCTACATTGAATGTACCCTTCCATGCAGGAATATCCTCGACATCGAAGCTTTCCAAATGACATGACACGACTGATTCAACCAGTTGCGTACGACTAGAGGAGAACTTTAGATACGGCCAGACTCCATCATTATCTCCAAGGTCTCCAATGACCCTCCCAATTTCGCAAGCCCTATCCTCAAGATCTAGGAAATCATCATACAACCCTAAAAAGCAGTCCACTGCGTCCCACAAGCCACCGCAACATCCCTTGCCGGTTTACCAATCATACCCTTCCAAAACTCAGAAGTACCCGAAGGAACAAGTTCATCAATCTCCAACGAGAGCAAGGCATCAAATACCCAATCCTGGCATCGAGAAGTTCCATTTCTCGGCGCAGCCTCCTTTTCAATGACCCTAATGGCCTCGTGTCGTTGCTGGGACGTTAATTCTGCAATCTTGCACATCCCTACTGCGGCTTGATCGACGATCTTCGTTGCGTAGCGGGGCGCAAAGCCGTACCACAGCCTCTGCGCGTCGATGACCTGGACTTGGAGTAGATCGCCGAATTCCAAGTTTCCGGGCCTATTGATCATGAATCCCCAGTGGGATCTATGTGGTGGGGTATCGCCGGGTCCGAAGACTTCTATTGAGAGGTTGAAGGCCATGTCGAGCTACATATATTGTTATCAGTTTGAGGGCTCTTTTTGATATATGGATGGATAGAAATGTGTAGGCTGGAATATGTACCTTTTCGCACAGGCAAGTAGATTTTGTTCTGTGTATATCAGGGAAAAAAAAGATCGTTTTTCCCTCATGGTGGCTCTAGCGAAATGGTGGCTCGTAGCTTGGCTTGGCTTAGTTACGGCCCTATACTACAGAGCATTAAGATCAGATGACTTGGGATCGAACAATGGTGAATTCGATCGATGACCTGGCCAATTGTGCGTTGGCGATAGGCGCCAGACCCCTCTTTCGCAGCTCGCATATGCTACTAGCTAAACTATCAAGAGGACACTGTAGCCTTGGGAATATTTGGTCGGTAAAGTAGCCGAACGCTGGATGGATATAATGCAGCCTCGATCAAGATCAAAGAAATACCAATGGGTGTTGGTCAGCTGGTAGAGCACGCCAACGTAGTCTTCTAGCTCTCCTACATCTTCCATCTCAAGTACAATCCAGCTATCAGCATCACGAAGAAAAATCCAAATGACAGTATTATATTCAATGATGATACATATAATTCTCAGCTGATCTCCACACTCCCTTCAGGCACACCCTGCCTACTACGCAACCTCCGCGCAAAGAACTGCATAACAGGCAACATCTCCTCCCGACTAGCAGGCATACCATCCCCCCTCCTCGCATACCGACTAACCTCCACAAACTCAAAAACCTGCTTCGTCCTCCGCACCGCCTCATCCGAGACCGCAACCGAGTCCCGCCCCGCAACAAGCAACACCGGCGAACGATTCTTCTCCCCAGCCCTCGACCCGGACAAAGGATACGGCGCACCGATAGAGATAATGCCCGACAGTGCACCGCTCTCATCCGCATTCTCGCCACCGCCCTTCAACCCCATTTCCCTCGCAACAGCTAGCGCAGCCATCCCGCCCTGCCCGAAGCCTAGCAACATGATCTCGCGCAGCGCGTAGCCGCATTTTCGCACGAGCGTGCCGCGCACGGCGTCGACGAGGATCTTCGTGCTGCGCGTGAGGCCGGCGTCCATGTCTAGCGCGCCGGATGCGGAGTCGAAGGAGACGTCGTCGCCCCAGTGGAAGCCGCCCAGGTCGAAGGGGAGGGGGGCCGTTCCTTGGATTGTGATGATTGTTGTTTCGGGGAGGTGGAGGGCTTGGGCGAACTTTGTGAATGCGGCTGCTGTGTCGCCTATGCCGTGGAGGAGGATGAGGATGTTTGGGGCTGGGGATGTGGATTGGGAAGGGGAGGGGGATGGTGGTGCGGGTGTTATGGTGACAGTGAGTTCGGACGGGAAGTCAGATGGGGTGGGGGTTTTGGTGGGCATTTTGATGTGATGTGCGATGATGGGAAGGGGAGAGGGAGAGGGTGAGGTTTTGCGACGTGGTAGACACTTGCTGTCTTGCAGGTTTGTTGTTGGTCTCGCCGAAGCTTGGGGAGCTTGGAGCTTAGCTCTTCGCGTCGAAGAGCGTGCGGGGTGTGGCGATTGATTCCGTTTGAATTGCGGGGTAGAGTTTTTATTATGCTCAGCCTACTTTTTGTACAGGACGCAATTTTTGGTATACACCGTAGAAGTGATGAGTGTTGTCTCGAATGGGAGTCTCGAGAGGAATTGGCTTTCGCGGGGCGGTGTATTGTGCAGAACATGAAGCGGGTTGGCCTCACCGGCATCAATATCGAACTTTGGACATTTGAATGATTATGGAGGTAAGTTATTGGTTTGTTTAATCTTATTACCCAAACAATTGATCTGATCTAGTCCCACCATACTACACAGAGCATTATATGTGTTTGTCCTCATGTGAATACATATTATGTAGTAGCAATTATAAATCCATCCTCGAGCTGGATATATTTACACATCCAAGATGTAGGCAAGCAATTGATGACTTTTACCATGAGAAACTGTTTGGCAAGGCGTCAAAACTAAATCAGACCTCGGGCACATCATTATACTATTTTGGTCTCAGTGTAAAACAATAACTTGACGCCCGATTTGTCCTGGACAGGGTTTGGCCGTACGTAATGGGATTGGAGATGAAAGACAAACAGCCCACCAGTCCTCATAACATTACTTATGGATTCGACCACTGATTTCATTTTTCTTTCTTTTCTGATTTTGAATTCAACAATATCATGATCCCCAGCATTCCAAAACCACCGCCACCGTGGCTGGTGTCGCCGAGACTCATAGGGCTCAGACAAGCATTGGGAAGAAGCTTGGCTCGGGTACGTCGGCACTTGGTCTTGGCCTTCGATCAGTTTGAGTTGCGTATGAGTGCCCTACGGAGTACAGCATCTTGTGTAAGATTTTCTGTGTTCTCTTCCTATTCGTCTAGCAGCGCAGTAGCGCTGAACTTACCCATATGGGTCCGTCAGATCGGCGCTTTATTGGATATTCGGTACTCGTAACTCCGTGGTTATGTTGGAGCACATTCTTCCACTATGCATCCAGGATAAAATGATCGGTGTGATAGCGCATATATTGTGAGAGGTAAGCTGTGTGCATCGTAACAGAAGTCTAGGCTCTGAGTCCAGTTGCGTCGATGCGCATGTGTTGTACTCTGTACTCCGTATGGCTCCCCAGGTTTACCCCTGGACCAAAATTGGGGAGAACCAGAATACGGTGAATAACGTAGCTGAGAGTTGGTAAAAGGCTTAACACCCTCGCTGGTGCCTGGAGCCTAGAATAAAAGTTCTCCCGGTCCATCACTGGAGCATCGTTTCAAGTGATCGTCCAATAGAGCTGTAGAATAGTAACGCCATAGGATCGAATCCTCCACTTTCCCAATGAATTCGCCCCTTTCTCCTCGCCCCGTATACCCAGCGATAACGACAACGATCCAATCTCCTCCCTCACCGGGAAGCCAGGCTGATGCGTGGCCCAGTCGTGTGTTGGAGAATGCGTCTATGGTCCACTCCAGGACGAGTCCACTCTCGTGCAATATACAATACGCTTTACAGGAAACATCATCAGCCACTCTTTTCACGGATTGGTGGGGCAGCGTGGGCTGAGACAGACGGGGAAAAGCTAGTCCTTAAGGTCAGTAGGGAGTACACTACGTAGCTCTTCGGAGTGTTGTGTGTACGTCGTAGTCTGCTCTTCGAGCATATAAGACCCCTCATCGCATCCTACCCACAATCTCTTCACCATATCAATCTCCTCCCACCGAACTTCTTATCTATACACATTCACAATGGCTTGGGGCTGGGGTCAGTATCAATTTCCTCAATATGCACCATCCCTTACCGCTTGCATGCACCAGGGCCCGACCCGGTCTCCGACCTGCATAGCCTGCAATACCCCTCTGTTAATTGGAAAGTAATATCCATGCTGACTGCAAGCCAGACGAATCGGAGAGAGCGCACCAAGAGGTGTACAACGGTGAACAGCACCACGAGGGCAAATTCTCCCACGAGTTTGCTGCAGGTGCTGCATCCTTTGCCGCTATGAAGGCTTACGAGGACCATGAGCGTAAGGAAGGTACGTGGACCACCAAATTCCATCCCTAATCACAGTGCAGTCTTCGAGAGCGTTTGGACTTACATTGAATGCACAGGCAAGCCTCCCAGCCACGCTTTCGCCAAAGAGCTCATTGCCGGTTTCGTCGGCGGCGAGGTCGACAAGCTCGCCGAGAGCAAGGGCATGGACTGGGTTGACCGTGAGAAGGCCAAGCACCACGCCAAGCAGAACGCCGAGCACATGTACGAGGAGCGATACGAGCGTGGCAACTACTGAATCACACGACTCGGCAATAACTAGAGTCAGATGAATGAATGAATGAAACTTTGAGAAACGCCCTGATCGCATGTAAGAAGAAAATAGAGAAATATGACCGGTCAAACAGATTCGATTAATCTGAAATCATGTACCTGGAAAGAGCGGTGAAGTAAGGCGCTGAAAATTCTCCGATAGCGATATGTTAGATGTCGTATACGACTTGCTGGCATGGCATAGTTCCGATAGATGTACGTAGCCCTACATGCGTCTGCGTCGCAGAAACCCCGATTGCCCGGCGGAGAACAATGCGCCGAGATTCGAAAGGGATACCGGGTGTTTTTCTGAGCCAGTCATCACCATGTGAACCCGCCGGTCACATTCCGGGCTGCATGCCAATGCGGTCGTAGGTTAAATATGAGACTGGTCATAGGGCAGATAGCTTATTGATTGCGTAAATTCTGGGTGGTTTTGTTCTCATTTCTCTTTGAAAACACTAGCGCCAGAGTAGTCATTGAGATATTGGATAGACCACAGTATAAAAGAAGGTGAAAATATCCCCAACTCGTGGATTCCCAAACCCTAGGAATCTGGCCTTGTGGATCGTGATCCGCTTTCAGCCAATCACCAGCCAATCACAATCCCAGTTTGGCCGATAGTGGACTATGGCCTGACAATCCAGGCGCCAACCGATGATGAGCTCATACACGTGCCAAAAGTATAGGTTCAGCTAAGAGTTTCGACATTTTCAAATCACTTCTAGTGTTGCAGTCTGGGGTGCAGGATTCCAGAGCCTTAGTAACTGGCTTCCGAAGCCTTTTATTCTTTTCTATTTCTTTCTTTCGCGAGGTTCTTCTTTTTTGATCCCGTCCTCTCTTATCTCTTCTCAGGAGTGGCGGCTTCACTGTGGCACTTCATTGTCGCTCAAAGTTTCGACACGCACATGTAAGAGCTTTAATGTGCCTATCACAGCCAACGTGCCAAGGTTGAAATCATATGCGATGACGGTGGTTCGCTGTCCAGGATGAAATTTGCCAAGTTTGTATTTTCCCGTGACAGTGTGTGCGACATTCCAGTGGCTGACTCAAATTCACAGAGAGCTGGAACAGGAGCTTGTTCCCGAGTGGCGGGCAAAGTATCTCGACTACAAGGTTGGTTTTTGAAGCTGTATCTGATGTATCGCAATTGTGCTGATCTGGTGGAACCGATTAGAGTGGGAAAAAGAAAGTCAAAGCCATCACTCGGGCCCTTCAAAAGGCACAGCGCAGTCCCCATGTCTCCTCCCACCGACATCCCACCCCGCAAATTCGCAGCGCAGTCCATGATGCTCTCACACCTTCCAACACCGACAAAGAACTCGATGTGGGGGGAGAAGCTGCGCCTTTGACCCCGTCGCGAGGAAACGCCAGAGCGTCATCAATCACTCGCTCCACACCAGCACCCAAAACTGAACGCCAACCGCTTCGCACGCCAGGATCACGATTCTCGGCAAACTTTGGTAGTTATGGGAGTATACTGGCAACCCCGCCACAGCAATACCATACGGCAGGGTCAGACGCAGCCTCGCTTGAACTTCCCGACCCCGCCCTCGGCCCAGATGGTGAGTATGTGCCGCACACGGAGGTTGGAGACCGCACCAGGGCTGTCCGGACGCCGTCACCAGTCATGGATCGACGTACCTTGGGGAAGTTGACCTCTTCGCCGTCTCGAGAATTACCAGACCCATCTCCGGACCGCAGACCACAATCTGGGCCACCGGCGAGCTATCAGACCAACCCCAGGGACAGTTTAACCAGGATGCCATCAAGCAAGCGGACATCGCAGCTCTTGCGGCGCGTGTTCACCGCAGAGAGTGAGACTGATGTGGGGCGATCACATTCAGATTCTGGCGCTGGCGCCGAAGTTGATAAACGCCAGGACGAATTCTTCGAGTTCTTGGATAGCGAGTTGAACAATATTGATACGTTCTATGTGATGAAAGAAAAAGAGGCCACAGAGAAACTTCGGGTCCTTCGCCAGCAGCTGCATGTGATGCGCGATCAGCGCATCCAGGAGGTTTTGGCTGCTAAGCGAGCTGCCAAAAATGACAATACCGACGCACAGCAACGGCCCAATGGATTCGCCAAACTCAACAGTTCCCGACTGAAGGATACGTTTGTGGGGAAGAACCGGTTTGGCAAGAACTCAGAGGCGCTGGCGGAGATGGCAACGCCTGGCATCCATCCTGAAGATCGAGAATTCATCGTCAACCGGAGGGACTTTATGCGGCGGCAGGATCCACCAAACCAAGAAGTCTCCTATCGCTCCGCTAAACGCAAGCTCAAGTATGCATTGCAAGAATTTTACCGTGGAGTCGAACTTCTCAAGGGCTACGCCTATTTGAATCGAACGGCTTTCCGGAAGATCAACAAGAAATACGATAAAGCGGTCAACGCCCGCCCACCGCTGCGATACATGTCAGAAAAGGTCAACAAAGCATCTTTTGTACAGAGTGAGGTGATCGAGAGCTTGATGGTAGCGGTCGAAGACCTGTATGCCCGTTATTTTGAGCGCGGTAATCGCAAAATCGCCGTCTCAAAACTCCGCCACACAATCAAAAAATCGGGCGATTTCTCACCAAACACCTTCCGCTCCGGTCTTTTGTTGATGGGTGGAGCTTTGTTCTCCATCAAGGGCTTGGTTGATGCTACATCGAATCTCCGCTCGGGCGAAGGGGATCTAAAGATTCGAACAAGCTACTTGCTTCAGGTTGGTCTTCCTCTCATATTTGTCGTATAGTTTCGCTGACCAATTAAACAGATTTATGCCGGATATTTTCTCATCGTGTTTCACGTCTTACTCTTCTGCTTGGATTGCATGATTTGGACAAAGTCGAAGATTAATCATGCATTTGTTTTCGAATATGATAGCAGACACACTTTGGAGTGGCGTCAACTACTAGAGGTATTGCTTCCTTTGTGATTGCAGTCTTGACGATTGATACTGACAATCACAGATCCCTTCTTTCTTCTTTTTCTTGATGGGTCTTTTCATGTGGCTCAATTTCTCATGGTATAATGACATGTACATTTACTGGCCCGTCGTCCTCATAGGCTTGACAGTCATCATCATCTTCTTACCGGCCCGTGTCCTTTATCACAGGAGCCGCAAATGGTTCGCCTTTTCCAATGTGAGTTATCGAACATCTCACTGTTACGGTTGAGCAATCCTGACTGATCTAGTGGCGCCTGTTGCTTGCCGGAATCTACCCGGTTGAGTTCCGTGATTTCTTCCTTGGCGACATGTACTGTTCACAAACCTACGCCATGGGGAACATCGAGCTCTTCTTTTGTCTATATGCCTCTCATTGGGGCTACCCACCCAAGTGCAACTCATCTCATTCACGACTCCTTGGCTTCTTTCAATGCCTTCCCTCTGTCTGGCGTGCTTTCCAATGTATACGCCGTTACGCGGATACGAGGAACGCATTCCCTCACCTCCTCAACTTGGGCAAGTACATATTCGGTGTGCTTTACTATGCTACTCTGAGCATGTATCGCATTGAGCTCCACACGCGTTTCCAAGCCTCATTCATCACATTCGCTCTCCTGAATGCCGTCTACACCTCGGTCTGGGATTTGATCATGGACTGGAGTCTGGGCAACCCGTACGCAAAGAATCCAATGCTCCGTGAAGTCCTGGCCTTCCGCCGCGTATGGGTATATTACGTCGCCATGGTGCTCGACGTAGTTGTCCGCTTCAACTGGATTTTCTACGCAATATTCATCACGAACATCCAGCAATCCGCCTTGCTCAGCTTCATGGTATCCCTCTCCGAAGTCTGCCGCCGTGGCGTCTGGTCCATCTTCCGTGTCGAAAACGAACATTGCACGAACGTCCTCCTCTTCCGCGCCTCCCGCGATGTCCCTCTCCCCTACGATATCCCTTCACCAGCTGCACCTCTCGACGGCTCACATGAAGATGTTCAGCTCCAAGAACAGCAACATGCGCAGGTGTCTACCCCCTTCATGTCCCCTGGTGACGTCGAGCACGGCACTCCATCCATGTCCAGCATGCGCGCCCGTCACCGCCGCCCCTCGGTCGGCATCAGTCGGGTAGGCACGATCGTCGCCTCGGCCCACGCTCAGGACTTCGAGAGAAGGCGTCTGCCAACTTATCTATCTAGCGCGAGCGTCGGAAGAGATTTGACGCGCGACCCCGATGACAGTACAGACGAAGACGAGGCAGATCTGAGCACAGACGACGATTCGGGTTCGCACGTCACAGAGACGACCGAAGGTCAACGATCAAGGCCGGTTTCAGAACGAAGGGATGCAATGGGGCCGATTGTTGAGTAGGCTTCCGAAGCAAACGATCAATTGTCTAAGGCCTAATAGCCTGTGGCTATGAGGTATTATCATCAGCACCCCGGTCGAGACCTTCGAACCTTTTCTGGGACATGCGACAGTCTTGTTCGATAATAGAAAGTTCAACCCGCGTGATATGTTCAAGCGATGTGATATACAACATATGATATCTTCCATATATATATATATATATATACAGCGTTATTAATTGAATAATTGATGTTATGATACCGTGGGAAGATACATGCACACAAACCAACTAAAAGCCTTGTGTAAGTCCGGACATCATACCATCTACATGCTTTAGAGGTTTTTGATCGTGGACGCTCATAGGGCTGTCCCATAGAGGGATGTCACGCTCTCGGTGGTTACCTAAAGCCTTGATTTGAAATGAACCCGCACGAGCCGCGATTCGATCTAACACTGCCAAGAGGTACACAGACACAGACACCGTACAGGTGCGTACTAAGTACACTCAATGTACATAGGTAGTGATCTGATTTGTCCGGGATGATGCACATAGTACCTGGAAAAATTAGCCGACTTCTACGGTAGAGTTACATTAATCGGTCTCAGGCTCCAGGCTCCAGGCTCCCATTCATTACCTGGTAAGGCCTCGTCGAAAACGAAGGTCGGCTAGCAACATGGCCGCCAATCACAATGACTTCCCTGCGGTCATAGCTCTTGTGGCTTACAGATGGAATTGACTGTGTGTTTGGCCGACATCCTCTTATATAGAGCTGACTTGCGGCTTAACCTTTCACTGACCCTCATCGCCCAATTCATTGTTCTGACATCATATCACCTGTTTCTCTCTTCAAGTCCGTGTTAATACGATTGAAGACAAGATGCTGTCCGAATTTTGGTAAGGCTACTAATCCACCCGTCTATAATATGGCAGCCCCGTGAGACACATTAGCTGATGTTCTACAGCCCCGTGTACGCAGTAAGTCTCTCCCGGATCATCGGCCGATGCAAGACGGATTCCACTGGATATTGAGTGTGCATGAACAGCCATTCTTTGGAGCCTTAGGCTGTGCAAGTGCCATCATTTTCACAAGCTTTGGTGCAGCCTACGGAACTGCCAAGTCTGGTGTTGGGGTTTGCACCTCGGGGATCCTGAGACCTGATCTCATCGTGAAAAGTATGTCTGGGTGAGAGAACGAAGTATGATTTCAAGGGCTAAGATAAAAGTGCTAGATATCGTTCCTGTTGTTATGGCTGGTATTCTCGGGATCTATGGACTAGTCGTCTCGGTCCTTATTGCGAACAGTCTTTTTCAAAGACTTCCTCTTTATACAGGCCTACTTCAACTGGGTGCAGGTCTGTCGGTTGGTCTTTGTGGATTAGCTGCGGGGTAAGTTGAACTCAATTTGGATATTTTAATAATCTTTTTTTTTGGCGAGCTTGCTGATTAGGATGAAGGTTTGCAATCGGAATTGTTGGCGACGCTGGAGTCCGAGGAACGGCTCAGCAACCCCGGCTTTACGTTGGCATGATACTCATCCTAATCTTTGCTGAGGTCTTAGGTGAGATGTGACATCCATCTTCATAATAGTGTTTGAGAGAAGGCTAATGTATCTGGGAGGTAGGCCTATATGGGTTGATTGTCGCTCTCCTCATGAATTCCAGGGCAGGCGTCATCGATTATCGGTGTGATTGATCAAGGCTTTGCTTTTTGAGCTAAAGACGATGCAGCGAGGAAGGGGCGACATTGGATGTACATCATGTACTCACAGGGGCCTGAAATTCTACATACCATGGGATAGAGTACATATGAACACAGATTATGGCTTCGTTTAGTGATCTGATGGAATCGAAATTTCCAACAGATTTATCATTTCAACCATATTGTGAAATTAACAAATCCAGCATCGCCTTCAGAATGCATATACGTAGTCACTGTCATTGATAGCCTTCCAAGGTTGTTTGCGTCACTTATTGGATCTTCGTCATGATCTGGGTACCCACAATACCTACTTTTCGCAGAGGCTCTTTGCTCTTTCAAGGGTTTGCGATTGTTTAAGTTGTAGGCGAGTCAGTGAGCCTATATATCAAACTTCTGACCCCAGCTAGGCTGTACGCTCGGCTCTGTATCAGCAAATAGTGTACTGAGGTATAGTTTAATTCTCTCCCTCTCTCGCCCAGTCCCTCAAGCAACAAACCAATATATGCCTCCAAATAGCTATCCAAGTCTCGTCGAACCGTGACAACTGCTACACAAACAATAGGTGTGCGATTGGACTTGACGTGGGGGAAGGGGGGAATTGAGATCGGGCATTGCGCCGAGTGAGAAAATGCCATGCTTCGCGCTCCCGACAAAGACAGTAATACATACCACCATACCATACATATGGCGTTCCATGAAGAAGACAGAGTGTGGATGGCGCTAGAATTCGATCCGGCAAAGCTGAAATTACAAGAGCCATACAAACAAGCTTGAAAGAAGTATCCTTAATGCGCCGAAATTGAAATAATAAGTGAGATAGGGAAAAGCCATCATGATGAGTCTTATCAGACATCAGCCAGTGTGCAATGGGTTTTAAGAGTGTTGAATTGGGAAATGCTGCGACGAGAACCCCGTACAGATAGCGATTGTGAGCAGTGTTTCTATAAGAGGATACAAACCAGTCTGCTTGTAGATGGCACATGGCGTGTTGGGAAATATACAGTGGGTAGGTTTGCGTGCGTTGTCTGGTCACCAGACATTCGACCTTCACTACTAGAGACAAACTTGATTGAGTAAGTCGTTTCCTGTGTTTTTCTAGAGCAAAAACCCGGTGAGATCAAGCAAGAAACCCAATGGGTAGAGTAAGATTGGCGAGGCTTTGAGAACACACTACACTGGAGATCGCATTTTCAACAAAGCTTGGTCTGGTATACTGTGATTTGTATAACTAGTTTAACTCCATATATTCATTTGAACACTTGGAATCTTCGGACTCATACTTGCCGATACACATAGTTGCACTGTCGTTCTCATTATAATGGAAAGCGGGAGGACTAGAATGTTACCACGTGCGGAAGACCATCCTCTCGAGGGGCGTCAAGGCGCAAACAACCGGTGCTATTTACTTGAACTGGGCACTCGGCCATATTTATCCTAGCTAGTGCATTGATGTTTATCAAGTTATCTGGAATCATGGCTTCGTCGATCTTGCCCCGGATCGTGATGCGGAACTTGGTGCGGCCTGCACACTTGCTCCGTCATCTTCAGCCCAGGAAACCTACAGGCTGGTCTTGGAGCGGACATAGAGGCTGCCCGGGGATAACAACGATCAGTGGGTCAATACTCTCCAGCGTGGGACGGACTTTTGGATTTGCGGCGAAATCGACGTTATGCCGAAGCGGTGATCCGGAACGAAGTGGGTTGGGAACATGAAGTGATACGTATCATCAACTTGATGAAACTTGGTAAAGATGATCTTATTTTTGAGCTTAGACGCGTTAAGCGTCACGGCATCGATACTAGCTACAATTGCAGCTGCTGCAAAGTCAACAAATTTGTTGTATTAAACAGTTCAGCGATTTAAAAATAGGCAGGACTCAGGCTAGGTCCGGTGCCCGTCGACGTATGTGCCTTTTTGATTTGCATTATGGATATCTTGCGCATTTCCTATAACATTCTTATCTTGCTACGCATGAGGTCAATACTGGTTCTCGAGTTTCGGCTTTTCCCTTCGCCCTCCACGACGTTGTACACATAACAAAATGCATCCGCGGATACCCGCCCGATTGCTCTCCTGAGCCGTTCCTACCCCGGGAGGGTTTCCGCCTGGTACGTGCTCCCGTCCTCTCCAAATCGCTCCATTATGCTTTCATATGGTTTCGCCACGACGGAGACATTGCTCGATAGGGGCAATCGGGTGAGAGCCCGTTCTTGTCACTTGCTCATACGACAACAGCAACGCGTACGGCCGTTCACAGTGGAAACTAACGTCATCTGCGCGTCTCTGCTTATCAGAGTTCTGAAGCTTCCCAACTTCAAGGTGTCTAGATCGTGCGGAGCAGATATCTTCTTATGCGGGAATTTCGAGCCCGGCCGAGCGGTGTGTCTTCCGTAGCGTGGCTGTAGGCCTGCAGGTTGAATCGCCCTTGCATGGAATCTTACCTGCGTACGGAGTACGGAACACGGGGTTCTCTGTGGCCCCGGGCGGCGATGTCAGCAACATAATCGCGCTCGTGGGATATCGGATTTTGGGAGTGGTGTGAAAGTTCGCATGTATGTAGAATCACTCTGACAGGAATTCCGTTCGATGTCTCCCGGGCCTGCCGCATCTGCCGCACGGGTATAGGTAGCTATTCGCCGAGAGCATTGTGTCAAGTCTTGGGTAGGTCAGTCTCGTGTTTTCCGGGATGCCCGTCTTAGGGCTAGTGATGTGCACAGGGAAGCCGGGCCGGGGGTTTTTTTGGGACCTATAACGTGGTCTGTACAGCATATGTTGTAGAAGATCGGTGCCTGACAGGATTGCTCGTGGTAAGCACAACCCAGGATTCTGATCCTGCCCTCGGACTCGCCGAGGCAAATGTGTCTCCAGGGTAGGTAATCAAGGAAAGTCATGCGGGGACTAACCGCGTTCGATGAAGTTACCATATGTTATTTGAACCTTAAGGAATACGAGAGTCGAGAGTAAAAGAATGGCATACATCTGGACAATTACTTCCTATGTACCTACTGTATTGGGCTAGACTCCATCACGATACCCGTGGATGTGGTATCGCTGACAAATGTCTCAGTTACACCTCATACGCCAACAATGGACAGAGTGGCAATATGACCTGAATAGGACTGGTCTACGAAAGATTGTGTACCTTTCTGGAAGATAGGTGATTGGTGAATCTCTAATTGTGAGATTAAGTGTGTAGGCACGTACATTTTACACACCACACACTTCTAACGTCGCATCCATGGATGAATCCTGCTACGCCCCCTTTCATTGCTGGTTAGCACCACTGGAACTGGCCAAGGAATTTCCTAATCCGGCTGCCTCGGGCCAACGGCGATCGCACTTTCGCTTCGGTGAATACCCAACATTCTAGAATGGGGGACTTCCCGTCAACAATCTTCGCGAATCAATTGGTGCGCGAATAGTTCCCGAACAACACATGAAGAGGCAAATTTGGAAGTCTACTCCGTAAGTGATATCTCAATCACTTACACGCGGTCACACCGGGTAGGCTTGCCGGTCTCGGAAGATACCCCAATGCAACGGGCAGGGAACCGGTTAACGGATTCTTGGCCGCCGAGGGGCGGTTTCTTACCCCCTTTTCCCCCTGTAAACAAACCCCTCACGAGATGTGGCTCATACGACTGTGACGTCGTTTGAGTTCTGCAGTTCAACTTATCTGAATGTATGGGGTAATTTTGTTGGGGAATCACTCCATTTTACCTAATAGTGGTGATACTCGCAGGTATAGAACAGGCAACGCAAGCCAGGGAGATAATGCAGATAAACAAGATAAACAAGATAAAATAGATAAGATAAAATGAAGTCCAAACAGGAAAGCAATTCCCTAAATAAGCAATTGATGAAGCAAGCCCAAAATGTTCTGCGGTCGCAAAAGAAGATTTCATTTGCGTGTATTTGCCCAAGATTTGGGGCGTTCGGGTGGGCGTTCGGAGGCGCAGCGTAGTGACGTTTAGTTAAGGTTGAACAGTATTCTGGACTTCTCCGCGTCTCCCCCATGGGGTAGAAAAGTCGTGGAGAACATGGATTGTCTGCTAGCCACTTCCACTTCTCCACCCATCTCCACGCCCTGGTTAGCACAAACCGTCATAAGTTACTACCAAATGTATCCAATTGGGTTCTTCTAGTAAGGGTCATTGATAACTTTCCAGTTATAGAGTGGATACACTGCGTCCCAGTGCAGACTGAAATCTGAAACCGGGCTAGCGCAAATCCAATTCCATCTTAGTAGCCCGGCGTAAGCCGTATGTTGTAGATGAGCTGTACCCACAATTGGGCTATTCTACCACATTCACACGGCTGGAGATGCCAATTCCCAGTCTTGGAGGCGAACTAGTCCTTATCTGTTTCTGGGCGCCCCATCGGTCAGGCAACCTGTGTTTCTGGGGGAGGTTATAAGCGGTGCAAGTTCCCGCAAACTATTCCGAGACTTAGGCTTTGCCCACGTTGTTGTATTTGCCTTATCCTTTTTTTTTTTGCCCAAGATGATCGACACGAAAAAAGAATCAGACCTTGAGGGTCTGGAGAAAACTTCGACTACCTCACATCCGAATGACGGTCAACATAATGCGGTTCAAGCACATGATGATGTCTTTGGAGAAATCACCGAACATGGTCCTAACTACCGTAATGTACGTTTCATATTTCCAGTCTGGTTCTTGGTTTTGTTACTCTGTTGCCGAACAAGGAAGCAAAAAAAAAAAAAAAAGAAAGATTCAATTGAGCACAATCTGACACCTTTCAGGTAGGATGGGCTGGAACGGTGGTTCTCATGATGAAGAGCCAAATTGGCCTAGGCGTCCTTTCGATCCCCAGCGCTTTTGATACATTAGGGATTGTCCCTGGTGTTATCTGTTTGGTTGTCATTGGAACCATAACGACATGGTCTGGTTACATGGTCGGCTCATTTAAGCTCAATCATCGCTCGGTCTATGGAATCGACGATGCCGGTGAATTGATGTTTGGTTCTGTCGGCCGTGAAATGTTTGGCATTATATTCGCTCTATGTATCTCTACCCACTATTCAGACCATTACGACCTGCTTCTAACACTGTTTAGATTGGATCTTCATCGCCGGTTCAGGAATGCTCGGTCTTTCCATCGCCCTCAATTCCGTCTCGAGCCATGCAACATGCACAGCGGTCTATGTTGCCGTTGCAGCAGTCGCCGGAATTGCATTTGGCAGTATTCGAACTCTCGGACGCATCAGTTGGCTCGCGTGGATTGGCTTGATGTGCATCTTAATTGCAGGTAAAAAATTCTTCTTCCTTCCCGACTCGCTTTTATGATATGTGCTAAATGTCTGGTACAATAGTATTCATCGTCACCATCGCCGTGGGAGTTCAAGATCGCCCAGCCTCCGCCCCGCCAGGAGACGGACCTTGGGTATCCGACTTCAAAATCGTGAACAATCCCTCGTTTAGTGATGCCATCTCAGCGGTCTCGGTAATCCTCTTTGCCTACGCCGGTACGCCTGCATTCTTCTCTATCATTTCGGAAATGCGTGACCCTGCCTACTTCCCTCGCTCCTTGGTCATCTGCCAGTCCGCCGTGTCTGTCGTCTATATCACCATTGGCTGTGTAGTGTATTACTACTGCGGCTCGTATGTTGCCTCGCCTGCCCTTGGATCCGGTGGCCCGACCATAAAGAAGATCAGCTATGGCTTTGCCATTCCCGGCCTGTTGGTTACAGTGATGCTCTTCCTCCATGTAAGTATCTTCTCACGCCAGATCTCCATCCGCCATCACTTCAAGACATCCAAACTGACACACAACCCCTAGCTACCCGCGAAGTTCATCTTCATCCGTGCCCTGCGCGGCTCGAAGCATCTCACCTCGAACAGCATGGTGCACTGGGCTTCCTGGATGGGCTGCACCATCGGCGTCGGTCTCATTTCCTACATCATTGCATCCGCCATCCCCGTCTTCGACAGCCTCGTCTCGCTAATCGGTGCTTTGCTCGGTACCCTGATGTGCTTCCAGCCCATGGGCTGCATGTGGTTGTACGATAACTGGCACAAGGGGAAGATCGATCGATCTCCGAGGTGGATCGCTATGGTCTGCTGGAGTGGATTTGTGATTCTCAGTGGTACTTTCCTCATGGTCGCTGGTACTTACGGGTCTGTCGTGAGCATTATTGAAAGCTATAATGCGACTGGCGGCTCGAGTGCATGGTCCTGCGCGGATAACTCGAATTCTTCATAGATAGATGTGGGGAGATGGAGGGCAATAGCTGCCATGTCCGGTACTGCATTATAAATACCTATTTGTATAATTGAAGCGTGTCTGAAACACCATTGGCTTAACTTTTTTGCTCCGGTGTACATTTAAGGCACGTCTCTTAATTAGGGTGAGGCCTAGAATCCCCAGGTCCTCACTAGCGATATTCCCATTCCCAATTATCGCTTGGTCTTTACCAATCTAATGACAAACAAGCTACGATGTAATGCAACAAACTGGAATATACAAGGCAGCTGAATTGCTGATGCCATCCTTGACATTTCTTAAAATGACCCACTGCTGGACTTATGGGACGGCTTCTTGTTGCGGGCTGGGCTGTGGCTGGCTGGATCTTCTAAGAACTGTTATGTCCAGTGTTTACAACATGGTTGGATTTCCTGATGTCACACACTATGCATAGCACTCATTAGATGTCGCTCATGGCTTAATTTATATTGTCCTCACTTTCTTATGCTTTCGCATATGATAATATGAAGTACTCGGTAGTCTTCTGAGTCAGATAATTGATTAATTCCACTTTGTGCATCCGTGGACATCCGCTCGACGTCTACAGAATCCACTCCAAGCTGCAGGTGGGCCCTCGAAAGTGTGTACGTAATCAACCACCCCGGATATTCTGCTTATCACACGTGACTGGTCACATCACACGGAGCTCCACCTCTAGGCTTCTCTCATCACTTTCTTATTCTTGAACACCAGTGATTTATTCCTGCCTTGCTCTCCTCGGTTCTTGAGAAGCCCCCTACATCCCACATCCACACCATGGCTTCAAACGCCAGATATGAGCCTGCTCCGCAGCGCGACTCCATGGACGAACCGTCCTACCCTCAGGCACCTCCATCCTACCAGGCTACAGCAGAGCCAGCACCTCGCAGCGAGGGTGATAATCTGCCCGATGACTTCAAGGTAAGTCCAACACAATCTGATCTCCTATTTAGACCCGAATACAGAGTCAGGAACTGACAAAACCCCACAGTTCGGTGGTACCGTGGCCGAGGGCACAATCGACATCCGAATGCAATTCGTTCGCAAAGTGTACTCGATCTTGTAAGTTTGATCCAAATACTCAAATCAACCTCAAATCGCCGACTTTGCGAACTCCCAGCTAACAATCTATCCACAGAACGGCCCAACTCCTCCTCACAACGATCCTCAGCTCAATCTCCTTTTTCAACGATACCTACCGCATCTGGATCCAGTCCAACTTCTGGCTAATGATCATCTCCGTCTTCGGCGCACTAGGCTTCATGCTAGCAACATACTGGAAGCGCAAGTCCTATCCAACCAATCTGCTTTTCCTATCCGGATTCACGCTCCTTGAAGCCTACTCAATCAGTGTGGCGACATCCTTCTATGACGCGCGGGTAGTCGTGCAAGCACTGGCGCTGACACTTGGCATCTTTGTTGCCCTGACGCTCTTTGCCTGCCAGACCAAGTACGACTTCACCGACTGGATGCCGTATCTGTTCGGCGCGTTGTGGTTTATGATCCTGTTCGGGTTCGTTGCCATGTTTATCCCGTTCAGCAGCACCATCGAGATTGTGTATGGTGTGCTTGGGGCGCTTATTTTCTCCGGGTATATTCTTGTGGATACACAGCTTGTTATGCGGCATTACCATGTTGAGGAGGAGATTGCGGCTTCGATCTCGCTGTATCTCGATGTGCTTAACTTGTTCATGTCCATTTTGCGGATTTTGAATGGTGCGAACAACAATAACTAAGTGATTATCGGGACATGAGCTCGGATTGAGAGAGGATACATAGCAAGAATCATACATCCTTCACTGGAAGTTGTGGTATTAGGAAGCTCTGGATCCGAGGGCAATTGCTGGACGACAAACTTGAGGTTTGGTGCTTCTTGATTTCTGCTTCAACAGCTTTTTTACTGTACAATGTTCACTCATCTTGAGACTTGTCTGTTAGTTATATGTCTGCGTTTTTCTCTATTCCAACTTGAACTTTCAGTTCAGGCGTTTATTTTGCAAAATCTTGGTCAAAGACAACATCCAAATAATAAGCGTGAACCGTTATAAGATTGAGAAAGAAGCCAAATCAACTAAATACAATTCTCTAGCGCCCGCATGAAACTCCGGAGTCAAGTGAAATTTAATCTGCACAAAGAGATATCTAATAAGATAAACACGTCACAACGCACATCTAGAGCCAAGCGCGGCTCGGGGATAGCAAAGAATTAGAAAGGGGAGTCAAGTCGGGTGTACAAGCATCAGAAGTTGGAGGAACAGGTCCTTCCTACAGTATAAGGTGGGCTAGGGATCACAAGAACAAGCCCACACCAACAAGAGGGGAGAATTTCCGTAGAGATAAGCGCGAGCCAATTAACCCGAAACTTCGAAGAAGGTGTTCGTAATTAGACAAACAATCATGACCAGGAAGCCGTAGAGGGCCAACCCTAGGCTGAGAGGGCGCAGAATGTTCTTGCGCCAATGCCGGGTTCCACGAAGCAAGAAGCCACTCTCGGTCAATGAGCGAGCGAGGGAACCCTCGCCATCATCGTCGTCGTCAGCCGAGAATTCTTCTTCCGCCTCGTCGTCCTCTTTCAGAAGCCCGCGGCGAGTGGGCGAGTCAGGCGAAGAGATTTTGTAGTAGAAAAGACCTGGGAGGATGAAGCTGATGCTTGTGCTGCCGGTGCTCCCAACATATGCTAGAACGGATTCGAGAGACGACACGGTCATGGCAACTAAGTAGCTTAGGAGAAGGATAGTAGTTGTGATAATGGAGAAGCGAATGTCGGACATTGGTTCCGGCATACGATTTCCACGTGGGCCTAGCAGCGGGTGCCGGTGTGGGGAACCACCCTCTGGACGGGTGACTTGTGCTCTGGGGCGCCATTTGAGGACCGCATCGACCGATGCCCGGCATGGGTGGCATTGTAGTGGATAAGAGAAGACTACCAGCATGACGATTGCGGCGCGGCCGATCGTTGCGTACACGCCGGGTGGGTACATTCCGACGATATTGCCGCCCACACTGTTACCGAAGGATAAATATCCAGTGATGGCAACAAGGATATAGGTTGCAGCTGCACTACCCGTGCTTGCGAAGACAACGGCAGTCGTGCGGAAATGGCTGTTATTAGCGATTTCGTTGAGGATGGAGAACATCTGCAATGTCTGTCAATAAGGCAACCAGGGGTTCGTGGACCAAAACATACATTTTGATGGCAAGTAAACGCAAAAACAATAACCGGAAGACTGCTGAGGAAGGGAACTGGACCGGCCCAATGGCCCACACGAATCGGACCCCGATCCTCCATTGTATCACCCTGGATGAAACGATACACAACCAAGAGAACCAAATAGCCCATGGATACCAAGGCAGCAATACTAGTATACTTCAAAGAATCTAAACGGCGCAGATAGGAAAGAGGGATCACGATCAACCTGTAGTCTAACAGTCAGCACTTCTTCGTCCTCATTTCGCCACAATGCACGAGACAACGCACATGAAAGCTGTAACCCAAAAATGGCGGTCGACCAGGAAATCGTAGCCTGGCTCGCTGCCGACGAAGCCCTCTACCACTCCTGGCATCAGATCTCCAATAATGATGAGGTAGCTCACTCCGACTCCGAAGCATTTGATGGCAATCGCCGCATCAAAGACCACAGCCGCATTGGGGTATGTCAATTGCGACAAGGCAAAAAACGAGGCACTTCCCCGGTCCAGGTACTGCGCACATATCGATTGCAGGTAAAGGCCGAATCCTGCGGTAAGTCCAGACCACAGCACGACGCAAACACCAAGGACGATGCCCATGCGGGAGATGGCCAGGGGCATCGCAAGCACACCGGCACCGATGACTGTAACGCGGGATGGGGTCAGAAATTGGAGCCCGTCATACGTCGCACGCTTCCTCGCACTTACTGGTATTGACCAAGTTGATTACACTGCTGGCCCAACTGGCCTCACCCACGATGTCTCCGGGTCTCCCACGACTTGCACGTCTATTGAAATCCAGGTAAGCGACTTCCTTCAGACGAATTCGTCTCGCGACCTACCTTCGCAGCGCATTCTGGGAACTCCCAGATGGGCCTCCAAGTGCGGCCTCCTCCATGATTTGAGGATCGGTTATCTGTAAATTGCGGAAATGGGGTTATCGGTCGAAGATTGGCGCGAAATGCATTATTAGCGGCCGCTACAAGCGGGGCCAGATATCAAATGACCAAAGGTCGAAATAATTAAATTAAGAAGAGAAGGAGGAATAGAAGAAGAAGGTAAAATAAAATAAAAATAAAATATAATAAAAGATAGAACGATGCAGGGAGGAAAGCGCCGTGGCCAGTTGAAAGGACCCTTATCGAAAGCACATGACTTGTTGCCTAATACTTTTCTGCCCAGCAATTCCAGATCCACCTCCTCATGTTTTACTACGCGCTTGAGCAATTTGAAACGTAATATTTCTTGGGCTTACTTACTCCAAATCGTTTCGATTGGTGAGATCTTTTGACTATATTTTAGACAATCCCCATCCCTTTTGAGACAGGAGTCGATAACTTTCTTCCTCCACCGAGTGATGATCCGAGGCTGTGTTTCCTGGCCGCGTACCAGGGCCAGGATCATTAAACTGATTAACAGCACGCACTGTCTTTGACACTTCCAGAATTGTCCCTCCTTCCACCTTGAAATGTGGTTCCCGACCTGAACGGTCTCCGATGATCTCGCTCACCTGTTCCTGCTGCACAATCGCTAACATCACCTCCGCTACTTCCTCCGGCGTCACCCACGCATCCGTCCTATCATCAACCATCTTCATTTTCTCGGGATGATCAGTCCACAGTGGTGTCTTGATAACACCCGGCGCTACAGCCGTGACTCTAATTCCTAAGTTCTTGTCGAGGCTAGCGAGCGATCGCACGAAGCCACTGATGGCATGTTTCGTAGCGCAATAAATCGGGGCCGCGAGATTGGCATTCTGGCCTGCAATACTGGAAATATGGACGATATGCTTCGGTCGGCCACTGGTGCGGTTGTTCAAGAAGTGCGCGATAGCCAGCTGCGTCGTGCGGATCGGGTGAGTGACGTTAATATCGATCAACGCATATCGGCCGCCAGAGGGCGAGTCTCTACTTTCCGTCGAGTGAGGCGGTCGCCAGAAGTTGCTCCAGTGCTATATGCAATGCAGGCGTAGTCAGATTTCGTGATTCTGTTCGGCGCTGCGAGGTTTCCTTACCGGCTCGTAGACTCCCGCGCCCGGGCAAACAATATCAATTTCACCGAACTCCTTCTCCGCAACTTCGAACATCCGCTCGAGCTGTACCCAGTCTGTTACCTCGGTCTCTTGGAAGACCACTCGAGCAGGACCGGCTTGGTGCTTATCGGCCAGTACTTGAGCCTCCGGTCGCAGGGCTAGATCTGCGATCAGAACGTTGCACCCGTTTTCGACCAGCAATTTGGCGAAACTGAGATTGATACCTGGTTAGGTTGTAAGCAAACTACATGTATCCTCAATAGGTACTATTGCAGTCTATAGAATACATACCGGAGCCAGCTCCAGTTACAATAGCAGATCTTCCTTTCACTGAAAAGGCCATCTTTATATCACAGAGGATGTATTCACGATTGAGTGGATTGATGAGCTACAGCTTCCAACAGGGAAAAATCGACATTCTTTTATGCAGCCAGTGGACCTTCGGGGCCTTTTACAGCGCATGCCGTACCCATAGGACCTCGCGGGGTAGGCCATTTAACCGTCGGGGCGAGAGGAAGGTGGACCGAGGTCGTCATGGCCAAAATGTCTATATCGAGTCTAAAAGCGCTTATATTTCCCTATTTTGTCTGGATGTAAAGTCATCTGACAGTATCTGCTCTTCCCCTCGCGACGATGCATCCCGCAGTATCACAATAAGCAAGTGTCAATGTTAGGCTGCCGATTATTTGCATAAGAGAATGCTGTCCAAAGTATGTATGTGTGTGAAGTATTTTCTTCTTCTAGTTGGGGCGGTGACATCACGACAACACACCTGGGTAACTTCTGCCTCTGATGTGACTCGCTCTATATATATAATCCGACCCTTGAGGGATCTAGCTCATAAATAGGGACAAATAGGTTTAATGAAAGTCTGACACAAGAGACGAATCGTAAAGCTCGCATGAATATTCGACTAGCCTCCAGCTGGATTCCCCTTTCCCGCTCTCGGTGCATTCTCGAGGCGGCTTATGGGATGTCTGCAGTGAGAGCTTTTTTTTTTCTTAGCTATGTAGTTCGATACAAAAGGAATGAACAATTGAGCCCAATAAATAGATGAAAGGCGTTTCGGAGGTGTGTTGCCAAGCTGGATCCCTGAATAATCAATGCGCATAGTGTTTAGACTTCCTGAGAATATACATCTTCCATCCTGAAATCCTTCTCAACACCTGCTAGCTTATCTCCTAGCTGAAATTCAGTCTTTCGATGGCCAGAACTTTGAACTTCTTTGCCGCTATTTCTCCAGCCTTCGACATGAACAACCTTGGAACTCTTTGCGGATTGATGTCACCGGACAGTCGGATAGACCACCCATTTAGGTAATTTCTTGGCATGTCGTTCTTTCCGACGGCGGAACGACTACTGTCTATGGCAGTATGCCGCCTTCACCAATGCATCCTGTGTTCCCCACGAAACACATATAAAGTATCGAGGTAACTCCGCACAAAATCGAAATAAACCGCTTGAACCGCATTTCAATCATGTCGATGTCAAAATTTCTTTCAAAGACCGCCGTCCGAGCGGCGTCAACGTCGGCCCAAACAACCAAGGCCGCAGGCGATATCTCATCAGTGTTTCCCAGTTTAAGACCCGACTACAAGCCGGAGCCTCTTCCCGCTCGCTTCCAAGAGCTGAAGCAGCAAATTTTTGAGAAGAACAAAGATGCACTCACAAGAAGTTGGGAACGATTGCTTCCTAGCTTGGGTGCCGAAGTGCAGAAGATCAAGGAAAAGGGCAGCGATGTATGTGCGCATTTTACCCAGATGATAGAGCAAAGCGCTAACTTGCAAATAGATTATTCCATCAATTGAATATTCCGATGTAATTGCTGGAAAGATGTCTGATGCCACACTAAAAGAGATCCGCCACCGAGGTAGCGTGGTCGTCCGCAATGTGATCCCCCAGGATCAAGCCTTGGAGTATAAGCAGCGGATCCGCGACTACGTCGCCGCTAACAAGGAGCGAGTCAAAGCCTTCCCGGCTGATTCTCCAGCCGTGTACGAGCTGTACTGGACCCCTTCGCAGGCCGAAGCTCGTGGCCACGCCAACATGCTCAACACTCAACGCTTCGTTCAGCAGCTGTGGCATTCATCCGATCCCAACAGCAAGATATCAACATCTTACCCACTCACCTACGCAGACCGTCTGCGCATCCGCGATCCAGGCGACTCCAAATTCACTCTTGGCCCACACATTGACGGTGGCTCCCTCGAGCGCTGGGAAGATCCAGAGTACTCCCAAGTGTACAGTAAGATCTTGGAAGGTAACTGGGAGCAATACGATGCATGGGATGCGCGTCATCGGCTACACGCCAACATGGACATGTACAACGGGGCCGGTGCATGCTCGATGCTGCGCTTTTTCCAAGCCTGGCTTTCAATGTCGAACACGAAGCCCGGCGAGGGCTCGCTGCACGTCTGCCCCATGATCAACCACAGCACGGCGTACACGATCCTGCGTCCGTTCTTCGACCCGGAAACTTCAAGGCCCGCGTTGGATAATACGTTCCCGGGCTCCGTTCCCGGCGCCTGCCAGGAGTACAATCCAGTTACGCACCCCCATCTTGATCTGGAGACGACGATGGTTTCGGTGCCGGAGGTTGCGCCTGGTGATTTCGTTGCTTGGCACTGTGATTCGCTTCACTCGGTGGACAAGGAGCATCGGGGTGCACAGGACTCCAGTGTTATGTATATCCCTGCTACGCCACTGTGTGATATGAATGTCAAGTATCTTCTCAAGCAGCGCCAGGCTGCACAAACATATTCGCCTCCCTGGGATTTCCCTGGTGCTGGTGGGCCTGGTGAAGCGGGATTCAAGGGTGCAATGGATTGGTCTTCGCTGAGCCCGGAGGGTCAGCGTGCCATGGGTATGGGCAACACCCCTTGGGAGATCACTGAGTCCATGAGTGAGGGTGAGAAGGAAGCTATCCGGTCTGCCAACAAGGCTTGTTTCGGAGTTTAGGGTTGATTTGATCTGGATATCATTTTTCTAGCGTTTTTCATTCTGATTTCTTCTTTCAAATATTTACAACATACATAGAACATCCTGCACTTTGGCAAAGGGTCTCCTTTGTTAGCTTTGAAGTTAAATTTCATAAAATTTTATGGCATATTGTACCGAGTTCTTATCGCGGAGTACCCCAATAACGAGTCCCAACAAACTGCAACTTACTAGTGTGCCTTCTGCGGCGAAGCGCCCCCTTTGGGAGCCTTGGCAGAAGAGGGGCAGATCACCTTAAGTTGTATATTTTCGAAACAAATCCCTCCTTCCTTTCTTCTCCTAAAGATATCTTTGCTTAATTTTCATTCATAATCTTCGACCTCCAATCACCATGGATTTCATCAAGAACGCTGTCTCCAACGCCACTGGCAACAAGGAGGAGAAAGTCTCCGAGAACAACAACACTCAGCAGAACGATGACTACGTCGACAAGGGTTAGTGGTTATTGCTTGCCTATCATGGATCATAGACTAACAACCCCATGTCACAGCCTTCGCTGCCGGCGTCAAGAAGTCTGGCTACAACCTCGACCGTAACACCCAGGAGAAAATCACCGACGGTGCCCGTGAGGCCTACGAGAAGTTCACTGGGTAAGTGACGATCAGCCCCGCCTTAATGTCTTAGACCCGTTCAGATCGGAACGTCTGCTAACACGTTGGCAATACAGCAAGCAAGTGAACGAGAAGTACTCAAACTAGACGACTTTGAAATAATGATGATATTTTGGAGGGATAGTGAGAATGAATACCCAAACAGATTCTTTGCAAATTATAGGTACATAGACATATGAACTTCATTTGTCCGTCCAACATGCGTCCCATTAGTGGGCCATGCAAATATTAAAACCAACAGTAATAATATCCTGTTGAAACGATCCACAATATGTGTACGGAGTATGTGTATGTTGTGTGGCATTTGTATGCGAGCAGGCAAAGGCAATGACATGCTCGCCTAGGCAACCTCCCTCGGTCACTTAAGGTTTCTGTTCGTTTATCAGCCACACCTGTTAGCTGAGCTTCGCCACTATGTGAATGATGTGCTACTCCGCGGAGCACGACTTGGCAGATCTGAGAGTAAAATGAATTTCCCGACTTGTGAGATCCAAGATGGGGAGGTCACACAGCATTACGTGCCACAAAAATCAATAGCGCGATCTAGCAGATCTTGGGCCGGAAAAGGTAAGATCCGTGATTATGATTGGTTGATCGGCTGGTCTAAGTGGCTGGGTTGTGGCTGAGTCGTGATTTTAATAATAAGGAGACCACATCGAGCTACGGAGTGCGCAGAACCACAGACTGATGCGCAAGGCTAGGCCTGCCGATCTACCCACAGAAGCAAACCATTTCAGCCCTATTCTCGCATTTTGATAACTTCTAGCGGCAATTGAACGTGAATGACAACACCTGCGAAGCCTGTGATTATACAACGTGTATAATACTCCATGAGGGGAAAGCGATTTATGCTCTCTATCCGGCTAAGTCCGGCTTTGGAAAGACCAAGCTCGACTGGCAAATCATAGCCCCGCATGTCTTTCCCACATGGCGTGATGTTCGGTTCACAGGTTGGATAGTACCGCCACAAGAGGGCCATTATGGATCAAATTGGCGAAGCTGAAAAGTGGCTCCTAAGGTTCGAGCAATCACCAGCAAACAAGCACGGAACTAGTGAGCTCCTGAGATTGTAGCTTCCCCGTGCTGCTATTATTGGTGCCTGCTCTCCTCGCTTGCCCGCAATGTTGTCATTGAGGGGTATGAAGAGGGGGGCGATTGTATTGTATTCCATTCTGGCTCCGTTCTCGGTGGGATGTAAATAAAGGAATCCTCGTTGCTCTGTTGGGACATGCCCCTTTAAATAGTCCATAAATAACCCCTCTTTTCTCCTGCAATTATTCAATCTTCTCATTCCAAACCCAAAGCAATCCCCTCAATCTCAAAAATGTCTTACCGCAACGACAACGACAGCTACGGCAGTGGCAACCAGAGCTCCGGCTATGGAGGCAATGACTCCAGCTACGGAAGCTCTGGTCGCAACGAGGACAGCTACGGTAGCAAGTCTAGCTCCGGTCGTGACAACGACAGCTATGGCAGCAGCAACACCAACACCTACGGCAACTCCAGCTCTGGATCCAACACCTACGGTAGCGGCAATGACTCTTCCAGCTATGGCAAGAAGTCCGGTCGCGATGAGGACAGCTATGGTAGCAAGTCTAGCTCCGGTCGTGACAACGACAGCTATGGCAGCAGCAACACCAACACCTACGGCAACTCCAGCTCTGGATCCAACACATACGGAAGCGGCAATGACTCTTCCAGCTATGGCAAGAAGTCCGGTCGCGATGAGGACAGCTATGGCAGCAGCAACACCTACGGTAGCTCCAACTCTGGATCCAAACAGGATACCTACGGCAACAACGACTCCTCTAGCTACGGTAACAAGTCTAGCTCCGGTCGCGACAACGACAGCTACGGCAGCAGCAACACCTACGGCAACTCCAGCTCTGGATCTAAGCAGGATAGCTACGGCAGCAACGACTCCTCTAGCTACGGTAACAAGTCCAGCTCTGGATCCAACACCTATGGAAGCAACAACAATTCTTCCAGCCACAGCAAGAAGTCTGGTCGTGACGAAGATAGCTATGGTAGCAGCAACACCTACGGTAACTCCAGCTCCAGTTCCAAGCAGGATACCTACGGCAGCGGCAACGACTCCTCCAGCTATGGTAACAAGTCCAGCTCTGGATCCAACACCTATGGAAGCAACAACGACTCTTCCAGCTATGGCAACAAGTCCAGCTCTGGCCGCGACAACGACAGCTACGGCAGCAGCAACGACTCCTCCAGCTATGGTAACAAGTCCAGCTCTGGATCCAACACCTATGGAAGCAACAACGACTCTTCCAGCTATGGCAACAAGTCCAGCTCTGGCCGCGACAACGACAGCTACGGTAGCAGCAACACCAACACCTACGGTAACTCCAGCTCTGGATCCAACACCTATGGTAGTGGCAACGATTCTTCCAGCTATGGCAACAAGTCTAGCTCTGGCCGTGACAACGGCAGCTACGGTGGTAACAACAACTTCTCCAGTGACGGTCTTGCTAGCAACCTTCTGGACAAGGCTGATAGTATGTAGACCCTATCCCGACTGGACTTTGAAGATCATCCACTAACCTATATCTTTAGGCTTCTTGCACAAGAGCAGCCGTGATTAAATTGTTTAAGGGGTATTATAGTCTGGCAGCGGTAGTGACCAGGCTTTTGGCCGTATCGCCGATTTTGTGAGACGGAAATTGTTTGTATATATCAACTGTTAATATATGATCATATTATTGCTTTTGTTTGGAATGACAACAAGTCCTATCGGAATGTAACTTGAGTTATCTGTAAACGAGGCTCGTACTATCAAGCAAGAGCTCGGGGCTACGCAAAGATGACACCGTGATCCATTGATGGATAGATGTCCACTGCAACCAGGCAGGTTGATCATTCGATTTGTCAGACAGAAAATAGCTTTCCGATCAAATTGGACTCTCACTTCACGAGACCTTCAGTACGCTCCAAGGTCAGGCAGCGCCATCTTTCTGTGACTACAAGGTATGATGCTTTGCGTTGTGGACGAGATGAAAATACCCATCATCTATTGAGCTGAGAGTGATGCCAGTGTTGTTTATTGCTATGGATTTTCATCCATGTTGTATAAAAGAGCATCATCCTAGCTAAAGACATATAAAAAGAAGAGATGGCGACTACTAAGAGCGCCTACTGCCATGCCATGAGAACAAAAAGGGTTCTCTAGCGCAACATAAACTCATCTAATCTTTGTTTTTATCTCATTCTACCTGCCTTGTATTCAAGTAAGAGAAAAGCAAGACGAGAATGGAGTTAAATGACCAGAGTTTTGACATGCCGTTCCTATCGGTCATATACATTAGATTCATTCGTACTTGAACTTTCCGATTCAGGCACGGAGTCACTATTTTGCTTTTGTACCTCCATATCCATCCTTGGATTACTTCGTATCTTCGGGTTTTTCATCATTGGCGTCAAAATTATGGAACCAGCGAGGGATCAGTTGGTTCGTCCCTTGCCCTCCTTGTCCACCCTCCAATACACCCAGGGCCCCCGGGCATCGCGTGGGAGTGATCTTCTATCTTACACCAAGATGAATTCATGGGATAATTTTACCACCGACATACACTCTGTCTTCCAGCCTTCGGACTTTGCCCACCAGATCTCTGTACGTGACGAAACAGAGTCATACACTGTGGGCAATGAAGTAGGGTTGAAAAGCAGGTTTGTGCGCAATGTTTGCAATCCAGTCATCAAATCAATTACTTCCCTTCCCAATATGGCAAATCTGGGGTTCGCAGACATACAAGCACTTACCCTGGTGGACGAGGATGACCCGCTCCCGGATTTGGGTCTGGGGATCATTGAGGATCGGAAATATCTCCGTTTATCAAACGTTCTCATGGTGGGTAAGTTATATACACCGTGGACGACTTCCTCGCACGAGATGGTGTTATGACAAGGTAGCTCTTGAACCTTTGGTTGGTATGCTATGTCTTCTTATCCTCACATGTTGGTTCTGAGATTTTGATACCTTTATAGGCCAACTGGTGCGCCAGATGAGGATATAGTTTCTACGTTATGCATTTATCTCAACCTACAACTGTACTATTTTCGTGAAGAGGGCTGGGGTCAGCTCGTTTTACCTCTGAGGTATTCAATCACGATAAAAGTAATCCCTCTGTCCGCCAGTTATTCGCAGGTTTTTGCATTCTCGCAGCGGACAATCCAAGGTACACTGAAGACCGTAATCTCGACGAAAACATGGTAAGTCTCCTTGTTCTTGACCGTCTTCTTCTTTTTTGCGGGGTGATTTAGGATTTTTGTATGGCTGCTAATGGATAGAACAGCTTATAGACGCTCGAGCGCTGCATGCATCGCAGCAGAAAATGCTCAATCGAAGTAGCCCCAAAGCCATCGTCTTATCCACCATCACGACTGAAAGCATCATTGTAACCACTGGTGGTCCTATGCCAATAGTGATCAATTGCGTTCGGGAGATCAAAACGACGCGGTGCCGTGACAAGGCCGTATACGTCGCAGAAATTGATGGCAAGCGTGTTATCGCAAAGTGTTGGGCACCGAAACTGGTGCACGTGTGAGTCATAATGCAGTATCAATGCACAAGGCCAATTCTCACAATGCCCATGTAGATTCGATGCCGAGACTGCGGTATACGAGCGTTTGGCATCAATACAGCCAGAAGGGCATCATCTTTTTGCAAAGGCAATGCAATGGGGTGCAATTGTGTGTTCTACCCTGTTTCCCACCGGCCATGTTTTAATTATGGAAGAGAGGGAAGGTGAGATGTTGGCGAAGATCTGGGATGAGCTTTCAGATACTGAGCAAAACCATGTGAGGGCTGGGTGTCTTTTTGGAATCAATGCCATTCGTGCTATATCTGCTCGGCTGGACGATGCCGGCAAACACAACGCTTTATACTCGCGAGTAAAAAGAGTTGTCACTTTCTTGGACTTCGAGCTTGCTGTTGATTGTCCCCCGACGGCTTGTTTTCCTACGGACTATGAAATGTTCTGTATTTTCGGGTTTCCTGCAGTAGATGAAGGTGATCACGCGAGGAACCATGCTTCTTTCTTTGGGAATACTCAGTCTTGTTCTCTTCTCTGGGATTAATATTTCAATGTCCTATTATAAAGGTCATCAACCCTGATAGGTGAGCTACAGTACTAGTACGCCGAAAAGTGAGCTCCTCAAATTCTAGTAGATACTGGCCGTAATTACCAATGAAGGAATAGAGGTAAATAACACACACATTGAAGAAAATATACTTGTAATTGCCGTCTAGACGCTTCTCCAAGGCTTAAAGCTGGAGATCGCAGAAACGGAAGAGGGATCTGGGGTTGATCACCGCCCGGACGCCAAGATTGTTGACAACATCCAGTCTACGCCATCACTTCTTGCTTTTCCACTCCCCTCTTCAATGCCCCAATAAGAGTGATTCGTTAAAATGCGGCTCCAGGCGGCGCTCTTTTTCGCCGCGTGCCTATCGCCCGCGGCGGCCATTTACCCTGACGAGGTCAACCACGTCGACTTCCACCACGCTCTCCTCGGAAACCCCTCCCCCCGACTCGACTTTCTTCCTCAAACCATCCCCATCCTCAAATGCCTCGCTCCTCTATACCATATCCGACAAGCTGCTTGTGGGTGCTGTGAATCCCCGCGACGGCACGCTGGTATGGCGCCAGAATATCTCGCGGTCGGCGGACGCTCCGGCGAATGCGGTGGGTCTCTTGCGTGGATTGGATGGGAATGATGCGCTTGTTGGCGCAGTGGGTAGCTATATTTCGTCTTGGAGTGCCCAAGATGGCAAGTTGGGCTGGGAAAATCAATTGTCTGGCGGTGTGGTTGCCGATCTCGAGCTGTTGGAGCTTGAGGATGCTACCGCGACCTCTGGGGTGAGAGACACAATTGCTGTGATTGCTAGCGAGGGCGCCGGAATCGTGAGACGGCTGGATGGCACCACTGGAAAGGCTCTGTGGGAACACAAGGATACCAGGTTTGTTTTGCCTTCAACTCTCTGCGAGTCTTGAAACTGATCGATTATTCTTCTAGTGGTGACGTTCCGTTCCAAGTTTCGTCTTCGTCCACGGAGGTCTTCTATATTTCACTCCACTCGGCTTTGCTGAAAGGCTCAAAGATCAAGGTCACTTCTTTGGATCCATTGAGCGGCCAACAGACTCGCCAGCTAATTCTCAACACCGAGACTGATGTGACTAGCCCGGAATCCGTCCTCTACGTGGGCGCCAATTCTGCATCGCCTATTATCGCTTGGACCGACAAAGCGCAAAAGAACTTAAAGGTCAATGTTATTGGCACTAAGGAAGTCAGTTCTATTGCCATTGACAACAACTCCGGTTCCGAAATTCAACAAATCACGGTTCACGCTCCCCACAAGCTAAACGCTCTGCCCCATTTCTTGGTCCACTATATAACTGTGGCTGGAGCTTGGGCCGAGGTTTACCATGTGGATTTGAAGTCCTCTAAAGTGATCAAGGCATACCAGCTGCCATATCTGCCCGGTCAATCTGCGGTTGCGGCCAGTGTCATTGATGCTAATGTCTATTTCACCCGCATCGCCGATTTGGAAGCTACTGTTGTATCCTCTGCCTCTCATGGAATTTTGGGACGTTGGGATCTGCAGAAGACTTCTTCGGACAGCGCCCTTCACTCTGTTTCTGAGGTCGTCACTAAAGGAAAGGCTGTGGCTGTGAGGTCAGCACTTTTCCGGAAGCACGGAGATTGGCAATTGATCCGAAATGGCCAAATCGAGTGGACTCGCCATGAGGGTCTAATTGATGCTGTCGCAGCCACCTGGGCGGAGACCGATGCCCAAGAGGATCTAGCTCATGAGCTGGAGGTCGAGGGCCACGAGACTTTGTACGGTGCATACCTTCACCGGGCCAAGCGTCACGTCCGGGACTTGCAACACCTACCTGACTGGCTGAAGGGCCTTCCCACACGCATTATAAGCAGTATCCTGACGGACGAAGTGTCAAATTTGGACAGCTTTGGAGTCGCCAAGCCAGTCATTGTCGCCACCAAGAATGGTCGTTTGTACGCTTTGGATAGTGGCAACCACGGCGCCGTTTCGTGGGCCATCCAGGCAGTGGAGACATCTCAGTGGGAAGTCAAGGCTATTTTGGCTTCGCCAGGAGCTGCGACGGTCTACTCCGACGACGGAAGCTCTCTGACTGTCGCTATCTCGACAGGAGAGATCGTTAGCCGCATCGAACCATCCAACATCAAGCTGCGCTCGATTGCTATCCTGGAGACTCAGGATGGACATTCGCCAGTCACCGTTGGTGTCAACGAAGACGGTGTCCCAGTCACTGCTTTCGCCAACGACGATGGGTTCTTGGTAACCACCAGCGCTGATGGCCGTGTTCTCGGCTGGCTTGCTCAGGACAATCAGACCCCCGTCTGGGAGTTTATTCCTCCCTCTGGCGAAAAGGTTGTTGACGCGACCGCTCGCCCTGCGCATGATCCTGTTGCGTCCATCGGCAAGGTTCTTGGAAATCGCTCTGTTCTGTATAAATACCTCAATCCCAACTTGGCACTGGTGACTGCAGTGAACGAGAAGTCCCACACCGCTAGCTTCTACCTTCTGGACGGAGTCTCAGGCAAGGTCCTGCATGCAACCACTCAAGCAGGCGTGGATTCCACACAGCACATCGCATCCGCGATGTCCGAGAACTGGTTCGCCTACTCATTCTGGGGCGACGTTGACGGCAGCGAGTCTTCCGCGAAGGGCTACCAACTTGTCATCTCGGAACTCTACGAATCTCCTTCCCCTAACGACCGTGGACCCCTTGATTCTGCCAGCAACTACTCCAGCACCGCCGTCCTTCCGCTGCCCCACGTCATCTCCCAGGCCTTCATGATCCCTGAGCCCATTTCTCATATGGCCGTCACTCAGACGCGCCAGGGCATTACCACCCGCCAGCTCCTATGCGTTCTCCCTTCTTCAAACTCTATCGTCGGCATTCCCCGCCCCGTCTTGGACCCTCGCCGCCCTGTTGACCGCGATCCCACTGCCGCCGAGGCCGAAGAAGGCCTGTTCCGCTACGCGCCCTTCCTTGAGCTTGATGGGAAATGGTACCTGTCGCACACTCGCGATGTCGCCGGCATCAAGGCTGTGCTCTCTCGTCCCACCTTATTGGAGAGCACCAGTCTTGTTCTCGCTTACGGAAACGATATCTACGGCACCCGGGCCACGCCCAGTCAGGCATTCGATATCCTAGGCAAGAACTTCTCCAAGCTCCAGCTTGTTTTGACTGTGGTGGCACTTGGGGCGGGTGTCGCCGTTTTGGCTCCGATGGTAAGTATTCCTGCTTTCGATTTTATCTTTCTGGGTACATCTGCTAATGGGTTTCTTGTATGCAGACTCGGAGAAAGCAAGTTAATGCTTTGTGGAAGGCTTAGATCTTGGCTCGTATGCCATGTGTCATATTGTGTTTTAGACTGTAATACATACGTTGATTGTCACCTTTTCCTCCTGTAGAATCTTATATTTGCCTGCAAACGGCAAACAGGTAAATTGATTGTTAGTAACTAATTTAAATCACGCAAAAGAAACCTTGGAAGGTAAAAGTCATTGATCATAGGAAACATTTCATTCATAGACATGATGTCCAGTAACTATATCTAACGTGGTATCAACGAGTATATAGAAAGCAACAGGAAACAAAGCCCAATTAGCACATAACCAACAATCCTCAACCCTATACATACTAGACGTACCCATTTTGCACGCCAAAGAATCAAATCATCAAATAGCCCCCCTCAATACAACGGCATCGGCGCCTGATTGTTGTAATCAATATTACCCTCCACATTCTCAATGCGATCCCCACAAGTGCCAAAGATTCGATCCCAAAGCCTCGTCTGCTTCCCATAGTTATGACTCTTCTTCCATCCCTTCCGATGATGCAAATCATGATCCTCAATAACAAGCTCCGCATCGAACCAGCGCAACGCCCAGCTCAACGTCGAAGGCGGCGTAGCATGAACCCGCAATCCACTATGGCCCGCCAGCTCCGCAAACATAACATACAAGTGACAGATCCACCACTCATAGAACCCCATCGGCATGCCCATAAACCGCATCGAATAATACGTCATCAGCGGGATACCGAGGATATCAAAGAACTCCTGCTCCGTATCCGCATACAACGTCAGGAGTGGATTCGGGTGCTTAGTGAGGTGGTGGGTACGGTGGTACTTCCACAGCGCGCCAACATCATGCATCAGCCGGTGGTACCAATAGAACCAGAAGTCGAGGATGATGCCGTACAAGCCAGCTTCGAGAGGCAGCCAGGCGAAGCTGATAGTCGATGGTGCGTGGGTTGCGCGGTACGCGATGAAGACGGTGAACATGGGGCGGAAGGTTGATGTTGACATTAGTGAGCCGACGACCTTCCCCACGCCGATGTCCGGTACCCCATCGCGGGCGTGCTTGTCGCCATCTAGGAAGCCGTGCTGGTGGCCTAGTCTTCGGAGGACGTGTAGTTCGTGGATGGCTGTTGCTTTGAAGGCGAAGGCGTAGAGGAAGAAGGCGCCCCAGGCGCTGAGGTTGTGGCCGGTGAGCTCGACGTAGGCGTGGTGGATGAGGAGGGGGATTATGGCGTGTGTTAGTACCCAGCGGTGCATGGACCAGTCTGGGACGTGGGGGACGGCGTCCTCTTTAAGATGCACGGGGATGTTCTTGTCCAGGTGTTCTGGGTGGATGCCCAGTACCTCGTAGAACCAGTGGAAGAGTGTCCACTCTGAGCGGGCTTGTTGTCGCCAGGTGGACTTCATGGAGTCTTTTGGATTGCGTTCCATGATGGCTGTCGCATAAACAGTACTCTGTGTGGGATATTGTGTCGAGACCAGTCTGGAGATTCAGATACCATCTTTAGGTCCGGGGGTGGATGGGGTGGGTTTAAATGATTGGGCTTATTGTCGATCACTCCCCAGTCGTTCAGCGACAGGCGATATTCGGCGCATGTGAAGAATACCCACTTGCTTTCACACTCTCCGCAAAAACGAGCCTCGGACGTTTGGATTGGAATATGATGTTGATCACATCCCGTTCTGGCTTCTTCCGCAACATGGACGTTTTAGCGCGTTGGCTGGCGCTTCGCCCCAACACAATGTGTGGTCATCTGGCGGGGGATCTACCATGCCTCTGTTTCGGGCTGATTCGGGGATATGATGGCATCATGATTCAAGAACAATCCTTATTGGGGGTCTGAATCATGATCTGAGTTTAGATTCTTTGCTCCGTATCTGTAAAGGTCGTGGATGTGATGTAGTACTGACTGCCCCTGAGTCATGTGAGTTTCGTGCCCTCATTCCCAATTGGTCAACAAGGCAGAGATTTCTGGATGCTTCATGAAATGCTCTGGATGATCTTCATCATGGCATGATCGAAGATGATCTACAACGTATTCTCGTTTAGAGATCTTCACAAGGGGTCGGCTATGTGATATATTGTAGATCTATGAAGCTAGTGATTATATATCAATCAATCCATTGCTAGAAAAACACCTTTTATTGACTTTCAAACATCGAATCGGAGGATTGTATGATAAGCCATGAGCTACCCAGTTAGATGCCAAGCACGTATGTCTCGCGCCTTGAGGCTATGCAAACTTGAGAATATATGTTGTGAATATGCGAACACGTACCATACGCGAGATAAACAAACTCATATAGTCAAATCAGCCACTTCGGTACTTGGAGTGGAAGAAAGAGAAATTTCGATATAACCGGCCTACCATCCCCATCCCACTACATGCAATTTTTTCACTACATACAATTTCTTAGTAATCAGGTGACTTTTATATGGGAGGAACATACGAAAGGTACATCTAGAACAAGAATATATAAACTCGAATTTATTAAACATCGAAATAACTAAGGTGTTAGTAGAATCAGGTTCAAATCTTATAGCCTATTTAAAGTATATATGAATTTAGAATATCGTAAATTCACGATGTAGAGAAGAGAGGGCTCTTCTGAATATCACTACATACAATAAATATACGTAGAAATTTAGAAGTCCTACTACTTCCTTTAGGCTTATAGGATATCATAGAAATTAGAACTAGTTAAAATAAACTCTAAAGAAATCCTATTCATCAACTACCATTCCCCTTTAGGACAGACCCAACCCGCGAAGTGGGTGGGGATGGTAGGACGGTTACCTAAAAATTAGAAAAAAAAATAGAAAGAAAGTTTGCATCGTGCATACCCTAAAAGGAAGGTCTGGGCTGAAACAAGCCATTTGAAGGATCCACATATAGGGAAACCGGGGTAAACCAACCATACAACATGGAGCAAGGCTATACTAATAATGTTGGGAAGACTACCTATACTCCCAACAAGCAACATGTCATAAATAAATGCAAACACATGCTATTTCTTACTCAAACATTATTCAAAGACCTCGAGATCAGGCAGAAATATACTCAAGTAACAAATACACAGGTCACAAGTAGTATGTAGCAAAAATGCCTCGGTATTCATCTATGCGCTATCTTGTGCTAAGTCGCAACGCTATGTCCAAACACCGCATCAAACACTATTGACCTCACTGCTTTTCTATACAGTAATATATGCACGCTCTATGCAGCAGTGGGATTCTGCGCCTCATCAACAGATAATTGGTTGACCTTAACAGCCACGTTGTCAATAGCCTTCTCGTTATCCTCCACCTTCGTCTCCGTCTCACTAGGCGCAGCAGCACTTTCCGCCTTCTCCGCAGAGGGAGCGGGAGTGGCATCTGACCCAGATGACGCTTGTGTCTTTGAGACGGGGATATTCTCCCTCCGAGGCTTGCCATCCACAGTGCCCAGCACCTGGAGGTGATCACCCTCGAACAGCACAGGGCCCTTGAGGATCTGTTTGTGCGTCTGGCCAGCGGCGAGCGGCTGCTCGATACCGCGCAGCAGTTCACGACTGGGCTCGTCCAGATTAGGCATATCTCCCCAGGTCCAGTCGAGCTGGCCACCGTATTGCTTGGGGATGCTGCTTGGCTCCATGAAGGAAGTCAGAGTGGGCTCGACTTCTGCGGCGGAGAGAATGAAGATTTTCGAAGTGGTGCCCGGGTCAAACCAGCGCTTGATCCAGCCCCAGACGGTAGGGAAGAAAGAGGGGGCTCCGATGATCTGAAAGCAGGTTAGTTTGGGAATTTCCCGGCGAAAGCTCGAGAAGTTACACAGGGGTCAACGTACAAAGATCCGATCCAATGTTTCCGGATAATGCGCTGTAGCTAGCACACTAGCATCTTGCATGTGGCTCTTCAAGTTCCAGAACTGCTTCAGCCCCACGCCGCTGACATCGACGATGTTTGTCGAGGTCACGATGGGCGTCTCTGGGTTCGGACGGGGCAGCGCCGAGCTGAGCGGCATCACGAAGCGGAGGAGATTCTCATATAGAGCGAAGAGGTTTAGAAGGCGGACGGGGACGGTGGATGACTTGTGTGTTTCGGGCGTGCCGGCAGTCATGGTAGAATTGTAAGCGGCGACAGCCTTGTTATCCAGGTGGCGGATCTCGAAGACGTAAACGGGGATTCCGCGGCGATCACGACGGCCTGTCCATTGAGGATACTATAGGAAATGTTGTGAGCATGAGAAACCCGGGATTAGATTGCAAGGGTATGCAGCACGAACCATTCGTCGAGCGGCCTCGTAGGAGTCCACATTGATATTCTCGTATAGCGCCTCGATGGCGTTATCTTTTCGCCAGTCTTCAGTATCCTTGAACTGAGCCCAAGCTCCCTCAACGTCAAACTTGCGGGCGCGCAAAAACCGCCTAGTGAAGACCTGGATCAGCACTCAATCATGTAATTTAAGTCGCGTCCTGCGGGGATCTAACGCGGAGGCGCTACATACAATAAAGTCGCATCGTCATGGCTGGCGGGCTTTGCGTCGACGCCCTCTGCTTGTTCCACAGCAGGGAAGCAGTACTTGCGTTCAGCGCACAGGGTCTTGAATTCCTGCAGCTTCTTCTCCTGCTCCGGTGTAAGGTGGTTCAAGTGTCCGGCTAGCCATGCGGTGCCCGAGGCTTGTGAAGCTGAAGCGGACGGATCGTTCTTCGGAGTGGACTCGGCCTGCACCGAGTCCTGATCAGAATCTTGCGGCGTTTTGCTACCCCAGAACATGGTGGGCTCTTGATTTTAATTTCACACCTATTATTGTTAGGAGAGAACGGTCTTTGAAGAAGATCTCGGCGGTGGCGGAGGGAAAGAGGCGGTGAGGTAAATCTGATAGCATACATCACGATCGAGGATATCCCGTGATGGTGCATGACTTGATTTGTGATATGTATAAGCATATAAATCACAGAGCTAGTGCTTTCTTTTGTTTTTGAGGCGTGCTTTGGTATATATGATTCCATAGTTGGTCATCTCGATGCGTCCATCCAGTGGACACCATAGGGCGAACCAGGCAAGATCCACCGGCAGAAAACGCTAATCGGCAGATGGACCCTGGATGTATGTAGCCATAGTAACGGACATCTAGATGGAGCTGGCCAAAGCGGTTATAGCTTCTAGGCAATTATATTAGCCTGAATACTTGATTATTGGTATGCGCTACGATGGATATGGGACGGAGTGACATGGAAACCAAAAAAAAAGCAATACAATTCCGGTCTCGAGACCAAGCACCATACATTAATTTACATGGCACGACCGGGTGTTAATCATTGGGCCAACCCCATAGATATCTGTACAGACCGCCCCCGTACAGCTCAAAGCTTCAAAATAAGTACACAAAATTAGTCCTCGGTGAGATCACCGTACTCCCACATACCCCGACGCTCAGCCTTAGCCTCGTCCTCGAGCGCGCGCAGATTGGACAGAGTATCCACGGAGGCACGTTCCCAAGCCTTCAACTTCCGAGGCACCATAGCCAGACCCTCGTGGACAATGTCTGCGTTGATGCTGTTATCCAGGTTCTTGGAAGCAGAGGGATCGAGGAGAGTGACATGCAGGGTGCCGTCCTGGTCGATGTGATCAACGTTGGCGACAAGCTGGCGATCGAAAGTCTGATCGCCGATGAAGCCAACGGCGTCCTCGAGGTAATCCTCAGACGTGGGGAATTGCAGGAGAGAAAGGACTGCGTCGACGGCCTGGGGACGGAGGGTCTGGCCGGAGAACTGGGGCTGGGTGAGAGGGCGGAGTGTCGCCCATGGCAGAGTCTCGGAGTTGCCAAAGTCGACGTAGACCACCTCAGCTTGCTCGTTGTCGCGGTCATTGCGGCGAATCCTGGCGCGGTACCAGTTGCCGTCTTCGCTGAACTGGGCGGCAACCCAGTCGCCAGCCTTGGGCGGACCGGGCAGCGGTGTGTCGTTGGCCTTGTTGATGTGGAATGTGCGGAAAGCGCTCATCAACTCGGTGAGTGCGTTGGTACCGGTGCCGATTTGTTGCAACTTAAGCTTAGCAGATGTAGGGTCGATGTAGGTGACCATCACATCACGATAGTCTTTGCGACGCTGTGCGGGAGTGGCGTCGCTCTCAGTGCCGGCGCCGCTGGCGGCTTCAGCTTCCTCAGCCTCAGCAGCCTCTTTGCTGGGGTCCCAGTCGTGCCACAGGCCCTTACGTGCGGCCTTAGCCCGCTCTTCAGCGGCGAAGTACTCGGCTGCGTGACCAGACTGCTCAGCCGAATAGGCGTGGACGGTGGCCAAACCCTCCTCCAGAAGAACCTTGGTGAAGTTCTCTTTGTTGATGTATAGGCTACCAATGAACCCACCAACCTTATCAATTGTCTCAACGTCAATCTCAACGTCGCGCTGCATGCAGCGACGGTTGGCAAGGTCGTGGGCCTCCTGGCCGAAAGGCTCACCGGGGTCGCTGGGTCCACGGGAAGAACGAGGGGCACGAATACCGGAAAGGACGAGAGTCAATTTGGCGTTGTCGCGGGGAACCAGAACAGTAAAGCGAGAGCCAGACTTGACAAAATCGACAACAGCCGGGACACGCTTTTGACGCTGCAGGATACCAAGCTCCAGCTTGGCTTTTTGGACGCTCTCTGAGTAGTCCACGACTTGCTTGGTCTTGGGAGGCTTGGAGGACCACATTCCACGGCCTTCTTTCTGCGCGTCAGCTTCGGCGGCGAGCAGCGCATCGTAGTCAGGGGATCGATCAGTATCATCCATACGGTGACGGATCACGGAGGAATAACCGGCTTGGACCAGGGCCACTGCGACATTGGTGTCACCCTGGACGACAGTAGCAACCTCACGCTCCTCGTAGCCCTCATTCGCGGGCTTCTTTCCATTCACAGTGACCATCACATGCTTGGCAATCACGCGCTTGCGCAAGTACTCCTTTGCCTCAGCAGCAAACGGAGCCTGCTTGGGGTCGGAAGGCTTAGGTTGACGAATACTGGCAAGACTAATTTTCTTCTCCTGACCAGCCTTGTTTCGAATGAAAAGTGTATCGGCGTTCAGAACACGGGTGACAAGGTAGTCCACAGCTGCGGCACCGGCAGTCGTGGAACCAGTGTAGCTAGCCCACAATCCCTTGCGGTCAGCCTTGGCTGTGAGCTCCGCCTGGCGGAGAAGAGCCATGTCCGGGCCCAAAAGTGTCGAGTGGTGATCCTGGCAACGGGCGAGACCAGCTTCGAGAAGGAATCGAGAGATGTTTCCATTGGGGTGAAGCACGGTAGCAACAATCAGGCCCTGGGGAGTGACACCAAGCAAAGAAACTTTAACCTTGCGTTGCAAAAGTCGCTCTTCAACAAATTGCTGTGCCTCATCACCGAACGGCTCAGCTGCCGTCTCCTTGCCCTCGGCGATCGTGCGCTTAGCAGACGGCGCCCGGATACCAGCAATGGCAATGACAGTCTGAACATGCTCCTGTGGCTGGAGCATCAAGCGCAACACAATACGGTCGCCGTTCAGGACCTTCTCGATAATACCCTCCAGCTGGTGTCCCAAATTCCGCTTGACCAAATCCCGAGCACCGGTCAGCTCATAACTAGTATCGATCTGGCCGTCGCTGCCAGCAGCCCAAGTTCCTTTTCCTTCGTCCTGGGCGAGGGACTCCAATGCCCGGAGGCGCTCCAACAATTGAACTGTCTCCTCAGATTCATCTCCACGCTTGCCTGCTTCTTCACGGACTCGTGTCCAGCCTTCCTGAACACTGATGTCTGGCAATTGGGCATCAAAGCCAGGCAACTTGATGATACCATAGTCGCGCTTGGCACCGGTGGGGATGGTGTAGACAACATGGAACTGCACGACTTTGCCGACGAGGAGCTCACGGAGGAATTCGCGGGATTGGAACGCGTACGCCTATAATTGATTCCTCCATTAGTCTTATTTCTTTTGCTTTCACACACACACTCTCTCTGCAGTCAGAGCTGGTTTATCCAATGCTACATGTAGCTCGTGTGAACCAGAATGCCGATTGGACAACAAAGAGAAACAGACAACAATTGGATCTCTATGGTGCGCAAGATGCAATGAAGCTCAACAATGCACCTACCTCATCACCCTCTCTCCTTAATCTTGGAGCAGAAACATAAGCCAAACTCAAGATACGTTCTTGTGATGGGTTGGCGATATGCGATAGCACGACCGTGTCACCGGACAGGACGGACTTGACCCGGGCTTCAAAAGGCATGCTGAATAAAACCACCACACATGCAATTCAGATGAGATCGGAACCACCAGGATTAAAAATTAATACACTGATGAAAAAAAAAAGAAGTTGACAACAAGGAGATTGTCCTGAGGGGAAACGTGGCCGGTGTTTAGACTTGTGGGGGAAAGCGGTCAGCCGATCCGAGCTTCTACGGAAGGTCTACGAAGCATGTTGGAGCTATGCAATCTCCGATCATGACAGATATGCAAATCTGCAAATATACGCAATTCAAGAACAAGGCATTCATTCATGTATCCTAGCACGGAGTAATCCTGCACTTTTCAGCCACCAATTACGGCTGGGACATCAAAATCAAGCTTCAGAAGGGGGTAGAAGGGGGTAGAGATGGGCGTTTAAGCGGCAATACCAATGACACCTAATATTTAGAATCAGCACTTATCTTACAGAAAGGAAGTCGAAATGAACTTACCGCAAGCAGGGCGGGCACCGGCGTTACCAGTCTTCTTGGACTCCTCGTTGCCACCCTTGCCGAGGTCATCAGTACCGGCGTGGACAACCAGGGTGCGCTAAGCAGATGTGTTAGCCAAATTGTCTCAGGAACCAGGTATCAATGGAAACTCACGCCCAGGACGGACTCAGCACCAATCAACTTGATGAGCTTATCCTGCTTGGAGCCCTTGGAGTTACCCTCAGCGTCGGTCTGGAAGTTGCCAAGGTCACCAACGTGACGCTCGGAGTCAGTGGGAGCACCGTGGGTCTTGCCGAAGGGGTTGACTAGAAGCGATCAGCCATTGATTCTTTCTCTGACGTCTGGTATATCATGGATGACATACAGTGAGGGCCAGCGGAGGTGCAACCGTTGGTGTTGTCACCGAACTGGTGAACGTGGAAAGCACGCTCAGCGTTGGCGTCGTGGCCGGTAATGTTCCAGGAGACGGTAGTAGGGGCGTTCTCGTCAGCCTGCTCGAAGGTGACGGTGCCGGCGACCTTAGCGTCACCACGGAGGACAGCAACTGCACAGGAAAGAGAAGTGGTCAGTGAGATGTTCTAGAAAGCTTCTCGAAGGTCTTTCGGCATGACATCCTGGATCTCCAAGCTCCTGGGGCCTGATCTCAGCCCCAGTCACGGCTACTGCCGCACTGGCCCCAAGAATCAGAATCCCACTGACGCTTCCAGCAAATGGGCAACCGGTTTTCCCTTTGTCCCAGGGGCATTGCCAGATTATCCAGATAGCAGTGGAGAGCGTTGGAGCGAGGATGTGAGCCGATAGGCTGGGAACCCAGCCCAGGGTCACAAGGTGCTCAAATCTGCTCACACCCAAGGTCCCCTCGCCACAGGAGATCGTGGGGAACATCTGGCCGTGGAGTTGAAGCTTATGAATGGCCCTGCAGAGAGCCAATAATGAACATTACTTACCAGCCTTAACCATTTTGATTATCTTAAGATATTTAAATTGAAAGATTGAAGGAAGAGGATATTGTGAGAGAGGAAAAGAGGAAGCGGGCGGACGAAGATAATAAGTGGATGATGTTGACGTGACTCTATATCTTACGAACTAAGTACTGGGTACATGTATCGCAATATAATAGCAGGGATTCGTACTGGTACCCGGTACCTAATACCGGAATAAAACATCCCCCACCTTCCCAAGCCGGCATCGAGTCGGAACGAGGGGAAAATGACAGAACAGAACACCTCGAATGTTCAATTCGGTGCTCTTTGCTATGTGTTATATCTACTAGCAATATTACTATAGTTTATATTCTGATGATTGTACATACTTCCGGTCCTCTTTGAAAGTTGGTCGGTCGCTTCTATGTAGAAAACCTAGAGAAAAGAGGTTAGTTCGAAGTTCGTGCAGTTGCACAATTGTGCTGCCTCACAAGAAAGCATCCTATCATCAATTGACACAACCTCGGGTAACATAAGAGTTACCTTTGTATCAAGGATGGCAATGTCGGCTCTTGACGTGACACCATAGCTGAACATTGTCCAACTTGGTCAGTGCGGGGTCATTCTGAATAAGCCGACCCGGCCAGATTCCGCAGCTTAATGGAACCCCTCTATTCGCTGCTATTCGCTACTATTCGCTACAATTTGCTATTACTATATCGGAGATCATTATTGATACCAGAAACAAGTTCATCAATTCGTATCTACCGATTCCCAATTTTGTTGAATCGTCAATTTACATAAAAAATTCGAAATTAAAAAAAAGATCGGCACGCAATTTAAGCCTGGATCTTCTGGGCAAGGAGCTGCTTCAGAGTGACGGCATCAGCAGCGAACTTGGAGATACCCTCACGGAGCTTCTCAACAGCCATAGCCTCCTCGTTGAAGTCGAAGCGGAAGGTAGCCTCGTGGTGAAGGTACTCGCGCTTGGGGATCTCAAGGTTGGCGGCACCAGCGGAGTTGAGCTTCTGGGGCACAGCCTCGGTGGAGTTGTAGAGGTCCTCAAGAAGGCTGGGGGAGATAGTCAAGTAGTCACAGCCAGCAAGCTCAGTGATCTCGCCGACGTTACGGAAAGAGGCACCCATGACAATGGTCTGGTAGCCGAACTTCTTGTAGTAGTTGTAAATGTCCTGGACGGACTTGACACCGGGGTCCTCCTGGGGGGTGTAGTCACGCTTGTGGGCGGCCTTGAACCAGTCAAGAATACGACCGACGAAGGGAGAGATGAGGTAGGCACCGGCCTCAGCGGCGGCAATGGCCTGGACCAGAGAGAACATGAGGGTCAGGTTGCAGTTAATACCGTGCTGGGACTGGAGGATGTGAGCGGCCTTGATGCCCTCGTAGGTGGAGGCAATCTTGATCAGGACGCGGTCCTTGGAGATACCGTTATCGGCGTACAGCTAAATGGTTGAATGTGAGCTTGGGAATCATCGGCGAGCTATTCTGGGTGAAGTTCAATATACCTTGATGATCTCCAGAGCCTTGTCGACGGAGGCCTGGGTATCGAAGGACAGCTTGGCATCGACCTCGGTGGAGACCTTGCCGGGAATAATGTTAAGAATCTCCTTTCCAAACTGGACGAGGAGACGATCGAGAGTAGCCTCGACCTGCTCATCGAGGGTCTTGCCGTTCTGCTTGCCGTAAGCAACGGCGGTGTCGATGAGAGCGGCGTACTCGGGCTTCTTGGAAGCGGCCAGAATCAAAGAGGGGTTGGTGGTGGCATCCTGGGGCTTGTACTTGCCAATGGCTGCATGTTACGTTAGCTGGCTGATCAATGTTGAAACCGATGTGATGTCGAGAAAATTGGAGTACATACTGGCAAAGTCACCTAAAGAATTCGTGTTAGCATGGCTTCAAATGCGATTGTGGAGTTTTGACGATAGCTTACCAGAGTCGCAAACGACGACGGTGCCAGTGGCCTTAAGCTGCTCAAGGGAAGAAGTCATTTTGAATAATGAAGTTTTTTTTTTAAGAATTGAAAAAGACAATAGATAGATGAAGAAGAGAAAGATGGGTGGCGGGCGGCGCGGTATTTAGAAGGAGGGGTGGTGTCATAGACCAAAAGCAGGTCAATTGCCGGGTACCTAACTTTAGTATGTGGCTTCCATAGTAAACATAAGTATCTGGTCTGTGCCCCCGTGTCCCAAGTGGGATGGTGGGGCAAATGACGCTGATGAAATCAGAGATCTGTTTTCTGCGGTGCGCAGGTACAGCCTTTTCTCCTTTTTTTCAAAGACTATTTTTTGTTTTCTACGTTCTTCATACTTCTTTTCCAGTCTGACCACATTGTTGGGATTTTCAATTTTATCAATTGAAACATCACGTCAAAGATATGTTGTACTCTGTTTCTGGTATGGGAGAATCCAAAATCCGGCGCAGTGTGCTCCGCCGTGCCCCCAACCGGAGGATGGTAGACCGGACAACGGGGCCCACTACTGCAGCGGTTACTGCAATGCTCACCGGGGGAGCCGGGTAAATATCGAACGGCTAGCCAGGGGGCAGGGGGCAACAGGTTCAATGCTTTGCGAGCAATCTCGCTTTGGACGGTAATTTTCGACGGGAATCGCCTAGAAAGGAAGTCACAAACGCCACTAAAGCGCGATCTATCATGGGATTTTACATTGTTGTAGGCTTGGCTGGGTTTGAATTTTGAACATGAAGGTAAAGAAGAGAGAAGGGAATGACGGGGAGAAGTTAGCGGCGCTGGATGCAGTTCCACTCATACTACCATCATGTTAGCTTCATCAATTGCATATAACGGATACCAGAGACTCACCACTCGGCCGGCCTCATCGCCCGTGTAGACCACATGTGGGAGAGCCAGAACACAACTAATACCCACGCTGATGTTGGCACCGTTGTCGCGACTGCTATCAGTATGATGTAGCTGTCGGATCAACTCCAACTCAAAGTGGCCACCGCGAATGCTCTTGCTCCAAATGTTGACGACGCCACGAGTATGGCCTGTCAGTACCAATTCGCGCTCCAGCCACTCATTTTGCACTCCCTCATAGAATACGCAGGATAGGATGTGATCCTCAGCCGACTCGGAAACTGGTTGATCTACCAATAATACTCCGTTCAGAGTATATAGTGTCATGCGATTACCGCGACAGACCATAATGTCTCCGGAGACATCATTGATTCGAGCACACTAATTCGTCAGTTAAGAGTAGCCAACATAAAAAGTAAAGAAACGTACATCGACTGCACCACCTGCAGGGAGAGCGCGCACGAAGGATCGCCGGTTGAGATCCCATAGCATAATTTGTCCATCATTGGAGGCAGACAATAACGCACTGAAGGAGCGTGAGACAGCGAGGACGGTGACCGGCGCTCGATGGCCAAATAGTGACCCGATGGGCTGCAAATCAACCGATTTGGATGTTGCTGTAACCGTCCATAGCGAAATGGTACAGTCCGTACCGCAGGTCACTAAAGTACGGGAATCGGCAAAGCTGGCATGAGATAATTGACCAACATGAAGATGTTCAAAGTGACCCAGGAGCTTGCGGGTATCGGCGGCATAGAAACGAACACTACCGTCAAAGAATCCCCACTCCATGTAATAGTCGTAAGCCGGTGGCACGTTGAGTCTCAGAGCTGCGGTGCACAGCAAACGGTCTTGTTTCATCGATAATGTGGCTACACGTTCTTCAATGTCAAGGAGAGACAAAGGCATTTGCGTCAGCGATTCCGCGAGAGTGTCCAGACGGGGTATGCGATGCCGTTGATCTTCCCTCTGGGGATGAAGTCGTTGGAAGATTTGGTGAGGAGTTTGACCGAAGTTGTGAATGATGCCAATGGTTGCTAGCCTTTCCATTGGGTCATCAATAGCATCCAAGTCTTTGGCACCTTTGTACGAGAGGTGATGAAATACATTGACAGACTCGACAGCTGCCTCGCCCTTTTGTTTGCTGCCAAAAACCAGATCAATCCAATGATGCAGATTCTCGGACACATATGGACTCTCAAGTGCCTCCCGATGCTTCGCAATGAAGATCTTGGGGTCACCCTTTGCCCAAGGCGGCAGCTCAACGGAGTCAATGGCCGTGGTCATATTTTGGAGAAGACCAAAATCATAATGATTAGAGTTCACAAGAAATTCTGGGAGATAGAAGAATTCCGGAATGAGTTCTCGGACATCGGTCATGTTGCCTCGCGAGGCCGATTCCCATGTCTTGCGGATGGAATAGAAGAGGCGATCGGCATGATCAAAGGAGCCGCCTTGCAGTAAAAGATAGGATTTGACGAATGGTTGCAGACGAATAAGGTATGAACTGACAATCATTGCTGAAGAATAATGTGTTCCATAATGGAAAGGAGGAGAGTTATCGTCGCCCATCTCGGCAAAGGCATCGTATCGCTCACGGAAACCTGATTCTCGCTCTATAGTTTGGCAACCCATCGGCTTGGATAGATCTCGGAATGTAGCAGGATTGCTGAGATCGAGTTCCTCACTCGTATAGTCTGCTAGAACCCATGGAAAAACAGGGTACTGAGTCAAGTCGTTGAATGTACGCCCGGCAAAAGTGTTAATCAACATTAAATAATGGAAGTTGGAGATTTCGCCCTTGACCCATTTTCGTGTCGCTGGATTGGCCGGAAGATGACCAAAAACACTAGCAAATTTGGATCCCAGCGACTGCGGTGCGTCATCTTGGCTGCGAAGCGTTTCAAATCGCCAAATATCCTCCGGTCGAGATTGTCCAGTACTTCCAGTAACCTGGGGTGCTTTGATAGCTAGTTGGTTGCACAAGTCGTCTCGAGCTCGTGCCGATAATAAAGTCAACAAGTAGCTTGTCCCATCTGTAAAGAATATTTCAAGAGCAACATCGCGAAACAGGAAACGACGTTTGGAAACGCTGACCAAGTCGGACCATTTCCAATTCCTTGTTTCGTGCTCCTGCGAGCGGGGATCATTGGATTCACGACCAGAGATCATACGCACGTAGGGATCTCGCTCCTCAGTGGGGGCTTGCCAGACGTTCACAATCTCTCCGTCTGCTCTCTGGAAGAAATTGTCTAGAATGTAGATACAGTCTTTGCCGAGGATCAAAATCCCTTCAACTGCTTCAAGGCCGATTATTCGCGACAAATTACAGACGCTTTGGACTTGATCACCGCGTTGAAGAGATCGCATCACCTTCCGGTTCCTATCTTCGTAGTCCTCAAGCTCGAGTTTAGGGTCGTCAATCATCTCAAAGTTATCTTCTAGGATGCTCTGGTTATCGCCATCGCCGTTCGGCGTTTCGCTTTCCATATTGTCGTTCTCTCCGGTGAGAGGATGAGACGCACTTAGAGCCTCGCCTTCTGAAAGAGCACGCATCCGTGTGTCGATTTTGATAGCTGGTGGCTCAGAGGCTTTGCGTTTCGGCTGATAATCTTGCCGATCCCCTGACTCATCAGGAACCAGACGTAGTCTCATACGACTGCGACCTTCTGTTTGATCCAACCACCACCTCCTCTCCTTGTCCTCTGAGAGAAGGCCACCTGGTCGACGCAAGTCTAGCAATAGATTAGAGAAGGCCGACCACATGAAGGTGACGCTATCTTGATGATCTTGCAGGAATCTTTGAGATTTCAAAAACTCAGATGCTGCAATATTCGAGATCCAATGTGGCAGAGTCGCTTCGTGTTTTCGTGTCATGTCTTCATCGAATTTTTCGATTTGAGCCCACTGTCTTAACTTGTCCTTGCGTTTGGAGACTCGAGATCTAACAGATTCCTCAGTGCTTGTATTCTCCTCATGAACAAAAGTGTCCCACGACCGAGAAAAGACGCCGAAGAACAAGGCGTCTAGATCATCCCGTTGATCATCGATCCACTGGAGGAAAGCCTCGTCTTCCATCCCCAAAAGAGCATCGAAGCCGTCGGCTAATCGACGCTGAAGAGAGACAGAACCATGGCTGAGAAGCGTTGTGATCGCATGCGGCGCCTGCACTAGGATGATTCTCCACAGGCGGGTAGCAGCTGAGCGGACATCATCGTTTGTACTGATCAGCTTGGTGTAAAGCAGGTAGCACAGCAAATGCAAATGTCTTAATTGACTTTCGGCCGCCCAAAGAAGCACCACCTGCCAGTAGTTCAATCGATTCAGCAGTAAATCAGTCTCGGTGTCATTTGCTTCTGACAGCTGGAATAGAACGACTTTATACAAAGTCGACCGAATAGTAACAGTAGCCTGGCTACACAATCGAATGCTTTTCAACTGAGCTATATCTGGGCGTTGAAGATATTCCAGAATTGTACCGATAAATTCGAGAGTGGATGATGCCCCGTTGATGAACCAGCCTTCGTATACTGCTTCGGTCAAATGCGTCGCGAGGCGGCCAATGTTTGTAAGTGTCCGGGGCTCATGGAGCAGACCTGGCCGGGTCAACGGCAGATCTCGCAATGTTGAAAGTACACTGTCAAGGATCCAAGAGTTGAAGTACGCTTGGTGTTCCAAGAAGCCGGGTGGAGTCTTTAAATAAAGACCAAGACCCGAAAAGTCTTTACGTCCAAAGATCTGACCCTCAAATACGGCCAACAAAAGCCCGAAGACTGCCTTGACAAGGGGATGATCTGTGGCAGCTTTATTCCCAACAAAGGTCGGGTTCACAAAACGCCGTACTCGGGCCGTAGAGGGCTGGTGCTTTGATTTATCGGAAGAGACCAAAATAAAAGATGAGCCACGTTTCAAGGTACCAGTGCTCTCCTCGGGGCTTCCAGAAGAGTCAACTGTTGTTGTCTGCAAAGCTGTTGATGTATTGGCAGTACCTGAGCGCGGTCGCAAAACAAGGTTGCTATCATCGAAGCTGAGCCCGCTATGGCGGAAATTGAGTTCCGTGTTGGGACTGACGGTATCTCCACCGACAATAATGGGGTAAAGCACGGAAAGTAGTTCCTGTACGTAAGTAGATTGTGCAGTGAACTCTTGAAAGCTTGGTGATCTGGCTCGTGCTTCTCCCAGGAATTGGACGACTGAGTTGATGAGCACAAAGCTATGAACACTCGGATCGGACGAAGTATCATCTGACATAGTTGATTGATATTAGCGATATAAAGAGTCGGGGCTATGCTTAGGGACAACCTACCAGAAAGCTTAAGACTGTTCATCTTTGGCTTGTCGCATTTGGATGCTAGCTCTTCCAAGGAGCCCAGACTGATTTCTTGCGCCTCGGGTGCCATGACTGCAGTCCGCATCCCGCTCTTCAACATGTTCACAATAATTGGTAGAATATCCGGGAAAACAATTTTGACATCGCCTTCGGCCAAAAAAGTAGTGAGAAGCTCAGGCACTTCGAGGGGTTTGTTGAGGTCCAACACAGCATGGTCCACTCCGAACAATACACAAAAGCAGATAGGCCATAAGGCGGGTACATTCCACCATCTTTTGAGACGATGCTCAAGGATAATGTATCCGCCATTCTTCTCTGAGAACTTCTTACTATATCCACTGCCATGAACCACTAATAAGCGGGCCAAAATCTTCGTTGCAAGCACTACAATCTCGGGGTCGTCTTCGCACATGAGATAGAGAAGCCACTGCGCAGATAATTAAATAATATCCAACGAATGCAAAGAACCATGGACATACCTTGTTTGTGACAGCCTTAGCAAATTTTTTCAATGGTGTAGGATCATGAGGGTTACACAACACAGCGGTATACACCCGCAGCATTTCGATCCCCAAAGAGACACTTGGGACATTTTTGCTTTCTGACTTTGCAGATGCCGGTCGAGATGTCGCGGTCAAGTGTCGTACGCTCTTCTTTTTCTGGAGATTGGCGGGGGTCTTTGGCTTGTGGAGTGCATATGTGATTGACAAAGCTAAAGAGCGAAGAAGGTCGGCAGAGGGGCTAATCTCCATCAATGAGCGGAACGCCGATAGGCAGGGGTAAAGAGACTCTTCAGTCAACTCCCCACCCTTCAACGTCTCCAGCAACTTTTTGTTTACACCTGCGCCGGTTAGCTTGAATGATCATAATGATGATTGCCATACGACAAGGGGATATACTTACGCATACGACCAAGACGTCTGTTATTGAATCGGCGGTAGTTGCTATGTGTTGCAAAAGTGCAGAATTGAGAATAATACAGCCCAAGTACCTGGGGTTCTCCGAGTCTCCAGACGTCCATGTCAACGAGTAGAACACGATAGGCGAGCGGATTGGTAATGATAGAATGATTAGGGGCTTCAAAATCGTATCCAACGAATGCGAGGGTCAGCCGTAGCAAATCAAGCATCAGGGATGCCAGCTCTTGGGGATCAGAAATGATCACAGGGATTCTTAGTGAGGCCGGGGAATTGCCCATGGAGAATCCAAGTTTCTCCCGCAACAAGGCGGCAAGAATGCCATAGCCATTTTCTCTTTCCATGGCCTCGCTGTTTCTCCAGTTGTCCTGCACTGCTTCATAGAGAGCCTCCACAGCCATGCGAAAGCTTTCTGCGGTTCTCGCTGCCTTGATCAAGCTTAAGTGGACACCGGCACAGCCACCCAAACACCAACTGGCATCATCCACCGCCCTGGGTACGGCAACAACAGGATCTCCTGTTAGGATGCCGACGCCCTGAGGCTGTGTCAGGGCGTCATTGATAGCCGGAGTGGCGCCATTGACGGCAACGGCGTTGCCCCCGGATTTGGTCAGTTGTTGCAAACTTTTTGCTGCTTGTCGTGAGAGGCATTTTATCAACTGTGATTCGTCGACATTATTGCTATCATCGTCGTCAAGAACAGCGACAGAAGCTACATTGATCAGAATAGAACTCTCGCGAATTAATGTGCTCGCCCGTCTGCGAATCGCAGTGACAATATCTGAAGCCTCCTCTTTGCCTGGGTGTAGATGTTCGTTTCGCAGGTTGAGAGTTGCGGAGGCCTTATATGTCTGGAAAGAGCCTAAACAATCCTGGAAATTTCCATAATAACGAGGCCCCAAGTTGTAGAAAACAGCTACCATGTCGTCGCTATAAGCCTCGTCAAAAAGTATGCCATTGGCGAGAGACCATCGCGAAGTAGACACGCCTTTTCCAAGACGCATTGCCAGGTCCTGAGGAGTGCCAAAAAAGGCCTGAATGCGGGTTGGCTTGCTCGGAAGATGATGTATAGGAACCGATGGGTATTCAATCTTCAGCTGTTCGACAAATTCGCCATTTATGAACAGAGATGCGCGAGAAGAGGACATTGGCTTGGGCCTCTTTTGGATAACACAAATATGATACCAGCGATTTGGCTGGAATTTTGCCGACTTGAACCGTACACTAGGTCGAGAACCTCGGATTGAAGTTTGGAGAATAAAATTGTGGGTATCTTTTTCGAGATAGGCGAGAATGAAACATGTTTGACTCGCATCGAACGCTCCGAAGATCGTAGTGTGCGTGTTGGAATCAAACTCATCGAAACGAGCCCAGACTGCCAATGTGTAGCCGGAGGAATTGATCGGAGGGAATGGACGACCGAGTGTTGCGAATTCAACGGAACAATATCCATGCCGAGACATATCAAATTGTATTGATGGGGGCTCTTTAGAGAACTTCAGAGCTGACAAAAGGACTTTTAAGACTTGTGGATTTTCGTGCGCTCCACGATACAAGGCGACAGCATCCTCCAGGTTACTCATACCCTGAACACTGAGAAATTGAGCAAGATTTTGGTAAATAGCTCTTTCGCTGTCAGACCGTCCGCCATCGAATAAGAGGGGTAGAATTGACGTGAGCATATCGGTGGCATGCAAGGCTACGACGTTCCTTCGAGACTGAGAGGCCAATTGGCAGAGACATGCAGGTAATGCCAGTCGTAATATTTCATAGCCAGATGAAAAAGATGAATGCATCAACCACACACGAAGGAATGGACCAAGTAGTTCTGGGACTTCCACTGTCTCGGCGGATCCAATGCAGTGATCCACGGCATCCTGGACGTCTTTCGGGGAGAGAGAGTCCTTATTTTGGGAAAGATTTGAGCTCAGTGTTACAAAAATACCCGACACTGTTTCCTGGCATAGAGCTGCAGCCAGAATGGCACCGTAAAGATGTTGTGCGTCTCCCTCGGCTGTGTCTATCTTCTTAACCAGCGCAGTCAGAATCCGTTCCAGTGCAGCGATACCTCCTCCGACTATCTTCCGGGCAAAATATCGCTTGTTGCCAAAATGATCCTTTAATCCCTCGGCCAATACACCAATCACATCTTTGAAGATACTCAGTAGGACTCGCCGTTCCTCGTTGGATTTGGGCAAGGGGTCATAGAGCTCAGCTACTCGGTCCGCCAGTACCAGCAGTGTTTGAAAACCCTGGAGATATCGGAATGCATCTTTAGCAGTGCGTGGACGTGCATCATCTATGAAGGTGTGGCGGAGGCGGAGAAGAGATTCGGTCGTCGACTGGGCTTGGGATAGAGTGATCACGGTGCCTGCACCAACGCACTTGAGCTGCTCAATTGTCGGAGCTAGCTCCTCGGCCAATCGTTCGGTCGATCCGGAAGGGGAAGGAGGGTGGAGGGAAGCTATCGGAGCCATAACCAAATCTTATCCACGTCCGCTCCGATGGCGTATGACCATCAGAGACCGTGAATGTTCAATAGCGGGTAAAGCGGTCTGCATTGGTATGTGACAGTGCTAGTGCCAAGGTTAGTGGGCTGGCGGATAGGAAGATTTGCAGCACTCGTCATCCGCGAGAATAAGCCCCATACCAAATACTCAGCCACTGTAATTCAATATCGAGGGAGGGGAAAGTTGGATATCAGGTGACTTGAGGTTTTGGGGGCTGGACGCAGCGCCCGCGATTGTGTAAATGTCGTGTATTGTAACGCCTCAAACCGGTAATTTACAATCATTGATAGGACATGATAAGCGCGATAAGAGACAGCTTTGAGCAAAATTGTGGAGAAAGGTGTACACGGGAGATCCTGTGATATGATGTGCTTCTCCGCAGATTAGGCAAAGTGTACAACGTTGTACCCAATAATGGCACTCCCATGAATACAAGGGGGAAAAAAACTGGGCAACAAATTATTGAGTCACCCGAGCACAAGCACGCGACTTCGGACGAGTTGCCTTGGAGAAGCCGGGCCGTGCGAGAGGGATGCCTATAGGGTGAGAGTGTCAGGTACATGACCGGGGGAATGACCTCCTGCATCACCTTACCCAGGTACCTTGAGGACTTTCTTCATCTGTCTGTAGTCGGGAGATATCTAAACAACTTTAAATTATACCTGAAAATAGACACCTCATTGTGGCTAGGTAGTATATAAAATGAGTCCACTATACGTGTATGCCATGGCAACGTGACCAGGATCTCCAACTTCCAAGGTTCCCGAGACAAAGGTGACCATACCGTACGGTAACGATTACCCCATTCCCAGCCAGTTCTCCACCTGGGTACTAGATCGACATCGACAGGTCATCCGGCAGCGTAACCGTATGTAATCATCCGCTTGCATCATCGATCGTCTCCTCCCTAGATAAGCCTCACTTGCTGCCCTTCTCCTCATCTTCCCCCTTCTCCTCTTCATCCAACTTATTCTTCACTCATCGTTTACCACCTACGATTATTATTTACTTATCCACTGCTTTCCTTCCCGTGTTGATTTCTCTATTCTGCCCAGCATGAAAGGCTTCCTCAGCCTAACACTGCTCCCGTTGTTGGCAGTTTCATCGCCCGTGGCTGTCGGCTCCATCCACAATGATGCTGCTCCTATTCTCTCTTCCATGACTTCGCAGGATATTCCAGGATCCTATATCGTTGTATTCAAGAAGCATGTTGATCAGAGTTCTGCCTCCGCTCACCAAAGTTGGGTGCAAGACATCCACACCGCCCACAACGGCCGGATGGAGTTGAAGAAGCGTTCCCTGTTCGATTTCGACTATGAAGCTTTCGTAGGCCTGAAGCACACTTTCGATATTGCTGGATCGCTCATGGGATATGCTGGTCACTTCCCTGAGGATGTTATTGAGCAGGTCCGCCGTCATCCTGATGTGAGTAATCTCCTTCCCCTCTTGCGGAGCTTCCCGAGATCGGCGGCTAATCTCACCCGTAATAGGTCGAGTACATTGAGAAGGACTCCGAAGTCCGTACTATGACAGATGGTTCTGTGGAGAAGAACGCCCCCTGGGGTCTTGCACGTATCTCTCACCGTGAGAGTCTCTCTTTCGGCAACTTCAACAAATACTTGTATGCCGAAGATGGTGGTGAGGGTGTTGATGCCTACGTGATTGACACTGGTACCAATGTCGACCACGTCGACTTTGAGGGCCGTGCCAACTGGGGTCAGACCATCCCTCAGGGTGATGCCGATGAGGATGGAAACGGCCACGGAACTCACTGCTCTGGCACTATTGCTGGTAAGAAGTACGGTGTCGCCAAGAAGGCCAATGTCTACGCTGTCAAGGTCCTCCGCTCTAACGGCTCTGGCACTATGTCTGATGTCGTGAAGGGTGTTGAATGGGCGGCCGAGGCTCACATCAAGAAGTCCAAGAAGAGTGATAAGAAGTTCAAGGGTAGCGTTGCCAACATGTCCCTTGGTGGTGGCAGCTCCCGCACTTTGGACCTCGCTGTCAACGCTGCCGTTGATGCCGGTATTCACTTCGCTGTTGCTGCTGGTAACGACAACGCTGATGCCTGCAACTACTCCCCCGCTGCTGCTGAGAAGGCCGTTACTGTTGCTGCCTCTACCCTGGCTGATGAGCGTGCATACTTCTCCAACTACGGCAAGTGCACTGACATCTTCGCCCCTGGGTTGAACATTCTCTCCACTTGGATTGGCAGCAAGTACGCTACCAACACCATCTCTGGTACTTCCATGGCCTCTCCTCACATCGCCGGTCTGCTCGCCTACTACGTCTCTCTGGCGCCCGCCAAGGACTCTGCCTTTGCCGTTGCCGATGTCACTCCTAAGCAGCTGAAGGCCGCTCTTATCAATGTTGCCACTGAGGGCACACTCACTGATGTTCCCTCTGACACCCCCAACGTAAGTTTCCTTCCCTGATCTGAAGGAGTCCGACTTGAACTGACGTTTTTTTTAGCTTCTGGCCTGGAATGGTGGTGGTTCCGCGAACTACACTCAGATTCTTGCCGGTGGTGGCTACAAGGCCGGTGGTGCTAAGGCTGCTGAGCCCAGCATTGAGGACCGTGTTGGCGGCATCATCAAGAGTGCTGAGGAGGCTTTCCATAAGGAGCTCGGCGCTATCTACAGCGAGATTAAGGATGCTGTCTCTGCATAGATTAGAGAATTGTCAGGGTTCTGTCTGTGACAAACCCAACAACATGGGCATATGGATGAATGGATAACACAGGCGCACATCATATTTTCTTTGGTTTTATTTCGGTCTTTTTTGGGTTCTCCAACACCAATCCGCGGGTCTATCCCCCACTACACTCCTATACACAGATTGTTTCTTGCTATTTAGTTGCTTCGCGTAGCATTCTTATCTACAACCATGCTTTTGAGCTGATCTAGAATGTGTTTTGGTTCATCAGACCAATGACTCCTTCGGTAGTCACCTGTGGGATGCTTTGAATTACACTTGGATCTACCTATATCCTTGGATGTAAGAGAAAATGCAGTCGTACTCTAGCAGTAAACTTCAGTTCATTAGATCTCAGGGTTCCAAGGTTCCATGGTCGGAATCCTGACGACCGACGCTCGGTTAGGAGCAGAATATGCTGGGCCACATTCGTAAAGGTTTGCCTTTCGCTTTGATGAAGATCAAATACACGCTTGGCTAGACACTCAGACAAACTTAAGACCCGGGAGACTCTTTTAGAAATTGAATTTTCTTCAGTATAGGTACGACATGGAGAATGATGAAATCATCACAGGATCGGAATATGTAAATTAGTGGAACAACGTACAATCTGTTACCACCCCATTTTACAGAACAGTTAGTTGTATGAAGGTAGCGGAGTCGAAATCTATGGATGAGCTTCAGAAGGCATGTGTAATTTGCTTGTATATCTATCTCGCTTGTTACATATTGTAGTGGGGAGGTCCGCCCTCCCACTACGATAGAGAGATCACGTGTTTCCAGGGGTTTTGCCAGGCTTTTGTTTAAGTAAACAGGTGCATCAAAGGCACAGCGAGGTCCATATGAATAGGAATACCTTCTATAACTCCTAATAAAACACCTAGTTAGGGCTCTTACCCGACTCCTCTATATAGCTTTAATTGATATGTGTAACGGATAACCTAGGTCTGACTTGGAGAAGACTGGCTTGGCAGTCTTCTTTATTTCTGCATTATAACGTGGCCGAATCGTGCGGGGTTCGCCACAACGTCTGTTGACTCGTAAGTCAATCTTAGCATATATTGATCCCATTTCCTTATAGGAAAGGAATCCCTAGGAACCCTCCTGATTCTAGTAAGAATTAGTCTTGGCTCATTAAGACAATATAATTCCTCTCCTCTCGATATAAAGAAGCTATTCGTATCTTACCTGATTAATAGGCCTTATATACCTATATTTATATATTCTTATAATTCTAATTCTTCTTCTTTAATCACCTAAGAAACGATGGCTCCATCTACTCGTTAGAGCTCCTGAAACAATACCGAATCGTAAGAGTATAACTTAGGAAACAAAAACGATTCAAATACCCTCCTTTCTATTAAAGAAGAAACCCTCACACTAAACTAACTCGAAATAGTCCTAGAAACATAATAACCTAGGTAAACCTCACACCTTCTTATAGAAGAGGAAGTCAGAGCTCTAGAATAATAAGTAGAGCTCTAATAGAGACTTTTAGCTACTCAGTAACTTTTTAAGGAAAATAAAGAGAGGCTTAGGGGTTACTAAAAGGGTAAAGGGATAAATCGGCCCTAAAGAGAAAGAGGTTAATTGTAAGAATATATAAATGCAGGTATATAAAGCCTGTCAATCAGGTAAGATACGAATAGCTTCTTTATATCGAGAGGAGAGGAATTATATTGTCTTAATGAGCCAAGACTAATTCTTGCTAGAATCAGGAGGGTTCCTAGGGATTCCTTTCCTATAAGGAAATAGGATCAATGTATGCTAAGATTGGCTTACGAGTCAATAGACATTAGGGCGAACCCCGCACGATTCTGCCACGTTATAATATAGAAATAAAGAAGACTGCCAAGCCAGTCTTCTCCTAGTTAGACCTAGATTATCCGTTATAATTATCCTCCCTCTTTCTAAACGGATGTCCCTATCTATATATGCCTAAGAATAGATAGAAAGAAGTGTTCTAAACCTTTAAACTAAAATTGGTTCCTAAAAGTAGGGATTAGATGATTTTATCTAATATTACTACATATAAGAATGACACGGTGAATAGGAGGCCAGAAATGGCCGCCTCGGAGGCCGTTTTAAGCCTTCCACTCACCGTCGCCGGGCTTGGCATCACGCGTATCTACGCCCACGGCCGACTCTCTCTACTGCCACTTATGCTTTCCGTCGGCTATGCCTGGTGCCTAGGCCCGACCGAGACCACTTGCGCTATAGCATTCGCCGCCGCGACCCACCCTTAGCCATCCTCCTAAAGGGGAGGAACCAAGGATACGAACCAAGGATTGCTCCCCTCCTTAGTTCCCTTCTTCCCTCGGTGTTTATAAATATCGACTACTATGGCCCCGATATAATGTTTTTTCTTACTACCAAGCAACTCTTCCACTCTAGGTTCGGTTTCTTTAACGGCACGGCACTTAAGTGTGAAGAGAGAACGAGTCTCTACCATTTACTTATTCTTTGACTTACCTTTAATCCTTATCCCTTCTTTATTCGCACCCACCTCCTCCTGCTATATCATCTCATTATTCTATTCCGTCTAACGGGAGCGATACTAGCCCAGGCTATTCTAAGGTTTTTTCGGACCACGCTTCCGACATTAGCTCCTCTACCGAGCCTAGTATCTTCGAGTCAAGTAGTAAGTGTGAAGATAAGTCTATAGATAAGCTTAAAGATAAGCTGGTTTCGGAAGATAAAGAGGAGCAACTTCTACTAGAATACTACCTCCATAAAGCCGAGTCTCTTAATGTTTCCTAGCTTCGATAGAAACGCTATAGCCCGAATACCTAAAGGTGTTTAGATGATACGTAATATTTCTAGGACCAGTGAGACTTTACTATATCCCTCTACCTTCCTTAGTTCGCTGATTATTCTAGGTTCTATAAAGGCACGAAGCGCGATCCGGTGGAATGTTTATCCTAGCTATCTGACACTAAGGAGACAGTCCGCTTCCTTAAGGCTCTCTTCTCCTAGCGGTATGACTAGAGACGGGGAAAGGATAGACGTTATACTATAGGAGTGAATACTAAAAGCACGCTCGACGTATTTTAGAAGTAGTGGCATCTAATCTATAAGACCGAGGTTAGATATGGCCTTAGTAAAGATGTCTATATTAAGATCTATGATATGAGATCCTAATTAAATATCTATATTAATAAAAATTTGACCGGACTGACTTTTAATAGGTGCTTACGATAGTTATAATAGAAAAAAACCTTTCTCTAAAAGGTCGACCGAAAGTGACTATATATATCGAAGATATAGCCGAGTTTACACGAGTGGTTTTATCTACGATAGAAATGACCTTTCCTTATGGCTAGTACCAGATATAACTCCTTCTTTTCTACTAGCTAGCTACTATTACTGGTAACCGTCCGGGGGCACTATTAAAACTTCGCTTCTAGGACCTTAAGTTAATATTAGTTCGAGATCTAAATGGTGAACGACCCTAACTATTTATTTATTTAAGGCCGGAATTCATAAAAACATTTCTTAGTGGGAAAGAGTCGTAAGAATATCCCCTATCTTTTACTTCCTTCCCTCCCTATTTAATTCATACCTGATTTCCCTACGTAACTCTATATGCCGAAGTTAGTCTGCTAATAGACCTAGTTAAAGCTTACTTACCATATTAGAATAGGAATACGTTCCTAATTCCAGAAATCATCTTTGATCCCACCCTGGTTCTTAGTCCTTATGTTTTTCTACTAGGTATGCTTTTTAGGATCGGTATATTTAAAAGCCTATCTAAAGACGGCCCTATAATAGATTATCTTAAGAAATTATACTATCTCCGGGTCCTCTATAGACTTAGTAAGTAGGAATTAAAGCTAAAAGACAAAATTCTCGATCAAAATATGTTTTACTAAGCACTACGGGAGCCTAGTGGGATTCGAATTACACTAGAAGAAAAACTTACTAAGGGATGGCTAAGTTACCGAATGAAACGAGGTAGTGAGATTATAGGTTTCGCGGAAGTCGCGAAGCCCTACTGCCTCCAATATAGCGTAGTAAAAGCGTTTAACGATAGCCGTAAGTGAGATATTATATATAATAAGATCCTAGGCTAATGCTTCCCTTTAATCAGCGGATATATCTAATGAGCTATAGAATATGATACTATAGCATACTAGTATCGATACTTTTATTCGGCACTATAGCGTGGGTATTCATATAGATGCCTAGGTAATTATATAGGGCCTACCCGCTTAGAAGTAGCTTATACAGTTTGCCTCCTTGATGAGTCGGTCTATTAATCCCCGTAGACCCTATCGACTAGAGGATTCGAGCTATATTAATGAAATTCCCTATGTCCGTACTCTAGAAGAGAGGAAGTAGGTTCGGAAATAAGTTCGAGATACTAAAAAGCGCACCTTTAAAAATGCCTAGGCTATATTATAGTGGGATTTTAGTGATAAACTCTTATAGGAAAACTTCCCTTATTTCCGAATAGTCTATAAGTAACGGAAAGCTTAAGAGACGAGAGTGAAAAAGCTATAGTAAAAATCCGATTATATAGATAAGCAGTATAATCGCTTAGTTAAGTAATTATAGAACGAGAAAGGGCGGTAACGGAACCGCCTGATTCGTAAGAACCTAGAGCGTTATAAGAACGAATAGCTAGTGGTCGATAGCGAACGATAACTTTCCGGAAAGGTTATTAACGAAGAAGTATTAGTTACGCTAGACCGAATAGGCTATATGACACCGTAGTATATAACACTTATCGACACTATTCTAACTATGCCGGGTACGACTATCGAGAAAGAATATAAGCGTCGTATTACTGCTATTAATATAGTGATTACGGTTTATGATATAGAAGAAAGTGCACCCTTACGGTCTCGTGTCACCTAAAAACGCTCCGCCGATGCTATCGATATTCTACTAGCTACCCCTATGCTTAAAAGGCAGAATTTAACCTCTTTAGATAAGAGCGACGATACTTTTTCTAAGGCCATCGCTTTAGTTTACGTTAAATCTCTAAATGAAAGACTAACGATTTGCTTTATTTACCTTAGTACCCCTAGGCTACCACCTAGCGAACGCTTAAGGATATATAAGAACTCTGGATCTCTAAGCCGACATTTCGTTAGAAAGCATATTAAGCTATATTCAAATGATATACGCTATAAGTGCTCTATCTACGGAGAGAAGTTAGAATCAAAGTCTACGCTATTAAACCATGCGGAAAGGGTGTATGGAACTATCTCCCGCTCTTCTAAAGCAGCCCTTAGTATGGCATGATTACGAAATAGTCTTTTCTCACTTTATGAAGATGCTACCGGGCTATCACTTTAGGTTATGGGAGCGATATTTGTTATCTTAGTTAGGATATATAGCCTCGTTTAAATTTTAGTAGAGCTAGTCTTTGCCGTGTAATAAGATTGTTTGGCTTTCGCTTCCATAAACCTGGCTAGTTTCGGGTAAAAGACGTTATATTAGTGGAAGGAACGGGATATCGTTATATATGCCTCCTTTATCATATCGTGCTCTTAGAAATATAGGTAGCTGCTAGCTATGAGTCCGAATCATGAAACTATAGTATAGTACTATAGCTAAGGACTAGATTAAAACGAGAAGTAAAATGGGCACGGGGCTTTAAGTGTGTTCGAACCGGTGATATATACCCCGTATAATTTAATAATATCCGCTAGGATACTAGACACTACTAAAATGTAGTATCGAGGAAGACTAATTGATGATAAGACAATTGATCTAAGGATTTATTAAAATGGTCCATGATCTATATAATCGCCTTAAGGCCATCAACACCCTCCTATATTAAAAGCTATGTTGGCGGCGTGGCGCGATTACGGTATATTATAGCATATTCTTCCGGTATGGTGTAAATTTACCATATAAAACATATAGCGATGGGTGGCAGGTAATAGATAACCGCGTGATAATATAGTGCGGGGAACTTTACAGAATTTCCCCCTATTAGAGTTAAGACTAATTTTACCATAGCTTAGCCCACCCCGAGCCTACCTTAAGCCCACCCTGAGCTTACCTTGAGCCTACCCTAAGCTTACCCTGAGCCTACCCTGAGCCTACCCTGAGCCTACCCTGAGCCTACCCTGAGCCTACCCTGAGCCTACCCTGAGCTTACCCTGAGCTTACCCTGAGCTTACCCTAAGCTTACCCTGAGCCTACCTTGAGCCCATCCCGATCCAAAAGTGAGGTATCTTCGAAATACTAATTTGAGCTCTGTTTGTTTCTTTCTTTAGAGGACCAGTAATAAAAATGTCTTTTGTTTTGCTTTCTATTAGGTTTATATAAGGACTTTTACTTATATATATTATCTATACTAAGACTATATTTTCTTTAAATTTTATCACGGTAAATTAAATAGAATGCGGATATATAATGTAAATTTGATAGCGATAGAACCTAGTGAGCTATAAGAAATAGGTAAAGTTACGATTCACGTATAAAGCACGCCCTACCTAATGATCAATTTAACTTGGTATAAGCTCTAATCCCCGAGAAAATCAAATTCCGTTCCGGTATCTTATCCCCTTATCTTAGATGGCGGGGTATGTGTTAGAGTCTTCGTTACGGGCACCACTTATGCTTACGGGCTACTACTAGCTAGACCTTCCGATAGGGCTTCGGATAAAGGCGTCGTATCTAATCTAGCCGAATTACCTCTATGACTAGGGCCTTTCGCATCGGTCGAATCTAGTTACGATGATTGACCTAGCCGCGATTATCTAGTGGCTCTACTAGTAATGATACCTATGCTCTATGGTATTTATTTTATATTATTCGAAGAGTCTAGGTTCGTCCCGGAGGGGCTGGAAGTAGCGATTTTACGTAAGCGTGTGTATTATAGCGAGTGCTCTTTTTCTATAGTGGTTTAGAACCATCACGTAGTAGTGGTACTAGCTTAGAGTTATTTTTGGCACTTTAACGGTATAACCGGAGAGCACTTAAGGCCATTCTAGTGCGAGTAATTGCTATGATAATTAATAGAGGCCAAAAAGTTCCCACTATTTATATTCGTGATTAGCATTATAGAAATATAGATCAGAAGAATAACGCCTTTAAAGTTATCATTAACATTAGTTTAAGGCCTTTTATTTAGCCACTTATTTATATGTCTATTCTCTGATAGTAAGAAGATATAGTAATTAAGGAGGATAGCTTATAAAAAAAATATATTACGTCTACCGAAAAGAACGCTTCACGAGGAATTTTAGAGTATAAAGCCAGGGATACGGTAATATTTCAAACGACTTCGATTGTCGGTAATATTAACTAATCTTAAGGAGCCTTAAAGGAAAACAATTTAATAAATTCTTAGCTTATATATATGATCATAGGCCTCTTTTAATCCTCTATAACTAACACTGAGATATGGTTAAACTAGGACGGTTAAGTGCGTTTGGTATATTAAGAAACCGAATGTTAATTTGCTTAAATCAAGTTTAAAGAGACCATTATGACATATTTAGAAGTTACCGTGCTGAAATTTCTGACTGGTTTATCTCCCTATGATTTTCTCTATTATAGTGCGGGTCTTAAAAACTCCTTTCTTATATAAGCTAGGGTGCATATAAGATAGAGCAGCTAAATATAATACACTTCAATATAGCCTTCTATATCTCCTAGTTATATATTCGATTGGCTACCACTTCCTAGGAAGTATATCTTAGTCATTATATACTAACGTGTTCGCCACTAACGCATTTATTAAGAGGAACCTTAGTCCGTTTAGAATGACACTATAGATTTATAAGCCTTAGGAGTAAAGTATATAATGGCTATTTTGTCTACTTTAAAAGTCGCTCCGCTCCTTTTCTCCTAGTCGAGCGCTTTATTAATAATTGCTTTAATGCCTTCCCGGTTACTCTAGGCGGTTAGCCCGGTCACCTATACGGTAAAATCATCCATGAACGCCATCGCTCCGCCCTAGCTGTCGATCTGGCTTTATACGAGGTCTATATTAAAGAAGAGGAATAGGATCGGGGATAGGGGCGAGCCCTAAGGTTAGCCAGCCTATAGAAGGCTCTAGACCTCCGATACTTACCTATTGATTTAGATGGTCGCCGTTTGTTCCGAGTAGAACGCTTCGACCCACTAGAGCAGGTTAACTGGTATGCCTCGCGCTTTTATTCTCTAGAGCGGTTGTTCTTTATATATACCGTTATAGGCGCCTTTAATATCGAAGCTAATTAAACTTAACACCCGTTGGCCACGCCCGCTATATAGATCTACTCTTATAAGAGTATAAGCGCCTGCTCCGCGGACCGTTGCTTTTAGGCTCCGAAATGGCTAGTGGGGAGTAAGCTATGTGTCTCTATAGCGTGCGAGATTCTTTCTGCTACCACGGATTCTAGTATCTTACCTAGCGTCGCGAGGAGCGAAATTAGCCTCTATGCCTTTATAATCGTATAGTTTTCCTTATTCGGCTTTTTAAGCGGTATGATCTTCGCGTGTCTCTACTATCTCTATAATAAGTCGAGAACCCTAAGCTTAACCGTGGGCCACGTTATCTTCTAGACTATGGCCGGTAGACCCGTCTGCTCTAACGAGCTACGGTAGCTTCCCGAATGCCGCGTCCTCTCCCGACTTTAGAGCGAGTTGCTAGAGATAGAGGACGTATCTATTAACTTCTCTGCTTCTATCACTTACTAACTTGATAGAGAGCGTTTAAGGACATCTCTCTTGATTAAGGTCTGTTAAAACCACGTCTTCTTTTTACCGTAATTATTTATAGAGATATCTTTAATGCCTTTACGTGCTTAGTAGGAGAGACTAGTAAGAGTGGTGTTAGGGAAAAGGGATGCTAAGTCGGTTAAAAAACGTTGGCTGACTGTTGAGTCCTTTATAGCCCTTATAAATTAAGGCTTTATAGGAGATATTAAATCCTTAATGTTCTGTTTATCGAGTTTTTAAGGCTTTTAATGAGAGTCGAAGAGGTGTCTGATTGAAAAATTTGTTTCCTTAATGAGCGTTCATATCTAGCCCTTAACATCGTGAGGCTTAATCAGTTTCCCCGACCGAATTTTGACCACTATTCCTATTATTAAATACACTGTCAGAAGCCTGTTAAAAGGTAAAAAAACCCTATTCAGACTTGACTGCTTTAACTGATCGTTATGGTAATCGTAAAACCTAGTCTATAGCCACCTACGTCTATAGAGTCTATGAGATATAAGGGCCTAACGGAAACGGTACTACCTAGATATTGACTTTCTCCTATGGATAAAATGGATTCCCCGAATAGCTCGCCAGACTAGGAAAAGGAGGGAGAATAGCAGCCTAGTGAATTGCCAATCCTTAGCGAGAAATATATATCATAGGAAACTTCTGATCCTATCCCTCTATTAGTAAGTGAAACGATCTAGCTTTATATATTTTTACTAACTATCGTAGTTCTCGTACTTATAATAGGAAGTAGAAACAAGATATACCTTGGCGTCCGAGCCCTTTTAGCCTATTCTAGAGGTGCTAGCAGACCTCGAATACGACGATTCTAAGTTTATATTTCTAGCAGCTCGACTTATTAGATTCTATCGACGCCTATAGGAGTCGTGCGTGTCTAAGAATATCGATGGTTAGAAGCTAGAGCGGAGTAATTAGAACTTAAAGGAGGCTGGTACGTACCTGAGAAAAGAGAGAGACGGACTTTAGCTTCGCCACGATAAACAGCTAGCTCGACTACGCTTTTTTAAGCAGACACTAGAATCATCTCGAGAACGACTAATTCGCGTACTCGATGACTAGAACTACCCTTCGAGACTCAATCTACCAGGATTCTTAGATAATGTAAGATAAGGGTAAAGGACTACATATTTATGATTATCCTATATCCTACTTTTCTAACTTAGAAATACTACGATAACGTTATAATTAAAAGATAATTACCTTATAGAAAGTAGCTTATATCTTACTATTATAGTAGGAAGGGTATATAATAGCCTTCTTAGTATGTGTCTATGAATAATCCCGTATGTTCTAGGATAATCTAACTTTTATTACTATAACCCATTATATTATAAATAAAGAAGTACAGATCTAGCGATAATGTCGTGGGTAGTATAGCTAGCGGTGAAATTGTCGATTATTTAGAATATAGTAGAGATTCCATACGAGGCCATAGGGATAAGCTAAAGCTAAAGTCTATTACACCAATCGTATATCGGGCGATTATGTCTAGCAATTTTCTGCTTCCCTAATAGATATTCCCTTTTAATCCGGGAAAGGAAAAATATATACACTTCTATAGTCTTGCTAGATATCTGATCAAACCGCGTAAGTCGAAACACTATCTATTATACCTCGGGAAAAATGAACGCTAATATATAGAGGAAATCATCGCTAGCCTAAGTAGATATAGATAGAGGATCTAGACCTATCCACTTAAAACCGGGTAGATTGTCGTAACTATAGTGGGGAAAGCATTCGATTAAGGAAGACCCCTAAGTCTTATATTTAGGATGCCCGCCTTTATTAAAGGGAATATATCGCGGATCGAGATCGGCGGCGAGATAGGGAGGTGGTATTAGTATGCTAGAGGGCTCTTACTAGATGGCGTGAAGGTCGAGATTAAAATCATAGTCTACTAACTTTATATAGAACGCTATCACATCGCTAAGGACGTTTTGGCTATTTTAAACTACTTATTATTTTCTCGCTCGTCTTATCTCCGTTAAAACGAGTAGCTAGAATTTTCTATGTAGCTACTAAACATACTTAGTAATCGCTGCCGTGCTACGTCGATATCGTCGATATCTCTCCCTTATAAAGCTACTATCGATACGTGCTATCCGTAATTCGTATAGTTTCTAAGTAATGATACTTCGATATATAAGTCGAGAAGATCTTTAATAAATTCGGGCACGCTCTAGGTAACACTATTATAGGCCATCTGAATAGTTTCCTCCTATAGATTATTCGTAATATTAATCCGTGTAAAGCGTGCTATAATATTTTTCAACATTCTAGTTGATATAGGAGGTAAAGCGTATACTTCCGGGATGGATTTAATAAATTCGATCGGATCGCATAGGAGCTCAAGCCTCTTCTGGTACTTCTCAACATATAACGCGGGTAAGATCTTAGCGACATATTTATCAGCTAAGATAAAGACTTAGGCATAGAGTTAGAGAGCAGAGCACGACGGCTATTCCGTCTTAAAGGCCTATATTCTATCGCTATAGTTTCCCGTGTAAAAGAAGCTTATTAGCCTTCTAGCAATAATTTTTAAGTCGTTTAAAACCTTATACGCCGGATGACGCCTCCTAGATAAATCAGAGCTCGTCATTAGTAGTGCTATGGTAAATTACTAACCTTAAAGTTGCCAGTATAGGTAGCATGAAGTATAGCCGATTTAAGCAGTTCTCTTCTAGTTTAGAATTATCAAAGTTACCTTTAACCCAGGGTTTTTATGCTATAATACCGTTGTCATTAACCAGAGCCGGGATATCTATTATCCTAATACCGACATCACCATTTATGGTTACTAAGCCGGAGCCTAGTTAACGGACTAAAAGCGCGCTCAGACCTAGAGCGGTGGACGTATGCCTAATATAGACCCAGGTCCACAAATCAATGTTATGATATAAAGCTAGTGCAGATCAGGAACCAGGTCGCACCGTTGAAATTAACTCTAAGGTGTCTATACGGACGACCAAGTTAGTGGGAAACCAACTTCTCTTATCGTTATATATATACCCTTATGTTTCCCTCCGAGATAATAAGTCAAATCTATCTCGAACTATAATAGGCTAAAGTGCCACTAGAGACGTCGACGTCTTAACTATATGTTCGATATCTTTAGCGTAGGGATTATTACTGGCCTAGTTTCTCTTTATGAAACATGACTCTATGAAGCAAGTTAATGATACACTTAATCGAGTACCCTATCTAGGCGAATTAAGCTTTCTTGTCTAAATTAACAACCTCACTACTGAATCGACATTTACTCTTAGCGTTCGAAAAAAGGTTTATCCATAAACTCGCTTGGCTAGTTATAACGAGCAAAATCGAGTTAGCAATCGATTAAAGCGTTCTGATTTAGGAACCTTAGGAATTCGAAGGTTATATAAGCCACGCCTATTCGACAGGTGTATCATAGGAAGGGTGTCTAAAGGTATTCTTATTCATCCTTTCCTTAATAGCCTAAGGTTATATCCTCGGGTATTCTTTACATTAATTGATTTTATAGCTTCTTACTTATAGAATATCAAGCTCTCTATTCGGTTTCCTAGTTATATCCGAAATCGCTCGACCATAGAACCTATATCTTATCGCGGATGTCTTCGGTAATATCCTCCTATTACCTGTCCATATTCTCTAGCGTGTCGGCGTCTATAATATCGAACTTATGGCTAGCCTAGACTCCCTCGGCTAGATATCCTCCCCCCGTAATGCTAGTTAAACTATTAAAGGACCAATAGATACGCATTAGAAATATATAGCTAAGAGTGATTCCGGATGGTAACTTGTCCTTAAAGATATATTAGCTAGTAGTTAAGTTCCTTAGGACTCGGATTTTAGGATTGATAGATTCTTCTATAGCCGTAAGAGTCGCTGCCTCCTCTTCTTCTTCGTAAGACTATATTTTAAACTCCTCCTTAACTATATCGAAGCGGAGAGGCTTGGATATTATATCGCTCTCTACGAAATCTAAGTGGAGGTTATCTTATTAAATTATGGTAGGGAGATGGTCTAGATTTAAGTAATCCCGAATATAGATAAGCCGAGTGCTAGCCCACTTATATTTAATTAGGTCATATAGTATGTTAGCCTATGATAAAAAAAGTAATTCTAGTAACTTTCTATTAAATAACTAGGTTATATACTCGCGTCTAGATAGGTAAACCACCTACTAGTATTAGCCTATTGTTTTTTCAGAGAAAGCGGTAGGATAGAATTTCTATACCGTGGGATTAGGGGCTATAAAATAAATTAGAGTAAAGTTAAATGCTCGAGTAATGCTAATACCGGATATAATAGGAAGACGGTACTCTTATATGGATTCGATGACTTATAATATGGCCTGTTAGGCGAGGCGCTTAGCCTTTATATATTGGTCGAGTGGGAGAATGTCACGGATAGAAGATCTAGAAGGGTAGAACTAGAAGCATAGTAGATATGGCGACTAATCCCGGATTATTTGTTATAAGGCAGTAGACCCTAGGAGCTGATAGGGCGATTCTAGGAGCTGGTTTACTTCTAAGACACCGGACACATTATACGGAGCCGTCGACCAACTATCAGCTCTACGTAAATATCCATTAAACTCGGTGTTTATCAAGACTTTAAAACGGTGTACTCTAGAAGTACCATAGCTCTAGTAAATTATACGTAGCTTATAAGACTATTTATCATCACTATCAAGGATCGATCATGTTATCGGCGGTTCTATCTATGCTAGGAACACACTTCTTAGCCCTAGGGGTTCTCTCGCCCCCGAAAGCCTATGAAATTTTCTAACCGTAAGGAAGCGGCCCCTAGGAGCTCGTACTTAAGCCTAGGAACCAGGCTTCCATATTACACTAGGAAATATAGGCCCTTACCATCTATTAGCGACTAGGGGCCATCCGCTTTTCAGCCCGATATCCACCTATCTTGATCCATAAGTAGAATTACTTATATAGTAAGGGTTCGGGTAAATAGCTACCGCTTCCTAGGACTCTAGGCCGTTCTTTTATTTTTCCCGATACTTTATACCACGTGGGAACTAACGCTATCTAGCGTCCAGGGTTCGAATATATATAAGATAGTAAGAACTCTCTTTCATCTCTCAGCTTTCTATTCAAGCCACCTATTAGGCCAACTCCTTACGGAAAGAATCGTGCTTTAGCTCCTCTTTAATCCAGTACTCTAATGTAAGTATATCCGGCCCCGGATACTACACGACTTGATACGTGAGTTGATACTTACGTAACCGATAGATGTTTTTCCTCGATTTACCTCCTGAAATTCTTCTTTATATAGCAGATAAGCTAGATCAAGCGAGAGATTTGTTTACACTAACTTATCTTAATCAAGCAACGAATCTTTTTTTCCTCGACTATCTATATAGGTTTAACGTCCGACGCCAATATAGCTCTACCTTATTTTAGGGAGTTCGCCGAGGCGAATCGGAATTTATGGGAATGATATTACGCGACTACTAAGCGGACGCTAACACTATAGACGGTAGATCTCGTATACCAATCTTCTATATAATCCGTACTAAGAACGAGATAATGATTCGCACGCTACTTATCGATAAGAGAGCGGACATTAATTAGTAAGATCAACGTAGGTAGACTCCACTAATATATGCTATTAGAAGGAATCTTCTACCTACTATATCATTTTTACTAGATTTTAATCTACGTCTGAATATAACGGATATCAAGAACCGGTCTACTATTTAGTATGCTATCGCGTTCTACGATAAGGACCTGGTGCGAGTCCTTTTAGAACGGGGCAGCGATATACGAACGCCAGACTATAAAGGATTTTCGCCATTTAGCCTTGCTATTACTAAGAAGATCCCGAGAATTACCGGGCTATTACTCCTCCATTCAGATCCCAACTCAAGAAAGACCCTACTAGAGGATGTCGCTATTAGAAACCGTCTGCTCCGCTAAGCCGTATAGGCAAGCCTTTATGATATCATCGCGCTACTCGTTACTTATAGCGTAGATCCTAATTCTAGAAATAGAGATGGTCAGAGACTATTACATCAAGCCACGAAAAACGGTGATAGGGACGTAGTTCAACAATTACTCGCCTACGAAGAGATTTCCATTAATATAACGGACAGACAGTCCTATACTACTCTCCATATCGCAGTAGAGTATGGATATACGTCGGTAGCCAAGTGTCTGCTAGGCAAGTGCGGTATAGATATCAATATAAGAGACCGTGACGGTCGCACCGCATTCCATATCGCAGTAGAATATAGCAATAAGTCGATCATAAGGCTTCTCTTAGCCTATAGTGCTATAGATATCAATGCCATAGATGCTAATAGAGCAATAGCACTTTACTTAGCTACGGCTATAAAACACACACCTATAGCCCTATAGATTCTCGTAGAAGATCATATAGACGTTAACGTGGTCGATTAAATTAGTAGGACAGCTCTTCACCATGCGGCGAGCATAGGAAACATACCGATCGCATATGTCCTTCTCGTTAATAAGGATTTAGATCCAAATATTCGCGACGACCATTAATAGGCCCCACTCACCTACGCTACTTCTAATAGTGATTTATATATAGTGGAATTCTTCCTCGTAAGGGGAGATATATAGGTGAACGTGTAACAGGCCCCTCCACTATTCTATACTGCTAAACAGGGCCATATAGAAGTTATATACCGACTACTTTACATTGATACCATCGACATCAATCAGCAGTTTTAGAACAGCTCGCCTCTCTATGTTACCTCTAAGATAGGCCACCCGGAAATTATAAGGCTACTCCTTAAGCATATAACACCACCCGACATCAATCTAAAGACCTATATAGGAGACACTACACTTTCCTTAGCCGCTTACCATGGTCATTTGGCTATCATCAATCTCTTACTAGAAGAAAGTGGACTGGATGTTACCGCTACCGATAAATTCGGGGACACCGCGTTATATAAAGTAGCTCGGAATGGACACGAACAGGTTATTAAGCGTCTCTACACGGACACACGTGCAAAATATGCTGGTAATATAAAAAGGGCCATTAAAGCAGCTTCTAACTATAGAATTACGCTCTACCTTAAAGGTCACTTGAATAAGGAGGGCAAATTTTGCACTTAGCCTTGAACCAGAGGTGGGCTATGATTGTTTTATTGGATTTATTTTTTGATCATCCGGGGCTCCAACAAATTAGGTAGTTAGTTCACGCACATCTCCCTTCAATATAGCTATAAGCTTCACGATATTTCCATCGCTTCGTTCTGATAGTTCGCTTGTACTAAAATCACCCACCATTATATAGACTCGTGTCAAATATTCTGCTCGTTTTACGCTATTAGTACGTCAGGGTTATTACGCGGGTGGTGACAGGTGAAGGGTAGAATCGCACGGCACGCAGTACTTTCATTCTATGATTTTTAGAGTGGAAATTGTAGGCACTATCAGGTAATCTAAAATTGAGTCGCTCACAGACGAAGTGATCAGAACAAGAAGGACTACAGGCAGTATTTACAACTTACAAGTGATTATGGAAGGGCCTTGAACAAATCATTTGTTCCGGCTCAATCTTGCTGAACTCTTTATAACTTCTGACAATCTATTAGCCACCAGAAACAAATGGCCATCAGCAAACTATATGAGATTCTAGAAGCCCGATCATTACTAGAAACATTCGGCAAACCTCGCCCCAACTCCTCAGCGCGCCAACGGTCATAATTTGATATAACCAGATAAAGGTTTGCCACTTATATGCGGTCTAAAAGCATTCAATAATAGCGGGCCCGATTGTTGGGTACCACTAATGTCCAGTGCTAGGAGAATTGTCCGCGGCTTTTACCCTCACAGCGAGGGCCTCGCTAAGGCGGCACTAATGCAGACTCTAGACCATGGCTAGAACTTTGATATCGGACCAGTTATATTATTCATCAGGCTTGATACTCGCACTAAAAAGCGACCGAAGGAAAATATAAGCCTTATTATATTGTTTTTCTAGTCACCATCCTCCTTCTTTAACTATACCTATAATCTTGAATTTGAATTTAGATTGCCAACCCTTAGTAACTTGATCCATCGTTGAATATTAAAACACCTACCTCGCGGACGCAAGATAAATAACCATATAAACTTGATATTATCCATCGCCTATACAATCAACTATTCCACACTGGCCCGTTCTATCATATATGAGTAGTGTACATTTTGAACACTTGCTATATAAAGCGGAAGAAACAATACATATAGAAATCCCCATCTTTCCGCTTCCCTAGCGACCAAATAAGCCTCTGGTATCTCTTTATATGGCCTTTTTGTAGCCTTCTCGGGGTACCTACAATCACTATGGTAATTCCTCCTCGCTCCATGACTATCATTGATGGTGAATTTGAACACCTAAAAGGCATTAGAAAGATACGCTTTAATAAAGACGTCATGGCGTTTCTTCACGATACACAGGCAACGCTCAAATACCAAGGTATATACAACCAACGAGGACCTTTCAAAAGGTCTCTCATTCACTATACTGCAATAGGTGACTGCGCCGAGCTCCTTCTTTATCTCCTACAAGACGGGACAGCAAAGTATGACCTCGACCAGAACAAGCGGATGCCGCTTTCCTAGGTCGCGCAATACAGTACATTGCGTGCGGTGAATATTTTGCTAGACAATAGAGCGGAGATCAATTCTATGGATGACATGTATACAACGCCGTTATCGTGGTTGATACAGGCGGGTAGGGGCCCGAATCAAGCAGCCACAATAGATTACCTGAGAAGTAATGGTACGACGTGGAGAGGTACAACGCGGGCCTCGATCAAAAGGAAGATCATCCAAGTTTTTCCCTCGGGTTTGTTATAGTAGAACTTTAGCTTCTCGACTTCTATGTTAAGGAAATGAAGCATCTCTTGTTTACAATTATATATGGACTGCTCTATATGCTCTCTGAAGATTTGCCTACTGGTTGACAAGGAATTGATCCAGTGCGTATATTCATTATAGTCCTCCTGGATCCGCCTCTTACTTCGAGTCCATTTGAACAGGAACGCATTGCAACAAGAAGAAGTGAGCAAGCGGAGAGCGACTTCTATATTATTCTATCATGGCGCGAAGAAGATAAAGAATGCTAAGAAGCGCCGATTAAGTGATGGATGAGAGCGCAGTGCTTTTTGAATGAACTAGCAAAGACTGCACTACGGTGCCCATAAAAGCACGCTACCGTATCCTGACTCGAGAAGAACCCTTTTCCACATGAAATGCAATGGAACGTCACCGGGATTTGTCGGATGTACAAAAGAATAGCACCCACCTCAGGCTATCTAATCAAACCCGTCGAGTTGTTAAGGACAAGACTCTTTAGGGTTGGTTAATTCGCATTGAGCGTTACTTTACCTTTAAGATCGTTATGCATCGATTAAGTGATACCGCTCCAACCTCTTTGTTAAAGATGCCAGCGATACCATAGACATGCGTGCTCATGAGTAAGAAAGCAATATCTGTCCTTCGGAAACAATAGACCTCTACCGTGGTTATAATATCAAGAAGTACATATTTTCAATGCCATCTCTATACAGTAACTCGTTCGAAGTGTATGGGAGAAGTATCGTGTGTTTACTTGGTTAATGCCAAGAGTTATGGAGAATCTACAGAATATCTACCATTATGGTTCAGCTAGAAGATTAGACTAGCTCTAAAGCTGCATACAGTCCCTACCTCAGAGATATGTGGCATAGTCACTAGTAGGGGGAGCCAGCACTAGGACATTAGTGTTATAACATCCTATTTATTACGTAACAACCTGACTTGCTTTTACAGCCTCAATAGAATAGACAATCAATGTGTCGTCTTATCCTGCTCCCAAACATCGCTCAGGCCCTTTGCCATACTAAACAAAATTTCCAAGACCTAGTACTAGTTGAAACGGTCAAGGATATAGCCAGTACAAATAATCATGAACTCAAAGCCTTCAAGTAGACAGTTCGGGGTCGAATATACCCGCCCCGCTACATTCCAAAACCTCATGGACTACGTCGTTGATGGCATGGTGATTGCGGCCCTGGGCTCAGCCCTGTTCTCCATCTTCCGGTTTGACATTGTAATCTACCCAAAGTGGCTACAAGAGAACTGCGCGGCACGGTTTTACTACGGATGCTTTCAAGTCGTCGTGAGCATGATCGTGCTATCATTAGGGGGCTGAATTGCCCGCCGCGTCCACGGTTTTCAAACATCCTTCGAGTTTTTTGACAGAAGCCACATTCCATAATACATAACCTTGGCCAAGCCGCTTTCGGATCTCTAGTGATCATTATGTCCCTCGTGCGTTTTGGCGTATGCGGCTTACGGGGTCACTAGCAGAGAACACGGACCGAGCTACAAATCAGTCAAAGGGGCGGTCCCAACCTCCTACTATAGTAGCGCTGTGACGAACGAGGCAGCAAGTATTAGGATCAAACACAACAGCAATTTTTCATGATGATTTTCAAGGAATGAGGGAGGTGGAGGCCAAGAAGAATTAGAGAGGTGCGACGCGGAGGGTCATGGGAAGGAAAGGACTTTACTGTGTAGTTGCTGAGATGGTTTAGATGTTGAATTTTCTAATAGGAATCAAAGCATGTTCATACCTTGGAGCAGTATTATGAGTGGCTTGATGTAAAACACAGGTGATGGCTGACGATGTGCTCTGCATAAATATCCATCAACCTCGGTTGGCACGTAGGCACCAAAAGCCAACCATAGAAACGTGCTAGCCGCCCAAAGGTGACATAGCCCTAGGAAATCGTACGTAAGTTGTACACTCTCCATTCCCACTCTCACAAAATCAGTTACGTTCCCCGTTGGCAGCTCTATCGGCCCCGAGAACGCATCTCTTGGCCCTGGGAGCATATAAGCAGCTTTTAGGAGTCAAATAGACCCAATGAAACCCGACATACCTTCTGGGGCCTTTTACTCCCACTTCGAGGGGCGAAAGCCATGTTCCTGTTGACAGTCTTATCAACTCCTGGAGCCTCAGGCGCGGTTCCTGGGGCTATGGCTTGCCTTTCCAGGAGTGATTGAATGACGCAGATTTGTGCGCAGGTCTGGTGAAGGTGTCTTGTGACTTAACAACCTACCCTGGGAGGCAGAAGATTGACTCTAGGATCCAGAAGTAGGGTCCCAGGAGCGCGACAGCTCCCGGATCCAGCCGATGTGTTCCCAAAACCAGTTCGTATTCAATCAGGATCGTATAGTGGAGATCCCAGGGGTAGAACTCGGTTTCCTGGAAATAGGAAATGGCCCCAGGATCTAAAGACGAGTTCCCAAAGATTAAACAGCTCCTATAATTACTTTTGGCGTTTCCAGGATTAATATGTTTATTACCAGAGTCAAATCAACAATGTTGGTTGATTAAATATATACACAAGTTAAGACATGAAACAAACTGCGAATAGCATGTCTAGGTACATCACCATCTAGCACTTGCAAATATGAAGCGATCACGTACTGCGGTATGTCTCATTCCAGATCACTGCTGCTCTATTGCGACAAACATACATCAGTGGAATGGCCGGCTGCTGCTGTGGGTAGCATAGTGGGCAAGGTTGCGGGTTGCCTATGGAAACTTCGATGTGCGTGTTGGGCTCTCATTCGCTTCAAGGAACTGAAAGCTCTTGATGCATCAAGTGTTCCGCATATCATTTATCTACACGTTGCGTATGTTTCATGTATAATCCTATAAAATGCGACCAGAGCTCCTAGGAATTAACAACCTCTTTTCAGGAATGCGACGGGAATTTTGGTGGCCAACTAAGTCCTGACTTCATTGCTCAGGCACGTAATAGGGACCCAGCGAGATGAATTGCCTAACTACGTGCTTTCTCAAGCATCTATATATTGCACTCTTTCTACATGGTCACAGGTACCCACTCAAGAATATATCTCTTCACCAGCAGACCACACCACGAATCTCACATGACTCCGAACGCATTTTCATTTAATTTCCTCATCATGGCCTGGAACTCTACTCATCTCCAACAGGTATTGGGTCAGGATTTGGGCGATCCCCTGCACCGTGAGCGGTGCATATGGGTGGCACCTGACGGAAATCACTGTCCAAACACCGTTCCGATTGACTCCCGGATAAAGGGAGTATTGTGCTTTCAACTGTTCCAGAGCCCTCCTTTCGCATATCCACCAGCGCTGAGATTATCCTTGGCTGCAAAGCAATTGTTTAGTTTTGAGTGCAGACGCCATAGCCGTCGACCAAAAGTGTGGGCCAACCGAATTTTGCGTTTGTTGGATGCTCGCCTGGATCAACCCAAAAATGTCCTGGTTCAATCGGAAACTCAAGATTCGGCTCTTTTGGTACATCCATGACCAAGCAGCATGTCCTACAGCGTTGGCATGGCCAAGTGTCCCGCTGAGGTCTCAAAAACCAGAAGAGACAGCCCAAAGGGGCAAATCTAGCGGCAAACCCCTGGGTGCACTTAGGTTGACCAGAGTCGTGAAAATCAGTTGTTCGGCTCTTCTCAAGATGACGAACCGCTTCAATGGGCTGTATCTATTACATGCCTCTAGTGATGACCATGGAGTTCACCGATAAAGAAAGTTGGTACTCGTGCATGACGTATGATCATGTACGTTCTCTCGCAACTGTCGCATGTTCCGCACAATAGTGGCCACCCGAAGGCTCTTGTTCTTTCTGTTATAGTTCAGAGGTATTGATTAACTTTTTTATTTTAGAGGGATACATGAGCCTATATATACAACAATTAGCCAAGTTGATTTCCAATCAACTTGGTCGTCAGTATAGACACTTCGGAGTTAATTCCGACGGTGCGGCTTGGTTCCTGATCTGCACCAGCCTCATATCACAACAGTTTTACCATTAACCCAGATCCTGTGTTTATTCCTGGATTCCGCCTCTGATATGCAAGCCGCTAGAAACCTACTCCAACAACCACGGGGACAGCTGAATATTGGCGACGAAAGTATTCCGGCTCCCGCGCAGATAGTCAGTGACTTAACTAACGGCAAGCATATAACAAATGCCTTCACACGAGAATACGCACAGCTTCAACAGATGATTAAGACGGGGACAGTCACCTTCGTCCATGTAACGGGCTTCCAGACAGCGTCGCTTTTACGTCACTGCAAAACTTGATTCTTAAGCAACTCGGTATAGTCCAGACTGAGCAATTATCAGCTTATCGGCGGTTCTTGATAGTTCACCTCTTTGCTTTCTGGAACACTCATGTACAAAGCCACCAAAGACTCCTCGATGCACCACCATTTGATCTATTGGCAAGGGCCAGAAAGGATTATACGAGAAATGACACGATGGGCGATTATCTTCGAGAATTCAGTCCACAAAACACATACGTTAGCTGCCCAAAGCAGGACTTTGATGATTTTATAACTACGGCTTTCTTAATAGATGTCTACCCCCTAGAATACATGGTAAGTCCCCTTTTATTCTAGTCATATCTCCGTGTCTTGATTTAAAGTTTAATGTTTCTAGGATTCTCGGCTACTATGATATTCACCGCACTTCATGACAAGCTATGTCTTAGCATCCGGGACGAAAAATTCTAGAACCATATTACTAGCATTTCATCCCACTTCGTGTAACATTTCGGGTAGTTAAGCTCTATAAGGACTTTAGTAGCCATTCGAAAAGAGACGCTATATCGCTTATATAGCCGGTAGGGTAGTCTTCGCTCTACCACTACTTGCTTGGTCTGTGTGTCGACCCACGGAGCATATGCTCCCTTATAAACATATAGTATATGACACCTACGTCGTGATCTTCGAAACTCTAAGTTCAATTAGGGATTATCACTTCGAGGTCGCTTAATGAGGATATATATCCTTTCATATGATAGAAAAGGCTTTTATAGCAAGGCGAATTGTATAGGTGATGGAAATTGCCAATTTATACCGCTATTGATCTTGTCTCCGCGAGATAGATGTTAAAGTATAAAGTGATAGATCAAGTTACTGAGGCTAGGTAGACCGGATTTAAATTCAAAGGCGAAGTAAGAAAGGGAAAGGATGATAAGTATAAAAAAAAATAAAGTAAGGCTTATCCATCGGTTCGTTCGATTTTTAAGTGTGAATATCAAGTAAGATATATAGCCTTACTGGTCTAATATCAAAGTTCTAGTATGGTCTGGATTCTTTCTATCACTGTTCGCCTTAACGCGGGTAAAACTCGCGGACGGTATTACTATACTTGATATGGGTGATGCTTAACGGTCGTTCCCGCTATTATTAGATGCTTCTAGACCACGTATAAATAGTCAAACTTTATATTTATATCAAAGTAAGTCTATTAGCGCATTACTGAGTTGAGGCAAATTTGCCGGAAGTTTTTGGTAATAACGAGGCTTCCACTATCTCATGCACTTTATTAATGGCTGTTTGATCCTACTAGAATGCCTAGAGTTAAAAAAATTCGATCGAGCCGACTGACGATATATTTGCTCGAGACCCTTCCTTAATCACCTACGTGGACTTGTAACTATCTCTAGACCTCTGATTATGGCCTCACGCCCATGTAATTGGCGGTTAGGTACTTTATGACTGTTATATCTACTACGCGATGACTCCCCGCAAACTGCTACCGCCGATGTAAGATACTAAGTAAAAATAGGTATAGAGCGCTTATAAATCTAATGTTAAAAGCTAGTAGAGCCTCTAACGCCAGGATCATGGTAAATTTAGGCGACTTAATGGCGCTGATTCCCCTATAAATATATTACGACTTCCTATCGAGTTACTATATGATATCCTAGATTATTTGTCCGTGGAGGATTTGGTCTTATTTACGTTTTGTCGATGGGATCTATTTTAGGCTCTAGTCGGCTTCCTCGAAGTTAAGGCAAGACCATCACTATAAAGCCTTGGTTATCTTACCACCTTGTTTGAGGAAACTTGGCCAAAGAAATGGCTTCGAATCATTGTCCCGATCTATATTAGATCTAAATAGCCGATATTAAGAGATCTTAGGGCACTTATGGAGTTATTTAAAGAAAGCTATTAGCCTATAAAGTAGCTTCGTGATATTATCCTGAAATCAGCTAAACATGACCAACCGGCCGTATATAGTTATGTTGAGCTTGGATTTGAAGAAGTGGCTTGTCGGTATTTATAAAAAAGCCCACACGCACTACTCGATACGAACACTCTCTATATGACAGTTTTACACATCTCTATTCTTAAACGTGCTTATACTATGGTCTAGGAAATCGGAGCTATAGCTTAAAACATGTCCGAGATTAATCGGGTGGAATTTGTTAATCGGCATGACGACATTTAAAACACTCTACTCGACTATGTAATTACGACCTTATCTTTGACCTTTATAAGTATTCTTATTAGCGCTAGAATTAGAATCGACGATATAGATCGCCTAGGGTATACTCCGCTTATGAATGCGTGCTATCTCGGACGAGACGAAGTCGTGTACTGCCTGGTTAATCACGGCGCTAACACACGAGCCATAAATAGTTTCAACCTCTCGGTCTTGGAATGTATAGTGATTGGCGAAAGCCGAACGAAGGAGGCATTATTATAGCGCCTATGCCCCTATGCTACCTAAGTGTAACTAAATAGGGCACTTTGGCTTATAGTTAACGATAAGAAAGAGCTAGTTAGTATTCTGCTTAAATTTGGCGTAGATACTTAATACGCTGGTATTTAAGAAGATAATTCGTATAATACGGAAAGATCTAGGCACCTAAGATCAACTAGACATGGATCGGTTAAGGCAAGCATGTCATTATCCCGATATCATTTAAACCTAAGTTTCATAAGTGACCTTGCGTCTAGGGACCCGGAGCTTCTCGCTGATTTAAGCCCTATTATATATAATAAAATCAGTGCTAACGATTATAGTATCGTGGAAGGCTTTATTACTTTTCGGCGATCACTGATACTTATCTTTCGGTATGGTCTAAAAACCGGAGCTAAGTTTAGCGTAAATTATATAGACGACCATGATATTAACGCTAGAAGAGATATTGTAAATTTTGACCGTCGAATCACTTAACTAAGGGATTCTAACGGCCACGGAAAGAACTAGCGGTATATAAAAGACAACGTTCTCGGGATATATGGAGTTGCTTTTAGAGAGAGAAAATTCCTAGATAAAGTCTATAAGTAATGAAGAGCCGTCTAGACTAAAATTAAGTAAAGAAATATCGTCGAGATAGATAAGAAATTACTCGACGAAGATTGTTCTTAGATACCGAGAGATGACTTTGCTCGTTTATGTGGCGGTCACAATTTAGTAGAAAGCAAACTTAGGGAAGCCTGGAAGATATAGGAGAAACGCTTCACTGGCTAGGAACATAGAGACAAATCTCTAACGTCGCGTGCTACGCGATTACCTGCCCCGTTTCCCTAGGACTTAGCGTGAACCATAGTCACCTCGGTTCTAAGTTGGTGACTAAAAGCAAACCGGAGATTAAGCTTCCCGAGTATATAAAGTGCCGATTTTCGTATCCTTTAGTCGCAGGCCGGCTTTTAATTGTCCGAGAACTCTAAGAGCCATTCCTTAGTGGGCTTTTTACTAGCACCATTTTTCTAGTATATATGGTGGTAAGGGTAAAATAAACATGATTATGGACACTTAAAGAGCTATAAATAAATCAAAGTCCTGGCTAACCTCCCTACGCCAACTTGCCTGAAACGGTTACTTTATCTCGTATGTCAATACCCTTTATGTAGGATCTGAATGAGGCTGCTATAGAGTATCCTAACGTCCCTCTATTAGAATGCGGTTTGTATAGGATCATTTTATCCGACATTTTCTCCCTTAAGAGGGCTCGGGTTATGGTAAATTAATGACATTCCTCTACCGTGTGCGCTACTCTCGTAGGCTAGGCTAATTGATAGAACTTAGCCAATCAACACTAGACATAATTGATGGTTCACGCTAATGGGTCACTGTCGCTCCGCCTGAGAATCTTTATCGGATGCAGTATTGAATAAATTCGAGCTAGCGCGTTTACTAAGGCGGTGTAGCTATAAGTGATAGGCGGTGGAATAGTGGGTCTAGGGGGTGTTGAAACTTTAAGAGGTCTCACTATACGGTGTACCGCTATTAACCGTGGTAGAGGGAGGCATGCTGATAGTTGATTTCAATTGGTTGCCTCAATTACGGATTATTCACGGGACACGGTCCGACATCACCGCACGTGACTGTTGTGTGAAGGAGGTTAAGATGTGGTGCGGGACCCTTGCTGCTTGACAAACGGCCCTCCGAAATGCTTCTGTTGTGATATGAGGTTGGTGCAGATCAGGAACTAAACCGCACCGTCGGAATTAGCTTCGAAGTGTCTATACTGACGACCAAGTTGATTGGAAATCAACTTAGGTAATTGTTGTATATATAGGCTTGATGTATCCCTCTGGAATAACAAGTCAATTCATACTTCTGGACAACAGCAGCTTCACCATGCCACAGGCAAAAACTATCATGACAATCATTCGCCTCATTGCGTGGAAGGAGTACAGCAATTCAAGTCCATGCACGCGGATGTTTGACTTAAGTGGTATGAGAGTAAGAGTCCGAATCCGACGTCGCCCATATTGCTTTTTAGGCGGCCCATGGGCTACTCCTAAGCCTAAAACCGCTTATTAATAGACAGATAAATGGTAAATACAAGGTTCATATATAGTAAAATAATACTAACTCGTAGATCCACGATGTATACTATTTTTGCTACTACAGAAGATGCCCGCGGTTAACTAACTTGGAATGAATTTATTCCGCCTTGGATGTATAAGCTGCTCGGGTTGGAACAGTCATGCAGTTATCTTGCTTGGCGGAAGCCCGTGGGCAGAATAAGTATTTTTAGACTTTTCGCTTGTCTTATCACTTATATGCTTCTGGTTGGTGTCAAACGTTAAAACATAGTTATGAGGATGACTAGTAAAAAAATGAGGCCTGCTAAGATATCTGAATTCTATTCTATTGGCTTAAAGGACATATTCAAATCACATTCTGGTGGGTGACCGCGAAGAGACGTTATTATGAAGAAAGGTTGGCCGACTAGAGGGTCCAACGTTGACTTAACGACCATACCTCAAAGCATAAAAAGTGGCCTACGGTCAAATTAGGATAACGCAAGAGGTAGCTTCTTCGTAGATAAGGTCGTTAGATATCGCGAAGAGGCCGGGAAAAAGTAGGCATGTTCGGAAAACACATATATAGTACGTACCCTTTAACGGCGGTGCAATTCCGGAGTCTATTGTTATTCAACAGTAGCAAAATGAGGGCGTTGGTAATAACACCAATAATTTTACATTATCCCCACTGTCACCATAGAATCAACGAAACAGTTTTCCTTCGGCCTTCTTTTTCCTTGGTCCCTCAGATTTCAGTCGAATAATGAGCAGAAGGTACAAGAATACTCAAACCAACCAAAGAAATTCATCGAGGGTCACAAATTCATATGTTGAAAGTAGATGTTCAACGTCGTCAGGTTGCTTTGAACGATGTATTCTTTCTATCTAACAGCGTTGAACTAACTGTTTGACTCTGGACAGGCTATAAGAGAGGCCAGTGCCAGGTGAAAGGTATAACTTTGGACGCTAAATCTTTGCAAGTGGGAACGATGGATACCTCAAAAGAATTACCGTACCAAGATATGGCAGACCGCCAGCCGAATGAAATGCCTATCTAAAGTGATGGCCTATTCAGAGGTTGTTTCCGATTCTGAAACCCCACTGGTAAGCTAGGGGCGATGATACGCTCTATACTATGGCTATTCACTACTTTCTCCCGCACCAACAGGAACCAAGCCCAAAGAAACCCCTAGCGATCCAGCAGTTTCAACCCATATTAGAGACATTAGCAGATCTCGATTGCGATGACCCAAAATTCACCTTTTAAGCGGCTCGGACCGTGGGACTCTATCGACGTCTATAGGCCTCATATGTGCCAAAATCACCTCGAAGGCGAGATACCAAACGAAAATGACGAAACTTCGAAGGAAGCTACTACTAAATTGAGTAACGAGCGAGACGGGCTCCAGCTTTATCCCGATGGGCAGATATCTCGTCTATATTCCTTTAAATAGGTTTCAGAACAGACCCAGGAACGACTAATCCGTGTACTTAAGAGCTAGAATCAATGCCTAAGAAGATATCTAGCCTAGTTAATGGATATCAAAAGACGCGCGTGAGGGGTTACTAGCGTAAGAGTGCCATGTCGCTCGTGATAACCAAGGAATATATCGATCTAGACTAGAAATCGTGGAAACCAAAAATATCCGATTCAAACGTACGTTCACTCTTTTAACCGAGTATCTCTTGGATTATTATATGGAATAGACTTCGAATATATATTACTATTGAAAAGCCACAGAGATGTCACTAAGGACTTTAAAGACAGTCACGCTACACTCACCTATAATCTCAGCTAGGGAGCATATAAAATGGCGGTTCTAGAGATAGCATCATGGGTAGTGTTGCTAGCGGGGAAAGGGTTAAGCGACCGGAATTCGGCAGAGCTTCCGTGCGTAGCCATAAAGTCAAATGGAAATAGGGGACCGTCGCCCTAAAGGCAACTTAGAAGATGATGTCTAGCATCTATTCACGCATTCGGGGTAATTTCCTAAGCATGGTTTTAATACATGGTAGAAAGAATAGATACTCTTCCCCCGTCTCCCCGGTGGATTGATCAAACCGTGCGAGTCGGAACTCTAACCAGTACACCTCCTCGTTAAGGTGGAATGCTGAAATGCAAACGAAGAGATCATTAGCTTAAGTAGAGGTGGATAGAAGATATGATCCAGTCCACTTAAAGCCCGACTGGTGCTCGTGGTTATAGTGGAACAGGCATTCGACTAAGAGCGGTCCTTAGGCAATATGTTCCCCGGGCTCTGCTTCATTTAGAAATTATAGCCCAAAATTGTCATCAGCTACAGAAAGGGATAGAGCCGGTACAGGTATGGGAGAAGACTCTCGCCGGATTTGGTGAATGTTCAGGTCGAAGTCGTTATCTAGTCTGTTAAGATCACTGAACGACCGTATCATCAAGCAGTACGAACCATTTTGATCAAAATATGACATCTCATTCCGCTCGCGCTACTGTAGAGGAAGTGACAGCGGTATTTGAACTGGAAGTGCAAGGCTAGCTGGAGGTTTTGATACACTGCCGGGGGCTGATAACTATTTTGATATATGCGGCATAGAGAAAAAGAGCATATGAGGTATTAAATATACAAAGAACGAGAAAAAGACACTGTACTAAATGTCCGTGTATGGCTGTACCCTGTCACAACACCAACACATATTTCTTAACGAACTGCAGGGGGATGTTGCTCCCACCTAGCAGCCATAGTTTGACTCTTGAAGCTGTTGTTGAGCTTCCTTGATCGTAGATCTTAGGCAAGTTTGGCGACAAAGCATTCCGATAGGCAAAGACAAGGGTCGAGAAACTTGGTTATTATCACGGCGACAGAGTGTTTCACCATATAATTTGCACGAGCTTTATTATAAGGAGATGTGCTAGGATGAAGGGAATCTATTGAAATTACTTAGTTCCGTTCGCTTGTTATCGTAAAGAATCTGACCTTGAATGTTATTGGGATATGAGGCTAGTGCAGATTAGAAAGCAAGCCGCATTATCGGAATTAGCTCCGAGATGCTTATATAGATAACCAAGTCGGTGGGAAGTCAACCAGGCTCCGTGTTATATATATTCCCTCATGTTTCCCTCCGAAACAATAATCAATTTATACCTCTGAACTACCACAAATTTGATTCATGCCTAAATTCATGGTTACTCAGGCTTAGCTTTAGGTAGGGGGTTACTAGATGCTAGGATCCTGATTAGGCGCCCATCAAACGATAACTAGCCACGGAACCCTGGATCATAGTCGGGGCTCGTCTCGTCGAGGGTAGTAACATAACGGTTGCGACCACCGTGTGTCGTATATGTCTTTATAAAATAGGCCTTAAGGTTATCACTACGTGAAAAGGCCCGGTGGCACCTAGGCACCTAATAGACATGGGGCTTTTCCTTTAAGTGGCTTCTTATATGGCGCTCGAGGTGGCCTTGACGCTTAAAACTCCTTCTATAGGCAATGACTATATAATTGAATTTTCGCTTATATATATCTAATTCCTAGTCCTTAACATCTAAGCCAAGCCCGGGCTATTCGCGAAGGACGTGACAGTCAAGTAGTGATGGGTCGTTCATAAATATAGTGGTATCATAGACTATCTACGAATTCTCTTATGGCGGGCCAAGCGAGCGAGTAGAGGAGGTTCTAATATCAGGGGTGATAGGGCAAACCTTAGTAGCCGCTATAGGGCTTACTATATAACTAAAGGTCTTAAGAGTCTTTTTCGAAGCATCCGTAACGCCTAGCACTAGGTTAATAGTTTATATTATCGAGAAATCAGCCCCTAGCATCCGTTTAACTATATTGGACATCGGCTCTAAGTCAATTCGTCCCATTAGATAAAGTCTCAGTAGTGGTATATAACGGAAAGAGGCCGACTTAAGCGGATAGCCTGCTTCCTAAGAGCTAGGAACGGCATGGCCGCTCGGCGGTATCCATATATGATGATATAAAACCGAGAAATAGTGGTAGACTTAGATGATTTCATGCTTTACCTAGCATTCATGTTACGGCGATGTAGCATCACTACGACTATTCCTCTATATGCTATGGCTAGGGTCGGGCTAGGTTAGTAGTAAATTCGAGTCCAAACGATGAAAGGGAGTGGTAGCTGGAGTCAGTGGCATGATACTTAAGGGATGCTGGTCATCATACTGATCATGAATCTCCGGTAAAGGTTAAGCTAGCAATAGCGGGCGAACAAACTTTATCTATTCAGAAGACATATTTCCGGCTTAAGGAGCGGGTAGAATAACGGGTGCTACTTATAAATATACTACGATAGGGAAAGCTCTAAGGCTTAGTATATAGAGAAGACAGGACGCCGATCACTATAGGCATGTAAAGGACGGCGATTATAAATAAAACATTCGAAATTGGCCATTTCCTTGACAACCAATGATACGAGTGGGAAAGATATAAAAAGGTGCAGATGTAAACATTGTTAATAACATCTTAAAGATCTTCTTACAACAATAGTTGGTTCAATATTTTCAACATCCCGAGTAGATTTGAACGCACTAAAAATTACATTTAATGGGACGCTTTCGTATTTCCCGCTAGGTACGTTGACTCCAGTGACTTGCCGTTGAACCCTCTAATAACGATTATATTTACTCACTAGTGTATGGTCAGATCTCCTTCTAGGAGTAAAACAAGCTAAGCTCCGAAGGGAATTCTTCATTCCTAATGGGCCTACTTATCCACCAGTTAATATTGATAGGACTATTATATATATATGATGAGATATTGTATATAAAGTACCTCAAATTAGATCCACTGAGGTCCCCGTAGATAGTTTGATAATAATTAGCTATACATACACATATCAATAAGGCTTGGCCCTTTGTTTCCAATGGATACAGGTTCAGGAAGGTCACATATCTATAGCGGCGCGATAAAGTTCCGCAAACATCCGCACATTGCACAACTAATGCTACCAGACGAGCAGCAAGGACGTGCTTGTTGTCAATTATCCCATTATTGAGCTGGCTCACGCGGTGGTCAATATTGACCCTTTTTCTAAGCTACGAAGAGCAATGGGTATTCGGTATAACAACGTCATCTTTATCACGCCGGTAGGCTCACTAAAATACTGGCAAAGAAGATCTGCCACATTAACACTATAGCGGGATTTGATTCTCATCTATAGAGCATGGATGTTGGAAAGTTAAAATGCTATCATGGTCGAAAGCCTTGACGAATAGCTAGGTGAAATGTCTCCGCATTTTGTACGAGCGGGCGGGAAGAAAGAAGATGATCAGGCCACGGTACATCAAGCAGTTTTCGGGTTGACTTTGTACTCGCCTTCTGTATGCGCAGGGAGGTCAGATAAGGGAAGCGTGAGATAGGATTGAAATTAATGAGAACCAGCATATAGCATATGGTGGTTTTGGGGGGGGGGGGGGGGGGGTAAATCCTTCGGCAGAGGTAGAGTATACGAGCGACCGTTCATCGCAGACAGCCCGAACCGGACTAGTGGACATATCTAGGCACAGCAATTCCAGCAGTTCTGAAGGAGCATCCTCGGAGGGCCATAGGCAAACCCCATGGGAGTCAAAACGCTCTTCGGAACCTCTCTCTAGACGCCCGTCTGCTTCAGGCTGCGCTAGGCTTAATAGCAGACCGCGATATTGCTCCATGTCCTTTTTTTCAGTTAGATAACTGCGTTTCCGTGATTTAGTTCGCAGCCATAAGCAGTGTTGAGAGCGTACCCCATCAGCTTGAAACTTAGGGTCATTAACCAGATCAATATAGGTCGCCGCCGCCAAGTGGTAGCCACTGTGCCTAGTATATGCCGGGATGAAATCAAGTCGTTGGCCTAGAGGATCGCGTATATCATATTTAGCGTGGCAATCGCGAACTCGTCGTTTTCCCGGGAGCTGCATCTTAGTGGAGCGGGTAAGCTCCTTTGAATCCATCACCAGGGCTTCGTCTGGCGTAGGAAGGGGTGTGGTGTAGTAGGTACGATGGTTTTCGCTTCTACCATCGAGCCATTCCTGGCGGCATTTAAGGATGACCGGTTGGCCCTTTTCCTTGTCCACTTGTATAGATAGATCAGTCCACATTTTGTTTCGTTGATAGGGCCCTCGTGATGTTCACGGAGCCAAAGACGTCTATTGCCCTGGTTGTTCTCATGATTTAGGGCGTATCATGACCAGTGGTAGAAGGAAGACTGTTGCTAGTCTATTATGGACACCACATAAAGATGTCCTTGGTAGATCTCAAAGCATACTCTCTTGCTAAGCTCGACATCGACAAGACGTTCGACGAAAAACTCAGTTCGTTGGAGCGTTTTGAGGTGCATGCCCCACAGTACCCATGTACTCTGTCGACTGTTAACGGATGTGAACGCGCCACACCATATATATAGATGGGTGTGACGGACAAAAATTGGATCCGTGGAGGAGACGCGGTGCTGTAAATCAATCGCGACCAGATTACCCCCTTTTTAGTTGACCTGGCTGAGTAGATGGGTCAGGATCCCGCAACTGAACCGTAGAAGGGTGGTTTGTTCTCCCACTTCCGAGAGAATGTATTCAATTCCGATGATGCGACGGATCACGTGGTCGAGGTCTAAAACACGCTCTTCTTGGCCTGCATTGTGTACATCCAGCAAACGAATATGGTTTTTGACACGATAGCACAGAAAGCCTTGGTGGTATAGGAAGTCTGCGGCATGAGCCAGAACCAAAACCGAATATTGGGACGTAGTGGCAATCGCTTCATGAACATCAAAGCGATGTTGGGTGGCCTGATAATAACTAGCCTTTTTGGCCCCAGTCGCTTGCCCTTCATTACTATAAAGCATAGTATCCTATCATGAGTTTTCGCACGGTGTGTTGGTCCATTGCCGGTATAAACTTCTGCTTTCTCATTCTTTATTGCTCACCTTGACAGTAGCCCGTGTAATGACGGTGTTTTTCATTGAGCTAAACATTGAGTGGCTCGAGTGACTGAGGCGCATATACTCTCGAATATCGAGGTAGGCTGCTATTTGATAGAGAATATCAAATGGCAAAGTCTCTAAGGTAGGTGATGATGACACGGTCATCGACAGAGCTAGAGACCGAGTGCGAAGTTGGAAAGGGGCAGTACAAGATGGCAAAAACGATCAGACACCAAGTGGCACAATAACACCCTTAGTTTATTTGGCCCAGGAACCGAGCCATGGAGTAGGGCTCCCGTAGTGCTAAGCTGGCCATCGGGCCCCTGAAATCTCAGCGGCCAATGGTATCTCTATCTTACCCCTTAAGGAGTGATTGACCAACGAGGCTTATATTGGTGCCGATCTATTCCTGTTTGCGATATGGATGTTCCTAGAACCCAAAGTGCTACCAGGCAGCGCTATTTGACGGAAGGGAGCCAAGCTGAATCAAGCACTCGAGGTACTTAATTGAACAGGAATCCGGGCCAGCAAGAACCAAGTGGGAGGCTTTGGACTGGATTATATGCAGGAACAGCCACGATGAATCAAATCGCTCTTGACCCTGGTCTTTCTTAAATAAATAAATATGCATTGAAGGTAAGATTGACAACACCCTAGGGGCCTGATGAGTATATATGCCAAGAGTATCTTAATGCCCGTCTGATCAATGCATTCTTAGCTAGGGCTAGACATCTGGTCCCATCCTAGAGAGCGGGAATACTAGTCTGGTCGGACAACACTTAAATCAATAGCGGTTATGGAGCTTGCGTTGATTACCACAAACATAGATCTGGATTGTGTCTCAAATATCTAATAACGTATAAGAGTGACGTATGAAGAGAGTATGTGGGATCTGTACAGTATTCCTATCAACTGTCGACCGACCATGAAGACCTTCAACCTAAATATCAATTTCGTGACGACGATCAATGACCAGGCTCATTCCGCAGCTTTTGCTGACACAGATGGATTTCCTCAAGCATTCACCCTTTGAATACTTGCCATCCATTTTACATACTCTCAAGACCATGGTGTCCAAAACTCACATTCGCTTTGCCATATAGCCTTGCACGATGCTCGACAACGAGCTGTTTTCACCATAATATGCAAATCAAATAGAGGCCGATCTCATCGGAACTTTGGCTTAATATGTAGTGTTTTTTCTAGAGTATACCTCTGGGTCAAGGAACAGGTGCAGCTCGGGGTGGTAGGCGGACCGGCTGGTGACAGTAAATATAGAGACATCGTCAGGAAAGAGCGGCGGTCAAACTCCTGTCGGGCTTGAAAGGTCCACAGGTCGCAGTCCGTTTTGGGCCGAAGGTTCGCTTTTGAATTGATTCCTACAGTTTGAGTCAGTATTGCAGTACATGAACGCGTTGAACGCTTTGGTGATTCCAAATTCTCTCTTTCGGGCCTAGCTAAAAGGGATGACTATGTTGAAGCCCGCCTCAGTTTGAACTGGACTGGTGTTAACTCACTGCTTCTCTCATTGTGGCGCTGCTGTCGCATTCTTTTCTGTCAACGTCTCCGAGCCCTAGCGCGTAGCAGTTTCTCAAAGCTTTCGGGATCGGGGTCGTGTAAGAATGGAGTTAGGCTCTAGCGAGATTTGAGATGCAGGTGATGGCGCGGATGGCGTTACCAAAATGGAACTAGACGGTCTTTTTTGGAGACTTAAGAGCCGTTCTCTCGCAATCCGTTGTCTGTTATAGGGAGTCTTAGGCGATAGACCTTTTGAAGCGTAAAGTCTGTATCGGGGCCACTGGAGGGGCCTGTGTAGCCGGATGAGAGATCGTGAGGGAGGATTTAGTGAGCTCCGAAATACCGGAAAAGAAAGGAGAGAAGGTAAAATTATAGTATAAGCATTTATTGTGTCCATTGGTAAGAGTGTTGATAGTAGTATGAGAGGATCTGGAGCAGGATAATTGGGTGCGCTAGGGTAGGGTGGCGAGTAGATGATCTAAGTGTGCGTTACTAAAAATAGACAGTCAGTGATACTTTCTCCTTTCCCCTAGCCTCCTTCCTCTAATTCCTAGGATTAAACCATAACATTAACCAACTTAAATGAATCGAGGCCTTTTGTTTCTTTAAAGAGCTTATATGCATAGGACAAATTATTTGACACCTTTCGAGTAACGAACGTCCCCGAAGATCATGCCACGTAAGCGAAGAACTTTGAAGGTATTTTCAGGCTACTACTGCTTGCCTATATAGCCAACGAATGGGGCACTGGCAGGAGGATTGCTATGGGAGAGTAAGTCAAGCAAGATCTCTTTTGATTGATGATGTGTCCAAGCTCTTAATGAACATCCGCTTGCTATTCTTTACCTAGACTGACTTCCACTTTTCATATTCTCACATCCAATCAGCTGCTGCAGACTAACTCACATGGTTCTAGATCTAGCTGGCCTCCTCTGTATACGAAGAATTGGCTTCCTGTCCGATTGACAAACAAGCACGAGACCCCGTTTTCAACGAGCGCCAGAGGAGCTCGCAAGCTATGCAAGAATGCCGTAACGCAAACCAGTCTGTTGAATCCCACATTGCCTACCCACAGTGAAAACCACCAGCTAATGATCTTGACATTCTAGAGGTGTGTTTACGTGAACGAGTCCGTCCAATTTAGTGTACCGCGCACCATGCGAATGAGAAAGGGCGGAACGATGAAACTGTGAGCCAAGTATACTCTTGCTATCGAATGTTTAAAACAGTTTTGGGGTTGTGGAGTGTATATGAGGACTTAAAATGTACCTCTGCACTCCTAAGATTGGAGGCTGTCACGATAGAGCCAGTGAACATGGAAAGCATACTACTTATTGGACCCGGGGTTATTGAACTTGACAATATACATTTTGTGCCTCAAAAAGGAGTTATGACACTAGAAGAGCATACGGGTGTAAGTCTCTGGAACAGCGGCTTAGAACTATGGCTTGAAAAGGGACAGTAGCGGTAATGTCTCTAATACGGTCAGATCAGCACTTAAAATTTTGAATGTGTGACATAGAACAGAACATTCAGAATATACTTATATAAAGCGGGCAGGAAGTGGCATGGAAAGAGCAAAAGTCTATTCGCGACCTCTAGGAGTATCATACTATTCGCCTTGCTTATCATATTTGCCTGGGCTAAGTCTTTCCATCCATCTACTAATTTCAAGATAGACCCGTGGATTCTAGAATAAATGGTACTCCTCTATATATATCTATATATATTTCAATAACTCGAGCGCCTGATCTCTGATAATCAAGTCTCGTATAGGGCCTGACGTAGTGAGGCATTCCATGAGAATAAGATTTAGGATTTCGAAAGGAACGATTACCTGAGCCAAAGTTCTTGATGAAACAGGAATGAGTGTTACGTCAGAACCTTTGGTTTCCGATATTTAACCATCGATCGTCTTAAGTTCAAGATTTAATACACGGAAGCTCCTAGCGATCTAGCGTAACACCTTAATTGATTATAGAATCTGAAACTTTAAGGCTTTCTGAATAGCCTTAGCTAGGGATTTAGCAGTATTCCCTTATTAATCTAGAGGTTAATTAGCCGACTAAGAGCGTGGGCCCTATATGGGTGAATCGTATATCGGCGCTAGCCGTGTTTTCGATGTGGTGTAAGAGCCCACTTAGCTACTATAAGGATAACCGGTTCGGAAGTACAGCCATATAAACCTCATTTTGTCATTTCTTAATGGTTGGCTGGTCGTGTCAGTAGCCTTATATCCCGCTAGAGTTGCCTTTTTAGTTGTCCTCCGGATCTATTCGTATTCCAACTCTCTTTGGCGCTTAGAGTGTTTCCCTCGTCCTAATTCCCGATGCTAACTATGTTATTCCTCTTTATTAATCTCTATTAGAGGTACTATGGGCGCTAGTATATTCGGCGGTCGAGGTCTAATTTCCCGATTTCCGAAATCTAGCCGGCGAGACTAAGTGCTGGTCGAAGATACAGGTGCTATCACCTAATTTTATACTTATTTAAATCCCTAAAAATCAGTAATTACTAGACCACTAACAGGACATGAGCACACCAATAGAGCGTATGCTAGGTCATAGGGGTAGTCTACCGTGGCACCCATGAACGAGAAGCTTATGCTGACGTTTGATCGGTTTTCGTCATATTACATACTACCACAATAATGAGATTAATAAGATTTTTGTATGCCCAGATAGCTCATGTGGTCAGATTACTAGCATAATCTCTCTTGCAGCGGACTTGACGCGTAGGAAGATATCTATGTCCTGCCTTCAGGACAAATAGCGCTCCTGGATCGGAAGGCGTGATCTGTATTCCTATGCATGAGATTGACTTTCCCTCCACGTTAGGGGTAGAAAAGTAGCTACGCCTATTACTAGTAAGCATCTAGGGACTAGATTTATAAGAGGTCAGTGGATTAGAAGAAAGGCGCTCTTACCTTAAAAAAGGCGTTCCGACGTGGCCCGAACCGACCTTAAGTCTCTATTCCGAACCTTCTCTTTACCTATATCCTTGGTCGATGAAAACCGGCTTATCTTTATGGTAGATCCTTTTATAACGTGTGTAGGTGGCAGGTTTACCACCATTACCGTTAGAGTCTAGTATAAGTATTGAACACCAGACATAGGCAGACTGTTTCCTTCACGTTCAAACACTCTGCCTCATTTGGTACCTACGCTAATGGCAGTGTCTAGCCGATTTTATTGCTCCTTTGTTTGGGGCGGGCGGAGCATGATTTGGCCATCATTGGCTACAGGGCCTTAATACCTAGAAGGAAGGCCCGTGGAATTTGGCCTTAGTCCTGTTATCCTATCGGTCATGCCGTATTGACGTCCGCATCAAAATTGAGTCGCTAAACAACCGACGTGAGAAGTAAGTAGGGTGTTGTTAAAGGCCGGAGTTGGCCGATACGCCATATTCAATGATAGAAAATCCCCTTATGGCATGGTTGCTGATAGCCCTGAAACAAAACAATCCGCTTTTACATAACGTGATTGGCATTCATGGACCTAGTCCACTTCGGAATAGTATCTAAGTACTAGTCATGTCAACTTTGCGGTGACTTTATGTAAGAGCTCCGATCCCCCGATGGGAACGATCAACATATAGGCTATCTTGAAATCATTCGATGCACGCTGCGTACTTTCGTCACATAGGTTTCCATTTTGGTGTAATTACAGATCCACTGAATGTGTGGATTATTATATCAAAGCATAATTCGCATTCCAATGGCTCGCATGATGTAATTTTGCTTAAACCTACCCTTCATTAGCACATCTCCCCGCCAAACTATGTGCTAATTCAAACCTTCTCGTTCTCTTTAGACTATAAGTTATCCAGCGACCAAGCTGTATGATAAGTCAGCACCTCTCCCGTCACCCTCGAATGAACCATGTCCCAAGTCAAGTCTACTAACCGTTGCTATTTGCACACCTAGCTAGAGGCACCTATATCTTCTGACTTCTTTCTCGGAACCCTCTTCATCGATTAAACTGCCGTACCCTGATGTATCATGGAAGAAGTTATCTGGATAGTAGAATTGACTCCATACTTGACCGCGTATCAGGAAGTCTTCTGGTAGCTGTGGGGCAGTTCTATCATCGCCAATTGGGAACTTCTCGTCTTCAATCGTCGAGAAAATAGTATTGTGCGATAAAAGACTATTGAGGAACCTAGTGACTGCTTTCCATGGAGCCGTGGCCTCCAAACTTTCCATAATGGAGTAGTGGAAAGAGACGCCCTAGAGGAAGGCGAGGGAGAAATTATACCCCAGGACAGCATTAGGGTAATTACTGTACCGAAAAAGAACCGAAAGAGTTCGAAAGGTGAGCCGGATTACCGGGAAGGCTTGATTCAGTTTCAACTGTAGACTCAAGTCGGTAGAACTCTTCTTTACAGATGCCGACCTATTCGCAGTACCGCTACTCTGCTTCATGGAAAACAGGTCGGCCATATACGGGTATATAGCTGTTCTATAACCAAGTATAGAGGCGATATTATAGGACATGATGTATACCTCGTGTTACTTTCGGCAACTAGGGCGTTAGATATATATTGCTAATAGCGATATGAAATCATTTATTAAAGTCTCAAGCCGCTCTCCCGAGATATCCATAAGCAGTATACTATGTATAACCATAAAATGAGCGACCATGCTACCCCGTTAAAAAGCCAACGTGTTCTAATGATTGAAGAATTTGTTAATAGTCGCTCGGCTATGGTAAATTAGATGTGAATACACACTAATCCAGGCTTTGGTAAGATAAAAGAACTTTTAAAGAGCATCGGAGTGCGATAAGACCGCTAGAGAATGTTGGATCCTACTAATCTCGGGATTTCGGTCCGCTACCTTTTAGTACTAATACCGCGATATGCCTACCCAATGTTCTCGATCCTGTATTTTATCTATAGCCATCCGATATCGTGTTACATCTCCTAACTATTTATATAATGTTACCCTAAGGGCTAGATCAAATAGTAGGATTCGCTTTAGCGTTAATGAGACGTAATCGATAAAACAGAGCATATAGACCAAAGTTCCTAGAAGGTTTTGGCGAAGAAGCTCTAAAGGTGAATGGATTCTATAACGCCACATTCGGTCAAATATAGCGTAGTTGAAAGGAATATCTCTGATCGTATCGCTAGCAGATGGCATTCGGGACATGTAGATGAACTATTCATGCTCGTGGAGTAATTGCGTAGATATGGTGAGAAGGGCTTGCCATCGGTGGCAAGGTAAGTGGACTGTAGATTACGGTCGGTTCTTGTCAAGCCAAATACACTTATTTTCCCATAGTATAACGTTTTTATATTGTTATCTGAGAGTAGCTATCCTAGCCTTTATTTGTTCAATAGTCCTAGTAGCCACCCCATTTTAAGCTCTCGATGGTAGCCAGCGTGAACCCATTTGGCATAGACGCCGGGCTTTTCGTTAAGCCGTCTGGGTTCAGACCCGCGATAGCTCTAACTGTGACTGTTCTTAAGGCTTTCAGGAAAATGGAAGGGAGTCTTCGTTCTGAAAGCATGTTAGCTGGTGCTTGATACCCCGTTCTTTCAGCGAGGCGAGAAGGTGTACCAAAATACTAAAACTTTCTGGACCATGGGACATGTATGATGAGATATAACGCGGATTAGAATGCAATTAACAGAATGAAAAAGGAAAGACGTAGGGACTTGATTAAATAGATGAAACAAAGGAAAATCAGTCCAGTCAAATATCAGGAGAAGCCCGGGGTGTGCCACGATTCTCGGTCCTTCCAGGGGTACTGCTGCTGAGGCTCTAGGTTCCTGGAGCTTGAATACAGGCTTTACCAAGTGATACACAGCGCCAGACTCTTAGTGGAGCATTTTGTAGAACGGTAATTTACCGTCACTTCGGAGGCAACCTTAAGAACTTAGCCCGGAGCAGAAAGGCCTGGGTCTATATGGAAATAGGCACCGCTCTTCCACTATTTTAGTCGTGGTGTTCTGTTTTAGTGTCTCGCGTATGTCATCCGATTTGCTCCATTAGGCACGATTGACACAAGGCCATGACGCATGGGGGAGGGTGTGATATAATGCGCACCCTGATGATTGGTGAGATTCTTCTTTAGCTGAATACCGAAGGTTTGCGCCGATGGGTCCACTTGGCAATGTCAACAAAATGATTTCCTAAGTGTAGAACTCCACTTGATCTACACCGATGTGTTATCCTCATGAGACTGGAGATAGGCGGGGAGGCTCCAGATTTTGGGGCCTTATGCACTTTTAATACGCCGCAGGATTCTCATTCTAGCGAAAGGTGCAAATTTTGGCCCTCAAATGCGGCTGTACTTTTATGCATCACTCTCGTCAATCATCCATGGGAAGTAGGATGGGGCTCTATTAGCGAGATCAGGGGGATAAATTTGCGCTTCTTTCTCAGGACATTACACTAATGGGAAGCTCTGACCATATATCATGTTACTTTACCATGCTCTCATCCCTATTGGATGTTAGCGTAGATAAATTGAACTTTGGTCTTGCCTGAAATAGTTGGTCCGAACAAGCTGTAATTGGCGCCAGTGTCGGGTTTTGAATCATAGCCGATTACGTGACCTGGTCTTTCCGGCTGAGTCGTGCTCACAGGGTCCCGCGGCAATTTAATGATTATGCCCTTGTTTCCACGTCAAGTGCATAGCGATAATACCAAGCCATACGTAGACATTACTACGAATAATCTCGCACTTGAGGCCATGGTAAATCCATTGCCCCTCACATTCTGAGTTCTCTTCACCTTCTCATTTCAGGGGATGTGTCAGATTTCTGCTCTTTATCATCCCACAAAAAGACTCAGCTGCCATAATGACCTATAAATGGCTAAAAGGCAGCCCCTAGGGTGCATTCACCCACGATGAGCCCGGATCAAGTGAAGCCCCGACAGTGGCAAATGGGCGTATCTAGCCGGGTCTGGAGAAAACTGCTTTGGTAATAGGCTCTCCTGCTAGCTCTTCCTTCCTAACGGATCTTATGGCTGATAGAATTATAAGCCTTAGCCAACGTCTGCTCCGATAAATGATAGTCAGGACCAGGTAAGTCTATCCTTAAAGCCTGTCCGTGAGTTCTTGCATCCTCAAAGGGCCTTTACTCACCAATTCGCTTTCTAGAATGACCAGTAACCATCCCGAGAAGAAGACGTCCCATTCAGTCGTCTTCTTTCCAATTCCAATGGACGGAGATATCTAGGTACCTATGATGCGCATTCTTAGTACGTGATTTGGGTATTGGCCTGCATCAGCTACCTTCCACTACCGTAGGGAGCCTAACGGTATCGGACATGTAACGCAACGGACGTATAACTTTAATGACCTATATTCGATAGCTTAAGCACGATAATCATAGGAAGCGTAAGCTCTATAAACAGAACCGTGGTCTTCCGTGATGTTAAAAGTGGCCAAACCTTTTTTGGCTAATGGTGACATGGGTAAAAATACCTTCCTAAGAGAGCTTCGTGGAAATAATTAGTTTTGATAGAAGCCTAGACGTCATGCAGCTACTTCTATCTGAATTCAATATGGTTTAAACAAACCTAGAAAGGGGGTCGAAGCTGTTTTTCAAAGCCACCCAGCCAGCTTTTACACTTGATACGTAGTTTATGCTATCTCTAATGGAATGGGGTGATGCTGAACAGACTCAACGTATTCGTTTCTATTCTATAATTCTCGAAGGCTATTGATGTGGGGAGTGTAGCATGGACTACCTGCAGGATAGTGCGCTTAAAGAAGCAGGGCATCTAGAGGGGCTCTCTAAGTCTCTCGTCGTCTCATCAGGTACGTAATGCGAATAGCGGACGCGGCTTGAGTATATAACCGAGAAATGGATTGCCTTCTAGCGAGGAGGTTACACTCATATTACTTAAACTTGGTGCGAAATCTGGCCAGGGGAATCCTGCATCACGGCCTTAGACTACATTTGCCTACCAAGAGCCCTAGAGCTAAGGCAAACTTTCACTCTTTATCACTAGTTATTCTTTTTTCCGAACTTACGATATGCCCTGGTTTATATAGCAAGTAACCTTCATAGGGTACAGATTGCCATAATGGACAGATATTTCGAACCATCGACCTCGTATCTTTTTCTCGTTAACAGCTTAAGGAGGGTATGAAATCCGAACCATCTCCAATAGGGAATGTCCCTAACGCAGAAGCCCTCGCCCCCTTATAAGCTGTAATTACACCTATTTAGATTCCATATGGCCCATAATCTATTAAGCGTGGTTTACACGAGTCGGAATAGAGAGGTAATAAGTGTTTCTTAGACAGCGGGTTTACTTGCAGCAAGTCGTGATCCACGGCTGACGCGATTTGACTGGCCCTGTAATGCTATAACTATTGACTTGCAAGCCGAAGTGATAGCTATAGATATATGTCAGTCAAAGTTTGATAGGTGTACCATTCGGCTAGGGTATTTCGGGAGTGGATCTTTACCAGGATATATAGAGTCAGGTCTAGTATGTGACGGCTTGGTCAGACGGGTGTCACATTAAAGTAATAACGCATAAGAGCAGTCACGCGGCAGCCACTGCGCTTCTGATCGGGTTCAAACTAGCCCTTAGGGCCCACGCCAGATCCTCTATAGCGGTGGTTAAGAAGCAAATTGCAGTTTATTCATATCGTATGCTGATACTGGCTTTTTAAGGTGTTTCGGTCGGAAAATCGAGTAATGATGTACGACGATCGTATGACGAAAGGATGGATAGGAGGCTAGGATAATGTAATACTAGCTGGCGTTTCAAATTAGCCTTAGGAACTTTTGGTAGCAAAATATCATAGTGGCTAGTCTTTAGGCTTAAGCCCGAAGTCCTTTAGCAGGTAAAGCTTCGGAGGATTCGGTGACTTCGAACTTACTAGAAAGGATACTGGGAGAAAGTGGATTTACACCACAGGTATGACTTTCATCTGATTAGGGGAAACTAGTGGTGGCAGGAGATAAGGAGGGTCAGAATTCTCAGGTGCTCCCGTTAGGGTTAGGTGGAGAGCAGAGGAACCAAATTTGCCTTACCTAAAACAGACAGTTAGTGATACATTTCTCCTTCCCCCGACCTTCCTCGGCATTCTCTGGGTTATCCAATAGCATATCATAACCCTTACGATCAGAGGCCTTTTCGTCCTTTATAGAGCCGTTACGTATAACAAAAAACAACATTTAACATCTTTCATCCACAGATCACATCCTATGCAAGCGGGGAACCTGTGGGATCCTTTTATGCCACTACGACTTGCCTATATAGCTAGCAAATTAAAGCCTGATATAAGGCTTGCTATAGAGGAGGAAGTCAAGGGTATTCTCCTGATTAATGGCGAGTAAAATCTCCCAAAGAACATTGCCTTTCTATTACTCACGACTCTCATTTCCCATTCCCACCTTCTTATAGTCCGGGATTTTTCCTAGACTCACTTACCTATCTCTGACCTAGCTGGTCATATTAACTATACACGACGAGACGCATTCCTACCCAATTATCAAAGGTGCACAAGGGGGCCCTATACCCAGTGCCAGATGAGGTGGCACCTGTTTAAAGGAGATATAACGCAAACCAGTCTGTTGAGCCTGAAAGTGCTTACCAAAGTAAAACCCACGAGCTACTGATCTTGGAATCCTAGTGTGTGTCTATGTGAGCGAACCAGCCTAACTAATATAACCTCTACCATGCGATTTGAAAAGATGCCAACGACGGAACCGAGAAACAACTCTACTCCTCTGACTAAGTCGGTAAGATAGTGTTTGCGATCTAATAGTGAGGCTTAATGCCTCCTTATTTCCTAAGGTTAGGGGTGCGACGATAGAGCAAGTATATATAAGCATACTCCTGGATCTAAAGCTGTTGGACTGCACGATATGCATCCTGTACCTCTAAGGGTAAGTGGCGGAAAAGTCTAGAATAGCAGAACAGCAGCGATAATGTATCTATCACTGACAGAACGGCATTGAGCATCTTTATTATGTGACATATAAGGAACAATCCGAAGAGAGTTGCTTAATTTCGAAGCCAGAAATAGGCAGAAAATGGGTTGTATATAGCAAAAGACTACCCGCGACCTCCCGGGTGAACAACATCATTCGCCTTACTCATTAACTCTGCCCTGGTTGAGTCTTTCTATATACCTACCAATGTCAAGATGGACTCGTAGGTTTTTGAACAGGTGGTACTCCTCCGCATATGTCTATATATATTTTAACAACTCCAGTGCCTGGTCCCTAATAATAATATCTCGCACGGGTCCTGAAGCAATGATGCATTCCGTGAGGATAGAGTTTAGGTGTTCGAAAGGAATAAATTCCTGAACCGCGGTGCTTACTAGAACGGGGATCATTATTGCGTTAACTTCTTTGATCTCTACCATCCAGGCGTCAATCGTCTCAAGTTCCAAGTTGAATACACGGAACTGCCTAGCGATCTAGCGTAAAACCCTAAGTGATTGTAATACCTGAGCCTTTAAGGCTCTCTAACGGGCCCCTACTGAAGATTAAGAACTATCCTCCGGATGATTTAAAAAGCAAGCAGGCGACCAAGGGCGTGGGCCTTATGTGGCTAAATCTTGCCTCAGAGGTTTCGGTGATTTCGCTTTACTATAGCAGGCGACTTAGCTATTTCGCGGGATAATAGTTAGAGAGTCCAGCTATATATACCTTATTCCGCCAACTCTCACCTACTTCTTAGTTATGTCCGTAACCTTAGATGCCGTTCGAATCGCACTTTTGACTGTCCTCTTAAATTGTCCTTGATCTAAGTGTCTGTGGCTCTTCGACTGTTTTCTTCCCACTAATTTCCGGTGTTGGTTATGCTATTCCTCTTTCTTAGGCTGTACTAGGGGAAACGTGGGCGCTGGTTTATGCGGCGGTCGAGGTCTTATTTCTCGATATCTTGGAATTAGGCGGGGAGATAGAGTGACGGTTAGCGACGTAGGTGTAGTCATCTAGACTTATGCTTATCCAAAATTCCAATAAACATTATTCGCTATGCCGGTCGCAGGAGTCGATTCTATCAACGGAGCGGATGTTGGGCCGATCGAGTAGTCTATTGGGACCCCCATAAATAGGTAGGTCGTGCTACCATTAGATGGGTTTTCGTCATGGTACATACTATCATAATAGTAAGTTTGGTTAGAGTCTTGATTGCCCAAGTAGGCCAAGTTTTAGGTTACCTATGAGCAATTCCACGTAGCAGACCTGACGAGTAGGAAGTAGTTTATATCCTGCCTTCAGATAAAACCGAATTCGACGGCGTTATCTGCATTCTTACGTATGGGATTGATCTCCCTTCTGGCTTAAAAGGCGGTATTAAATGCGCCTATCGCAAGCGAAATATTTTAGGAGTCGATCTTATACGGGGCCTGTGGATATCCGATAGGAGGAGCTCTTGCCTAAACCAGGTGTTCTGATGTTACCCGGATCGGCCTCGAATATTTGGTCCGAACCTTCGCTCCGCCTATAGTACATGTCTTTTCCAACACAACCAGTCTAGTCCATGACCTAAGGTTTAGTTTTATAAGGGCACACGCCAACCCTGCCTGCATCCAATTACGACTCCCATTTAGTCCCACTTAGTGCCATTACAAGGTCTTTCAAAATATCGTGTTCGCATGACTTCCTAAATTGCTACCCCTGGTGCTTTAGGGAAGTATGGCCGAGGAAGCGTGATAGTATTTGCTTGGTGATAATGGTAGCCGAAGTCTACGTGTCTTAAAAGGGTAGCATTTATGGAAGGCAGGAATATGCGTTTACTTCATATAAATAATGCCCTAAGCTGTACTACCATTTTCTGCCGCTACATTTACGCCACGTACGTCCCCTAGCGTGGTGCTCGACGCTAATGTCCCTTAGTGGCTGATAGTAACCCTTAAGCGAGTGAGATGTACTAGGAATCTTTTGAACAATCCCAAATAGTAAACGAAGAACCTTAATCATATCCTCTCGACATAGAGCGCAGACTGGACATTATGTTCGGTGACGTGAGAAAAATTGCTTGGAACGATCCACGTAGAGGCATATGTCGTGTATGTCGACATGGTCTTGCGAAAGGAGGTGGGATTTAAATTAACGAAAGAGACCATCAGCACCCTAGAGGGCTTTAATGAAGAGTTTCTGGTTATTTCTGCGAACCAAATGTCGAATTACTCAGGGAAGAAAGCCCATGTGAATAAATTGTAAGGGGGGGGGATTGTCACAGCTGCCAACATGATCCCGCCTTCTCGTACGAATAGTTCCTTTACCACTTATTCCATGCCCGCACCTAACCACTCCCTAGCCGATTTGTCCGGAACGGAGGCGAGACTATAGGAGGGAAATTGGTTTGTGGGTTATTTAGGGGATATTATGTTTACTATTACAAGATAGCATAAAGCACTATATCTCACCATCTAAAGGAAGCAATCAAGAAGAAACTAAAGGGTTGCTTTGATTCTATTCAACATCGTAATTTGCATGCGTATTCATCACCACGTTAGCGAAGGTTAAGCCCTAGATATAATATTCCAATGCACGAAAGAGAAATTGCATTCTAGGTCAGGTATTAATGTGTTGCCAATACTTTTGATAATTTCTTTCTGGTTTAGTGAGGTAGCCAAACACCCTTAGGGCCTCTATAGGAATAGACGGACCCCTAAACTCAATAGTTTGTAGAAAAATAAGATATTGCTGACCATGGGTGTGCAACAAACGACGATTTTGATTGAGTTATATAAGCCATAGTGCTGATATATAATCAGTGACATAATTTCCAAGATGTCAAAAGGTACAGCTAGACAGGCTATCTTTCTGATGTGAATGGAGTAGCACATGTCATATTGGGGGGGGGAGGGCGGGTAAAGCGCATCGGCCCTAGAGCGCGACTTGCTGCGGGCAGAATTTCTATCCAAGAATGCTTGACCCCCTTCCATTCTAATTTGTGAGAACCATTAATAGGATTTACCGTACTGGTTAAAAATCAAAGATGATCTTATAGCTCGCAAGGGATCGAGAAATTTCGGCTTAGAGGACATTCCCTATCGGGTATGGTTCAGATTTCATACCATCCTTAATGTGTTAATGAGAATCTGAGGTAAGGTCAACAATTTGAAATTTGGCTTAATACGGCGCTCTAGCTAACTTTAGGGCGTAGACTTTGCCTTACCTCACTCTATGCCCCTCTCCGGTCTCGCCATATAATGTCAAAACGCTATATCCTGACCAAGTGTGGTCATCGATGGTAAGTTTTGATACAGACCGCTCTTATACACAAAGTGACATTAGCGGTAATTTAAATTATAGATAGATGGATAGAGCTCTCTCTGCCCCTAGGTCTGCCGACATTAATATATTCCCTACCGGGATATCACCAACTCACTACTGCTGACATTATCCTAAAATAATATAAAGCCCAACAAACAATGCTCCCCTCGTGGATATAGGGTCATTCCGGTTTATCTTTCGGCCTAATATAGAGGTTCCTCGATTTTCCATGGTATATCGATGGTGGGAAGATGAGGCAATTAATATGCTATAGGCTTATGATTTCAAAGATATCGGTCAAGCGATCAGATTTGGGTTATTCCACGACGAGTATTCTACGCGTAACTCACTGCTAAGTCGTAATACGCAGTCCATTAATAAGTTCCTCTTTACGGCGTTAGAGCTACATAAGCATTACCGCCTATCTAAGCTATCGCATCCATAGAAAGTAGAAGAGATCCTACTCCGATCGAGTATCCCGTAACTTCCACTGATTACATAGAGCTGGTTTCCGACAATATCAGGACGTTCATCGGACCCTCGAGCAATCGCTCTAGAAATTGAGAAAGAGAGCTATCTTCATTTCCAGTAGATCGCCTTCGAGGATATCGTACGCTCCGCTCTTAGCTATAAAGCTATGTCAGTAGAATGGTTCTTTAGGTAGCACACATCATTATATGGTATTCTTATGGTTCATCTATATATGTGCCCGGAGGAACTTCTGCTTTATTTAGAAGTAGAGGAGGTTTATGATCCATGAAGCTTAAAATGAATGATCTGCATACTCTGCCATAGGACAATCGACTAATTGATTCATATAGCACCTATAGGACCGAAGCCCCTTTGCCCATCAAGCCCTTTCCCAGTGCATCATGGCCATCTAGCCTGACGGCAAGCATAATATGCCTTCACATAATACACCAGGATTTGCATTCATCGCGGCCCCAATTCAGTAACTGTTCAAAAGCCATTCCTCCAGCCTATCAACTATATTCAAGGTTCTTAGTGTCCTTACTATGCGTTTCTAGAAAGCATACAGACACTCTGACCAGATGAATTGGTTCGCACCCTTCGAAACTTCTCTTCCTTTGTTGGAAGACTGCCTTTCTTCATCAGCGACCGATTTGGCAAAAGCCTTGACGCAGGTGGATAAATGTTTATTTGAGACTGTCGCGAGAGACACTTATAGTAGAAGATGCTATGGTTTCGGAAGCTCTCATCTATTGGTAAAGGCTAAGCATTTCTGTGTTGGAATGCTGCTCTGGACTGTCGGACCTAGTTCCGTACCTTCAGACCTGCACATTGGTGAGAACTCTAACTATCGAACATCACAAGAAACTGAAGTTTATTTTGTTTTCTCACAGGAGCTTTATGAAGCACGGAACTATTATTCTCTAATGGCTATACTAGACGGCTTTTGCAAATATATTGCGGTCGGATCTAATATATTCCGTGCTTTTGCCGCCAGTCGTACTATTGTTACTCCTCCCCCTTTGATACCGCCTAAAGTTCTGCCTCTCATAGACCCGAGTCATAATTTCGTTTCATACCGCCAGCGCTACGATCAGCATCCCGGCATTCCGTTCCTCTAGCCCCATATTCGCGAGTTCAAACAGCGCGGGTCGGTGTAATAGCCGCTACTTCGGCTATTCCAAACTATAACCAGCTCCCAGCTTAAGGACAATGACCCGGTGCCTATATAATTCCTTATGCCTGCTGTACTATACCTCGCACTATAGCCATTTAGTGCTTCCCTGAAAAGTGGCATAACGCGGCACATCTTTATGGCGTCAAAAAAATGTACCCCAGGTGATCTCCACTATAGATCAATCAATTGATGGTGAAGTGAAGTTTGCTGGAATATTGTGTTGCTGAACGAGAGAGTGTGAAGAGTATACGTAATGCTCAGTCCTAGCGTCAGGAGCACGAGCTAGGTAAGGATGAAAAGTCACATCTAGAGATGTTATGGCCATTTGAAACTTGTTCTTGTTGGGATGCTTTCCGCTCACCATAAGAATATAATGCTCCGTCTTTGGGCCTTTGTATTCCGAATAAATACCCTAGTTTTCATTATATGGCAGATAGTTGCATCCTCTAGCCGTACAGTCGGGTAGTATTCACTTTATGGCCAGTATTATACCTCACCCAGGATAGCTATCGGCTCGAAGCAAACTGGCAGCTATAAAGTACCTATCTTAGATTACTATTCTCAAGGACATCAAAGCAACTGGAATATGGAGAAAAAAGATTTTAAAATTTTGGGATAATATGGGATTCATGCGGTCAAGTCAGAGAAACGCCTCGGAACACACATTTGGTCTGAAGAATTGACAATACCAATATTAGAAATTATGCTTTCCGGCTTACCGCCGAGGTATTGGACATCCGTTTCTATCCAAATATCGATTTCGCGGGCGTTAAACGCTTCAACTTCCCTCGTCATTACTTTTACTACCACCACGCAATAGCGCCTCCAGGACATGCGTAATAGAAGTATCTGTTACAAACTTCGGACAGTGAGTGGTACACTGCGTCTCTAACATTTTTCATAGCAGCTCAGAACAGAGGTCGTGAACCTTGGGAAGATCAAACCCCGGAAGAGCGTGGTTCGAGGGGTTGGCAATATTAGCCCCGCGCCCCTTTCCGAAAATCAACTTGTCAATCGTATCATCGAGGAATGGCCCTAGTACTCAGCGGTGTAGTAGGATAGAGGAACGGGCTTTATGACGTAAGGACATCCTATGGGCAAATGTCATACGCCAGTGGTTGAAGACTGGACTGGCGTAGATTCTAGCTGAGGGTATTCAGTGACATCCTTTTAATCAGAAGAGATAGGGTCAGTTTATGGTATAGTACGTGACTGTTTAAATAGAGGGGGCTTACCTTAACGTATTTTGAATCAATAACGCGCGCGAACTATCTCCCACTATAGCCGCAGGGTTTCTAACCGGGAGTCTGACTAGCCTTTAGGACACACCAAACCGTCTCACCGGTCGTTAAAAGGCACTTTTTATCTAAAGCATATGACATTAGGGTCCTATACTGACCCTTATTCTATCTAATATCTAGCTAAATAATATCAAGAACTCACGCACGGCGATCGTGTGGTGAAGAGACAGATGGGAGAGGTCAGTAGTTTGATGGGCCTGAGAATTATCATTTGGACCAGTGTTTTATAACCAAACGTTGAATTCCAAACCGCCTAGCCGATATCGGGAGTAAACTATCGTATCCTGATCGCTAGACCGTTTAGGCTCGGGTACGAAGAGCTTTGATCGGGGGAGTTTCGGATAATTCATTGAGTTTAAATATAGAAAAAGAAGCGGAGTGGAAGTAAGTTTATAACGATAGGATTGATTATGTCTGATTACAGGAGAACTTATGGTAGCATGAGATAAGCAGGTCTTAAGTGATCGGATGCTTATATAAAGATAGAGAGTAACCTAAGTGTGTCTGCCTTACCTAAAACAGACGGTTAGCCGTCCACCACTTCTTTCCTCAATCCTCACGCCTCACACCATATCTCAATAACAGCAAATACAATTACAGGAAACCAAACTTCTTGGTTCATCCGAACAGCCACATGCATAACGGAACCCTCTCTATAACATTCCCTATCAACGACCTTCCACGAATAACATCCTAGGCAAGTGAGTAACTTCTGAGATATCTTCACGCAACTGCACCTTCGCTATACAGCAAGCGAATCAAATACTGTCAAAAGACTTGTTATGGGTTAAGAAGTCAAGCTTACCCTCTCGATCGAAGATCTGTCTCAGAGATATCGGCTTCCTCTTCTTCGCGCGTCTTCTCCCTCCCGTTTCCCCTTCCCTCTTCCCCTTTTGCATATATATCCAGTGGTTATAGTCCCAGCCACATATTATTAGAGCTCGCTGACAACTTTCTGTGGACGAACAATGGTTTCCTGCCCGGTTGCCAATTTTATCAAACAACCACAAGGTGAATCTTCCAACAAGCCACGGACGCAAAAACATGATGCCTAAAGAAGGAATAACCCAAATGCTCAGTTGTCCCTCAGAGTTATTACGTCGCAGTGGAAACCATAGGCTAATTATCACAGTTCTTCTATATGAACTTTCCGCGAAAGAATCGGTCCGACCCCGTGTACCACATCACATATATGAACAAGGACGAAGGATGCATCTATGAAACAAATATACTCCAGTTCTTAAAGCCCAGAGAAACTTAACGGCCGATGTTTACATGAGACGTATAAATGTACCTCTACATTCCAACCGCCTAGAGACGGCAATGATGGAGCCAATAACAAAGCCTCCATAACATTAGAATAATACTAGCTAGATAGGATGATATTTATTGTACCATAAAACCGGGATAGACGCACCGAGACAGGCAATCGGTAGAACATTGGTATATTGCCTTAGAATCAATTTCAGGGAAAGGATAGAAGCTATTATCACTCCAATACGGGGAGGGCGGCTCTAGGTCTCTCGGTTATGTGATATTATAGAACATATTCCCATAACATTAAAAAGAGATCTGGTAAAAGAAGAAAAATATATCCCACATAAAAGCCCATAGAAAGAGCAATAGACTATTCCAGACCTCTGGAGAATAACATTTCACTTCCTCATGTTTGTTTGAGTGAGTCTTTCTATCTATCTACAAATATCAAAATAGACCTCCGAGCTCTATACTAAGTAGTACTCCTCCATATAAATCAGTATATATTTCAGTAACTCGAGCGCCTGATGCCTGATAGGAAAGCTTTGTATAGGGCCTATAGCTATGATGCATTCCGTGATAATGGTGTTTAATCTTTCGAAAGGAACAAAAGTTTGAAATGCCATGCTGGATGCAAGTGGGATATATTTTATATCAATTCCTTTAATTTCCACCACCCAACCATCAATTATCTTAAAATCCAGGTTGAATGCGCGGTAATCCATAGCGATCTTACGTAAAACCCTTAGTGCGTATAAGACTTGAACCTTTAGGGCTTTCTAGAGAGACTCGACTGGAACTTGAGGGCTTTCTTAATTATATGGGGCGTAATCGCACGAGTGAGAGCGAGAGCCCTAGCTAGCTGAATCATTGCTAGATATTTTCGGTGTTTTTGCTTTGCTAAATGAGCTTACTTAGCTAATGTGACGGATGTTAGGGTAATTAGCCCATGCGAACCTCGTTTCATATCGCCTGGCTGGTTGGTTGGTCATGCTAGTAACCCTAGTCACCGTTCGACGCGCCTTTTTGGTCGACCTCTATACTCGCTGCTTTAAGTGCTTGCCGTCCTCTAAGCCCTGTTTTAAGCGGGAGAACTGAGTGACGGTTAAAGGTACACATCCTGTCACCTAGCTTTCCGGTTATGGAACGCTCGGATGGATATAACTTTCTAGGTCTATCTCCGGAGCTAGCTGGTTATATGTTAGGCTATAGGGGTGGTTTGTCGGGACTTCCATGAACGGGAAGCCAGTGATGATGTTGAATGCGTTTTCGTCATAGGACATACTACCGTAATAATAAATTAGCTTAGAGCCACGTATATTCAGATAGCTCATTAGTTGGGGTCACCTTTAAAAGTAGAGGTTCATGGAGTAGACTTGACGAGTAGAAATGAGGTTGTTTGCTGCCTTGAGGGCAAAATGCGCGCGTAGATCCTAAGGGGTAGTCTGTTTTCCTATGCATGGCATAGATCTGGCTTATGGCTTTAAGCACATATTAGCTGGAATTATCCTCGCGGAAGAATCCTAGGAGCCAGACTTATAAGGGTCTGGTGAATCACGATAGGCGCTCTTACCTTATATCGTTGTTCCGATATGACCCGGACAGACTTGAGTTTTTGGTCTGAACCTTCTCTTTACCCGCCTTCTTGGCCCACTACAACCTAGCTATCTTAGTGGCAGTTTCTATGTGTGTACAAGCGGTAGGTGTACCACCCTTACGGTTGGAGCCTAGCATACGCAATAAACTATGAGGTAGGAAGATTTTCGCATTCACCTGGCAGACCCTATATCGTTTTCTTAGTTTATAATCGCACCATGGGCATAACCTGTTCATTAGATTCATCTCGCTTATTTCGGGCGAGCGTTTAAAGTCGTGGCTATCATTGGCCACTGGCTCTCGATAGCTAGAAGGCCCGTGGACTTCGACCTGCCCTCTTACGCTAACGGTCATAATGGCGCCCCAGTGGCTAGCACTCTCCCTGTTGGCCCACTTAATAATTTTATTGGGAATTCCATCTATTTTGCCACTCGGCTAAACCATATATATAGTACATCTCATACTAAGAAATGGAAAGGTGGCGCTGAAAACAACCAGTCTTCGCTATAGTAGATAAAACGAGATTCCGAATGAGTCGAACTACGTCAAGCCTAGCGGCGCCTACGAGGCCTTCTATGGCCTACTTCGTGGTCCACAAAAAGCCTACGAGAAGACCGCAAGTATCGACTTTACTACGTCTGCACTCAACTCGTCGTCGGCTTTATCGTTCTATCCCGGGGGGTTATGCTGCCAGCAAGGTCCACGATCATTCAAGATATTTGACAGTAAGGGCCATTTTCCATACTATGTATTATGGAGCCGTTGGCCAGGCCGCCTTCGGAGATTTAGCGGTCATTATGTCTCGTGCGTTTTACCGTATGCGCCTTACGCGGATACTATCAGAGTGTACGCACGGAGCTACAAAACAGTCAAAGACGCCGTTCAAACTACCTCCTGGAGTACGGCAGTGAGGAACGAGTCAGAGATCGAGCATATATAGTAGCTTGGGTGTTTGGTCGCTGACCAAACATTATGCGTTTTTGGCCAGATGGCGTAGTGGTAAAACCCAAGCACCCACGAACCGTCATAACATAGAGTGAATATCCCAGGGGTAGGTCTCGGTTTTTCTAGAAATAGGAATTGGCCCCAGGAGCAAAAGAGGAATTCCGGGGAACACATAGCTCCTAGAAATGCTGTTAGCGTTACCAGGATCAATCCATTAGTTCCCAGAGCCAGATTAATAACATTTGTCAATACGTCGTAAGGTAACTAGATGTATACCATTAGGGGGTAATTGTTGCAAATCTTTGTTTCAACATCTGCTCATTTCCGCATAAATTAACTAATTCGGGTTAATTAATAGGTGAGATCGAGCGTCAACAGTTAAGGTAACCGTTCACTAACTCTTCTAACGGCAGTCGAACTTAGGTCCGGATATTTATTGGTGGCAATGATAGCAGCCTTAGTGTGACTTTACCGGTCTATAAAAGAACCGTAAGTTTAAAGTCTCTTACATATCATTCTAAACGCCACGATAGACCGACCATCCGACCTCACCTTCCCTATATGACCGGCCAGCTAAGAGACAGCGTCGGATTTCCCATAAAGCAGATAAGGATAAGGTATAAAGCCACCTATAGCAAACTTCAGATGATATAGCCATTAAAGCTAAGGTTAGTCAGGTCCTCTTCGATAGCAAGCGAACGAGATCACTAATTCTACATAGGCTCCAGTGCGCACGCCCGGTTCGCTTACGGTGGAATTCATGAAACTTCTACACTATAATGACACTCTCGCTACACTAACACTAAAACTGCTCGACTTATACTTTTACCTACGGGAATGCTATGTTATCAAATCTGCCGAGAAGATACGACTTAAGGGTGAATAGCGATAGCTTCAAGAGTCAAATGAGTGGCTAGCAAGAGACAGCGACATCCTGTTATAGCTCTATAATGAGCAGGCATTGATAATCAAAAGCGAGCAGTTCAATGTCTTTATAACGGCGTGGTTTCAGCCTTATAAGCGTGTAATACTTAAGCCTGCCATGTTGATAAGCCTTGATGAAATCCGAGTGTTATCAATCGCTCGTGGGCGACAATGGCTCCTAAATATTCTGCTATTAACCTAATCTTCTATCCTAAATATCATCCCTCTTTTTAGAGGCCCCTATAACTACCGGTGAAGTTCCCGTGGGTCTGGTGATGGTGTTAACGTTTCACGGCTATTGATACACTAAATATTTAGTTTTCGAGAACTTAGCATCTAGCCATAAAGGCTCCCTAGTCTACCATGAACTAGCGTTATTAAAGATTCTGCTAAGCCTACGGCATTCTATTCATCCCAATCCTCGTCTCATTACTACTTTCTACACTTCTATATGTTACCACCAGCCTTCGACGGCGAGTCTTGAACAAGAATACACGGATCGAATAAGAACGGTCTGTACTCGTTGTTTCAGTGGTTGCTTTGTGCTAAAATTGGTAGACTGGGATTTGGATCTCGACCTTTATGCCATCTGGCAGTCCTCTGGCATACCGACACCACCTCCCTGTCTCGCGACCGACTCCGATAATCTTCGGCAGATCCGCTCAGATGAGGGTGAGCCTGCAGGACACGAGACTTCAAGGTCGTACTTGATCGAATGCCTTTTCCACCCCACTTACGACAAGCTGTCGGCCTTCAGGTGGACAGGTCTTGATCCTCGGTCCATGTCTACTCAGGCCAGCAACGTTTTCCTCTACATGTCAGCGTTCGCTTTCCCTAAAGAAGTGCTCTGGATAGAGTTTCGACTTACGCGACTTGGTCGGAAACCTGGCGAGGCTCTAGGAGAGGATCTGTTCTTCCTGCCACGGGCTGAGACGGCCTCGTCGAATCTCTATCGGGTACGCGGACAGTGGCTAGACACCATCTCAAGGCATGATTTTGGTGAAATAGGCACTAGCGTCCGATTGTCCCTGTGGCCCCGTAGGAAACCTCTACAATACTCGAGTCAATCGACACTGTCCCTGAATCCGGGGTTTTTTATGCATAATATATTGGGTGATTACAAGTGAGACGGGCCCAAACCATGCGGGATTGTTCGCCAACACTTTACAGTGGGTGAAAATTGAATTGGAGGCTATGCCATGCCCTATTTTTGTAATTTCAAAATTTTAAAAGACTAGAAGATGCTTTCCAAGCGGCATTTCTACTTGATTCGCAAAGTCAACTATAGTATCTCTATGCTGACAAATAGGGTACATCGCCTCGAATAGACATGCCTTCACCCTTCTCTGCGTTGTCTAAGAGCCCAGCGAGATTGATTCTAGAAGGGTAATTCCAGTCATCGATTACGCTAACCAGCCTCTCCCGGGATAATTCTAATGCCTGTTCGAACACGCGCAGCCGGGATAGCTGCTTGTCGTAGCGAACCTAAAGACCGTCCCTCTTTTGTCTCAGGTGCGTACCAGCCTCCTTCAAGACAAGATTTTACTGCTCTAGCTTCTAGCCATCGATGTGCTTGGACACGCACGACTCCCATAGACGTCGATAGAGTCTGATAAGTCGAGCTACGGGAAAGGCGAACTTGGGATCGTCGCGTTCGAGGTCTACTAGCACCTTTAGAATAGGTTCAAGGGGTTCGGTCGCTAGTGTGTGTCTTGTTCCTACATCCCGTTACGAGGAGGGCCATAGTGGTCAGTAAAGTATTCGATGCCGAATCGTTTCACTTACCAATGGATAGACATGATCCGAAGTTTCCTATGGTTTGTCTTTCTCGCCAAGGATTGGCAATTCACTAGGCTGCTATTCGCCTTTTTCCTAGTCTAACGAGCTATCTAGGGAATCCATTTTGTCTACAGGAGAAAGCCACGGGTCTGGATAATACATTTCCATCGATCCTTGGTGTCTCTTATAGACTATGCCGATATAGGTGACTATCTACTACTATTAATTGATGCAGTCAAACAGTGACTAGAGATTGGTTAATTTTCGGCGGGCTGTTAACGTTCGACTTGATTAAAGGATAGTGATCAACAAGCCGGTCAGGTAAAATGATCAAGTCTCATAGTGTTAAGGGCACAGGGTTAAGGGCCAGGTGCGGACGCTCCTTGAGATATATATTTCAACTAGACACCTCTTCTACCTTCGTTAAACGCCTCAAAAATCTAAAAAAATCGCATGTTTTAGACCTTGTAATCACCAAATAAAAAAAAATACAAAAAAATCTTTTATAAATCTTCATAGTTTCGAGTTCGAAAATTGAGCGTTGATAACGTTTAGCCAAGCTTCAACGGGGTGAGCACCCGCACATCCGACCGTGACCTCGTGTTCTATAGTCTAAATGGACAGACCCATAGCTCAACACAACCAACATAACACTAAAGCGAGGCTAGAACAAAAAGTCTATGATTTCTAGGGATGAAATTTTAGGCGCTTTTCGGTGATCTAACGATGAGTTGCTCATAGATGAGGCATCAGAAGAAGAAATATAGTCTATCATTACATCTCATATAAAGCCTCAGTTTAAGAGGGCGTGAAGGATTCAATAGTGAGCCAACATTTCCGGACCGACTCAGCATCCTTTTTCTCAACACCACTATTTTCTTGTCTCTCGCTAAGCATCTAAAGGCAGAACAATGTCGCTGTAAATAATTGCGGTAAGAAGATGACATGGGTTTTAACAGGCCTTAATCACGAGGTGTGCCTAGCGCTTTCTACCAAGCAGCGCACTCACGCGATAGGATGAGCCGAGAAGTCTATAAATACGACCTCTATCCCCAGCAATTCGCTCTACAATTCATTCACCTGACTCTACAAAGTCGAGCAGGCTTGCTTCTGAGTCACCAGATAAGTTCTCCCCTTTGACCTAGAACCGAATTTCCACTGTACTGACATTGATAGGATACATCGAGGATTATAAGTCAGACAGTGCCTATGAGAGATATAGGTATGATTCCGACCAGATACACTGCCATTCACACCATCGATCAAAGATACGAGTTTTGGATTAGCTGGTCAAGGTGTCTATGCGCAGATGCCTCCGCCACAGCAGCCGACTAGCTGATCTACTGTACAGCCACTATGTGTGCTCCCAAAGGAAAATCGCGAATATTCACAGGTATGTGAATTCTAGCCTGACCTGTCTGAATTCTACTGATCCTGAAGACGATGCAGTTCAATCGAACCGCGGACATCCGACCACAGTGCATAAGCGCAAGGACCACATCTCTTTACCGTCCCTTCATCCATAGTGCTAGCCACCAGAACATATGAGTCGTGGATAATCTCGCCGGCATAATGTACAAGCTAATGAATGACAGTGATCCATTAACATCGCACCAGAGGGCCCGAGGACACAGCGCCCCGGTAGTGCCCAATACAAGCCATGGCCTACACACTGACACCAACCTCGTCGCTTCAAACCACGCAGCATCCGCTAGGTGAAGAAGGAACGGGCCAATAACAGGTGCGCATATCACATTGCGAGGCTCGCTGTTGTGATATGAGGCTGGTGCAGATCAGGAACCAAGCCGCACCATCGGAATTAGCTCCGAAGTGTCTATACAGAGGACCAAGTTGATTGGAATCAACTTGGCTAATTGTTGTATATATAGGCTCATGTATTCCTCTGAAATAATAAGTCAATTCATACCTCTGAACAACAACACTCGCTGCATGGAAGCTTGAGAAGTCCATTGTTTCTGATATTATGAGTGACTATCGCGCCTTCCGCTACGCTAGATCAAATTTGTGCGGTCTCTTATGCTCTAGAACATGAACGCCATTACTGATTTTCATGCCGTTATATATAGGAGCAGCCTATCGCCACCCGTGAAACATCCTTATGGGTAGTCCTTATCGACGGATCGGAGATAAGACCAGGGGGCAGCCGTACGACGCGAGCTTCATCGCGTCTTCGCCCTCACCGCCTTCACTCTATTAATGGCGGAGTGTCTGGCCGTCCGTATTACGAAACATCCATCTAATACGACTATAAAATTGCGTGTGGTGAATTTGTCACGCCCTATGCCGCACGAAAGAATGCGCGTTGCGCCATAGCCCGGCCTTTCTGGAGCAACGGCCGGAGAGTGCGACGAACCAAAATACATGGCATAAATCGTGTGGATTGTTCTGCCGAAGAGGATTGTAAGTGATCTATTTGGTAATTTCATATGACCAAAAAGTCTACTGATCGTCTCGTCTCAAGCGTACATAGCGTGCCCTCTACGAACTCTATGAAAGGTAAGTCATAACGACTCGTCCAAGTGGTAAGCCTTGCTGACTCGGATCGTATAACAGGACGCCCTCATTTTCTCTGCTCGAGCTCCCCTATACCCATGCGATCGCATGCTATCTATCATTTCCACGTAGCTACTAGTGACATCGATGATGAGCTAATATAAGGTCTAGATCGTCTCGGCCCTTCTCTTAGTCGACTCTATGTATCAGTCATATGCTAATATGTCTACCCGATATAAAGCCTAAGCCATAATGGGCTTATACCACCGTGTCTCGGCATTTAAATACCGCGAAAGAATAGCCTCCTTATAGGTCGAATTCCTGGCGTTTAATAGGTGATCCTTATTATCCTCGGCTAGCATCTCGCGTCTTATTAGTCATGAAACTCCGAAAGACCCGAGGAATACTAGTGGTTTTGTCTTACTTTATAGTAGGTAAGACTTCCCTTCGTAGACGGCTAGATTATTAGTCCAAGCTACGTATAAGGAAAAGGTGAGGTAAGGGTACCGTTATTTCGAGCCTACAGATTAATAATAGCCATATCAGCTACGAACCGAGAGAAAGACATAGTCTAGTCCTAATTCATAGCCGAGCTAACTAAATAGCCACGAGTAGAGTAATACCGCCCGATAGTCTTACCTGATCCGGCTCCGCGTTACTAAGCCAGTCGACGTATTCTAGCGGGTGGAATTAACAAACGGAAACGAACGAGCGAAAATGAATCAACCAGACATATACGACGCTTCACCAAGGGTACTGTCAGAAATGTTATGGTGTCTTCGGATATACGTTGGCTGGATCTGATGCCTAAGCACACTTATTTCTATCTAAGCCGGAGCAACACGTGCAAAGGCCATTGATCCTAGATGTCACTGCAGCTGCAGGTTAGTCAAACCGAGCGCGTGTATTATTTCTCACATAAATCGTCTCCTAAAATACCGTGCGCAGGCAGTTCTTGCCAGGAAATGGCCGATTTTCTACCCATAATCAGCGCTTATGTCATGCATGTTTGTCTTTGGAGGAATAGTTTAGGGGCATGTATGCTGCGATCACAGGTGAAATGGATTACCCCTTGCGGCCACATCACCTCATGAAGGCCCGCTATAAATGATGGCCGACATGTCTTTACCAGGTCTGGTTCAAGTGGCGCTTGCTAGACCCCTATTGGCGTTCAACCATGTTATCTGGGTAGCAGAGCATGCTTGAGCGCATGAACTCGTGTACTACGTCCCAAAAAGCAATGGCCGTCGCTTTGAGTGCAGTAGTAGATGCTGGTACATGGGAGATGGGCTGGCAATATGAATCGTATTTGCTAACGGAGATTATTCACAAGGCTGCGACGGCTCCCTCTTCTACAAGGAGTTGATCGAAGAGTCTTGAGCCAACGCTCTCAATAACATGGTTGTCCTCGAGGCAAAATCTCGCGATTACCCCAGGATGAATTTTATTGCAGGATAGGTTTATGTGATTTGTGATCGCCGCCTGAAGTGATGACTGACTGCGCAAGGGACAAAGTCTATCGCATCATAATGTTAAATAGAACCAAGGAGACTTATTTGCGATCGGCACCCCATCATATGCTTCTACAACTCGTAGGTCTGATCTTGAGCGTACTGCGATTTCATAGTTGTACCACGTTTGAATTCGATCATCGCAATCGAGTTGGAGGCCGTACGCCAACTTCACCGAGTCACCAGCAGGAGTCATAAAATGGGCTGCGCAACCAATAATGCAAATAGATGCATCTATAATCATCTATAATATGGGTGACATGGCAAGAAAACCGCGCTGCCTCCATGAGACGTTGACCACCGCTCCCTTCAACCGTCCGACGATTCACCGCAACAGTGAGCAGTGATGTTTCACCACACACATGTCACCACAACACTCACCACAAGAGTCACCACAACGTTCGCGACTCACCAAACACGTCTCTGTTCGTTCTACGCCCTAATGGCAGATGCCCCATTCTATCCGGTAGGATGGGCTATCGCACCGTAAACCACCAAGGGAGAAGAAGGATTGGGAGTACGGCAATCGAATTCGAAATGCCCTGTATTATTGTCTGACCTTCAATTGTTTTCCTTCCTCTCTTTGCATCACATCCTTGAGACTATGGTCACAATAATGATAATTATATGAGATTACGTAAATACCAAGTTTGATCAGTTCGTGTCTTCAGATTGTTTCGACAGAAAATACTACTCATTTGATTTCAATATAATAACAGCACTCGTAGTAGGCTCCTCGTCCGGTTATAAGAGACATACGTGATAGTTGACAAGTCTTAACACTACCCAAAGATACTGTTATATATCTGTTCGGGTGTCGGTTCAAGGAGAAATATCTTGGTTCTTGACTCATAGACCCATTTTTCACATCTGTACATATCCCACCTCAGTTGACAAAAGTCTGGACTTTGTGCCACCAAGACTTTGCTCCCGGTAAGCTCATTCACCACATCATCCTCCAGGACGGTTAAGGGGAAGAAATCATCCGTTTGATTCATTTCATTTACCTGCAGCACAGCTCCAGTTTGAGCAAATCCTAGCTCGTGCAAGTAACTAAGGCCTTGAAAACACCATGTGCTTTCAGTATTCCAGGTATTAAGCAGGAGAAGCTCAATAACATGTGGCGGTCTTAGACATTGTGCGACATCTCGGGTAAAATGGAGCCAATTCGAGTGTTTACTGTATTGTCCATCAATGTAGTAGTTCAGCAAGTCTTCGCTCCCACCTGTCAGCCATTTTGAAGGAGCGTCGACTGCTGGGAAAATTTTCCGTCCAAGAAAGCCCCAAACAAAATCCGTGACTTCCAGGACCTCTAATTTTTCCAAAAGTGTTCTGTCAGGGTTATTCGTCCAAATGTCCCAAACCATATCCAGATGGCGATTGCGCTGGTCAGTCGTTTCGAAATCCGTTGTTCTCGTGAGACAAAGCGATTCAACTGCCACCCAGTGGGCAGTGAGCGCTTTGTAGAAACGTTGGTAGACCCGCTGATTCTGCGCCGTATCAAGTTGACAGACACTGTCTGTGCCGCAAGGCGGCATTGGAAGAATCCCTTCATGTGCCACAGCCTCTGCGAATTCTTCGAACTCGTCCGAGGCAGAATATAAGGGTATTGATAGAAAGTAACATAGTTGAATCACACGGTCGTTATAGAGATCATACAGAAGTTTCATGGCATGCCAACGACACACCACCTCCCAGACTTCGTGATCTGGCATTGTTATCGTGTGGGTACAAGAACCGGAATCCGAGCCACTTGGGGAATGTGGAAGGCTATTTCTTGAGGAAGGTAGGAAGCTTGGCCCAGGGAATACAATCGTAGAACAATCCTGGGCCTCCCGAAGCCGGCAGAGTCGTAGATCATGTTTGTGCTGATCGGCGCCGCACTAAGAGCCTCGTCAGTGTTGGGATAGCGCCTGGATGAGAAAAGAGATCGTACAATAACTGACCTGAAAACACTCAGGCGATGGGCCACTGGATTCAGGACAGCGTGTGTTCTCCTGCAGCTGCGTCCTAACCGAAGAATATCGTCAATATCAGAAAGGTTTTTGTATATTTGTAGTAGTATCTTGGTGGGTAATTGAAGGAGGTGGCTCATGGTCGACTAGTGGTCGATTTGATCTTCCATCGTCCCGCAGTTACCTGTCGTTGGTAATTACGTAATCAACAACCAAGCGGGGCCACACATTTCGCGTCGTTGCGCACCTCTTCGGCCTGCCACAATCCGTAATGGTTTATACTCAGCCGGGAGTGAGGTTTCATCTAAAACTGTTGTTTTGGAATTGAACCGATTTTTCCATGAGTATACAGCGAACATAAAATCTCTGCTGTCTCTATATCAACCGTAATAAGTGTAAGTAGTTCTGCTGGATCGTCCAGCGCTACCAACAGTGGCAGCACCTCCACCCTTGCTTGGTGCGGCTTAGTACGGCGCGTGCTCCATCACGTCTTCCGCCCTCGTCCTCACCGCCTTCACCGATCAACGCCGGAGTTGCTGTAGTTCAGTGGTATGAATTGACTTATTATTTCAGAGTGATGCATGAGCCTATACATATAACAATGAGCCAAGTTGATTGGAATCATGAACGGCGGCGCGTATGAGCCTCTGGCCGTCCGCATCGCGAAGTCTTAACTAATTACGACTGTACAATCTCCTGTCACAGTGGTTTATCACGCGCATCCGCCGTCTCGGAAAATTACTCGGTAGACCCAGCGCGGCCTTTTTGAAGCGGCAGCCGGAGAGAGAGTACGACAAACCCGAATGCAACACGACATGAATGGTGACTGCATTGCTGAAGAGAATTGTAGGTGATCTTGTCGATAAGCTGATATGATTGGCCGTCTCGTCTCAAGCGAACGCTCTGCTAACTTTTATGAACAGGTAAGTCCTAACAACTCGTCCAAGTGGTAAGCCTTGCTGACTCGGATCGTACGGAAGGACGTCCCTCATGTTCCCGTCATTCGAGTTGAATGCGAAGCGAGCAAATGTCTTGTCTGCTCGGGCTCCCCTATACCGATGATCCTGGTCAGCAACTTGGTATGTCCATTCTTCTTAGCGTTGCCAGTTCTACAGTAATTAGGCAGACCACTAACAGGGTCTAGAGGAGGACGAAAACGAGGCGATAGATAAATCCAATATTTTAAAGGAAAACCGTCTCCGTGATGCAAAGCCTGCGACCTCGAACAAGTACAATGAGGGGCCAGACGAAATTGATGTCCCCGAAGCGTAACTTGTTTTATAATTATCGTATATTTACAAGTTTGCCTATTAATTTGTACGGGACATTGATCCGAATTGCCTAGCTCACCCATATCACAAAAATAACCGAATATGTTATAATCGCGGCAGTGAAAGTTACGATAGTGTGTGCTGTGCTGTATTCTGTAGATATTTATGCTGTTTGAATACGTAAAGCAATATTTAGGTCAGCTTATATGGAGCTAAAAGTTTGATCCGTAGAAGTATTGTTGTCTTCTTGTACTCTGTGTCTCTCAAGAAGCATTAGTGGCGTTCAAAAGAGACTGGCAGACTTGTTTGCAAAGGTCTTCAGCGAATAGGCAATCAAAGCCGGAAGATGCCGCTAATGGCACTCAGTATCTTACCGCCGTCTATTGCTGGCAATAGAATCCACATAGACATACACTTCGTCTCCTCACCTGCAGCCAAAAAATATACCCGCTAAAGAATATACCCGCCATCCCGGGTGGGGGCTGTAACTAAAAGGTCTTGGAGCTACCGTATTTGCTGAGGTCCCCATGGTGGCATCATCTGATTCGCATTTACTCGGAGGTGATGTGGCCATAACATCATAACATGTCCTAAGGGAGAGCAAGTTTGCCGCAACATGACATGTTTGCGTTTTGTGACGATTGTACCGTGTATAACCCTGAGTTCTGTGGGCAGCTAACGCCTGAAGGCTGGCCACTTGACCATGCTCGCCATGACTGATCTGGTACTTGAGATGTACAGTGGCACCGGATTTCCACTGTTCTTCCACTTTCTGTTACCAAAGATGAGAAGCAATGGTATAGGCTTCACTGCAGTTGCATATTGTCTCTTGCCTCTTGGCCTACTCGCTTTTGTGCTGTGAAATTATGTTTCACTCAACCACAGGCCTATTACCTTTCATTGGATTTTCTAGAAACCGATTCGATATATGTAACATTCAGATTAGCAAACGCAATACGAGAGGTGCTTACTGAAATGGAAGTTGTATGATATTCGCACCGGCCTTGAACCCTTGGCGGAGCTCTCTATTCTCTGACTGGAGTTGCTCGTGGTGCCAGAGAACAGCCTGGTGGTAGTGGGCGAGCTTTTGTGACGCGAGGCCTCGGTGCTGCTCGAGCGTTTTGATATGAGACTCGGTGCGCTCGCGCATTAAGGGCTGCTTCAGATGGTTCTTCACACGTTTCTTCGATGACCGACAGGGGGTGAGGTTAGCGTTCCTACGCGACGACATGCTGCTCAGTCGTTATTCGTTCAGCGACATTGGGCCCCTATTGCCGATATTGTAGCTTATCAATAAGTCCCGAGTTCGGCAAGGCTGGGCGCGACATGGTCTGTGGATCTTTCGTGTTCGCGATGGCGGGTATTGCGGGTATCACGTGGCGCAAGCCGAGGGCCTCGAAAGGAATAGCAACAGTAGAGCAGAGCCTCCGGAATAGTTTCCGGCTAGACGGAGCCCACGAATCGGTTCTAACGTAGCATCGGCATGGTATATGGTATGGTCCAGAATGAGGAGGCATGTAGAATGTGAGTTGATTAGGGACAGAGCGTCGGGTCAATGGGCGACTTGGCCGGCGATCCCTACATTTGGTTGATGTCACCATCACACAACGAAGCAATTCCTTTTTTCCCTTTTTTTTCTGTTCTGTCTTTCTGATCCCTCGTCTTTCACATCGAATTGTAAGTAGTGGTAAAATCTACCGCCAGAGGGTGTCCACTGTTACGGAAATTGGCGCTATTCCTCGACCCATTCAGCTCAGAACATATTTTTGCGAGGGCCAACCAATGAATACACATCTCACATCTCATATACAAACAAGCGACAAGGGCCCAGGGACTAAATACGCGATATATGAATGAGATCCGAGAAAATCATAGTAATAATGGTGGTTATGGGTTCAAAATCCTCAAAGTAGATGTGGTACGGCCAATATTGGTTCAGCCTTGTCCCCGCGTCGATCCAGATCCAAGTTCAGATGGACCTACAGCTCAGCAACATCCTCCCCGTCACCGCCCGAGGCCATTCACTTCAGCAACATTTCACCCCATATCAACGCGAATTTATTCACTTTCATGCCTGCTTGCTGTTATCTGCTCACTTAGTTGGAGGTAATTATGCAGAAAAGGATTCAGACTAAACCCCAGCCTGTTTTGGAAGCTTTAGAGTCTAGGCAGCTCCGGTCGCATCTGTTGTGATATGAGGCTGATGCAGATCAGGAACTAAGCCGCACCGTCGGAATTAGCTCCGAAGTGTCTATACAGACGACCAAGTTGATTTACAATCAACTTGGCTCCGTGTTGTATATATAACCTCATCTTTCCCTCTAGAATAAATTTATACCTCTGAACTACAACAAGTTATGAGCCCGGGGGCAAACACTCGGGTGCCGTTTCTACTCATCTGAGAATCATCTTGACCATCTTGGGAGGCCCCGTGACAACCTTCGATCTACCGCGGCGGTGATGTCCTGTTAGATTTATGGTGGCCGCCGCATGACTCTCGCGGGTGGTGGGGGCCGACATCGAAATGGGGAGCTGAGATTGAGCTTTGATAGTGCCAAGGTCACATATCATGTTGTCTTTGAATAGGTTGGATGACATGATGGCAGGACTGTGTTTTCTCGGATTCAAAATGTGCAAGAACTAAGAAAGAAAGTGGAAGTCCATTTGTTTTGTACGCGCGGTGTTAAGGATTCGGCTCTCGACTGTGATAGAAGACGGCAGCTTCGACTGACTGTCCTAAGATGAGCCCGATGAGCCACAGCGCTTACATACAAACTGTTAAAGGCACCTTGTATCTTTTTACAACTGACAATAAGCTGTTCAGCCATCATGAACCTGTCCCGAGCTAATTGAGGATTCAATACGAATCGACACATGACCGCACTGCTCAGCATAACTCAACTTCCTCAGGATCTTGCTACCCTTAACAGCGCTAGGAAATGCTGTCCGTGGACAAATTCTAGGTTTTCTATGAACGACAACGCGCCAAAAATAAAGAGACGGAAGCTATCAAACGAGCCAGAGGCTGCGGCAGCTTCTTTGTAATGGCGGCCACATGTTTCGCTCATGAGTCAACGAGCGCACCGGCTCAGACATGGTATGGTTATTACAATAATTGGTAGGCTCATGAAGTGACAAACTTGCCAGTAATTATTGCGTTGCACAGAGGGAGTTCCACTTAGATGGTCATGTAATGATCACTCGCAACTTCCATGCGACCAGCATCTAGTTGACGCTGCAACGACCATGTTTACCAGGTGAAGATAGATAATCCGGTGGACTTAGTTATGGCTAGGTATGCCTTTGGCTTGGAAGCTCGCCTTTCAGCACGGCGAGTCGCTCTCATACAATTCTCGGACGAATACTGGCACAGCTGATTTGGGCCTCGGCGTTCTAGCATTACCTGCCTTACCAATACTACAGTCTAATAGCTTTACAGGTGATGCCATAATGAGTCACTTGGATTAATATGCTGACATTTAAACTCAAAATGACTGCCAAACTGCCAAACTGCCGAGTTATCAGGACCAGCAGCCATGAGCTGATGAACGGAATAGCACAAATATTTCAATACGTGTAGAGCACAGAGCCATTGCAACACTATGAGGGAAGCGGGTTGAATAATGTAAAGAGTGGCTGGTTTTGATATTCGAGGCAACTCGACTTGCGAAATTGCTATTTCTTCATTGCTATCCCCGATTGGTCTCGTACACGCTGTCTGATTTCTCTAATATATTGCATTGATTGGAAACCAAGATGCAGCTGGTTTTGCATATTTCTTTCTGCTTGCTGATTGTACTAACATCGCACCGGAAATCGTTCAACTCCTTCGCACCTGAAAGTCCCTTAGTCATGTACTGATAGATTTGAAGCTTAACAGGTTCCCAAATACCGATTCTTGGTTACATAACACTATATTTGCTCCCCAATTTTCAAGACCAGTTAAGCTATCAAAATATAGTCAGCAGAATTAGAACAACGAGTACCATCTCAATCATACAGCCGCTCCTCACCCGCAGCAGCACACTTCCGGCAATTCTCATCTGGCTGTGTTGGTGGGAAATCAAAATAGGATACAGGGTCTGTCTCTTTTGCTTCTTCGCGCTACGTCTTGTGTCTAGAGTCGACTATAGCTTTTTAATATTGATTACTCAGCCGGAGGACGCTGTCCTAATATACATATACGTGGGACCTCACATGCACAATCCCTTTGATTTTAGCGTCACCAAAGGTATCTTGGTCCCGCCGAGAATCTATGGCTAGAATATTCTCAGGTGACTGGGGCGCTGAATAAATTGCAGATATCTGAACCTGGTTGTCATGGAAACGTGCGCCTTCAATGGGCCATATTTCATTACGATATTGCGACGGAGCCGGGCATTCCAGGGTGGGTATCCGTCAAAGCCACCCAGCACATCGCACATCATACCGTTTGGCCCTATCATTCGCGTAACTGCTCAGCAAGAGCAATATGATCTGCATTTGTCGCCTGATAATGCAAAAGAGGCTTTCTCAATTATACACCTCAGCTGTTGGAGCTCCTTTGCCTCATTCAATGAATCCTAGATGCGTTCAGTTTGAGGGCAACCTAGGAAGTACGAGTGAATGAATCCAGTCAGTAACAAAGTGCATGGTGACATTCTCACATTTCGTAGTTTATATTCCTAATTTACTTTCTTGAATACATGTGTTTACTTCCATGGTGCTATAAAGTAGACTTATTTTAGAACGTGGGTGTATCTATCCGAAAGAGTCAATCAGGACGTTCCAATCCATGATAACCGCAGGTCTGAAAGCCGACTTTGTTGTACCTCAAAGTAAATATACTTACCCCGCCTGCACACATCTCAGATGTGGCGAATTTGGAAGTGGATGCGAATTCCTCTCCAGTATTCGATAGACTGCTTGCAGATACTAACCGTGGCTGGATATCGAATCGAGCTAGGGGCGGGCCGCTAATCAAGAAGAATCACTGATGTCTGTTTCTCCATCATCTGTAAAATCAACTCGACGGGCAGATTGCCCACGTTAACAAACATGGATGGCTTCTCGGACAACACCAGAAACAGAACCGCTCAAACCCAGTTTTACCACATTACCCATTCGGTTCTTCTTAAATCTTGGCTAGACCCACTTCAATTTATATCTTGCTTAGATCATCTTGATCTGTCGAATAGGAAAAGGAGAGAAAATGGTGAAATGATTTCGATCCGCCCTATAAGAAGCACGTGAGACACTTGATTTCCATATAAGTACAAGAATTACCCATCGAAAGCACATTGTATCCAATCCAGTTTCTCATTATTACCTAAGTCGAAACTGCCCACTAGTCTAGACCACCATGTCAACAGAAGACAGACTCAACAAGAAGCGTGGGTACAAAGCGTAAGTATTACATTTCACACGATAAAAACCAACGAGCACATTTATCGCCGAAGACTACCTACCTTTTCTAGCACGCTGAGCAACCCCAACGTTTCAGAAGAGGCAAAGCAGAATGCACAAGCTATGCTAAATGAGATCGGCGGTGGTCACCCCAGCGAGGAACTATTTCAGGCAAGAGGTGATCAAAACAAGGACCCAATGGGGGTCTTAGCTGGGCTTAAGGCGTGAATATGATTTTCAAAATTAATTCGGTATGCTGATTGGCATGTATATAGGGCGCAGAACAATCCTGGCGTGACGGAGGGCGGCAAGCAGGAAGCTACTGAGAAGATGAAAGGGATGGAGGATTAAAGAGTAAAATGTTATGTAGGACAGTCCCTTGGGGGCGAGCTGGTACGATATGGATACGAGTGGATAATGTAAAATGTGTCTGATACAAGTATGATGGTCTGATACAAGTACGATGATATTCTGAGTAATAACTGGTCCTCCTAAAAAGGATCCAACTCCTCATTTTTAGGCGGGGGGCGGGGGGTCCCGGAGTCCCTCCATGCGTATGCAAGCAGGTAAGCGAGGTGATGTATCAACAGGCGGCTCTGGTGGTGCATGGGCACCTCCGCATTCCCTATACCTTTGGTTGGCGTAACACCGATGAATCTGAATCCTAGCACGTTCTTAAATACAGATTCTTTAGACTATATTTGCTTGTTCATTGCCAAAAAGCCATTTATCATATCAAAAAATAGCCAGCAAGGTATTAAGAACGAGTAGGCTCTCAATCATACAGTTCCTCATCCGCAGTAGCACACTTCGGGCTCTTCTCTTCTGGCTGTGTCGGTAAAAAGGTAAACTCGGGCACGACGTCTGATTTCATCTCTTCCCTCGCAATGATATCTTCGTATCTGCTCAGTAGCAATTACGTGGCAAGATGCATCGTGGCCCACTCCCTGGAGGAGATGGTTTCGGAGATCAAGATGCGGTCGGATAATGTTTGTAGGTAGTGACTTGTATCGCTCGCCAATTTACTACTAATTGTCGTGAGGGTTAGGGGTCTCTTTTGGTACATTTCTTGGGCCACCCTATATTTGAGAGGCGGAGGATGAGTGTCGATGTTGCTTTCGTAGGCAGCTTAAGGAATTGGCTACTCTCTTTCTCGCGTTCAGTCGGGTAGGGCATGACTTTCAGCTTTTATAGAGCTTTGGGGCCTCATATAGTCCCTCGAGCTAGTAACAGAAGTGGCTACCTCTGTAGATACAGAGCCAGTGGACTAGTCAACTGACGGCTGTAAAACCTGGCTTGTGTAGCCGCGATTTCTGTGGATAAACTGCCCAACGACCCGATGGAAGTTTCCAGTCGATTCATTGCCTCCATGAGATATATTGTCAGCCGATGAGTTTCTCGAGAAGGGGATCTACGATAATGATACCAGCTTGCCATGTAAGTTTATTGTGTTCTGCTGTGTCTGGGGTATTGGACCTCTTTGACATCTGTGACGCCTTGTGATCCATGATGCTTTTTTAATCTTCCTAGTGATGGTGCTGCACTGGCAAGTTATTGGAGCAAAAAGATGGGTATAATAGCATCCACCATAGGGCGGGCAATCATGAGCTTTTAAATGTTTGATGTCCACCGTCCACCATAAAAACAAATCCACTCTCAAGTTTTCGCGGTTACCAATATCAGCGCCTGCTCCCAGAAGGACCGCGGGTGTTGATTTGTTGCCTCAATCACGGTACATAAACCAATGTGACGATCGATTCAACAATATTTCAATCCGGTTGCCGTATTCATGTGTTGCCCGAACCACCAATTGATTTAGAGCGCATTCCCGGGAGCAACATGGCTGCCAGCCTGGAGTCGGTCATAAATAGAAACATGCGGAAGTGGGTTGCTATTTCGTCATGCTTCAGCCGCGCCAAAAGCCACAGTAAAAAAGAAGGCCGGCGAAGTCTGGTTTGTGCTTCCAGGAGTACTTGGGCCTTTGGCTTCGCCCACAATAGCTTGGTAGTATCGTGCTGATAAACTCGCTGAGTATCCTCAGGTAACCACCCTTGACGATGTACGGGTGGTGACTGGTGTCAGAAACTTGGTGTCAACGTTTACATCAACGTCGAACATGAAAACCACTAAATACCAACAGCATGTGAGTTTCTTAGAGAGTATCTACTTGAGCTATGTTAGTTACTTGATCACTAGCGGGACTTTGTTAGATTTCCCGGTTCAAAATTGATTTTTGATCGGCCGCGTTGGTTTACCGAACAGTGACGGTTGCCTTATGGTTGGAAGCAAATCCTAAGCTAACTGGCAACCAATACAGTAAGCTAAACAGAAATGGAAGAAAATTGTATTTTTCTTCCTGTGGAAGTAGTCGGAAGTATGTCAATCAACAGCAAATAATATGTCCCTCGAGGCAAAAAGACTAAGGCAAACTCTGTCTGTATCGGGGCTTTTTCCTGGGATCACTATTTGACTTGATATATGTTATGCACAATTCATCACCCGTCTTGGCGATGATGATATCATGCTGGCCTCGTTTCACAGGACCGTAAATCCTAGAATACGCGGGGTCATTCCTAGAGCTGCCTTACTGCCAAGGATCAGAGAGGGTTTCCATGGCCGTCGATCTCATGGATAGAATTAGTGCTTTTGGTTGAAACATTGTACCAAGGAAAGCCTATAAGGATTGTCACTAGTCAGCAAAGCATGGAAAAGGCATCTGGCGCGATTCCCTATCAGCTGGGCCGGTGTTTGTTGAGGGAGCTTTTGTTTAAAGAGCACATAGCGCGTATAAACTTCACGGTGCCCGTAGATATTGGCGTTCTTCATCTTTTTTTCTCTTACTCAAAGTTGGAATGTCGAACGGCTCTATGGCGAGAATGTTCAGCTTCTGATGGTCTTTCTTGGTATTCTGAAATTTGATTGAGTTTTTGCACCGAGCGCCTTTTTTCGTCATCCCGCAACATGAACCAGGACCGCCATTGGGCTGACTTCTATCTCACAAACAAGAAATGAATTCCAAGGCAGCATGGTAGACATTGAGGTGGTGGTCAAAGGCAGAAACTGCATCGAATGGGAGTTGGTGTTGGGCAATCTCTGCAGCGTTCCCTCGCCAAGCTCATATGCAATCGCCATAGGCTCCTTCCCTGCATGTCTGCGTGACCGCTGGCATGGGATGTTTCCTTGAAACAGTCGATGCGTCAAAGAATGCATTCGGATGCAGTATGCGCCAGTATACGGCCGATCAGTGGCCTGCGTGAACGGATATCATTCCAGATCACTGCTGCCCAAATCAGCTACACTTGTGGCTGTAGATTGCAATGGCCATGCATTGGCAAAAGGATTGGCTATTGTTGTTGGTAGCATAGTCGGCAAAATTGCGAGTTGCCCCTGTACATTTCGAAGTGCGTGTAAATTGTGATTTGCTTCAACGCTTATGGCGCTAGACGCGAGAAGTGGGTACTAAGATAGATTCAGTCCCCGGGGTCATTGCCACCACCAGGAACCGTGTTGGCGTTCCCAGGAGCTAGACTCCAGATATTCTCTAGCCCCGCCTAAACATTGTTGTTAAGGCTTTGATGCTGCCGCGTGATTGCGCACCTCTCAGCGGAGTGACAAGCTGCATAAATACCTGATCACGAGAATTAGCTGAGGCAACTATATAAAGGCCTCCGCACGTCCAACTTTCACACCTCACCTTCATCTACATCGTGATTACCACCTAGCTCCACCGCTGTCTAGCCATGGTCTGTAGCAAACCTTTGTTGCTGAAGTTACTGATAAGCTAATACATTATAGCCAAACATCAGAGACCTGCCCACCGAGCTTTTGCTGTGGATTGTGTCGTATTTAGACGGTAGTGCGATATTTGCCCTCGCAAACTTATGTATAGACCTTGATTTTAGAATGCAGCCTAGCATCTAGAAATATAACATTAAATTTCAGAATAGCAATCTATTGCACCTGACCGTCAAATACGATAACGTTGGTCTTACGGGGGCTTTGCTCTAGCATAACGCTAATATAAATGCATTTTACCGAGGTAAAACTCCTTTAATACGGGCGCTGAAATACTCTTCCGCTACTATGCTTGACCTCTTGCTTAACCGTCGAGACCTAGACACTAACATTCAAAATTAAGCGCGGGAGAGCGCCCTATGGTATGCCATCTACTATAGAATATATTCTACCGTTAAGAGCGTTCTATAATAACCTAACGTTAGAGTGGATATTAAGCATAAACACGGCCGAACGGCGCTCCCCCTAGTAGTCTTCATAGGTAGAATAGGGGTCGTGTATCTACTAATTTCTAGTGGTAGCGACCCTAATCTATAGGATGATTTAGGCCACTCGCTATAAGACTATATACATCGCTTTAATAGACCTATGATAGAAATGATTTTTTTAAACGATCCGAAGTCCGAGGTATTTCTTGGTACTCTATCATTATAGGATGCTAAGCTACCTCTTTACTAAGTAGTATCCTATAGGTCGATAGATGCTATTAAAAGCCTTCTTAGAAAAAAGAGTCTAGATTTAGATATCTAGGACCGGAAAGGCTATTCGCCGCTTTATCTCGCCATTTAAAGTAAACGTATGGAAATGGTTAATTTGCTCCTAAGTCACCCTTATATTAACGTGAACTATAAAGATAAAGATAGTAATATACCACTATAGCTATCGACTTACTTATCATGCGATAAGATAACCGATAGGCTATTAGCCGAGAAAGACATTAACATGAATTTTATTAGCGGCTACGGGAGGCTCGGGACGTTATCTACGTCCCTCTACCACGCCGCGGCTAGATTAGATACTATGCTTCTACGGCGGCTGCTTACGGTACTAGGGATTAGTCTGAATCTCTATGTTATAGGCCACTCTCTAATCTCTATAGCCGTATATCACGGACGCGTGGATACGGTTGCTTATCTGTTAGGTATAGAGAGCGTGGAGATTAATAGAAGGGACGTGATCGATCCACCCCTTTATCGAGCGGTTATACACGGCTATCTCGATGTGGTAATTCTTTTAGTGTAATAAGGCGCACGTCTGAACATCTATAAAAGCATAATCGCTAATCACGACACTACTCTCTATATTACTGCCCGTGGCGGTGATTTGGATATGGTCCTGGCACTATTACGCCATGATCAAATTAATATCAATCTTAGGAATCGATGGTTCGAGGATCTATTGATGTTAGCGGTTAAGGGTGGACATTTCTTAGTTATTAAGGCACTAGTGGACAATCCTAGACTGAAAATCTTCAGTTTAAAGAGATCCCTAGATCTAGCAAGGAACGATTGCATTTAGAGGGCTATTTGAAGTAGACTAGAAGACGATAATAACACTCGTTAAGGATTATTAAAGCGGTCTCCGAGGGGAAGGTTTAGCGGTCTATTAGGGCTAACGACGTCTACTTGAAGTAGCTCGCGTGATATATTACGAGACGATCGAGTAACTTAACACTTTGTCTACTAGCTACGCCGCCCGTATTATCACTGGTTTTATATTTTTATTTATAATATATTATGTTACTAAAGCTATAATAGAACATCTGGGATTCGCAGACACACTCTATAAAGGCTATAATACACCCGTCTTAGTGTGAATCCTGGAAAGGATATAAGCTGCTTTACATGCGGTAATTCTCTTCTAATTTCAACGTCGTTATATTGTATCTAAGCTAGAAAGTGCGACATAGCATAACCAAGAATATATAATCCTTTAACCTTCTTTTACCATATCTGGCAGTCCTGTCAGATTGAGTCTGGAAGGGTGGTTCCAGTCATCAAGTAAGCTAGACAATCGACCCCGAGATGATTCTAGCGCCTGCTTAAAGAAGCGTAGCCGAGATAGCTGCTTATCATGGCGTAGCTAAAGCCTGTCCCTCTCTTTAGTTAGGTGTGTGCTAGCTTCCTTTAATATCTAATTACTCTATTCTAGCTTCTAGCCATTAATATGTCTGGACACGCACGATTCCCATAGGCGTCGATAGAGACCGACGAGTCGAGCTACTAGAAAGGCGGATTTAGGATCGTCGCGTTTAATGTCCGCTAGCACCTTTAAGACGGCTTGAAAGGGTTCAGTCGCTAAGGTATGTCTTGTCTCTTCTTCGTGTTACGAAGAGGAGGGCTGCGATAGTTAGTAAGAGCATTTAAAGCTAATCGTGTCACTTACTAATGGAGGTGCATTATCGGAAGTATCCTATAAATTATCCTTATCACTAAGAAGTGGTAATTCCCTAGGCTGCTATTCTCCTTCTTTTTCCTATTCTAGCGAGCTATTTGGGGAATCTATTTTACCCGTAGGAGAAAGTCAAGATCTAGGTAGTATTATTTCTATTATATATTAGTGGTCACTTATAGAATATATAGACGTAGGTGGCTATGGTTTAGGTTTTACGATCACCATATTAGTCAATCAACGTAGTCAGCTTTTGAATAGTTGGTTCCATTTATAGTAGGTAGTTAGCACTCATTTTGATGGTAGGGATAGTGCTAAACGAGTCGGTCGGGGAAACCGATCAAGCCTCACGATGTTCGAGGCCAGATATGAACGCCCATTAAGACATATTTCAACCAGACACCTCGTCCACTTTCGTTAAAGGTCTTAGAAACTCGGTAAACAGAACATTATAGAACTCACATCCACTAAAAAGAGAATTTCGAAGAAGAAAATAAAATAAAATAAAAGAATGTATCTTCATGATCACAAGTTCGAAATTAAGTGTTAAACAACGTTTGGCCAAGCTTTAACAGGTTAACGGGTCGAGCACCCGCACATCGTGCCGTGACCTCCTCGCTTTCTATAGTCTATACGGACGGACCTAGCTAATATAACCAATATAACATAAGAGGTAAGGGAAAAAAATGTCCATGATTTCTAGAAATGAAATTATAGGGGCTTTTCGGTAACTCAACGTTAAATCGCCTACAGGTAAGGTGATCGGGACAAGAAATATAGGCCTGTTATTACAGATTAAATATTACCTATAAAGACTCAAGTTAAGAGGGCCGTAAAGGATTCAATAGTCAGCCAACGTTACTTGACCGGATCAGCATCCCTTTTTCCTAACACCACTCTTACTCGCCTCTCTTACTAAGCATCCAAGGAATCAAAAATGTCACCATAAATCGTTATAGCAAAAAGAAGCCATGGGTCTCAACAGACCTTAATCAAGAGGTGTGTTCCTCAACGCTTCCTACCGGTGTGAGTGGTAGAAGCCGAGAAGCCTATAAATACGTCCTCTACCCCCGGCAATTTGCTCTACGATTTATTAACTTGACTCTACGAAGTCAAGCAGGCCCTATGTCTAAGGCACTTGATAAGTTCTTACCTTCGACCCAGTACTGAAATTTGTACTATACTGACATTTATAGAATACAACATGGACCAGTAAGCCAGACAGTGCCTGTGAAATATATTATTCTCAGCAAATCCACTTTGCCAACCAGCCAGCCGATCAAAGAGACAAGACTTAGGCTGGCTTATCCAAACGTCTATGTGAAGATGTCTGATGTTTCTCCGCCCCAGCCGACTAAGCTGATCTACTAGACAGCCCCGCGTAAATTTCAAGGCAAGAGCGCGAATATCCACGTCGCAGGTATATGAATCTTAGCCTGACCTATCTGGGGTTCTACTGATCCTAAATTCGATGCGACTCTAATAGAACCGAGGACATTCGACCATAACGCACGAGCGAAAGGACTACAGCTCTTTACGGTCTCTTCGTCCCTAGTCTTTGTTAACAGAACATGTAAGTCATGGAGTAACTTACCGATCTCTAAGCTAATGATAACAGTGAACCATTGACATCGCACCACCAGAGTGGCCCACGAGGATATAGCACCCCATTAGTGCTGTATAAAGCCATGGCTTAAGCGCCAGTCCTGGTCTCGTCGCTTCAGGCCACACAGCATAACCTTAGTAAAACATATAGCTCGAAGGGGCGGGCCAATAATAAGGTGTGAACAACTGATTGCGAGCTTCGCCGCATAGAAGCCTGAAACGTCCATTCGTCCTAGAAAGGTAGGTGATATATCGCGCCTTCTGCTGCGTTATACCCAGATATTTGTGCAAACTTTTGTGCTCCACAACACGAACACCATTGCTGATATTCATGCCATGTAGATAGGAGCAGCCTAGCCGCCCGTGAAACACCCTTATAGGGAGGCGTATCACTGAACCGGAGATAAGACCAAGGTGGCAGCACTACTAGTGCTCCACGCCTTCTGCCCTTGACCTCACCGCCTTCATACCATGAACGGCGGAGTGTATGAACCTCTGGTCGTCTATATCGCGAGGTCTTATCCTATTCCGACTATACAATTTATTATCATAGGTGGGTTCGTCACGCGCCTTTAGCTCTCGAGCTACCCGGTGCACCTAGCGTGGCTTCGAGGCGATAGCCGGAGTTTACGACGATCTAGATATAGCATTATGTCAATATGGTATAAATGGACTGTATTGATGAAGACACTTATAAGTGATCTTGTCGGTAGGATGATACGATCACGAAGCTAATTGATCGTCTCGTTCCAAGCAAATATTCTGCGATCTTTATAAACTGGTAAGTCATAATAACTCGTCCTAGTGGTTCAAGCCTTGCTGACTCGGATCGTATAATAGGGGGTACCCTCGTGTTCCCGTCACTCGAGTCAAATATGAAGCGAGCAAGTGTATTATCTGCTCGGGCTCCGCGATACCGATGCGATCCCATGCTCTATCACCCCGATATAGCTATTAGTGGCATCGATGATGAGCTAATATAAAGTTCTAAGCGTCTCTACCTTCGCCCTTCTCTCTCAGTCGACTCTGTATATCAGGTCATATGCTGATGTGTCTACCCGATACATACCCGAATTCCAATAGTTATACTACACCGTGTGTTTTTCGGCATTCGAAGACGTTGAAAAAATAGCCCTCGTGAATTAGATTCGTGGCGTCTAATAGGTAGCCCCACGTTGCCCTCTAGTGGCATCTGGCGTCTTTTCAAGCCTGATAATCCGATAGACACCGAGAAATGCCGATGTTTTGTCTTAATGGCAGGGCAGCTCTACCTTCGCTATTAGCTATGTTGTTAGTCTAAATCCGCGTATAAGGAGAAGGTGAGGCAAAACTCCCTTCGTTTCTGACCTATAGGCTAATTTTAGTCATACCAGCTACGACCGAGAAGACAAGACCATTTATACCGAGCCAACTAAGGAGCCAAGAATACCGTCCGATACCGTCCCATCTGATCCTACTCCGCGTTGCTCAGATGTTCGACATATACGAACGAGCGGAAACGAACGAGCGGAAACGAACCAAGCGGAAATATACGAAGCTGCATCAAGTCGGTGTCAGAAATGTCTCCTTTGGAACAGATATTTTATAGATTTGGATCCTAAGCACCTATCTCTCTATCAAAGCCCAAGAAATATCCAGAAAGTCGCATATGCTTTGGATGTCACTGAAACTGTAGGTCATTAAGCCGGCCGCGTGTCTCTGACTATTGATGTCGTTTTCTAACCTATCGCGCGCAAGCAGCTCCTGCCGGGGACTTGTCGGATTCTATACGCCATACGTCGACTATCCTTTCAGCCTTAAGTATATATTTGTCAAATTCACCACTCCATAGACGATATTTGGCATATCACTATTTAAGCAGATCCTTTATGAAGATGAGTTTAGTCTATAATAACACCACCTAGAGCTATCCTACTATATTCTCTCGGCGGCAGCGCATGCTTGATCGCATGAACCCGGGTACTACGCCCTAGAAAGCACCGATCGGCGATTTAGGCGTAGTAGTGGATATGGATATATGGGAGACGGCTGGTAATATTAATTGTAGTTACCAACGGGGGGATTACTTATAATGTTATAGCGACCCCTAAATATAGGAGCTGATCGGATATTCTTGGGCCAAAGAAAACTCTCGATAACTTGATTTTCTTTATTACGAATCCACTTTCACACTCGGGATGGTTCTAGGATATAGCCATCCTACGGTAGAGTAGGCTTGAGTGACTTGCAATCGCCGACTAAAGCTCTGACTTCGACTACGTAAGGCAGAGTCTATCGCATCACGATGTTTAGTTAAGCTAAAAATGATATTTCGAGCGGCGACTCATCAAATGCTTCTACACCTAGTAGGTCTGATCTTGAGCGTATGTATTACCTATTCATAATTGAACCAACGGAGGGCAGTCTGGTGTTTACATTCGACTAGCTTAATCGAATTAGGGGCTATATGTAAATTCACCGGGTGATCAGAATGACACTAGAGATGGCTTATAAGATAAAATCAATACAAATTGATATATCTATCATGCGGATGCGATGGCAAGAAAACCTCTGTGCTACGTCTGGGGATATTGATCAACCTCGACATGGCCCATGAGGCCATGGATTTGATTACTTCTAACTGCCTATAGGCAGGCATTGCGTTGGTTGGCCCATGGGCCGCTTGTTGACAAGCCCTTCACGCACGCATTTACTTTACAGTGTTTTAGCCACGTACAGGTCCCACAATACTACGTATTCAGATTAGTTGAGTAGAAGGATATATAACGGACGAGATGGACTGAACCAAGCTTGTCAAAGCGGTGGACTGCTGAGTCTGGTCTGGATGAGACTTGAGAGTGTGATCTAAAATAAATATAAATAGTGATGCGACTATAATATGTGTATATATATATATATATATGACCACAAAAATGTTGAACCTACAAATCCATTCAAGTTATACTGTCTACTAGTCTCGTCAATAAATTTATAATAAAAGCAATATATCTAATAAATTATATAACAGGTTACACCGTTCTTAGGATCGATTACCTACTATACCAGTGGTTATGGCGGTAGGTGACAGTGACAGACGTAAATAACCGATAAATCCAGAAGTTGAAGTTGAACCCCCTATTCAGGAAAATTACATAATCTGAGGGTGGCATGGACCGATGGCAAGGTCTAGACGGTGACCACCTCCTTCACCGCCCGACCATTCACCACCACACCCATCAACACCCATCAACACCCATCAACACCCATCAACACCCATCAACACCCATCAACACCCATCAACACCCACGTCAACACTCACATCAACACTCACATCAACACTCACATCAACACTCACATCAACACTCACATCAACACTCACATCAACACTCACATCAACACTCACATCAACACTCACATCAACACTCACATCAACACTCACATCAACACTCACATCAACACTCACATCAACACTCACATCAACACTCACATCAACACTCACATCAACACTCACATCAACACTCACATCAACACTCACATCAACACTCACATCAACACTCACGGTTCAACACAACAAGCATTCCAAGACAACACTCATCTCTGTTTGCCTACATCTAAATGAAAGATGCCAATTTCTATTATAGCGAGGAAGCTATTGTATCACAAGCTACCAAGGGAAAGGAATGGGAAATACGTTCTTTGATAATGAAGACGCTTCAGTTGTTAATTTATGATTTTAGCTATTAAATCGGCAAAGATCTCTGACTAGGGCTCCTTCTATGTATCTAATGATGACCCTTCGGAATAATGAACAGACGATGAAGATGTTACGCAGGTCTTTGCTTCTCCGAATGCTCTCGGAACACTCGAATACTGGTCCCTAGCACCACGAAGAGGTGCCTACACGGGCTAGAGGGGCTTTTTATCGCAGATATCCCTACGGAGACTCTTTTTGTCGCAGATGTCCCTGTGGAGACTCTTGTTGTCGCAGATGTCCCTGCGAGGTGCTTTGTTGACGCAGGACCTAGGCTGCGGAGAACTTGGTAATGCAGCGGTCTCCTGTAGAGAACTTGTTAACGCAGCGGTCTCCTGCGGGTCTCACTTGTCATCATAGCGTCCCCCTGCGGAGTTCACTTGGTAACGCAGCGCCCCCTGCGAGGTAGTCTTGTTTTCGTAGCACCTCCCTGCGAGGATTGTTGTTGACGCAGACCTATCCTGCGGGGTAGACTTGTTTTCGTAGCACCCCCCTACGAGGATTGTTGTTCACGCAGACCTATCCTGCGGGGTAGACTTGTTTTCGCAGCACCCCCCTGCGAGGCATATTGATGACGCAGACCTATCCTGCGAGGTAGACTTCTTTTCGCAGCACCCCCCTGCGAGGCATATTGATGACGCAGACCTATCCTGCGAGGTAGACTTGTTGACGCAGCACCTCCCTGCGAGGCGTATTGTTCACGCAGGCCTATCCTGCGAGGTAGACTTATTGACGTAGCACCCCCTGCGAGGATTGTTGTTCACGCAGACCTATCCTGCGGGGTAGTCTTGTTTTCGCAGCACCCCCCTGCGAGGATTGTTATTGACGCAGACCCATCCTGCGGGTCTCACTTATCATCACAGCACCCCCCTACGAGGCATATTGATGACGCAGACCTATCCTACGGGGTAGTCTTGTTTTCGCAGCACCCCCCTGCGAGGCATATTAATGATGTAGACCTATCCTACGAAGCACATTTTTACATATATAGGGCTCATTAGCTATGAGGGAGCGTAAGTCTTATATCGCTAGGCTCGTGGCAGCGACAGCCGTGGTCATAGAGACTCTTAAGCCCGTAGGTAAGAGAGGAACACCATGACACATCGGAATATAAGGACCGAAGTTCTGATTTTTTTTAGGCTAGGAATGCGGCCCCTTTTATATTTTTTTCGGCTACGTCTCTATAATGGAACCAGTTACGTAGATGGTAGCGAGGGTCAATATCTCGTTAGTAGGCGTCGAAGCGGTTTAAATAACGTTAAAATAGTGTTTAGAGACTTTATGGCCTACGGACTTAAATTTTGACCTGAAATCATTCTTCTTAAAACCGTGCGTTAAGTGTGGTGAATCACTTCCATCAACTATTGAGAAGACGGTAACGCCGTATAAATATAATGTTTATATATCATCGAATTTGTAATTAAAACGCTTAACGCGCTTATATTCTATATGTCCCTATTTTAGTCACAGTCACCGTTTCTTTAATAAGGGTTAAAGTGCTTCGATAGATGCCGAAATAATAGGCTATAGACTTTATTACCGACGGAAACGCTAAGCTATACCTACGGTTAGCCGGAGGACCCTTTAGTCTCACTAGAATCAATCCTATCTATCTCTATGCTTACGCCGCTAAATGTTATTTCTTTCTATTCTACTCATACCTAGCTAATATTTCTTTTACTAGGATCGCTACTACCTAGGCGCATAGATAATGGCATCCTTTCAGACTTAGGATAAAGATTGTCTTTCTTTAGGAGGGCATGATAGCTAAAAAGGGTTCTAGACCTTTTAAAAAGCTTAGATAAGAAACTAGGTCTAGTTTCTAGGATAACCATATGAACTGATGTAACCAAGGCTCACGAGCTAGGTTATCGTGATCGCCACCCCCTTATAAGATTACATCGCTACTATTATACACTAACGAGAACCTAGATATAAATAGGACCGGGCGGACCAATCAAACACCACGCGTTAATTTAGACAGACGCAGGTACGGTTCTACGATATAGATCTTAGTGACGACCTATGGGACAGTAGATCGGGGAGGTTCTATTTATGGCCCGGAGAGAAATTAGAAAGAATTATAAGGTCTAGACATGATCTATAAGCCCAAAGTTAGCCGCCGTCAGGGTCCGATGGAACGGGACTTTGTTACTTAGGAGGTACTGCTAAGGCAGGCGAGTATTTAGAATAACAGCAGACTTTCGCGACAGAATGGTAGGCTACAACCCGACCCGTGGTTATGTTCACTTGGTCGCAGTGAAGAGAAAGTAAGTTCCCTTATCAAGTGGCAAGGTGCTCTTTGTCAATCTGGTGTGTAGAACGTTCTAGAAGCTATGTATCTTCTCCTGCGATAAGCCTTTCCCCGATGATTATTGCTCTCTTTAGGCCATAACAACACTTCCTCTCCATCTCCCCAAGTCTACCGCTATTTTAATAACTCTAGCAGACGGCTTATAAAGAACTATGCCAATTATGGACAAACCACATGAGCTTAAATAAAATGCCTCCATTTTGCTAAAACCGATTGGCTCCCGGACAATATTTTAATGTGGACCGGCCCTCCTGCGGCTCTAAACTTTATTTCAATCAATCTGCACATCTTGATCGTGATGCTGAATTTAGAGAAACTCTCTAATAAAATATTGGCCTTACCGCAGTAAATTTATCCTATATACCGGCCGACGGAGATTATAGTGATTCTGCTCTAGTTCTCTTTTCTTTTAGGCTGCAAGGCTTAATCCTCGAGCAGCCCAGAAAGAAAGTAGGTAGGAACCTAGGCTTAAATTCTTCATTATAACCACATTCTCTCACCGAGCGAGAATTTCCATGGTTCATCCAAACGAGCTCTCGGAAAGATTTACGGTTCCGCTACTGATCGGCAGTCCCGCTCGTGGTTCCGCGGTCTGTGTCAAACTTGATTTCCTTATGACTTAGGCGTGGGTCGAAAGCAAATCGTACGCTTCACCCCATAGATCACTCTGTTTTCGACCACCGATTCAACCAGACCCAATTAAGCATATTTTCTTGAGCTAACAAGGATCCAGATACTTTTAGTCCTAGAGACCCCTTCCTACCCTATCCTATCTCCCTATAGGAAAACTTATAGTACCGTGATTCTTTATACACTATCCGTAGTATTCTACAGACCGCATGGGACATGCCCCTGGTTTAGAATGATAAGGATGAAACTGTGTAGGCGGGCCTGTTACGAGACAACATAATCGTGCTCGAATGTTCGCCTTTGACCTTGGAACTTCCTCACTATTGTTGTAACTCCAAATAAGCGTGATTGCTCCTCCCTATACGAAATCCATGGAGTGATACATAATAATGCCGATATCTCTTATGCTAAGGATTCATTGTTAAGTAATCACAGTCTTTATGGTAATAACATACACCAGGACTAATCTTATCGAAAGAGTTGGCCACTGTTCCTCGACATAGCAATGTAGCGCTCCAGCCGATGTCATGCTGCTAGTGTGGACGTTCTGTTCGCCGGTATCCTAGTTTCCGGGCGGCACAGACACGATATACATAGTCCCACATCTAGGATGATGATCGTGTTCTTATAGGCCGGTACGGAAGCGGTGCTGGCGTCACGCGGCCTATGGAAAAATGTTAGCCTCTAATATAGGAAGAATAAAGGTATTTCGTACGTATTTTCGAGCGTGTCGTTTGGCCTGATTTATCGCTGTCGGCAGGCTAGCTAGGATCGGCCCCTAGAATTGTTTGAAACCATTTATCAATGTTCCTTTGGGTAGAGGCATTGTCTGGAAGAGTCGACTGTGAACCGCTCTTGACCAGCGAGCACCGTACGTCTGGTCGCTGTTGTTTGCCTGAACGTTCGGGAGCTTTGGCGCCAGTGCGACGCTGCTTCCGTAGAATATGGTACTTCTTCCCTCGTAAAGACTTAACGCTTCAATCCACCTGATATTTTTCATAATATGCGTCGGAGAGGGCTTTCCATGATAGGTCCCGATGGGCATTTAGCTAAGGGAGAAGATTTTTCTCCTCCTATTCTGGCCAGCCGCATGCGCTACGTGTGGATATGGTGATGCTCGGGCAAGTCATAGAAGTGGTAAGAACGGGCGAAGAAAACAGCAGAAAGTGAATTCGAAGATGTAGGGTTGTTGAGTTTAAGTGATCGTAGTGTTACGCGTAGAAACTAGCTACTACGTGTTTATGAGCCGTGGCTTAGCTTGGTGAGCTGATATTAGACTCTCACAACTCGCATCAGTTGAAGGTTCTGAAGACCAACAAGCCGTCAATTTTGATGCACTGTGTTTTGTTGAGAATCAAAAACGTTGAATACAGTCATAAGAGCCTGCACTTGTTGACAATATCCCATGGTTTCACTAGTTCGTTAAATGTTTCGACCGACTCTTACTGACCCATTATTAAAAAATGTGTAGTATTTGAAATAGATATCTACGTGCAATAAAGTATGGTGAAAAGTGCGCGCGCTTTGCTATTCCCCCTATTACGAGCAAGCATAACACTAAATCCTGGTCTCGCGATATAAATTGCTATAAGGCCGGAGCGCTTTCTCTAATCACACACTAGAAGTTAGCAAACTAATCACCTTAGCGTAACTTAAAAGCAAGTATGGGCGGGATCCGAAAGGTCTCGCGCCCTCGACGATCAGACTTTCGAAGCAGATTACAACGTGCATTATCCTTATCATCCTCTAAGTCTGAGGATACCAGCAGTGTGTCTAGGTCCGCTAGAGGCGATATAATAGGGGACGAGTTATCATCTCAGGAGGAAAACGACTCTAGCGACCAGGAAAATAGCGATACCGCTGATAAGAGTGAGTAAGAATCTACACGATAGCGGATAACTATGTTTAGACATAAAAAGCACTTGGAAATACGCGGGTAGACCTAGCTATCTAGAGATAGCAATATGGTTGCTCTTAAATGCCTGACGGAGTTAGTATAACCCCATTAAGGACATTTACGATTGGCCTGCTAATAATATCTAGACTAGATAACCGAATAAGGCTAGTTATGGTCTATATTAAGTGAGAATGTAAAGCGCTAACTGTCTCCGTAGGTCTATTAAACGCTTATCGCATGACCAAGTCACCTGGAATAAAGCCATTCGCAACGATCTAGCCGATATATTTGGTCGATTAGCAATCGTCGAGACTAAGGTATAGAAGGTGATCAGACAAAGTATAAATAAATCTATAGAAGGCCAGAAGACCGGGCGATCCCTGCGTCGGTAGTAGTGATAGGACCCAAGCTATATTTTGATATTCGACTATATATACTAGAGTAAGGAATAAATTTGTGTTAGTCCTGAGTTATAGAGACGACTGCTTTAATCAATCGTAAATAATTCTGAATATAAAGACATTCGTTATCGACGCTAGGTTGGAGGGTCACTGGAAAAGGCCTGATTGACCTAATGCTAAGCTAGTGCTAGGGTGAGCCATATGCAGTCTTATCGTTGTATTAGGCTCTTCGCATTTCATTAATGCTTGCCTGGGTTATGCACACCGAAGGCTATCACTGGTATATGAACTGTGGCGAGATGGCTCGCCTGAACTGGTGCACTATAGTCGCGAGGCCACTAGATCTAAACGAGTAATTTAAATATTTCATTAGTTCAGTCATTACATATGATTTGTACTGTCTGTCTGACCTAGTATGCTGTGCACGGTCAGTATAACTGAAGAGATTCCCTAAAGGCTAAAGGCATAGTAGTACTTAAGAACCATACGCCATGTAATAGATAATTAGAGATTAGTTGCGACTACTGAGATATGGTCCTTAACGGTTGATACTAGTACTATAGTCCAATATGTCATACCTATTGGCTTACGATAAGCTACTAGACGAGCAAGTGCTATTTAGCATTAAGCTAGACCAGGATATACTACGGCAAGCTTTGGCTGAAGACCGAGAAGAGGGATCAACTATAATGCGCAAGATAAGTGCTGATTTCTTCATAGAACTTACAACCAACGAGTCTAGCAGTGTTCGGATCGGACTACTAAAGATGCGTTCCCTTTACGTGATAGGGGGACTGGGATAAATACCAACCCCATAGACCAATGTACCATGGTCTTTCCTATGTCCGGAGAGTATCTAGGTGTGTCGGGCTTAAGCGGCGTGATACCGAATACTTCACGGCTACATCTATATAGGCACGAGCCCCATTCCCTTAAGGAATTTCTGGTTATATAAGAAAACAACCGATGAGTCTAGAGCTAGTCGACCCATAGCGTGGCGAGCACGGCCGCTAATCTACGCCGAGTACTCTATCGAGACGCATGTGCTTACTCGTACTAGTGATTCTTAGGCTAAGGCGCCTAGCGATATTCTTCAGAGCACTTAAAAAATCGGTAATACTCATAGTTCGTAACTAACTACACTTTAACCTGGTATGATAACAACGTTACAAGAAGCCTTTTCATAAACTACCTCCGCGCTAGCTACATTAAAAGACAATTTTATCCGCATGAAATTAGGCCCAGCAAGTCCAACGCAGATATTCTTTTCAGATAAGAGATCCGTATTGGTTGGTCACAGACGGCTCCTGTTGACTAGGAAGAGGGGCATTTGATTTAGAGAGGCTTAGAAGGACATCGTGGCCCTTAGTAGCCGGGCCCCTCTACTCCGCCGAGGCTACGTGAATCACCCTAGAGCCTAGCAAATAGGATGCTAGTCGTCTATTCTGGAGGGCATCGATTATGTTCCAAAATCGAGTAGTCGTCGACACCATGTCCCCGTGTGCCTGATCCAGAACCAGCTGAATATCATTCCACGGCACCTGATCCTATAGAGCGGCATTTATGGACTCTAGCTGCTACCGCAACTCATAGAACTCGTGCCTGACCCGTTGACTGTCAGCTAATGCTGCATCTCTTACTATAATAGCCAGCTGTAATTTCAAGGTTTCTTCGGCTTTCTCGGCTTTAAGTTATTCCAGCAACTGGCAATGCTTGTGTCTCTCCTCTTCTCTCTCCTCCTATGCTTTTTGAATCTCTTCCTTAATGATGCTCATCACCTGGAGACATTTCTTATGGGTCGCTTTATCATGTTTTGGCCTAGGCTTTCGTTTTTTCATGATGGAGGATGCCTAGCATAGTCAGTATAGAGTACGTCAAGGTATGTCACTAGGGCAGTGTTAGCTAAGGCAAAGTCAGAGAATATGGTTGAAGGTAGAGATTAGGTACCGTACGCTTATGTAACCCAGTCGCCGGTTTGAGAGGGTTCCGATCATCTTTGGATCTAGATCGGGTAGACCGAAGGGAATAACACGAAGGTGTAGCACGCAGCTATACTTCGTTACTATGGTCTGCCTGTTCCCAAAAAGGCCTATGATTCTTTACCATGATCGGTGCATTCGATCGTGAGATGAATAATGGCATAACGAGACGTAGAAAGTTTGAAGAGAAGCAGTGAGTTTCGAGAAGCAGAATTATATAGGAGTAAGGGGAGGCCTAAGCGCAGGACTTGAACCCGAATAAAGCCGCTCTTGCTCCTGCCTAGTAGGTGTCCCGAAACAAGGATCATAATCCCAAGAATACTAAGCACTAGGCGTTAGCGCGAACGCACAAACCACCTACCGTTCGATTATAGAGGGTGCGGGTAACAGGTCCGCACAAATATGTACGTTGGTGCATATAACCCTATCTTATAATAGAAATGACCAATCGGCCACATCCCTCCCAAAGTTAAGTGCTTAGACAATAATGTCATCTTTCAAATGCTTAGTGAATTTTGTCGACTTCCACGCTCTCCATTGGTCGGGCCTAAGAAAATGCGGCCTTTTTCCAAATTAATAATTCTTAGTTTCCTGTCCGCATACGTCTGGAGTCCTTAATAAGCTGTTAATTGAGTTTAGATTTATATTTTGATTGGCTAGCGTCATTAATACTTATACCCTTCTTATACGGGGGAAAGGCATTTCTTACGGCTAAGACTCAGTAAAGGGTATCCATCCACCGTAATACATGCTTAAGGGATAGGAACTTCTAGTGCTACCAATCAAGCGGCAGGCCTAGCAGGTACCCGAGCGTGTTATAATTGTCAGTTTAAACTACGGCATGGTCCTCGGCGTTTACCACTTGTGAATTCTATTATCAAGCACCTAGCTCGAGACTCCTATAGCTCACTTCGCTGATAGCCCACGTTCATAGTCTATGAGTACTATACATCAAGGCACCGGTGATGGCTTGAATCTAGATGAAGTTGGTACTAGATTATAAGGCATATCATTAGAGGTATACATTCACTGCTGCCTATGACGCACGGCAGCTAGGGTATTCAGTGGACTCTTAGCGCATTTCGATGTTTTTTATAGCGTGCTCTCAAGTTAATCTGAAACCTCACTCATTACCGCATGGATGCCGTTAGCTGATGATTAGATGTCCTCGGAGTCAAGAGCGACCTCAATTCCTTCTGTTTGCAATGAGTTCAATATCCGCCTTACTTCAGCAATGCCCGCTCTCGCCTCTATTAGCCCATCATGCAGTTTTTTAATTTGCGACTAAAGGATTTGCATAGCGTGGCGGAGTTCATTAGCCTCAGCCCGGACCGTGTGACTTTCGCCGAGACAATCATTCAGTCGGACACGAGTGCATTCCAAATCGATTTATAAGCTGCTATTAGTAGCTTTAAGCTTAAAGATCTCTGCCGTGAAAGAACAATCCATTCCTTTACCGAAACCCTCCGCCTCCGGGCTCTATCAGCAATGCTATATCAATATAAATGTCTAGCAATACTCACCTTCCTTGGAATACCGCCCGTATTTAACTGCGAGTTTCCTAAGGTGTGCGGGGAGACGGCCTCGATTAAACGACCGACCTCTTTGCAAATTGACCGGTAAAGATGTATATTACCGCTACTTAAGCTAGATTTAAGTAAACTAGCATTTGCGCTCGTGACGGACCAAGCGTATCCATCTTTAGGTCGCGGTTGAAGACGGACTTTTTCAGGAGCCATAACGATGTATAGTCGGTCATCTAGGGATATTAGCTGAGGCTATTATTAGAAGAAGACCATAAATACATATATTGGCCGCTAGGGCTTCACGATATTATTGATTTAGCTTAAAGCGCTTCTCGTTGCTACGTTTAGGCATTATAGGGTAAGTTTAGCACCCAAAATGATTAAGGGAAAGGCTACGCGGGTATTCAAATTATGATTGAAAGCTGACCCATGCGCCGAAGATCGGCTCAATGTAGGATCGATGATTCATTCTATCTTAGTCGAAAGTGGTATCCGTGGGTAGGGGCGGGCCCCTACCTTTGGAATATCCATTTATATTAGATGAGATAGTTTCAGATGAAACTTGGACCTGTTGAGATTTGGTTAAATTTTATTGAGACCTCATGAACTATACTGGACTACTGAATGAATATAGACGCGACCTCAATTCCTGTTCATATGTGCTATCGATCATTAAAATTTGGTTGGGGGTGCTCTCCACGCTGCCAACGATTTCTGCCTTTTAAAGTGCCGGCAGAACCCATAATGGACTTCATGGACGGTCGAAAACTGATGCCACTAGGTGGACGGTCGGGCTCTTTAACAACGTTCCCAAAGATCCAGCAAAACATTTAGAAAATATATAGTGGGCAGGGTCGGGTTGACTCCATGTCTTTTATGTCACCTGTCTTATAAAATTGCAATGACTCCAACAGCTCGCTGGCCCCGCCGCCAAAGCCTAGTCAGCGCCCACGATCTGACGCCCTTACTGTGTGACTCCTCAAAGCTTCTGCCATCAAACGTGATCACTCGCCATGCCGGTCGTAACATTCGCACTGACTTATCGAGCCCACCTTCGCAGCGAGCCAAGAGGGTCCTTGAAATGAGGATTCATCATCGATTTCATGGCTCGCACGTTACGTTCCTAGAAGGACAGCCTGGCAGACCCCAAAGGAAGGGTGCCAAACAAAGCCCGCGCCGGAAGGGAGCGATTTCGGAGCGAGAGGCAATTCGATTGGATTGGATGCGGCGACTTCGTCCCAAGCCCCATAGACGTTATTAGGTCGGACAAGGATAGGGCAAACATGAAGCCCCAGGGGTTGGCATGCCGCAATCACTAATTTCGTCATATATTGTTGAATAGATTAAATTGGCTTGCAAGACACTGAGAATGACTATGCAGTGCGTGATGAAGTAGCCCGTAAACATGGACTCTATGTAGGGGATTGCTCAGCTAGGCATCTTAACGATTGGTATACGCAAAATTGCCAGGATACAAGAAATATTCTCTACGCTTTTATGATGATTGTTGTATACAATTGCATACACAAATGTCTACTGTAATTGGGACGCATAGAACGGGCCAGAAGAAGTGTACTGGGATTTAATGCTGCTTGCTTGCATGATAGGTGTTCTATTATCCGTGCCATTCTCGAAATTTGCAAGGGTCTCTCAAAATACATATTCTTCAATGCGTTTATCACCAAGTTGTTCTGAGAAGATATCATGCTACTCTACATGCACTGAAGCAAGGAGAACGCAGTTTACGGTGTAGACATAGTTCATGGGGCATCGTGTTTTATTTTTCTAAACCTAATTTAGACTTGAGAACGATCCGTTACGTGGTTCTTATGAACATTTTATCTTTTAGAGACAGGACGATTAACAAACTCCTGGTTTCAATGGCCTTGTCTGAGCCACACGTAATATACCACATGCTAGTTGGAGACAACCAAGGATCCACTATTTGGCTCACGGGATTGACTGCAAGGACGACGCCCAGATGGCGACAATGACCAGTTCGACCTGTTGAGTGTCAGCATTATTGGTATAACGGTATAACGTTGGAATCTACAATTACCTCCAACGCAATCATCCACGATCTCCCTAACGTACCAATGACGGCAATCACAAGCAAAAGAAGTGCCATTACAGAGAGATGACACGAGATACACCGCAGCTTAGCTCGACCGGCAGTTGACTGATGAAATAACCACCAATACCATGCAATTACACAAAGGTAGTCCGCGAAGAGAATATAGAGGCTACCTAGATGAGTAGAGTTCAAAAGGAAGGTTCTAACGAGGGAGACTGCTATTTTCGCCAAAGTTAAAGCCACAGAGAAAGAAGGGCATATGAAACGTAGTAATCGAGGTGTGAGTGGGTTTTCGCGCTACTAGAAGATTATGCGAATATACTACAGCATTATTAGCTCAGAACGAAAACACTTATGTGACCGAGTTTGGTGTGCTGTCAACTTACCGCTTATAGTGGTGGGAATATTGGTGTGAGCTAAAAGAGTACTTGACTCCATGCTAGAAACCTGTTACTCTAGAACAACCCAGTCAGAATAGTAAAGTAACCATAAGACAAGGCACATAGCGCTAAATCGACTTTATACCACCGCTAGTGTGGTTAAATGCCATATAAAAGAAATAGTCTCCTAAAGTTAAGAAGTAGAAGAATAGTCACCAAGACGGACCTAATGATGTTTTCTAAAACCATAACCATACTTGGCAGCTAGCTAATGTCCTTAGTTAAGCGAGGCGTTATGGTTTATATATTAAAGTAGAGACAAATTAGCCGGGTAAAAGTGTATTAATTCCTAGGATCTCTTTATTTAACTCTAGGATTTTCTTAACGGATCGCATACTGAATTTCCTACCTATAGAAAGGAGCTGCTCTTAACCTTATGTCTCTAAAGACGAATTAAGGGCTATAGGCTTCGGGATAATATTCTTTGCTTTTTCTATATACGTACACGAGCATAGACTCTACATTCAATGATTAGAGTAGGGTTTCTGATCCAACTTGCATCGTATATGATGAAAGTAATCAAAACAATTGGCCATCTACGTTTCGCTTTATTAGGGCTAGGGTATAACCAGACAACGTTTCAGGGGGGCAAATCATAGTTATAGCAACTTCCCTTCAGGTAGAAACCAAAGAAATACAATAAAGTGATGGGTACATTACTAAATGCCGAACTCAATTGCTAGAGAGCATTACGATTCTTTTAGGGCTAAGCCCCAGCACCCATAGGAAAAGCATGCGTCGGCCAAAATACGCCTAGAAGCCCCCTAATGTTTTGATAAAACCGCATTCTATCTCTAAAGACGGCTAGAAAATGCCCGAGTACACGGAGTCTTAAATGGGCAAACCCTAAAGAGTGATTGCTTATAACGCCGATTCTCTATGTCAGTTTCAGCAGCCTATAGTTGTCTGCCCTGGACGGACTCATTAGCTTATCGTGATTATTCCTTTGGCCGAAACGCTGGGATCAACAAATGCGGAAACGGGGCTTACAAAATCCGTTCACCGCCATGATAGTGCCTTGGGATTCGTCGCCACACTAAGGAACGGGGCAAAATGAATACATCACTAAAGCCTCAAAAGAAAAACATGCTCTATTCATTGGGTCTCAATCAACCATTAATTTCACTGGCGGACTAAAGAGCCTCTATATCATGTTAGCCAATGATTAGTTGTCCCAATAGCGCGAGTTGGCCAAACGCTGTAATGATATAAAGGCTTATTCCTTTTTTCTCTCTAGTGCTAGAAGGTTTCAGACAGCAAGTTACAGTACATATACCGCTTAGGAAGTGGTTCACGATACATGTACATAGGAAGATATATATAGTAGTGGTAGGCTGCATATCGTTCGACGAGAGGTCAGCGTAAATGAATTACACACACACACACACATACACACTGTACATATACAGGGTATTGCTAATTAGTTCCCCCGATCTATAGTATGCGATGTGTAAAACGTCAATAAACGTGACGAAAACACTTCTGCTATTTAGGTCAAGTTTCAATCTGCTCGGAGGGGAGGTGTTCTTAAATTGATCATGTTTTTCTCCTTGCTACTCGAGAAAATACATGCAGAATCTCTAAACTAAGAAACAAAGGTTAATGACATGAATAAGAAATAAGAAAGAAATCGAAGACAGTATCTGGATCACAATGACGCAAATATTTCGTATGGTGATTCAGTCACGCACTTGAATGTCAACGGCTCATCTGGACAGTACACGAGGAATAACTTAACAATGGACAACAGGACATGACGTTTCATGCGTGCGAGCCTTTGTAGTCCGTTATTGCTCATACTTTCTCACACATCTCGATATCAAGACATGTAAGGAATTGCTACCTGCAACACCGCTTTGGAATACTCCACGAGGCTGTATGTCAAGACCAAGTACATGCCGTGGAGACTGGGCTGCCAGAACTGGACCATTCCAATTCTCTTAAGAGGGCGCAGAGCGTATAGTGTATAACTATAGAGATTAAGAAGTACCAGTCTACCGAATATAGTGGCTAGTGGAGAGGGAGCGTGGAACGGCTCGGCTAATACGTAGATGGTTGGCACTAAGGCCAATAGGACCACTAAGGCAAATTAAAGAAACAATCGGGCGGGAAATGCACCCGTGTCCATGTCCTTAAGATAGCCGTCCGAGAGGCTTCTAGCCGCGATCATAGTGAAAGCCGATGTATACCCAAGTTATAGCAATGGTTAGGCTGGAAAGAGAAAAGCGACCGTAGGAAGAGCTGCGGTCTAGACCAGGAATAAACCAACAAACCACATGGAATCTTGCTCTTTTGTCATATTCTCCTTCTGAAATGCACTAAAGCCATTCTGAAAGACAACACATAGATACCATATAGCGCTTCCTCCACTAAAGGCAATCACTGCTAGAGCGTATGGGATTGACTCTTGAGATGAAGGGAAATAGAAGATCAAGAACATCAGTAGATAAATGATAAAGTAGGAGAATCCAAGCGTGCCTATAATGGCACCGATGGCGCAGTTGCGCAGGATTCGGTAATCGAGAGTGTCCATTGTGTAAAGCCAGAAGTATAAGCGCTGGCCCTTAAGCAGCATTATTTGGGCGAGCATATGGCTTTATAGACAAGAATGGAGCTTAGATTTTACTCATTAACCGTAGGTGAGGTATTGTAGAAACATATAGTAAGTGTTGGCATAATGATGGGTGCGGTGTTGATCACCAGAACGGTGAGGAACCATCATATCTGTAATTACCACCCACCTCAACGGCTAGCGCCTCAGAAGTGAGCACGTTTATGCTGAGTTGCCAGAAACTGCTTTTTTGCCTCATCGATATTCAACCTGACCGACCGATAGACAGACCTCTCTGACTATGTAATTGGTGTCTCTCATTATGCAAACGCAGGACCTGAGAGTCGATTGTGATTCTTTCTCTCTTCCATGATAGCACCATAGAAGATATTGTACAGATTATACGTCAGATCGGTCAACAACAAGCTCATAATGCATATTATCGTGATTGCTATTCCCTCTTCAAGCTACTCCAAGAGCTCACAGAACATACGGTCACCGAACTACAAAGGCTTTACAAATCCGGCACTGAGCGGTCGACCAATTCTGTCCATCAAATTCTCCGAAATTTTCAGAACACAATCTATAACCTGGTTGAAAGAGCATGCGAAGCCCAAGCGGAATGCGAGGAGTTCTACTCAGTGAATGCATCATAATCAGCGCGCGTTGTCTTCGAGCCCATCAGGAGAATGTACACCGACCCACAAGCCTCATCGCAGGGTAGAAGATGACCGTGAGACTGCTAGCCTAGCATCGTAGCCTGGGAAGATAGACGAATAAGATAGGCTACTCTATAGTGATATTTTTCAAAGACGGAATTTCCGTGATTCTATATATTCGCGTGAAGACAACAATAATTTACTTTATATACCAACCACAGCAGTTCGCACCAAAAGCTCATACACTATATAGGAGCCCACCAACGCATGCTCTCACGAATCAGATACAAGCGACCAAGGAGTTCCAATTACCACCGAATATGCACCATAGAAGCAAGTAATGCCTAGGTTCACCATCTGCTATCGGCCTTATGCATGATTTCCCACCTCTCAGCCGAATGACGATCTACCTGCTTAGCAATCAGATGCAACAGCAGAAAAGATAGATCAACCATATGGTTAAACCACCAATAGAAAGGAACACTGCCAACCATGCTATGGTAAACATCTTAGCTCCAAGCATGACTTCGACACCGTAAGACTGTAGGGTGTCTTTGACCTTAGAAGCAAAAACCCTATACATCCCCGTGACCACAATTATAGCAGACGTAATCAGCATCGACGAAAGCTTAATTTATCAGCACGTCTCTTCGATATTTATCCAAGTATCACATACCGTGTAAAATATGGCAAGTAGTCTACTACCTTTTGAAAAGAAAACTTAGCGACACGCCAAAATTCTAGTCAATATGGTTACCACAAACCTAGTAATATATAAATAGATCACACTCTAGGAACATCGTCGGTAGCCAGAAATTAAATTTAAGTTAATATCTAGAAGTATGTTACTAAGATTTATAGGTATAGAGTCAAGCACGGCGGATAGATCAAAAGCAAAAGAGGCGCTAGGGTCGGAGTAAACTATCTCCGAGCTATCCTTAGCTTTATAGTAGCTCTAGAGGCTAACCAAATAGTATTAAGGTAGATATGACTTTAATTCGTGTACCTGGGCTTCAATCATACTGCTAGCAGCCGACGTTACCTTATAGATTACTTAATTTACGCTAGTATGGACGTTAGATACCACGCCTTTAACGGCATTTCTTCCCCCGCTCTCGATACGCGTAGTATCAATATTAAATGAGTCCCGAATTTATAAATCACGTAGCTTTAGAAATTCTTTTAGGTCTACCTGCCGATTACTTAGCATTGATTAGTATAGAAGTTTTTCGGGCGTATCTTATATTTATAAAGTAGAGACCCCTCGGTAAGGAAGACGACGAACATCCGATAAAGACAAAAAATAGATAGACTAGAACCGCGATAGAAAATGATAATACCGTGATTAAAACTAGCTAATCGAATCTACTCTTAGTAGAAAGCTTCATGACTTTAGAAGGGAGAAGCTAAAGGAGTATATCTTGACCGAATAATAGACTTTGTAATTAAGGAAACGACTGAGAACCAGGTTACATCGTAATTAAAGGTAGCATTATATCAACTTTTTTTCAAGATATAGTCAACTTAACCCGTATAGGTAGTGTTCGGCAAACTAGATAACTAAGGCCGGCGTAATTTTCCGCCTCGCCTATAGATAGTAGTAGATAAATATAGCAGATAATCTACTACTAGAATGAATCAATAATATATAGCTATTATAAAGGTAGGCAGAAAATTGACAGTATTAACCGCTAGAATAAGAGGGCATATAATTACAAGTGATCTGGCTAGAGAAGTCAGATCTTCGGCTCATAATCAGTCCCATATAGGTTCAATAATCAAGATAGTAAAAATAATACTACAATAAGTGTCCCTCGATATATAAATTATCTCTCGTCGTTATATAAACCTGCTCACCTATAAATCACAGGTGGCTTATACCTCCGGTCATGTCATTTTCTAGGCAGTCAGAAGTTAAACATTAGGAGCGGAAATTATATGACTATCGAGAAAGTCATTTCGAGCTATCTACTAGGGTGCACATCTCTCACCTCATCTTTAAGACTAGGTTTAGAAGACGGATAGACGGCCGGCAGAATATCCGTCGATTGAAACAAATAATAAAGATATAAGGCTATTAACGCTTAATAAGGGATAACCATATACCGGTGATAGTTCCTAGGGCTTATTAGTAAGATCGCGTGCGGCCCCGATCTAGCGGTGAAATCATTCCTAGCTTAGATATAGAGTTAGACTATAGGTTATACGCATACGACCATAAGAACCTTATTATAGCTATAAGGAATTTCCTTAGCCATAATAATCAGTGGTAGATCGTAGATATCTATCTAATAGATACTAAGGAAGGTACGTTTACTTAGTTTCAGCTCTTAGAGATCCTCGTTAATAAGTTTATAGTATCGCTAGACGACCATAGAAATAAAGCGGAGTCTATTCGTCATAAGTTCATCCAATCGCTAAAGGAGCGGTATCCAAACGATAATCGCCCACCCGATAGCCTGATCTATAAGCGGATCAACCGATATAAGGGCTACCTTGATACACCTAGGGATCCGCTCGCTACGAATAACTAGTGGGCTATACTAGAGGCCCTCGCGGGAAGCAAGAAAGGAAAGTATTTAAAGTAATTTTTTAAATATGAGACCTTATACTAAAAGCTAAATTCTTTACTCGTTATTCTAGGTCTCTAGGGAGGCATGCGAATTAGGCTACTTCATAAACTAACAGCCATATATTACGACGAGGTAAGTTTACCTGGAACCATAAAGCCAGATCCATCTCAGCTAATTTGATTATAATCTAGCCAATAGCATGCTACTAGGAACTGATCTTTAGCACATTTTTAAGATTAATTAGAGGAAGAGACAAGCTTTTATTACTAATTAACGGAGTTATAGTCGGGCTACTTTAATCTCGCGTCCCTAAATTCTCTAGTAAATATTTGAACTCGTTATAAGTCGAGTTAGAGGAGGGCAGGCTTTTCCCAAACTTCTTAGAAGGAGCTCGGCAGGGCATATAGGCGCGTTTAAAAGAGATCGATTATCTAATTCTAATATTAAAAACATTCTTTAAAGATCGGCTCTACCTCGAGGTAGCTTAAGGTGTTATAAAGAGACTGTTCGTCTAGCCGTAAGGGGAAAAGATTACTATTAACCAGGGTGTATATAGGAAGTATAATACTACAGTTCCCCTCTCGATAGCGCTAAGACAGCACTAGCTAGGATCCGACCTACTCGAATTTTGGCGCTTCAGCTTCTAGTACGGATTTAAAATGACCGATCACTAACGGCTCAAATGGCTAGTAGACGCTAATACGGAAAACTTGCTTGATAGACGGAGCTCCGGATTATCCCTTCTCCCTAGAGAGGAGATATAACACTATTTCTTCACACTAATAAGGGCGAGGGGATTTCAAGCACCCGTCACAGACGACACGTTATTTATAACAGGGGAGCTACCTTCCTCTAAGCCGTGCGAATACCCGGAAGACTTAGCCGAAGAAATAGAAATTACAAAAAGATATAGAAAGCCATACTCGAATACTATCGAGGCAGATCGGTTCGCTTTATCAGTAGGGTCGCTACGGTAAAGTTAAGCCTCGGTTCGTATGATAACAGGGTTTCTCCGATAGTCTGTTTTCAAGGCATTCTTTGGCTATCTATGGAATAGTAATAGTCAAATACCCGGTCATGATCCTCCTAATAACGATATTAAAGTTCAACATCGCGACGAAGGGCCGACTATAGTAAATATTAGTCGGGCCATGATAGCCATAGACAGCATAGACGTGGATCCTAGGAGTCTCAGGCCAAACCCTCTCGTCACCTTAGCAGCCCGGACTCATAATGCCGCGGCTACTACTTCAGCGGTTGACCTACCACCATCGTTCTATGTCATGACTATCACCGTAGGAGGAACTACATAAAGATTAGACCTACCAATCCACGACTCGTTTATAAAAGCCTTTTCGACTAGCCTATTCAACAATAACTTTAACGTCTAGACCGATAAGAGGGACAAGCGATCCATTTTCCCATATACGTGCTACTCTTATTATCTACATAATCCGTCGTCGGTGCTACACGCCGAATTTAGATAAGATAAGCATACTACCTACGCTACTACAGCCTCGTAAATCGGCGCTAGGAGCAAGAGAAGGATGCTTGACGAAGACGAGTAGATAGCTAGAGCGGAAATATGGCTATAGGAGCAAATTACGTGGCTTTCGGATCCGCGTAATAGTGACGAAGACCTTTGACTAGAAAGGAGGTATCGAATTCGGGGTTTACCAAGGCCCTAAAGAGGCTCACGGTGTAGACGAGGCATGGTATGGTAGAGATGGTATGAGTGAGGCATATAAAAATTAATCTGTTACTATATTCATCTGGTATTCAACTGTCATATCACAGAGCATGGTTCAATCTGTTCCTATAAACGGCAACGTATAGAATTGAAGTGGGCAAACCTATAGTATCTATTTTATATAATGTTTACGGGTAGGTAGTAATGCACTTGATTAGTGAGATGTATTATGGTTCGCTCTCAGAGAGATATCCATTATAGATGAGCTTGGTACAGGCTCGGCACTGATTTTAGATATTTACATGTTACTATAACATGATACAGATAGTTCCCACAGCCCACTAATGACAATGACACCGGATATTCTTAATTATATATTCTTACATTCACTACATAGCGTGATACTTCCAGTTCGTTCTCCTTCCACTATCAAGGCTTCTATAGCACACGGTGAAAAGAAGACCAAGTCACTTGACTTATAATTTGGCAAGTGAGGTGTTACTTCCTTTACTTCAATGGACTAGGGTACACTCCGCCGATTCAAATACCCTTATTGACCTAGATGCGCAGTGGCGAAGGCCGCTCGCACGATAGTCCGCCTCTCTATCGATATGGTTAGACAACCTAACTTGAATATCCTACCAAAGAGCGACTTACTTGATAAGGCAGGTACTCAGATCGAGTTCCCCAGCACCCTTCGGCAAGGGCGTTATGGTGGGGCCATACGTCTCGCTTAGTGCGCCCGTGGATGTTAAGATGGTCGCAAAGCTTGACTTATTCTTATCCGGGAGGTCATAGCTAGAGCTCGCAGTCTATATAGCAGATATAGTACTCACGGTACTAACGCTGATCTGTGACTAAGCGCCTTTGGAGCTCGTAGTCTCTCTATTTTGTGGGGGCGATTAGCATGAACAATTGCCCTTCTATTAAGTGAGAGCCCTATCACTAGTTGCCCTTTCTACATGTTACTTGCTCATAGCCATAGGGAAGATTTGACCGCCTAGGGAGATGACAATGCTATTGCAATCAATAGAAAGACCACTAACACCTATGAATATTAGCAGCCAGGTATAATGGGAGGGTAGTATAATATATACATCTACTAAGTGCCCTTTCTATCTCAGCCTTATAGTCATGCGATAAAGAAACCGATAGCGTGGGTTCGGAAGTTGAAATTATGGCATTCAAGCTTCCGCCCATGGCTTAGTGCCACGTGCTAACTATATCACAGGTGGTTTGAATAAGTGGGCTAAGGCTAAAGGCCTGAACTTGACCGAGGATAGTAATGGCTATGAGTAGAGACCTGAACATTATCAACGAATCTAGGTATCCGAGGACTTGGCTTTGGCGGGGGGGTGGTGCGATGCGCTTTTATATCACTAAGGCTCGACGGGTATATTTATGAGACCCGATTTACCTAGGTGTGGCAACTCATAAAAGGAAAAGAAAAAAGAAAAAAAAGGCGGGTAGCGCATAATTAAGCTAGAATCATTAGCGTGATAGAAATGTGAGGGGCCTTTAGAAGTTGATGTCAGTAGAAGGAACGAACTTTCAATTATGAAATGGCACCTTAATGCCGACGTAGCCGTAATTTAAGATCCCCTCGCGTAATAATAGCTAAAGTCTACCATTTCCAAATGACATAAATCTCGCTACCCCTCGCTCCCTATGCCACGGAAAGTAAGGAGATATTTGCTTTCATTACCATATAGGCCGGCATAGATTTCGTCAGGATCATGTTCCTACTATTCGCCGTTCTAGTTATAAGTCGCTGCACCTTCGCCCTCCGTTATGCGGCCCACACGTACTGACTTTTAATAGGTCGTAAGGCCCACTAATAGACCGGTCGAAACGGCAACCTCCACCACCTTAGTGCGGTCCCCGGAAAACGCATCCGAGAAAAGGAACTGCTAACACATTTCCAGTATCACCCTTCGCCAACGTTTCCACTACCCAGTCTACCGTATAAAATGATAATAGAGGTCGGTGTCCATTCCTAGCCTTTTATAATTATCTAATTATTATAACAGAAAGCTCCGACTTATATATACTAGCACGGGATTGCCTATATAGACGCTATAACGGAGAACATTAACCACTTAAGTAAAGTCAGCGAAACCTCGTGTAACGTTGATGCTAGAAATTGTCATCGTCTCTCCTATACCAACCTATCTGGTATATTCCTTTATAACTATATAAGTGCTCTAAACTTTAAGGCAAATAGGGCTCTATGCTAACGGCACTTACGGCACTTAGAGCGCCGAGCGCATCTTAACAAGCTATAGAAGCCTTATACCTCTAGCGACAAAGATTCAATAAACATGCCAGATAGACGACTTTTATACGTTTAGAATAATCGGCGGCTCTTCTCAAAACGCGAGTGACTCGATTGACTTTCACTTGGTAGTTACGGGCGAATCCATGGGGTATCCTATAGAGTAGTTTAGACCCCTCGAGTTTACCAATGAGTAGGGATGTTATTTAAGATGGATCAGTTAAGATGCTACTGGAGTGTCGTATAGATATATAGATATGATTAACATTTTTGTATGTAGATTCTTATAGAACTCTTAAAATCAGAAAGCTTGCTTTTCCTAAAGCACGTGCGTTAGTAATGCCCTTCCATCAATATCGAAGGCTATCACCACCCAAGAAGCTTCCTAGAATGCTTGGAATAGCATACGGCGCGTTACATTATAAAATTGTTGAAAACCAGTACCAGCCTTAACTCAATCATTATGCTATTACTTACTACATGACCGAAGAAATAATACTTCGATAGCACTTCCTCCTAAAATAGCAAAAAAGCACAGAACAAATAATCTCACGAGCGTAGGGAAGGAAATCGGTTAATTAATAGAGCGGTCAACCCCGAAATATTCACCCTATTTCCATCAACTGGCGCCTCACTCTATTTCTCAAGATAATGCTGAACCAATAAAGATCCAATCAAACATATCCGCCTCAGGGATAGCTCATTTTTAGTCATCTCCTGCTTACACATAACTGCCTTTAATGAACCGTTTCGAGATGTCAGTTCTTCGAGCTCTGCTTATAAGAATGGCAAGTGCGCACGAATACGCGAAATCCGTTTTGAATTTCGATAAACAGCCCGACTAAGTCGTTTCAATTTGGGCCAGCCTCGTCTCTTCAGAGTTTCAATTTTGGTCAAAATTTAACACGTACCCAATAGATTTACTAAGAGTATCCGAGGTTGCTTAACAGGGAACGTAATCTTATAATCATCCCTTTTACGCTAAGGCGCCTATTTAGACTACATTTGGGCTAACAGATACGATAACATGGTCGTAGGATCCAGGCTAGAACGGTGAATATTTAGTATTATTGCCATCAATGTTCCCACCGGCCGCTCTACTTCATTCTTAACGGCGGTGATACGATGGGTTAGGGAGGTACCCGAAAAGAGTAAAACCAACAGGATCATGTAACTGATGTAGCATTTATCGGAGATTTGGTCTCGCCTATCTAGCGACGCTTTTGCTTCTAAAGCTTTACCGGGATTTTGACTAAGCAATTAATGACCAGAAGTCATGACCTGGCCGGTATAGATTCTATACGCACCCACTTATGCGGAGGGTGTGTTGAAGCTGAAGTCCGACGTGACGTATGGTGGCTATCCTAACCTTACTACGCGAGGATAGTAATCTTAAATAGTTATTAAATATGGTATAATAACTAGAACGACGCTATGAGTTTACTAGTACATCATAATACGGCCGCGGTCACCGTTATCGATCTTTAAGGCTATGCCATTTGTAGCGCTATCGGCATTAACGGGATAAGGATTATGCTAGTAGGCAGCAGAATTGGAGACGGTGGAGCCTCGTTATGAGAATGGTAATGTTCATACCAGGTCGACTCCAAACATTAGAAGGCGTAGCGTAGCATACATGCTTAAAGAACGACCGTCATGACATTAAATTCACTGTGATCATTTTTACCACCTTCACCACTGTTGAGTATCCCGGTCACTAAGATGATCACAGGAACGGCGAGCACGTGCATGCCTATATACTTAGCTGCCAACCTACTTGTATATAACAACATAATAAAAAACTCCCTTCAACTATGCGAACACCGAAGCATCACTTATCAACCAATTCAACAACCACCTTCACCACCTTCACCACCTTCGCCACCTTCATTGTCACTGAGTCCTGAACGGGAGTCACTCCTAGACTTAGAGTTTGAACATTAAACTATGTGTCCCAAAGTCCAGTTAGAGAAATAGGTGGTCACGAAATGAAGCATCGGCCTGATCTATTAAGATCAATTCCTAAATATCTATTACGAGGTATCTTACTTATAAGGTGTTAGCTCAAGTATCATTTGAAAAATGCGAGAATTCAGCTGTCGTAGGTATGGCTTTAGCCCTTTTTTCCGGGGAATCTACCACTCGTTACGAGGGAAGAAGAGTGGTCGAACCCACGGCATGCCTATGGAGATAACGGAGGATAAAGTAGTGTATAATAAAGACCCCGATTAAAGTAACACTACCTCCGAAAACGCTACTGAGTATCACTCCTATATCTTGTTTTAAAAGCCTTGTCGATAGATTACTACTATAGATTGCTATATCATGCTATTTACGGTCTAAGGTTTTTATAGTAGATATTAGTCTAGGAATTGGCGAACCACTTTAAAAGCTAGCCGCCGTTACTATTAACGTCCTCGATAAGGTTTGGCTTCCACTATTAGGGGTTAGAGATAAGTGATATCGAATCGTCCTAGTGATACGGCTAGTAGCGCCAGACCACTTAGTGCTAGAAGCTCCGTTACTTTTAAACACCCTACTCTATCCGGTTTCTCTGATCTTAGAAGCTTCGGTATATATTTAGCTAGTCGAATCATATAGGGACTCTACGAAAGATCCCGACGAGACCTTAGAGTGCGATATTACCAAACTAGCCCATACTTACTAAGAGGTACGATCGAATATAAGCGGCGAAGAGGTGACTTATATAGTCACGTTCTAAAGTAAGCCGGTAATGCTATTCTTTAAAACCCCGATCGGAAAGAGGCTATGGTCATTAAAACTAGTACTGGTATATAATCCACTTATGGCACCGGTTATTAAATCTACCTCGGTAGTTACTCTATTATACTTAAGTTCCGTCCTAGGCTTATCATAAGGGGCGCTAACTAGAGAGCTAGAGTATAATGGTAAATCATAGTATAATGGTCGATATAAGGCCGGTAAAGGGAATTCTTTTGAAACCAGTGTGACGTTAAGCCTTAATCCCTCCTTATATAGTGCCTGGCTTATCTGAGAACCATTACCTTAAGTGTACGTAGGCCTCTATGAAGCTAACTTCGGCTATGGGCCAATAACTATTAGCGATGGTATTTAAAGATAATATCTCGTCTAAAAAGGCCGGAAAAGTATGCGAAAAATCTGGATAGAGGCATTTATGATACATACGACTTCTAAGCGATAGCTATGACTTTCCATGGCAAGCTTCTTTATAGATTGAATATGAATTGATCAAGCACGGAAAGACTAGAGCGTGTCAATAAGATAAGGTGGACAGTTCAATATATTGGGTCTCTAGGAATCGCCGATATAATTCTAAGCTTTCTAGGGCTAGGATTATGGCAATATAAAAGGCATATAGACTATTATAACAGTTAGTTATGTCTGGTGCTAACCTTAAAAAATGTTAATTCTACACGTCAATACCTAGCCGTATATTCCTATTCGCTATACCGTAATATAAGCTATAGCAGTAAACATCGTTCAATATTCCTATAAATAGTGACCATCGTTAAAGTAATAGATCGGACGATTAGACTATCGTAGATATCCGACATAAATTAGTATATCTACCGGCTAAGGCAAACTACTAGTTCCACTATAGCAAATTAGTGAAAAATGGCGCCTCCCCTAAGCCGTATCAAGCGAGAGTAACTCTGTAAACGTTATAACAATCTACTACGACGCCATAATGAATTTTAGCTTCTATATAGGATAAAAAGCTAGCTTATCATAGAACTACCTAATGGTCAGGTTTTTATATACCACTCCTATCTAGATACCCCTCCGCCCTTAAGGGAAGATATAGTAAGATAAAATTAATATAAGTATTTAGTGATTTGCCGCTAATTAGTAGAAGAAAACACGGCCTAAGCCCACTATTATTCGAACGCCTCGCGACTATATTTCTACGACCTCTACTTAGTCAGTTAGTAGAGATATCCCGGCCTTCTACGCCCTAGTTCGTCAAACCTAGAAATAGGAAGCTCTATCGAATCATTTGAATAATAATCGTCGTATAGTTTCGTAGTGATACAAACCGTCTCGTGCCTAGTTAGTTCACTTCGGTGCATAGTGGGATCTGTGGCGCATATCAAGAAATACCGATCTTAGTATAGTGGTTAAAGTAATAGAATCTATTTAATATAGAAGCCGGGGTATGACATCTCACTACATATAATAGGGAGAATCGAGACTAATGTCACCATTTTATTTCTTTGATTGTTTCTCAAACTCTAACTCTAGTCATAGCAGGCCTAATATAGTTAGTTAAAGATATACCCTTGCTTAAAGACAATCTGCTCTTCGCCCTATTCCTATTCGATAGCCCGAATTGGTCTAGGCCAGAAGTAGATTAGAGGCGACGACCTAAAGAGGATAGTAGGAAGGCTAGTTAGGAGCGGATAAGTAAATTTCAGTTAGTTATAATACTTATCTTATTTCCTACGGCTATATTAAGAGCAGATCATAGTTCTAGTAAACTTAAGAAGTTTTAGTATTAAGAGGCTCTATTCGGTATATATAAAGGCCTAACCTATCTATAGGCTATGATTAGCTGGTTATAGCCACCGATTGATATTGACCTTAACTTACGTTCTTCTTATTAAGTCTGCTAACCAGGGGATCGAGCGAGGAAAAAGGTTTATCTTCTACGATATATTAGAACCATCACCCCGTATACGTTCTCCGACGCTACCTACGCCTAACGTGTATCCGGCGATATCGGTGGAGTCGACCGTGTTTCGCGCTTAGATTAAGAGAAACTGGAATATGGTATAAGTAAACGGAACATGGCATAAGTAAACGGAACATTATATAAGTAAACGGAACGTTTTAAAAGGGGCTATAATACTTACTAATTAGGTCACTAGAAAGGCGATGGCTTCGCCTCACGCTATGAGTAGGTAGCGGGATAGGTGTCTACGTTATAAAAGATTATTAGCGTAAGTCTTCGCGATATCGTAATATATAAGTAGTGTATACTACCGGCTCTAGTGGGAACATAATTACCTTTAATAGCCTAGAAGCCTAGTGGATTATTAGCATATCTCGGACTCGGACGGCGAAGGAAAGAGTTATACCACTAGAATAGTAACCAGTAGGACGCCTAGAATAAAGACGCCTAGTGCGATCATCTATAATATTTTTTAGAAACGCTATATATATCGTGAAGGGGAATAAGGGAAAGAGTTCGATGTTATATATCTGACTTTTATAGGCAGTCTTATAATACGAATTGTGGTTTTTAGGATATATATAACATAAAGGAGAGAGCTACCGTCCCTTATGAAGTCATAACTCTAACCTCGTTAGCCCGTAGCAATTTGATGCTATCGCCTACTCAGAAATATAAGCAATTTTTAAATTCATTTTACCCACTTAAACGGTACCCCAACCTCAATCAACTAGGTTCTCACATTTAGTAATGATAGATGTTAGGGGAATTCAGCAGCTCACAGCCTACATATCACTTCATTAGCTTAGGTCATTATTTATAAAACCCCTAAAGGCTAAAATTCACAACTTAATCACCTCTATTCTATGGTCCCGAAAGATTTGCTACATAAGGGTATGTTTATCACCGAATTTTAGCAACCGGCGTGCCTAATTAGCTAACCACTTCGGACAGGGGTGATGGAAAGCATAATCTCACTACCCGGATTTTCGGCTCGCTACTTTCCCTTTTACGCTTAACACCAGATCCTACAAGTCATATAGCAATAACTCGAAACCCATGCCTTCTGCTTCCTTTAGCGTTAGCTTCTATCGTAGTCTCTCGCGGCCGGATGGACTTACCTAGAGGGCTTAGAGTTACATAAATTCTTTCTTCTCTTAGAAGTCTATCAAGGAAAAGTCAAGGACGAATGTTTTTAGTTGACTTGGAGCACGTTAACAGGATGGCGTCGCATGATTAGTAGCATTCGCCACACAGCTGTGCACCGTCAAATTTTCGAAATGCATCGCTGGCTTCGAAAGCTCCAAAAGACTTTATCGCATTCAAAAGTTCGTGAAGACATCGGTTTCAGAGTTCGACCAGCTAAGAACCTAGCTAAAACATAATACCCGCTTACAAATTTCTTTAGGTGAAGCCCACCCCGATCATTTAGCCTAGCGGTTGGTTTTGCTTCTAGAAGCTATTAGGAGAGTGCTTTAGAGCGTTAAAGATAACTTCGTCTCTAAAATAAAACAGTTTTTACACGCGGAGTTCAAAAGTACTTAGGGGTCGTCCGCGTATCCTACCTACAACATCAAGCGCATTACGAACTACACCGTCTCGTAAAAAGAGTAGAAATATAAAGAATGAATTCTAAAATTGCTCCTATACTTTCAAGTTCCATGAAAATTCTTAAGCTATAGATCTAATTCTATCTAGGTGTCAGGTCACTCTGTCTACTTTCATTCCGAACCTACCTTATCCGCTTATCCTTAGTTATCTATCTTAAAAGGAGTCAAAGTAACATAAAGCTCTAGAAGTGTTAAAGCCATTAAAGCGAAGACTACCTAATAAGAGAGACCTTCTACTACTACTTCCACTCCTATTCTATACTAGTTTCCTCGGCTTACGATTTATTAAGAGCCACTCTTAATAAAACGATAGCTCGAATCAAGCGCGGGTCCCTAGAAGGGCTTTTTACTAGATTAAAATAATACTATAGAGCTAGACTTTAAGTTACGTCTATTATAATGCTAATAAGTTAGTGGAAGCTCTTAAAACACTTATAATAAAAGTCGTTCTTAAGTCCCTATTAACGGTGCTACTAGATCCTTTTAGTCTTTAATTCGAAAAGTGATATTTCGGGTTATGTTTTAGATTTTCTTAGTCGTGGCCGGGTGGTTTCTAAGGCTATAGTAGATCCGCGAGCTATAGAGATTTAGTAGTCTAGTAAATTCATCTTAGGAAGAGATAGCTTGATTTATAGGGTAGTTAGTATGGTAGTAATAGGGATAGTATCTTTAGCTATATCTATAGATCGACTATAGATACTTAAAGTATTATCGCGAGGGTAACCGGGAATTCGATGTTAGAAAGGGTTCATATCGGTCGCGGACTAACCACGTCTCTAGCTCTCTAAGTCTAAGGTAGGGGCCGAGAGTTACTGGTATTATAAGAACGGTAAGTCTAGTTTATAGGCGAAGCAGCCGATTTATACTCTAGGATATTTTCTAGACGGCTATCCTTATATTCTTACCACCGTTAACGAATCGTAAACTCTTAGTTATAGACTACCACTAGCATAGTACTAAGTTAGTCTATTAAGAACTTTAGTATTGTTCCTAGACGCCAAGTATATTACCATACTAAGGGGTGGTATTATAAAGACGTCGTATGGTTCTTTAATAGCGAGCGAACTTTATAGCGATAGTCTTCACCCTACTACCTACTCGCGCTTTTAGATTTTAATATATAAGGGCGACCATAATATATATCCATAGGTTATAAGGTATAGACTGATCATATCCCGTAGTTCAAATTCAGACTCCTATCTATAATAATCATATGATTATAATTATTTTTAATATTACTAGAGTAAACCTAGTCTCTATGCGTCTCGTATTTCATCGGGGTAACCTATCGAGACCTAACTAGATTTAGTATTCTACTTATTAACTGACTTAAACGTTAAACTAAAACTTCACCTAACTCATAACCGCCGCCTTTTCTGCCCTAGAGTAGGTTCTAGGAACTGAACTACTCGCTTTAACCTATAATAGCAGTAACAAGATCTCTACGGCGGCTATTCTTAGGTCTAATGATCTACACGACTAAAGTAAGCGTGAGCCTTTTACTCATCAAGGAATTACTACGCCGATTTAGGGAAACCACTAATCCTTTCGCGTAAGCTATTATTAGTAATTTTAATTATGACTATTTCGTTAAGGCTAGTGACCCGAAAATCAACGCGCTTTCTAAAGTATCCATAAGACTAGGAAATGTCGACTAGATCTATACTCCCTAAATCAAGATCCTAACTAGACTTAAATCTAGCGCCAGGGAACTTAATAAGCACCCGCTATAAGATCTCGGTAGGATTTAGTCTTAAATAAAGAATAGATCCCCGATAATAAAATAAAGCCTTACCTTAGGTAGGAGTTTCATCTAACTTAAAGAAAAACATAGCTAACGCGAGAATAGTCCTTATAAGCTTAGCTAGAACTATAAAATCTATATTCGATATCGCTTTTAGAGAACATATATCGTCTAATTTAGGGAGCGTCCTAACGATTACCTAGTCTAGTTAGAAGATATCAGGCGTCGAAAGATAGGGTAGGTAATTCAGAGCTTCTAAAAACCCTTACTTTCTATCTATAGATAAAGAGGATATTATAGCCCGAAGTAGTCAGGGAAGAGCACCCTCCTAGATTCGACCTAATATGCCCGTTAGATAACTAGGGGTAGATATAGAGAAGCCTATTCCGATAGAGAGAAGAAGGTCGTGTCGTTTCGCTATAGGCTAGATGATACCCGACTCTCGTAAAGCAATAGCTAGTGGATTATTTATATAGACCCTACCGTCTTATAAGAGGCCAAGACCTAGCAATATTTTTAGTTAGAAGTAGCTAGAAAATATTAGCGTGTTAGAATATCTCATAGCGCTTAGACTTATAAGGGTGCTATAGCACTATATATCAATCTTTTAAAAGCTAACTATTAGTAAAGTGGACTACCATTATCTAAATCAGCTAGCTATAGAGGGTCGACTTACGCGTTAAGTAAGGAAATATTTTATCAGTCGTTACGTGGGGTTAAAAACTTATAGGCGGTATTAGTGGAACGTAGACTTATTCCTTAGTAATTAGCTAGCACATAGGCTTTACTATCAGATATACAGCTTACTATAATAGCGATCCGGTAACCCATAGGATTAGCGGTAGGGATATCAAATATACGACGAGATAGGTTAACGGCTACTTTTAAAATCTTCGATAGACCTTCGGAATCGTAAAGGCCATCTATGGTTAAGTTAAATACCGAGGTAAACCACTAGATATAGCGAGGAATTAGGGTTTTAGATAAATAATAAAAGATGTTTCGCGCTAGGTGCGGGAACGTATCGAAGCATTATATGACCGAATATTGATTAAGAAAAACTTTAATTACCGTTAATACGCCTAATAGAGGAGGTTTCTTAGTATACTAAGCATAATAAAAGACTCTACCGCTCGTCATACGTACCTATACTGGTTCTAATATATAGGTCTAGTAAAGATATAATCGGAATGCTAATTCGACTTTCTAAAGCCTATAGAAGACCTAGTTAGATTAGACCGCGCACTCTACCACTATCTAAACTAAGAATCACTAGGGGCTTCGTCAGAGGTAGTTAGCGAATAGTGACATCGGACCTCTCCTTATAGATAGGATATTAAGAAATCTCGAAATGGTACTACCTAAGACAACTTAGCTTTCTAAAGATCACGATATAAGTGTCATATATTATATATTTATATAGGAGTATATGCTCTAGGGGTCGACATAGGTAGACCAAATAAGTGGTAGTAGAGCGAAGCCCACCCTACCGGCGGTATAAGCGACATAACGTCTCTTTTCAAATGGCTACCGATGTCTTTACTAGGCTCAATTATATAAAGTGGTATACGAAGCGGGATGAAACGCTAGCAATATGATATTTGAACTCATTATCCCAAATACTTAGGCATCGCTTCTCATAAAGTGCAGCGAACACCACAGTAGGCGAGAATCCTAGACAGGTTAGCTTTTTGATTAGGTTCAGGAGAGTATAAGTCAAGAAATATGGTCATACCATGCATTTAAGGGGGATAGGCGTCTATCAAGAAGGCCGAGGCTATAAGGTCATCAAATTCCTCCTTTAAGTAGCCAATATATGTTTGCATAACCTCTCGAAGGTAATCGTCCATTGATTTGTTTCTCACATAGTCCCTTCGGGCTCTTACCAAAAGATCAAATAGTGGTGTATATAGGAGCTATTCGTAGCTTTATATCCGAGTGCTCTAAAAAGCGCTTAGATAAGACGCCGAGAAGCGTCGACACTTAGAAATTTACTCGGCCTAGACTATATTAAGCTACTTAGCGATCAATGTTTATAGTGGCTAAAAAGCGACTATATCTAAAAGCCTATGATATAGACAGAGGTCTAGAATGGTGACTATTCTAATATCGAGCTTTTAGAGCTATACGAATTCCTATACGAAGGCCTTTATTATATTTTAACTATTAGTCAAGATAATGACTATCTACTAGGGAGTAGAAACAACCTTATCGCTAATTATAAGCTATCGGCGTAGTCTCTATAGTAACTTTATTATAGCTTAGATATCAGGGATAGAATCGGGGAATAAATATAGGATCTAGGTCTATAGTAAAACGAGTTACCTCTTAACCTCTTACTATAGCCTTATAGGGGTCAATACCCCGTCTATACCCGCTAGTGAGAAGGTTTAATGCTTTATCATTAAATTCTTAAGCCACTTAGAATCGCCTAAGCTTTATTCGAGATATAGACCGCTTTTAGTAAATAATATAGGATTCTATATACGGGCGGTCTTAGTGCTAAGATAGAGACAGATCAAGCCTATAGGGCCTTTCTATATGATATTATTATAGGGGAATAGAGCCCGTAAGGCTTTCTTACGGTTCGAATTTCCGTATAAGTAGAGTAGGGATAGATATTAATATTTCGGATTAGGTAATTCCTACACTAGTTATTCTAGGCGGTTAGTATTAACTAAATCCCATACTTTATTCTCTTTAACGAGGTCAAGCCAGGCAGCCATTAGAGAGATTAAGAGATCGAATAGGAAAATAGGCCTATAGGGGACTTTATATATAGGCTCTTATCTAAAAGTGATAGGTAGTGACTTAAAGGTAGTTAATACTTAGATTAAAGTTATCATAATCTTATCTCGCCTTAAAATCCCCTCTAAACTAAAAATATATCAAGCACCAGATTCCTTCCGCTAGTATATTTATAGATGACGCTCGCTTAAACTAATTATATAGTAACTTTTATATTATATTAGAAGCCATTCGTTTTTAACTTTAGAAATCGGACCGCGTAAGTCTCACCGTAAGGTAAAAATACGTCTTCCCCTATACTAGGACCTCTAGACCTAGTTAGACCATATACTATAGTAGCCTTCCCTATAGACTATTTAAGAAGCTAACACAGTTCTTTATTGATTTGCCTTCTTACGGTATCCTTAAGATTTCTTTGGTCATGGCCTTTATTATAGACGATCGTATAAGTATGCCGGCGAAAATAGGATCGGAAAAGACTCCACTTCCCGAAATTAGCGCTATGCTTATTCCGCCTTACTTAGCTACAGATATGACCCTAGGGCTATATAGAGTTAACCAGATATATCACGCCGAGGAAACTACCTATGCTAGAATGCTTAGGGAAGAAGTAGTAATGGACATGAGTTTTAGTATCACGGTTAGTGCGGCTAACTGGGCACTGCTGCTATCTAGTCATTCCTAGCACATTCACTTCACTTCAGACCTTAAACCAGGTTGAAAAGACATTACAAACCAATAAGGCCGGTCGTACAGTCCTATATATGATCTAGAATCCCCCATTACTCGCTATTACGTGCTTGCTTTTTATTAGTGGAATTACGGCTCTTATATAGCTCATATATTTCCTAAACCTCAGGGGAAGCTACCCCTAGCTAATCAATAAAGTATTTATATAAGTGAGCAAACCCTAACTAAAAGAGGTATGAAAAGCCAGATCTAACTCTAATCCTAGACTAGACCCCTATGCCTACATACTACTACCGGGCTGCTAACCACTATCATCAATATTTATATATCTTAAGGTAGGGATTAGTCGGTAATAGCTATTATAATAACTACTATTACTAGAGCAACTCTTCTAAGCTATTCAGCACTTCTTACACTTTATAAGTTCTATAAGCTAGAGCGGGTCAGAAAAGAAGATAAGGATATTCGGCGTTCACGAGTATCTACCACTCTTAATACGTGATATCAGAGTTTCTAGATAGGAGAAGAGCGTGGTCAGAAGTATAGCCATTACATTAAGACTAGTCTTTCCTATATTTCCCTTCTTTTTAATTCTACCCCTGATTCCAGTACTATAGAAGCCCTTTTACTTTTAGGGTTTAGTTATAAACTCTTATAAAGAGTCTATATATAGATCTTTAGGTACTCCTAATAGTCTTCTCGTCCATCCCGTCACATATCACTTCTTATTTAATGTTCCGATTTCTATCTAATATTCATTATATATCCCTATTATCTAATGAAATTGGTCCGAAACCAGAAAAATAGCATATTCAATCCTAAAAGAGATTTTTATACGGAAGCCCTCGGCGGTCAGTATATTAAAGATCGGCTAAATTACTCTCTAGATCGATAGAATGGTTAGACTGATTGCTAATAGACTGGTAGATAGCATGCTTTTATTTAAATTGACACTTCTCATTTTACCAAATATACTTCATCTTTCCAAAAGAAATTAAACGATAAACCTGCCGATGTGTTATAAATATATACTGATGTTTATGTACCTCGAAAGAACCTGTCCTTTTATTTTTGCCGGCATGTTTATTACGTTATCCTACTCTTATTTCCTACGAGTTTATATCGTCTTCTAGTAAAAATCATTAAAATGATAGAAATAGCCGCCTTAATGAATAAAAGTCTATATTAGTAAAGCGATAGTATGAGTTAAGTTCAAGTAAGCTAGAAGCGGGCTATATTTTCTTTTACCACTAAAACGTAATATAATATATAAACTTACCCACCTAATATTAGATGTTATTAGCACATAAGCTTATTAATAGGGTATATTTTAAGAAATCTAATATCTTAAGTTTTAGTCTATCGATTCCCCGGATCAATATACTATGATTCCCCGAAATATCCAAGAAATTATTCAATATGGTAGCCGTATAGAGCTACATACGCATATAACATATAGTAGTAGAAGTTATGCTAATAGACCAAGCTCTTAAATCTTACCATTAATTAAGTATATTAAGATTTAGTTCAAGTAGCCATATTAAGAAACGTTAGATAGTCAAGCGTGTTAAGTAACCATTTATATTATTACGCATGATCTAGATACCATTAAAGCTATTTATTAACTAACGTTAATAGTTAGGGTAGTTAGTAATTCTAGTGCTAGCATGATTTATATTAAAGGCTAAGGTATAAGTGAAATATAAGAGAGCATAAATATTAGGCCAACCGCCTTTATAAGCCCTCCTTTCTACTTAAATACATGAGTCCTATCCTCAGAAAGACCACCTAAAACGCGCTACTCTTAGGAATTAGCCAGTCTTACTAGTATATACAGTAAGGAGCCCCCACTATATATACCCTATTCCCTTATAATATCTCTAATAGACCGAGCGGGATATATCTAGGAGCCAAGTGTCTTCCGATAGCGGGATCAAATCTAACCTAGGTCAAATAACATATCTACTAAAGCCCTAACGAATACCGTAACGCTAGAAATAGTGCCTTATATATAAAACTAGTATATAGATTAACTAATATTACCGACATTACTATATTTTTAGGTTAATAATTTCAAGTACCGAGAGTTTTATATATTATATAATTACGAGCCACCCTATTATCGGCCTATATATCAGAGACAAAATAGCGACCACTTAAAGTATGAAGATAACCTAACCGCCCTCCTAGAATAACGCCGCCTTACCCTTAGCTTTAATAATTCTAATATTCATACTACTAACTAGGAGTACGGTAGAGGCTATCATAACCGCTTATATTCCTACCCCTATATAAATCGGACCTACCATACCTATTAAAGGATCTAGAAATATAGGGTGGTCATTAACCACTCGATAGCTAACCTTATACTATATGCTCCCCCTTATAGTCAAGATGATTAATAATAGTCTATGCATTTAAGTTTCTTAACATCCTCTATCAAAGAGTAGAATAGGGCTAGCTCACGATATCTATCTCTATCTAAGAGTCATTTTACCTCCTATTATCCTTTTCTATAGCGAGACTCTAGTAAAAAGGAAAATAAAATATTAGATATTTAAGGGGAATAGCATCTAAATATATTAAAAGTAGACCTGTTAAAATAGACTGAAAATTATAAGCTATTTTCTAATGCTAAGTAACCGCACCTCGACTTTTCACACTTTAATTAATAGTGATAGAAATCCCGATCTATTAAATAGATCTTCACTATAACCTACTATAATTATAGTAATTAACCACCACACTTAAAGATATAATATCGTTATATTATTACTAATAGACTGATATTATAAAGATAAAGGTCATATATTAAAATAATATCTTAGAGCTATAAATAGTTCTTTAGCCCTTATATATCCTCGCTATATTTTTTCATATAGTAAAGCTAATATAGTATTATAAATCGCGCTAAGACTAAACATAACCGACCTTCTACCGTATAGCTTAATAAGTTAGCCTTCTATAATAAGTAGCTATATCTAAACTTAACGGCGTCTCCATATATCTAACCCCTAATAATTCAGAAAATAGCTACCGCCGTAATCACACCTAGTTTAATAGAGCTATACCTAGGTCGCCCGAACGTAAGGATCCTATAACTAAATCAGAACCCATAAGATACTTTTAAACCTACCGCTAGATCATCCTAAGATCGGTCTCTTATATTTACACGAGATAAGTCATAAAAAGGGAAGTTAGTATATATCTAATAACTTAAATAACGGTTCTCTCCCGCGATAGGTTTCCTAGAGCTAATAGAGCAAGTCGTCTATCCAAGCTTCCTAAAATTACTTAAATATTACTATTATGATACTTCATATATATTGATTTAGGAACCAACAGAAGCGTTAGTCAGTCACATTTTAGCTTCTAGTTACTTAATCACCACCGATAAACTTATTAGAATTATTAAGCCAGTAAGCTAATAGAATCTCTTATAGGTATATTTAAATCTAAAGTGGGATAGGTATTAAAAGGAATCTAATATCTACGTAGGCTCAGGAGAGCACTCGCTTCCCTAGGCCCAGAAACAATCCTACTTATATAGTCTAGTAATATTAAGATTAGTGAGGTATCTACTAATATAGTGAAAATTAATAAAAACTAAACTTTAATAGTAGGCGTCGAGAATAGCTACGAAATTATAGAATCGGAAATAAATTCTACGATAATAAAATTATACGCTCTAGCCGATATTATCACGATATTAATATTAAAAAATCGTATATACGAGTAGGAAACGGAAATTCATAACTTACCTTACCAAATAGAAAGTATCTACGTCGAGGAAATCTTATAGGTAAGTTCATTCCGTCTCATTATATTCTTAGCTAATATGATAGAATAAGATGTTTACCCGAGGTTCATACGAGGGAGAGTTGAAATTATTAGTTAGTGTAGCTAACAAGACTACCTATCACGGTATCAAATCTTACTATACTCGTTACTAAAGGACCAACTCATTAGCTTTTACTCGGCTATTTTCTAGGGCCTACTAAATCGAGACGGAACTCGCGATCCTATTTTCCATCTATGCTATTCGGACACTATATTACTGGTACATAAGGAAAGCTAGGAGCGGCAGATTAGTAGATGGAGTATGGTTCCGCCGGTAGAAGTTCGCAAACGCTTTCCAATCTAACCAAATATAGTAGATCCAGGATAGCACCTCGACTACATTCAACTTGCAACCTGTTATCACAGTCAAAATTGCATAATTTTACCGCGTCGCGAATGAAGGACTACTGTTGCTAGGGCGACAGGTATGTGCTGAAAGAATGTTTTAGAGTAATGTATATAAGGCCTTTGTCCGCTGGAAAATCGTCACCGTGCTTTTCATGCTCCGTAAGACCTACACTACGTGATGAACCACAAACATGTCAAATATAGCAGACCTTCTACTATGTGGGTGGATAAATCTAGTTTCTGCCATGAGGAGCTGAGTTCTAAATCAACTGCCTCCCTAGATACTAAACCCTCACCGAGTCATACAATGACAGCCACCGCAGTCGCCCCTAGTTCGACGAAATTACGAATTAACAGTCCAGACGCAAGATTCTTATGCCTAAACCAGAACCCATGGGATACTTTTGAGCCTATTGCTGGATTGCAAGATCGGTCTCTGATCTTTGCCCGATATAGGAAGATTAGAGGACACTTGGTGCATATCTAACGAATTGAATAACAGTTCACTCTCGCTACGAGTTTGCTAGAACTGATGGAACAAATTTTTCATCCCAGCTTTTTAACATTACTCGAATGTTACCACTATGGAACATCGTGCACGTTAATCTGGGAACTAACGGAGGTCTCAATCAGCCACATTTTAGCCTCTAGCTGCTCGATCACCACCGACGAACTCGTTGCAATTATCAAGCCGGTGAGTCAGATAAAAACTCTTGTAGGAGCATTCTAAACTCACTTTATATAGGTGTTGGAAGGAATCTAGTATCTGCGGCGGCTCGGAAGAACACTGGCTACCCTGAGCCCGGAAACGATCCTGCTTACACAGTCTGGTCATGTTAAGATTAGTGAGAATATGTCCTGATATGGTGAAGATCGATGAAGATCGACTAACTTTCACTTAGAGGGTGTCGAGAATAGCTGCTAAATTAAATATTCGGAAATGAACCCCGCGACGATGAAATTATGCGCTCTAGCCGATGTAGTCACCAAGTTGATGGTAAAGAATCGTACCTACGAGTGGGAACCAGAGGTTCAAAATTTGCCTTGCCAGCTGGAAAATTTCTCTATTGAGGAAGTATTACAGGTATGTTCATCCTAGTCTTCATCATACACTCAACTAATGTGACAGAATGAGATGTTCACCCGAAAGTCATGCGAAGGGGAGCTGGAATTGTTGGTTAGTATAGCGAACAAGACTACCTATCACGGTATAAAAACTTACTATGCTCGTTGTTAAATTACAACGCACTGAATCAGGTTTGGCTCCTTTACGTAGAGGGCATAACATGTCGGGAGACGGTCGCAATTCTATCTTTCATGTTGGCTGGTTGATGAAGGAGACTAGATTAGGAAAGTATATGGTATAGCAGGGATGATCTGTTCGGGCCTACTTGTCTAAATTCTCAAATTGCTTCACAGATTCTCACTTAATGTCCGTTGTTTTGATTTCCACTCCTATTCAGATGAACTATCTTTGTTTCTTATCTCTATCGTAATCCGTGTACTTCAATCAGTCTTTACGTAGCACGTGGAATATGATCTAATTTATTCCTTTTTTTAACGCAACTGACCAGCTAGGCAAGCTGCTACCGTGATATTACAGATCCGCTATCCTGATATAACACGTGTAACTAATTCGATCCTCTTAGCGCAGTTGGCGAGGAATTCGAGGGGTAACGAGTGCAGTTTTCCGCTGATGAGACTATGCCTATAGAGGCTGCATATTTTGTCGCAGGTGTTGATATAGAGCTGACCGGTGGTCATAAATAATGATAATGATATAGGTTATTGTCAAAAAGTAGGTGATTAGCTTGATGTACGGACCAGATGGCTCCACAAGGTATTTAAGAACTCTAGTGAACTACCTTTTTAGAGTGGAGTAAGAAGAATAATGGGCACCGAGGTAGAACAACTGATTAAGACTATGGCATAAGTTTCAGGTACAAGCATCCGGTGAGTGACAACTTTGCCGAAGTCCACAGGTGACCTGTCTTTATATGGTTCTATCCTATACATCTGGAACTGGTGACGAGATAACTTCCTTTTAAGTGTGTTCGGATAAATAGAGAAATTAATCTAAAGGGACCACGTTCTAATCCTATGACGAGGCTCTATTAACCATCAACCATATAGAACATCGACTTTATGCCGACGAGCTCTCGAATACTTGGTTAGGCGAGATGACGCCAACAATTCACGAACATTTGGCGAGCCATAAAGGTGGTCCAAAACAGCGCGGTGTGACCAGAGAGTTTCTCTGTTAAGCGTCAATTTTTTTCTTTCCTTGAACATTATCGTAGCACTACATTCGCTCTTTAATTTTCGTGCGCAGAAGTAGATTCAAGTAGTTGCACGACAGCGTGATGTCCCCCTTTTACAGCCAAAATTAGAGGCGTCACCTTATAGTTATCCCTCGAGTTGACTTTCAGACTCGGGGAGACTAGTAACCTCTAGACGATATCCGTATACCCATGACGGGTCGCATAATAGAGAGCCGTTTGGTCGTTCTTGGCTTTGGCGGTGACGTTAATTCCGGGCTGTTTTAGAAGGTACGAGACTATATCTGTATGACCGCACTCGGCAGCAATAATCAAGGGAGTATAGCCGCCAAGATGATGACCTGTATTGATGTCGGCACCCTCTGAAATGGCTCTTATGACTACCCGAATATGGTTATACTCTGCAGCCATCAATAAGGTAGAATTGGCCGGGCTTAGTGCGGAACAATCGTAAAAGCATTTATCAACAAGTTGTTCATATATATGGTAATAAACTTCAGACAAACGACGGTTAACCTGCGAGAGACGAAAAATGTCAAGACTTATTGAGGAACCAGCGTATCAATTAGAGTAAATCGAGGGGCAAGTGAGGAAGCTTGCTAACGCCTGACGTAGGTTCCATTTTGGTATCGTAATAATATAGCTTGAGGAATCCAATGTGTCTATGGTGAACTAAGATTAGTCTAGGGTCTTACTAGACGTTGATCCGCGACTGGAATAGCGGGGTTAGACGAAGTTCCTTATATAAAGTTTTCCGCCTGAGCCGTGAAACATTATCACGTGATCTACCTAATTTCTATAGGTGGATATGGTCTTCCCTGCCCTAGAAGACTTAGATAAAACTGTCAGGAAATGGGATGATACCGTCTTTTTACTAAGTAAACATGTGACTTTTTGTTATATATGCTGTTTACTAATTCGCTAGAATGTTAAATACAGACCATTCTTGGTTTTTGATAGATAGAGAACGTTACCATTATGGATTTTACCAGTACATTCGCCATATATCTGCTTTCTATCAAAAATTATTCCTTAAAGTCAGTGCTGTCCACCAATTGGTAGATTCGGACATGCGGTCCATGCGACCGATTGGCCATGAGTTTTAATTTCAATTTAACCGCTTTTAGAATTTTATTCCACGGGCATCTTTGAAGTCAATTGGTCTGAGCTTTCTAATAATACTAAAATGACTTCTTCTAGGGTGCCGTGGTGTTTAGGCGGCTAAAGGCATTTGAGCATTGATGATCTCAGTTATATATCAGAGGAAAGTTGATTCATTATCCTTTCTAATGAAATATAGGAGGCTATATATATACAGCGAGATGTCTAGATTGATTTCCAATCTATTGTTTCGTCCTCTGCCTTATGCTAAGCGAAGTAAAATCACTAGTCTATGAGAATTCAGGAAACCTTTATTCCTTCAGACGATCACCCGCGATCCGGTTCCACTTAGACGATATAGCACTGTAATTGACCGAGAGACTTAACTACATGTCGATCCTGTGCCTAGTGTCGCGCGAACTGTAGGGTCATGCCATCCCACCTATCAGCCTTGGTGATTGTCTTCGGGTTTCCCCTGGGAGGAGAATAGTCATGTCTTAAAGGACAACCCGGTCGATTGCGACGAGCATACTCGCCCATACGAGCAAGAGCGCGTCCGTCAAGGAGGGTGGGATCTACTTACCGTGACTTGCCTCCTTTCCTGAGCGATGAGATTTAGCTGGCTATGACAGAAGCTTGATAAGTAAAGCTAGATAAGAGAACCGTCATAGTGGCAGTATACAGAAGGGACGGGTATTTGATCCATCTAGATTTGAAATTAGTTATCCTAGAGGCAGCTCTACTGTTGCTCCTCCCAGTATAATCAAGAGAATAGGGAGTAGACAGATATAGCTCGAACACCTAGGAAACGCTCAGATGTATAATCCGGGGGCTGGCTGGCACACTGACGGCCCGGGTTAGCGAGCGCGGCCATTACTACCGATATCGTGCGCTGGAACATGATCGAAGCAGGTTCAAAAGTTGAACCCCCTATTCAGGAAACTTACATAATCTGAGGGTGGCATGGACCGATGGCAAGGTCTAGACGTTGACCACCTTTTTCACCGCCCGACCATTCACCACCACGCTCACCACCACGCTCATCAACACACATCAACACTCACATCAACACTCACATCAACACTCACATCAACACTCACATCAACACTCACATCAACACTCACATCAACACTCACATCAACACTCACATCAACACTCACATCAACACCAACGGTTAAACACCACAAGCACAAGCATTCCAAGACAACACTCATCTCTGTTTGCCTAATCTGAATGAAAGATGCCAATTTCTATTGTGGCGAGGAAGCTATTAGATCACAAGCTACTAAGGCAAACGAATGTGAAATACGTCATTTGATACTAAAGACGCTTTAGTTGTTAGTTTATGATTTTGGCTATTGAATTAGTAAAGATCTAACTAGAGCCCCTTCTATATATCTAATGATGACACTTCGGAACAATGAACATATGATGAAGATGTTGCGCAGGTCTTTGCTTCTCCGAATACTCTTGGAACACTCGAATACTGGTCCCTAGCACCACGAAGAGGTGCCTGCACGGGCTAGAAGCTCTTATTGTCATAGATGTCCCTGCGAGGCGCTTCGTTGACGCAGGGCCTAGGCTGCGGAGAACTTGATAATATAGCGGTCTTCTATAGAGAACTTGTTAACGCAGCGGTCTCCTGCGGGTCTCACTTGTTATCATAGTGCCCCCCTATAGGTCTTTAGTTCCTGATTTGGCAAAGATCTTTAAGCAAACCTCGCAATCTACTATATTCGGTCAGAACTGCACAGAGGCAGCTTGTGTCGAGTTTTTGAATGGAAAAAAAAAATCAGACCAGAATCCAAAGATGAGGAAATTTTTCCTTGATAGACTAAGTATCAAAAGTGATAAAATACCTTCAATTACGGTGCATAGAAGGACTGCACCTATAAGGATTTCCTAAATCCTATAACTAGAGTAAGAAACATCCTATGATGGAAGATCAAGACATAAGATGGGCCGCACATATATAGATAACAGGAATCCCTAGAATTTACTATTTTGGCGAGTATAAAATCATGATTTATGGCACCCTCAATACTTCTTCCTTGTACTCGATCTATTTTACTTCTATCTCTGCAGCTATTAATAGCCATTGACTTTAGCAGTTATATTTGAATATGAGCTTCATAACATTCTGACAAGGGTTTTCGATGCACTTTGTATTTAAAAGCCACTGGATCCTTTATATTCGGTGAGTACCACTCGCTTGCTAAGCATTACTCCTTTATTCTATCTTCCATAAATCATCCTCTGTTAATACCTGTCCTTAAGAAAGAGTTTCGCTCTTAAGGCAATCTGCATCATCTTATTTCCCAAGCATAAGGTTTCCCACTCAGCTAGTGCTTCAGAAAAACCCCTAAGATGGCGTTCACGTTTTCGGAATAATTCACTAAAAGCGCAGGAAAGCAGAGCAATAGTCCCTCTATTGCTACTACCCGTAAGGAGGTAAGAGTTATATAGGCTCATAGTCATGTTTAAGAATGCCAGTATGTCAGAGTAACCATGAGTATAACCAGTCCGAAACACGACAATAGTTAGCCGCTGATGTTCAGTTTCTATATGGTATAATTCTATATATAACTAACATAGAAAATAGCAGTCTCAGTGGTATCTACGAATAGTAGATTTGCTAACCAGATCGCTTGACATCGAGCGCAAGATACAGATCTATCCGGAAGCCGACGTGTGCTAGTTCAAACGTTTGGCGCCCTTACCTGAGGGCGAGGCCCTATTACTATCGTTCACTAAGAATCAAAATATAACGCTATAACGTGCATGCCATGTTTTAAAGAATGTGGATCTCGATAGAAGTCACTAGGAACTGCCTAAGCGAACTTTCCGATAATTAAAGTTATTTTCCCGAGGCACTAAGGAGACATGCCTTAATCTCTTATTAGTATAAACACTAAGCGCGCTCGACTGGCGTGTTATTTATTAGATATCTATAGTAGAACTGCTCTAGCTTCGTCAAGGCGCTAAAGGACAAAACGATACATGTCAAACCTAAACCAGCTATTTAGAAAGGGCCAGTAACATTGGGAACGTAGAGACTATGTCCTTTTAAAAAGTTAATCACCTTAATCTACGGTCAAAATACTCTGAGGATTAGGGAAATTCCAAATTCATATAGGGATACAAAACATATTCGCGCAGTCGTAAAGTACTCGGATACGGATACAGATTTCTCTAAAGAAATTCAAGACGTAGCCACTATCGCTCATTCGATATAGCAGGAAAGATCAGCACGGAGAAGAATCTATTATAGAGATGAAAAATTTATTACCTTCACATATGCTTATAAACTAACGGGAGCTTATATTCCTCGTAGAATAAGAGACCTCTTTTAGGAATTCAAAAAAGAACCATAAAGTAATATATATCTCCGCCATGTCTTCTCTATCTGACCTGCCGTAAAGAATCTTTTTTATCACATCATTATTTATATGGCTCATCAGGCTATATCGGCGACTCTATACAAAAAGGTTATTATAGCCTTGAAAAAATCACAGGAAACCTTCGGAAAAGGGATAGCAGAGCGACCAATGACATACCAAACATGACATTCTATCAAATGTAACCACAATTATACCGAGGCTCTATAAGAAATAGGGATCGACCAGAAAATGAATAATTACGCTTGGCGTTTCCGCGCTACTTCCATACGATTTTCCCAATAAGGGAATAGCAGGTCTGCTATTATTCAATTGATCTTCGAGGACTTAAAAATTCACCCTTCTAATTTAATATCCCATATATAGCATAGTTTACATTCAAGGAATCGCTAGATTACATTTTAGTGTATTATTAGGTGAGTTATAGAGCACTTCATGCCCTGAATGGACGCTTATGTGAAGGATTTACTTGCTAGGTTTCTTGGAAACGGCCAGTGGACGACGTGGTGACGAAATTCACGAAGTTAAAACTGCAGCAAACGTTGCCTGCTATTTCTACCCTATGGCAGCCTTCGATCTACCAAATAAGTTGATTCCGCAAATTATTAGCAAGTGTTAGGGAAGTATATGCATTCCTAAAAGATTAAAAAGAGCTTCGGGTTCTCAATAAAGGCTCATATATATCGCTGCTTTAGAGTCAGGGAGCTAGGTAAGCGTAACGTCACTTTGAATAAAGGCGAGGATAATTTATGCTAGACACATGTAGTAAAAAGCAATAGATCTAACCACGACCTTATTGCTTGATCCTTATTTAATCCTTAAAGCTCGTTTGAAGACTATTGATGATCATGGCTTCTAGTCTTAGAGCATAATTAGCGGTTTGTTAGGCTGACTAAGTCTAACGAGCCATTAGATGATGGAAAATATGCTCTAGGGGTGTCTTTTAAGTCCCCTAAACTGGTTTCGATAAAGCTTAATGAGAAATAAAAGAAATCAAACGGCCAAATCTATATCTATGACGAGCTGCGAGCATGGTCTTTCACCATTTCTCTTATCAAATGTCAATGTTCCAGGTGGAAGAGAATTTACGGATAATCCTTAATGCTATTTAGACAAATCAAAGCGTCTATTTATCGTCGTATCAAAGGCTATAATATGCTGAATCAAAAAATCTTCTAATATTTGATGTCGTGAAAGTAGAATCAACCCAAACCAGAAGTGGATGGATTCGTTTATTATAAGACCCGCATCTAATGAAATCATGAAATACTATCATTAAGGACCTTTGGTATTCATATTAGCTCTAGTGAGATTGTAAGGTTTGGTCGGAATGGTCAGTCTATACTCATATCAGATCCGAGAATAATGCGTTACTCCACGACATTTAGCAACGTGCTACGCATATATAATTAGGTAATCAGTGACTGTGTACCTATGGAGCCAAAGATACATAAACGTGGGCTAATCCCGCCTGCTTAGCCTATAGGTAGCTCTAATTCTCTGGATTTAGCAATATCGTCTGCGTACTTGAGCATCAATGTTTTCAATCATCACCACCTCCGTTCGAATGCTCGTCGGCTGCCAGGCACTATCGAACACTGTGATTACGGAAATATTCACCGTGGCTCGTACCAGCGAGCTACCCCTAGATATAAACCGTGCGCTTACACACGTGGGCGAGACTGTTATTAGTTTTTTGATTGCCAGCATTGGTGCGAAGAAGAATGTGTCTTAAGGTAAGCTCCTTAAAGAAGGAAGACACCTAGTCTGATAACTTAAAGATATCGTGGCAAGCTTAACGGCTTAAGCCAAGGACGTGACCTATCAGGCATTTATAGCAAGGCAATCCGGCATCGGAGCTTTATTAGAACAAGACTTTCTAAGTGGAGAATTTACCATTATACAGCTCTCACTGGCCCTTAACTCTCTGGTTAGAGCTATGTGGCAAGTAAGATAAAACTTGGAAGACGTGGTAAGGGCTATTATGCTTTTAGGGTGCGTATATTTATATAGAACCAATGAAATCGTTGACTAACTAGCCAAAACCCTAATAGAATTATTAACGTAAATCGAGATGGCTTGGATTTGATGGCCGGTTTCGAAGAATAAGTTTGTGCTAGGTCTTGCTTATCTATTCCACTCGACATAGAAACAAGGGAGTTTGATGTAGCGGCCGAGGGTAATGAGATCTACGATGCATCTTCATTCCATCCTACGTTTGAAAGAATTGAAAGAGTGATGGAGCCTACGTACGATGGTGTCATGTCCTTCTAGGCATCGTGCTTATCATTTGGAAATCCTAGGGGTATGTCATTGCCGTCCATAACCACCGTGGAATATGATCAGTTAGTGGATTTAGGAACGTTTCCCGAAGTAGTATAGCTTGAGACACTCTCTATAGGCTTTCCTGCCTTTGCCTGTGAACTTTCTATAGGCCGTGGCTTTACCACGCTTAAAGATTCCCTATCGCCCGGTGTTTCCGCTCGACTACCTGCGAAACCTTAAGTCACCGTTGCCAGCCCTAAAGCAAAGATTACGAACGTCCAAACGGGAGATAATGGCTAGAAGCTATCAATTCTATATGAAACGAAGAAATACAGACAAAGTGGATTACTTCCTCCATAAGACACTTTCTTTCGGAAAGAGATTGAACTAAGACTCCAAGCTTTAGTCAATTCTTCGAAGCCTTTAATCAATGGACTATTTACTATTTTAGTATAGGTAGCCAGTGCTAGCTCGATTATATCTCTTTAGGAAGCTCTTCGCTCCTCACGGGTCATTATAGAGAAGTCGCAATCGGAACGGTATGCACGTGATTTGTCTGGTAGCATCAGGCTCTAAGTCATTAAAGATTTATAAGGAACTATTCGCCACTCTAATATATTAGAACTACACTACACGGTCTGTCTATACCGTAGCTGCGGTAGCAGTGTGTAATCCCCCTATACCGACATTATCGTCGTTAACAGGGACCAACTCGGGTCTTAACCAAAAAAGAAAGGAAACCCAGTGAAAAATAAAGAAGCCGAAATCACGGACTCGATGATAGAAAGAATTTTCCTATGCCCACGGGATTTAGAACAAAACGCATATAAACGACGAAAAGTGTCAGATTTACGAAGACTTAGATAGAGGCTATAGCTCTTGATCGATCAGTTCGGCTATAGGATCATCGGGCTATTATCTTATTACAGCAGCTATGATGGTCCTGGGCTAAAAATTTCTATGAACATATACGTCTCCCTGCTTTGATGATTACCAAGAAAGATGAGCGTTAATAAATGCAGGATACTTGCCCTAAGCATCGAGAGCTTCCGAGAATTCATCAATATACTTGAAGCTTCCCAGGGGCAGAATCTTCGTAGAATGAATGACGTCGTGATTCCAATCATTCAACACCTGGTCTTTGAAGATAAACGCCAAGCCGTACCGTTCCCTATAGAGGATGTGGACACCGATAGTATTCTCCAAGAACCTAAATGGTCTGAAAAGCTATTTAGTATCTTCTCTTAGTTTATTGGAGCGAAATAGAACCAGAAAGCACAATTGGTTATCGTAAAATGCAGGGGTCCAATCAATGGTATTCAACTCTAAAGCTAACCTTGTACTTATTGTTAGCATAGAACGCATTATTAAGTTGCATGTTTCGTCATTTCCTAAATGACAGTTACATTTTATCATTCATCGACATCCTGCCTCTCTTCAAACGGTGTCTTTGCACTATATTTCCGCCCAGTTAAGTAGCCCTTCTTTCTGTTGCCCGCTCTCATTACCCGTGTTCTGAGATTTGTATTCCTAATATTGATTGTACCTATTCTAGACCCCGCTTTTTATATTTAGTTCGTAGGAGCAAAATAGGGCTCCATAAATGTATATTTTGGCCTGTTCATGGGCTCCTGGGAGGATGTATTAGCTGCCTCTGTGAGCTACCACAGCCGCCAATAAGCGTCCAGCGGAGGGTGAAAGATTTGTTATTAGGAGTATTCCATCGGCCACTACTTCCAAAATTGAGCTATAAGAACCGGTTGAATCCCCGTAGAATTTAGATTATCAGAAACACTACAGGAAAATCACTATTACAACAAATCGGCTTCCTTTTGCTCTTGCTGAGTCCTCAAGCTCCTTCAGCGCCCAGTTCTAATCTTAAGATATAGAGATGTTCCTCAAGCCTTCCGATACAGCAAGTGAAAGGCACGAGTCCCGCCAGGAACTCTTCCGAGAGTGTGCTATCCACAATAAACATGACCGTGCTGCTAAGGTCAAAGCCCTTTACCAGAGGCACATCGACCTCTAGATCGAGTAAGTGGCCTCGAAATACTATTTCAGCTTCCATGTTTGTTGACTTATCAGGTTTCTTAGTGTAAGCGGGATAGCTCCACAAGACTATTAGCTAGAGAAGGGCTCTCCTGCTCCTAACATTGTTCTAATCAAAGAATCTATCTGGTGGTACACGATTTCTACGAAAGGACGGCTTCGACCAGATAGAAGGCCCGCGGTGATTACTACTTTAGCGTGTGCTGAGAGATTTTTTAGGGGCTTTACGATAGCCACGGGAAATATGGTTGCTGAAGAGGATCGTTTAGAGATTTACAGGGTCAGTATAGTCCGTTTTACGAAAGCTGTTAATGTTAAAGCTCACTTTCTCATAGTGGATTAGATTCCACCTATATGGTCCCGGGAATTATAGGAGAGATCACTAAAAAGGCACAAGTCTTACAGGCTTTGCTTCTTATGTATCTACAAGAAGTGGTGACTTCTTTAATGGCTGTGGGTCTTCTAACTAGTGTGTAACGTTTAAAGTCAAAGGACAAACTGGCTCCAAACCGTCACTATATTGTTGGTGAGTGACTAACTGGTCATATTCAATTTTCCGCCCTCAATTTGACACCGGGCCGCGTTCCAGAAGCCAATTTTGTTCATATGATCTTAGAAGACGATTTTTTAAATAGAAGCCGCCTAAGATGCATGGGTAACACCCCTTAAGTTAACAGAATACACATAAAGGAAAAATAGGAGGCAGGAAAAGGCAGAATAGTGGGTAGCCATGCCTTAGTCAAAACTTGGGCAGGGAGCGGAAAAGTATAATTTGTTAAATGAGAATATTAAGGGCCCGTAATTATTGAATCATGAAACATACTTGCGGTGGGAGCGAATGGTTGAGGGTGCTGGCTTCGACGAACGAATCGGTATAACTCGATTACCCACCCTCAAAATGACACTGGACTATGGTGCACCAGTCACGTTTGTTCCTGGGATCTTACTATCTTAGGAGACATTTTCATTATTGAAAATGCCAAAGGGAGGGATGTATCGTACGAGCAGAGTGCCGAACTTCCGCTACACTATATTAGGTTTTGTGCGGTCCATTGTGCTCCAGAACATGAACACCCTTACTCATATTCATGTTATTGTATATAGGAGCAGCCCATCGCCACTGTTAATCATCCCTGTTGGGAGTCCTATCGACGGATTAGAGATAAGACCAGGGGCAGCACTACGACGCGTGCTCCATCGCGTCTTCGCCCTCACCGCCTTCACTCCATGAATGGCGAAGTGTCTGGCCGTCCGTATTGCGAAACATTCATCCATCAAGACTATATGATTGGTTGTGCCTGGTGAGGTTGTCACGGCCTTTGCTGCCCGAGAGAATACGCGTTGTGCCACAGCCCGTTTTTTCTAGAGCAACGGCCGGAGAGTGCGACGAACCAAAATACAACATGGCATGAATGGTGGCATTGTCTTGCCGAAGAGGATTGTAAGTGATCTATTTGGCAAGCATATATGAGCACGAAGCTTATTGATCGTCTCATCTCAAGCGTATAAAGCGTGCCCTCGGCGAACTCTATAAACAGGTAAATTATAACAACTCTTCCAACTAGTTCAAGCCTTACTGACTCGAATCGTACGAAAGGACGCCCCTCGTTTTTCCGTCACTCGAGTCGAATGCGAAGCGAGCAAATGTCTTGTCTACGCGAGCTTCCCTACACCTATGCGATCGCATGCTGTCTATCATTTCCATATAGCTACTAGTGGCATCGATGGTGAGCTAACGTAAGGTCTAGATCGTCTCGGCCCTTCTCTTAGTCGACTCTGTGCATCAGTCATGTGCTGATATATCTACCCGATATAAAGCCTAAGCCATAATAGGCTTATCTACTGTGTCTCGGCATTCGAACACCGCGAAAGAACAGCCTCCTTATAGATCGAATTCCTAGCGTCTAATAGGTGATCCTTATTATCCTCGGTTAGCATCTCGCGTCTCCCTAGCCCTAGAACTTCGAAAGACCCGAGGAATGCTAGTGTTTTATCTTACTTTATGGCAGGTGAGCTATATATTCGTAGACGGCTAGATTATTAGTCTAAGCTACGTATAAGGAAAAGGTGAGGTAAGGGTCCCGTTATTTCGAGCCTAGAGATTAATAATAGCTATATTAGCTACGAACCGAGAGAAAGAGACGGTTTGATTCCGAGTCATAGCCGAGCCAACTAAAGAGCCACGAGTAAAGGAATACCGCCTAATAGTCTCACCTGATCCGGCTCCGCGTTACTAAGCCGGTCGACGTATTCTAGCGGGTGGAACTATAAAACGGAAACGAACGAGCGAAAATGAATCAACCAGACATGTACGACGCTGCATTAAGGGCACTGTCAGAAATGTTGTGGTATCTTTAGATATACACTGGCTGGATCTGATGTCTAAGCACGCTTTTTTCTATCTAAGCCGGAGCAACACATGCAAAGGCCATTGATTCTGGATGTCGCTTGCAGGTCAGTCAACCCGAGCGCGTGTACCTATCGCCGAAATCGTCTTCTACCATATCGCGTGCAAGTGGTTTTCTTAGGGAATGGCCGAGCTCTCTACGTCCCCTACGTCGCCTGTTCTTAAGCATCAATTATTTGTCAGACACTGCGCTTTGACGACATTTGGCATATCACTGTTCAAGCAGATCCTTCGTGAAGGTGGGTTGGATGTCTGCACAACTTTACTTAGCCATCCTGCTGCGTGAACTCTTTGATTATGACAACCTATGCTAAAATTACTACCCCTGATCGGCATTCATATGATTGCTTTCGGAGGGGATAAGGGGTATGTCTGCTGCGGCTCCAAGCCAAGTAGATCATACCACAAGAGTCTGTCGTAAATGTCGGGGGAGTCGTCTGTACCATCTCTGGTCAAGATGGCGCTTGCTAGATCCGATCGGGCTGCAACCGTGTTCTCTACGTAGTAGAGTATGCTTAATCGCATGAACTCGGGTACTACGCCTAAAAAGCAGTGGTCGCTAATTTAAGTGCGGTGTGGTATCTATATGGGAGATGGGCTCGCAATATAGATCATAGCTGCTGGCGGGAAATACTGACAAAGGTGCGACGGCTCCCATTTATAGAACGAGCCTATTGGATGTTCTTAAGCCGAAGCCCATAATTACTTGGTTGTCTTTGTTGCGAATCCACTTTGACTCTCGCGACCGTTGTGGATGAGGCATTCTACAGTAGGGTAGGAGTGAGTGACTTGCAAGCCGCCTGAAGCGATAAATCTGACTACGCGAGGAACAGTCTATCGCATCACCATAATTATTTGAGCAACAAATCGTATTTCGAGCGCTCCTCATAAAATGCTTCTTCTAGACCTGGTAGGTCTGATCGTGGGCGTTTTGCCTGATTATAGCTTCACCGAGGAAATTTGGTGTTGCATTGGACCAGCTCAATCGAATTGGAGGCTGTGTGCGAACTTTACTGAGTGACCACCAGGGGACCATCGTAGGAAGTGATGCCAAATGACGCAGAAATAAACGATGAAACTGACATCTCTGTCATATAGACTTCCGGACCGGCCTAAAAGCCCAAGGCCCTACCCGACCCCAACCCGTAGAGCGCTATGGGCCTAAGGTAGAAGCCCCCGGGGCTTTCTTGGGGGCCCAATGGGCCGAAAACAATACAGACATGCTAATTCTTGGCATTTGCATAAAAAATGCAGATTTTCCCGGTATCAATTATCTGTGGAAACGGACACTCATTGTGAGAAATTAGCTAGCTTTCGGTATGAAATGGAATCCTATAAGCCTACAAATGAGGAGTTCCACTGATAAAGGTGTCATACTTGAACAGGAAGATACACCTACTTCTTCCTATATGAATTATATATATCTATGTGTTGACGCTCACTAATCCTCTGTTGCAAAAGCACGTGAATTCGTATCATTCTCTTGGCATATATTCAATGTTAGGCCCAATCGAGTCCTGGATTCAACACTGAAGATCGGCAACAAGCTGACACTTGTCATTCTCCATTAACCGCCCATCAGGCAGTTTGTACGTGATTATGCAGCTTCATGTCACACATGAAGCTACTCGAATACCACGCAAACTGCCGATCCTGATGATTGGAAATCCGATTTTAATCCAGACTGCATTTGCGGTGTGCTCACTACAACATCATCGAGTCATCCAATTATTCCACGATGTTCCAAAAGAAGGAGGAGTATGGATGGCGAGGGCATAAATATGCCCTCGACATCCAGCATTCTATAGTTCTCTAGACAAGACAATTCAATCATTCTGTTCCTGCATACTACAGCTTCCCGAGTAGTAGCATACTTCTTCAGGATCATCCGAAAGGCAATTCATGCTGTACTATACTGTACAATTCAACATCCTCTAAGTGCCAGAATAGTACAAAATCCTGGTCAAATTAGACTTTTTCTTGGTAATTCCTATGTAATCGGGTCTATAGTGTAGCCATTGTTTTCCATGACTTTTATCATTAGGTCGTTGCCGTTCAATCTTGATATCTTGCTTCTTGAAGTAATTGAACCCCCGGATTGGGCACGGGAAAACGTTGGGCCGAGATCTGGGTTTAAAGACTAGAACATGCATTAAAAACAGACATTAATCAGCAAATTCAGAATGCCAAGACCGAGTTGTGTGCATAGAAATGGGCTTGGTTGGGCTTTGCTGAAGTCTAGTGACCATCACTCCATCTTCACCGCCTGGCCGTATACCATAATACACACATCAACACCCTCGTCCATACTATCGTCAACGCTCATCAACGACCATCAACGCTCATCAACGACCATCAACGCTCATCAACGACCATCAACGTTCATCAACGACCATCAACGACCACTCACTTTCACCGCCTGGCCATATACCAGGTCCACAACCCACATCAACACCCACCACGTCAACGCTTATCAACGCTCATTAACGCTTATTAACACATCCGATACTCAAGTCTATATTTGCTCTACGCTCTAATGGCAGATGCATTCTATTACTCCGGATGGATTAGCATACCGTAAACTATCAAGGCAGGAAGGTAGGGAGTACGGCGCTCGATAGCGAAGAAGATTTAGTTATGAGTTTACGATTTTAATGATTATCAAGCATCTATCTAGGGCTCACTCTATCTCTCTAATGATAATACTTCGGAATACGAAGAAGATAAAAATATTATATAGGTCTTTACTTCTTTGTAACGGATAACCTGGGTCTGACTTGGAGAAGACTAGCTTGGCAGTCTTCTTTGTTTCTGCATTATAACGTGGCCGAATCGTGCGGGGTTCGCCATAACGTCTGTTGACTCGTAAGTCAATCTTGGCATACATTGATCCCATTTCCTTATAGGAAAGGAATCCCTAGGAACCCTCTTGATTCTAGTAAGAATTAGTCTTGGCTCATTAAGATAATATAATTCCTCTCCTCTCGATATAAAGAAGCTATTCGTATCTTACCTGATTAATAGGCCTTATACACCTATATTTATATATTCTTACAATTCTAATTCTTCTTCTTTAATCACCTAAGAAACGATGGCTCTATCTACTCGTCAGAGCTCTCGAAATAATACCGAATCGTAAGAGTATAACTTAGGAAATAAAAACGATTCAAATACCCTCCTTTCTATTAAAGAAGAAACCCTTATACCAAACCAACTCGAAACAGTCCTAGAAATATAATAACCTAAGCAAACCTCACACCTTCTTATAGAAGAGGAAGTCAGAGCTCTAGAATAATAAGTAGAGCTCTAATAGAGACTTTTAGCTACTTAGTAACTTTTCAAGGAAAATAAAGAGAGGCTTAGGGGTTACTAAAAGGGTAAAGGGACGAATCGGCCCTAAAGAGAAAGAGATTCTTTATTAGAAAGTGATATTAGCTAAAGGGGAGAGATTAAGAGATATGTTAATAATTTTAACGAGAACTTTAGTATTAAATAAAGGGAATCCTGGTTAAATGATCTATAAGCCCTATTTAGAGGAGCGCCAAAGAAATTCGTCTCTAATTTATAGAAGATTCTTAGCGCTATAAACTACCTCTACACCGCATATAAAGATAAATAGTGGCTCTATAAGAAGAATCACCCCTAAGACGCTTATAATTAGAAGGCGTTTAAAAAATAGACCAAGACTCTATTAAAGAATTCATATAACATTCTTACCGATATCTTGATTCTATTTTAGGAGGTAGAAATACGCCCCTACTAAGACCTACGTATTTTTAAAGCCTACCTCGAATCCCTAGAGCATCATATACTAACCTAAGGCGAGGAGTAAAAGGCTTAAACACTATTTATGAAAATCTAGAAACCACTTCGAGATTTAATGATCATATCTAGTAACGGTTCACTACTGACTATAAGAAGCGAAATATCAAAACTTACGTCTACACTCTTTCATATCCACTTCCCCCTATCGAAAAGAAAAGATTATTCCGCTTATTAATAAGATAAGAAAAAGAGGCGGAATAACCATGATTCGAGCCCGAATTAAAACCGATTTAATAATCATTCTTTAACCGCTTAACCTTCTAAGGGAGGCCGAGGAAACCATAGAGGAAGAGGGTTAACTCATAGAAATAGAAATAGAGGAAGAGGTAGAGTCCGCGGAAATTCAGGTAGAAGATCATTTCGATTAAATAGTAACGCTATACCAACGAATAACAAGCGAAATAACGACGATTCGATAATAGATAGATCGTGCTTCATTTATAAGGATAAAAATCACTAGGTAAATAACTATCCAGAACGAGTGAGCATCTAATCTATCTCAAAAACTCTATACGAAAAGAGAGAAAAGGAGAGAGAATCGGGAAAAGCCACGGAACTAGATTAAACCCCGAATATCTAGTTCAATTCCCTTAAATCGGGACTACTACTCGACTATATATGCCAGTTACCTTATATAACGGCATTAAAACGTACGCGGATCTTAACATAGGCGCTAAAGTTAATATAATCAGCAAGGAGTTTATAACAAAAAATAAATTAAAACTAGCTCTATACTCCTCCCCTTCTATTAAAGGCGTTATACCTATACGACTTGCTACTTATAGAGTATTCTAGACGCCAATTACCATGATAGATTCTAGAGGGATCAAGAAAACCTTTAAGAGGGCATATATAGGAATCGATCGCGATCCTAGACTAGAAGGAAGCCTAGTGCTTCTATCCCGAACCATAATCGATAAGTACGATATTATCCTACGCCTAAGCGTAGATAAATAGTGGTTTAGAATCTATAGCTTTAAGCTAATGAATCCATACCGTTTTATAAAAATAGCGAGAAATGAGGTAGTGATCTATACGTTTATCAAGATACTAGAAGAGGTTTAGTTACCCGATAAACATGGGAACCATCTATATCTAGATCTATTATAAGTTCCTCCTAAACTAGAAGCGTATTATGATATATTCGACCACGAAAAGGCTGGGACTCTACCACGAATCAAAAACACTGATTATGTAATTAAAACTAAAGAAGGTAAATCCCCGCTATACGGCCCGATTTATCCACTCTTAAGGAATAAACTAAAAGAACTATAGGCCTACCTTATAGATAATATTAAGAAAAAGAGAATCTGACCGTTAAAAAGCCTAGCGGGAGCGCCTATCCTTTTTATTCTAAAGAAAGATAGAGGTTTTCGACTCTACGTGGACTATAGAGGACTTAATTATATTTCGGTAAAGAATCGCTACCCTCTCCCTCTTATTTCGGAGATCCTTAATCGTCTATTAGGATCAACCTACTTTAGCAAGGTTGATATTAAGGATGCATATTACCGGATTCGTCTACGAGAAGGAGACGAATAGAAAACGGCTTTCCGAACTCGGTATAGCTATTTTAAATATATGGTTATGCCATTTAGGTTATCTAATGCGCCTATAACCTTCTAAAGCTATATCCATATAGCGCTTAGTGGCCTAATCGATACCGTTTATATAGCGTATCTCGACGATATCTTGGTATTTACTAAAGATCGAGAATCGTATATAAATGCACTTTAGTAAGTGTTTAAAAGGTTACGGAAAGTAGAGCTCTACGTCAAGGGTTTAAAATGTTATTTCTATAAGAAGGAAGTCGAATTCCTTAGATTTATTATGAATGGCGAAGGGGTTAAAATAGATAAAGATCGTATCCGCACTATCCTAGAATAGGAAGAGCTAAAAAGCTTCTATGATATCTAAGTTTTCCTGGGATTCTATAATTTTTACCGTCGATTTATCGAGGGTTATTCCCGTATTACATTACCCCTTATATTAATGATAAAGGGAAGTAATAAAGGGAAAAAACCAGGAAGTGTGATACTAAACGTAAGCGAATCGGTAGCGTTTCGGCGACTAAAAGTGGCCTTTAAGTCAGCCTCTCTATTAAGACACTTTGATCCTAAAAAACATACTAGGTTAGAGACTAATATATCGAATGATGCTATGGTAGGCATTATATCTTAACCTAATGAAAATAGACGATACTATCCGGTTACATTTTAGTCTCGTAAGTTCTCTAGTCTAGAACTAAACTATACGACCCCGGATCAAGAGCTATTCGCTATAGTGTACTTATTTAAACACTAGAGACACTACTTTAACGGAAGTAGATACCTAATTAAGGTTCTTTCCGATCATATAAATTTATATGCTTTTATATTATAATAGAAACTAAATGGCCGATAAGCTCGTTAGTATATGTTTCTAACCCCTTTTGACTTTATCATAAAACATAGGGTAGGGAAAACGAACCCCATAGATAGGCTTTCCTAGATCTAAAATTCCGAGAAGAGATCTTCTAGAGCGGATCTAACGGCCACGATTCAAGGAAGAATCGTTGGCGAAGAGGTCTCGAATCCAAAAAGGGTCGAAGATACTCAACCAATCATAATCTAAAGTATTATATAAGGAAACAACCTAGACGTAGGTTTTAAGCATGATTCAGAAGAATATGACTCTCTTAGTATGCCATAAGGCACGAATATAGAACGCATTAATACTAAATCGGTAGATTAGGCCGAATAGAGAAAGCTATACGATAATTTAGATATTCTATTTGATATCGATAGCTCTATAACTATAGTAATTAAGTCTATCGGTATAAAAACCGAGAAAGACATTCTCTAATGGATCACCTAGCTATAAAGCGAGGATCTAGAGATAAACCGCCGAAAAGGTGACGTCTTAGCCACAAAACCTAGTAGTAAAGGATAGATAACTAACGCCTCGGATTTACTATAGTATCGAGGACGTCTATATGTTCTAAAGAAAGAGGGAATAAGGTAAAAGCTCCTTTCTCTTCACTATAATGATCTAACCGTAGGCCATTTCGGTCGTGTGAGGACAGAGGAATTGCTTAAACATAATTACCATTAGATCAATATATAAGAAGACGTGAAAGGATACGTTAAATCGTGTGGAATCTACTAAATAGCATAAGCTCTAAGGCATCGCCCCTTTAGTAAGCTAGAATCACTACTGATTCCACCACGACCCTTTACCGAATTATCTATAGACTTTATCACGGGTTTACCTTAATCGATCTAGAAAGGAAGGATAGTTAATGCTATTCTAGTGATCGTAGACCGCTTTTTAAAGTAGTGCCTATTCTCCCTAGTTTTAACCACGATAGATATATCCGAATTAGCGGAGCTTTTCTATAAAGAAGTTAAACTAAGGTATGGACCACTAGAAGGCATTATATCCGACCGGGGATCAGTTTTCATAAGTAAATTTTGGTTAAAACTATATTATATATCAAAGATAAAATTACGCTATTCGACGGCGTTTCACCCCTAAACCGATGGTTAAACGGAACGGATGAATTAGACTCTCGAACATTACCTTTATTACTTCATTAATGAACACCAAAAAATATGGCTAACATTACTTCGTATAGCTGAATTCGCTTGTAACCATGCGTATAATGCTATAATTAATATATTAGCATTTAAAGCCCTTCTAGGTTTTAACGTTAATTTCCAAATTCGCTCCGAGGACGGTAGTATAGAAAGGGAGGCGCTAGCCGCATAATCACGCATTAAAAAATTAATAAAACTCCGCGAATAACTTAAGGAATCATGGCGAATCGCTATAGAATCATAAGCGAAACACTATAATAAACGCTACTAAGAAATATCCTTTAAGAAAAATGATCTAGTCGTATTATTAATAAAAAACTTGCGGTTAAAAGCTAATACCACGAAAAAACTATCCCCACGATTCATTAGACCTTTTAGAATCCTAGAAACTATCGGGAACCAAGCGTATCGGCTACTACTCCTAGATAAATATATAGCGATTCATAATATGTTCCCTATCTAACTCTTAGAAAAATGGCATCTATAAGAAGGTCACGAAACATTACCTATACTAGACCTAGAAGATAACGATAAATGGGAGGTAGAAGAAATCCATGATAATCAGAAGATCGAAGGAGAACTATACTATCTAGTTAAATAGATAGGATGGCTATCGGAATATAACTAATAGGTCCTAGTAAATATAATAGAAAATACACCTAGAATTATGATAAGATATTAAAAATCAAAAAACAACTAGGAATATATCATTCTAGCTATAAAAGCTATAGGAAAATCTAGCATAGAAATTATTAGAGGTAAGGATTTAAAACCGAAACATCCACGAGACACACCCAATCAACTCTAAAAATCTAGACACCTCCACTAACTCATAAATATGAAAAATTCAAGCATAAGAAACCAGGGCGAGACACCACCGAAGTAATCACGATATATAGTCATTTAAAGCGTGATCTCTATAGGGAAATTATTAATAAGGGTCCGGAAATAGGTCTCCTTAGTAGGCTAGAAGTCGTAACCGTCGAGAGCTAAGATGACCTTCTCCCTAACTCGGTCCCGACACTTAGCTATATAAAGATACTAGACACGCGTAACTTCCTCGATAGGTCGAAGTATGGCGTGACCGAAGGCCCGAGTAGTAAGTTATTCGTAATCAGGTATAGGGTTAGGAGGGACCGGAACAGGCACGATAAGGGCCTACCGATTAGTGACCCACTACTAATACGCGGTAAAAACTTCCTAGAAAACCATATTAGTAAAGGCGACGATATTAATATAAATCACTCCTAAAACATACCTAAGAAACGTGGGTGCCGGTTAGGTGGTAGCGTCGTCGATATTACTTAATAAAATTATTAAATCTAGAAAGGAAATGCTAGACGATAGCCGAAACACTCGCGATTATAGCCGGAGGAAGGAAGTAAATAACCTAGTCTTTATCATCATCCTTAGCATCAGGATTAGTCGTAGGAACACCTAGTTCATAATTAGTATTTAGCTAAAATCCTTTAGCCCACTTAATAATAGCCATACACTAGAACTTATGACCCACGATTCCGTCGGGAACCTATCTAAAAGCCATATTAGAAGAATACGAATCACGACCGAAATACTCCCGAATATATATACCATAGCAGACGTTATTAGAGCCCATATAATATAGGTAAGTAATCGAATTATAGGTACTAGCGAAACACTAGATAGAGAAGGGCGAATAAACCTAGAGTCGCTGCCCTCTCTATTTACGTAGAGACACGTGAAAACACGTTATACACTAAGTTTCTCGGAGTAAGATCGGGTTCCATAACCGATAAGGAGATCGAATTAGCGGCATCGTTATAGAATCAACTTAGAATCACTATTAGCTCGGTATAGAAACGGCCTTAGAACGTGGCTCTCACTAAAAGAAAGTAAAGGATAGAAAGACACGCGAAGAGAGGGAAAAGTGAGAATGTAGATATGGAAAAGAAAATAAAAGATTATTATTATCAATAAACAATAAATATAGGTTACGATATATAGAAATAGAAGTTATAAACCTAGACTAAAGTAATGGTTATCGATAGCAAAATAGCAACTACGTAACGATAAAATTATGAGTCACTATCTAAATAATAATAAATCAATACCGAAACACTATAGAAGCAGTTATAACCGGGGCAGGTGAATAGGAAACGTTCCTTCTAACTCGTCCATATAATCCGAAACATTATTGACCATCTAATGTAACGGAACACCCTTTATAATAAGAACTTCCGTTATAGAATTTCTTATTACCTCTTAGATCTTAATAAGAAGATCCTACTTTACTTAAGACCATATTATAAAGCCATTATCTCTAATTTATAACCTCTAACCCGATTCGGCCTCGTAGGCACCCTATTCTATAGAGGAAGCCGTTCGAAGAGGATAAGGAAGTGGATTTAGGTACATAGCATAACGGCTATCTAAAAACTTTTTATATCGAGATAACGTTTTCTATAAGATCGTTAGTGGTTCGTCCACGAATCCAAACCAAGTCCCTATTAATACTATAGGACATACCTTTATCGTTTTCTTAGATTCCCTAATACTATAATCCGATATATAGGCCGTATAAGCATGAATGAAAATATTTACTAATTTCAGTGAAGTAGTATTTATAGCTTCAAGAAAAGTATTATCATTATAGAGTTTATTAGAGGGATCCTATTCCTAAGCTATCCACTCGAGAATCGCTACTAAATCACTAGCGTCTCCCTATATACCTTCGGCAGGCTACTAAAACTATTAGAAGACCGTCTATATAAAGAAGATAAAAGGACTTACCCGACTACACACTACTTTCCTATAGACGCATTAAGCATATCTCTTCGTCCCTTTATTAGCGAGAAAGCACTAGATCGAGAGCGGATCATCCATATCTTCGATATTAAAAGTCCGAGTAGTTATACGTAAGCATTTTATGCACTAAGTGCTAAAAAGTTATATACGGTTTAGTCGAGGAGGCATGATTTAAGGTGTTTTAATATAGAATCGCTCCCGTTCTATCGACGCGTCTAAATACATTTTGACGTATAAAGAAAGTTGATCTTTAAAGAAGTAATATTGGATAAAATCATCTAATCCCTACTTTTAGGAACCAATTTTAGTTTAAAGGTTTAGAACACTTCTTTCTATCTATTCTTAGGTATACACGGATAAGGACATCCGTTTAGAAAGAGGGAGGATAATTATAACGGATAACCTGGGTCTGACTTAGAGAAGACTAGCTTGGCAGTCTTCTTTATTTCTGTATTATAACGTGGCCGAATCGTACGGGGTTCGCTATAACGTCTGTTGACTCGTAAGTCAATCTTGGCATGCATTGATCCTATTTCCTTATAGGAAAGGAATCCCTAGGAACCCTCCTGATTCTAGCAAGAATTAGTCTTGGCTCATTAAGACAATATAATTCCTCTCCTCTCGATATAAAGAAGCTATTCGTATCTTACCTGATTGACAGGCCTTATACACCTGCATTTGTATATTCTTACATTCTTCGAATGCCCCTAGGCTACTCGAATACTAGTCCCTAGTACCATAGAGAGGTGCCTGCACATCGCTAGGGAGTGATGATAAGTCCTTGGCGAGCCAAGTCTTATCATGACTAAGCATATATTTATAATCATAAGGCTTATTAGCTATAAGGGGGCGTAAGTCTTATATCGCTAGGCTCGTAGTAGCGATAGCCGTAGTCACGGGAGCTCTAAAGTCCTTGGTTTTATAGCACCCCCCTATAAGACATAGTTATTAACGTAGAGTCTATCCTATAAGACATAGTTGATAACGCAGAGCTTAAATCGCTAGGCTTATTATCGCGACAGCCGTGGCCACAGAGAATCCTAAGCCTATAGATTGAAATCTATAGATAAGAGAGGCATATTAGGATATATCATAGTATAAGGATAAGTCCTAATTTTTCTAGGCTGAAAATCTAGCGCCTTTTATGCCACTTAAGGTTCGTCTCTTTATAAATACTACTTACGTATATATTCGTAACGGTCACTAGCTCGTTAATAGGCGTTTAGATATTTAAATAAAGTTAAATTAGTGTTTAAAAGAATTAGTCACTTAAGTTATACCTTGATTCTACCTATGGTTTACCCTCTTCGCCAAGAAGTATACTCTCCTTCGTAGAAATCTCTGATTTCTACGGTAAGTATTTTTTTAAACCCTTTTATAAAAGAATATATAGCATAGAAAAATGGTTCTATAGATCTTTAACCCTTCCGCTAATAAAGGCATATTATCTATGACCCCTGACTTATATAGTACTCCTTTCCTTTTATAAATTATTATTAGTTTACTCTCTAATAGTATATATATAACTATTTTTCAAATTTATTTTAATCGATATTATATTCGGAATGCTAAACCGCGTGACTAAGGCCCCTACCCTTTAGCTAGGTAAATACCCTACTATACTCGTTAAAACTCTTAAAGATGAAGCTAGAGTAGAAAAAAGCGCTTACTATAAAGATACGATTAAATATCAATCTAAATCCTTAGGGTTAACTTAAACGAAACGTGAAGGTGTACTACCTGGTAAGGATGATTAATTTAGAAGCCGTTATAGTAGCAAGCCTCTATATAAACCTGATCGAGAAATAGAACTAGTCGATTCGTCCCTATATAGACTATACTAGCCTATAAATCTTATAAATAACCGGTTAGTAAATAACTTGAACACTATATATTTCCTTTATCCACTTCTAATTAACCATATCTAGATCTATAGGGTAAGTGAACCTAGGACCTTTTAAAAGTTTATCTAAGAGAGAGGAGTAGATAGAATGATATAGAAAATCAGAAAGTAAGGTGACTAAACGACTAATTAAGAAAGGATTAGTTAGGAATATCGAAATTCTAAAGAGCGAGGTAGAGGATCTTAAATAAATAGTTATCGCTTAGTAGCTATCCCTATCTTAGCGACGTAAGAGAAAGCGAGTCTCTTTCTAAGACGATATTAGCTAAATAAAATAGGTAAGCCGAGGATCTTTAATAGAATGAAATATATCTCTTTTCTTTATGATTATAATAGTAAGTATCTTTAAATAACACGTTTTATAATATAGTCTTTTATTTTAGCCACTCATTACCTAAAGACTTATCTTATCGTCTGACTTATTCTATAAGCTACCGTGCGCGATTTAAATTATAATTTATAATATAGATATACGAAAACTTCGTTATTAAACTCTAGTCTGATTAATATTCTAGTTACTCTCCTATCTAAGAGACCCATTATCTTCTTGGTTTCTCTAGGATAGCACGTCTAAGGTGCTAAATTTAGCGCTAGCGATAAGGAATATCCTATATATAGGTGCTAAAGCTACTAGGAGACTAAGCTTTAATAGCTAAAAATTTTCCGCGCCATAGCTAATCGTATAAATTATGATCGTATCTAAGTGCCTCTATATAATAGAATCAGAATAGTATAGCGACTAATAAATAAGGCTAGCCCGAGACTAGCACTATTACTCTTATAGTTAGTCGGTATATGGCCGGAGGCACTTCGATCAGATCTTCTTGGTTATCTTAGCCTATAAGTAAGCGGTAAGAACCTATAACCAGTCTTCCTAATTTAGAGGTTATTACTAACATACTACTCTTAGATTAGTGAAACGATTAATTAAATATTACTAGGGGAAGATCAATACCATCATCAGTAAGTTCAAGCTATAAATTTAGGAGCGCGCTAACTAATCGATAGGTTCGAACAATAGTCTTATAAGTTCTATACTTACTTCTTAAAGTTCTAATAATAAACATCCCTTTCTACGCATAAAATCCTTTTCTCTAAGCTAAATAGCGACATCTCGAATTCGATATATTTTAATTCGTTTATAAATAGCTCTTAGAGGAGTCTCTTATAGTTAGGTGGGCATACCTAGAGGAGCTAGAGCTAAATAGGCTCTTTAGATTCTTAGTGGAACATCGGTATAAGATATGGTATAGCTCTTACCGTTAAGCCGCTACTACCATCCTAAAATAACAATAATTAGTTTCTAGCATCCGACACGCTACTATCTACCATCTTTTATAGGATCGTGAATCTCTCCTCTATATAACCCACGTTACCATTAAATTCTCTCTCTATATCGGTGGACTTTCGAGTATAGAAAAGCTTCGCCGTCTATTAAAGTTCTTAGAAGATAGACTCCTAAATTTAGAACGCCGTCGAACATAGTTAAGAGTACTAAGCTTCTTTACTAAGACTACACCTTAAAGGTCTAAAAGACCGATTTCTATTACTGCCGAAACATTCCTAGAAAGTTCTTCACTAGATTAAAGTAATATATAATTTAGAAGTAGAATGGTTCCTATAAGCTATATTTAGATAAACTCTACTTACTAGTTAAAATCTCTAGATAATAAAATATAAAGTGCTATTAACGTATATTTAGTAATATATAGATTTGAAATGATCTATTAAGTGGTTAGAAATACTATAGATAGCGTATAAGGATTAATAATACTATCTATATTCCTATAAGGATATAGGAGATAGTAGTAAGGGGCTCTAGAAAATAGAGAAAAGATCTAGATACTTATTAGCTTAAGATAATACGCCCGCTTAGATTTAATTAGATCGATAGTCGAAAGCAGAGTAGTCTTTAGAGTGAAGCGTGATTTTTATCCGACCTACGCCTAAGTCACGAGGAAATAAACTTTATATAGACCGTGGAATCATAAGCGGGCCCGTTGATTAGTAGCCGAATCCTAAATTAAATCGATTTAATAAACCATAGAAACGCTCGCTCGGTAAGAGAATACGGCTTTCGTAAGGACTAAGGTTGAACTTGATCGAAAGCTATCTATAGGCCTCTACTCCACTTACTTATTAGATTAGCGTGATTAAATCTATCCTAGAGTCCGAGAATTTAGAGTGAAAATCGGGTACCCTCTCTAAGATCTCCTATAGGTAAAGTATAGTATATTATAGAAGGAAATAATATTATTCGTAAATATAATCGGTCGCTAGAGTAATGGTCAAGACGCGCTAGGTGCTTAAATTAAACTTTATAGGTCGGCCCGGGCTAATTAGTTTCTCGGCCTCTAATATATAAACCGGAGACTTTATTTAGATCTACGATCTTATCCTTAGATAATTGATATTGATTTTAGAAACTATCTACTAGAGTTAGTAGACTAGCGATCGAGTTAGAATAGATAGGGAGAGGATAGGGTGGGCTTAAAGAGAGCATACTTTCTACGAGGAAGGTATAGGATAGAAGGCATAGCTTCTAGAACGTTCTATAGGCTAGATAGAGAAAGTAGTAGCTTCCCACTCGACAGAGGACTAATCACTCTCTTATAAGGGTAACTAAACCGCGGATCAGATCTCTATTACTAAAACTCTATATGATATTCTAAATACTCGCCTGCCCCGGTAATACCTCCTAAGTGATAAAGACCGCTATTATATCGGGCCCTAACGGCCGTTAGGTTTAGGTTTATAGATGTCTAGACCCTTATAGATCCTTCCGATTTCTTCTCCGGGCTATAAATAGAACCTCTATGATCTACTATCCTATAGGTCGTCCCTAGGATCTATATCGCGGAACCGTACCTATATCTATCTAAAATCACGCGTGGTGTTTAATTGGTCTATTACTATTTATGTCTAGGGCCTCGTTAATATGATAGTAGCGTCATAATCTCGCGAGGTAGGTAGCGATTATAAGGACCTAGCTCGTGAGCCATAGTAGCTAAAATAACTCACTTTATTATCCTAGAAACTAGACTTAGGTTTCTATTCTTGGTTTCTAACTAGGTCTAGAATTTTGATTCTCTATCGAAGGAAAATAACGATACCCTGAATTTAGGAGTATATATATAGTGTCTATACCGATAGGTAGTAGAAGTATTAGGGGAGGTAAGATCAGTTAGTTATAAGTAATAAAGAAAAATACTATACCGTTTAAGTAGGGGTAGATATAGAGTGCCACCGCGTTAAGCGATTTAATTATAATTTTAATGATATAAGAGTCATTTTTTTACGGTATCACTATCTTTTTAATAGTTAATGAAGTGGTTAGCCACACTTAACGGAGGTTATTGAAATGAATGAATCTAGGTTGAAACTTGACTCTATAGGCCATAAAGTCTCTAAAGATCATTATAGCGTCGTTTAACTCGCTTTAACGCCTATTAACGAGATAGTTATTCTCGCTACTATCTACGTAACTGGTTTCTTGGTAGAAATGTAGCCGAAAAATTATAAATAGAGCCGGATTCCTAGCCTAAAAACATTAGGACTTTACTCCTTACACTCCTATGTGTTATGGTGTCCCTCTTACCTACGGGCTTAAGAGTCTCTATGGTCACGGCTATCGCTGCCACGAGCCTAGCGATATAAGACTATGCTCCCTCGCTACCACGAGCCCCGCGAGTGTAAGAAAGTGCTTTATAGGATATGTCTACGTTAATAATAATCCTCGTAGGATAGGCTCTACGTTAATAACTGTGCCTCGCAGGATGGGCTCTGCGTCAATAACTATATCTCGCAGGATAGGCTCTGCGTTATCAACTATGCCTCGCAGGATGGGCTCTGCGTTATCAACTATGCCTCGCAGGATGGGCTCTGCGTTATCAACTATGCCTCGTAGGATGGGCTTTACGTTATCAACTATGTCTCGTAGGATAGGCTCTACGTTATCAACTGTGTCTTATAGGATGGGCTCTACGTTATCAACTATATCTCGTAGGATGGGCTCTACGTTATCAACTATGTCTCGCAGGATGGGCTCTGCGTTATTAACTGTGCCTTGTAGGATGGGCTCTGCGTCAACAACTATGTCTCGCAGGGGGGCGCTGCGTTACCAAGTGAACTCCGCAGGGGGACGCTGTGATGACAAGTGAGACCCGCAGGAGACCGCTGCGTTAACAAGTTCTCTGCAGGAGACCGCTGCATTACCAAGTTCTCCGTAGCCTAGGTCCTGCGTCAATAAAGCGCCTCGCAGGGACATCTGCGACAAAAAGCCCCTCTAGCCCGTGTAGGCACCTCTTCGTGGTGCTAGGGACCAGTATTTGAGTGTTCCGAGAGCATTCGGAGAAGCAAAGACCTGCGCAACATCTTCACGTCTGTTCATTATTCCGAAGGGTCATCATTGGATACATAGAAGGAGCCCTAGTCAGAGATCTTTACCAATTCAATAGCCAAAATCATAAACTAACAACTAAAGCGTCTTCATTATCAAAGGACGTATTTCCCATTCCTTTCCCTTGATATCTTGCGATCCAATAGCTTCCTCGCTATAATAGAAATTGGCATCTTTCATTCAGATGTAGGCAAACAGAGATGGGAGTGTTGTCTTGGAATGCTTGTTGCGTTGAACCTGTGAGTGTTGATGTGTGTGGTGATGTGAGTGGTGATGTGTGTGGTGATGTGAGTGTTGATGTGAGTGTTGATGTGAGTGTTGATGTGAGTGTTGATGTGAGTGTTGATGTGAGTGGTGATGTGAGTGTTGAAGTGTGTTGATGAGCGTGGTGGTGAGCGTGGTGGTGAGCGTGGTGGTGAATGGTCGGGCGGTGAAAAAGGTGGTCAACGTCTAGACCTTGCCATCGGTCCATGCCACCCTCAGATTATGTAAGTTTCCTGAATAGGGGGTTCAACTCTTGGAAATCTATCACTTGTCACCTACCCCCAATAACCACCAGTATAGCAGATAATTGATCATAATAAAGGTGAAACCTAGCATGTCGTATGACTAATATGTCGTGTTTATAATAAATTTACTGATGCGACTGGTAGGCATTATATTGTGAGTGGTTTTGTAGGTTCAGCATGTTTTGTAGTCATATATATATTTACACGCAATGTAGACGCATCACAATTTCTATGCATTTCGGATCACACTTTCAATTTTAATTAGACTCAATAGTCCATTGCTTTTACTAGGTTTGGTTATAGCTGAACACATCCATTGTATACCTTTCTACTCAAATAACCTGAATACGTAGCACTATTAAATGACACGGGGGTATGGTCAACCGCCCGCCCGCCTATAGGCAGGGTGGAAATAACTCAGTGTGAATCCATGGGCCTTATGGCCCGTGGCGAGGTCTATCAATGTCTCACCGACGTAGTACGGAGATTTTCATGCCATCTCACCCATATGGATAAATGTATCAATCACGATTCTATCTCGTAAGCGAAAATTTCTAGTCCTATTCTGATCACTCGGTGAAGTTGGCATACAGCCTCAATCCGATAGGGATAGTAGATCCACTGGTTCAACTATGACCAAGCAATACACCTAAGTCCCACGTGTAGAAGCATGTGATGAGGTGCCGAACGATTGGGTTGAGTAAAATCAGCCATGCGGTAGGCTTTGTGCCCTGCGAAGTCAAAGTCATCACTTCAGGCGGCGATTGTGAGTCACTCGACCTTACCCTATTTCAGCTCTTATATCCTAGAGAGCGCAAGAATCAAAGTAATTTTACCGTAGAGATAACCATGTTGCTGAGAGATTTGGACAAGCAAGCAATCAAGAATACCCGACTGGCTCCTACTATGCCTCGGTAACGACGGATCATATTTAAACCAATCCCGGATCGAAGTGACGGCAATTGCCTTTTGGGAAGTGGTGTCCTAAGTTAATGCAATCAACCATGTTCTGCTGATAAGAGAACACGGTTGAAACCCGATTGAAACCCGATTGGGTTCTAGCAGCGCCGTCTGAAACGAATTTCCGTTGGGTGATATCCCCGCAGGAGTGCTAGTTCGCTCGTAGTCGTAGTAGATAATCCGGCCATGCTTCTAAAAGCAACCACCACATGATCGTTGATTGACGGTGGAAAATTTGCTCTAGGATCTTAGGGCTAGACCAAGAGGTCCCATAAACATTCTGATTTGATATTGTTTCGGACACCAAAGTCTTTACAGTGGCTGCCTGGCCGAATAGTAATATGCCTACGTGTCCTCCGCAGCGCGGTGGGCTCGACGAATATATGATTTATTCTCAAAAAAACCGTCGAAATAGGGGATGTAGGGAATCCAGATTTCCTGATAAGTGCGTGATATGTTAGGAGACGATATGAACGGATAAAGGATACGCGCGGTCGACTTGACTAACCTGTAGCTGAAGTGACACCTAGGGTAAATGGTCTTTGCAAATAGTGCTTCGGCTTGGATAGGAAACGCGTGCATAAGAACCAACCGGGTACACCATATCATTTTTGATAGCCCTTATGATGAAGCTTCCTGTATGCCCGAGGTGATTCTTGGGTAGTGAGCTCTTATTGGCTTGCCTATGCCCCGATTTTACCCTCTCGGTTTGTACCTGAGATGACTAATGTCAAATTGTAGGCTAAGAATGAGAAGACTTTGCGTCTCCTTCACCTTGCAGGTGGACTTATGCTTATAGCCTGATTGTCTGCAGAGGTACGCTCATCTGCTAGGAAGCAAGATAAAACATCAGTATTCCTGTGCCTTTTTCCAGTTCTGGAAAGACACCAAATGTCATCCGAAGACAACGAGGATCACGTATTCGATACTAGCAGCCTACGCCACTTGAAGGTATTTGAAAGGTTACATGCTTAGCCACAGGTATGATTCGGGTAGTGGTATAGGCTGATCGGAGTTCAGGAGTTGTATCATATAGACGAATCGAATAATGACCTGATATATAGAATCTAGGGAGAAAGAGGCCGAGGTACGCGATACGAATCTTCTAGTGACTTATCGTCGATAGTAGTCATATGGAAGGGACAGAGAGCATGCGACAGTCTTTATATAGGGGAGCTCGAGCAGATAAGACATTTATTCGCGTGGCATTCAACTTAAGTGACAGAAATGAGGGTGTCCTCCTATTATACGATCCGAGTTAGTAAGGATTGATCTAGTTAGACGAGTTATCGTAGCGTACCTGTTTATAAAGATCCTAAAGTGCGCTTAAGACGGGATAATCAGTTTACGTAATGATTATATATATCGGCTTCATAACTAGATCTCTTATAACTCTCTGTAATGTAGTCACCAGCCATGCCACGTCGTATTCCAGCGCATCGCAATCTACACTCGCTTCAAAAAAGCCGCGCTAGGGTGCATAAGACAATTTGTTGAGACAGTAAACACGCGTTACAAACCCACTTACGATAAACATTATACTTCCATAGTGGATAAATATATCGCGATGCTAGAGGTTCAGGACTTCATAATAGTGAAAGGCGGGGGGAGAGGGCGGAAGACGCGATGGAGCACGCTCGCCGGCCGCCACCTTGGTCTTATCTTCGATCTGGCGGAATAGGCCACTCGCCATAGTATATTTCACCGTCGATGATGGGGTGCTCCTATAATAGCGTGAAGGTGTCAGTGGTGTCGTGATTTTGGGCATAAGGCTTGGTATATTAATCGGACCGGCGCAGCAGAAGACGCGGTAACTCACTATCAGGAAGGACGGACGCCTCAAGCTTCGATGCGGCTATGCTTACACTTGAATCTCCGCACCCTGTTGTTGACTCGCTATCTTGGTTTGCGATCTTCCACCTAGGACATGCTGCATTGTTCGAAGCGACGGGGCTAGGAATAGTGTGTAAGCCATGGCTTTACGTGGAGCACTGACGGTAGTGCAGGTTTATCAGGGCCACTCTGGTGAGCTCCTAAAGGTTCATTGTCAATTATTAGCCAGTAGGTCAGCGTGGAATCCCATAACTCACATGTTCTGATGGTCAACACCAGGGATGAAGAGACCTCAAGAAGCTATGGCCCTTGCCCTGGTGCATTGTGTTCGAACGTCTACGGATCTGGCTGTCCCGCGTCTTTCGGGTCAGTGCAGTTTCAAGGATTTGTGGGCCCATATACCTACAGTGTGAGCAGTTGCACTTCAAATCTGTGGTCAACCAGAGCCGCGACAGTAGATCAGCTCGCTATAGCAGAGACGTCTTCGCATAGACGCCTTGACCAGCTAATCCAAATCTCGTATCTCCGATCGGCTGGCGTAAATGGGGCAGTGAATCTGCTTGGAACCACGTCTCTTACAGTACAGGAACTGTCTGGTTTGCTGGTCCACGATGTATACTATAAATGTCAGTACGGTATAAATTCCAGTACTCGATCAAAGGGGGGAACTTATCGAGTGCGTTAGACATAACAAGCCTGCTCGACTTTACAGAATCAAGTGAATAAATAGTAGAGTAATTGCAGGGGTAGAGGACGTATTTATAGGCTTTTCGGCTTCTACCACTCACCGACCTGGTTAGAAGTGTTGAAGGACACATTTCTTAATCGAGGCCTGTTAAAACCCACGTGTCTTCTTTTACCGCAACTATTTGTAGCGACATTCTTGATGCCTTTAGATGCCCAGCGAGAGGCGAGTAAGAGTGGTGTTAGGAAAAGGGATGCTAAGTCGATCAAGCAACGTTGGCTGACTGTTGAATCCTTCACGTCCCTCTTAAATTAAGGCTTTATGGGAGATATTTAATCCGTAATGATAGGCACATATTTCTTGTCCTAGTCACCTCATATGTTAGCGACTCAACGTTAGATCACCGAAAAGCTCCTACAATTCCATCCCTAGGAATCATGGACCTTTGTTTCTAGCCTCGCTTTAGTGTTGTGTTAGTTTGTGTTAAGCTATGGGTCTGTCCGCCTAGACCGCAGAAAGCGAGGTCACGGTAGGATGACCCGTTAACCCGTTAAAGGTTAGCCAAACGTTGTCAACGCTTAATTTTTGAGTGATGACCACCAACCAACCTTTGATAATAAATTGCCTTTTTTTTTTTTTTTTTTTTTTCTATTTCTCTATCTTTCTCTTCGTTATTATCCGAACTTCTTTTTTTGGTGACCAAGGTCTATAATGCTGTTTGCCGAGTTTCTAAGGCTTTCAACGAAAGTGGAAGAGGCGTCTAGTTGAGATATATCTCACATCAATGGGCGTCCGTATCTGGCCCTTAACACCGTTAGGCCTAATCAGTTTTCCTGACCAACTCGTTAACATCCCTTCTCTTAAATTTACCACCAAGCGCCCGCTAAAAATAAAAGCAAATTCTATTCAGAAGCTAACTGCGTTACTTGACTAATATAGGGATCGTAAAACCCAGTCTAAAGCCATCTACGTCTATAAATTCTATAAGAGACACCAAGGCTTATTAGAAACAGTACTATCCAGATCCTTGACTTTCTCCTATAGACAAAATGGACTCCCCACAGCTCGACAGACCAGGAAAAGCCAGGAGAATAGCAGCCTAATGAATTGCCAATCCTTAATGATAAGGACCGTAATCTAGAATCTTCAGATCATATCCCTCCATTAGTAAGTGAAACCCTTCGGCTTCGAAAATTTTAGCTAACCATCGTAGCCCTCCCCTTCGTAACACGAAGAAGTAACAAGACATACTTTAGCGACCGAGCCATTTCAACCTATCTTGAAGGTGCTAGCAGACCTCGAACGCGACGATCCTAAGTTTACCTTTCTAGCTACTCGACTTATTAGACTCTACCGACGCCTATAGGAGTCATGCGTTTCCAAGCACATCGATGTCTAAAAGATTGACTAGAGCAATGAGATCTTAAAGGAGGCTGGTATATACCTGAGAAAAGAGAGGGACGTGTTATGATATGAGGCTAGTGCAGATCAGGAACCAAACCGCATCATCGGAATTAATCCCGACTTATCTATGCGAAGAATCAAGTTGATTGGAAATCAACCTGATCTTCTCGTTATATATATAGACTCATGTTTCCCTCTGAAATAACAATCAATTCATACCTCTGAACTACAACAGGACGGACTTCAGCTTCGCCACGACAAGCAGCTAGCTCGACTGCGCTTTTTTGAGCAGGCACTAGAATCATCTCGGGAACGACTGATTAACCTACTCGATGACTGGCACTACCCCTACAGTCCCAATTTGGCAGGGTTGACGGACGTCGCAAGAGAAGAGTAAGGAATTGCCTATTTCCGGTTGCCCTGTCCTATATTGGAAACATAGAAATACTACAAGCGGCGACGCAGTGCAAGAGAAATTACACCGCATGCAAAGCAGGTTATATATTTCCGAGGCTTTTAACAAGAAGGGCACCAAATAGTCATTATCGTGGTCTTTACTGAAATGAGTAAACGAACAAGCCCGCTTGATTCAGAACAATTTCACTCGTAATTACTCGATATATTATATACAAAAAACCGTGGGTCCAGGGATAGCATCGGGGGAAGCCTAGTTAATAGAGAATTTGTCGAGAGACCCGAATACGGTAGAGATTCCGTACGAGGCCAAAGGGACAGTCGGAAGCTAGTCCCTATTACACGGATAGCATGCCAGGTGATTATATCTAGTAGCTATCTACGTATCCGATAGAGATTTCCTAGTGCCGTTTTAATCCGTGGTAGGAAGAATAGATCCTCTCCTATAGTCTCATTAAATACCCGGTTAAATCGTATAAATCGAAATTCTATCTAGTGCACCTCTTTAGGGAAAAGGAGCGCTAACGTATAGAGGAAAATATCGCTAGCCCGAGTAGAGTTAGAAAGAGGATCTAGACCTATCCACTTAAACCCGGATAGACTATCGAGATTAGGGTAGAAAAGGCATTCGATAAAGGAAGACCCTTAAGTTTCGTATTCTATAGGATCGTCTTTACTAAGAAAATCCTACTATAGATCATTAGGATTAGTAGCGAGATAGGGAGGCGGTGTCGGTATACTAGAAGATTTATACTAGATAGCGTAAAGGTCGAGATCTAAATCGTGCTCTATTAATATTAGCGTAAACTCCTATCAAAGAAACGGATACAGACCATTCTCGTTTAATCCGTTTATTTCTAGTATATGACTAGCCGTCGAACGCTATAGGGAAAACATGGAAGTGTGTAAAGCAGCGATTTAACGTGGGTTAGGACAGATAGAAAGCTAGAGACAGAGCAATTTTTATTCCTCTCTTATTATATAGAATAAGGACAAACCAGGGGAATTTATAACCACATACTAAGTTATCAAATGCGTTAAATATATCAATAGCGTGTACCATTAACACCCGTCACCAACATAACGAAAGTTTACCGGCAGTATAGGCCTTATCTCTCCTTAGGGAAAACGCAAATAGATAGCGGAAAACCCTAATGCCATTTTCCCTGCCTCGTAAACGCTCTACCATATAGAGTCTCTATTAAGGCTCAGGCTTATCGACGGAGCAGGCTTAAAGATCGCTCGCTTCTAAGGCTAAAACAACACTATTATAAAGAGCCTAAACCGCTCGCTTACGCTCCTATAATACTAAAGCTTATTTATTACCGAGCTATAGAAGGATATCGCTATCGCTTACTAGCAAGTCATTTAACGCTTGAAGCTATCGCTACCCCTCCTCGAGTCGTATTTTCTAGGCCGATTTAACGACGTAGCATTCCTATAGGTAAAAGTATAAGTCGAGTAATTTAAGGGCTAGCGTAGCGAGGGATGTATTAAGGTTTACCACTTTTATAAACTCCGCCGTAAGGGTACCCCGTGTTCTTATTAGAACCTATTCTATATTAGTGGGTTTTTCAGTTCCTACCTAGGGGGGTATAACCGACCTTAGGTTTAATCGTTATGCCGTTTAAAGCTTGCTATAGATAGCTTTCTAACTTAAATTCATCCTCTAGAGCTTAGGATACTTAGTATTATCTCTTAGCTAGCCGGTTAATTAGGGAAGGCGAAGTAGGACGGTCTATTTTAGTCATCGAGATGGATTACATCAGAAGTTATTCTCTAGGGCTATTTATAGCTAATAAGTTAAGCTAAGGCTATAGTTATTTCTACTAATATTTCCTCACCTAGGATCGACCGCACTTTCGAAAGCTAGTGAATAGTTAGTTTAACTACTGATGCTCGATCTCGTTAGCTACTCACCTTAAATTACTCATAGATATCCGAAAAGGGAGAAAAGAGTAAACGTTAAAAAATCGTCACCGAACCTAAGGAAGGTAGATTATAAGTATACTTGTGACGCGTTGAATGTTAGATATCAAGTAGACCTCGTTGAAACTAAAACGTGACATTGATTTGACTGTAAATCATTTAGAACGAAGGAAACAGATATACCGCGTTTGAGCTTAATATCGATACCAATTGACGTTGGTAACCGCGAATCTTACATTATAGTACGGACCTACCAAAAGTAGATTTCACTAGCTCTTCTAGGCTACCAATCCTTCTTAGTGACTGCACCAAAAGGTTCGATGAGTGTTATCATATTACTTTGTTTTAAATAGGCCTCCGGGTATTATTGTTATTCCCCAGATCCTAACGATCTCCTCAAAACTGCCGTCCTCCCACGCACCACGTTGACTATGAGATATAAGGAAAACTTGTTCTTCCACATTTCAGAGGCTTAAGCGAAAGCTTCATGAATTCAAATATTCTTTCTCAGTATCAGTCGATCAAAGCCTCTCCTAGAGATACCTGCCGCCGCTTCCGAATTGGAACGCACACGACGATCAGCCGCCCCATCCCCAGAGGCGTCCCTAAATGAAGCTAATAGATCATAAAAATGGGACGAAGGCACCTCGATCAGTTTGGACCCACTACCGCGAACATTCATAAAGCAGACTGAAACTAAACTTTTTTAGTTCTATAACCTATCGGGTCGTCGTGCGAGAACAAAGAGCCTTCAGGTGGCCATTCCGTGCGAAACTCGTTCGTGAGGGAAGTTGAGAGACCGCACTGCGTGGACGAGTAATAAACTTTCGTCATTCGTGAATGTCATGGTTTATACTAGATGCATGCATTGTAGATGAGCAGGATTATAGGACATGATGAAAAAGTAATTGTATAAGCGTCTCGGGTCAATCGCGAGGCTTGCATGTAATCAGCTAGAGAAGATATTATTGTTGAGCTGATATCTGTGATCAAGTAGGGCGATTATAATATATATAAGTTTTAGAAAGTATATAGTAGTCTTTTCATCTTGCTCTTTCGCCAGTACATGCCCGCACAGAAGAGGTGTGACTTAGCTAGTTCCCAGCACTCCTCATCTTGTTCCTAAAAAGCGGTTATTATTTCCTAGGAGCTCTAGCCACATTTGTCGGGATACGCGCGAGGCATACATAATGAGTGGAGATACGATATGCGTGACTCACATGGCATCTGGGTTCACTAGGATGTATACGCGACTATCCCCTTACAACTGGGCCTTAAGAACCGAGAAACCGGCAAATAATTCATATAGCAGTGTAGCAATAGAGCCTAGGGATCCACTTTAAGGGCGAACATACCACATGTCGTATCCGGAGCCTTCGGTCTTAAAGCTCATGAACCAACACGCTCTTCAAAATGCCCCTAGGCGACTCGTAGTTTGCCAGCTATGCCATTCCGCGAATGCATGGTCTAAATGCACGGCCCACTGAATCTAAAGAGTGAACCAGAATGAGACATCCTTCTTACGCCCATTGATCAGCGGTATAGCGGTAGATACTGCGTCGTAGTGTATTCTTCGACGTTTTAACTGTTTCAAGGGAGAAGTTCCACGTCAGCAGCTATGACGTAATATAAGTATAGATCCCATGACGATGGCATATAAAGCTAGCGAGGGAACGCTACGGAGATTATGTAACATCAATACCCATTCGAAACATTTTCTGCCTTTATCATCAGCTCAATGTCTTCTGTACTTCCCTGGAACCCATTTGCTGTCTGCGGGATCCCTCACGGTGGTCCTATGTCCTGTTGCGGGGTGACGAAGAAAGGCGAGCCGTGCAAAAACTCTATCAAGGTTCAAGACACCAAGGTCGGCCATTAAAGTTGGCCACTCTCGCTAGAGAGCCGTTTGACTTGTCAACTTTACAGTCAAAGCTCTATGATATTGCTAGAGTCTTCCTCTGCGCGAGATGGCACCGGCAACAGCAGGCCCACCAAGCTAGCCAGCGGTGGTATGAAGCAGCCATCCGTAACCAGGCGCAAGTGCCGCATGGCTCTAGAGTTGCCGCTCCATCTATTACGCATCCGGGCTAGCGTCAGATGCCGTTAGTCTCTAGGGGTCGCCCTGTATCAGGCAACACCGACAGGTCACCTCACGGGCTCAGACAAGACCCACCGGTGCCGCTATTAACCAACCCTGAGCTAGTGCAACCATTTAATCCATTTATGACTTCCACAATGCTACGCACAAACAGTGTTCCATGGCATGTTTCGCCGGCTCAACCAGCGATCCTGACATCGGTCGCTAACGTCTGGGCTGGCATCTAAAGCTTGACGCTTAAGGATCTCACCCTAAGCGACGAGTTCGACGACATCCATTATGTATTTTGTCTGGCCGAGGATGATGACCCTGCAAATGAGAGTGTGATCTTGCGCTATTAGAGCAAGGTACTTTCCCACCTGGCCTGCGCGGAAGAGTGGCTAGAAAACGAAGTATAGGTTTTGGGACGTCATGCTGTGTGTGGTAAGTAGGGCTGATTCTAATTATTCAATGTCCGGGGTGCTGATTAATACAGTCGAAACAAAGAGCCTTAAGACGCTTTGGTTCGCCCACTACGAGTCCAATCGTCGGATGCCGAGACACGTCATATCCACACGGCAAATGAATCATCTCCCGAGAGAGAACTTGCCACTATCAGTAATTCATCACAAAATGACCCGAGTTAGAGTCAGCCGCGACAGCGCTTAGTGGGACCCTAAAGGAGATCAGTCGAGCAGAGCGTGGAGAATGGCCCCCGTCGCTCGGCTAGGATAGTAGGAGCCAGTCCTCAAATTGCTCGGCTTGTACTTTTGCCTATGGGAATGCTACGTCGTCAAATCGGCATAGAAAATACGACTCGAGGAGGAGCAGCGACAGCTTCAAGCGTCAAATGACTTGCTAGAAAGCGATAGCGATATCCTTCTACAGCTCTGCAATATGCAAGCATCAATATTGTGGGACCGCACAGCTATTCCGAAGTCTCGCGCCGTGGAACCAACTTAACAGCAAGAGCGGTAAGAAGGTACTTGGGGAGAAATTTACCCCTTCTGCGAAGAATCTGCCGGCAATAGTAATACCACCGGGAGGGGCGACTCGTGGAAGACCGAGACCAACTGCTGCATGGAACCGATATGTCTCTTTCATCTATTTAACGATGTTAATATCCAGATATTCCAAGTGGTATGAGTTATTCAGCGTATATAAGCTTAGAGGAATGGTAGTTTCTATGCTTCGGCATACTGAACAATAGGCGAGAGCTGCCCGCGGGCCTTAGCCGCGTCGAGTTTATCCTACAGCCGAACCATATATTAAGGATGACGAATCAAGAAATAGAATAGCGCCTATATCGTTACGCTAACGGTTTCTCCACTAGCGCTAAGAGTCCCCACGGCCGTAGCAAAGATCTTAATTTCCTCTATACGATCAGGGTACTTAGCACGAGTGTCCAGCCATTTCTATATCATGCCATTTCGCTTTATAGGGTTTTACTTACGCGTATCGATGGCCGTAATACACGTGTCAAAAATGTGAGAAGACGGCTAGATCCCTAATCGGCTAAGAAGCGGGTTCCCCAGCGTAAGGTTATAGAACCATATATAGTAGCCCATCACCGCGGCATAGCACGCTAGAAGTCTCCGGTTTAATATGGCGTTTCTGATATCCTTACCGTGTTCGAAAAAGACAAACGACTTAGAGAAAATGACCTCACCTACGGCGTTAAAGGCGAAAAAGGTAAACCATTGATCTAACTTAACTGGACGGTCGGACTTATAAAAATCGTCCAGACGGGCCATTAACAGCTGGAGTACTACGTCAAAATGCGGTTCATGCTGAATGATATTGGAGAGAGCCTAGCCCGACGAGACTTTTCGTTATTTTCTGATATGTTGTTAGGGGTCTAATTCCGACATTTGGTTGACATAGCGATAGCCCGGTAGTCTCATGATTGCATACCATGGGCCCTATGATATAGATTGGTACGATGCTCAGACACGAAAAAGAAGGAGCTCACAATACCTTTGCAATTTGGGCATAAAGCAGTTGTCGGACGGCATCGGGATGAGAAATGCTGACTTCATTTGGCGCGATGCGAACAAAGTACCCTTTACATTAAACGCGGATAAGGATACGTATTTTCTGACCCAGGGTTCGGTCGGATAGATCACATAGGCTTACCGTGTTTTTGATGTAATCTGATCATTTCCGCTTCGGTATGGCCCTTCAAAATCTGCAAGACTGCCAGAGATTCGAGACTAAAGCCAATAGTGGGCCGGGGATATCCCGGATCAAGATCCAATATTATCTAACAATCGCGCGGGCAACAACGTAGCTTATAAGAGCCAACGCACAGGCATCCCAGCTATTAACGAACACCATGAGACCGGATACCGCAAGGGAAGTCGAGTATGTATAACTGCCGGCTACAGTGCTACAGCGAGCTGATTCCAAAGATTCGGAAGAATTAGGGGACCATATTTCGGAGTTCGTAGGCGCGGTCCTATCTTGACAGGTGATGGAGACCTGCTACGCTAGTAGACGGAATGTGGCGACCCATTGGAGGACAACAGGCGGAGCGTGCACCGGAGTCCAGCGCTATAGTAGGATTCCACGAGTCGTGCTCAGAAAAAGTTTGGGTTTAACTAACTAGTGGATGAGACATCGATCGCTAACCGCTGCTGCCCCCTGAACGCGGATCTCCGAACGGCCCGCATATCATATCCACCAGACGACTGCAAAAACTACGTCGCGGGCCAGCTTCTAATCTTTAATACTACTCTCTGGGGATGCCAGGTCTGTGCTAAGGGCCCGTTTCTAGGCCATCGTGGCTAATTTCAGGTGGTGGAAAAGGCAATTTACTATATCACGGCCGTAGCTACCAAAACCGACTGCCCGCATATTGTCCCCACCGTGCCTCGCGCATCATTGGTTAGCAGACCGCACTATTACAGTGACCCACCACAGCGCTTCTAGGTAAAAACTGGAGGGCACGGATAACATCTTCCCCTTTCCTGCACCTCATTCATGCTTCGTTTAGCATCGAACATTCAGTGCATATCTTGTTGCCTTTTGTGAAAGAAGCCGCGCAGGTCATAGTTAAATTGCTTACGACCTTAAAAGTAGAAAACGAAAAATAGCAGGGTCATACGAGCCGCGCAGGGCGTGTTTCGTGTGTTGACTTTGGTCCGTAATCCTTGCCACTTTGTTGTCTTCCTAAAGAGCCGACCTACATGCACGTCTATGTGTAGCCTAAAAGATTAGTTATAATTAGTAGACCCGGGATCCCAAGCGACATCTTACGGACCAAAATACTCACGCAGTACTAAAATTAGTATATTATTCTAGTGGCGAAGCAATTATCAGTGATCCCTCGCCAATATGACGCATAGTCCATTCGAGTAGTAATAGTAGACAAGTCTATCCTATGAAATCTACGTTCTCTTCGCCCCAAAAGTCTTCCGAGGGAAATATCCTCACAAGAAGCGGATTTAATGTCACATATTCCCAGTATTAATTCTCTACTTTATAATGAAAAGGGCAACACTAGGAAACACATATTACCCTGAAATGGGTTTAATGAAATGGAAAAACTTTCCTATTCACACAAAATGATTTCTATACAGGCCCTAGGCCTTAGTCAAGATTAGGAACGCTACGAGATGTAGTAGTAAAATAATCCATTCGATCTAGCTCAGCGCAGCTCCTCCCGCGTGGAGCGCGAATTCTCTTGAGTGAAAGTGTATAATCGCTCATGCGCCCTCTTCTCTTCGCATTCACTCCGTTCCGAGCATTCTCTCTGCACCTCTTGACGCCTTCGGGCGTATATCGCCGCACCACGAGCCGCAGCAAAAGTAGGATCTATCGCTACTTTGATATTGGCAAGATTGGGCGAAACTTCAGCCATAGACTCCCTCAAGATACCTAGGAACCGGGGGTTCGTCACGCTCTCGCCTGCTAACAAAAGATGCGTAATAGGATATTTGAATTCCCGAGGAAGAATCTGGAGTTGTGAACGAAGACGATCCCATAATGCGTCTTCATCTTTCTCGAGAAGACGGTCCAATCCAACATCGTAATCCACAAGCTGCGCCTGGACCAATGCAAGTCGCCTGAAAGCTTCACTGGTGTCACCTTCCACAATGCTAGTATATAACAGATTGCGGTTGTAGGAAACAAGAAACACGATGGGATCGGGTGTCTCTGCAAATTCATAACTGCAAAGGCCCCGATCAAGGTAATTGGTGCATAGTCCATAGCCATTCGCTGCATAAACGGCATCTCCTTCCGCTAGTCGATTTGCGTAGAACAGGGCGTCACCTACCCATGTGCGCAGATTTAACATTCGAAGCGCAGCGTTGATCGTCGGTGTGTTTAGTGATTGGAATCCGGGACTAGTAACGGCGACTCTATCGAGAGGTTGGGATATTTCCTTTTCGGTGGATGCTGTCAATTGACGGAGTAAGTCACCTATGATTTCGACATCATCTGGTTTGACAGGTCGGCCGAGTTTGGTGTTCAGCCAATGCCACCAGTCTCTCCATGGTGAGGATACGTCTGGAATGAGATATTCCAATAACTGTATTGAAAATTTACTCATGTCACTGAGGTTTGGATCAGGAGATGGCTTAGAAGTCGTAGCTAGACGTGCCATGAGGTCGAGGTATTCTAGGTTCCCTGGGACCTTGGCAACCTCGACAACAGTTCCATTATAGTAGTGCACCACAGCGGTACTAGATCTTCAAATATTAGATAGGTTTCTGGGTAATGAAAAGGAAATTGTTTAGATACTTGCCCATATGAGGGGGTCAGGTCGAAGCCAACCCCAGGTGCATCGTGAACCTTTGCAGGAAGACATGTATCACACCACTCTCTGAGACAGTCCCACTCGTACCCAATGGCAATAGACACGAAGTATGCCAGAATAGAAACCCACCACAGGGTTCTCATTGTTATCAGCACGGATTGAGGTGCATATATCTTTTGCAAAGAAATCGATGTTGTGACTTGGGCGTCTCAAATGTTGGAAAGCGAGATCGCCAAACATATTAGGTAACTCACCGCTCGGTTTGTCAAATCAGTCATCGACGTTATTAACATGCATAAACATTGAACCATGGGGCAATTGCGGACCCTCTGCGCCTGAACTAGCTGTATTATAAACCTACCATTAGTAAGGTATACATAAATACATGCATGAGTGCATAACTAGTTAACTGGTTACTTAGTTAAGTTATGTACCTACATACAGTGGTGTAACATTAGTATTTGACCTCGAGTACTTCGGCCCAGGACCCACTTTTTTAATACTGCCATGTAGTTCTCTCCTTAGTTATAACTACGGAGCAGTACGGAGTAGTTAGGTAACTAACGTATTTCACAAGCGAGCCGGCCATATAAGCGAGCCGGCCACCCCATCCAACCTATTGAATTTAAATGCATTTATCTCAACCATAACGCCATTAAATTAATAAAACTAACTAACTGGTCTATCTGGACATATTTCTCTTCTATATCCTGGCTTCCTATATATTTTCCTCTTCAATTACAGTCAATTTATGTGAATTAGCGCGAGAATTCGCGCGGAATTTAGCTCCACGAAGCCGAGTCTAGAGGGTTGATTCGGGGACATTAAAACGGCGCGCTGCTTCGCGAATAGCGCTAATTTCTTGATTCTTAATAACCTGAATAGCTAGTAATATCCTACCCTCTTGCTCTATTGAATTTCTAGAGGATTGAGAGCGGATTAGTGGCATGGTAGGTGGTTAAAGAAGAAGGGGTTAAATTAATTGACGCGTTTTAGGTGGGGTGGCCGGCTCGCTTATAAAATACGTTACCTATGTTGTACATACTTAGTAGGCAGGTGTACCCGTGACCCACTTTTTATTTCCCGGAAGCTTTGTTCCCCGCGACCATCCGGGCCCACCCGGAGCACATCGAGATCATCTACAGATGACCCCGAGAACGGCGTCCGACACGAAATTCAGTTGCTAACTTATAGTATATATGGAGTATAGGGTAAACGTATTTATTTATTCCATTCTTTTTTTTTTCAAATTGGCAGGACCGTTGTTTCCTCCAGGGCTTAGGCAGCTGATTGTGAAAGCTCAGTAGAGACGTCCAGTCAATTCCTACGTTATTATACCTAGGTACATACATAGCAGTATCCTGTAATCAACGTGGCATTGGGGGTTCTTTCGACGTTAGCCCCAATTTGATCGACACGTTCGGAGTATATGAGTTTTCATGCCAAGTTCAGGGTGGCGCCATTGAGATTTTCTTGTATGCATCTTTAGGCTATGAAAATATCTTTCATTCGCCTACAACGTTACATCGGATTAACAAAGCCAAGGCACTAGCTAGTGGGAACCTATTCTGTAGATGAAACGAGACTTATCCTGTATGCTGAATACATTATCAGGGTGTTTGAGCCCAAGACCTTCCGGGAGACCGTAGGCAAAGCTAGTCATCCCGAGACCTTGAGGCTCATCCTTAACCCTTCGGTACTACAGTGCTAAGCGTGTGTTATTCTACCTCACTTAGACTATCATCGATCTAGCATAGACCTTAAATTCATGACGACGCCTGAATAAACAAGAAATCGTGATATTGGCAGGACATGGATGTCAAATCCAGTTCAGATTGCGGACCACTTCTACGTGAAGTGATAGACTAGTGGTAAATAACCACATAGCTGCATTAGTCTGTAAAGATAGACTTGATTATGGACATTGTACTCTGTACTAGTCGATTCTATAGCACCACAGTAGCATTCTGGGAAATGAGCTTTGGGGATGGATCCTTCGGTTACTCCGTCTGTGAGATGAGACCAGGCTAGTAAGTACCTAAACAGAGCATGAAGTAGTTAAGACAGTGCTGGAACCTATAAAGTGCCAGCTTTTGCCAGTCCTCGAAAGATATAACTCGTCTGGGTCAACACTCTTTTATTGATACCTATGATAGACACACTCTCATTTACTTTTGGATCACCCTAGTCTCTCATTTACTTTTGAATCACCTTAGTCCTTCCTTTGCATGACATATCCGGTCATTTCCTTCCAATAAGAGATCCTTTGCATATGAATAAGGAACAACCTTTGCTTGCACCTTATTCGATCCACGGGCGTTCAAAATGAAGCCCGGAAAAGTCAAATCAATTGCCTTGAGGGCAGTGGCCTTAGCTGCTATCCTGTCTCCAGGTCTCGCCTACAGTCTACCTCAAAAGACAGGGGTCTCGGAGTTGGCACCACGAGATGGCTGCAGGACCGTCTCGGTGGACTCGGGGAATAGCTGTGCTACCCTGGCGACCAAATGTGGAATTTCCGCCAACGATTTCACTAAATACAACCCAAGCAAAACTCTTTGTTCTACTCTGCAGGTTGGACAGAAGGTTTGTTGTACCTCTGGAGGACTGGCCATCCCTGAAGAAAATTCGGATGGCTCTTGCCATTCGTATAGGGTTGAGGATGGATATACCTGCGCGGTGATTGCAGCCAGCAATGGTATCTCTGTTAGCAAAATCGAGAGCTATAACAAGAACACTTGGGGCTGGACAGGCTGTGCCAACATCCAGAAGGGAGCAAAAATATGCCTGAGCAAGGGCACACCACCGATGCCCGCAGAACTTGATAATGCCGTGTGCGGTCCTCAAGTAGCCGGCACAGTTCGACCTACAAATGGAACTAAGCTGGCCGAGCTTAATCCATGCCCTCTGAACTCGTGTTGCAACATTTGGGGCCAATGTGGTATCACCTCAGAATACTGCACTGACACAGGCAATGGCACCCCTGGAACTGCTGCAGCAGGTACCAATGGATGTATTTCTAATTGTGGTACTGATATCGCCAATAACGCTTCTGCACCGAGCACGTTCCGTCGGATAGCCTACTTTGAGGCCTTCAACGTGGATCGTCCTTGTTTGAACATGGCCGTGAATCGAATCGACACTTCCAAGTACACACATGTGCACTTTGCCTTCGGAACTGTCACCAAAGACTTCAAGGTGGACATCGAAAAGTACCGGTTTGAATTTAACCAATTCGTCCAACTAAAGGGCGTGAAGAGAATTGTGAGTTCTTTGTCCCTACTCCTGACTTAATATTTATTGACATTTATTCCATAGATCTCTCTGGGAGGTGTGTCTCGGGTTTCTTTTTGATAACTTTGCATTCGCTAACGGTCACCTTAGGCTGGGCGTTTAGTACCGAGATTGGAACCTATGATATCTTTCGCCAAGCTGTCATATCGAAAAACCGCGAAAGCTTTGCCACTAATGTAGCCAGCTTCGTCAACCAGTGGAATCTGGATGGTGTCGACTTTGACTGGGAGTATCCCGGTGCGCCTGACATCCCTGATATTCCAAAGGGAAGCGATGAAGAGGGTGAAAATTATTCGGCTTTTTTGTCAATCATGCGGAAGAAGCTTCCGAAGAAGAGTATATCGGTGGCGGCCCCTGCATCCTATTGGTATCTAAAGGCGTATCCAGTCGCTGACATGGATGCTGCTCTCGATTACTGGGTATACATGACATACGACCTTCACGGGCAATGGGATTATGGCAGTTCCTGGTCAGACCCGGGATGCCCAGCAGGTAACTGCCTACGATCTCATGTGAACCTAACTGAGACGCTCAATGCTCTCGCTATGGTCACCAAGGCGGGCGTTGATTCGAACAAGATCGTTGTTGGACTCAGCAACTACGGACGGTCTTTCCAGATGACTACCGCCGAATGTACGGGCCCCATGTGCACCTATACAGGCGAGGAGTCAGGAGCAACCCCTGGACGATGCACGGGCACGGCTGGCTTGCTTGCGGATGCGGAGATTTATGAGATTATCAAGAAAGACCCCTCCGCGAAGACCTGGGTGGACAAAGATAGCGACAGCAACATTCTTGTCTACGATTCCGTCCAGTGGGTGGCATACATGGATGCTGACATCCGGAAATCCCGCACTGCGCTGTATAAAGGAAAAAATTGGGGGGTGTGGTGGAATGGGCTGTCGACCTTGAACAGTTTGGATCTGCCACAACTCCAACCGCATCTGCAACTTCTGGTGCACCTGCTGCCTCGAACACAGTTGGAATTGATTCAGTCGTCAATCCATATCTTTATGCATGCACGAAAGAGCAACAAAAGATCATTAATGAAGCGTGGCAAGAGGCTTCAGAGCTGGCCCAAGGACATTACCAATGGTGGCCGGGTGGCAAATGGCAAGACGCCATGAGCTTATATCTGGGACCTAAATCGAAGGACGACTAGTATGTCTCAAACCATACTTCCGTGACTTTGGTTTTCGCAAATTAAACTGCTAACGGTTGCATTAGTTCTTTCTGGACCGGAAAAGGACAATTGCTAAGTATGAGCCTCTCCCTCTCAATCACTCACCGCTCTCCTAACATGACTTGATTATCTTTTAGAAAACATTGAGAGGGAACACCTGATTCATGATTCAAATTTCTTCCAACCCCCTGGGTCAACCTATTCTTATTTCTATTGTGACGAAACCAAGATACGAGGAAAACAGCCACCAAACAAGGGCATCAGTTGCTCAAAATCGGGAGTAGCTGCTTACACATGGGATGATCTCGGATCGCTTTGGTCTGCTCATTATGTCGTCGTTTGCCCGACATTTTTCAACCGCATGAGAAGCCTTAAAGAGTCGGTGGTTGCGGCTATCGATGACAAGGTCATGCAGAATACGATAGACTACTGGAAACCCATTCGATCGCGGACTCTGTTTCATGAGACATACCACTGGAAGAAAACCGTCTCGGAGCCCAAATGCGTGGACATCACATACGTTCCCAGGGCAATCGTTAAATTGGGTGTGTCTTCGCCAGAGGATGCTGCCATCAACGCGGAATCCTACGCTCTCGCAGCTATGGCAATCTACCTGCAGCAGACCTTTAAACTCGCCAGTCCGCCTAAACCCCAGTCCAGAGCGAATGGTGCTTCAGAAGATCAAGTAACGATTGCTGGGGCGGAAATCGTTGAGCATCACTTAGACAGTCCTCCAGACTGGTGGGAGGCACCTGTGGCGATCACCAACAAAACGTTCGAACCTGACATGACCGATACTGTGAGGATGTCAAATGTGGGGGCGCTTTCAAGTTCGGGTCCGTTTGATGCTTGTGTCGAGGGCCTCTATGGGGATATGAAACAGTGCAACTATTGGTGTGGCGAAGAAAGCGCCTCTTGCACCAAGAGCCCCACCAATTCAACGGTTATCTGCAGTGGGTGTGTGGCAAGGCCTGCCACCCCGGTCTGTAAGGAAGGACGTTACTCTAACATAGATACTTGTTACGCCCAGTGCACTGGCGGGTTATGCTTTGAGAATGCAGGCGAGGATGGTATCCAGTGCCAGGATTGCCCCCCATGAGAGAGATAGAGGCTTTTGCCGTTATTGCATTCAACCGCTGCTCAAGCTGTATATCTTGATTGTTGGGCCATGTTTCGCGCCAAAGTGGACTAGCTCACGGCTTATGTCAGGCTTTGTAGGAGTCTTCAAAAGAAATTTAGCATTCATTCTACCTCGGAGTACCTTTTGAAGAAGTGTTTATAGATACAAAGACGTCGACAGAAATCCCCGCTGCACATCATCCGCTTTCCCGATCGCTCTGTCCGATTCCACGACTGAGGGTGCTTGGCGGGCAGGTCCTTTTGGTTAAAGGGTAGTAAAGTATACCGTAAACGTCGCCCGGATTCAAATCGGATCTCTAGTCATTCGGATCAGTGGTTTACGTAGTATTTGAGTGATCAAGAAGGCTTTATAGAGCTGTCTACTACTATATCAAGCTAAATGATTATATACTCACGGTATAATAGACGGTTAATCGAGACTGACAGGTGTCAGCTCGCCGCCGATGCTCGGCGTTGAAGCCGGAGTCTTAAATGGGCTTAGCATTGAATATGCCAAGAGAACGAGAGGAGTTCTTGCCCAGAGAAACATTGCGAATTCGCTTGCTGTCGCAACAATTTATGAATTGACCAACAATCACACTTTCGCCATCTGGAAACCTGCAAATTATCCGAACTTGCAGATCCCGGAGTAGACTCGAAAACTGGTCGAGTCACGCCATATGCTGCAGAGCTATCTCTGGCTATCCTTGCAAGGTCTGCATGTATGCTGTATGGTACAACGTACTCTGCATGCGAAATCGGCAATAAGAATTCCCTCCACGAGGAAAAAATCGGCACCGAGATTCGTGTGCATGAATTCGTCTCTGTTCCGATTCTTAACTGACGTTGTCCGACCCACTCAATCGGTATAACGGGTCTCTCCGCCGTGGGAACACTGGACCACTGTACCGGGTCTGACTCTTCACGGAGAATTTGCTTTGAGGATTCTGGCTGCAAGGTTTTTTTTTTTCCTTTGGCTGCAGGTTGCGTCGGATACTGCTGTGTCCTAATGTCGGGTGACCACTATCTCGCATGAGTCAGACAAGTCAAGAGCCAAGTACCATCCTGACACAATTGATTTCTTTTTTTCTCTTAACTTTTTATTTCTTTTCGCACAGACCTGCCGTCTTGTATGTCTTTCACTGGCTAACTACAACTTTCTAGGGACCTTTAGGTAATATCTCTACCGGCAGCAAAGCGTAGTTTCCTCGAGTATAGCGAAGTGAGGTATCGTAAATAGACCAAGGCAAACTACATCAGTATCAGAGATCTTCCTGTGGCTACTATTCCTCTAAACTTGAGAAGCGCTATACGCAATAGTCAAACATCCTAAAGATTTTAATGGTATACTCCCCCCTCTTATTGGGCAGTAAATCCTGGGAACACACGGGGTGATTTCGGGAGCTTCTTTAATGCCGAGATATCAGACACTTTTTTTAGGTTGTCAGCCTTGAGGATAGGAATGGTATTCCAACTTAAACATACTTTCCTAGTAAAAGCCTCCGTGGAATGCCACTAAGACACCAGGTAAATGGGAGGCATCTGGCGCGGCTCAGTATCAGCTGAGTCATTCTTTATAAGGCAGCATTTGTGTGAAGGGCGCATAGCACATATAAATTCACGGTGCTCAGAGATTGACCTACTTCATTTTTACTTTGCGCAACTGTTCTTTTGATACTCACCTCACCCTTTTACTTTCCATAAATTTGCTCTTACAGACACAAATTGCCTCTAAATACAATCGCCGCCATAATTCGGAGGCGTCTCGTCATTCTTTTCCTTGCCATCATCTGGCTAGCCCTTACCAGTCTCAGTTCGGCTACTGTACACTTTGGGGTTCTCCTGCGAGATCGTGTAAAATCTGATCTCGCTACCTCGAGCGACTCTATCCTGGATATCACGTTCCAAAACCTCATGGACCATGTTGTCGTGAGCATGGTGATTGCGGCCCTTATCTCAGTTCTGTTTTCTATCTTCGGGTTTATCCTTATAACATACCCGAAGTGGTTGTAAGAGAACTGCACCGCTCGGTTTTACTACGGTTACATCCAAATCCTCGTGAGCTTGGTCGTCCTCTCCTTAGGGGGATATATTGCTAGCCACGTGCACGGCTTTCAGACATCCTTCGAGTTTTTTGACCGCGCGGACCACTTTCCATATTTCAAGGTCTTGTATTATGGAGCCGTTAGGCAGGCTGCTTTTGGATCTCTAGTGGTCATCATGTCTCTCGTGCGTTTTTTCATGGCTGACTTGTGTAGTCACTAGAAGCGTACGCACACCAAGCCTATAAGCGTCTAAAGTGGTTGGTTCCAAATGACTACTAGAGTAAAAGTGTGGAGGACAGAGAGAGGAGCAATCCTAATGCATATAATGGCAAATATTCATATGGAATCCAAACCCAGTATAGAGATGCCACGAGTAATGTCTAAAGGAATGGTCTAATTGTTAAGTTATTTCACTAATTAAATTCCGCGGTTAGATCCAAGCATGTTATCTCATGGCCTGACCGGCCTGCTAGCCAGCTAATCATGGCTTAGAGCAGAGTTCTAAATAGCTTAGTACAGAAGATATCTAATGGCTAAAGGTCTGCTTTATATGATATCCATCTAGCCTAGGGTTTTTTAAAGACATCAAAAGCTGACTCTAGAAAGGTGAGGCGTCCGGGAACCACATAGCCACAGGATATCATACGTATAAGAATACTTATCTTCACTTTCGGAATTCAGTCACGTTCTTAGGGGATGGCTCTATCTAGGAACTCACATCCTGGCCCTAGAAGCTATCTTGTTCCTAGGGGCATTAGTGCGATTTCTGGGAGCACAGGTGCAGCTTCTAGGAGTCAGATAGGCCCTATCAATAATCGAGTATATATAGTAGCTTGGGTGTTTGGTCGCTGACCAAAAATTGTGCCTTTTTGGCCAGATGGCGTAGTGGTAAAACCTAAGCACCCACGAACCGTCACATGCCCCAGGAAATCCGACGTGGCTTTTAGGGTCTTGTACTTCCGGCTCAGGGAACCAAAGTGTTAGTCCTGTTGACTGCTTCATTGAATCCTGGAGCGTCAATTGCGGTTCCTGGGGCTTTACTCAACCTTCTGTGTAAGAGCTCTGGTCCGTGTATTTCCAAGCGGATACATAACTCCTACAAGCGCTTCGACGTTTTGGCTTGATTTTCTCCGCCTCGAAGGTAGCCAAAGGGGATGGCAAAGGTGAAACCAGTTTACCCTCTTTTTAGATCGCCTTAATATGTAGAGTCTCCTATAAGTTCCAGATTGCGCGGATTCCAATGCTGGCCACCTTCCTGCCCGACAACCGAATCACATCCGTCCTAGGGATCCAGTTGCATCCGTTAACCAACAAGTACCGGTGCTCTTCCTTGATATCCTTCCATTCGACATTGATCTATGTCTGTGGACACTTAAAGGCTGCTCTCCATTTCATTAATGGCGATGCCTCTAAACCCGGTAATATTTCTTCTCGTATATTGCCAAGGTTGCCAAGGTCGATCCCCGTTTAGGGCGTTGTATCTGAGCAGGGAAATCCGATTCAATTTATCATATGACCATGACACTATGGGACGGCGAGCGAACTCGGAAGAGTACAATCAAATTTCTTACGCCGCTAAAGTATGGGCCGTGCTACCGACTATAATCTTCAACTTCTTACGCCCTATTAAGTGAGGAACGATAGGTTATGGGTATGCGTTAAATATAACGAGTGAATTTAAAAAGGAACTCTTCATGGTAAACGTAAGGTCATAGCGGCGATAAATAGCATCGGGAGCCCCAGTCGAAAGCATCACCTCTCGCATTATCCAAAATAATGCCTCTTATCCCTCGTTAGCCAAAGCACCGCGCGGGGGACGAACTTGACACCATACCCTTACTTATTCGCCGCCCTTAGACGCGGTAATCGCGAAAGCCTAAGGGTGCCAATAGCCCCGCTTAATCAACATTATAGCGAAACTAGCCTACGCTTCGACTACGGCTTTAATAGAGATATATAACGCCGGAGGCGTGGTGGACGTCTCTTACCGCGTTTAGTGCCTATAATAGTATTTCTAAACATATACTAGAATATAAGAAAGCCATTACCATAGAGGAGATTCGATAAGAATAGATACGACGTCTATAGCCTATGCCGCACCGATAGAACCCACCGGTAAAGAAAGGAAAAGGACATAAAAGGAGCTAGCGCTCTATCATATAGTATCTGCCGTAGAAAAAATATTCTAAAGGAAAATTGAAGTCAATTACTAGAGAACTATCTAGTTTAATGTAGATATGAATGATACCATTTTATAACATATAATATTTGCTTTAATATATATCACCTTAAATAAATTAGAAAGATTCGAATTGCTCTATAGGGATGGCATAACTAGTTATTAGTAAGCCTATAGATCTAGCTTAATTAATAGATATCTCGTATGCTATCCTAAAACGAGCGATATCGAGATATAGTAGTGCGAAGAAGTAATAGAGATCAAATGCTATATGTTTTAGCTTATAATTAAGGACCAAGAAAAATGCCGTCGCTATTGGTATATAGAGGAGTTACTAATAAGAAGACGCTGACGCTAATACCCACTAACACTATATATAAGCGATATTCCTAAGGGCGCCAAAGAACGTCACTATATATAGAGTGGTTTAATACCAGCGGGTAGGTATTAAATATATATTTCTACTAGTAAATTTATATAGTGGCTATAGGGAGTGAATGTTATAAGTCGGTCGAATACAAGTAAATAAGGGTCTGCTACCTTATAAACCTAGTACTACTACTATAGTGACCTCAGTCTAGTTATGCTCCACCATAGGCAGCCGAGTGAGTAAATTTATAGTATAAAGAGAGACTGGTTCCTAATAGCGGAATAAACGTGTTTACCAACATAAGCAGTCATGGAGAGCTCTAGTAAAATATCAGAAGTCACAGGTATATAGGAAGAGGCACCGCTCTATATATAGCTATATTTAACTAAAGAGCCCTAAATTCCCGGTATTATAACCCCGCTACCGGTAAGAATAAAATATGATAAGACTGGACTACGCTAACCAGCCAGTCCTAGAATCACGATATCAAGAGGTAGACTTTAGCTATAGAGCCCTTCCGACCTATACTTGATGTCTTGAAGCAAATTAAGGAAGAAGATACTAAACTTATATTTCGTGCTATATATCTAGTGGGGTATATTCGATGTCTATGGGAGTCTTATGTTTCTAAACATATAGACATCTAGTAGCTCGAAGAGGAAAATAAGAAGCTACGGACTAGGAATATTCAGCTATATAACGAGGGGAACCGCTTAAAGCACTACTAGGATAAGCAAGTAGCCCGCTTATATGCTATCGGTAATGCGTTAGATGAAGTTCGGGGAAGGCTGATCGGTGTGCTTAAAGTTTAGAACGATCGGTCTATTAGCGACTTAGCCATATTACCGGAAGATGGGTTTTCCCGATTTTAGTTATTACCGTCGAATAGGTCAACGTTACTTTAAAGCTTTACACCGCTATAATGCTTTAAGTAAGTGTTCGATAATAGCAAGTATTTACTAGCCCTCTAATAAATCCCTTGATTCTATATGCCTAAACTTCGTGGTCTACCATAGCTACTAAATAAGCTACTCGTTCACCTACTAAACTTCTAACACTTCGAATAGCGTAATATAATAGGATCATCTAGGTGGTCAGAATACATAATTACAGCTATTAAAGGTAGTAAATAGGTGGTATTTCTTCGTACGCGGCTAGCTTTACCTCTAGAAATAAACGCCAGCAGTATAGGATAACACCAAGGACCGTAATCAGAAGAAGCATAATAGCCAACCCTATCGTCTAAAGCAAAGCATAACGTAGTTATAATCGAGTTCGGGAATAGGCCGTTATATACTTATCTAGCCACTATAAGAGAATAGTCAAGCTTAGATAATCCATAAAGTTAAGAAAGAGTACAGCATCTCGTAGTGGATAATACACATAGGTACTAACTAGTGTGGCTATAGCCTTAATAAAGCACGAGGAGAGGAAAAATAATGAAAAATAGATCATTAATTAAGATGGTGTATCGATAAGGCTTCGTAGTAGGATATTCATTCGGAGAGACTGATCCTTAGTGATTAACTTAAGCTTAAGAGATAATCTTAAAGCACGTACCATAAGTAAGAATGGAAACACGCTAGTTACCCTAAGTATTACCTCTCGTATAGCCTCATTTATTTTAGTCTAGCTTAGTCCCATATAGACTACCAGTAGAACATCTTTCGGCATAGATACTATAAGGTTAAGGGCCAGATATAAAGTTTCCCGGGCTACTCGACGAGAAAATTCCAAACGGAAAAGGCTAACAATTAGTAGCACGGTGGCTAGGGCTACGTGGACCTTAGGCGAAACCTATATGACTAGTTGGTATACTTATAACGTGTAAGTATAATGGGACTGAATTGAACTTATACGCAGGATTACGTGCTACTAGATTACTTATGATATCACGAGCTAGGGCTCATTAATCATGTCCTTCGATCTATAATAGTCGCATATAAGTTAAGACCACCGAGCCGCCTTCTAGGAGCCGAATGAATGCCCCTAGGAATAGGACGGGTGTTCCTAGGAGCCTAGAAGCCCCTAGGAACATATATCTAGATCCCAGGAACCATCCTCCTACTTCTAGGCACCAAGAAGCTTAGCGCCCCATAAATATAGACACCTTTTGGTTAAAAAAGCGCCTAATAAGCTAAGCACTCTAGGAGCGGGAGTTACTCTCCTAGGAGCGAACTATGGTATATACTTACCGCACGCTACATTAAAACTTTCTAAAAGCTCTTATAAGATACCTTGGTCCCCACTATGTTAATAGACGGACACAGTTTCAATACCGTTCAATCCTTTAAATTAACTTATTATCACGATTCCTCTCTAGTAAGAACTTCATAGTAGCTTAAGCGAATGATAGTATACTGAACTTCTTTCTAAAATCAGCTAACTACGTTCGCATAATCTATCAAGATATCTTAGTACTAGAAAGGAATCTTATTATTATTTTATCATAAAGGCTACTATAAGATAGCATATAGTATAATGGGATAACTAATAGCTTCCAATGTTAGCGCTCTCTTTACTTCACTTCGTATTATACTAGCCTAGCATACATTAGAGACGTTCCTATAGCTACTACAAGACTTTAACCCTACCATACGATAGTTTACGTCTTGGTTCTAGGATAAATGCCAGATACTAATCATCAGCCCAGACACCATACGATTAAGCGAACGAATCTTCAAGCCAGACAAGTACTATAAGGAAAAGCGCCTAAGTTAAACTCGGCTAGAGGTGTGGATAATTAGGATCCCCACTACCTTTAAGAAGAGCGCTAAGGACGTCTAACGCCTTAGGTACCGTTCTCATGCCTCCACGTTATTTTCTCTATAGAAGCGCGTAAAAGCAGGGATTACTGGATAAAAGCTTCTCGAAAACAGTCTGATCAGGCAGATTAGTTATATAGGATTCAAACCACGTAAGATATCTAGAGAGTACCTAGATATCAAAGTTTTCAATCTCTATATAATAACCATACACCGCGATCTAGATACACCATATCTAATTAGGCTTAAATTTACGGGAATGGAATTTAGTATCGAATAGAACATTAATAATCTAATATCGCAGGATCACTATAGGACGGCAAGACACGGAATTCCTTACATTAAGGCTACTAGCCCTCGTAACACCAAGGTAGCTATGAAAGACCGCTCGCGTCATCAAAAACCCTAAATCCTAGTGTTTCACTCCGAGTATCTAGATTAGGATCCGTAGTTAACGGTTTCTATCCCTATCGGCTTATCCTAAACTTTTACGTTTTATCTCAACAGCTATATTGTTTTTAGTCAGTTCATAAAAATAAATAAGTACTATAAATAGAACTATAGATTTAGAGCCAGAGATATAGTATATTCCAAAGCCGCTATCTTAAGGCCTTTTAGGCCATCTGGTTACCCGCTAGCATCCCCTATAGTTCCACGGCCCGCTTAGCCACGGGTCTTAGCTATAGATCCCTAATGGCTCAAGCCCTAATATAAGCCTTTAGAACCAATTATAGCGCATTAAGAGTCCTATATATACATAGAGATCGATACTATCGGGAGATACATAATCAAAATTAATAACAACTATAAATAGCTCCAGATTCAAGATATAGTATAAAGAAGTAAAAGAAAGGCATAATAGCTCCCTCGCTTTTAGGGGAACCTAGATATATTATACGGATCCACTATTATATTTACCCTCTAATAATCGTATATACTTCATTTCTATCTCTAATAAGGGCCCTAGGAGCAACTTATAAGGGTCGCGATCCTAGGAGCCAGTGCCTCGACATTTAAAGTAGGTGATATCATGTTAAATGATACTGGGGTCTATAGAAACGTCAGTAAAGCTATATCTTCGGAAAATATATAAATAGCGGTCATGGCCGTAAAGGCTCTCTAGCCCGCTATTTAATTAGCGGAAGTGATAAAACCTCTTCACGGTTAGAGAAGATCAAATGCCTCTATAGAGAAAACCGGTAGCGCTATAGAGCCCCTTCCTATTACCAAATGTTTACCGAGGTCAGTCGCTAGGTTAGAAGTATCATGATAGTCCTAACTAACACTGGCACAGACAAATAACATCTAATTCAAAGAGTTAAGGGTATCATTACGAGCATTTATACTGAAATATAGAGAATATAGTATAACCACATTCTCATGCTATAGAACCGCGATAACATGCTATAGGCTTATGTAAATGAAAATACAAGTTTAGAGGAGTAAAATCGGTCTTTGCTTAAACATATCAAGAGTCTTTAGCGAGAAAATTACTCCCTAGAGCTTAAGCATAATAAAAAGATGTCTAAATAGGCGAAGGAGAGGCTATAGTACTAAGAGCAGCCGGATGGAAAGCGACCTGAGACCTGCTTAATTAGATCTGATTAACCGGATTTTATATCAAACTCTAAGGTACTTAGAATAACTAGCCTTTAATATTTTCGCCCGCGAGTCTATGATTAGGGACGAAGAAGAGGTACCCAGAAGGGTTAACGGCGCTATCACTAGGTATTTAATAGGGGATTACATTAAAAGCTAAGCGTGTAATAGTCTGTTTAAGCCCGTAAGAAATATGCCGAAGAAGCCATAGCCACCTTATTACTTAAGGCCATAAAGCCAAGTTCCTTACTAGAATAGTAATAGCTATAATAAATAATCATGCTTTACTATAAGAATAAGTGGCCTTTCCCTCTAGCTTAGTAAAACGAATAGAATGCCCCTAACTGAGTCAAAGTGGTATCGATAGATTGCTGATACATCTCTCCCTAACTTATATGCCACTTCGGTCGCTATATTTATAGCACTTTACTTGACCTATTAGATTACATGAGATATATGGCTCTAGGCGTGGATAAGACGCCATATAATCTTCCGTCGCCCTTTCCGGTCGAAAAGGATAGGCGCTTAGAGGCGACTTACCTTTATCTACCTGCTAAAATGCCTGCGTTAGCTTGATATCCCTAACTACCGGGAAGTGCTTATCCTAACTATTTTACTCGCGGTAAACATTATTAGCCTCCGACTTAGAGCCTATTCTTAGATAGAAGCATAGGAAAGGGCTAGCTCTTTAGCAGTTATCAATATCGTGCCTTTATATACCAGTATTAGCTTTAGACTTCTAGCGGACCTATTATACGTAAACCGCTAGATACTTATGTGGTTTTATCGCTAGGTAGGTCGTATCTATATGCTTTATTCTCTGATTCACTATTCGCTACTTATCACTATCGCTAGAACGATGAACCTAGCGACCTCACGGCACATTATTCTAATAGCCGTAAGTCAAAGATATCCTGAGGCTAAATGTGCCTATTACGTATATTAATATCTCATTAAATCTAGGCCGGTTATACTCTCTTTCTCGTGATACCGGTTACTTGTTCGGCGGTCTAACGGCGATACTTACAGTTTACGATAAAATGTCACTACCTTCTTATAGCAACGGTGATTAGCGCGCTTATATACTATCTTATGGAGCGGCGGTCACTATATCGGTGGTATCTAGTAGGCGCCATCTGCCTATGGTTTTTTATTAGCACTATTATCTATATAATAGCCGTATAGAATTAGAAACCTTAGGGATCTTCCTAAAAGGAGGTAGTTATGAACTCGGTGAGTCATTTCCTCTAGCTAGATATAGAATTACCCCTTAACCGGGCGATCCGCCCTAGCTAGTATATATAGCTTTGGATACCACGAGCCGGCTTTCGGGCTTTCTTTTAGCTCCCTCGGTTCTATGTTATATTCTAGGGAAATAGACTAACTTAACGAATAGACCGTATGGTAGTAGAGCCTTAACCTAGGCTAACGCGAATGCTATATCACTAAGCACTAAAATCCCTAGCTAAGTAGTTGGTTATTATATTCGGACCCTATAGACACCCTCTCGATTTCTACCGGTTCGGTATAATCCTCTTCGTTATAGAGGATATTGGATTTTTTCGAGCGCTTTCATATATTAAGATATTAGTGGAGGTAAGCCGTAGGCGCGAAGTCATGGTACGAAAGCTAGAGGTTCTCTAGAAGCGCTAAGTTAGTAAAGATACTATGTTTCTATCTTAGATAAGTACTTTCGGGCCAAGGAGCCACCTATTGATCGAGGTTTTCTAGAGAATCCATAATAGGTAAATGAATGGATATAAGGCCTTTTTAATCGCGACCGGAGAGTGTTTAAGGTAAATTTTCTACTAGTGTAACTCATCTGAAAAGCCACGATCTAACCATTCTCTAGATTTTATAATTCAGCATCTACTACCCGCGTACTCAGATAGGACCCTAGAACAATATTTCCTACGAGTATGCCGAAAGGATTTGTTACTTTTATAGCTCGATTAAAATCGAGGAAGAAGTTAAATGGTATCTTAATAACCACTAATACGGAGCTATAGCCGTAGCGGGTGAGTTTCCGAACTCTAACCTATACCCCCTATCGTAGGCTAAATAATAAAGTTTTATGCTTATAGTGCTTACGACCTATATAGTATATACGGGTCCGTTAATACGTGAGGCTATAATAAAGACTATACGGTTACATATAGGAAGAAATCTCCACCTAATGGTTTTCGACCCCGATATAAGCCCTACGCCGGATGGAGTTATAAATTCACTTAGTAGCGACGAGACTCTAGCTAACCGCCAGGATCCACCATATCATCTTTTAGGAGTAGGTAAGGATAGGCATACTTACTAATCATAGCGATTCCTAGCGGATAGCAGCAAGCTACAGTACTTATCGCCTAAAGGAATCCATACGGAAGCTAGAAAGGTCGAAATAAATAACCACTCGAAGTAGGTAGAAAGTAGATTGGTATAAGGGCGTAGAAAGCCTATAATCACTAAGTTATAAAATTAGACCAGCTTTATGATACTTATAATCTTAGCGTATAAATAGGTCCCCCGCCGTAATAGCAACCATATCTTCTACCAGAAGTTCATATATCATAGGGAATATGCTATAGGAGGCGTGGAGCCTAGCCTTATTCGCCGTATAGCTAGTTCGCCTTCGCGAGTAGATCCCTTCCCGAGGGAATATTAATAGATACCTTAAGTGGTTAGTATGATAGAAAGACAATCGCCGACCATAGTAAAGCTAGTAGCGAAGCGTGCCGGTCTCGGGTAAGATGGTATATATATTTCGTCCTATAGATCCAGTATACTCCATAGGAGGTACTAAGCTATCTTCTTTTCGAGAATATTTCAAGGGACGAAAAGATCTCTTAGCTTTATTACTTAGAATATTAGTATTTATAACACATAGATCATAAGCCTCTCATACTTTACATCTATCCATAATTTAGTGCCAATAAACCAATTTATTATTATATGCGTAGAGAGCTAAGTTAAAGGTTTTTACGGTTTTAAGAAGCAAATAAGCACTATATACCACTAGTTATAAAGTATATAAGAGAATATAGAGCGAGGTAGACCTTGGTTCATAGAAGCGTTTCCAGCCTAAGTCAAGCGGTATTATTGATCGCACGCAAATCATATTACTTAGAACCCAGAAAATAAACGCTTAGGTTTAGGCGAGAAGGTATGTCTTAACCAGGAATCGAACAAGAAAAGAATAATATTATGAAACGAAACCGTTTAACCCTACTTCGCTTATAATCGGCCGATGGGATCCCGGTTAAAGTATAACGTTAAGGGCGATGAACGCGAACACATAGGAGACGTTAATATGGGTTACATTGTTCAACCTAATTCACCATTACCCTCCGCTTCTTTACCATAAGGGAAAGATATTGGTATAATTATCTACAGGAGTTAACGTCCCCTATCCAACTTAACCGGTCATTATCTTGACCAACGGTGAATAGAACCACCCGCGTTAAAACACGCCCCCATATACCTATCACCAGTTATGGAACAACCTAGGATTACCCACATAACAGATGAAAAAAAAAGAAATGAGGAATAAACAAGACCGCCATTACATTTTTTGAGGTTATTGCCAACTAAACGAAACCACAAAACCATAGGAAATTCGAACATCAAAGTAGACTTCCGCACTAGCCAATATTACATACCGATATCCAAATTAGGTTCCACACCCATTAATAGCCTACGTATTCTTTCCTGAGTCAATCCAAAGTGCACCAAAAGGGTGCTTCCACCGGCGTTACACATATGACATTATTGAACTCGCCCTTTATGCCGGTGGCCGGTCATAAAGTCGTGTAGCTCAAAAGTCTCACCTTTACAACTTAAGGCTTCGTTATAAGCATTTTATCATAGCATGTTATCCCAATTTCTATGTCTAGTTAGAATCCGTGATCAAACCGATGAAATTACAGCTCGACGTGCCGATTATATCTTCGCTATTATACCATTCATCTAAAAGCTAAAACAGAACCATCAAGTAGTGCCAGAAATTTGGTGCCTTGTAATAGAGAGCTTGAGCGGGATACAAGGCCTCTTCCATTTTGATTGGACCTACTGTCCGAATAATAATAACAATGAACGGTCGATATTTTGATTTCAAGATCATAAAGATCATAGTTCCTATGTATCTAAGTATTGGAAAAGTGAATCTACCAAGGATCCTTCCGTTCACGGATGAGCCGAATATCGCTGATTTTAATTCTAAGATTGGGACCCCAAAACATTGGAAAAAGGCTGCTTTATAGATCGGATATGAGTAAGCAAAGGCACAGAAAGTGTTACCACGGGTGTGCACACGCCCGTACTGATATGTACCCAGCCAGCCCATGGCCAAATATTGATGGTCGTAGAAGACCGGCCTAGGCTGACAGGTGAAATAGAACACCAGTGGCGAAAAAAATATTTCTATCAAACGAACAAAACAAAAATGAAAAAAAGGTCCGAATATCTTCTAGGATAGCACATTAGGTTTGAAAGCGAAATAACACGCGAAGCTTGGATCGGCGGTGAAGGACCCTGGTGCAAGTATCCAAATAGTACGTTGATGATAGGCAGTCCATGAGATCAGAACATTCAGAGTTCCTAATTCCCTACTATATCCTATATAAAAACCTATGGATCGAGGTATGGCATGGGTATATAAGGGTGAATACGAGATAAGGGAACCGAACTCTATAGGGTGGAATTATCTGCGACCTCTACGCGTGGCTATATAGCTAACTGAATCCGCGCCCGTCTAGCGCTTATTATGTTTCCCACTATAGTATGCTACGAGAGGATGTTATTTATCTGATAACGTATACTTCGTAAGTTACCTAATATTGACTCCACTCGTAGAAGAAAGAACGGATAGTCTTCGATAGCCTCTCTAGTTTCCGTACTAAGCTTACTAAGCCGGAGTTCTATCTAGTCCACCCACTTAAAAAGAAAAGATTCTAATATATAGAGGAAAATATCATCGGCGTAGGTGTCTTGGGATAACGGATCCGGCCCTATCTAACCGAAGGAGCGGACGTTATCGTAGCTAGGATAGAAGACATATTTAATGGTAGGAGTCCTCTTATACCTATGCTAAGTATACTCTAACCATCCCGCGAGTGGCTGGTTTAAGCATAGAGCGCTATAGCCTTCTACGAGGCAAGGTGGCGGTGTCGGTATATTAGTAAATCCTCTCTAAATTAATTTAAGATCTAGATCTAAATCGTAGTCTAAAGGGACATCAGCGCTAATGTTAAGTATCGAAAATTGATCGAACTAACCTATTTAATCAAATTATCCTATTATTCCCGTGTAAAGAATACCACGTCCATGATAAAAGACAGTTTCTAGGCGTAAGGATCTAGGAAGGTTTGGTGTTCTTATCGGGTCTATATATAGAGGTTAGGATGACTAGCTTCTAGGGAATAGAAAGCTTATCGAAAAAAAAAACGAAAAATAAAGTCTAAGAAGGACCTTGACCATATCTATAAAAAGGCTGAATTACCTAGTGATAGTGGCTCCTGATCTACGTAGAAGCAAACGGTTAATGATTTTATTTCCTGAAAATGTATATTAGTGAGGTGTAGGGAATCTCTACCCTATATATACTCCACCCGTTAAACTAACTCGACCTATAAGACCGGTTAGACCACGTTCTTTACTATTATATAATACCCGAGAATTTAGTTAGACGAAGATAGCTTATTTCAATTTACTCCTATAGGATCTCATTATAACTAACTTATCTGACACGAGGGTCTATCACTATTCCGTAGTGTTCCGAGAACACCCTGATATATAGAGATAAAGGCCTAGCGATGATCCTATAGTAGCAGTTCTTGATGATTACAGCACTATTGAAGCTTTTCGTTTTCTCTCGCTAACCATTTAGTCGAGACTTATAGGAAGCGACATTCCTCTTCTAAGCGTATCTTGCCGGCCGACTTGATCGTGTAGCACTCCCACAGACACAGATAGAGGTCGAGAAGGTCGACGGCAGAGGATAACCTTAAAGCATGATGGCTTTATAGAATCTATGATATGTTACTAGTCAGGGAATAGGCTGTACCGGCCGAAATTATCTAGATTATTTGGTTAGAGCCGGTTATAAGAGGTGAAAGAGAAATCTAACCTCTGTCTCGCCCGGTAACGCTTGTTTTAAAGAACCTATCACCTGTTCTAATCTCCCTGGCATATCAACAGGGGTGACAAACTGATCTGGAGATTTACGCTTTCTTTTGTTGGCTCGTTTGTTGGCTCGTCCAGACTGAGATGAAGAAGTAGGAGAGTCCATGACGTCGTTTGAATTCCAAAGCTCGTCGCTATCCAGATTGTAGAAAACAGTGGTAGGAGAAAACAAGCCATAATGGATGGCGAGGCAACTCTAGAGTCATGCGGCACTCGCGCCTGGTTGCGGACGGCTGCTTCATACCACTGCTGGCCAACCTTGGTGGGCCTGCTGTTGTCGGTGCCACCTCGCGCAGAGGAATCTTTTGGCAATAGCGCAGAGCTTGGATTGCAAAGTTGAAATATCAAACGGCTCTCTGGCGAGAATGTTCAGCTTCTGATGGTCTTTCTTGGTATCCTGAAATTTGCTTGAGTTTTTGCACGGAGTGTGGCTGTAAACTGCGATGACCATGCATTGGCAAAAGGATTGGCTATCGTTGTTGGTAGCATAGTCGACAAAACTGCGAGTTGCCTCTATTCATTTCAATGTGCATGTAGGTTGTGATTTGCTTCAACATTTATGGCGATGGATGCGTGAAGTGGTGCTAAGATAGATTCGGTCTCCCGGGGCCATTGACACACTACCAGGAACAGATTTGGCGTTCCTAGGAGCTAGACCAGAGATCCTCTAACCCCGCCTAAACGTTGTTGTTGTCAAGCCTCTGATGTTGTCGTGTGATTGCTGCGCACCTCCCAATGGGCTGACGGCCTACACTCCTAGCTCGCCACAGAATTTAGCTGAGGCGAGTATAAAGCCTTCCATGTCCAACATTCACAATTCTCATTTCGCCCTCATCTACACTAAGTTAGTTTCCTAGCCCAAATCTGCTGTTTAATCATGGTCTGTTTTAATTCGTCCTTACTGGGTCTACCGATGAGCTAATGCATTATAGTCGAACATCAGAGACCTGCCTAACGAGCTTTTGCTATGGATCGTGTCGCATTTAGATGGTAGTGGTTTATTCGCCCTCGCTAAATCGTATAAAGATCTTGATTTTAGACTGCAGCCTAGCATCTGAAAATACAACATCAGATTTTAGAACACCAATCTATTGCACCTGGCTATCAAATACGATAATATTCGCCTTATAGACGCTTTCCTCTAGCATAAGGCTAACATTAATGTATTTTACCGCGGTAAAACTCCTTTAATAAGGGCGCTTAAATACTCTTCCACTACTATACGTGAGCTCTTACTAGATCATTAAGAGTTAGATATTAATATCTAAAATCAAGCACGCCATAGCGCCCTATCGTATGCCATTTATTATAGAAATTTCTCTACCGTTAAGAGTATATTAGAATAACCTAACGTCAGAGTAGACGTTAAGCATAAACATAGCCGAACGGCGCTCTACCTAGTAGTCTTCGTAGGTAAAATAGGGTTCGTATATCTATTACTTTCTAGTGGTAGCGACCCTAATCTATAGGATGACTTAGGCCACTCGCTATAGGACTAGGTATGTCGCTTTAATAGACCTATGATAGACATGGTTTTTTTAAACAATCCGATGTCCGAGGTATTTCTTGGTACTTAATCATTAAAGGATGCTAAGCTACCTCTTTACTAAGGATTATCCTATAGGTCGATAGATGCTATTAAATAGATTCTTAGAAAAAAGCGTCTAGATTTAGATATCTAGGACTAGAAGGGCTATACGCCGCTCTATCTCGCCGTTTAAAGTAAACGCCTAGAAATGGTCAATTTACTCCTAAGTCATACCCGTGTTAACGTGAAATATATAGGTAAAGATAGAAATACGCCTCTTTAAATGCCTACTTACTCGTCATGCGACGAGATAACCGAAAGGCTATTAGCCGAGAAAGACATTAACGTTAATTCTTTTAGAGGCCGCGGGAGATTCGACACTCTATCTATATCTCTACACCATACTATAACTAGGTTAGATACCGTGGTACTACGATAGCTACTAGTAGTGCCAGGGGTTAGTCCGAATATCTATGTTATAGGACACTCTCTAATCTCTATTCCTATAAATCACGGATACGTGAACACGGTTGCTTGTTTACTGAGTACGGAGGGCGTGGAGATTAATAGAAGGGGTTTAATAGATCCTCCTATTTATTAAGCGGTTACGTATGGCCACCTCGATATAGTAATACTTTTAGTGTAGCAACTCCCACGTCTATATATCAATAAGAGTATAATCGCTACTCGCGATACTACTCTCTATATAGCGGCCCTTATTAATAACTTAGAGATGGTCCGTGTACTACTACGCCATAATCGGATTAATATTAACCTTAGGAATCAATGGTTCGAGGACCTATTGATATTGGCGGTCAAGGGTGGGACAATTCTCGATTATGATCAATCCCAGACTGATACACTTCAGTTTGAAGAGATCTCTGGACTTACCAAGAAACGATTGCATCTAGAGGGCCATTCGAACCAGAATGGAAGATGACAATACTCAAACTTTGTTGAAGCGGTGTCCGAGGAGACGGTTTGGTGGTCTGTAAGAGCTGGCGACATCCACGTCCGGTAGCTCTGGTGATGCGATACGAGATGGCTGTTTCCAGCGTCTGTTGACATCAACATTTGGAATCAAATTATCTGCACCTCTACGCTTCGACTAGTTTGCGGTCACAATAACGTCACGGTAAAACATGAAAGAATTTTAAATTAATGTGTAGTATCCATGTATCGGAAGTACATTTGCAGACTATCATTATGAGACAGTTTATGTAATGATTTGTGTCAATTCTTTATGTGTAAATTTATCCCGCATATAATTGAGCAATTTGCCCTGAACAGTAGGTGAGATCAAGTGTCAACAGTTGAATGAACTGTCCACTGGCTCTTCAAATGTGCGGTCCATTCTTAGGCCAGAAGACATATGTAGATACTTCAAGAGGGCCGGGGTGATTGTCATTAGTCTATAAATGGCTCTACAGCACAATGTCTCGATAAATATCTCAGGACCAAAATGGACCATCCCGCTTCCCCAATTGACCGGCAAGGCAAGAGACAATGCCGAGTATCCCAAGCTCCAGAAGATGAACCCAAGTTGGTAAACCATCCACAGTAACCCTCAAACGGCACAACCGTCGAACCTAAGGTCGGTAATAGCCCCCTCGGCAGGAAATGAAAAACTCACTAATGCTAAATAGGCTCTAGTGAGAACACGCGGTACCCTTACGGCGGAGTTCATGGAAGTAGTAAACCTTAATGACTCCCTCGCTACACCAGTCCTCAAATTACTCGACTTATACTTTTACCTATAGGAATGTTACGTCGTCAAATCGGCCCAGAAAATACGACTCGAGGAGGAGCAGCGGCAGCTTTAAGCGTTAAATAAGTGGCTAGCAAGCGATAGCGATATCCTTCTATAGCTCTGTAATATATAAGCATCAATATTATGGGACCATAAACGAGCAGTTCAAGCTCTTTATAATGGTGTTATTTCAGCCTTAGAAGCGAGCGATCTTTAAGCCTACTCTATCGATGAGCCTGAAACTTGATAAAGTCTCTATGTAGTAGAGCGTTTATGGGCAGGAAGAATGGAATTTGATTTTCTGCTATCTATTACGTTGTCTCCTAAATAGGCGGATATAACCACTGGTAAATTTTGTTAGGTTTAGTGACGAGCGCCAATAGTGCACGGCTATTGATATATCTAACAAATTTGATAACTTAGCATCTGGTTATAAATATCCCCTAGTTTGCCCTGGTTCTATATAATAAGAGGGGAATAAAATCACTGATCAGCCTCTAGCTTTCTATCCCTCCTAACCCACGTTAAATCGCTGCTTTACACACTTCTATATTCTCCCTATAGCGTCCGACGGCTAGTCATATAGCAGAAATAAATAGATTAAACGACAATAGTCTATACCTGTTTCTTCGATGATAGTTTACGCTAATATTAATAGAGCACGATTTAGATCTCGACCTTTACGCTATCTAGCATAAATCTTCTAGCATACCGACACCGCCTCCCTATCTCACTACTAATCCCTATTATCTATAGCAGGATTCTTTTAGTAAAGACAACCCTATAGAATACGAAACTTAAGGGTCTTCCTTAATCGAATGCCTTTTCTATACTAATCTCGATAATTTATCCGGCTTTAAGTAGACAGGTCTAGATCCTCTATCTAACTCTACTTAGGCTAGCGACATTTTCCTCCATATATCAGCGCTCCTTTTCCCTAAAGAGGTGTAGTAGATAGACTTTTAATTTATACGATTTAACCGGGTATCTAGTGAGACTATAGGAGAGGATCTGTTCTTCCTACCGCGGGTTAAAACAGCCCTAGGAAATCTATATCGGTTTCGCAGACAGTTACTAGATATAATCACCTGGCATGCTATCCGTGCAATAGGCACTAGATTCCGACTGTCCCTTTAGCCTCGTACGGAATCCCTACCGTATTCGAGTCTGTCGGCACATTCTCTATTGACTAGGCTTCCCCCGACGCTATCCCTGGACCCACGGTTTTTTATACATCATATATCCGGTACTGCCACCGCGTTGAGCGATTTAATTGCAAATTCAATGATGTGATAATCATTTTCTTGCGGTATCTGTGTCTTTTCAACAGTTGATGAAGTGGTTAACCACACTCAACGGGGGGTTGTGAAAGCAATGACTCCAGGTAGAAACTTGACTCTGTAGGCCACAAGGTCTCCTAACACCATTCTCAACGTTGTTCATATGTCTTTAACGCCAATAACGAGACAGTGATTCTAGTAAGTAAGTAAGTAAGTAAGTAAGTAATTTTCATTCGCGGATCTGTCAGGCGATGAGGCCCGATTTGCCGGCAGGGAACTACAAGATAGCCGGGGCAACTATATCACATGATGATGACTATTTTCTCCACTGTTCCGAGGCTCCCTCCACACTATTTTCCTTAATCTCAACCTCACCTCTAGCCATGCTCCACCTACCACCGCTGGTCGTCACATGAACAGCCCGGCGGCGTAGAGATGGCATTTATAGCCAAGAAAACAGGCCGCCATCCCCATCTTTAGTCGATCGCTTTCATCCCTACGGAACCGAAGCTCAAACTATCTAGCAACCCACGCGGCAAGCCGCGAAGGTGGTCAGTGACGTAGGGGGGTACTCACTATAGTACTGGTGGCCCGAAACTAGGGCAAGCGAGAGGATCTAAGATCCCAGGGTCACGGGTCTACTTTGCTAGTGACTCGGTAGGTGGTCGGTAGGCTCCTGAATTGGCCGAGGAGCTTAGTTTGCATCATAAAGCTGACTGTTTTGACTGCTAATGATGGCTTCGAGAGCCATTCTTTCTAGGGGCCGTGGCCACCCTTGGTCCTACCTTCTCGGTCGAGTCCAAGTATTCGGTGACGGAGTTCGGTGAAACGGGGACAGGAGAAGAGGATGTGCTGCGTGTTCATTGTGCCCTGGTCACATGTGCACCGCGATGGGTTGCGTAGTGGGTTATCTCCGAGGGCCTGTTCCCTCTACTGCGGGAGTGTAGCGAGGTAAGCGGGGAGACCAATCTTACCGGTCTGCATCTGTATCAGTACTAAGCTGGCTGCGCGTCTCAGAGACTCGTGTATCGCGAAGATCTCTTTCGTGGGTTTAGGGAAAAGTGCGCGGAGATGAGCGCCGCTATTGTTTAACGCCCACTCGTCCTTCCACCGTTTCGCAGCTCGCTCGCGGAGCTGAGTGCGGCAGCCGGAAAGGAGGATGACTGCTTCGGCGGGCCCATATATGCTTGCTACGAGCTTTGCTAGGATGTCCGCACGCTCATTTCCATGTACTCCCATGTGACCAGGAATCCAGTGGATTCGGACGCGCCAGGCCGCTAGCCGTAGGTTCTCTATCTAGATGGCGATGTTGCGGAGAATCTGCTGCCTAGAGCTGCGTCGTGGATGGGAACATGCTTGGATAGCGGCCTGGTTGTCCGTGAAAATGGTCATTGTGCGGGCGGGAGCTCTCGAAGTAGCGACAAGCTCCCTCACTAGGTCATCTTTGATCTAACTGAGCGCGAGTAGGATACCCTTAAGTTCAGCCGCGTAGACGGTATCCTGGTCGTTAAGCCTGGCGGTTGCGTTTCCTCTAGATATGACTGCCGAGGCACTAACGCCTCCGTTCTCTGTTTTGCTCCTATCCGTGTAGGCGATTGCCGAGTTCGGTCCGTAGAGAGGCGTCCCGCGGAGAATCAGATCATGTTCTTTGATGGTGGTGTCCTTATCTAGAGCTATCCGGGTCTCTAGCGGTTGCCACCACGGGGGAACCGCGAACGGCCGGATCAGCTCCAATCTATTGACTTCAATCCCTTTGAACTTTAGATGTGTCTCCAGTCGTTTAAGTGGCGATACTAGTCCGTATCGTCGTCCTTCGTCGCTTCGTCTAGCGAGTGTGGACCTAAGAGGTGATGCATATATGCGAAGATAGGCCTCTTCCGCGAGGCGTTATATGGCGATTGGTATAGGTGGAACAAAGAGACATACCTCTAGGGCTAGCCCAGCTGTTGTCCTAAAAGCACCTGCGATATACTAGAGAACCTGCCGTTGCATCGACCGAAATGCGCTATTAGCTCGATCTTCGAATGATTTAGAACCGTACGCCCCTCGTGTATACCATGCGGAGCAGGCGAATGAGATCTGAGGAAGCAGGACTGCTATCTACATGCGGCGTAGGTGTAGGGTGGAGACACCCCACGTCATCCCCGCGATTAAACGTAGTGTAGCAATCAATTATGCGGCCCTCTTGCGACACTGTGCGATTTGGCTTTCTCCTGTGAGGTGCTCACCTAGCATGACGCCGAGGTATTTAAGTGACGAGGTGGGCCTGACTTCAACGCCTTGGAGGGTGATGCTCTCGCCAGACGGTGGTCGGCTTGCCCTCCAAGCGCTCCAGCCTTTCTTCTATATATGTATTAATCCGTACTTTACGGGTGCGAAGCACGAGGCATGGCGACTGGCCCAGGCATCTACGACTTGATACAGCCTCTCCAGGAGCTAATAGTTGTCTAGCGCAGATTTACACCACACGAGGATATATATATCATCGATGTATCCGGTCACAAGAGCTTTTCCGGCAGCGGCAGCGTGAAGCTCGTCGATGAGGTCTGCGTTATAGAAGAGATAGAGGATTGGTGATAGCGGTGAGCCCTATGGGATACCTGTGGCGACTGGGTGTGTACCCATCGGCCCTTCTTGTAGAACCAGCGTTGTTAAGCGGTCTCTCAGGAAGCTAAGGATCCACCGGACCATCTCCTCCGGTATCCTCCGCTTCCTTAGGCAGTAGGCCAACCTCTTATGCGCCATATGATCGAACGCGCCGGTCACGTCGAGTGTGAGTAGTGTAGCGACGTGCTCATCTTGCCTCCAGGTCTCGTACACTCGCTCTAAGAGGAGATGGAGAGCATGATCGTATGACCTTCCGACTCTTCCACCGACGTGAGTATCTGGTAGGAGTGCGTGTGCCTCGACGAGGTAGCTTAGCCGAGTAGCGAGTACTGACTCGAGCGCTTTCCCTAGTGTGCTTAGCAAAGTGATCGGTCTATAGGACTTTGGTATGGTATAGTCCGATTTCCCAGGCTTCCTGAGAATGACAGTAGTAGACTCGCGGAAATGACTAGCGTAGTACCCTAGCCGCAGACATTCGTTGAACAGATATGTCAGAAACATGAGGAGGTTTGGTATCTCGATAGCCTTCTTCAGTGCGGCATTCGGGATCCCGTCTGGCCCGGGGGCCTTGTACGATGCAGATCTCTATATAGCGTGCATGACTTCTTCGGAGGTGATTAGTGGTGTATTGACTGCAGTAGGGTAGTCGTATCCCACGAGGTCTGCTAAGTCCGCAGTGGGTGCAGGAGGGAAGAGGACGTCGCGGAGGATTTCTGCCTTCTCCCCTGCCGTCATATACTCCCTGTCCCCTACACGCAATGTCGGAGTGTGGGTCGCCCGCGGGGTAGTGTTCCTAGCCTATCTCGATAGCTTCCAGAAGTCGTCGATTGACTTGGTCGCTGCTTCTACTCGTTCCCGATGTGCTTCATTGGCGACCTTCGCACTCTGGCGGCCAAGTTCGTGGCGCATCTATCTGAACCGCTCCTAGTCCTCACCGCTTCCGGTCTCTCTTACCTATCGTTGTGTACGTTTGACCTGGCGTCTTAGATCTTCTAGCTTCTTCGTGTACGTGGGAAAGGAGTGTGGCCCGACTCTTTTTATAGGGACCGTGCTGTGGGTGGCATCCACCATTACGGAGATGAGTTCTTCGACTGCCCGGTTAACTTCGTCGGTGCTGCGGAGGGGACGGCGAGGCCACGCCTTAGATCTAAGCACTTTTAACCACTCATCCTAATCAGCTTCCCTCTAGTTCGTGACCGTCCGGGAGGGCGCTTCGGGGCATTAGATGTCGAATTCGGTCAGGACTAGCACATGGTCGGCTGTATATAGCCACTGCCTTTAGGTGGTGCACCGTGTATATCACTTAGCTAGGGATCTCGACGCCTATGCCAGGTCTAATGTGGTCACCATGGTTACCGTATACCAGGCCCTCGTATATAACCGCGCCTCTTTGCGTTAGCAGTTATATATCTCTATCGCCTATGATACTGATTAGGTCCTCGGCATCTTCATCCTCCTGTTACGATTGCGTCGTTTGTTACCAGAGCGGATGGTGCAGGTTAAAGTCCCCTACCACCACGTGCTGACCCGCACCGCTATTCCTTAGCAATCTTCTAACTACCTGGAGCGTGGCTTTAGCGGTCGCCGCGCGTAGTTCCTGCCGATTTTCGTCACCCTCGTCTCGGACCTTGCTTTCCACATACACGTTGAGTACTTGTATCGCCCCACGATCAGTCTTGACTATGAGTGTGCTTACGTCTCGTGTGTGGTAGCGGATCGACCATGATTTCGGGTCGATTCTTTTATTGACGTAGAAGCAAACTCGCGGTTTCGCCGCGTCTGCCTTAGATTTTCCTCCGTGGACTTATTCCGTCGGGCGGAGAAGGACGTGGAAGCGTCCTCCTAATGCTTGGGAGAACGTCGTCATGGGGTTAGTGTGGTTATACACCTCTGGCCCTGGATCGCCAGAATCTCTATCTCCTGCACTCCTTCTTCGCCGAAGAGGTATATCATGACCTTGTTTCTCGACTTCCATGTGTTGGCCTATAGTATTTGGAGCTAGGTGGATTTTAACATTTAGTGGGTCTTTTAAGGAGAGCCTTCCGTGTTTATTGACGCGTGGAGCGCGCCGGGGGAGCTTCCTCGTTAGTCCCATCCTAGGGCTCGTTAAAGCTCTTACTACGTTCTCGGTGCCGTAGTTCTATCTGTAAAGGGCCCTCTAAATAGCCGGTTTCTCTCGGCGATTCGATAACCATAACATCGTTCACTAAGTCTACTGGTTAGGCGCCAGAACCGGATAGGGCGCGAAGATCTAGCGACTTGAGGATTTCTTTTTCGCTGCTTTCGCTACCCGTGCTTCCGCCGCTCTTACGTCTTCTTGGGCTGTTTCGGATGGTGTAGGGTGATCTTCTTCTCTCGGCGGCGATGTGCCAGGCTCGCTATATAGTTCCGGGTGTAACTACGGGCCCAGGCGTCTATTAAGCTGGATTTTAGCCAGCTCCTCGCCTCGAAAAGGGCATCCCCGATCAAAGGCAAAATGACTGAAATCGGGTCTTTTATACTTAGCACATTCTGCGTATTTGGCCTTAAGGCGATCATACGCATATAGGCACTCCTTGGAATCATGATCCCCTGCGTAGTAAGCGTAGTAGATGTCTCGCTTATAGTTCCGAGCTATGTGTCCATATAACTGATAGCGGTAGTATTGCTAGAGGCGGTGACTGCCGTCAAACAACTGACAGTCGTGATTCCTTCCGTAGATCGCCAGACCACGTAGAATGGCCTGGTTAGCGGCGTATAGGTCGGCGAACTCGATTAGGAGCTTCGCCGACTCTAGCCTCGTTTCATCCATTTTCCTCTTAGTCATTAGCCAGTCCATGTAAACGATCTCGGCAGCGGTGGAGATTCGTCTCACGTTCTCGGCCTTCAGCTATTTTCGCGCATCCTGCGCGGACGGCGAGAATCGACAGGTCACGCCGTAGGCGACCACAGTATAAGTCTGTCTTTTCAGTCCCGCGTTCTCGCCTAGCACCTAGCACCAGGTGTCGTAAGACCCGGCGGGGGCAGCCTTGATGAGGTCTTCGTAGTCTTTGATGCTATCTGTCTAGATAAGGACGTCGCCACTAGGCAGAACTCGTGCTACGGAAACGACTCGGTCTAGAAGTCTGATACTAGGCTTAGTATTGTCTAGCTCACTAGCTACGTCATTGATAGATCTGTTCAGCCGTTTAACGAGCTCATCCTCTCTCCTGCGAAGAGGGTCAACGATAGCACGGTCAGTGCCGCGAACGGTTAGCTGAAGGTGCTCGCGTATTATCACTAGGACAGGTGCACTGCTGCTACTACTCAGATCATTACTCGGGATCGAAGTCCCATTGGTCTGCGTTCTGCTCATCCATCCTGACACCATCGAGGTCTATCTTGTCACGTGACTCGCTAGCGCATCGCGATATAAGGTCGGTCGGGGGGTCGGTCGGGTATTGACTGATTTGGCGGTTGCTATTATCTTTACCGCCTGGACTTCGATGGTGTGTTACATTTTTGATATCATGTCGGACTGCTTTCTATCGTGCTCGGTCAGTAGGGCGCGGATGCGTCCTAGTTCTTAGAGCATCTCGCTATCGCGCATCTTGGTCGTCAGGGACGTCACTACGTCGAGGAATTCAACAAATCGATCATGAGGAGGAATTCCGCCTTTATCAGCTATAGCTTTCCACTGCTAGGTAATCTTTAGGAGGTTTTTCGCATGCGCTCGTGGTTCTAGTTCCACGTGGTCGAAGTTTGGGTCGGCCCACGTGGATGACCCCTTTTTCCTTTTCCTACCCATGGCGGCCACCGTAGAGGCGGAAAAGGGGCAAATTTAAGGTCAATTGATTCGTCTATTTATGGAGAGTAAAATGAGGTAAGTCGCGAAGCGCCAGACCTGCTGTTTCTATAGTTCGGGGTCGCGAAGAGTTTTTAGAGACACTGATTCTCGCTACCATCTACGTAACTGGTTCCTTGGTCGAGACGTAGCCGAAAAAGTATTAAAGGAGCCGGGTTCCCACCCTAAAAAAATTCAGGACTTCGGTCCTTATACTTTGATACATTATAGCGTCCCTCTCCTGCCTGTAGGCTTGAGAGCTTCTATGGCCACGGCTATCGCTGCTCTAAGCATAGCGATATAAGAATGTGCTTCGCAGGATAAGCTCTGCGTCAACAAGTGTGCTTCGCAGGGGTAAAGCTGCGTAATAAGGCCACTCTAGCGACGTGCAGGCACCTCTTCGTGGTGTTAGGGACCAGTATTCAATTATTTCAAGAGTATTCGAAGAAGCAAAGACCTGCGCAACATCATCATCCGTTTCGTATTCCCAGTGAACATCATTGGATACATAGAATGAGCTCTAGATAGATCTTCGCAAATTCAATCATCAAGATCTAATATTCAAACTTGACTTTCTCATTAACGTAACCGGTAAGCGAGCCGCCATTGCAAGCGAGCCGCCACCCTACCCCAAAACGCGTCCAGGAATTAGATCTCAATTAATTCAACCACCCACTATGCCACCAATTCGCCCTCGAAGCTCTAGAAATTCAGCAGAGCAGGAGGGTAGGATCTTATTAGCTATCCAGGCTATTAAGAACGATGAAATCAGCAGTATTACACTCGCTACCCGTACTTTTAATGTGCCCCGTTTAACACTACGCGACCGCCTTAACGGCCATATTATACGAAGTTCTACGCGCGCCAATAGTCATAAATTGATAGAAATCGAAGAGGATTCTCTTTAAAAATGGATTCTCTCACTTGATGCTCGCGGAGCTGCCCCTCGGCCTTCTACTATACGAGAAACTGCGAATCTTCTACTCGCCGCACGCGGAAATATACCAGTTGAAACAGTTGGGGAAAAATGGGTTTATAACTTCGTGAAAAGGCATCCTCTTCTTTCCTCCCGGTTCTAGAGGCGCTATAATTACGAGAGGGTAAAATGCGAAGACCTGAGAATCATTAATGAATGGTTTATGCTTATTTAAAAAACGATCCTTTAATTTGGGATTGACCCTAATAACGTTTATAACTTTGACGAGACCGGTTTCGGGATAGGATTAACTATAACTACGAAGGTTATTATAAGGAGGGAATACTACGGCCGGCGATCGCTTTTATAACCTAGAAATCGCGAGTGGGTGACCGTAATTAAATGTATTAATGCTTCGGGGTAGGCCCTTCCTCTATATATTATCTTTAAAGGTAAAGTTTTCTTAGAGGCTTGGTTCGAGGGTCTTCCGGATAACTAGCGTTTTGAGGTTAGTCCGAACGGATAGACCTCTAATGAAATTGGACTTCGCTGGCTCGAAAAGCTTTTTATTCTATTAACTTCTTCGCGTACGAAAGGAGGGTATCGACTTTTAATACTCGACGGCCATAGGAGTCATTTAACCCTAAAATTCGATCAAATATGCGAAGAGAATAAGATTATTCTAATCTATATGCCTTTATATTTATCACACCTTTTATAGCCACTTGATATCGGTTATTTTACGGTATTAAAACGTTCGTACGGTCGGATGGTTAAAATCAAAATGCGGACTGGGATTAACCATATCGACAAACTTGATTTCCTCGAATCCTACCCACACGCAAGAATCGAGGCTTTTAAACACGAGACTATTATAAATAGCTTCGGGGCCGCTAGTTTAATTCCTTTTTCCCCTAATCGGGTGCTTTTAAAACTCGATATTTGCCTTCGAACCCCTACGCCTCCTAGAAGCCGGGGCAGCGATTCAAGTCGGAATTTCACCCTAAAAACCCCTTTTACAGAGAAAGAACTACGTCGACAGGCTTCCTCAATCAAAGCTTTACTTCGTATAAGATCTCGAAGCCCACCGAGTCCCTCCGATCGTGCGTTAAATCAGCTTATTAAGGGCTGCTAAGTTATAATGCATTCCGCAATTATACTCGCGAAGGAAAATAAGGAATTACGCGCGCTGCCAACGAGAAGCAGAAGCAAAAGCGAGCTAGATCTAAAAGGCAAATACCATCCGAAGAAGGCCTTTCGGTTTTAGAAGCTTCTCAATTAATTATCCAGCCAGTGGAAGCAATTGAACCCCCCCCTCCCCCTAGCCAAGAAGGCCCTCGCCGGCTTTACAGCCACGAATAAGGGCCTTGCCAAAATGCGGAGCATATGGAAATGAAGGGCATAAGAGAAACGCATGTCCAAATAGGCCTAGATAATTTATTATATTTAATATAATGGTTTTTGGTTATAATAATTGAATTTAAAATCAATGGGTTAGGTTGGGGTGGCGGCTCGCTTTCAATGGCGGCTCGCTTACCGGTTACGTTAGCGACTGCCGTATTTCCAATCTCTGCCTTGGTATCTGCCAGCTGGTTAACTCCCTTCGCCGCGTTATTATACGGCACCTGCCAGCAAATTTTAGAGCAGACAAAGGTATGAGCATCGTGCTAGGATATGATCGTGATGGGACGTTTGTTGTGGTGAGCCCTGTGTGTTGATGGTGTGTTGATGTCTAGACCTCCCGTATCAGATTATATAAGGTTCTTAAATAGGGGGGTTTAACTTTGGAAATCTATCTCTGTCACCTACCCCCAATAATCACTAGTATAGAAGATAATTCATCATAACAAAGGCGCATCCTATTATGTAGCATACTAAATATTTCGTATTTATAATAAGTTTATTGATGCGACCGATAGACATTATATCGTAAGTGGATTTATAGGTTCAGCATGTTTTGTTGTCGTATATATTTATACACACTTAGTCGCATCACGATTTTTGTGTAGTTCGGTTGGCTTGCCTGTGCACTAGTTTTACCCTCTCAGTTTGTACCTGAGATGACCAATGTCAAATTATAGGCTAAGAATGAGAAGACTTGCGTCTCCTTCTCCTTACAGATGGACTTATGCTAAAAGTCTGATTATCTATAGAGGTACGCTTATCTGCCATAAAGCAAGATAGAACATTAGCATTCCTATGTCTTTTAGATTTCCAGGCCTGGAAAGACACTAAATGTCATCGAAAGACAACGGGGATCACGTATTTGATACTAGCAGCCTACACTACTTAAAGGTATTTAAAAGGTTTCATGCTTAACCACAGGTATGATTCGGGTAGTGGTATAGGCTGGTCGGAGTTTAGGAGTTATATTATATAGATAAATCGAATAATAGCCAGATATATAGAATCAATAGGGAGAAAGAGGCCGAGGTAGATAATACGAACCTTCTAGTGACTTACCGTCGATAGTAATCATATGGAAAGGATAGAGAGCATGCGATCGTATTTATATAGGGTAGCTCGAGTAGATAAGATATTTATTCGCGTGGTATTCGACTCGAGTGATAGAAATAAGGGTGTTCTCTTGTTATACGACCCAAGTCAGTAAGGATAGATCTAGTTAGACGAGTTGTCGTAGCGTACCTATTCATGGAAATCCTAAAGTGCGCTTAAGACGGGGTAATCAGTTTACGTAATGATTACATCGGCTTTATAACTAGATCACTTATAACTCTCTGTAATATAGTCACCAGCGATGCCACATCGCATTTAAGCTCATCGTAATCTACACTCGCTTCAAAAAAGCCGCGCTAGGGTGCATAAGATAATTTATTGAGATAGTAACCGCGCGTGACGAACCCACTTGCAATAAATATTACACTTCCATGGTGGATGAATATATCGCGACGCGAGAGGTTCAGGAACTCCTTATTAGTGCGAAGTCGGTGGGGACGAGGGCGGAAGACGCGATGGAGCACGCTCGTCGGCCGCCACCTTGGTCTTATCTTCGATCTAGCGGAATAGGCCACTGGCCATAGAGTATTTCACCGTCGACGATAGGGTGCCCCTATAATAGTGTGAAGATATCAGTGGTGTTCGTGGTTAGGGGAATAAGGCTTAGCGCGGATAATTAGACCCAGCGCAGCTGTAGGCGTTATATCTCACTCACCTTAGCATAGAAATGGGAGTCTCAAGGTTCTATGTAACGAAGTTCGTAAGTGGATGGCCGCACCCTGTCGTTGACTCGCTATCTTGGTTTGCGATCTTCCACCTAGGACATGCTGCATTATTCGAAGTGACGGGGCCATTTACGGGGCCAGGCATAGTGTGTAAGCCATAGCTTTGCTTACGTGGAGCACTGGCGGTAGTGCAGGATTATCAGCGCCAGTCTAGTGAGCTCTTAAAGGTGCACTGTCAATTATTAGCCTGTGAGTTAGATTAGCGTAACATTTCATGACTTACATGTTCTGATGGTCAAGTCCAGGGATGAAGAGACGATAAGGAGCTATGGCCCTTACACTAGGTGCATTGTGGTCGAATGTCCACGGATCTGGTTATCTCGCGCCTTTTAAATCAGTACATTTTCAAATAGGACTTGTGGAATTTTACATACCTATAGTATGAGCAGTTACGCTTCAAATTTAAAATACATCTAGAGGCGCGACAGTTGATCAGCTCAGTCAGCTGCTATGGTGGAGACGTCTTCGCATAGACACTGTCCTTGCTAGTCCACGATGTATTCTATAAATGTCAGTACGGTATAAATTCCAGTAATCGGTCAAAGGGGAGAACTTATAGAGTATGTCAGACACAAGCCTGCTTGACTTTATAGAGTCAAGTGAATAAATCGTAGAGCAAATTGCCGGGGATAGAGGACGTATTTATAGGCTTCTCGGCTTCCGTCACTCCCCAAAATGGTAGGAAGCGTTGAGGAACACACCTCTCAATTAAGGCCTGTTGGGACCCAGGGCTTCTTTTTACCACAACGATTTGTAGTGACATCTTTGATGTATTGGATGCTCAGCGAGAGAGGCGAGTAAGAGAGGTGTTGGGAAAAAGGGATGCTGAGTCGGTCAAGAAACGTTGGCTGACTGTTGAATCCTCTAGGGCCCTCTTAAACTGAGGCTTAAGGGAAATATTCAATTCCGCAGTGACAGGCTCATTTTCCTTTTCTGGTCACCTCACCTGTGGGCGACTTAATGTTGAATCACCGAAAAGCGCCTACGGTAATATTAATATTTATTGGGTCTATATTTTGTTTTTGTTTTTTAATATTTCTTTTTTTCATTGCAGGCTTCATCCTGGGAAGGTCGATTCTGGTGGAGGTGCTTATTCATCTTCACAAGGCTGCCGCCAATAGTGTGGCCAGAATTGAAATAAGTGGCTGCTCGGATGTGACTATATTGCCTCAGATATCTACTTATAGCAAGATATGTAACATAGTGTCTAAAGATATCTAATACCGTATTCCTCTGCTATTCAGCTCATCTTTTCACCATCTAACATAATCAACAGTAAAATGGCAAATCAGAGATGCTTATGCCGTGCGTAGAGGCTCACTCTCAAGATAAAAAAACGCTCTGGAAGAAAGTTCGCCCCCTTAAACGTTACATGTACAAGGAATTATACCCACACCTAGCTCCCCGAAGAAGGAGTTACTCCCGTCTCCTTTTCATGATAGCAGATCTGTCGAAAAGGGAAGCGGGGGAAAAACTTTTGCTCCGTCGCCCAATGTAAGTCCCGCATTATGAAAGGCTATAACGGTGACTCATAATAACATATAATCAGGTCATACCTCTCTAGCCCGGCTGTGGAGAAGAGGCAAGATTTGCTTTAGATCTTTTAAGACTTCTTATTCTCTGATTTCGGACAAAACGGCGATGCGCTCGTTCCTATGGACGCGAACAGATGAGATTATATAGCTTCTAGAAGAGTTGCTTGGAGCCACAGAAGGCATTTTGTCATCATTTGAATTTTACAGGTTATTGTACATGGATAGAAGCATTACATCTAGACGAGCAGGCTGTTGAAGGCCTGATCGATCCAAAATTATGCTGCCACTGTTCCTAACACATCGTCCCATTTGTTTATGTAGCAGCAAAACTAGAATCAAAAACCTTACATGCTGTTAGCTATAAGGCTTTAATAGGAAATTAAGAAACTCAGATAGGTGGAGGTTATACTCTGCCATAGGGGTTTCTTTAGTGTCAACAGGCTTTGGATGTATTGCACAGCCAGGTATCTAGAATCGAAATTAGCACAGTTATGATAAGCTATTATAAGACAGAACGCACCAAAGGGGTAGCCAATGCTTAAGTTACCCAGAGAGCCGTTTTAGAGATCAAGGCTTTATAAGATGTTCGATACATGAACTCAATATCACTTCGTCAGCGCAAGATTTCTGGGATTATTATACCAAGACGCCAAATGCTATCATTTACATTCGAAAGCCTTAAGCCGTGCAGCCACAAGAGGAAGCAATTGCTGGGGCGTGTTTTATTACAGGACCAGTAGGTTATATGTAGAGCATGGACAATCGCGTGAACTTAGGACAGCGCCTCACGAAAGAGCAATGGCCGTCAATTTAAGTGTAGTGGATATCTATCTGGTGAGATTGGTAAAAATGTGATTATTAATTACTAAGGCATCGAAGAAGGAGCCGATCGGGTATTCTTATTACATGCTTTTTCAAAGTCTTACTGTAGCAACATGACTGTCTTTGTAGTAAAATTACTTTGATTCTCGCGCTCTCTGAGATATAAGAGCTGAAGAAGAGTAGGTCCAAGTGACTTACAATAACAGAAAGATGTCATACTTTAATTAAGCTATAACTAACCATATACCTATTCCGTGCCATATGTAGTGAAGAAGTCCGCTACGCTAACAAATTGTATAGTTTACTCACATCTCCCCTGATAACAGTTATAAGAGCGGTGTATAATATCTCTATCTCTTCCCTTTATTATTTCTCCATAGTATTTCGCTTGTCTCTTCATCCACTCTCCGATGTGCAGACTAGAATCAAACCTTCTGGTCGGTTTACACTATTGGTAGGTCAGGCTTGTTGCATGGTAGTGGCAGGTAAAAGGTAGAGTGGTATGTCAGACGGTATTCCATTGATAGCGAGGTAACCCGCGGGATCTTTTGAGTGTAATTTATTCTCATGCTCGATAGAATGGAAATTCGTCCTCTGAACTTAAATTTAGTTTCCCAGTTTTACTTTGATAATAATCTCGAAGCTTTACCGGTTCAACTCTCGCGATCGTTTATAGCGTTGGCATAGAGACTCAAGACAATTTGCTTTTTATCTTCCACATCTAAGGTCGTCAAAAGCACATTCTTGACCTGGTATAGGAAAGCTTTAGCCTGGCAGGAAACATCTTTATAATGTCCCTTCTTATGATCAAGGCGTGAGACGACATGTGTAGAAGATCGGACTTCATCATCGCTTTCAGAATCCAATAGTATCTCTCGACCTTTTCAACAAAAGACTGTGATCCAAAAGCAAAGTAGTAATGCTCCGCAACTGTCCAATCTGATTGCTGTAAGCAAGGCATAACAATGCTACTGGGACATACAAACCATATAGAGCCCGGGTTGAGGGATCTTTGCAATGTATTTTATCAAATGATGTGAATGCAGCAGATTTGAGTGGTTGTCTGCTTTCTCGTTGGGCGTGAATTCAATATATAATGAATTCAGTATATATACTCAAGGTGAAACATGTATAACCGCAGATATGCCACCGATCGGTTCATTCACGGCCATCCACGCTTAAGATGAGCAACGAATTGATCTTAACATGACAGAAGGGGACAGTAAGGGACTCTTGCCGTATCTGGAATTAGAATATATGGGCAACTATTCCGGAAATAATGAGCTACCTAGAATTGAGTTGCTTCATTCAGTATCTAGATTCAGCTATAGTTGTTATTCATACCACCTCTACGTATACGTAAGAACCTCATATTACTCCCAGAATGACAGATGCACTTCCTAGGAGCGTATCCTTGATCTAAAATCTGACTGAAGTCATCAGAGACCTGACGACATATTTTAATCTAAAATTATCATGGACACCAACAGACGTTATAAGTATTGCTTCTCATCTTCTATTCAAGTTTCCAATTGTACCCGTACAGCTCCGTCTGATCCCAAACATATTGCGCAACAGTCAATACCTCTTTGCTCTCGATCAATTGCCTTTCAATACCATCTTACCCCTCAAAAAGACTGCCTCGTAGCAATCCGGCTTCCACCTCTTGGAATATATCTAGTATATCCTAGTTCAGTATCCTAGAGGAATTTTATACCACCTATTGTTGTGCCTGCGCCTCCGAATAGCTACTATAAATCGTGCTTCATAAGGCCAGCGCAATGGTGTGTGACTTCTCCACTATGATCTTCAATTCCTCCACAGCGCCTCTTCGTTCCTGTCGGCCATGCTATATTTCGAAAATCCGATGCGATCGTGGTGTTCCTCATTGCCAAACCTGCACCAGGCGCGGTAAATCCTCTCAATGTGTCTATGATAGAGTGGCATACCAGAAACCTACTCTTTTAGAGCCACAACGAAAGCGGCAAAAGCAAGAGCAGGAGGGTGAAACTGGCGATCACCACATTCCATCGAAGGCCTTTGAGCCGCAATCCGAATAGTATCTTCAGCATGACAAGAGTATAACTAAAGAGATGCAACACACCATTGAGCTTGTAAATGAAGCAAACTTCAAGCCCATGGTCCAAGGCCATTCTAGAAAGGGCAATTTAGCGTCATATGAGATTCCACTAAAGAGTATTAGGCCCAAGGTAGCGGAGGAAACCTAGGTGTCCGAAATAGAAGATGGCCGCAGAAATACTGAAGATATTGATGAATAGCCCCCGAGTCTGTCAGTATCTCAACCAACAAAGCTCTATGCGCAAATGATCCCTCCGGTAAGAAGTTACAGTCCATGAAAAGGATTGATACCGTATAGCTGACCATCAATAAGACCTCTTTGCCCCTACGGCCAAACTTTGACCTTAACTTATCTAGGCGACACATTTACGGCTCACATACGACCCACCAACTCTTATTGGTATTGAATTACCTTTTTATTTCTTTAATGCTTCCTACGGATGTGGGAGCTTTATGGAAGGTCATATGTCGTCGCGACCGTGACTGGGAAGGGAGCTTTGTCTTGCAGCACGGCCATCTTCAACAGTGGCTCATCAGCGTCCGCAATGTCTTGACCAATTCTGATGGGCTTCACATAGTAACATTGGAAGACATAGAGCGCTAAACAAGATATATTCTGTTCATTCTTAGGGAGAATGCGTCCCCTCCCTCGAGCTTTATATTTGAATGTTTCCGAAGCGAGGAACCCCTATACCGGCCGTTTGGGGTGAGGGTAAGTATTACTTTGATTTGTCATGTCTTTGGTGGAATCTAGGCCGATGAGCTTAAAGGATATGAAGCAAAGGAGATTTGGACCTGCAATCAAAACTTTCTGTCGACCATGGCTTTCCGGCTTAAAGAATCGCCACTGTTTAGCGCCGAAGTTTCAGTGAACCAATTATAGTCTATGATACTAGCTCTCTAGAAGGCTTTTTAGTGCGAAGAAATCCGTGTTTCCGGGACGGAGTTCCGGACCCTAAGAATCGAAAGCCAATTAGAGGTGCTAGGATATTACCGACGGGCATTTCTAGCTTTCAACCTAATGCTATTACCAAAGATTCTAGCCTCATTAAAAGAAGCTAATGATCTTACTACCCTCCTATGGCACTATCAGCTTACCAATATAGAGAGGGACTTAGATAGAAGTAAGTGGATCGATCTTTAGGCTAATATAGTATCTAACAAAATTATAGCTAATTTAGCCTTACGTCTCGCCAACATATCCATGTCACTAGCGCTAGAGCACTTAGACGCTGCTTTCCGAAATACCCGCGAGATTTAGCTATCGAAAGCGGATAGAGTCGTCACTATAGAGATGATATATGTCAAGTCATGCGAAGAAGCATATAAGTTGAACCCTACTAGTAAATTTTCACATTTCGAACTATAAAAAGAAGCTTCTAATAATTATAGAACCTACCACTATCCGTGTTTTTCATGTTTCACCGTGAAAATGCGAGGGGATATCGGAATGCCTCTTTTGAATAATCTAATAGTCGTATACTAAGAGGAATATATGGAAAACTAGGGCATAAACACTTATAAAGCCTCACGCGCTAGAAACGAGTCTATCGACCTAGCTCTTACGGATTAAGCTTCTATAGCTCCTATTTATCTTGAATGCTGGCCTAATAATATCTCTAGCGCCAAATATGAAATTTATTCGCATGAGAGCCCACCGAGCTATTATAATCTCGAAGGAAAGGAATCGCATAATTTAATAGAAATTCTTAAGTGCTAAACATAATTAATAGAACTGCAATCATAAAAGTTGGCGTCGCGTAAATTCTAGCAAAAGAGAGGGAGAGGTGGTTATGATGATATTTAACGAGCCCTGTATATTTATTTCACAGGATGGAGAAGTCCGATATCCTTTATCCCTATAACCGATTGACTCGACAGTGAGTTAACTCCCGGATCCATATAGCCCCTAGGAGACCTTACGTAACTCTGGGGCCTTCTAACGCTACTTCCAGGATATGTTTATGTTCCTGACAGCTTCATTGCTTCTCCTATGAGGCGTTCACGTATGTACAGGGATATAGCGTTTCAAACGAACAATTAGTGTTGAGTAGAAGCACATGTAATCGACTCTCTATAGAAGACATAGCATAAGGAAGCGAAGGATAGAGGGTACCTTATATTCAGGGAAGTTCGCATGCACCATATAGGTCCGACATATGATATCTCCCCTTATATCATAGCTTTCATTCATGTATCTCCCTGACACCCTTAAGTCTAAACACATAGATAGGGACAAAAGGGTCGGCAGAAATCGAGTTAAACTGGTCAGCCTTTCATCCTAAAGGCCAGCCATTTCGAGATCATCGACTTGGAGCGAGAAGTATTGTTAAAGGTCTGCACTAAATCAGGCGCACGTGGTGAACAAACGATGGTGATGAAAATGCAATTCAAATCACTTAGGTTACTCGTGAACTTCTACAAAAAGTATATTGAATGTTTTCTGCGTTAGTAAGAGAGTTGTAATGTTAAGTAAATGTATAGACCCGTTTTACGCAGCTCCATCAACTTCATCAATTGAAGTTCTTGTTCTTATGGATTCGATTTCCCAGGTGGTCTTCGTGGTAAGTCAAAGTTGAATTTTCGTTTGGCGTCTGGGGGGATATATGCGGAATGTGGCTCATACGATCCCACTCAGTTTCACTTAGTGGGGAGTAAAAAGTACCGAAATATTCATCTATAAGTCTCGTATGTTGGTGTGCTCTATGTTCATTGGACGTGCACCAAAGGAAGTCACCTAAATCAATAAGTGCATATTAATATTGCTTGCTCCCGGCCGTTGATCGGCCTTTCCATTTAAGTACAGTAAATGGTACAAATTATCGATTGACAACTCAGTCACCTACTTCATTCTCATACTCTCACTTGGAATCCACGTCCTACACCAACCAGTAGAATGAAACCCTCGCACCCTTCCTAATGCTGGCTGCCTCTGCTATCGCCACACCTGTAGCCAGCACTTCTTTCCTCGAGAACTTCCACCTCGAGTCCATCGGCGCCACTAACCAAGAGCATAACAACCTCTATGTTTACGGATACCACACGGGTGCAGGCCTCAATGATGCCGTCCTGACCAAGGATGTGAATACTACTAGCTCCGTTTACTTGAATAGCACATATACCTTCTTCGACTTCAACACTAATCTGCTTTAGGGAGTCGTAGCCTCCGGTGACAACAAGTTTACCTGTTAGTACCCGTCCCTAGAAAGCCGTGTACTAATTTGAATACGGGCTAACGGGACTTTCAGAGCCTAGGAACCGATTTTGATAAATGCAGGCCAAGGAAGCAATGGATTTTCAGTCAAAGGAAGCAACTTCATGTGGTCGGAAGTCAGCGGCTTCGGTGGATGGCTCGGTAAGACCCCTTCATCGTTGCTCTTCTCCAGAAGCGATTTCGTCCTGACATTTGGTAGTCTACGACTGGTACCATAATGCGCCCCAGCTGTTCTATTTGAACCGCGACTATAACGCCACTATCCCCTCCAGCTGCAGCAAGATCCAACTAAAGGCCGAGTATATCAATAAGCTGTAGTAGCATTGGCTTTGACCGCTTTATATAGCCTTATTCATTGCCTAATGATTTATTTTCTACTAGTCTGTAGCGAGTTCGAGAGAAAATTAATATGAAAGCGATTACACAAATTTGAACAAGGCTAGGGGTTGCTTCTATGCTATATGAATTACGCCAGCCAAACGCCAGGATGCCAAATACAAAAACACATTACGAGGAGAAAAAGGTGGAATGAGAAGCACCGCATCATACCTGGTTATATTTGACTGTCTCCACCCTAGGAGCTCTGTTGTTCCCAGAGGTTTTAGATGGGCCCCTAGGAGCATAGAAGCAGCTTCTAGAAGCACAAAAGTCAGTCCCCCAAAAAACCGACGTAGCTTCCAAAATCGTGTTCTTTTACATCAGGTAACCACAGTTACGTTCTTATGGTTAGTTTAATCAGCTCCTAGATTGTTAGTTAAGGTTCCCAGATCTATAGCTTGGCCTTCTGAGAGCGATCGAACGTCTCAGGTTTGTGCGGAGCTCTGGTGAAGGTATCGTATGAGGGCTCTCCTTAACTCTTAGAGGAAGAAATTGACTCTAGGTCTCAGAAGTAGGATCCCAGGAGTGCAATAGCTTACAAATCCATTTCATATATCCCCAAACCCAAACTTAGATTTACTTAGGAACGTGGTCTGAGGACTCCAGGAGTAAATTTTCAGTTCCCACGAGATATACAGCTTCTACACATGCTTTTGAGGTTTACAGGGTCAATTTATTAATTTCCACGGCCATTCAACCTATGCACTTAAATGTTCCTTCGTGCTTTTGGCCAGTCCTTGAATCTTTAAAGTCAAAGGACTCTCCACTTCACAGCTCAATTCTCCCTTTCATTTTCAAAGTTCCAGCACAGACCACAACATACACAACCTACACCTTCTAACCCCCAAAATGAAGTTCCTCGCATTCCTTTTCATGCTAGCTACCTTTGCCATCGCCGCACCCGTCGCCAGTTCGTCCTCTAAGCACTTTAGGCTCTCAGTGCAGCAAGCTCAACACCTGAAAATCAAAGAAAATATAATCGCAACTCACGACATGGTGCTATACACCGTTATACTTGATACTAGGTTTAAGATGGCCAAGGTTCTGCTTCGCTATGATCATATTGATGTCAATCTCAAAAACCGGTGACTCGAGGATACTTTGGTAGCCAAGGGTGGACATTTCCCTATCGCTAATGGGTTCGTGGTGGATAGCAGACGGAATGTTAGCAAATTAAAGAGATTGCTATATCCCGCACGGAATCACTGTATTTGGAGGGCCATTGGGAGCATGATGGAAGCCTAAAACTATCATCAATCCTCTTTGGCATCGTCGTCGAGGGGAAGGATTGGTTATTTCTAAGACGTGGCAACATCTATTTCAGATGGCTCCCGTTATATGTAAAATTGGCTTTTCTCGGCATAAATACTATCCTTATATAATATTGAGGTGTATATGGGATAGAATAACTAAGTGGCATATATCTCAATGTAGTCTTCTATATCTCCCAGTTACGTATTCGATTTGCTACCGTTTCCCAAAAAGTACATATCAGACATCGCATAACAGTTTATATATTTAATACTCATGTTTACCACTAACACATTTGTTAAGAGGAACTTCAATCCTTTTAAAATGATATAGCAGACTCCTGTGAATGTAGACTAGAGATTTTTCTATGGTAACGCACAGTCTAGAAATTTCCAGAACGCACGAGTGCCTCCTGATTTAACAGACTTAGCGCTCACGGAGCGGACCATATCGTAGTTATCTAAGGGTTTGAATAAGTGAATCTAAGCGCCGTAGATACTATAGAGTACTCGCCAAGATAACTAGCACGAGAGCCGGGCTGACCCTAAGCACGGAGTTGCATATATCGATGAACTGGATTCCTAGGGCAGCTACCATTCCCTAGAGTGAAACTGTTAAGTAAAGACCAGTATTATGATATATGCCTTCTATGGTGGATGTTGTAAATGAAAACCCTAAAGTGATGTGTCCTATGTAAACATAAAGGCCGATAGAAGCTAAGGGAAGGTCTTTGAAATTGGGAAGGTGGCCTAGATAGCTCGTACGCCAACCAACCCTTTTAGTTTACTAGTGATGAAATGAACCAACTGGTACTGGCCAGCCGCTAGGGGTAATAAAAGCCGGAGACATTACCCATGGATGCCGTTACTCACCAGTTGTTCCCGGTTCCGAGTATTCACCATATGGTTAAAGTCTGTAAGCGACATGCATACGTACTTCTGAAACATTCATATGGGTTTGGCTGTTTTCCCTACTCTATTTCTTGGATTCTAGCTGCTTAAAATTTATCTATCATAGATATGGACATCTGGCAATTCAGTACCGTTGCGATCTCAGGTATTACGCTTTAAAGAGCTAGGTCTATTTTTAGTATGGATATTATGAGCACTTCTAAAAGAATGCATGAGGCTTTATTATCGAATAGAGATTGCCCGCATGGATCCCTTGTACTCGGCTCTGCCAAGGCTATGCCTGTCACCAAACTCCCCACGGCATTTAATGTTAGCCTTGGTTTTTCACCAGTAACGTAACGTTCTTTATGTAATATTAAGTTCACTAGAGTATAACATTACAAATATTTATGCAGAATAAAACAATAAATTATGTCTCGGAAGAAACAAAGTACCCTAATATATAGTAAGAGAACTATAGGAGAGGCATAGAATGTTATATATCAGTGAAGCCTACGGCAAAGTCGCGTATACATCACAGTGAACCCAGATAATGCCTGCCATATGAGTCCCGCATAGCGTATCTTCACTCATTATGTATGCCTCGCGTAGATCCCGACAAATGTGGCTAGAGCTCCTAGGAAATAATAACCGCTTTTCGGGAACAAGATGAGGAGTGCTGGAAACTAGGAGAGTCAAACCTCTTCTGCGTAGGCATGTACTGGCGAAAGAGTAAGAGGAAAAGCCTACTGTGTACTTTCGGAAGCTTATATATTATGCCCTCCCTACATGGTAGCAGATACCGGCGCATAATCTATATCTTCTCTAGCTATTTACATATAAACCTCGTGATTGAAACGAGACAATTTTGCATTTACTTTCATCATGTCATGGACTCCTCTCCCTCTTTAAGGGGTATTAAGTCAAGTATTAGGCGATCCCTTACACTGTGAGCGGTGCATATGGGTAGGATATGACGGAAATCACTATTAAAACACCGTGTCGCTTGACTCCCGGATAAATGGAGTATTAGGCTTTTAGCTGCTCCTAGGCCCTCCGTTAGTGTATCCACTAGCATAGGAAGTTTCCTCGGTTATAAAGCAGTTACTTTACTTTAAGTGTAGACGTCGTCGCTATCGGTCAAAAGTGTGGGCCATCCGATTTTTATATCTATTGAATCAAGCCAAAGATGTCACGGTTCACTCGGAACCTCATGATTCGGCTCTATTGGTAAATAAATGGCCAACCAGCATGTCCCATAATGTCTCTATAGCCGTTCCCCTAATAAGCCTTTCTCAAAGCCCGTAGAGGCCGCCTGGCGAAGAAGTCAAACTAGCGACATACCCCTAGGTTGGCCTGAGCCGTGAAGATCGAGGATCCGGACATTCTCTAGACGATAGGCGGCTTTAATTATGCAGTTGTTACATGTATCTAGTACAATCGATGGAATCCATGAATAACGAAATTTTGGTACTCGCCCACGTAGTGTGGTCCCTCAAGTGCCCTCACGAATGAGTTTCGCACGGAATGGCCACCCGAAGGCTCTTTGTTCTCGCACGACCGACCCGATAGGTTGTGGAACTAAAAAGAGTTTATTTTCAGTCTGCTTTATGAATGTTTACGGTAGTGTATCGCAAACTGATAGAGGCCCCATTATCACTCTTATGATCTGTCATCTCCATATAGGGACGCCTCTAGGGATGCGGCGGCTGATCGTGGTATACGTTCCAATTCAGAAGCAGCGGCAGGTAAATGTATGTCTGGGGGAGGGTACTAAGAAAAGCATATTTGAATCATGAAGCTTTCTCTTAGGCCTTTGAAATCTTAAAGAGCAAATTTTCCCAATATCTCACTGTCAACGTGTTCGTGGTGCATAGAATAAGGACGGCAGTTTTGACATGGTTAGGATCTAGGAAACAACAATAATATCCAGACGCCTATCCAAAATAATGATACGATACCACTCATCAAACGTTTTTAGTGCAGTCACTAATAGGAAGAATCGGTAGCCTAGAAGAGGTAGTGAAATCTACTTTTGGTGGGTCCGTATCACAATGCGAGATTGGCGGATTACCAATGTCACTTGGTACCATTATTACGCTCAAACGTAATAGATCTCTTTTTTCTTGGTTTCAACTGTTTTATAGTCACATAAACGTCACGGTAAAGTTTCAGCGAGCTCTACTTGATGCCTAGCATTCAATGCGTCAGAAGTACACTTGCAAACTATATTCCTTAGGTTCGGTAACGATTTTTCAACGTTTACTCTTTTCTCCCTTTTCGTATATCGGTGAGTAACTCGAGGTGAGTAGATAGCAGGTTCGATCATTAGTAGTTAAACTAACTATTCACTGGCCTTTCGAAAGTGCGGTCGACCCTAGATGAGGAAGCATCGGTAGATATAATAGTAGCCTCGGCGTGAATTGTTAGCTATAAATGGCCCTCGAGGATAATTTCTGATCTAATCTATCTTAATAACTAAAATGAACCATCCTATTTCGCCTTTCCTAATTAACCGGCTAGCTAAGAGATAATGCCGAGTATCTAAAGCTCTAGAGGATAAATCGAAGTTAGAAACCTATCTACGGTAAGCCTTAAACAGCATAACTATCGAACCTAAGGTCGGTTATACCCGCCTAGGTAGGAATTAAAAAAGCCACTAATATTAAATAGGCTCTTATAAGAACACGTAGTACACTTACGGCGGAGTTCATAAAAGTGGTAAACCTTAATGTCTCCCTCGCTACACTAGTCCTTAAATTGCTCGACTTATATTTTTACCTATAGTAATGCTACGTCGTTAAATCGGCCGAGAAAATACGACTCGAGGACGAGTAGCGATAGCTTCAAGCGTCAAATGACTTGCTAGCAAGCGATAATGATATCGTTCTATAGCTTTATAATAAATAAGCTTCAGTATTATAGGACCATAAACGAGCAGTTCAGGCTCTTTATGATGGTGTTGTTTCGGCCTTAGAAGCGAGCGATCTTCATGCCTACTCTGTCGATAAGCCTGAAACTTGATAAAGTCTCCTGGTGGTAGAGCGGTTATAAGAAGGAAGAATGACATTTGAATATCCCGCTATCTATTCGTGGAATCTCCTACGGATTAGAGTTAATATTAGGTCATGTCTATACTACTAGTGAACTTTCGTTGGGTTAGTAGCGGCTGCCAACGGTAAACGCTGTTTATACATCTAACGCACTCGATAACTTAGCATCTGGCTATAAACACCGCCTAGTTGTCCTGGTTTTATGTAATAAAAGGGAATAGAATAACTGCTCGGCCTCTAGCTTTCCATCCCTCCCAACCCACGTTAACTCGCTGCTTTACACACTTCCATATTCTCCCACAGCGTTCGACGGCCAGTCATATAGCAGAAATGAACGGAATGAACGGCATTATTCTGTATCCGTTTCTTTGATGATAGTTTGCGCTAATACTACTACATATTCGGCTCAAATTTTATGAATTAGATATAGCGAGAAAGATTTCCAATTTACAGAATGTGCACTATAGAAGCAAGCAATACAGCACCCCAGTCCACCATCCGCAATTGACCATATAAATAAATCGCAATCTACTCAGTTGAATAATATCTGATTCAAGACCCGCAATGCCCTTACCATTTAGATGTAATAGCAGAAAATTTGAACCAGCCATATGATTGAACTGGCAATAGAGAACAGCAAGGCCAACCACGTTGTGATAAACATCTTTACTCTAAAGTTGACTTGGACGCCATAGGTCTACAAGTTATTCTTGACGAAGGAAGCGAAAAGACCATATAGCACCATGACTAAGATTATGGCAGTCGTAATGAGCGTCGATGAAAGCTTGGTTTATCAGCATCTTCTATATTATCCCGAGTATCACATACTATGTAAAACATGGCAAGTAACTTGCTACCATTAGAAAAGAAAAACCTGCGACCAGCTAAGATTATAATCAACGTGGTTGCCATAAGCCCGGAAATATATAAACAGATCGCACTCAGGGAAAGTTGACGGTAGCCGGAAATCAGATTTTGGTCTATTTCTAGAAGTATGTCGATGACCTTTATTAGCGTAGAGTCAAGTAAAGTAGATAGATCGAAAGAAAAAGATATACTAGGGTGGGAGCACACTATCTCCGAGCTATCCTTAGATTTATAGTATCTCTAGAGGCTAATAAAATAGTATCGAGGTAGATATGACTTTAAGTTATATACCTAGGCTTGAACTATACTGCTAATAGCGGACGTTACCTCATTAGTTACTTTATATACGCTAGTATAGACGCTAGAGGCCACGCCTTCGATGGTATTTCTTCCCCCTCTCTCGAAACGCGTATTATCAATATTAAACTAATCCCGAATTTGTAAATCAGGTAGCTTGGGAAATTCTTTTAGGTCTACCTGCCAATTTCTTAGCTAAGTGATTATAACTGAAGTGTTTTCGGGCGTTTCTTACTTATAACTAATATAGACCCCACGGAGAGGAGGACGACGAACATCCGATAAAGATAAAAGATAGATAAACCAAAACCGCGACAGAAAAAGATAGTGCCGTAGTTGAAACTAGCGAATCCAGTTTGCTGTTGGTAGAAAGCTTCATGGTTCATAAGCGAGAAGCGAATGGAGCGTATCTTAACAGATTATGACCTTGACATCCGGGGAACATTTGAGAATCATGTTACATCGTAATGCAAGGAAGCTCTTTATAAAGGTCTAAGATATAGCCAGCTTAGTCCGTGGACAGTATTCGGCAAACCAGATAACTGAGGCCGGCGCAATTTTTCGCCTCACTCCATAGGCAGTAGTAGATAAACGTGGCAGATAAACTACCAGCAAAAATGAGCTTCCCATAATAAACAGCTGTAGTTGATGTAGTCAGATAATTAACTACATTAACCGCTAGAATAGGATGTCATGTAATAGACGGTCGAATTCAGATCTTTAGCTCACAATTCTTCCCAAAAAGGTTCAATAATAAAGCTGGTATAAATACTTCTGTATGGAGTCTCCCTCGACACATTGTTCTCGCGTCATTCTATACACCTACTCATCTGCAACTCACATGTGACCTGTACTGGCTCCCATCATATCACCTTCTAGGCAAGCAGAAGTCGAACATTAGGAGCGAAAGTTATACGACTATAAAGAACGTCATTTCGAGCTATCTACCAGAGTGCATATTTCTTACCTGGTCTTCGAAACCGGGTTCAGAAGATAGATAGACGGCCGGCAGAACATCCGCCGATTAAAACAAATGATAAAGATTCAAGGGTGCTAACGCTTAATGCGGGATAACCATATGCTAGTGATAGTTCCTAGGGCTTATTAGTAAGATCGCGTACGCCCGCGATCTGGTAGTGGAGTCATATCTACCTTAGAGATGGGGTTAGATTACCGGTTATACGCGTACGATCACGAAAAACTCATCACGGCTACTAAGTATGTCCTCGACTACGATAATTAGTAGTGGATTATAGATATATATATAATAGATAATAATAAAGGTGCGTTTTCTCGGCTCTAGCTCTCTAAGATCCCTATTAACTATTACCTAGCCTCGCCTAAGAACCATAGTAATAAGGTAGAGTCTATTCGTCATAAGTTCTTTTAATCCCTAAAAGAGCGATACCCAAACGATAATCGCCTACCCGATAGACTGATTTACGAGCGGATCAATCGCTACAAGGGCTACCTTAACACGCCGAGGGATCCACTCGCTACAAATAACTAGTGGGCTATACTAGAGGCCCTTACGGGAAGTAAGAAAGGAAAGTATTTGAAATAATTCTTTAAACATGAGACCTTACACCAGAAGCTAAACTCATTACTTATCATTCCGGGTCTTTAGGAAGGCATGCGGATTAGGCTACTTCATAAGGTGACAGCTATGTATTGCGACGAGGTGAGGTTACTCGGAAGCCCTAAGCTAATCGGATCTATCTCGGCTAACTTGCTTACGAAATCTAGCCAATAGCTTGCTACTAGGAATTGATCTTCAGCACCTTTTCGAGATTACTTAGAGGAAGAGATAAGCTTTTACCACTTATTGACGGAGTCACGGTGGATCTGGTTCAATCTCGCGCTCCCAAAGTCTCTAGTAAAGATTTGAGGTTTTTATAAGACGAGTTAGAGGAGGGCAGGCTTTTTCCGAACTACTCGGAAGTAGCTCGACGAGAGATATGGGCGCGTTTAAAAGAGATTGATTATCTAATTCCAACCTTAAAAACATTTTTTAAAGATCGGCTCTACCTTAAGGTCGCTTAAAGTGTCATAAAGCGACTATTCGTCTAGCCGCGAAACGAAAAGATCACTATTAACTAGGGTGTGTACGAGAAGTACGACACTTAGGTCCCCGTCTTAATGGCGTTAAGATAGTAATAGCTAAGAGACGACCTACTTGAATTTTAGCGCTTCAGTTTTTAGTATAGATTTAAAATGACTAATCATTAATGCCTAAAGTGGCTTAAGGACGCTAATCCCGTAGGGTTATTTGGTTAGCAGAGCTCCGAATCGTCGTTTCTCTCTAAATAAGAGATATAGCGCTATTTCTTTACACTCGTGAGGGCTAGGTCATTCTAAGCACCAGTCATAGACGACACCGCATTTCTAACGGGGGAATTACCTTACCCTAGGCCGTATGAATACCCAGAAGACTTGACCGAAGAAATTAAAGTTGCTAAAAGATATGGAAAGCCATACTCGAATACTATCGAGGCAGATCGATTCGCTCTATCGGCAGAGTTATTATAGTAAGGCCACCCCCCGGTTCGCGTGACAGCGGGCTTTCTCCGACAGTCTATTTTCAGGGCGTTCTTTGGCTATCTTTAGAATAGTAATAGCTAAACACCCGGTCGTCCTCCTCCTCCTCCTCCTCCTCCTCCTCCTAAGGATAACGTCGAAGTTCACGATCGCAGCGAAGAGCTGACTAGGGCAGATGTTAGTGGGAACGTGATGGTAATAGACGGCATAGATATAGATCCTAGGAGCCTTAGGCCGAGCCCTCTCGCCATCTCAATAGCCCGGACTCATAAGAATATAGCTTCTGCTTTAGCCGCTCATCTATCACCGTTGCCCTACGCCATGCATATCAGCATAGCAAGAACAATAAGAACATTTATTCTAAAAATGGATGACTCCTTTATGACTGACTTTTCGAATGGTCTGTCTGATCACCACTTCACAGTTTAGATTGCTGAGGATGGGCGATCCATTCGCCCGGAGAACTGCTACTCGCACTACCTGGATAATGCTTTATCGGTTCTTCATGCCGAATTTACGGATGATGCGTAAACTAGCTACGATAGTACACCCTCGCAAATTAGCGCTAGGAGCAAGAGAAGGAGGGTTGATACAGCTAGAGCAGCTAGTGTAGACCAATAGGTATAGGAGCAAATTGTTAGGCTGTCTGATCTATATAACAGTGACGAAGGCGAGCTTTGATTATATCCGGGCTGGTACGGCAAAAACCCCCGAGGAGTATAGGAAAGGACATAACACAGAAAGAGGGAGCTAGAGTTGTTAACTACATGAATGAACCACCTGCAAATTAGTACGTCTTACATTGTTTATATACGGAAGGAAATTTCAATTGCGTAGCGGGGCGGCCCTCGTCTTAGCCGCGGAGTCCGACACTTTAAGTCGATGAACCCCATTTTACTCTCACTCAGACCAACTACACGGCAAAAGCTTTACGAATTGCTCTATTGATATATACTTGGTGTGCTTTACAATATGATAAGCGCATAGAACGCGTAAAAGGGGATGCATTTTGGATATTAGCAATACCCGTACGGTCTAATCCAGAGTGTTATCGCCAGCCAAGAATACGAATGTATTAGAAGATCAGTATACGCCAAGACACTATCTACAATTGCTGATAAAATGTACACGTCATAACTCAAGCATAGTGTAATCTATCTCTACAGAAAAGGCGATATATGATCAACCACATAGCCCACGAAACTATGCCTGAAGATCAGGCCCACCTAAAACAACGACAAGCGTAGGATAAACAATATCACGTAGGTAGGCAAGGCAATCGGTCGATTAACAATGCGGCCAGCTCCGGAATTTCTACCCGATTTCCATCAACCGACCTTACATTCCACTTTTAGAGATAGTGCTAAATAAAAAACAATCTAATTTGGTATAAGCGGTCTGGGATAAACTCCAGCTCTATGGGCTTTTACTTGCACATAATTGTCGTGATTGAACTGTTTCTAGATGATGTCCGATCTTCGAGCTCGGATTGTAATACCGACAGCTATGCATAAAAGAGCAAAACTAGCCTTGAAGTGCGATGAGTAACTCGACTCAGTCGATTTAACTTAGGCCAGTCTCGTCTCTTAAAGCCTTATAGTGTCGTCAGAACTTGATTCGTATCCACCCGCTTTACTAATGGTAGCCGATCTTGTTTGAATGGAGTTATTGCTTTTCCATTTGCCGTCTTTCGCTGCGAAGCTTATGCAAGCCGTGTTGGAGTCATGAGACCCGGTACCAGGGTCATCTTAGGCACTCTATGACCCATGGGTAAATGTCGAGTTTTAGGCAGTATGGCCGTCACTGTATTTACCGAATGCTTAGCTCCATACTTGACGGTAGTAATACGATCTTCCCCGCTGTTATATAGAAGAAGTCAAACCAACACTATCATACACCTTATATAACATTCATTGGAGATTTGGTTCCGCCTATCTAACGGCGTTATTATTTATAGAACGTTACCGTGGCTTTAGCTGATCAATTCATTTCCGGAAGCCATGATCTAGCCGGCACAGATATCAAACCTTCCACACGACGACGTGGGGGTACGGAAATATATTATAATATCATGTCGGTGAGAATTGCTAATTTTTTTGAGGTGACTAACAAAGTTACGGGCTTTTGTTTAATCAGTATCATAATGGTTTTTATGCTAACCAGGGGATTTACACGCTAGATAGCTGGCCTATGGGGATAGCACGGCTCTCTCCATTCCGGATTTCAATATTAGGAAAGCGCGAACTCATATTCTGTATGTATGACCGAACCCAACTACGTCGCGTTCACCAAATTTTCTATCTTCACCATCTTCGCTATCTTCATCGCCATCCGTCGAGTCCTATTGAGTCAGGTCAGGTGGTGTGCACGTCGCAGTTTAATGATCATTCTTACTCAAAGCCGAAGTGAAAGACCTCCGCGCTTCGGGTCATCATTATCGCAAGCTAGCTAAAATTCTACCACTACAGTACATATACGCAATCTGATTAGGGAAATCTAATTTTCAGAAAGAACCATTGGCTAGGATTATTAATATCAATATCTGGAGAGTTATTGCAAATCGTTGCTGAGAATACGGGGTCCGCCTAATGCCAAAAAAGATTCCCTTTTCAAGTATCCATAGAAAAGTGGGAAATTTCCGCTCTCTAGGCTAACCTCTTGTCACTTTTTAGATGGGAATCTTCGGCTTCTAGTTGGAAGACAGAGGTAGATCGCCAAGCGCGCTTACATAAGTGGCGAATGATTAAATAGTGTAGAACAAAAATCCTGATAAGAGCAATACTGCCCCTAAGGGCACTGCTAAGTATCAATACCATTCCCTGTTTTGAAAGCCATGCTGATATGTTACTGCCATAGATTGCCGTGTCTTGCTATTTATGATTTAAGGGTTTTGTGGCTGATGTTGGTCGTGTCATCGGCGGACTATTTTAAGGGGTGGCCGTTTCTGCCAACGTCTTTGGCATAGTTTGGCTTTTATGAGTTGGTACCTCATATATAGAATGGCCCGTCGTCCTAATAGTACGGTTAGTAGTATCAGACTGCTCGGTACCAGAAAGTCTATCGCTTGTGGTCTCCTTTTGTGAAACCTTCCTAGTTTCCCCGCTCGTACCATTTTCGGCATACTCTAGGCTCGTCGAATGATCCGTAGGCGCTAGGTAAGATTCCGATGAATAGTCAGGGTGTAATGCATCCGAACTCTCTAGGATTTGCTGATAGGTACGATCGAACGAAAGCGGCGGAAGGGTGATTTTGCTAATGACATCCTGAAGCCGGGGTGTAGCGTCGCTCTTTAAATCTCCTTTCGGTGAGAGGCTTTCGCTACTAAATCTAGTGTCGATGTACTGTTTGCTTGTGGCACTATTTGATAGACCTATAGTAGTAGCTCCTTTAGCGTGCTCGAGTTCCATCGTAGAGTCAATAGTAGATATGCTAGTTGGAGAGCTGGAGCATGATAGCGAATCACCAGAACATAATGGTCGATATAGTATCAGTGAGGAGAATTGTTTCGACACTAATGTTATGTGAAATGGTGAGTTTTTCCTCATATAAAACCTGGCTTGTCCGAGGACTAGTGGCTTGAGTCAATAGAGGCATCCGTGAAGCTAGCGTCGGCTACGAATCCTTAATAGTCAGTAATGCTATCTAGAGAAGCAAAGTCTAACCTCGGGAGGCCGTAGAAAACATAATAACGACGGGGGTAGAGATATGTTTAATACGTACGATTGCTAAGGGATAGTATTCTCTTTCCATTACAAGTAACTTCACAGCCTGTCTGTGCATTAAGGATGGGAAGTCTAGTGGATATAATATCTCTCCGCCTAATATAAATTGAACTGATATTAGGTCTGGGGTAAACTTCTGATACAATTAATATCAAGGGTTATGGTAAGAAAAGGACATATGGAACACTAATATTGTTATGTCTCATCTGGCGATAGAAAATGCGAATAATGGCACGTTAATTTCGAGCCGTATATTTTGACCCCTTGCCCGCACTTTTAGTTATAATAGGTGAGGATCGTTAGAAATCCCTGGGGATGCGGTGTTCGTCGTTGAAGACGCTAGGTTCGACGATTTGACTATAGCAGATGCCTAACATACATAAATGCTTTAACCGGCCATGACGGGCCACTACTTTAATCGCAGTAAATTAGTCTAAAAATAGTGCCCGCCCTAAGCCGTGTCAAGCGAGAGCAACTCCGTAAGCGCTGTAATAATCTGTTACGGCGCTATAATGAATTTTGGCTCCTGTATGGGATGAAAAGCTGGCTTATTATGGAACTGCCTGATGGTCAAATCTTCACGTATCACTCTCATCCCGATGTCCTTCCGCCGTCTAAGGAAGATATGGTAAGACTATATTCACATAAGGGTTTAATGATTGGCTGCTAATTGGCGAAAGAACACGCGCCCCAAGCCTACTATCGTTCGAACACCTCGCGATTATAATTCCACGGCCATCGCTTAGTCAGTCGGAAGAGACCTCCCTGTTCCTTACGCTCTAATACGTGAAAACAAAAAATAGGACGCTCTAGCGTAGCACTTGAAGAATTACCGTCGCATGGTCTCGTAGTAGGACGCACCCTTTTCATTACTGATTGGTATATATTGGGGTAGAGGGGGTTCCTGGCCCATTCCGAGCATTAGTAGAGCAGACGTAGTCGCCAGAACCAAGGAACTCGGTTTAATATAATGGCATTTCACTATCTTTAGCTATTTTCATAGAACTGTTATGGCTTCTGCTATCATACGGTATATATATTTTGTGGGTGTAGTATTAAAAGACAGGGACAGATTGGGAACCCGTCGTCACTCTAGTAAACCGAGGAACTCTTAAAACGCCTTTATGTGACATGTGACACATAATAAAGACCAAAGCTATTGACAGTGCGTAGTCTGTACTTACGTCCACCAATTAATATCGACTTCATAATGCGTCGCCTTAATTAAACTATGTCGAAACGCGATCGTTACGGTACACTAGCACGGGCATAACTAGTTGAGTACTTGAGAGTCTAGTCTAAATACTATAGCTGCAGAATAAGAAAGGGGGTTGGAGCTTATAAGGTCGTCGAGAGCCTAGTGATCATATAGGGATGCACGAATGCAACCCTTAGGGGAAAATGACGATCGCAGTCCCGGAAAAGTCATTTTCCCGTATGCGCTCCCACTACCTATATGTCACGTGCCTTCGGCGATGTCTATAGAGTCGACCGTGTTTTACGCTTAGATCAAGAGAAACTAGAGAGGTCATAAGTAAGTCGATCTTTTGGAGAAGGGGCTGCGGTAATTACCGATAGGTCCACTAGATAGGTCGTGGTTACGTCTCACGTTATGAGCTGGTAGACGGACCGGCGTCTGCGTCGGAAAGAATTATTAGGGTAAATCCTCGCGAATACAATACTATAAGAACAGCATTACTTACCATTGGTTCTATAGTGAGCATGATCGCCCTTAGAGGCCTGGAAGCCTGGTCAAGACTTAGCATTTCGCGAACTCGCACTACAAAGGAAGGGTCACACCATTAGAATCGCGACCAGCACGACGCTTAGAATGAATACCACTAGCGTAATCATTTTATTTTTTTCAGAAGGTTGAAATTATTGCGTAACAGATAATGGGGAAGAGCCTACTACTATATAAGCGGTGCGATAGGCTAATCTAAGGAGACAAGTAAGATGGTGTTCGGTATGAAGGAGCGACGGACCGCTATGAAATTTCAACCTATAATGGAATAGTCCGTAACAACCTGATGTAAGTCAAAAAATGAGGAATGTCTTATACCGCTGAAACAGTCATTGTAATTCTACGAGGTCCATCGTCGTGGTTCCTTGTGGTCATACAACGATATATATCTTAGGAAACCTCCCGCACGCAAGCTTCATCTGGGTTCGTGGATCTCTCGCGACGACCTTGAAGATTCTGGTGTTATTGTTAACTTTCACTTGGTCTAGATGTCAGAACACTCGGTCGGTCTTTTTCCTCACCTCAACTGAAATTTCTGCCCTGGATTATCAGTCCTGATACATGTCAAAGCACACATATGTCTTAATGGTTAAAGCTATCGGAGTGACGACTGCCTAGTAGAAGAGTCCTTCCACTGCTGCTTCCACTCCTCCTCTACGCTGGCTTCCTCGGCTCGGGATCTGTTAAGACCCACCCTTAATGAAAGTATAGCTCGAATTAAGCGCGGGTCCCTGGAGGGGTGGTTTGTATAGTTGAAATGATACTGTAGAGCTAAAGTTTGGGTTGCGTCTATTGTGGTGCTGACGAGTTTGTGGAAGCTCTTAAAACACTTGTAATAGAAGTCGTTATTAAGCCCCTATTAAGTATGTTGCTATAATCGTTCAGCCTTCAAGTCTATAATTAACATCTCGGGCTAAGTTTTGGATTTCCGTAGTCGCGGACGTGTGGTCTCTAAGGCCATAGTAGATCCGCGAGCTATAGAGATTTGGTGGTCTAGTAGATTTATCTTAGGGAGAGATGGCTTGATTTGTAGGGTAGTTGGTATGGAAGTCATAGGTATGGCATCTTTGGCCGTGTCGGAGGATCGACTATAGATACTAGAAGTGTTATCGCTAGAGTGACCGGGAACTTGTTTTTGAAATGGGTTCATGTTAGTTGTAGACGGACTATGTCTCGTATTTTCTACTTTCCGAAACTAAGGTTAGGATGGGGATGCGTTGCTTTATAGAAACGGAAAAGTCATTATATGGGCGAAAGTAGTGGATTAGTATTCTTGAGCATTTTTCGAACGGCTCCCTTTCCTCATATACTCACCACCGTTGAGGGACCTAGGAACTTTTAGTTATAGGCCAGCACCAGCATAGTGCTAAGCGAGTCTGTTGATGAATTAGCAATGCTTTTCGGTGCCAGCTACACTATAATCCTAATAGGCGGTAGATTAGAGACGGCGCATGATTTTAGGTCATCCGGTGACTCGCGGCGATCGTTTTCTTTACGCGTCCCCTACTCGCGCTTCCCGGGTTTCACGAACGGGAGTGACCATAGGGTGTGCATATAGCATGAGTATAACGAGATGATATAGCGTAGCTCGGATTAAGACTATCTAATCTGAATATAAATATATTTTAAATTGTCCCTACCCTTACCAGAGTACTTATATACCGTCTTATATTCATCGGGATAATCCGTCGAGATCTAACTAAATTTTATTTCTACTTATTAGCTGACTTAAACGCCGAGCTATAACTACACCTAGCTCATAACCGCCGCCTTTTCTGTCCTAAAGTAGGCTCTAGGAAGTGGACTAGTCGCTTCGACCCACGATAGCAGTAACAAGATCTCCGCTACGGCTATTCTAGATTTTGATGATCTATACGACCGAATGGAGCGTTAGCCTTTTGCTCCTCGAGAAATTCCTGCACCGATTTAGGGAAACCACGGATCCTTTCGCGGAAGATATCATTCGTAATTTCAATTAAGAACCTCTTATTAAGGCTAGCGACCCGAAAAGTAACACGCTTTCTAAAATATCTATAAGACTAGTAGATATTAACTAGATCTATGCTTCCTAGATCATGGTCCTAACTAGACTGAAATCTTACGCTAGGGAACTCGATAAGAATACGCTAAAAGATCTCGGCAGGATTTAGCTATAAATAAAGAATAGATCCTTAATAATAAAAAGAAGCATTACCCTAGGTAGGGGACTCATCTAACTTAAAGAAAAACATAGCCGACGCGAGAACAGTCCTTATAAGCTTATCTAGCACTATAAAATCTATATTCGATATCGCTTCTAGCCAGCACATATCGTCTAATTCAGGAAGTATTCCATCGATTTCCTAGTCCAGTCGGAAAACATCCGGCGTTAATAGATATAGTAGGTAATTTAACGCTTCTAAAAACCCTTACTTTCCGTCTATAGATAGAGAGGGCATCATAGCCCGAAATAGTCGAGGCAGAGCACCCTCCTAGATTCGACCTAGGAAGCCCGTTAGATCACTAGGGATAGATATAGAGAAGCCTATTCCGATAGAGAGGAGAAGGTCATATCGTTTCGCCATAGGCTAGATAATACCTAACTCTTATAAAGTAATGGTAAGCGGATTATTTGCATAGACCCTACCATCCTATAATAGACTAAGCCCTAGTAAAGTTTTTATCTAGAAGTAACTAGGGAGAGTTAGTATATTATAATACCTTAGTATTTAGACTTATAAGGGTGCTATAACACTATATATCGCTCTACCAAAAAAACAAAGTGTTAGTAAAATCGACTACCACTATTCAAGTTAGGTAGATCGAGGGTCGACTTACGCTTCCTATATAAAAGGATTCTCCTAGTCGTCGTGTGGCGCTAAAATTAGTACGTAGTATTCGCGGTACGTGGGCCTATTCCTCGGTAATTAGCTAATATATAGGCTTTACTATCGGATATATAACTTACCATAATAACGATCCGGTAACCTATAGGGCGAGCCGTAGTAACATCGAATATACGATGAGATAGGCTAACGGCTACTTTAAAGATTATAAGAGCCTATCGGAATCATAAAGGCCATTCGTGTTAAGTTAAACGCCAAGGTAAGCCACCAGATATAACGAGGAATTAGGATTTTTGATAAAAGACGAAAAACGTTTCGCGCTAGATCTAGGAACGTATTAAAACACTACGTGGCCGAAGATAGATTAAGAATAAGGTCAATCGCCGATAATGCTCCTAAAAGACGAGGCTTATTAGTCTATTAATAACCATAAGAAACATGGCTAGTGGTTATACATACCTACACTAGTTCTAGTGTATAGATCCGGTAGAGACGCAATCGGAACGCTAATACGCTCTTCTAAAGCCCGTAATAGCCCTTATTAAATTAGGCCGCGCACCCCTCTACCATCTAGACTAAGAATCACCGGGTGCTTAGTCGGAGGTAGCTAGCGAATAGTGATGTTAAACCTTTTATCGCAGATAGGGCATTATATAATGTCGAAATGGTACTCTCTAAGCGAACTTGAGTTCCTAAAGATCATAACACACGTGTCGCACAGTGTATGTTTGTAAGGGAGCATATGCTCTGGTGGGCGACATAGACAGACAAAACAAGTAGTGGTAGAGCGAAGTCCACCATATCTGCGATACATGCGATATAATGTCTCTTTTCGAATGGATGCTGATGTCCGAATAGGGCTCAACTCCGCAAAATATTGGCTGAAGCAGGATGATACGCCACTAATATAGTGTTTGAAGTCACCGTCCTAGATGCTATGGCAGAGCTTCTTATAAAGCGTCTCGAACATCACGGTAGGCGAAAATCCTGTGAACATTAGCATGGGAATCAGGGTAGAGAAAAAGGTTTTACCATGTATTCCCGGGGGATAAGTCTCCATCAAGAAAGCCGAGGCTATAAGATCTTTAAAATCCTCCTTTAAGTAGCCGGCGGATGTTGCATTCCGCGTGATTTCTCGTAGGCAATCGTGCACTGTTTCATTTGTCGTAAAGTCCTTCCGGGCTCTTGCTAAAAGGTCATATGGTGGTGCATCTAGGATCTATTCGTGGTTTTATAAACGAGAGCTCCAGAAAGCATAGAGATGAGATGCTAAGAAACGTCGATAACCTGACACTTACTCTGATTGAACTATATTGAGCTGGTTAAGGATCAAGGTATGCAGTGGTTTAAAAGCGACACTATCGGATAGTCCGCTACGTGGACTCAGATCGAGAACAGTGACTGTTCCAGTCTTGGTCAGGCTTTAGAGCTATGCGTATTCCTGGACGAAGGCTTTGGTTGATTGTTGGCCGTTGGTCACAATAATGGCTATCCGTATAGGAGATAGAATCACTTTACCGCCAATGGTTAACTATCGACGTGGATGCTATAGCAAGTTCCTTACGGCTTAGATGTCTAAGGTAGAATCGAGGAATAAACATAGGATTTAGCTCTATGGCAAAACAAGCTGTCTCTTGACTTCTTGCTATAGTTTTATAGAGGATAACTTCCCTTCTGCACTCGCCACTAAGAAGGTTCGATGTTTTGTCATTAAATGCTTTAGCCATTTTGAATCGCCTAGACTTTGCTCGAGGCAAAGACTGCTTTTAGCAAATAATATAGGATTCTATGTATAGGCGGTCTTGGTGCTAAGATGGAGACGGATCAAGCCTACGGGGCCTTTTCGTGTGATATTGTTGTAGGGAAAAAGAGCCCGTAAGGCTTTCATGCGGTTTGAATTTCCGGTAAAGTACAGCACGGAGGGGTATTGACCTTTTGGATAGGGCAATTCCTACACTAGTTGTTCTAGGCGGTTGGTATCAACTAGATTCCATGCTTCATGCTTATTGACGAGGTCAAGCCAGGCAGCCATTAGAAATCTTGGGAGATCTAAGAAGAAAGAATCTACCGGAGACTTTATAGGATGGTTCCACACTCAGATTAAAGTTAGCCCTTTTCTTGTCCCGCCTTAGAATCCGATCTGAACAGAAAAACATGTCAAGCTCCAAATTCCTCCTAATAGTGAATTTGTAGATAATGGCCGCTTAAATCAATTACGCAGCAACCTCCGTGCTCTGGCCGAAGCCATTCGTTTTTGGCTTTGAAATCAGATCAGGCATGGCTCACCGCAAGTGAAAAATGCGACTTTTCTCATAGTAGAACCTGTCGAGCTAGCTATAGCAAGCTTTCACTACCGACCATATAAAGTGCCCATAATGTCCCCGGTCGGACTTGCTCTCTTCATATTAGCCCTTAACCTTCTCGGTCATGGCGTCTATTGTAGGTAGCCATATATGTATGCCAGCTAAGATAGGATCGAAAAAGATTGCCCTTCTTGGATTGAAGCCGGCGCTTCTTCTATCGCGTTCAGCTTCGAGTGGAACTACAGGGCTGTGTCGAGTCAACTAGATCCACCACGCCAACGAAACTACGTATGCCAGAATGCTCAGAGAAGAAGCATAAATGGATATGCGTTTCAGCATCACGGTTGGTGTGGCTAACTGGGCGCTGCTTCCTGGCTATCTAGTCGTTCCCGGCACGTTCACGTCACTGCAGACCTCGAGCTAGGTTGAAAAGACATTGCAAACCAACAAGGCCGGCCGTACCGCTCTATATATGATCCAGAACCCCCCGTTACTCGCTATTGCGTGCTTCCTTTTTGTTAGTGGCACTGTAGCTCTTATGTGGCTGATGCACGTCCCAATGCTCAGGGGAAACTACCCCTGGCTGATATAACAAAGTTTTTGTGTAAGTGAGAAAATCCCACTTAAGAGGGTGGAGAAGCGAGATCTAAGTCTAACGCTGAACTAGTCCTTTATGCCTGCATGCTGCTACCGGACTGCTGACCACTGTCATTAACGTCTGTACGTCGTAAGGTGGGAATTGGTCGGTAATGGCTATTATAACAACTGCTGTTACTGGAGCAACTCTTCTGATCTGTTCAGCACTTCTCGCGCTTTATAAATTTTATAAATTGGAGCGGATCAGAAAGGAAGATGAGGATATCCGACGTTCGCGAGCCTCGATCACGTCTGATACGTGATATTAGAGCTTTTAGGGCTATGAAGCGCAAGTCTATCGCTATGGAAATGGGATTGCTCTTTCCTTTATCCTTCATTTTAGTCATACCCCTGTTTTTAGTACCGTAGAAGCCCTTTTGCTTCTGGAGTCAAGTCGTAAATTTCCACTCTGAATCTGCATGTGGATTTTCATGTATTTCCTGATATCTCGCTCGTTTATAATGTCACGTAGAATTAAGTCTTGTTTAGCTTTCTAATCCTAATATAGTATTCAGCATATAGTTCTGTCTTGAAGTCATCAAGCAACATTAGTCTGAGGGCCATTGGATTAAAATTGCATGTTTAACGTAAAGGAGGGCTTCGTTCAGAAGCTCTGAATGAGCAGTAAATTAAAGATCGACCAAATGGCGCTCTATGACGCCACTCTTACTTAGGAGCAAAGCGCAGCCATATGAGCGTGGATGAACTTCCGAGTCAAGTCAGTAATAGTAAAAGAGGTCATTTCAGAAACCAAATGCACACCTGGTTCTATATGAGTCTAACCACTTGCAGGCCAAAAAACACAGGTAAACTTTGCATTTTTCAAACCGTTCGTTTCGCTTGGTTTAATTGGTCAATTTATAACCTGTCTAACATAACCAATAAATTAGTCCTTGAGGTCAGCACAATCGGTTTCGTCGAGCAACAGCTTACTGAAAGTCGCCGTAAATGATATTCACGCGAGGAACAAGGATGCTGAAATGTTCATACGTTGATTGCTCAATCTTACTCACAAAAATACTGGCTTGATTCAATGCTTGAAAGAGGAGCAGCTCCAAAAGTGAACTTCGAGGTTGCATCCAGCTAGAAGAAGCGATTATACTTAAAGCCTGAGCTTTAGACCTCACCAGAGACGCATAAAGCGTGTGCCATCTAGCCTCTTTATTCTAAGGCAGGGACTGAACGGGCTAGAACGCAAATTCATGCTCAGTTGCGCTTTCCATAATACCAATAAAATTGAAATCAGAGGCCGACGCATTTACTTGTACTTCACAATCATATCCTGGCCCTATGTCGTAACTACGGTTTGACTTGATATCTGAAATGCATAAATACCTGCCATCAACCGCGTATATTCTTTGCTTTTCACGGAGAGGATCACGCCTGGTCCCAAAATGGCCTCCAACAGTGGAGTGAAGAAAAGCAAGGACAATAAGGACAACCATTCCAAGCTTGTTGAAATGGAAGAATAGGCAAACAGGGCGGCCTCTTCTGAAAAGGTCAATAGCGCAGCTGCTCAGGTGGAATTCCAGCAAGTGCCTCGTCTAACCGACAAATCGTCAGACATACACGATAGCGACCAGCCTAACAACATTGATCCAACCGACCAAGCTAATACCTTATTGCCATCGCATAGCTTAGTGGTAGAGTCTATCGAGAGAGACGACTCTCTAATGCATAACGCTGGCTCGGTACATCAGGCTAGAGAGGGGTCAAGCTCGAGCATTCATAAACGCCCCTCTATGGTCGGTCACCCATAAAATCGAACTAATCTGTCACCGGAAGCCCGAGGTGCTAGCGAGTCTAGAGACCTAGAGCTTTTAGCTAGCCTTGATCCGTCAGAAGATGACGAGGAATTCGACGCGGTTATAGATGGATAGGGAAAGCTACGAGGATCAACCTTCGTCATTCTCTAGTATAGGCCTCGTCATAGAGCCAGATATAAATTCAAGTACAGAAATGGATATACCAATGATAACATGAACGACATTTCTTAACGAGAGTTACGGATTTCCTAGATCAAAGCTAGTCCACGGAGCAAAGTCTAGCGGTATACTAAACATAATATTATCGGGATCTACGGGATTACCTCGGAAGAAAGAAAGAATCCGGATAAAGAATATAAGTCTGATCCATGTTCTTAGCTAAAGATTAAATAGAAGGACTTAAAGTCAGAGGATACCGTTAACATGCAAAATTCTTATTCTTAGATTCCGAGATCCGATTTCACTCGCTTCTATAATAGCAAGCGCGTAGCAGACGCAAAAATCAAAGAGGTATGGGAGAAACAAGAAGAACGCTATCTACGCGTGCTCTAGAGCGACGCTAGAACAGGCAATAAGGATCGGTCTCCCACTCCTTACCTATTAGGCTTAGCAGCGAGGCAATCACTAGAGCGACAGCCTACATAACGTCTCAATTCACCTATAATCTAACACCCATCTATAGGCTAACGTGAAGTGCCCCCTTCCTCCACTAAGAATTTACATCCGGGATAGGGGTCGCTAACCGACCTAATCAACCTTAAGGTAGATGAGGCGCCTTATAATCCGGTTTCATTCAGCGCTGCTTTAAACTCGAACATCAACGCCGTATAGAATAAGTCCAACCTCGTAATTAGCTAAAGAGCCATACGCACCGAAGCGGAATTCATTACAGAAAGGGAGAAGGCGGAGGAATGGCATGATCTAGATAATATATAAAGAGAATCACGCCTTACAGTGGCGAAAGCCATATATAACCTATACCGTGACACAATTGCCTAAAATATATAATCCCAAGGCTCGGTCAATACTCCAATTAGCCAACGACCAGGAGTAACAGTCGCTACCCACTAAGGCCTTATTTTCTTTTAGCTATGAACGTTAAATAGGGGCATTAAATTTACCAGTCAATAAATTAATAAATAGATTTATAGATATCAGATCGATAGATAGCCTTTTTTATTCCGAATTAACACACTTTGATTTTCCTTTTAATTTCTCTTAATATACTTAGAATCAAAACGAAGCAGCTAGGGAGAAATGATCGTACGTGGCTTATGTCTCCTAAAAGATAAGCTTATTAAGAGTTTGCGTTATGAGCCCTTAGCATATTTTAATGCCCGCGCGAAGAAAGCTAATAGTTTGATAACGCCTGAAGTAAGCCTACTAGAAGAGATATTATCCACTAGGAAAAGTGAGGAACTATATAAGAACAAAAAGCTCGGTACGGCGTCCCGTTCGCGTTCGTAACAATTCATTAACGGTGATAATAGATTCAAATAATTTTATCTAGCGCACTACGTGGTGTTTCTTTTATAGGAAAGTCTAGCTATATTTCCGGACCATGAAGACTTAGAGGTAACTTTTTAAATAAAGGAGGAAATAGTGGGGCTTCTAGATGAGAGATACTTATGCATCGGTATAGTACTTTTATTAGGATACCAGAAATCATCGCTATATCATCTTATAGGCGGGTTACCATAAGGATATTCAATCGCTGTTTTCAACTCTTTTAGAAGCGCTTTTAACTATCGATCTTAGAACGAAATGGTAACTTCATTCTAGAAATCTATTAATATAGCCCTTTATATAAGTTTTACGTTACATATAGTGACAACCATTCCATATACTATTCTCTAGATAGCGTACATATCTAGAATTACTCTATAAAAGGAAATACAAAGTTTCATCCATAATGACCGCACTAAAATCAACTAGGCGTGCCCTAAAAAAGGTGTGTTTTATCTAGAGCATAGCTTCATCATAGGGTGTGTATAATAGAAGAACCGCATCAAATTACCAGCCAGAAAAATCTCCCATTTAAACATACTAAATATATAAAGCTCCATTACCTCGCTATCTTACCTTTTTATCCTTTATCCTCCCAGTTTTAATTACGACTATTCTCGATCAAGCTAGACTATCTTAGCCTGGTATAGGAACGTAAAGATAACAATAGCGCAGATCAGATCGCCTCGTTACCGTTAGTAATATCTATTAGAAATAGAGTTCACTAGCTTTATCGTATTATCGGCTTCCTCTAACGGGGCCGACATAAATCCTAAGGTAAAGCGGTTTCTACACTTGAAACCAAAAAGAGAAAAAGGTCCCTTTATCTATAGGAGGGGAGATATAGACACATATAGGTAGTTTTTACGATATAGGACCGAGGAAAGCGACGTAGTGGGTATGATAAAATATTTTATTAAATCAATACTAACAAATCGTAGTTCTCTAGAAAATTCAAGGAGGTTATAGGCGAAGTTAACTTTCCTATTCGTTAGGGTCCTATTATCGTTCTCTCCCTCGAAAACCACTCAATATAGGGCACTAAGCTTGCCCACCTATCTCGTAATACGGTGTCTATCTTTCGAGATCTTTCGGATACCGACGAAACTAGGGTGACGTTCATACTCTACCCCCCGGATTTACCGAAAGAGATAATATAGGAGACTCGACCCTTTATGCGCAAGCTACGGCGAAACGAAATCCTTTTTATGAAAGGATTAGTGAGAATGGAATTAAAAGTTCCTACTAGGGGCTCTTTTATCTAGCAAGGAAATAGTGGCGAGCTAACACCACGTCAACGCTCATCAACGCTCATCAACGCTCATCAACGCTCATCAACGCTCATCAACGCTCATCAACGCTCATCAACGCTCATCAACGCTCATCAACACATCCGATACTCAAGTCTATATTTACTCTACGCTCTAATAGCAGATGCATTCTATTGCTCCGGATGGATTAGCATACCGCAAACTATCAAGGCAGGAAGGTAGGGAGTACGGCGCTCGATAGCGAAGAAGATTTAGTTATGAGTTAACGATTTTGATGATTATCAAGCATCTATCTAGGGCTCACTCTATCTCTCCAATGATGATACTTCGGAATACGAAGAAGATGAAAATATTATACAGGTCTTTACTTCTTCGAATGCCCCTAGGCTACTCGAATACTAGTCCCTAGCACCACGGAGAGGTGCCTATACATCGCTAGGGAGCGTGACAAGTCCTTGGCGAGCCAAGTCTTATCATGACTAAGCACATATTTATAATCATAGGGCTCATTAGCTATAAGGGAGCGCAAGTCTTATATCGCTAGGCTCGTAGTAGCGACAGCCATAGTCACGGGAGCTCTAAAGTCCTTGGTTTCGTAGCACCCCCCTACAAGACATAGTTATTAACGCAGAGTCTATCCTACAAGACATAGTTAATAACATAGAGCTTAAATCGTAGAGCTTAAATCGCTAGGCTCATTATCGCGATAGCCGTGGCCATAGAGAATCCCAAGCCTATAGATTGAAATCTATAGATAAGAGAGGCACATTAGGATACATCATAGTATAAGGATAAGTCCTAATTTTTCTAGGCTAAAAATCTAGCGCCTTTCATGCCACTTAAGCTTCGTCTCTTCATAAATACCACTTACGTATATATTCGTGACGGTCACTAGCTCGTTAATAGGCGTTCAGATATTTAAATAAAGTTAAATTAATATTTAAAAGAATTGGTCACTTAGATCACACCTTAATTCTACCCGTGGTTTACCCTCTTTACTAAGAAGCACACTCTCCTTCATAGAAATCTCTAATTTCTATAGTGAGTATTTTTTTAAACCCTTTTATAAAAGAATATATAGTATAAAAAAATAGTTCTATAGATCTTTAACCCTTCCGCTAATAAAGGCACATTATCTATGACCCCCGACTTATATATTACTCCTTTCCTTTTATAAATTATTATAAGTTTACTCTCTAACAGCATATATATAACCATTTTTTAAATTTATTTTAATCGATATCATATTCGGAATACCAAACCGCGTGACCAAGGCCCCTACCCTTTAGCCAGGTAAATACTCTACTATACTTATTAAAACTCTTAAAGATAAAGCTAGAGTAGAAAAAAGCGCTTACCATAAAGATACGATTAAATTTCAATCTAAATCCTTAGGGTTAGTTCAAACGAAACGTGAAGGTACACTACCTGGTAAGGATGATTAATTTAGAAGCTATCATAATAGTAAGCCTCTATGTAAACCCGATCGAGAAATAGAACTAGTCGCTTCGTCCCTATATAGACTATACCAGCCTATAAATCTTATAAATAACCGGTCAGTAAATAACTTAAACACTATATATTTCCTTTATCTACTTCTAATCAACTATATCTAGATCTATAGGGTAAGTAAAGCTAGGACATTTTAAAAGTTTATCTAAGAGAGAGGAGTAGATAGAACGATATAGAAAATCGGAAAGTAAGGTTACTAAACGACTAATTAAGAAAGGATTAGTTAGGAATATCGAAATTCTAAAGAGCGAGGTAAAGGATCTTAAATAAATGGTTATCGCTTAGTAGCCATCCCTATCTAAGCGATATAAGAGAAAGCGAGTCTCTTTCTAAGACGATATCAGCTAAATAAAATAAGTAAGCCGAGGATCTTTAATAGAATAAAATATATCTCTTTTCTTTATAATTATAATAGTAAGCATCTTTAAATAGCATGTTTTATAATATAGTCTTTTATTTTAGTCACTCATTACCTAAAGACTCATCTTATCGTCTGACTTATTCTATAAGCTACCGTACGCGATTTAAATTATAATTTATAATATAGACACACAAAAACTTAGTTATCAAACTCCAGTCCGAATAATATTCTAGTTACTCTCCTATCTAAGAGACCCATCGTCTTCTCGGTTTCTCTAGGATAGCACGTCTAAGGTGCCATATTTAGCGCTAGCGATAAGGAATATCCTATATATAGGTGCTAAAGCTACTAGGAGACCAAGCTTTAATAGCTAAAAATTTTCCGCGCTATAGCTAATCGTATAAAGTATGATCGTATCTAAGTGCCTCTATATAGTAGAGTTAGAATAGTATAGCGACTAATAAATAAGGCTAGCCCGAGACTAGCACTATTACTCTCATAGTTAGTCGGTATATAGCCGGAGGCACTTCGATCAGATCTTCTTAGTTATCTTAGCCTATAAGTAAGCGGTAAGAACCTATGACTAGTCTTCCTAATTTAGAGGTTATTACTAATATACTACTCTCAGATTAGTGAAACGATTAATTAAATGTTACTAGGGGAAGCTCGATACCATTATCAGTAAGTTCAAGCTATAAATTTAGGAGCGCGCCAACTAATCGATAGGTTCGAATAATAGTCTTATAAGTTATATACTCACTTCTCGAAGTTCTAATGATAAGCATCACTTTCTACGTATAAAATCTTATTCTCTAAGCCATATAGCGATATCTCGAATTACATATATTTCTATTCGTTATAAATGGCTCTTAGAGGAGTCTCTTATAATTAGGTAGGTATACCTAGAGGAGCTAGAGCTAAATAGGCTCTATAGATTCTTAGTAGAACATCGGGATAAGATATAGTGTAGCTCTTACCGTTAAGCCGCTACTACCATCCTAAAATAGTAACGATTGATTTCTAGCATCTAATACGCTACTATCTACTATCTTTTATAGGATCGTGAATCTCTCCTCCATATGACCTACGTCACCATTAAATTCTCTCTCTATATCGGTGGACTTTCGAGTATAGAGAAGCTTCGCTATCTATTAAAGTTCTTAGAAGATAGACTCCTAAATTTAGAACGCCATCGAACGTAGTTAAGAGTACCAAGCTTCTTTAGCAAGACTACGCCTTAAAGGTCTAAAAGACCGATTTCTATTACTACTAAAACACTCCTAGAAAGTTCTTCACTAGATTAAAGTAATATATAATTTAGAAGTAGAATGGTTCCTATAAGCTATATTTAGATAAACTCTACTTACTAGTTAAAATCTCTAGATAACGAAATATAAAGTGCTATTAATATATATTTAGTAATATATAGATTTAAAATAATCTATCAAGTGGTCAGAAATACTATAGATAGTATATAAGGATTAATAATACTATCTATATTCCTATAAGGATATAGGAGATAGTAATAAGGGGCTCTAGAAAATAGAGAAAAGATCTAGATATTTATTAGCTTAAGATAATACGCCCGCTTAGATTTAATTAGATTAATGATCGAAAGTAGAGTAGTCTTTAGAGTGAAGCGTGATTTTTTCTGACCTACGCCTAAGTTATAAGGAAAAGAACTTCATATAGACCGTGGAATCATAAGCGGGCCTATCGATTAATAGCCGAATCCTAAATTAAATTGATTTAATTAACCATAGAAACGCTCGCTCGGTAAGAGAATACGGCTTTTATAAGGACTAAGGTTAAACTTGATCGAAAGCTATCTATAGGCCTCTACTCCACTTACTTATTAGATTAGCGTGATTAAATCTATCCTAGAGTCTAAGAATTCAGAGTGAAAATCGGGTAGCCTCTCTAAGATCTCCTATAGGTAAAGTATAGTATAGTGTAGAAGGAAATAATATTATTCGTAAATATAATCGGTCGCTAAAGTAATGGTCAAGACGCGCTAGGTGCTTTAATTAAACTTTATAGGTCGGCCTAGACTAATTAGTTTATCGGCCTCTAATATATAAACTAGAGACTTTATTTAGATCTACGATCTTATCCTTAGATAATTAACATTGATTTTAGAAACTATCTACTAGAGTTAGTAGACTAGCGATCGAGTTAGAATAGATAGGGAGAGGATAGGGTAGGCTTAAAGAGAGCATATTTTCCATAAGGAAGATATAGGATAGAAGGCATAGCTTCTAGAACGTTCCATAGGCTAGATAGAGAAAGTAGTAGCTTCCCACTCGATAGAGGACTAATCACTCTCTTATAAGGGCAACTAAACCGCGGATCAGATCTCTATTACCAAAACTCTATATAATATTCCAAATACTCGCCTGCCATAATACCTCCTAAGTGATAAAGACCACTATTATATCGGGCCCTAACGGCCGTTAGGTTTAGGTTTATAGATCGTGTCTAGACCCTTATAGATCCTTCCGATTTCTTCTCCAGGCCATAAATAGAACCTCCGTGATCTACTATCCTATGGGTCGTCCCTAGGATCTATATCGCGGAACCGTACCTACGTCTATCTAAAATCACGCGTGGTGTTTAATTAGTCCGTTACTATTTATATCCAGGCCTCGTTAATATGATAGTAGCGTTATAATCTCGTAAGGTAGGTAGTAATCATAGGGACCTAGCTCGTAAGCCATGGTAGCTAAAATAACTCACTTTATTATCCTAGAAACTAGACTCAGGTTTTTATTCTTGGTTTCTAATAAGATCTAGAATTTTGATTCCCTATCGAAGGAAAATAATAATACCCTAAATTTAAGAGTATATATATAGTGTCTATACCGATAGGTAGTAGAAGTATTAAGGGAGGTAAGATTAGTTAGTTACGAGTAATAAAGAAAATTACTATACCGTTCGAGTAGGGGCAGATATAGAGTGCCACCGTATTAAGCGATTTAATCGTAATTTTAATGATATAAGAGTGATTTTTTTATAGTATCACTATCTTTTTAATAGTTGATAAAGTGGTTAGCCACACTTAACGGAGGTTATTAAAATGAATAAGTCCAGGTTAAAACTTGACTCTATAGGCCATAAAAGTCTCTAAAGATCATTATAGCGTCGTTTAACTCGCTTTAACGCCCATTAACGAGATAGTTATTCTCGCTACTATCTACGTAACTGGTTTCTTAGTAGAAACGTAGCCGAAAAATTATAAATAGAGCCGGATTCCTAGCCTAAAAACATCAGGACTTTACTCCTTATACTCCTATATATCATAGTGTCCCTCTTACCTATGGGCTTAAGAGTCCCTATGGTCACGGCTATCGCTGCCACAAGCCTAGCGATATAAGACTATGCTCCCTCGCTGCCACGAGCCTAGCGATGTAAGACTGTGCTCCCTCGCTGCCACGAGCCCCGCGAGTGTAAGAAAGTGCTTTGTAGGATAGGTCTACGTTAATAATAATCCTCGCAGGATAGGCTCTACGTCAATAACTCTATCTCGTAGGATAGGCTCTACGTTATTAACTATGCCTCATAGGATGGGCTCTACGTCAATAACTATGTCTCGTAGGATGGGCTCTATGTTATTAACTATGTCTCGTAGGATAGGCTCTATATTATTAACTATGCCTCGCAGGATGGGCTCTACGTGATCAAGTGTGCTTCGCAGGATAGGCTCTACGTTATCAACTATGCCTCGTAGAATAGGCTCTACGTCAATAACTATGCCTCGCAGGATGGGCTCTACGTTATCAACTATGCCTTATAGAATAGGCTCTACGTTAATAACTATGTCTTATAGGATGGGCTCTATATTATCAACTATGCCTCGCAGGATGGGCTCTGCGTCAACAACTCGTCTCGTAGGATGAGCTCTGCGTGATCAAGTGTGCTTCGCAGGATAGGCTCTACGTTAACAACTATGCTTCGTAGGGGCAAAGCTACGTAACAAGGCCACTCTAGCGACGTGCAGGCACCTCTTCGTGGTGTTAGGGACCAGTATTCGAATATTTCAAGAGTATTCGAAGAAGCAAAGACCTGCGTAACATCATCATCCGTTTCGTATTCCTAGTGAACATCATTGGATATATAGAATGAGCTCTAGATAGATCTTCGCAAATTCAATCATCAAAATCTAATATTTAAACTTGACTTTCTCATTAGCGACTGCCGTATTTCTAATCTCTGCCTTAGTATCTGCCAGCTGGTTAACTCCCTTCGCCGCGTTATTATACGGCACCTGCCAGCAAATTTTAGAGTAGACAGAGGTGTGAGCATTATGCTAGGATGGTATCGTGATGGGACGTTTGTTGTGGTGAGCCATGAGTGTTGATGGAGTGTTGATGGTGTGTTGATGGTGTGTTGATGGTGTGTTGATGGTGTGTTAATGGTATGTCAATGTCTAGACCTCCCGCATCAGATTATGTAAGGTTCTTAAATAGGGGGTTCAACTTTAGAAATCTATCTCTATCACCTACCCCTAATAATCACTAGTATAGAAGATAATTCATTATAATAAAGGCGTATCCTATTATATAGCATACTGAATATTTCGTATTTATAATAAATTTATTAATGCGACCGATAGACATTATCTCGTAAGTGGATTTGTAGGTTTAGCATGTTTTGTTGTCGTATATATTTATACGCACTTAGTCGTATCACGATTTTTGGCTTGCCTGTGCCACGGTCTTACCCTCTTAGTTTGTACCTGAGATAACTAATGTTAAATTATAGGCTAAGAATAAGAAGACTTTACGTCTCCTTCTCCTTATAGATGGACTTGTGCTAAAAGTCTGATTATCTATAGAGGTACGCTCATCTGCCATAAAGTAATATAGACCTATGTCTTTTAGATTCCTAGGCTAAGAAAGACACTAAATGCTATTAGAAGATAACAGGGATCACGTATTCGATACTAGCAGCCTACGCTATTTAAAGGTATTTAAAAGATTTCATGCTTAGCCATAGGTATGATTCGGGTAGTGTATAGGCTAGTCGGAGTTTAGGAGTTATATCATATAGATAAATCGAATAATAGCCTGATATATAGAATCAATAGGGAGAAAGAGGCCGAGGTAGACGATATAAACCTTCTAGTGACTTACCGTCGATAGTAATCATATAGAAGGATAGAGAGCATACGACCGTATTTATATAGGGTAGCTCGAGTAGATAAGATATTTATTCGTATAGCATTCGACTCGAGTGATAGAAATAAGGGTATTCTCCTATTATACGACCTAAGTCAGTAAGGATTAATCTAGTTAGACGAGTTATTATAGCGTACCTATTTATAGAAATCCTAAAGTGCACTTAAGACGGGGTAATCAGTTTACATAATGATTATATCGGCTTCATAACTAGATCACTTATAACTCTCTATAATATAGTAACCAGCGATACCACGTCGCATTTAAGCTCATCGTAATCTGCACTCGCTTCAAAAAAGCCGTACTAGGGTGCATAAGACAATTTATTATGATAGTAACTGTGCGTGACGAACCCACTTACGATAAATATTACACTTCCATGGTGGATGAATGTGTCGCGATGCTAGAGGTTCAGGGACTCCTTATTAGTGCGAAGTCGGAGAAATAGGTGGTCTCGAAATAAAGCATCAGCCTGATCTATTAAGATCAATTCCTAAATATCTATTACGAGGTACCTTACTTATAAGGTATTAGCTCAAGTATCATTTAAAAAATATAAGAATTCAGCTATCCTAGGTATGGCTTCCGCTCTTTTTCCTAGGGAATCTACCACTCGTTAGGAGGGAAGAAAAGAGGTCGAACCTATAGCATACCTATAAAGATAACGGAGGATAAAGTAGTGTATAATAAAGATCCTAATTAAAGTAACACTACCTCCGAAAACGCTACTAAGTATCACTCCTATACCCTACTTTAAAAGCCTTACCGATAGATTACTACCATAGATTACTATATTATGCCATTCACGGTCTGAAGTTTTTATAGCTAATGTTAGTCTAGAAATCGGCGAAATAGTTTAAGAGCTAGCCGCCGTTCCTACTAACGTCCTCGATAAGGTTTGGCTTCTATTATTAGGTATTAGAGTTATATGATACCTAGTCGTCCTAATGATAGGACTAGTAGCGCTAGACCACTCGGTGCTAGAAGCTCCGTCGCTTTTAAACACCCTACTCTATCCGGTTTCTCTGATCTTAGAAGCTTCGGTATATATATAGCTAGTCGAATAATATAGGGACTCTATAAAAGGTCCCGATAAGTCCTTAGAGTGCGATATTACTAAACTAGTCTATACTTACTAAGAGGTACGATCGAATATAAGCGGCGAAGAGGTGACTTATATAGTCACGTTCTAAAGTAAGCTAGTAATGTTATTCTTTAAATCCCCGATCGGAAAGAGGCTATAGTCATTAAAACCGGTGCTAGTATATGATCCTTAGATGGCACCTATTATTAAATCTACCTCGGTAGTTACTCTATTATGCTTAAGTTCCGTCCTAGGCTTATCACTAGGGGTACTAACTAGAGAACTAGAGTATAATAGCAAATCGTAGTATGATGCTCGATATAAGGCCGATAAAGGGAATTATTTCGAGACTAGTGTGATATCAAACCTTAATCCCTCCTTATATAGTGCCTGGCTTATTTAAGAACCAATAGCTTAAGTATATATAGGCTTCTATGAAGCTAACGTCGGCTATATGCTAATAACTATCAGTAATGGTGTTTAGAGGCAATATCTCGTCTCTAAAGGCCGGGAAAGTATGCGAAAAATAGGGATAGAGACATGTATAATACTTACGACTACTAAGCGATAGCTATGACTTTCCATTACAAGTTACTTCACATACTGAATATATATTAACCAAACACAGGAAGACCCAGCGTGTCTCCCCTAGGCTATCAATAATATAAGTTGACCTGTTCAATATAATGGGTCTTTAGTAAATCACCGATATAATTCCAAGTATCTAAGGTTAGGGATTATGGCAATATAAAAGGCACATAGACTATTATTATAGTTAGTTATGTCTGAAGCTAGTCATGGAAAATGTCAATTCTACACGTTAATACCCAGCCGCATCTTTTTATTCACTAGCCCGTAACATAAGTCATAGCAGTAAACATCGTTTAAAGTTCCTGCGAATAGTGACCATCGTTAAAGTAATAGATTAGATGATCCGGCCATCGCAGATATCCGACATAAATAAGTATATAAGCCGGCCATAGAAAACTACTAGTTCTATTATAGTAAATTAGTGGATAATAGCGCCTCCTCTAAGCCGTATCAAGCGAGAGTAACTCCGTAAGCGTCACAACAATCTACTACAACGCCATAATGAATTTTAGCTTCTATATAGGATGAAAAGCTAGCTTATCATGGAACTACCTGATAGTCAGATCTTTATATACCACTCCTATCTAGATACCCCTCCGCCCTTAAGGGAAGACATAGTAAGATAAAATTAATATGAGTATTCAGTGATTTACCGCTAATTAGTGAAAGAAAACACGGCCTAAGCCCACTATTATTCGCACGCCTCAAGACTATATTTCTACGACCTCTACTTAGATAGTTAGTAGAGACATCCCGGACTTCTATACTCTAGTTCGTCAAAACCAGAAATAGGAAGCTCTAGCGAATTATTTGAACAATAATCGTCGTATGGTCTCGTAGTAATATAAACCGTTTTATACCTAGTAAGTTCACTTCGGTATATAATGGGTTCTATAGCACACACTAAGAAATACCAATCTCGGTACGGTGGTTAAAGCAATAAAACCTATTTAATATACTAGTCGGGGTATGACATATCACTATATACGACAGGGAGAATCGAAACCAATGTCACCATTTTATTCTTTGATTGGTTATCAATCTCTAAGTCTAGTGATACCAGGCCTAATATAGTTAGTTGGAGATGTACCCTTGCTCATAACCCTTTCCATTCGACAGGCCGAACTGGTCTAGGCCAGAAGAAGATAGGCCAATACTTGGCGACAACAGCGGACAAGTACCTTTCAATCGGTTGCAATACTTGTCTTGTTTCCTACGGTCATATTGGGAACAAATCATAATTCTTGTAAACTTGAGAAATTTCAGTATCGAAATGGCTCTATTCAGTATATACAAAAGCCTAACCTATCTATGGGCTGTGATTGGCCCGTGGTTATGGCCCCCGATTGATATTATCTTAACTTGCGCCCTTCTTATTAATTCTCCTAACCAGGCGATCGAACGAGGGAAATGGCTTATATTCTACGATATATTGGAACCATCACCCTCTGTACGTTCTCCGACGCTACCTACGCCTAACGTCCATCCGGCGATGTCGGTGGAGTCGACCGTGTTTCGCGCTTGGATTAAGAGAAACTAGAATATGGCATAAGTAAACGGAACGTTTCAAAAAGGGCTATAATACTTACTGATTGGGTCACTAGAAAGGCGATAGCTTCGTCTCACGCTATAAGCAGGTAGCGGGATAGGTGTCTGCGTTATAAAAGATTATCAGCGTAAGTCTTCGCGATATTGTAATATATGAGTAGTATATACTACCGGCTCTAGTGGGAACATGATTGCCTTTAATGGCCTGGAAGCTTAGTAAATTATTAGCATGTCTCGGACTCGGACGGCCAAAGAAAGAGTCATACCACCGGAATGGTAATCAGGAGGACGCCTAGAATGTAGATCCCTAGTGCGCTCATATGTATTATTTTTCAGAGAAGCTATAGGCGTCGTGAATGGGAATGGGGGAAAGGGTTGGCTATTATATATGACCCATCTACGTAGTCTCCGAAAATTGATTTTTGCGGCATAAGAGGGGTAGTCACAGCATAAAATCGAGTAGCCCATAGCAATATGATGTTATAGCCTATTTAGTAACACGAGGAGTTCATGCTACCCACTCAAACGGTACCTTAACCTCGGTCAATAAGTTTCTCACATTTATACAATGATATATATTCAGGATAGTTCTATAGCTCGCAGGCTACAGATCGTTTCATTAATCTCGGTCATTCTTTATAAAACCCCTAAAGGGCTAGAATTCATAATTTCAATCACCTCTATGGCCCGGAAGGATTTGCTATATACGGGTATGATTGTCACTAAATTTGACAATCGCCGTGCCTAGTAATTAGCTAACCACTTTGGACAGGGGTGATGGAAAGCATAATCTCATTACCCGGATTTTCGGCTCGCTACTTTCCATTTTACGCTTAACACTAGATCCTATAGGTCATATAGCGGTAACTCGAAACATATGCCTTCTACTTCCTTTAGCGTTAGCTTCTATCGGAGTCTCTCGTAGCCGGATGGACTTACCTAGAGGCCTTAGAGTTACATAAATTCTTTCGTCTCTTAGAAATTCATCAAGAAAAAGCTAAGGACGAATATCTTTAGTTAACCTTGAGCGCGTTAACAGGATGGCGCCGCGTGATTAGTAGCATTCGCCACATAGCTATACACCGCATTCCACACGATCGGAGAACCCTTCTTAAGATGGTCCGCGTGGCCATTAAATTTTCGAAATGCATCGCTAGCTTCAAAGGCTCCAAAAAAACTTATCGCATTCAAAAGTTTGTGAAGATAGCGCTTTCAGAGTTCGACCAGCTAACAGCCTAGCTAAAACATAATGCCCGCTTATAAATTTCTTTATATGAAGCCCACCCCGATTTTTTGGTCCGGCGGTTGATTCTACTTCTAGAAGCTATTAGGAGAGTGCTTTAGAGCGGGGAAGATAACTTCGTCTCTAATATAGAATAGTTTTTACGCGCGGAATTGATACGTACTTAGGGCCGTTAGCGTATCCTATAACGCCAAGCGTATGGCGAACTAGACCGTGTCTCTACTATGGCTAATTCAAAAAACATACTATACCATGAATTCTGAAATTACTCTAATACTTTCAAGTTTCGTGGAAAATGCTCAAGCGATAGATTTAACTTTATCTAGGTCTCAGGTCACTCTATCCGCTTTCATTCCGAACTTAGCTTAGTCGCTTGTCCTGAGTTATCTGCCTTAAAAGGATTCTAAGTAATATAAAGCTCTAAAAGTGTTAAAGCCATCGAAGTAAGGACTACCTAATAGAAGAGACCTTCTACTACTACTTCCACTCCTATTCTATATTAGTTTCCTCGGCTCGCGATTTATTAAGAGCCACTCTTAATAAAATAATAGCTCGAATTAAGCGCGGATCCCTAGAAGGGCTATTTACCAGGTTAAAATAATACTATAGAGCTAGACTTTACGTTATATCTATTATGATACTAATAAGTTGGTAGAAGCTCTTAAAACACCTATAATAAAAATCGTTCTTAAGTCCTTATTAGCTATGTTACTATATTCTCTCGGCCTTTATCTCGGAAACTAATATTTCGGATTATATTTTAGATTTTCTTAGTCGTGGCCGGGTGGTTTCTAAGGCTATAGTAGATCCGCGAGTCATAGAGATTTAGTAGTCTAGTAAATTTATCTTAGGAAGAGATGGCTTGATTTATAAAGTAATAGGTATGGTAGTAATAGGGATAGTATCTTTGGCCGTGTCTATAGATCGACTATAGATGCTTAAAGTGCTATCGCGAGAGTAACCGGGAATTCGATGTTAGAAAGGGTTCATATCGGTCGCGGACTATCTAGGTCTCGGCTCTCTAAAACTAACGTATATAGGGGACGAGAGTTACTGGTTTTTTAAGAACGAAAAGTCTATTTCATAGGCGAAGTAGTTAATTTGTGCTCTATGATATTTTCTAAACGGCTATCCTTATATTCTTACCACTATTGACGAACCGCGAACTTATAGTCTTAGACTAGCACCAGTATAGTGCTAAGTTAGTCTATTAGGAAATTCAGTAATGTTCCTAGACGCCAAGTATATTACCATACTAATAGGTGGTATTTTAGAGATGTTGTATGGTTCTTTAATAGCGAGCGAACTTTAGGGCGACTATCTTCGCCCCGCCCTCTACTCGCGCTTTTAGATTTCTATAAACGAGGGCGACCATAATATGTGTCCACGGGTTATAAGGCATAGATAGATGATATCCTATAGTTCGAATTTAGACTCCTATCTAGAATAATCTTATGATTCTAATTATTACTATTCTAGCGAGAGTAAACCTAGTCTCTATGCGTCTTATGTTTCATTAGGGTAACCCGTTAAGATCTGAATTTTATTTCTACTTTCTAACTTAAAGGCCGAGCTATAACTACACTTAGCTTATAACCGCCGTCTTTTCTACCCTAAAGTAGGTTCTAGGAAGTGGACTAGTCGCTTCGACCCACGATAGTAGTAATAAGATCGCCGCCGCGGCTATTCTAGATTTTAATGATCTATGCGACCGAACTAAGCGTAAGCCTTTTACTTATCAAGAAATTCCTACACCGATTTAGGGAAACCACCGATCCTTTCGCGAAAGGTATTATTAGTAATTTCAATTAAGACCCTCTCGTTAAGGCTAGCGACCCGAAAAGTAATAAGCTTCCTAAAGTATCCATAAGTCTAATAGATATTAACTAGGTCTATACTTCCTAAATCAAGATCCTAACCAGACTTAAATCTAGCGCTAGGGAACTCGATAAGTACCCGCTATAAGATCTTAGTAGGATTTAGTCTTAAATAAAAAATAGAACCCTAATAATAAAATAAAGTATTACCCTAGACGGGAGTTTCGTCTAACTTAAAGAAAAACATAGCTAACGCGAGAATAGTCCTTATAAGCTTAGCTATAACTATAAAATCTATATTCGACATCGCTTCTAGCGAGCATATATCGTCTAATTCAGGGAGCGTCCTATTAATTACCTGGTCCAATCGGAAAATATCTAGCGTCGATAGATAGGGTAGGTAATTTAGAGCTTCTAAAAACCCTTACTTTCCGTCTATAGATAGAGAGGATATCATGGCCCGAAAAAGTCGAGAAAGAGCACCCTCCTAGATTCGACCTAGTATGCCTATTAGACGAGTTAGGGTAGATATAGAGAAGCCTATTCCGATAGAGAGGAGAAGGTCGTGTCGTTTCGCTATAGGCTAGATAATACTCGACTCTTATAAAGTAATAGCGAGTGGATTATTCGCACAGACCCTACCGTCTTATAAGAGACCAAGACCTAGTAACCTTTTTGGTTAGAAGTAGCTAGAAAATATTAGCGTGTTAGAATGTCTTATAGCGCTTAGACTTATAAGGGTAGTATAGCACTATATATCAATCTATTAAAAGCTAACTATTAGTAAAATCGACTACCACTATCTAAATCAACTCGCTATAAAGGGTCACTTACGTGTCAAGTAAGGAAGGATTTTATCGGTCGTTATAGGGAGTTAGAAACTTATAGGCGGTATTAGTGGAACGTAGGCTTATTCCCTAGTAATTAGCTAGCACGTAGGCTTTACTATTAGATATACGGCTTACTATAATAGCGATCCGGTAACCTATAGGATTAGCGGTAGCGATATCGAATATACGATGAGATAGGTTAACGGCTACTTTTAGAATCTTCGATAGACCTTCGGAATCATAAAGACTATCTATGGTCAAGTTAAACGCCGAGGCAAACCACTAGATATAGCGAGGAATTAGGGTTTCGGATAAATGATAAAAAATATTTCGCGCTAGGTCTAGGAACGTATCAAAATATTACGTGACCGAAGATTGATTAAGAAAAACGTTAATTACCGATAATACGCCTAAATAAAGAGGTTTCTTAGTATATTAACCATAATAAAAGTCTTAGCCACTTATTATATATACCTACACTAGTTCTAATATATAGGTCTAGTAGAGACGCGATCGGAATTCTAATACGACTCTCGAAAGCCTATAGAAGCCCTAGTTAGATTAGACCGCGCACTCTACTACCATCTAAACTAAGAATCACTAGGGGCTTCGTCGGAGGTAGTTAACAAATAGTGACGTCGGACCTCTCCTCGTAGATAGGACATTAAGGAATCTCGAAATGGTACTCCCTAAGACGACTTAGCTTTCTAAAGATTATAATATAAGTGTTATATATTATATATTTATATAGGAGTATATACTCCGGGGGTCGATATAGATAGACTAAATAAGTAGTGGTAGAGCGAAGCCTACCCCACCGGCGATATAAGCGATATAACGTCTCGTTTCGAATGGCTACCGATGTCTTTACTGCGCTTAATTATATAAAGTGGTACACGAAGTAGGATGAAACGCCAGCCATATGGTATTTGAACTCATTATCCCAGATGCTTAGAAATTGCTTCTCATAAAGCGCGGCGAACACCATAGTAGGCGAGAATCCTAGGCAAATTAGCTTTTTAATCGGGTCGAGTATGAGTTAAGAAATATGGTTATATCATACATTTAAGGGGGATAGGCGTCTATTAAGAAGGCCGTGGCTATAAAGTCATTAAAGTCCTCCTTTAAGTAGCTAATGGATGTTTACGTAACCTCTCAAAGGTAATCGTCCATTGATTTGTTCCTTATATAGTCCCTTCGGGCTCTTACTAAAAGATCAAATGGTGGTATATATAGGAGCCTTTCGTGGCTTTATACGCTAGTGCTCTAGAAAGCGCTTAAATAAGACGCCGAGAAGCGTTGATAATTAGAAATTTACTCGGCCTAGACTATACTAAGTAGCTTAACGATTAATGTTTATAGTAGCTAGAAAACAACGCTATCTAAAAGCCTATGACGTAGACGTAGGTCCAGAATAGTGACTATCCTAGTATCGAGCTTTTAGAGCTAAGCGCATTCCTATACGAAGGCTTCTATTATATTTTAACTATTAGTCAAGATAATGACTATCTATAGGGGAGCGGGAATAACCTTATCGCTAATTTTAAGCTATCGACGTGGTCTATATAATAAGTTTATTACGGCTTAGATATTAGGGATAGAATTGAGGAATAAATATAGGATCTAGGTCTATGGTAAAACGAGTTACCTCTTGACCTCTTACTATAGCCTTATAGGGGTTAATACTCCGTCTATACCCGCTAGTAAGAAGGTTTGATGCTTTATTATTAAATTCTTAAGCCACTTAGAATCGCCTAAGCTTTATTCGAGATAGCAACCGCTTTTAGTAAATAATATAGGATTCTATATATAGGCGGTCTTAGTGCTAAGATAGAGACGGATCAAGCCTATGGGGCCTTTCCGTATAATATTATTATAGGGGAATAGAGCCTATAAGGCTTTTTTACAGTTCGAATTTCCGTAAAAGTAGAGTAGGGATGGATATTAATATTTCGGATTAGGTAATTCCTATACTAGTTATGCTAGGCGGTTAGTATTAACTAAATCCTATGCTTTATTCTCTTTAACGAGGTCAAGCTAGGCAGCTATTAGAGAGATTAAGAGATCTAATAGGAAAATGGGCCTATAGGAGACTTTATATACGGGCTCTTATCTGAAAGTGATAGGTAGTGGCTTAAGGGTGGTCGATACTTAGATTAAAGTTATTATAATCTTGTCTCGCCTTAAAATCCCCTCTAAACTAAAAATATATTAAGCACTAGATTCCTTCTACTAGTTTATTTATAGATAACGCTCGCTTAAACTAATTATATAGTAACTTTCGCGTTATATTAGAAGCTATTCGTTTTTAACTTCGGAAACCGGACCGCGTAAGTCTTACCGTAAGGTAAAATTACGTCTTCCCCTATACTAGGACCTCTAGACCTAGTTAGACTATATACTGTAGTAGCCTTCCTTATAGACTATTTAAAGAGCTGATACGGTTCTTTATTGATTTGCCTACTTACGGTTACCTTAAAATTTCTTTGGTCATGACCTTTATTATAGACGATCGTATAAGTATGCCGGCGAAAATAGGATCGGAAAAGACTCTACTTCCCAAAATTAGCCGTTTGCTTATTCCGCCTTACTTAACTATAGATGTGACCCCAGGGCTATATAGAGTTAACCAGATACACCACGCCGATGAAACTACCTATATAAGAATGCTTAGGGAAGAAGTAGAAATAGACATGCGTTTCAGTATCATAGTCGGTGCGGCTAATTAGGCACTACTGGCCGGCTATCTAGTCATTCCCGGCATATTCACTTCACTATAGACCTTAAACCAGGTTGAAAAGACGTTATAAACCAACGAGGCCGGTCGTATAGTTCTATATATAATCTAGAATCCCCCGTTACTCGCTATTACGTGCTTGCTTTTTATTAGTGGAATTACGGCTCTTATATAGCTAATTTATTTCCTAAAGCTTAGGGGAAACTACCCCTAGCTAATTAATAAAGTGTTTATATAAGTGAATAAATCTAAACTAAAAGAGGTATAAAAAGCTAGATCTAACTCTAATACTAGACTAGACCCCTATATCTATATGCCGCTACCGGGCTGCTAACCACTATCATCAATATTTATATATCTTAAGGTGGGGATTAGTCGGTAATGGCTATTATAACCACTACTATTACTAGAGTAACTCTTCTATGCTATTTAGCACTTCTTACACTTTATAAGTTCTATAAGCTAGAGTAGATCTGAAAAGAAGATAAGGATATTCAGCGTTTACGAGCATCTACTACTCTTAATACGTGATATCAGAGTTTCTAGACCGGAGAAGAGCGTGGTTAGAAGTATGGCCGTTATATTAAGACTAGTCTTTCTAATATTTCCCTTCTTTTCGATTCTACCCCTGATTCTAGTACTACGGAAGCCCTTTTACTTTTAGGGTTTAGTTATGAACTCTTATAAAGAGTCTATATATAGATCTTTAGGTGCTCCCGATAGTCCCCTCGTCTATCCCGTCATATATCACTCCTTATTTAGTTTTCTGATTTCCATCTAATATTTATTATATATCCCTATTATCTAATGAAATTGGTCCGAACCTAGAAAAATAGCATATTTAATCCTAATAGGGATTTTCGTATAGAAGCCCTTAGCGGTCAGTATATTAAAGATCAGTTAAATTACTCTCTAGATCGATAGAATGGTTAGACTGGTTATGTACTAATAGACTATTAGATAACATGCTTTTATTTGAATTGACACTTCTCGGTTTATCAGATATACTTCATCTTTCCAAAAGAGATTAAACGATAACCCTGTAGATAGTAAATATATACTATTATTTATGTACCTCGAAAGAACCTTTCCTTTAATTTTTACCGGCATGTTTATCATGAAATCCTACTCTTATTTCCTGCGAGTCTATCTCATCTTCTAGTAAAAATCATCAAAATAATAGAAATGGCTATCTTGATAAATAAAAGCCTATATTAGTAAAGCGATAGTATAAGTTAAGTTCAAGTAAGCTAGAAGCAGGCTATATTTTCTTTTACCACTAAAACGCAATATAATACATAAACTTACCCACCTAATATTAGATATTATTAGCATATAAACTTATTAGCAGGGTATGTTTCGAGAAATTTAATATCTCAAGTTTTGGTCAACCGATTCCCTAGATAAATATACCGTGATTACCCGAAATATCAAAGAAATCTTTCAATATAACAACCGTATAAAACTAGGTACGCACATGATATACGGTGGTGGAAGTTATGCTAACAGACCAAGCTCTTAAATCATGCCATTAATTAAGTATAATAAGATTTAGTTCAAGTAGCCATATTAAGAAACGTTAGGTAGTCAAACGTGTTAAGTAACCATTTATATTATTACGCATGATCCGGATACCGTTAAAGCTATTTATTAACTAACGGTGATGGTTCGAATAGTTAGTGATTCTAGTGCTAGTATGATTTATGTTAAAGGCTAAGGTATAAGTGAAATATAAGAGAGCATAAATATTAGGCTAACCGCCTTTATAAGCCCTCCTTTCTACTCAAATACCTAAGGCCTATCCTTAGACAGATCACCTAAAACGCGCTACTCTTAGGAATTAGCCAGTTTTACCAGTGCGTACAGTAAGAAGCCCCCACTACGTAAACCCCATTCCCTCGCTATATCTCTAATAGACCGAATAGGACATAGCTAAGAGACATATATCTTCTAATAGCAGGATCAAATCTAACCTAGGCCAAATAACATATCTACCAAAGTCCTAACGACTATCGTGACGTTAGAAATAGTGCCTCGCGCATAAAACCAGTATATAGATCTATTAATATTACTGACATTACTATATTTATGGGTTAATAATTTCAAGTACCGAGAGTTTTACATATGATATACTTATAAGCCACCCTATTATCGGCCTATATATCGGAGACGAAATGGCGACCACTTAAAGCATAAAGATAACCTAACCGCCCTCCTAGAATAACGCTGCCTTACCCTTAGCTTTAATAATTCTAATATTCACACTACTAACTAGGAGTACGGTAGAGGCTATCATAATAGCTTATATTCCTACCCCTATATAAATCGGACCTACCATACCTATTAAAGGATCTAGAAATGTGGGGTGGTCATCAATCACTCGATAGCTAACCTTATACTATATGCTCCCCCTAGTAGTTAAAATGATTAATGATAGTCTATATATTTAAGTTTCTTAATATCCTCTATCGAAGAGTAGAATAGGGCTAGCTCACGATATCTATCTCTATCTAAGAGTCATTTTACCTCCTATTATCCTTTTCTATAGCGAGACTCTAGTAAAAAGGAAAATAAAATATTAGATATTTAAGGGGAATAGCATCTAAATATATTAAAAGTAGACCTGCTAAAATAGACTGAAAATTATAAGCTATTTTCTAATACTAAGTAACGGCACCTCGACTTTTCACACTTTAATTAACGGTAATAGAAATCCCGATCTATTAAATAGATCTTCACTATAACCTACTATAATTATAGTAATTTACCACCACACTTAAAGATATAATATCGTTATATTATTACTAATAGACTGATATTATAAAGATAAAGGTCATATATTAAAATAATATCTTAGAGCTATAAATGGTTCTTTAACCCTTATATATCCTCGCTATATTTTTTCACCCTATAAAGCTAATATATTATTATAAATCGCGCTTAGGCTAAATAAAGCCGACCTTCTACCGTGTGGCTTGATAAGTCGGCCTTCTATAATAAGTAGCTAAGTCTAAACCTAACGGCGTCTCTATATATCTAACCCCTAATAATTCAGAAAATAGCTACCGCCGTAATCATACCCGGTTTAATAAAGTCATACCCTAGTCGCCTAAACGTAAGCATCCTATAACTAAATTAAAACCTATAGGATACTTTTAAACCTACCGCTAGATCATCCTAAGATCGGTCTCTTATATTTATATAAAATAAGTCGTAAAAAGGGAAGTTAGTATATATCTAATAACTTGAATAACGGTTCTCTCTTACGATAGGTTTCCTAGAGCTAATAGAGTAAGTCGTCTATCTAAGCTTCCTAAAATTACTTGAATATTACTATCATAATACTTTATATATATTAATTTAGGAACTAACGGAAGTGTTAGTTAGCTATATTTTAGCCTCTAGCTACTCGATTACTACTGATGAACTTATTAGAATTATTAAGCCGGTAAGCTAATAGAATCTCTTATAGGTATATTTAAAACTAAAGTGGGATAGGTATTAGAAGGAATCTAATATCTATATAGGCTCAGGAGAGCACTCGCTACCCTAGGCCCGGAAATAATACTACTTACGTAGGCTAGTGATATTAAGATTAGTGAGGTATCTACTGATATAGTGAAAATTGATAAAAACTAACCTTTAATAGTGGGCGTTAAGAATAGCTACGAAATTAAAGAGTCGGAAATGAATTCTATAACGATGAAATTATACGCTCTAGCCGATGTTATCACGAAATTAATATTAAAAAATCGTATATATAAGTGGGAAATAGAAATTCAGAACTTACCTTACTAAATGGAAAGTATCTCCGTCGAGGAAATCTTATAGGTAAGTTCATTCTATCTTATCATATTCTCGGCTAATGTGATAGAATAAGATGTTTACCCGAGGTTCATGCGAGGGAGAGTTGAAATTGTTAGTTAGTGTAGCTAATAAGACTGCCTATCACGGTATCAAATCTTACTATGCTTGTTGCTAAAGGATAAACTCATTAGCTTTTACTCGGCTGTTTTTTAAGGCCTACCAAATCGAGAAGGAATTCGCGATCCTATTTTCCATCTATGCTCTTCGGACAATATATTATTTGTGTATAAGGAAAGCTAGGTACGGCAGATTAGTAGATAGAGCATGGTTCCGACGGTGGTAGTTTACAAACGCTCTTTAAGCGAACAAATACAGTAGGTTCAGGATAGCCCCTCGACTACACCTAATTTGCGACCTGTTGTTATAATCAGTTCTTACTTATATGACCCATCGGTATTGTCAATTCATTTGCATTAGTTTACAGCCTATTTAAACTAGAGTCTATATAACACAAGGAGTGTGTTGCTTCCATTTGGATTTTGGACATGACCATACACGCTAGGAAAAATACTATTAATATCTTACAGATGTGATCTCCCGCTAGAACTATAATATAGAAACCAGGTTTATAATCAATAAAGAGAAGTGATGAATATTAGACTTGAATTTTCCACTTCACAAGCGATCTGGATTGGGCTAGATGAGTCTGAACGCTCCCATCTATATATCTAAACGCCGTAGGACCCTATTACTCATCCGGATATTTATATAAGTCTAGCTACCATGGCAGCCACACGTATAAGGCATCGAGTTAGTATTTTCAGTAGTGGAATTAGCCTCGCCGGTGTTGGCTATATCGGTGATAGGAAATAGGCCGAATATAGGATTTCCGGTGTATACCGGTTCGCCCTCTCGCGGTCGATATTTGCTGTCGCCATTATATTTAATAATACTTCTAGGCTAAGGGAAGTGAATGTCTACATTTTCTCTAGTAATGTAACTATTCACGTTGGCGATGAACATAGGAGGAAAAGCCAGCGATTGTTTGGGTGTGTTGTCTGACGAATTTAACGGCGATTCATTAGCCATAGTGATAGGTGCGCAGTTTATGTATATCTCTCGATTACCGATACGATTAAACCATGTCCAGGCTAAGGTGTAATTCCCGGATATAATACCGTTAGGGATCGCGAAGTGGAGTTAGAGAGAATGGTCCGACTCGGCACTCCCATCGAGATTTCCGGGTCCTTCTATAGGGCATCCCCCTTCGTAGGACTTGATGACTTTCTATTCCGAATTCTTTATCGGCTTACGATCACTAGTGAGGCTCACCTGGTAGGACCCACCGCTATAGGTGGCGCTACCTAGAAGCTTAATGGAATTGTTACTCCTAGTCCGATAAGTCGCCTCTTTAGTCGGAACGATAAAGTCACCTAGGGAGACCTTATAAGGAAAGTCACTACCATCTACTATAAGTGGTAAGTTATCAAGTATCTTTCTACTAGATCCGTAGGGCTCCGGAGACGTCATTCTTAGGTGCGTATAGGTCGGCGTAAATATAACTACCTGTAAAAGCAGGCACCATTTCACGAGTATCATAGTAAAAGGCGAGATGGCCTCTTATGGTCAAATACAGATTAGATATCATGTAGCTAAAGGTTATACTAGGTTTGGCTACGCTTATATATCTTCAAAGTGTATATAAATGGAAGGACGCTTGAACTATTAAGGCTACCGCGGATATATGAGTCCATCATAAAAGCATAGTGCAGTCTAGTCCTACTATCCGTCGGCTAAAAGTACGTAGTAGTAGATAATAGGTCGATATTTGGCTTTCAAGACCAATGTGATTATACCGATTGACTAGAATAAGTGGTGAGCCTATCATTATGATAAAATATTCGCACCTCCGAAAGGGAAATAGAGGTCCCCGTTTAAGTGAGTTATATCGATTCACCACTCCTTATATGATCTGGCACGAATTTAACGATAGAATTTACCAACTAACGTCCCCTATCAAGACTAATGCTACTAACATACTATCCCTATGTTAAATTTCTCTTGTTATAAAAGTGCGGCGCTCGCCATAGGCCACCATTTATGTATCAAGTCACTACTACCAAACTCGAATCCTAAAATCGTCCGCTTAATTCCTCCTTGATTTTATCCTCCTACTTCTTATCCGCTCTCAGTCAGAGCTAGCGAAGAATATCAATATAGATATTCAACCAAAGCTAAAAACCAACCCAGCCGACGTAGTAAATCAAAAAGCACGTAGGAGAAGAAAGTCTCATTTCAAAAAGGCATCCGAGTATAGCTCGGAATGCGATGCCGATATCCATCTCGTTCTTCGGATAAAGAAATCCGGGAAGATCTTCGTTTTAGCCTCAAACATAAAAGATTGGCCTCTTTCCTAACATCAACTAGTACGTTCACTAGGTCATCGATTTCGTCGCCAGAAAGGTACTAACTTGATTCCAAGAGGTCTTATCATCCTATACCCATTTAAATGTCTCTAGGCGACCTAGAGTCTAAGCCGTGAATCTCCACTATGCTAGTAACAAGTGTCTCCCTCAATTAGATATCCTTATAGGGCCTCGTGATTAGTTTAGTCGACCCCTTATAACCTATCCCTCCTAGTATTATTTTCCCTTTTACACTTTATGTAAGGGATTAACTCCCCGAAACATTATACCGTGCTCTATAAATTAGAATATATGCTCTAGGCCCTAAAGGTTATTTAAAGTCGATCAAACTTATAATCTATATATAAGTGCTACGGAAATATATGACAGACTTAGTCGATCACGTTTTAAATGGTATAAACGTTTAGTTCTACCGAAGGGACTAACGATAGATCCGCCACCCGAAAGGTGAACTACGGTAGAGACTAATAATAGATTGCACTCGATAAGAGTTCAACATTAGCCCACCTAGCTAGATACGGATTGCCTTTATTTAAGCTAAACCTTCTCTGGTACCCTATTCTAGCTTTCATGATAGTTGCAAGTACGAATTGAAATGGATGGCCTTTCTTAATCAGGTTTATATCTAGTGGGCTGAAACTAAAAGTGATCTTAGCAAACATCGATGGACAACGAACTTAGGTGTAAATAGTACGAGACTTATTTGATGATATATCCCTTATATACTTCATCACTAATCTATAAATATATTTTCCATTCTATCCCTTTCTATAAGTGGCCTATCGTGCTAACCGGTATTAATAATATCCACTTAGTAAGCGTAGAACAGTATCCTCTCAGGCACGATACATCAATCACACCGTCTGAAAATAATTAGAATCAAGCGTCTCGGTAAAGCTATCGCCACCTAGCTAACCAGTAAGGCTATACCAGATTATACCTACCTGGCATAAAGGCAAAAGTCCCCTGTTCCACCGTTGATGACGCAAAATAAATAAGCAGGACTTCGTCGTGGAATGTTCAGACGTCGAACTTTGGTGAAAATTATGATAGGCTCAATTCTAGCGTAGGAAGGGTTTCCGAGGAGCCACTCAGAAGGGTGTTTAAGTGGCCCTCTAATAGTGTTGCCGAAGAAGAAGCGTCTCTAGGGGGCATGATATTCTCGCTCGACGTTTCGCGTAGCGCTTTATTATATCTATAGATGCTTGGCCGTAACGAACGTGGCATATCGGTTTAGGTAGCTCTAGATTACGAGCTCATATAGCATCTCGAATGATACTTATTGTCAAGGCTCTCCAGATATCGTTCCCTGCGTTACTCTAAGTCGTAAATTAGACTACTTATTCCATTTTATCTTAGAGCCTACCACCAATATAAGGATTTAAAGGCAACCTTCACCCTCCCCATAAATTTCGCACGGTAAATGGTTCTCTTTAGTTATTCTCTACATTGGTTCAAAATCTTAGCCCTACGGTATCAACGTATCAATTATCGATGAAATAAGAATCAAATACGATTGATATGTCTCAGAAATGCATAAGAACTAACTTGCGTTTATCTAATTTCTTATTTTTCCAACTACAAGCCTTTTTGAACTGGGACGGAGGCGCGGAGACAATGTCAAGTTACTTCGTAATTTAAAGTGTGGCCATTAATCGATCCACAGACGGTGTTAGGTGCTCTAAGAACATCTGAGCCACCACTGAGCCAGACCTGAGCCAACCCTGAACCAACCCTGAGCTTACCCTGAGCTTACCCTGAGCTTACCCTGAGCTTACCCTGAGCTTACCCTGAGCTTACCCTGAGCTTACCCTGAGCTTACCCTGAGCCTACCCTAAGCCTACCCTGAACCAACCCTGAGCTTACCCTGAGCTTACCCTGAGCCTACCCTGAGCCTACCCTGAGCTTACCCTGAGCCTACCCTGAGCCTACCCTGAGCTTACCATGAGCTTACCCTGAGCCGCTGAGCTTATATAATCCCACATAAGGGGAAAAGCACCGTAAGTTCCCCGCATTATATTGTCGTACATGATCATTCAGCACCATTCCAACGCCGACATATAATATATAGTAAAACTAAACATACCGGAAGAACTATGTCGTAACTCTCAATACGCAGCCCGGCATTCCATGTCATTACTAGGCCATTCTCAATATTAGCTAGTCCGGGCATCTAGCGTCTAGGCACCCTCTTTCAGTTCGAGAGATTAGGCGCGTCGAGAGTTTTTATAACCTAAGAGCCTATGCGCCTCCGTACTAGGCTTTTCTGATCAACGCCATCATCTATTGATATTATACCATATTAACAGGAAGTGAATACTGAATTCAATATCTTATAAAATCTCAAATCAAATATCGTGATGCCCGATCAAATTCCAGAGCACCGGTCCCCACAATACCACCAACTCCTATACGTAGCGGTAACGGATCATTTCAGCATATCTTCGACTATGTATTTACGCAATTCATCATCCCCACACAAAATGTTTTAGATATTCTAGACGATTATATCGGTAATGTCTTAACGTTGATTATATCAAGCAATAAGAACAATAGGGAAAGATGGCCGGCTTTTCTTCAAAGTTATGCTATAGTACACTTTAATTGACCCCTCGCTCCGCCTAGGGAATTCTCGTGAAAATTACTTGACCACCTCTGACCAAGCGAGGTTTTGCTCGTCCCTTAACTTCATTAGAAGGTGATCTTCCTCCACAGACCACTTTAGTCCCTTTCTTAAAGAGGCGTGCTACGCATCAGTCACTTCAGTGTTTAAGCTCGTATGACCACAGTCGTCGGTTCTACGGTCACATTGGTTTAATAGAGAAGTAATAGCGGCGCTTAAGGGCATAGAAGCGTAATAAGTTAACGCACCCTTAAAAAGCCAGGATAGGAATTATAGTCGGTCTTCGACCGAAAGGGCCGAGAATTAGGCACGGACTATAGTGAAAGAAATGCTCTAATGATGACCCGAACTTTTCTTAGACCGAGTAGAGCTAATTCTTATATGCCTTTCTCTCGTACCCGAACCTTTTTTTATTTTTAAGGGCTGGCAGTCACTATCTATCATCCCCTTTAAGTTCCGTCTACGTTAGAGAGATAAGACTTTATTCTAAGAGCGAATAGACTCCGCGGGGTATTCTTCTAGGTGCGTTACGATACCAGCGATACTTATAGTTATTTAAGCCTATTCGGTAACCGGATATACATGGTCATTAAGGATTACAGGATCGACAGTTTCAAAATTTAGAAGCTCTCCATTCTAAATAGGGATTCTAAGATCAACACTTTAAGGATGCTAATAGGCAAAATCGATAGGATCCGAGTCATCCAATCCCAAGTCGAGGAACTAATGCTCTATTTCCTAATAGATATCATCAGCAAAACTTATAGAAGCGACGTCATCAGCACCAACTATGCTTTATGGTTATAAGATATTCTCGAAGTTAAGAGGCTCTAGGTCACTAACAGCGGAAAGTATCTAACCTAAGCCTTCCGATTCTCGTCGAGTAGGTAGAGCCTCGGAATCCAACCCATCTAAGTAGACCTCTATCGGCGGGCGGGCAGGAAGGGGGTGTCGCTCAGGTTTATAGGAATAAATCTTTTAGCTCTTTAGGCCATGGTTACTAGAATTAAAACTTGGCGGAGTGGTAGTGATCGAGACCAGACTTAGGTAGCGATAAGTCCGGGGAGGATCGCGTAATAGCTAAGCTTTATCTTAGAAAGGATTCCATGGACGAAATAATTTCAGGCGAAAATTAGTGCTCGACATATTAAGAAGTATAGATAGCCAGAAGAATCCTATAGGTATAGTTTGAAAATAGATAAGAATAGGGCACTTAGAAATAAGGGTATAGAATATAGAGCAGGGGTAAGGGGGAAGGGAGAGGGGGAGGGAGTGATGGTTTTCTATCTAAATAAGCTATTTAAAGAGGATTATCATCTCTTTTATAGATAAGGATTTCTAGTGAAGCGGTATAGAAAATCCCCTCTATATCATTTAATCCGAGCCGTTTCATCTAAGGCGTAGAGCCACACCGGTTACATAATAAGGGACCGAAGGCCGTCGGTAAAAGCTTCCGCCTATATCAGCGGCGTCCTAATATAACCTAGTTCCATAGAGGTCGTTAGCCTAGTCTCTATTTACTCATATATACACGTGGTTAGGGGTGTCTATAGAATAGACCATCGTCGGCCTCGGTAACGTAGTACTTAGCATTAATTAAGACCAGGCAAGATTTCGCCATTAGTCTATATAATAGCATAGTCGTCCGAATTTTCGTCGACTAGGTAATAGTGGCGGTAATACGGCTAAGTGAAACAGACTATAACGATAGTCTAACCCTAAGGTAAGGTCGAACGAGGGGACCAGGCTACACCTTCACTACTAGGGGCTAGATAATATAACCTCGCACGGACTATAGTAAGTCAGGGCGTACGTATCGAGGGTTTCCGTAACACTATTCTCTAACCGCGTAAAGAATGCTAGCGAAATAAGCAAGGCACTCAGCGAGAAAGGCTCGTAATAGAAGCTTCACTTAAGATCTTCGTAGTATAATCAACATTCGGCGCGGTAGCTAGCACTATATTACACGGCATATCCGAGGGTTTCATGATCTCGGTACATCAACTCGTAAGAGACCGGCTCGCGATACAGGCAACGCTAGCTAGAACGGGCTTAACGGTGGAAATAAAAAGGGTGGTACATCAGGTGGTAAGCCAGTGCGGATAAGTTAGTGGGGGCCGAGAGAAAGGGGTCAGACAGGAAAAAGAAGTGAAAGTGCGTCGACAAAGCTATAAAGAGGACGAGCGGTATTTTATAGATAGAGGGCAGGCGTTTAGCGCGATAAAAGCGGCCAGAGGGGCACTAACCCCAAACGGGTAGAGGATGATGACGCTAAGCCGGAAAGGGTAAGTAAATGGCGGAGACGGGTAGGCGGTCGAGGGCGGCAGGACGGCGGTGCAATAGGAGCCGTTTCTAGCCCCCGCTCACCGTGTCAAATAGTACTTCTTTAAAGATTAACTTTCTTTATACGTTAGAATATATTTAGACGTGTCGATAGAATAGGAGCGATTCTATATTAAAACACCTTAAATCATGCCTCCTTAACTAAACTATGTATAACTTTTTAGCACTTGGTGTATGAAATGTTTATATATAACTACTCGGACTTTTGATATCGAAGATGTGGATGATCTACTCTTGATCTAGTACTTTCTCGCTAATAAAGGGATAAAGAGATATGCTTAATACGTTTGTAGGAAAGTAGTGTATAGTCGGGTAAGTCCTTTTATCTTCTTTATATAGACGATCTTCTAATAGTTTTAGTAGCCTGCTAAGGGTATATAGGGAGACGCTAGTGATTTAGTAGCGATTCTCGAATGGATAGCTTAGGAATAGGATCCCTCTAATAAACTCTATGATAATAATGCTTTTCTTAAAGCTATGAATACTACTTTACTGAAATTAGTAAATATTTTTATTTATACTTTTATAGCCTATATATTAGATTATAGTATTAGGGAATCTAAGAAAACGATAAAGGTATATCCTATAGTATTAATAGGGACTTGGTTTAGATTTATAGACGAACCACTAACGATTTCATAGAAAACGTTATCTCGATATAAAAAGTTTTTAGATAGCTATTATGTTATATATCTAAATCTACTTCCTTATCCTCTTTAAACAGCTTCTTTTATAGAATAGGGTGCCTATAAGGCCGAATCGGGTTAGAGGTTATAAATTAGAGACGATAGCTTTATAGTATCGTCCTAAGTAAAGTGGGATCTTCTTATTAAGATCTAGGAGGTAATAAGAAATTCTATAATAGAAGTTCTTATTATAAAGGGTGTTCTATTATATTAGATGGTTAATAATGTTTTAGATTATATGGACGAGTTAGAAGGAACGTTTCCTATTTACCTACCTTAGTTATAACTGCTTCTATAGTGTTTCGGTATTGATTCCTTATTATTTAGATAGTGACTTATAATCTTATTATTACTAGTTGCTATTTTACTATCGATAACCATTACTTTAGTCTAGGTTTATAACTTCTATTTCTATATATTATAACCTATATTTATTATTTATTAATAATAATAATCTTTTATTTTCTTTTCTATATCTACGTTCTTACTTCTCCCTTTCTTTATATGTCTTTCGTTCTATATTCGCTTATATCTCTCTATCCTTTACTTTCTTTTAGTAAGAGTCACGTTCTAAGGCCGTTTCTATATTATGCTAATAGTGATTCTAAGTCGGTTCTATAACGATACCGTTAATCCGATCTCCTTATTAGCTATAGAACCCGATCTTACTCTAAGAAACTTAGTATATAATATGTTTTTATATATCTATACGTAAATAGAGAGGGTAGCGACTCTAGGTTTATTTACCTTTCTCTATCTAGTGTTTCGCTAGTACCTATAATTCGATTACTTACCTATATGATATGGGCTCTAATAACGTCTACTATAGTATATATATTTAGGAGTGTTTTAGTTATGATTCGTATTCTTCTAATATAGCTTTTAGATAGGTTCCTAATGGAATTATGGGTTATAAGTTCTAGTGTATAGCTATTATTAAGTGGGCTAAAGGATTTTAGCTAAATATTAATTATGAACTAGGTGTTCCTATGACTGATTCTGATACTAAGGATGATGATAAAGACTAGGTTATTTACTTCCTTCCTCTAGCTATAATCGCGAGTGTTTCGGCTATTATCTAGTATTTCCTTTCTGGATTTAATAATTTTATTAAGTAGTATCGACGTCGCTACTACCTAACTGGTACCTACGTTTCTTAGGTATATTTTAGGAGTAATTCGTATTAGTGTTATTACCTTTACTAATATGGTTTTCTAGGAAGTTTTAGCTATATATTAGTAGTAGGTCACTAATTAGTAGGCCCTTATTATACCTATTCTAGTCCCTCTTAACCCTACGCTTAATTATAAATAACTTATTACTTAGGCCTTCGGTTACGCTATACTTCGACCTATTAAGGAAGTTATATATATCTAGTATCTTTATATAGCTAAGTGTTAGGACTGAGTTAGGGAGAAGGTTATCTTAGCTCTTAACGGTTATAACTTCTAGCCTATTAAGGAGACCTATCTCCGGACCCTTATTAATAATTTCCTTATAGAGATTACGCTTTAAATAAATATATATTATGATTACTTTAGTAGTATCTCGCCCTGGTTCCTTATACTTGAATTTTTTATATTTATAAGTTGGTAGAGATATCTAGATTTTAGAGTTGATTAGGTGTGTCTTATAGATGTTTTAGTTTTAAATCCTTATCTCTAATAATTTTTATACTAGATTTTCCTATAGCTTTTATAGCTAGAATGATATATTCCTAGTTGTTTTTTGATTTTTGATATCTTATTATAATTCTAGGTATATTTTCTATTATATTTACTAGGACCTATTAGTTATATTCTAATAGCTATCCTATCTATTTAACTAGGTAGTGTAGTTCCCCTTTGATCTTCTAATTATTATAGATTTCTTCTACCTCCTATTTATTATTATCTTTTAGGTCTAGTATAGATAATGTTTTATGACCTTCTTATAGATACTATTTTTCTAAGAGTTAGATAGGGAAGATATTATGAATCGCTATATATTTATCTAGGAGTAGTAGCTAATACGCTTATTTCCTGATAGTTTCTAGGATTCTAAAAGGTCTAATGAATTATAGGGATAGTTTTTTTATAGTATTAGCTTTTAACTATAAGTTTTTTATTAATAATGCGACTAGATCATTTTTCTTAAAGGATATTTCTTAGTAGCGTTTATTATAGTGTTTCGCTTATGATTCTATAGCGATTCGCTATGATTCCTTAAGTTATTCGTGGAGTTTTATTAATTTTTTAATATATGATTATACGGCTAGCGCCTCCCTTTCTACGCTACTATCCTTAGAGTGAATTTAGAAATTAACGTTAAAACCTAGAAGGGCTTTAAATACTAATATGTTGATCATAGTATTATATATATAGTTATAAGCGAATTTAGTTATATAAAGTAATATTAGCTATATTTTTAGGTGTTTATTAATGAAGTAATAAAGGTAATATTCGAGAGTCTAATTTATACATTCTATTTAACCATTGGTTTAGGGGTGAAACGCCATCGAATAGCGTAATTTTATCTTTAATATATAATATAGTTTTAACTAAAATTTACTTATAAAAACTGATCCCTAGTCAGATATAATGCCTTCTAGTGGTCTATACCTTAGTTTAACTTCTTTATAGAAAAGCTCCGTTAATTCGGATATATCTATTATGGTTAAAACTAGGGAGAATAGGCACCACTTTAAAAAGCGGTCTACGATTACTAGAATAGCATTAACTATCCTTCCTTTCTAGATCGATTAAGGTAAACCCGTGATAAAGTCCATAGATAATTCGGTAAAGGGTCATGGTAGAATCGGTAGTGATTCTAGCTTACTAAAGGGGAGATGCCTTAGAGCTTATACTATTTAGTAGATTCCATACGATTTAACGTACCCTTTCACGTCTTCTTATATATTAATCTAATGGTAATTACGTTTAAGTAATTCCTCTATCCTTATACGACCGAAATAGCCTATAGTTAGATTATTGTAGTAAAGAGAAAGGAGCTTTTATCTTATTCCCTCTTTCTTTAGAATATAGAGACGTCCTCGATACTATAGTAAATCCGAGGCGTTAGTTATCTATCCTTTACTACTAGGTTTTATAGCTAAGACGTCACCTTTTTAGCGGTTTATCTCTAGATCCTCGCTTTATAGCTAGGTGATCTATTAGAGAATATCTTTCTCGGTTTTTATACCGATAGACTTAATTACTATAGTTATAGAGCTATCGATATTAAATAGAATATCTAAATTATCGTATAGCTTTCTCTATTCGGCCTAATCTACCGATTTAGTATTAATATATTCTATATTTATGCCTTATAGTATACTAAGAGAGTCATGTTCTTCTAAATCATACTTAAAACCTATGTCTAGGTTATTTCCTTATATGATATTTTAGATTATAATTAGTTAAGTATCTTTAACCCTTTTTAGATTTAAGACCTCTTCGCTAACGATTCTTCCTTGAATTATGGCTATTAGATCCGCTCTAGAAGATCTCTTCTTAGAATTTTAGATCCAGGAAAGCCTATCTATAGGGTTCGTTTTCCCTACCTTATACTTTATGATAAAGTTAAAAGGGGTTAGAAATATATATTAATAAGCTTATCGGCTATTTAGTTTCTATTATAATATAAAAGCATATAAATTTATATAATCAGAAAGAACCTTAATTAGGTATCTACTTCTATTAAAGTAGTGTCTCTAGTGTTTAAATAAGTATATTATAGCGAATAGCTCTTAATCTAGGGTCGTATAGTTTAGTTCTAGACTAAAGAACTTATAAGACTAAAATATAACTAGATGGTATTATCTATTTTCATTAGGTTAGGATATAATGCCTACTATAGTATCATTCGATATATTAGTCTCTAGCCTAGTATATTTTTTAGGATTAAAGTGTCTTAGTAGAGAGGCTGACTTAAAGGCCACTTTTAGTCGCTAAAACGCTACCGATTCGCTTATGTTTAGTGTTATACTTCCTGGTTTTTTCCCTTTATTACTTCCCTTTATTATTAATATAAGGGGTAATATAATATGGGAATAACCCTTAATAAATCGACAGTAAAAATTATAGAATCCTAGGAAAACTTAGATATCATAGAAGCTTTTTGGCTCTTCCTATTCTAGGATAGTACGGATACGATCTTTATCTATTTTAACCCCTTCGCTATTCACGATAAATCTAAGGAATTCGACTTCCTTCTTATAGAAGTAATATTTTAAACCCTTGATGTAGAGCTCTACTTTCTATACCCTTTCGAATACTTAATAAAGTATATTTATATACGATTCTCGATCTTTAGTAAATACCAAGATATCATCGAGATACGCTATATAAATAGTATCGATTAGGCCACTAAGCGCTATATAGATATAGCTTTAGAAAGTTATAGGCGTATTAGATAACCTAAATAGTATAACTATATATTTAAAATAGCTATACTAAGTTCGGAAAGCTGTTTTCTATTCGTCTCCTTCTTATAGACGAATCCGGTAATATATATCCTTAATATCGACCTTACTAAAGTAGGTTAATCCTAATAGACGATTAAGGATCTCTGAAATAAGAGGGAGAGGGTAGCGATTCTTTACTGAAATATAATTAAGTCCTCTATAGTCTATATAGAGTCGTAAACCTCTATCTTTCTTTAGAATAAAAAAGATAGGCGCTCCCGCTAGGCTTTTTAATAGTTAGATTCTCTTTTTCTTGATATTATCTATAAGATAGGCCTATAGTTCTTTTAGTTCATTCCTTAAGAGTAGATAAATCGGGCTGTATAGTGGGGATTTACCTTCTTTAGTTTTAATTATATAATTAGTGTTTTTAATTCGTAGTAGAGTCCCTACCTTTTTATGGTCGAATATATCATAATACGCTTCTAGTTTAAGAGAAAATTATAATAGATCTAGATATATATGGTTCCTATGTTTATTAGGTAACTAAACCTCTTCTAGTATCTTAATAAGCGTATAGATTACTACCTTATTTCTTATTATTTTTATAAAACAGTATAGATTTATTAGCTCGAAGCTATAGATTCTAAACCACTATTTATCTACGCTTAGGCGTAGGATAATATCGTACTTATCGATTATGGTTTAGGATAGAAGCACTAGGCTTCCTTCTAGTCTAGGATCGCGATCGATTCCTATATATGCCCTCTTAAAGGTTTTCTTGATCCCTCTAGAATCTATTATGGTAATTAGCGTCTAGAATATTCTATGAGTAGTAAGTTATATAGGTATAACGCCTTTAATAGAAGGGGAGGAGTATAGAGCTGGTTTTAATTTATTTTTTATTTTAAACTCCTTACTGATTATATTAACTTTAGCGCCTATATTAAGATCCGCGTACGTTTTAATGCTATTATATAAGGTAACTAGCATATATAGTCGAGTAATAGTCCCGATTTAAGGGAATTAAACTAGATGTTTAGGGTTTAATCTAGTTCTATAGCTTTTCCCGATTCTCTCTCCTTTTCTCTCTTTTCGTATAGAGTTTTTAAGATAGATTAGATGCTTACTCGTTCTAGATAGTCATTTACCTAGTGATTTTTATCCTTATAAATAAAGCACGATCTATCTATTATCGAATCGTTATTATTTCGCTTATTATTCGTTAGTATAGCGTTACTATTTAATCGAAATAATCCTCTACCTAAATTTCTATGGACTCTACCTCTTCCTCTATTTACATTTCTATAAGTTAACCCTCTTCCTCTATGGTTTCCTCGACCTCCCTTAGAAGGTTAAGAGGTTAAAGAATAATTATTAAATCGGTTTTAATTCGGGCTCGAATCATGGTTATTCCGCCTCTTTTTCTTATCTTATTAATAAGCGGAATAATCTTTTCTTTTCGATAAGGGGAAGTAGATATAAAAGAGTATAGACGTAAGTTTTAATATTTCGCTTCTTATAGTCAGTAGTGAACTATTACTAGATATGATTATTAAATCTTAAAGTGGTTTCTAGATTTTCATAAATAGTATTTAAGCCTTTTACTCCTCGCCTTAGGTTAGCATATAATACTCTAGGGATTTAAGGTAGGCTTTAAAAATATATAGGTCTTAGTAAGGGCGTATTTCTACCTCTTAAAATAGAATCAAGATATCGGTAAGAATATTATATGAATTCTTTAATAGAGTCTTGGTCTATTTTTTAAACGCCTTCTAATCGTGAGCGTCTTAGGGGTGATTCTTCTTATAGAGCCACTATTTATCTTTATATACGGTATAAAGGTAGTTTATGGCGCTAAGAATCTTTTATGAATTAGAGACGAATTTCTTTAGCGCTCCTCTAAATAGGGCTTATAGATCATTTAACCAGGATTCCCTTTATTCAATACCGAAGTTCTTATTAAAAATATTGATATATCTCTTAATCTCTCCCCTTTAGCTAATATCACTTTCCGATAAAGAACCTCTTTCTCTTTAGGGCCGATTCGTCCCTTTACCCTTTTAGTAACCCTTAAGCCTCTCTTTATTTTCCTTGAAAAGTTACTAAGTAGCTAAAAGTCTCTATTAGAGCTCTACTTATTATTCTAGAGCTCTGACTTCCTCTTCTATAAGAAGGTATAAGGTTTGCCTAGGTTATTATATTTCTAGGACTATTTCAAGTTAGTTTAGTGTAAGGGTTTCTTCTTTAATAGAAAGGAGGGTATTTGAATCGTTTTTATTTCCTGAGTTATACTCTTACGATTCGGTATTATTTCGAGAGCTCTAACGAGTAGATAGAGCCATCGTTTCTTAGGTGATTAAAGAAGAAGAATTAGAATTATAAGAATATATAAATATAGGTGTATAAAGCCTATTAATCAGGTAAGATACGAATAGCTTCTTTATATCGAGAGGAGAGGAATTATATTATCTTAATAAGCTAAGACTAATTCTTGCTAGAATCAGGAGGGTTCCTAGGGATTCCTTTCCTATAAGGAAATGGGATCAATATATGCCAAGATTAGCTTACGAGTTAATAGACATTATGGCGAACCCCGCACGATTCTACCACGTTATAATATAGAAATAAAGAAGACTGCCAAGCCAGTCTTCTCCTAGTCAGACCCAGATTATCCGTTACACTACTATCTTATATTATAGTCTCGTTATCACGAATCTAATGTTAGGGCGGGTTTTAATCGCTAGCTAGTTTAGTATACTAATAACTGATTAATAGATGTTAAAGTCATTATCATCTAGTATAGCGGTAGCGTTAAATCTAGGTTCTCTCTAATTCTAATTAGCTAGTAAAGGTAGATCTTTAAACCTAGTGATTCTAGTCTTATGAATAATTGACTGAACGTACGCTGATTAAGATATAAAGATCGTCTTCTTCTAATAATCACGATTTAGTGCGTAAGCGAGAAACTGCTTCAGCTCACTAAGATCCTTTAGAAGGAAGTCGATACTTAGCTACTTAATAATCTCACTAATCTCTATATTAAAGGTTATAGTAATAATAAAGTTATCTATTTAAACTATGATGATTATAAGACCTAGATCGCTAGTGCCCTATTATATGTAGATATAAGGATCATCGTTAAGCGGCTAGAAACCTATTAACTAGAGCTTCTTATTAAGGTTATTATTCTATAAAGCTACCGAGTCTTATAAACTATAAAGAGCTTAGTTTAATATATAAACCTAGTGATTCTTTAGGTAATCGTTCTCTAGGTATTTAAAGCTAGTTAGCTATCTTATATAAATAGTCTCTTTATCCTTTCTCGAGCATTAAGGTAAGTAGTAGTAAGATTAACTTACCGCTAGCGAAGATTATATATAGTAATAAGCGTGAAGATAATCTTAGCTATTATCTCTAAAATAACTAGTATATATAAGCTATTATTATCATTATTATTCTTTAGCTAGAAGTTACTATATACCACCTAGTAGGCTTTAAAACTATATATGAGGTCTTTATAAGTATTCTTTACTATGAATCGCCACTACCTAGGTAGTATATTAACGTCTTTACCTCTCGGCTTAGGGATAATAAAATAGGCATTTTAGGTGAGTAGATCATTAATCTATTACTATATAGCTTATTTCTAGTAGTCCTGGTGCTTAGACTTCTTTACCTACTTATAGGTTTATAGAAGGTCGACGTTATAGGTATAAAGTGGTTTCCTATTAATGATAATTAGATTTATACGCTTTATAGTAATTACCTCATCTTTATTAGTTATAGTGGTATTAGATACGGCGGTAATAGTAGTAGATCTAGTCCTTTATAAACCACTAGGTCCTATAGACCCCTATCCTCTACCCTCTATTAAGTTATTACCGCCTATTTCCTCTACTCGTTCGATCATATTACGTTTAATAGCGAGTAGCTTCTCCTTTAGATTATAGTAGCGTTTAGGAGGAACCCATTTATTAGTACGGTGTGATTAATATAGAGGCGGGGGTGTGGGTTATTAAATTAGATTAGGCAAAGAGCTAATTAAAATGATCTTATATAGGGCTACTAATCTATTTTAATATCTCCTAAAGCTTACCTAATATTATTTATATCTATTATGGTTTCGCTTACTCGCTAGGTAAGTGCTCTTAGTCTCTCGCTAACTAAAGCCCTCTAATTAATTATAGATAGTATAGTTAAGGTTTCGTATATCGGCGGGGTTAAAGGAGGCTAGGATTATTAAACTAGATATTACATAGGGGTTAGAGATACCTATTCCTAGATAGGTTAAAGTAAAGATTTAAATATATTACCACGGATTAGCGCTACCTTAATTACTCGCTACTTTATAGGAATTAGTGCTATAGGAGTTTTAATCTCTAAAATATTACCCTAAATCGTAGGAATCATGATCGTCGAGGGAGTGATAGGTTACTAAACCCTCTATAGGGTAACTAGCTATTAATTAATCTCCGTACGAGGCTTCTTATCGGAAGTAAGGGGTAGTAAGGTCGACACTAATCCTAAACTAGATAGATCTTTTTGATTAGTCACTAGCTTCTTCATTATGCTTCCTAGTATCTCGTTATCATCACTAGGCTATAGGAAGCCGACGTCTCGCGAAACCGCTAGTAAGCTTATAGCTAGATTCTTAACCTTATAGATATAACTACCGTCCCCCTTATAGCCTATTAACTATCCTTTCTATACGTGGGGAGCTATCTTATAAGACTAAACCCGTTTCTCCTTAGGAATATAGACGTATATAGTATAACCCTATAGCATTAGATAGGAGAGCTAGGGTTCAGGATTCGGAATACTAAGTTTCCTTCTCTATATAGTGAGTGGCGAGCACCTAGTTTCTAGTTTAATAAGGCGGTTAGTTATATAGGCTACTATATTAAAGGCGTACGGCTAAAGCTTATCCGGTAAACCGGTATTAATAATAAGCGTACGCTAGATGCTATTTAGATATCCAACTATACCGCTTAGAGACGCTATTCGGCTCTTTAGTATACGGGGGAATTAGCTTAAAAACCATGCCGCGCTTCTTTCCCTATTCTATGAATTTCATAAATTCTAGACCGTTATCTATACGCCAAATATTAGGGTATTAGCTAGTTATTATCTTAATCCTTTTATAAAAACTAATAAGCCATAGAAATATCTGATTCTTAGATTAGAAGGTAGGGGCCTTAACGTATCTTATTATATCGTTAACGACTAGTATCTAATACTTCTTACCCTTTAGGCCTAGCGGGGTCCATAATTAAGTGTCGATATATAATTTCCACGCTACCTCTAACTCTAGCTTACGGTTCGCGGGAAATATATTACTATGATTTACCTAGAAAGTAAGCTTTATAGTTAAAATACTTAGTGCTACGCTCTTTATCTTCTCCTAAAATAATTATATACTTTTAAGGTAGCGGCTTACTTAGCCTTACCTATATGACTAAGGCGGCGGTAGATCTTAAAGGTAGTGATAGCTTTACTTACTAGTCCTACTTTATTATCTAAATCTAGATCCGAATCCGACTCGTTCGCTAAATCATTAATTAAGTCATTAGTAGTCTCGATCTACTAAATAGTATATATAGCTAGGTAATTTACCTTTAATAGAGTGTTCTTTAGCGAGGTAATAAGATAAGGTATACTATCTAATATATTAGTGAGATCCAGGCAGCCACTACTCTGCAGTTTACCCATTAAGCCAAAAAGACATAGCCAAACTGATTCATGGAATCAGTTCAACTGCAGTGGTATATAAAGATAGGTCTATCAGCCAACTAGCAAGGTTGGAAAATCACATTAGTATGGCTGGCGATATTACTTTCGCTATTAATTAATATTTAAGAATGTATATTATACTTAATACCGAGGTCTTAAAGAAGCTAATTTATACCGATAAGCTTACTATTAGCATCTAGTAAATAGTATCTATTAATCAAGAAGCATTCTAACTCTCTATTTACCATCTTAGCTTTAATCAAGATCTCGCTATACCCCTTTATCACGATATAGTTACCCGAATAATCTCTATACGCATAGGTAGTTACTAGATCGTTATCTTAGTATAAATAGAAGTTATCTTTATTATATATAAGCGTTATATTAGATCTAATATCGAGAAGCTAGTTATTCTTCTAGCTACTAGTCGATATAGTAATAGTAATTACTATACTAGTATTACCATCCTTTAAAGCTTTAGTAAAGCACTAGATATTTAGGTTCTTACGCCACTTATTTAGAAGTTTCTTAGTAAGATAGATATAGTCCCTAGTATTATAAGGTCTATAAGAATAGTATATATAAAAACCCTAATCGTCCTTCTACTTACCTTTATATTTCTCCCTTACCTATTTATAGATATCTTTACCATCTAGCGAGGAGTTATAAGGCTTAATCCTAGGTTTAACGGGTTTACTAGGTAAATCGTTATTCTTATTATTTTATCCATTCCCTTTTCCTTATCCCTTACCGGTAGATTTACCCTTCTTATAATGATTATTCCTTATTATATTAGTAGGACCTTTAAAGATTAAGAGCTCGGCGTTAGTAGCGAGGTCGTGAAGGTAATTATAGAGCTATTAGTTAGTTAATGAATCTAAAGATAATTATCTAATTTATTTAGTAATAAACTTGACTTTCTCGATTTTATTTACCACTTAACATATAACTTTAACTAAGGTAATATATAGAGAGACTTATAATTTAAATCTCTTTATAATATTATACTACTTTTTATAAGCACAAATGAATTTAGAGGTAGAAGTGAAATCGCTTCTCTTTATATGATCCTACTTCTTGATTTCTCTAATTATATTTAACGTCTTCCTAATTCCCCTAACCTTATAAAGAATCTATTAGTATAGTTCGTCTACCTCTTTAGTATATTTTAGGTTTTAATAGATAATCATTTATATCTCTTTATTAACCTAATAGTATAGCTAGCTAGCGATAAGTCTTATCTAATATTTCTATCTCCTATATTTAGGATTATAGTTAGTAGGGTAAGGAAGGGTATTATTAATAATCCCCTTAAGTAAGAGGCCAACGAGGGTAAACTAGATCCTAGAACACTTTTATTCGATATTAGTATCGTTCCTAATAAGTTCACACGTCTTTTAAATATTAATAGCGCTAATCTCTAGTAGATATATACCCTATAACTCGTAGTCGTTATTATCGTCGTCTATAGTAGGGCTAGCGGCGCGGGAACGCTATCCTAGTGGTAGGTATATAGACTATTTATATTTCTAGCTACTAGCGTAGGAGTTAAACGACTCTTTCATATAGCTTAGGAGATCTATTACTATCGTTATAGGAGAATAAAGTCTAAAATAGTAGAAGATTTAATAATATTTCTCTATACATTAAGGTTTGATATAGAAGAATAAGAGGTAGAGCTTTTAAAGGAATTCTTCTTATATAGCGGGATAGAACCAAAGAGGGAGGAAAAAGATAGGAAGCTTGATCTAGTTAAGGTCCTTCTAATTAGTGATATAGAAGAGTAAGATCAGGATAAGGTTAACGATAAGGATCTGATCGAGTTAGGTCTAGATGCTAATAAATAGGATAAGAGGCCTAAATCGAGTCTTCCCTAAACTAGTATATAGATTAGGGCGTTAGGACGGAAATAGAAAAGTAGGGAGGATGATCTATTTAAATACTATTAGTAGTATCTATATAAATAAAGTCTGAGAATAATGATCTATTATTAAAATCAACTAAATGATTTCCGGCTTTATGAAAGTGAGAGTAAACCAAATACTGAAAATTATAGCTGAAAATATAGAACTTATATAATTAAAGATCTTAGTATGTTTATTTGAAAAGTCAACCACCTAAAAAAGTGGTGATACACGGATTTATATAGTAGGAAAAGCTTCATTTTTTGAAGTGACATTGTCGCCTAAGGTAGGAGGGGGAATTACCTAGGTGCCTAGCTTACTAAGGAATCTGTAACGTATTTCACTACCGAGTGACGCACTACTACCGAGTGGCGCACCCCACCCAAAACGCGTCAATTAATTTAACCCTCTCTCTTTAACCACCCACCATGCCACCAATTCGCTCCCGATCCTCTAAAAATTTAATAGAGCAAGAAGGTAGCATCTTACTAGCTATGTAAGATCTTAAGAATCAAGGAATCTCTTTAATTCGTGAAGCGGCGCGCTATTTTAAAGTGCCCGAGGCCACCCTCCGCCGCCGCCTACGTGGAGTTAAAAACCGCGCGACTTCTCGCGCTAATTCGTATAAATTGATAGAAATTAAAGAGGAATCTCTTTAAAAATGGATTCTCTCTATGGATTCTCGCGGATTAGCTCCCCGGCCCTCTATTATATGAGAAATGGCGAATCTTCTTCTTAAAAAGCGCGGAACTACCCCGGTTATTTCGGTCGGCGAAAATTAGGTTATAAAATTTATTAAACGACGTCCTCTTCTCTCCTCTCGATTCTCGAAACGTTATAATTATAAGCGTATAAAATACGAAGACCCGAAAATCATTAATAAGTGGTTTAATCTAGTTAAAGAAACTATCCTTCGATTTAGAATCTACCCTAATGACGTTTATAACTTTAATAAGACCGGTTTCGCGATAGGATTAATAGTAACTATAAGGGTGATTATAAGAAGCGAATACTATAGTCGGCGAGTACTTTTATAACCTAGAAACTATAAGTAGGTGACTATTATTAAGTATACGAATACTTCTAGGTGGGCCCTCCCTCTATATATGATTTTTAAAGGTAAAGTCTTTATTAAATCCTGGTTCGATAGCCTCCTAGAGGATTAGCGATTTAAGGTTAGTCCTAATAGATGGACCTCTAATGAAATTAGACTTCGCTAGCTTAAAAAGCTCTTTATTCCTTCGACTTCTTTATATATAAGGGGGGGGGGGGGGGTATCGGCTCTTAATACTCGACGGCCATAGAAGTCATTTAACTAGGAAATTCGATGAAATCTACAAGAAAAATAAGGTGATACTAATCTATATGCCTCCGTACTCCTCTTACTTTTTATAGCCTCTCGATATTAGCTATTTTATAGTGTTAAAACGTGCGTATAGTCGGCTAGTTAAATTAAAAATACAGGTTAGGATAAATCATATTAATAAACTTGATTTCCTTAAAGTATACCCCCTTATACGAATAGAGGCCTTTAAATCCGAGACTATTAAAAATAGCTTTAGATCTACTAGTTTAATACCTTTTATACTAGAGAGAGTGATTTCTAAGCTTAATATTTAGCTTATTACACCTACCCCCTCTAAGCCGGGGTAGCGACTAGGAGCTAAAAACGCCCTCGAACTATATCTAATTATAAAAGCAAGCTTCGTTAATCAAAGTATTACTTTGTATTAGATCAAGGAGCCCCCTGAGCCCACTTAATTACGCGATAAACCAGGTTTTAAAAGCCTACTAAATCACTATATAATCTACGGCTTTACTTAAGAATGAAGTGAGCGAATTACGCGCCGCTAACGAGAAGTAGAAGTAAAAGCGCACTAGATCCCGGAGGCAGATACCCGCGGAATAAGGCCTCTCGGTTCAAGAAGCATCTACATTAATTATACAGCCGGAGGAAGTAATTGAAGCACCTCCCCCCGGTCCCGGCATATATGGAGAATCGGCTTTATAGCCGCGTATAAAGTCCCCCCGAGGGTGTGGAATATATAGGAAGCCAAGACATAGAAGAGAGACATGTCCAGATAGATGATAATTTTAGTTTATTTAATTTAATGGAGTTTTGGTTGAGATAAATGCATTTGAAATTAGTAGGTTAGGTGGGGTGCGTCACTCGGTAGTGAAATACGTTAATAGTAATTCAAGTATTTCAACTTTCTGCCCGTCTAAAATCAGGCACCAATGACAAAATGCAGTCTATTTATCACTGGCCGCTATGCCCCTTCGTAATCCTGATATATACTGTTTGTATAAATGTAAGCCAATTACTCAACCTTAGCCCATACAGCCATAAGATAAAACCACTACTGTGGCTCTAATCGGTCGGGCCTGGCTTGGCTTGGCTTGTCCCGTGACAGTGCCTAGATAGACGAGACCTGGCGGCTGACTCACCCTCATTATTATGATGCATTCGACCCTGGCTCCGAGCTATTTACTAACGGCACATGCCCCAGATAGATTGGAAAGAGCTGTACTTTGACTCGGAGATTGTCGCATATCCGATGAATCGCCAATCAGCATCCCGAGCCTCTCTGGCATGTTGGCCATGCCGGACTCAGCATCTCAAATGCGATGCCACACTCCCTATATGTGCACGATGTCAAACGCTGATGAAAACATGCTCATACCCTGAATCACGACGTAGCGCTAGATACAAGGCCGCGCACTCCAGGAGAGAGAAGCCTACTATATCATGCCTTGCCTCTCATGTGTTGACACCATCCGATACGCGTGCATCCGTGCTTGGAGAAGACCACACATCAGTCTTCACCCCATCCCGGGTACCACTCGCCTCGGTCGTCGAGGTCGAGAACAGCATGGACGCGGACAGCACCCTATTGGACTTATACTACGAATACTTCCATCGCAGCCATCCATTTGCCCTGCCGAGGCCCAACCTTCAAGCGAAGCTAGCTTCAGGATGCTCCAGCATGCGGGTGCTGCTCGCCGTCATGCAATGCATTGGTTCATTTTACGGGGAGCCTTCTTCGCGAAGAGAGTGCCTGACAGACGAGCAAACTGTTGACGTGGTGGACGGATTCGTGGTTCAAACAACACTATTAATGGCGCTGGCCAAGAGCATGTGTGCAGAACGGGCTGCCTCCGAGACGCTTCTTGAAAAAGCAATCGAGCAAGCGAGGCTGATCGGGATGCACACCAAAGCTTTCGCCGATGTGGCTGCTGGGAACGACCCTGTGCTCGCCGAGAGCTGGAGGCGGACGTGGTGGATGCTCTACTTGGCTGATCAGAACTTTTCCGTTATTCGGTATGACTTCATTACGTCAATTTACGATACAGACCACGATGTGGACCTACCTTGTGATGACCTCGACTACAGTTCCACGGTATGTGTGTTTCCGTATAACGTGATATACCTTTTGGTTACTGAACAGTCACGCCCTAGAATATACCACAAACGACGCTCTCCTCCACCGATTACCGAAACCGAGAGTACGCGCTAGATACCACAAGGTTCTCATCCTTTGCCTATCTTATCGATGCAACGCGAATTTTTGTCTCATCATTGAGAGTAGCAACTCAATACGAAAACCTGCACAAGGCGGAACTGCTCTGTAGTGACCTGGAGGCTTCTATCGTTGGTTGGTTTATCATGCTTCCGCCCAACAAATTGGAGCTTGCCGTACAGCCCGTTCTCCTAGATCAGCTCATCTTCCAAGCTCACATGATGATGTATACGTACGCGTCCCTGAAGAAACAATGCTAAACGCTTATACTAACAATATAGAGCTCTGGCGTATATCCATCGACCGTTGTCGAACCTTCAACACGATCCCGCCGAAAACTTGTCAAGTTGTGGCACACCTCCACCACCTCTAGTCTGCAGCACGATAACTACGGGTGCGTTCAATCATAGAACGCACTCGGACAAGCTATTCCAAGCCGTCCGCAATCAAAACCAGTGCTTGACCCTCCTGCCTTTAGGTGCTGCCCAGCTTTCACCCTTTCTCATTTGCATGATAGCGTGCTGCACGATTGCCTACCTGGTCGCCTGCAAGTCGGGATTCACGCCGAATGAGGTCGAAGTGGCGCGGTCGCGTATACGAGTCTGCCTAGGTACGCTCAAGCACTACGAAGATATCTGGCCTAGAGCCAAGAAAATCCTGCTTGAGCTGCGAGTTGTCGCCAATGCCCTTATGCGAGCCGATGAGGTTTCTCAACCTCCAAGCGTCGGATTTGACCTACTTGCTGAACAGGATGCGATGGTCGGTAATATATTTGATGGAGAGTGGTTTAATGCATTAGGAGCCATGACCTGAGGCAATTCTATTGGCGCATTTCCGTCAGTGTACCATATACATGCACCGCCATCTTCGCTCACGGTGCGGAGTGGAAAGAAATCGGAACGAAGATCGATGCTAGTTAATAAATGTTATTTTTCGTTACACCCAGAATGACATAGAAGTAGGAAGCATGCACGATAATAGTTTTGATATTTAATGGTGCAAGTCTAACTTTCAAAACGGGCTATAAGCCACTCGGGGTAACTCTGCTCCCGCCGCCTGAGCCCCGACGCAAACAAACCAAAGCCGTTGATGGAGGTAGTAGAGTAAACAAGGCTGGTCCCCTCTTTATGTGTAAGAATAACGCAGCCTTGATGGACTTAGGGGCTCTGTGGCGGCGTGACCGTGTCGTGGGTGAGCGTGATATTCCCGAATAGCCTAATGGTGGGCCACGGAAATTCCGACATTGGGATGATTCCGGTTTGCCTAACCGGAGAATGCGGGAAACTTTCTCTCATTTATTGGCGCAGCATTCGAGTCTCTGTCAATTCAATCATCATGTTCGTTGGCATAGTCGAGACATACACAGAGAAACGACATGGCGTATCTTTTTCGGACAACAGCACTCGGGGCATTTGCACGACTTCTTACGGGGAACAAAGTCATGGCGTTTCCAAGTGAAAATCATAAATACAATACTGGCACGAACTCCAGCTTCAATGTGAATAAGGAGGGAAATGAGCAACCTTGGATTCCAGTGACATGGTGAGTGACCATTTTATTCGTCCTATTTGGGTCGGCGCTGTGCCGTGCATGCTCACATGCCAAATAGGGACTCTGATGAGGATATAGAGAGCCCTCACAACTGGTCGACAACAAGGAAGATGGCGGTGTCATCTCTTATATGGTAAGTCAGATACACAACCCATTCGGCTGGCCGTTTGTTAATCGATGTGTTGGTAGTATCTACACGTTCACAGTGTACTGCGGATCATCAATATACGTCCCAAGCGAAGAGTACGTTAACAAACATCTATCATGTTGACGAAAAACTTGTGTTTTTGACTTGGCACAGGCAAGTAATGGAAGAGTTTGGCGTTTCCGAGGCCGTCGCTTCTCTGGGCCTGGCTCTCTATGTCCTCGGCTGTGAGTGTTGGCGATTTATCTTTAAACAGAGTCAAAAGTACTTGACGAAATACTGACCTAGGGTTTTAGATGGCATCGGCCCCCTCCTCTTCTCTCCGCTGAGTGAAATTCCGCATATTGGCCGGAACCCCGTCTACATCATCACATTCGCAATCTTCATTGTCCTGTCGGCCCTATCCGCGATATGCAAAAGCTTTGCGGGGTTCCTTGTCTTGCGCTTCCTGCAGGCCTTCTTCGGCAGTCCCTGTTTGGCGACCGGGGCAGCGTCCCTGAGTGACATGGTATGCTCGTCGGCACATAAAAACATACCAAGGCTGATCGAGAACTGTAGATTTCCGTCATATACATGCCGTATGCCCTGGTGGCGTGGTCTGGTGCCATGTACTGCGGCCCTGCGCTTGGCCCGGTGCTATCTGCATTCTCCGTGCAGGTCAAGGGGTACGGCTCCCTTGTCTACCTGTGAAAAGATATATACTGACGTGGAAATTGCTAGTTGGCGCTGGAGCATGTGGGAGATAGTCTGGCTCGCAGGCTTCGTCTTCGTCTTGCTTGTGTTGTTTCTTCCCGAGACATCGACGCCAACACTGCTGTTCTATAAGGCCAAACGCCTCCGGCAAGAGACCTGTTCGGATCGATTCGTCGCCATCGATTCCCTGCAGCCTAAGGGCGTCGCAGGCAGCCAAATGGTGAAGCTTGCGCTTATCAAGCCGTTTCAGATCACCCTCATGGACCCTGCCATTGCATTTGCGAATTTCTACGTGAGGTTTCATCTCACAGCTCGCGCTGTACTGGATATTGCGACGATTTACTGATGGAAGACTTAGACCTCTCTTACATACGGTATCTACTACTCCTTCTTCGAAGTAATTCCTATTGTATACCCCAAAGAATACGGCTTCAACAATGGCGAGATTGGGATCCTCTTTGTCTGCGTCCTCATCGCATGTATCATCGGCGCAACTTGGTACTGCACATGGTACCGTGTCTTCGTTCAACGTCGCTTCCAGCGCCTCGGCACTTTCGACGTCCAGGAGACCTTTCTCCGCCCCGGCCTCATGGGCGTGTTGGGTGTCCCACTCGGCATGTTTCTCTTCGGATGGACGGCGCGTGCTTCGGTTCCCTGGCCTGTGCCAACACTCGGCATCGTCTTGTTTTGTGCGTGCTCTTTTGTTGTTGGATTAGGCATCTTCCTACACCTCCCGTTGAGTTACCCAGAATACGCGGCGAGCCTGTTTGCGGCCAACGACGCACTGCGAAGCTCGTTTGCGGCGGGCGCGGTGCTTTTTGGGCGGCCACTATATTTGAACTTGGGGGTGGGGAAGGGCTGTACCTTGCTTGGAGGGTTGAGCATTCCGCTGGTGGTAGGATTCTGGTATTTGTTCATGTATGGGGACAAGTTGAGGAAGAAGAGCAAGTTTACTGTTCATGCGTAGACGGATGGACATCGTCCCGTCGTTTTCTTTCTAACAAAAAGAAAAACATCCAACTATGAGCTTATTAGACAGATAGATAGTGCTAGACCAAGGTGCCGATGTGAACACCTAGGGTGGATACTACGGCAATGCACTTCATTCAAGCTGCATCCTTTCGAGGCAACAAAGAGGTGGCACAATTACTGCTAGACCAACGAGGCCTTATTAAAGCGCTCTTAGAAGATAAACGGGAGAACCAATTGAAACTTGGCCACCTAGACACGGATACGAAAACACACGATACCCGTATTTCGCCCGATAGAAAAATCAATCAACAGTCCAGCAAGGCGAGTGGCTCTGAAGAGGAGCATTATGTTGTCCCCGGCGATCTCCAGCAGTACTTCTCTCTAATGCGGACTGTGCTTGCTGAAATCGACGCATATCAAAATGACTTGGACCAAACTCGCTACATACGGATCAGAAACGGAGTAGTGGGTGTACATTCTGCAGAAGCCAAATTATTCCAGAATGTCCACGGCCGCACAGCTTCTCAGCTTTTCGATCCATTTTTCAATTTCCGAGAGGCTCCCATCCCTGTGTTCAAAGACACACCGACCGGGACCATTGTGGGCGATGACGACGGGTCCAAACCACACGAAGTTGAGCGAGATTCTGGTTTGGGTGAAAACGTCAACATGCCCTGGCCGCCCAAAACCAGAAGCGCTTTCCGCACCCCTCCATCTGCAGCAGCACGGCTTCGCGTGCCGCCTAGCGGAGAACACAGCCGCCTAAATAATAGCAAGCTAGCACCGCCCCCCGTGATACTCAACAAGTCCAAGTCGTCCTCGAAAAGGGTTATGCTTCAACCGGGCTTTTCACCCCTCGACTGGGCCGCTATCTCCGCAAACCCAAACAACCAGCTACGTGGCGCAGACATACCACTAGGCCTACTGCGCGTAACGCCGTCTATGCTGAAAGTACAGAATGGGCGCAAAGGCCGCGACGCCTGGACCTCGTACCAGGGCAAAATATACAATATCTCGCCCTACCTCTTGTATCATCCGGGTGGCAAGGGAGAACTGATTCGGGGGGCAGGCAAAGACTCCGAACACCTGTTCAACGACATTCATCCGTGGGTCAACTGGTATGAAATTCTTAGCGAATGCCTCGTTGGAACTCTAGTGTCTGAGGGTGAAGTTCTACCCCAAAATAGCCCCACACCGGATGAAGGCCAAGCACAGTTAGTAGACAAGATTAATGACTCTCCGAATGAGCTGGACTGGTTTGAGACTGGACGGCCCGGTGGAATGCAAGAAGAGTCCACCGAAAAAGAACAGCCAGATAGCTGGCAACTCGAGAAACATGTCCTATTTGAACGGAGCGGAGAGTTGATGCAGAAGAAGGAGCCTCCGGAGAAACCTGCGATTCAAAAACACCTTGACGATGCCGGAGATCAAGTGGATATTGAGAACAATGAAAAGAACGCTGCTCAATGGATATTGGAATGGACAACTTTGACGGTAGAGGAGATACAGACTGCAATATAACGAAAACTTTGTAAATTGGCATTGCAATAAAGATATTTTCTGCAGTCGTAAAGCCGCGTAGGTAGAGCGCGTCAATTATACAATGAGTACTTTTCAAAGTTAGGTCTTCTATGTTGTAGGATCTCGATACAAATCCTCGAGAGGGTCTCTAGAATACTCGGCGCATTCGATTGAGTTACCAAGTCGCCAGGTGCCCCGGTATCAGGTGACCGATGAAGCTGCCCTGTGAGGGAAAAAAAATGTTTCTCAACTCCGCGGTGTTTGATCCCTTTCAAGTGGATCTAGCACGCGATTGTGGATTCTAGAATGTTAACACACTCAAAGCTTAGGAGTAGTCAGTGAGGGTCGCAGAAACTCATCAACTGGCCCTGAAACTTGCAAACAATCAGCGAAACTATCTACAAAGCAGTGAGGCTTTTCAGCGAAATATGATATCTCCACCTCCGCCCGTTGACTCGGCGTTGGATGCCATCGGAAACACGCCAGTGGTACGCCTTCGCCATCTCGTGCCAGCCGGCCACGCAAAGGTCTTCCTTAAACTTGAATCCTTGAATCCAACTGGCTCATACAAGGATCGCATGGCGAGGTCCATCATTGAAGAAGCTGAAAGCCAGGGAAAGTTAAAGCCAGGCATGACGGTGGTGGAAGCTACTGGCGGAAGCACCGGTTCGTCCTTGGCGTTCATATGTGCGATAAAGGACTATAAATTTCGCGTAGTTTCGTCAAATGCCTTCGCGGTTGAGAAACTTCGTACCATGCGTGCATTGGGTGCGACTGTCGAGATTATACACAGCGAATCAGGGGGCATCACGGCGGACCTGATTCCTTCGATGGTGCGCTATGCGCGAGAAATCGCACAAGAAGACGGTCATTTTCTCGCCGATCAGTTTAATAACGGAGACGCCCTACCCGGCTATGAGGCGATCGGGAAAGAATTGACGGAGCAGTTTCCTGGTGGGATTGATGCTTTCTGCGGTACGGTTGGAGGTGCTGGCATGGTCATGGGGGTATCGCGAATTTTGAAATCCAAGTGGCCGGAAACACGTGTTGTGATTCTCGAATCCGCCTCTTCTCCCGTCATCACGGAGGGTCGGGCTGGGTCTCATAGTGTCGAGGGCATTGGAATCGGCTTTGTCCCACCACACCTTGATCCCACATTATATGATGAAGCACGAGGAATTTCAGAGGAGGAAGGACGTGCCATGTGCCGACAACTCGCTCAAAAGGAAGGGTTGCTTGTTGGAACTTCAACAGGTCTCAACGTTGTCGCTGCTGTTGCCCTTGCCAAGGAACTAGGCCCTGGCAAGACGGTGGTTACCGTCGCCGTGGACACCGGCCTAAAGTATATGAATGGAAACCTTCTGGCGGATGCTTGAGATTTCAACATTGTGACGTTGATTATTCGGTATATGCGACAACTTCAAATTCGACTCTGGAAATTCCCAATCATTGATGTAGTCACCAGTATTCACAACTTGCCGGTGAAACATCTCGGTTGGTCCGTTGCCAGGGGGTGGTGGGGCCGGTGTTTGGGCGGCGGGCCGGATTTGCTGCTACGAAATTCGCGATCGCTGCTCATGAGTCTACAGAGAGACGTGAAAGCGGGAGTAGAACGGTGAGATTAAAGAATTGAAACATGAGGGGAGAGAGGAGAGACCTAAAGGATTGTTCGACTGGATGGCAGACTCCGGATTATAGTATGATAAATTTCGTGTCCTTCATTTTTGATCTCAGGCTCTAAATCAAAGAGGGCAATAATCTATCAAGAAATGTAAAAGGGTTCCACAACAAACAAGAAAGAAGTAGCCAGTATCGTCATTCTCTATCTCATGAAAACTCTATTGCAGGTAACCAGTGCAACCTGGGACAACGCCATCGGCGCCACCAGCAGTTCGAAACATGTCTCGCACATCTCCGATCAAGCATTCCGGGGCTTCCCAAGCAAAGAAATGCCCACCACGATCGTTCTGTCGATCGAAGACAATTGAACCAAGCTTCCTGATCCAAGTATTGGGAACGTTCCGCAACTCCATGGGCATGTGGCTATAGCCTATCTTGACCGAATCAATCCACTCGCCTGTCCGGGCCCGGGTCACTTTGTTCGGCGTACTGTTTCGCCAGGAGTGTGTTGACTCATAGTATATACGCAAAGATGCACCACTGGACCCTCAATTAACATTGCACAACTATTCAAAGGATCATGCGATTGGGGAGACTTACGGTCCAGCGGTACTAAACCAGTAGATACTGACCCATGTACATATCTCTTCTTCAGTCCACGGGTAGCTATCAGACCAGTCGTGTAGTTTCTCATAAAGCCAAGCCATCAGTGCAACGGGACTATCCGTCAATCCGTAGCTCGCCGTTGTGGGCTTTGTGGCCTGTAAAGCCCGATATCCTGAACTCTCTTCGGTAAACCATTTGCGACGCTCCAGGCCCTCCCTCTCCCGGGCGGTATACGGTGTCAGCGCGTTCTCAATCGCAAGCAAAGGATACTTCCAGAATTCGGGGGCTGAGCCTCCGTAATCGAAGTTGATGTGTGTCGCTTTGCACGACTGGGGATACAACAACGCCATCGTCCGAGTGATGTAGTAGCCCTAGTCACCTCCCTGCGTCTCGTACTCATGGTATCCTAACTGTTGCATCAGATTGTGGCATGTCTCCGCGTACTGCTCAAGAGCGAAACCTCGCTTGTTTGGTCCTTCGCTAAATCCAAAATTTGGTAGGGAGATGCCAACCACATGAAAGGCTGGGTCTGCGATCCCGTCCCCGGAAAGGCTTTGGATGATCTTTGTTCCCTCCAAAAAAGAACCGGGCCAGCCATGTACATACAAAAGCGGAATGGCATTGCGAACACACGATGGCTGGTGTAAAAAGTGTATATTCAGCGGATCAAACCCACCTACTTGGACCTTAGTGATAAAATGCGGCAGTTGGTTCAACGTTGTTTCCGCAGCGGCCCAGTCGAAGTGGTCTCTCCAATACTCTAGGAGCCTGCGCACTTCGGTGACAGGCGCTCCAAGGTCCCAGCCAGCTTCGTCAAGCTCATCCGGTAAACGAGCATTGGTCAGACGGGTCTTGAGATCTTTGACCTTTTCCGACGGGACATTAATGCAAAATGGCAATATTTGGGGCATGATCTTGGTATAGTAGCTGATATTGCCAAAGCTAAACTTTCTAGGGAAAAAAGATCAATTTGGCTCTTGCGCGTGCTTTTTGCTTTTCTTGTCAATTTGCGCTTGGTGGGTTGTTAAGTGGGAACATCACTCGTGGTCGGGGCGATCAGAAGAGCAAGCCACTAAGTCCCACTTCAACATTCAAGCGCTTGTATTATCCATCGCGGAACAACTGCCTGGGTAGTCGGCTTTCCCACCGATGTCAATAATACAGTCTGCGCCATCTGACAGGCGCGGGCAAAAAGTGAGGAGAAGCTTTTCCGGAGACTCACTCTCCGTCCACTCATAACCACCTGGATTGGGTCCGGTGACGCACTGCCCTTGTAGCAGGGCGACTTCACAATATAAAAGCACTTAGATGAGAGACCTGATAAATGAAGTTCACACTTTTTGATTCCCTTGCATGAAATATCATTCGCCAAGATGATGAAAGCCCTGGTTTTTCATGGCCCATACAACGTGAGATTGGAGGAAAGACCAAGCAGGACTTTGCCCCGCCAGTCTGCGTATTTAAATGAATTTGGGACAGTGACTGACAGCATGTATCCTGGTTAGTTCCCGATCTTGTCGACCAAAGCGATGTTATCATCAAAACAACCTCTGCCGCCCTCTGCGGAAGGTAAGTTCGGCATCTCCCCCTTTCTCAAATCATGGAACAAGCGGCTAATGAAGCTTTCGTGAAAAAAATGAGCTCCATAGTTATCGGGGCCACTCGAAGATCAACATGACTCCTGGATATGTTTGCGGTCATGAAGGTATCGGAATCATCGAGAAAGTTGGCAGCGACATCAAGAACTTTGCCAAGGGAGATCATGTCATCGTTCCATTCCTCGTCAGTTGGTAAGACCATCCGCTTTCTTTAAATTTGAGACATTTGAGATCAAGGTAACCTCTCTAACGCACTTCGCAGTAAATGAATGCTTCAATTGTAACAGAGGCGTCCATGGCCGCTGCCAAAGGGGCAAAAATTTTGGTGGCCCTGCCTTGGACGGCTCCCAGGCTCAATACTTCCGTGTTCCCCTTGCGGACACCACGCTGTATCATAATCCAAAAGACGCTAAACTGGGAGAACTTGCAATTCTGATGACCGATATCTTCCCGACTGGGTGAGCAAACGCGTCACCACAAACGGAGAGCTATGTTGTTAACTCATATCGACAGATTTAATGCAGCAAAGCAAGCCTTCATAGACACACCAAGTGAGAACTGGAAAGATATGACTATCGCAGTTATAGGCTGCGGTTCTGTTGCACTGTGCTCCATTATCTCCGCAATTCCGCAATGGAATATAAGCCAGTGCGGGTCTTTGCCATTGACTCAATCCCCGGCCGCCTTGAAGCCGCCAAGGAGCTTGGCTGTATACCCCTTAACTTCAAACAGACCGACGTCGTCCAAGCAATTAAAGAAGCGACTGATAACAATGGTGTTCATGCTGTCATCGAAGGTGTCGGTCTCACGCCCGCACTGAAGACAGCGTACGATATCGTGTGTCCTGGTGGAAAGATTAGTTCATTCGGTAAGTTGAACGCGCGAATAAACATGGTCAGTATACTAACTGTTTAGGTGTACACAATGGCGAGTTACCTTTCAGTGTGGCAGATTGTTACAACAAAAATGTGCATATGCAGTTTGGGCGTTGTCCACTGAGAGCAGTGTTCGCTGAAGCGTTGGCTTGTCTTATCCGGAACAGGGAGCTCATTGAAAAGATGAAGTTCATCGATTTGACACTTCCTCAGCTCGATGACTCATTCGAAGAGGCTCTCAAGAGATTTGAGCGTGGAGAGTTGAACAAGGTCGTATTCAAGCCTAACGGTTTAGATATCTGATAATTGAAAGTTTACCTAGACCTCGCTGGTCTCGATCAATGGTTAGACCAAGAGACGAATAGCTTCGCCGTATATAGATACATAAAGAACTGGATACTCAAAATGTGAACAAAGTACAAATGTTGCGTGATCAATCTAGATTTTCATCGCTAGGAGAGTACGCGGAAGATACAAAATGAATAAAATCGTACAGCGATCTCTCAGTCACACCAGAATTTGAATGAACCTTCTGAATACGTCCTTTTTCTTCTTTTGGAAATTGGATAAAACAAGTCCATCTCCATCTACGTATGTCTCGTGTATAAAATCTGAAAGACAAAGGAAGCATGTACTCTCTCGATTGATAGGGCAATCCAAGTCAAATATATCATTTCAGGTGCTTGTTGGTCATGATTGGCTAAAACTAAAAATATCGTATAGATACCTAGTAGGGGATTATCGTTGTTACTTTGGAAGCTGATAATTGAGTCTTCAGTTGTGTAGGTCTAGATGCGTATACCAGAGCGCTAGCACGAGATTTGACCCATTAGGTGACAGTGTAATAAAAACCAGCATAAGGGCTTAACAATAAACAAAGACCTACTTCTTCGGCTGAGCCTCAAGCACCCTTCTCAAATCAATATCTCTTTGATCCAGAGATTTGGCAGTCGGGAGACCGTACGCTTCCTCTGTCTGTCGCACAACCTTCTGCACCCAGTCTTCCTTGTCTAGAGCATCCAGGGGTGTCGGTTCGACAGCTTTGCCTGGAAACCCGGAAGTACCTTTCAAAGAGATGGGACCTGCATCTTGCCAGCACGCCTCCATGGTCTCCCCAATATTGCGCATAAAGTGAGCAAGACCGCCAGTCCCTCTCCATAGTTCCACAACTTGAAAGTACCAGCAACCGCCCAGCGTGGCGCATAACTCGCTTCTATGATAGTGTCTACATCTTCGATTGTAGCAACACCATCTGCAACAAGGTGACAGACCTCACGGAACAAAGCAAACCCGAGACGATTTCCCACAAAGCCAGTTATCTCTTTCCTCAAAACGACAGTGCGATATCTCCCATCTAGACCATTGAAATAGTCGTCTGCAAACTTTGTCACATCGCAACTCGTGTACTCAGAAGGTACTATCTCAATCAATGGTGTCAAATGGGGCGGGTTGTATGGATGGAGGATAAGTAGCCGTGACTTGTCTTCCAGATCCTCGGCTTGCTTCGAAGCCAAGATTCCAGACGTTGAGCTCCAGAGATGCGTGGAATGAGATACCCACTTGACCACGGAGGCCCATGTGCTCTTTTTGAATTCCAAACTTTCCGGTCCTTGCTCTTGCACTATACTTGCTCCAGTACACGCCTCCTCTAGCGAAGAGAAGGTTGTCATTCGACCGCTAGAGATGTATCGTTCGACCAAATGGTCAGCGTCGTCACTTTTATCTTCAGACCCGAGATAAATTGGCAGAAGAGAGCGAATGTGGTGATTGATATCATCGCGAGTATCATATAGCCGCAGAACGCTTTTGGTATGCTTCAGATGCAATGCGCAAAAGGACAGTCCAATCGTACCCAGACCAATGACTGCGATTGTTTGCTGAGCTGTTTCATTCATCGTGAATTTCACAAAATGTCAGAATGAATGAAGAGTGAGCTCTGCTATAACTGGGCTACTAACAATGTATGTTGCATAGTTTACAAATCAATTGCCCACCGGGCTCTTCATCAACGGAGACTTAGTCTCCGGCTGTCTTCCTACTCTTGATGACAGAATAATCCTATTGCCAAGAGACCATAGCCCCGCAACTCCATACTCTGTCACTTTGGTCGTTTGATCCCTTCCCCGTCTCCATAAAAGCAAGGCGGGCTTTAAATGCCATGTGGCCGTCCATGCCATTGAGATATCCTTGAAGTTTTCATTCAATATCACACTTTTGCAGGACTTGACTTGAAATCGCTTCTGTTGAGTAGGACAAAATGCCACATCTCATGGATCCGGTCAAAATTGGCCGTTGCTCGCTAAAGCACCGAGTCGTCATGGCCCCCATGACTCGACTGAGAGCAAATGATGAACACGTTCCCGACAAATTGATGTTCGACTACTATACTCAAAGGGCTTCGGTTCCTGGAACGCTACTCATTACCGAAGCTACATTCATCTCGCCAAATTCTCGAGGTCGCGATGAAAACGCACCCGGGATATATACTGAAGCGCAAATCCAAGCTTGGAAAAAGATTACCGAGGAAGTCCACAATCGGGGTTCTTACATTTACATGCAGCTTTGGCACGTTGGTCGAGCAGCGCGAAAGCACGCTTTGGAAAGGGCAGGGCTAGAGATGGTGAGCAGCAGTGACATCCCAATTGGTGAGGGTCATTGCACTCCAAGGCTCATGACAGCCTTAGAAATCTGGGAATGCATTGCTTCATTTGCTCAGGCGGCTCGGAACGCAATTTCGGCTGGGTTCGATGGTGTTGAGCTGCATGGAGCCAATGGGTACTTGATTGACCAGTTCATTCAAGACACATGCAACATTCGAAGCGATGAATGGGGAGGCAGTGTTGAAAATCGGTCACGATTTTGCTTTGAAGCTGTGAACGTAGTATGTGATGCGATTGGTGGGGATCGAACGGCGGTCCGCTTATCACCTTTCAGTGCCTTCCAAGGCATGCGGATGAAAGATCCTATTCCTCAATTCACCGACCTCATTGCTCGTCTGAGAGACCTCGGTCTTGCTTACCTGCATCTGATCGAGCCACGGGTGTCTGGAAATGCGGACAGAGAAACGGATAAAGATGAGAGTCTTGACTTCTGCTTTAAAGCATGGCCAAAGGCTGGTCCAATAGTCTTGGCCGGAGGATAATCTTCGGAGAAGGCCAACCGAATGCTGAACACGACACTCCAAGATGAGATTGTTGCCTTTGCTTTTGGGAGACACTTTGTCTCTAATCCGGACTTACCTTTCCGATTGCGCAAGGACATTCCTTTAACGCACTACAATCGCGAGACGTTTTACAAGGTCAAAAGCCCACAAGGCTACACAGACTACACGTTCAGCGACGCGTGCAAAGAGTGGAAGCTATCATGTACCGAATAAATGCGATTTCCGTTTCATACTACAAACCTACAGATAGGACAAATAGTCAAGAGGTTAGTAAAGTCTTACCGAATGTAATTTGAGTACTCCAAGACTCGCTATGCATCGCTGAATTCTAAAGCTGAAAAACATCACAAAATTGATATGATGGAGAAAGATATTGACTTTCTAGATCATGAGAGGTCATCTCCAGTGGCGCCGTAGCTGGGTATAGCAAATCATAATAGTGGATTAAATATATTCCGCGTCATAAGGTTTCGGGGAGATCCCCAAATTGGAGATCTCAAACTCACAGTGCACCACATGCGTGCCTACCCACCCAACAGGCTACGGAGTATGGAGCAGACAAGGGTAGGTCGCAAAGAACCCCGAAGTGTCAATCCAGCTGCGCTACCCCGGGATCCTGGAAGCGAGCAGTCTCTAGGCACCTGGGCGAGCGCTTACGCACTCATCAGCTCGCTCTGTGAGGTCTATCAGTAACTCATGACTAGTCGAAATCTGATACAAAATCCTGAATCAGATTGAGTCTATCAAACAAAAGGAAAGAGATATTATAACAAATTGTCCCTCCGTACAGAACTTCGGGGATCCCATAAAACCTAAAATACACCATATACCCATGGATAATGTAACTGCCGAGATCACGATAAGCCTATTGGGATGATTGAATGGCTCCCATAGGGAATGTGATTTCGAATCAGTAGGGGTGTTTAGTCTCTGACCGTTCATACGGAGTTCAGTTTGAATAAATACATTTGCCCTACATTTGCACATTGCCTAACTATACTTTTGTTGCCAAGCTGATCTTGTCCGCGGTACCTCGTTTTTGGCTTTCCAGCATCGCGTCATTCAGCAGATATATAATATTCAATAACCGAGGCCTCATCACGGAAGAGATATGACAGTGAGATATGAACACCGCCTGCAACCAAGATGCCGAGGATGTCTGCTACGGCAAAGATGTACTTGACGTCATCAATCTCGATGGCTGCATTGTTGGTATCTATCAATCCAGGCATCTTGGGGTCAATAGCAAAGATCAAAGCAACACCCGCTCGCCAATTGAAGCCTTTGTCAGAGCGGTATGTTCTGGTGGGTTTTGTATAGAGATTGGGAACGTCCATGCGGCCGTGAGTTACGAACACATAATAGGAGGCAAGAATTGCCGCTATAAGTGCTAGCACACTGGAACGGCTACCTACGAGAAAGCGTTCTTCAACTAGCTCCAGAAGGAGTTGACTTTGTTTAGAAATGCTTGGTGTTAGTGGCCTGGTCAACTCCATCCAATGTGTGCGGCCATTAGGAATAATATGCATCAGAGGTCTGCTCAACGATTAATCCAATCCTATCATGGCTGGTGTTCGAAAAGATCGCTCAGTACCTGCCTATCCACACCCCGTGGAATTGATTTCTCCCATGGTGCGCTTAATCGTTGGGGATGTAGATGCTACCCCTCGAATGGGAGATTTGGCGCAAATGTGGATGAAAGGCGTGGAGGACGGCCTCTACCAAACTCCGATTGACACGATATTCACTTTGGATATTATCGAGAAGGCGATCTAAAGACGGAAAAGTTCACCATCGTTTGGTAAAATTTTAATTCGAGTCATATATGTACTAGAGAAAAAAAGAGCGCTTTCCGGCTTTTTCAGGTGAACTCCCTCCGAATTACAAGAGCCCGTTCGCTGAAAGTATCTCGTCCCTTATATCTTCTGTTTGGACATGCGATGTTTGATCTTTGTCTAGAGAGGCTACGTAAAACATAGTGATGGAGAAAACTTCAATATTTACTAACAACAAACTTAGATAATACGGACGAGGAAAAGAGACGTAGAGAGAAACGAGTAAGACTACATGTAACTACATGTATTCACTGGGAGTTGGTGTGATGCTTGTCAAAGGCATTGGGGCCTCTACACTTTGTGTCTGTTACATTAAACATACACCCTAATGAGTATCCTGATACACATCTTGGGGTCAATCCCTCTTCCCAATACGCGTCTCTTCACCTCTGCTTACCGCTTCGCAGGGGGGCCTAACACTCTATAAGACCATTCATCCCCAGTATCGTCAAAAACTACAAATCTTCCCTGGCGTTATTATTTCCCAGTTCCCCTACAACCGAGTCCGAAATATAGCGTCTGGACCTGAACTTCTTCCATAGCATATGTAGTTCTAAGCCGTGATCCATGTCTCACAACTTACGCCTTCTAATGCTTCGAGGGCATCTCCAGGACGGCGCAAAAACTCAATTGCACATAAAAGCGGCAATCAGTGCGGGGACCAATGGGAGAATTCATTGGTTTGAAATGTGCAGCTAAGTGTTTAGGCTTCGGTGATCAGGGGTCTGCTCTCCGTTAGCTAGATAGCTTGCCCATGTAGGAGTTTGCCCCCCACCCTCTCTCTTCCTAATACAACTCTCTTCAACTCAACTTGAATTCCCAATCGGTTTTCCAGCGCACGGGCAAGGGGTTGCTACTCCCTCAATAGCGCCTGAGGAACGGCTCGAGAAGCTGTAGAGCTTCATTCTCATTGAATGCTCACTTCAGCTTCTCGGTATGCAGGTATATTGAAGGTAAGAGAATGGGTCCCTATTTCCGATGCGTTTTAGATGCAAGACAGAGGCGGAGATTTATTATGTATAGTGGGCCAAACGTCGTTCACGTCTCAGCTAAACGACTCTACTGAATGGTTTCCCACCTCTATTGGAATATCCAGCGGAAAAGGACGCGATGTGATGCCAACGAATTTTATCGCAGACATGGTGTCTGGAACGGATAGCCAAGGCATGGGAATTGAGTCTCTAGCATTTGAAAATATCGGGACCATGGACTTTTCTTTACAGTCGACTGCGCAACTGCCTCTAAGAGGCGATCTTTGACTCGACCTGGCGATTTGGTTCCGAGCTTGCACTGTTAACTTGGCTTCCTTCCTTAGGTTAGATAGTCACTAGTGCTTAGTAGAAACACCGAGGCTACGAATGGACCCGCAAGCAGGATGGAGATTGTTGTACTAGGAATTACAACATAGTGAGATGAGCGCTCAAACTATCTAGACTTATGAGGGTGGATATCCATCAGTGGCGGGATGATGTGGGGGCAAAACGAGTCCACTTTTTGCTCGGCGATGGGGACTATGGTTTGATTAAACCTTAGTATGGAGTAAAGGATAGGATTGATCCTAGAACTCGAATTGGAATGATATGAATGATATGATGTCTGTGGATCTAATAATGTGAAAACATATCTTCGCAACATCGTGGCAGGGTATTGCAAGCATTATCGTAAATCATAAAACCCATGATGGTTGAAGATGATCCGCTAAACGCCCATTGTATAAGAAGAAAGAAAAGTACCCACGGATACGCTGAAAATGCTGAAAATGCACAAAGCGGCATGAAACATCTGGCTGAACGGCAAGCCCGCCGAAAAGAGTGGGTAAAAGCCTCTTTACACTTTTTTCTTCGTGGAATCCTCGTCGGCCGAGTCATCGCCGTCCATTTCCATATCACTGCCGCTGGATTGCTCCATGTCGTCATCGGAATCACTGCCGCCAAACACATCGCTGTCGACATCGCTCTCAGCCCAGAAATCATGGTCTTCCTTCTCCACGGGCTCTCGCACCGGAGTCTCGTGGGTAGGCATCTCGAAGCCTGCGGGAATATCAAGCTTGGACTTCTCGACATCGGTTTTGACAAGCTGGCGATAGGTATCTGGATCTTTGCGAAGGAGAACGGCAGCGTCGACATTCGCAGGAGACGAGGGCTCGGCATCGTCAAGCAGAGATAAGATGGAGATCAGGACCGACTCGACGCGTTGGGCGGGGGACCAGCGCTCTGAGGCCAGCTCACCGGACATTTCATCTTCGCCGGGTGGGTGGAGGATGGAGATGCATAGTTTGCCATTGGTGTATATGTTCGGGTGATGGAGGGGTTGTAGAAAACGAAACTCTGATGGCGGAAATTTTGTCAATCATATTGAAGAAAGATAAAGGATAATCAGAAGGAGTGTAAGAAGTGCTTACTCGGTGGGGCGTAAGGGTAGTTTGGCGGGAAAGTCATGGAAGCCTTGAAGTAACCGCCGTAGTACATGGAGTCCGGGTTGATCACGATCAGTGCGACGTCCCAGTTAAAGATGTCGTCATTGTGCAACTGGGCAAAGTCAGTCAGTAATCTCAGCTGTGACACTTGGAAAATAGGGAGGCTCACCTGGACATTAACCCACTTTTCTTTAAGCAGGGCCTTGAATTCATTCATGAGGATGCGCTCCGCCATGGCGACGGATAAGGAAGACTATGCACTTAGGGAAATATTGTGGTTGCGCGAGGCAAATCAATACTTATATAGGTAGAAAATGTTGAGACAGCACCTCGGATTGCTGTTGGTAATTAGATGCTCAAATGTATGCATCGAAATGAGGTTGGGATCACGGAGGTTGTCTAGAAGTGAAGTGGCTTTGCTTGCTAAGATGGCCCGCGTTTCCAGAACTGGAGATACCCGGCCTCGGGAGTGGCGACTCTGACTAAGATGGCGAGTATCAGGTGCCCACTCGGGACTGTTGCGCAGAATCTGCACTTCTCTTTGTGAAGCCGGATGTTCTTGCTATAGCATTTCCTGTTTCCTTTACTCGACGTGAATGCTCTACAGATACTTCATAGATCCTCTCCCATACATTGGTGTATACCTAGAACCTACAAAAATAAATATACCAAGACTCACCGATAAGCTGTCTAGTGGGGAACTGCGATAAGCAAGTTCATCCTGCGTCGAGTCACCATCGACGCATATAAATCATTCGACGCATAGCCTTGGGACTGGTGAAATTAGTGGAGAAGTCAGGTACTCGGGCTCCCAAAGTAGTTAAGTCCATGATAGAACTATTGGTATATACTAAAAAAAAGGCTGAAAAGGCTGAAATCTGTAAGTCGGCGAAAAATTGTTTGTACGGAGTACACGGTACCTTGATCTACCACCAAAACTCAGTGGTGGCCCATGTCACCTTACCCGGAGCCCGTCCACCGCCGGTTTTGGAATCCTCACATTTGCCATTTTCTCCTCCCTCGAGTTCCCCCGCCCTCCACCCCTCTCCCACCTCCTCTGATCTGAATATTTCTGGGATTCTTGCAGTTTGTTAAAACTCTGAGTAACCCTCAGCTTGTTCTTTTACTCCAACGGCCCTAGGTCCCGGAGCCCTCATCCCGGCGCCACAACGCATCTTGACTTTGCGATGCTAGCTTGATCCGGCAATCAACTGAAATTTTGTTGTTCAAGGGGTGGTGTGAATCAAATCTCGGTCGCATTGCTTATTTATTACCATCGTCACCAGCTGAAGAGCTGCGGGATCGAGTCGCGCGAGGTCCGTGAGCTTCAGTTTCTGAGAGCTTTGCGGCCCGCCAACCATGTTGCCGCAATGTCAGGGCCCTGTCTGGGCCATTGACGACCTGTCTCGCTGTTTCCAGCGCAAGTGAGTCTACACCAATTGCCATCCCGACCGTCATTTCAACGTGCTGACCACGACGTAATAGCATCCTTCAAGTTGTACTTCCCCTCACCGTCTGCGGTGCCTCGCTGCTGTTGGTACTAATTCGACTCGCCCATCGATATGTCGTCACCCGAAAAGGTGTCGCTTACAAGATCATTCCCAATGATGATTCGGAAGACGAAGTCCCCAATGCGACGCAGGAAAATGAGTCCGATGCGATGCTATTCCAAGCGGTACAACAGGAACAAGCCCAGATTGAGGTCGATCGTCCCCGCGGAGAGGTCACCATTGTGTTACTTGAAATAGCTGCTCTGATTGGACAAGTTGCGCTGTATATTTTCATTTTGTCAACTCATGCCTGGGGTCGACATGGAACGCTTCCCGCCGTGGCGGGACTTGTATCGTGGGGCTACATACTTTTCTTGGTGCTGGTCCGATTCCTTCTATCGACCATGGATCTTTTCTCCGCCCCGAGACTATGGACCCATACAGCCACCCTATACGGCTGCCAGTGGCTGTTTAACATTATGGTCTTCCGATCCGCTATCATTCACCCCTTGTCCCAGCGCGGCCTGATTGTCAGCAGCATTCAATTCACTCTGAGTACAGTGCTGCTGCTCATTGCACTCACCACCCGCCGAGGCAATAAGCCCGTTTTTATCGAGCGTGAAGATGGATTGGAACCCCCGTCTCACCCCATGGCCAGTTTACTGTCCCTTGCGACCTTCTCTTGGCTCGATTCCTTGGTTTTGAAGGGCTATCGCCAGCCATTGGAGCTTGAGGATGTTTGGAACCTGACTCCGTCTCAGAAGGCCGCACACGTCCTTACTGAGTTTCGTAAGAGACATATGAAAGGGTCTCTCGCGTGGAAGTTGCTTCGCTTCTTCATGGGAACAATCCTCAAGCAGGGCGCCTGGACGATCTTCGCCAATCTATTCGTCTTCATGCCAAGTCTACTGCTCAAGGCTATTCTCGAGTATGTCGAAGACCCTCGGTCGACCACGCCCAATGCGGCTTGGTTGTACGCTATTTTGCTTTTCTGTTGCGCCACGGTACAGGGTGTGGCAGATGGGCAATCTCTATACATTGGTCGTAAAATGGGTGTGAAAATCCGTGCGATCATTATTGGAGAAATCTATGCCAAAGCTTTGCGCCGCAAGGCCGGTGGTTCAGTCGAGGCTGCGAAGAAGGCCATAGAAGAGCCAATTTTGCCTAAGGATCAGAAAAAGAGGATGTTCTCTTTTGGTCGCAAGAAGAAGAAGGCCGCGAATGGAAATGATACCGAGGCTGGGAACAAGCCAAACACTAAGCCTGAAGAAATTACACAAGCCAATGTCGGTACCATCATTAACTTGATGGCAATTGATTCTTTCAAGGTGAGCGAAGTTGGCGCCTATCTCCACTTCTTGTGGGCTAGTGTGCCAGTGCAGGTCATAATGGCGGTCATCCTACTCTACCACATCATGGGATTCAGTTCCTTTGCCGGTATCGCCCTGATGGCTCTTATGCTGCCGGTCAATCTCTTCATTGCCCGCCAGTTCAACAAGGTACAAAATCAGATCTTAAAGGGCACTGATGCCCGTATCCATGCCACCAATGAAGTCCTCCAAAACATTCGCATCATCAAGTACTTTGCCTGGGAGCAGCGATTCCAAGATGTTGTTGGCGAAAAACGCAAGACCGAACTCAAAGCTCTGCGCAACCGATACATTCTCTGGTCTTCTGCCGCAACCGTCTGGTACGGCACGCCTATCCTCATTACGTTCATGTCCTTTTTCTTGTATACAGTGGTCGAGAAAAAGCAGTTGACACCTTCTATTGCTTTCCCTGCGCTGTCCATGTTCTCTTTGCTGCGTGTGCCTCTGGACCAGCTTGCTGATATGGTGGCTCACGTTCAAGAATGCAAGGTTTCCCTGGACCGTGTGGATGAATATCTCAACGAGGAGGAAACAGGCAAATACGATCAACTACGCGATAGTACGACTGCAGGAACACCTACCAAGATTGGCCTTGAAAAGGCAACTCTATCTTGGAGCAACACAAAGGCCGAGGCCCATGACACTGAATCCGATGCCGCGTTGGACGCTTTCCGGTTGATCAACGTCGATGTTGAGTTCCTTGTTGGCAAGCTTAATATCATTGCTGGCCCCACTGGGTCTGGAAAGACGTCTCTGCTCATGGCTTTGCTTGGAGAAATGAGACTCATTGAGGGTCGCGTTCACCTGCCCGGTGGCATGTCCAACAGAGCCGATCTCCCAGTGGATCCTGAAACTGGTCTGATTGATAGCATTGCCTACTGCGCCCAAGAGGCGTGGTTGGTCAACGACACTGTAAAGGAAAACATCATCTTCGCCTCTCCATACGACGAGCGTCGCTACCGCGCTGTTCTAAAGGCATGTGCTTTGGAACGCGATCTTTCCATTCTTGATGCCGGTGATCAAACTCTGGTCGGAGAAAAGGGTATCAGTTTGTCGGGCGGTCAAAAGCAGAGAATTTCTCTGGCCCGTGCGATCTACAGCAGTGCTCGCCATTTGCTGCTAGATGACTGCCTCTCTGCCGTTGACTCTCACACTGCGAAGCACATCTTCCGACAAGCTCTTACCGGCCCCCTGATGTTGAATCGCACTTGCATTTTGGTGACCCACAACGTTGCTCTGACAGTGCCCCAATCTGACCACGTTGTGATCCTTGAGAACGGTAGAATTTCCGCCCAGGGTCGCCCTGAGGACGTTGCTGCCACTGGGGCATTGGGTGACGAGTTCCTCAAGTCTCGGCCTGCTTCCCGGGCTAGCTCGCGTGGATTGTCTGGTGCCGCCTCGGACCATGAAGGAGAGGATGAAGATCTGAATGGAACAGCTGAGGGAATAGCCCGGCAAGAAAAGGCCAAGCTTTCTGAGTCCAAGGCTACTGGTAGTATCAAGTGGTCGACCGTCAGCATGTACCTCCGCGCCATGGGTCCGTGGTATTACTGGATCGGAGCCGTCACCGTGTTCTGCTTGCAACAGTTGGGTTCCGTTTCCACTAATATCTGGATTCGCCAGTGGGCGAATTCTTACCACACCGCCAAGGCTGGTACTGAGGATGCCGGGCAGTACGCCGCTGCGGCCCACATGAAAGCCCCCACATTCAACGTTGGAAATGTCGGGCGTGTGAGCACCTGGAGTTTGCCTTATTTCGGCACAAGCTCTACTACCGGCGAATCTGATGGTGAAGTCAACGTGGCCTATTACTTGGGTGTCTATGCACTCCTCGGATTCCTCTATATTGCTATTTCTCTTTCTCGGGAAGCGGTCCTGTTCTGGGGCTCGCTTCATGCATCATGGAAGATTCATGATCGTCTTCTGAAGGCCGTCATGCACGCGAAGTTCCGATTCTTTGACTCCACGCCTCTTGGTCAATTGATGAACAGATTCTCTAAAGATGTCGAGTCCATCGATCAAGAAGTTGCTCCGGTTGCCATTGGCATGCTTCACAGTCTGGCATCTGTTATCATGATTGTTATTTTGATCTCATGGATTACACCGGGCTTCTTGATTGCTGGTGTATTCATCACCATGGTGTACACTGCCCTTGGTGCAGTGTATTTGAATTCTTCTCGAGACCTTAAGCGTCTGGAATCGGTGCAACGCAGTCCGCTGTACCAGCAGTTCGGCGAGACCTTGAACGGAATCGTTACCATTCGGGCCTATGGCGATGGTCCCCGCTTCATGGTAGACAATCACCGCCGCATCAACGCCTACAACCGGCCCCACATCTACCTTTGGGCTAGCAACCGATGGCTCGCTCTTCGTGTTGATTGGACCGGTGCTCTGGTTGCCTTCTTCTCGGCTACCTTTGTGTTGCTGAACGTCGGAACTATCGATGCAGGCGCTGCTGGTCTTTCGCTGACCTACGCCGTCACTTTCACGGAAAACGTCCTCTGGCTTGTGCGTCTCTACTCCGAGGTTCAGCAAAATATGAACTCCGTCGAGCGAGTAAGAGAGTATCTTGATGTGGACCAGGAAGCAGCTTCTGTGATCGAAGAGTCGCGACCTCCCGCTGGCTGGCCAAGCCAGGGTGCCGTAGAATTCAAAGGTTACAGCACGCGCTACCGTCCCGATCTAGACCCAGTCCTCAAGGATATCTCGTTCTACGTGAAGGCTGGAGAGAAGGTCGGTATTGTTGGTCGCACAGGTGCTGGCAAGAGTTCACTTGCCCTCGCGCTGTTCCGCGGTCTCGAGGCCGAGAAGGGTCAGATTATCATTGACGGCGTTGATATCGGGTCAATCGGACTGCGGGATCTGCGTGAATCAATCACCATTGTCCCTCAGGACCCGACTCTGTTCACAGGAACCCTCCGCAGCAACCTTGATCCCTTCGGTATCTTCACCGACGAGCAGATCTTTACAGCTCTCCGCCGTGTGCACCTCATCGGAATCAGCACTTCAGGCACCGGAACTCCCACAACATCAAGCACCCTCACCGCAACGGAAATCAACGGCAACACCAACGGCGTAAACGGCAACGCAATGACAGTCATCGACAATAAAAACATCTTCCACAACCTCGACACCCTTGTATCCGAGTCCGGCTCCAACCTTTCCCAAGGCCAGCGCCAGCTCCTCTGTCTCGCACGCGCCCTACTCAAGAACCCCCGCGTCTTGATGATGGATGAAGCAACCGCCTCCATCGACTATGCCACCGATGCCAAGATCCAAGAGACCCTCCGCGAACTGTCCGAAAGCACCATCATCACCATCGCGCATCGTCTGCAAACCATCATCGATTACGACAAGGTTCTTGTCCTCGATCACGGCCGCGTGATCGAATACGATCACCCCTGGACTCTCATCAACAAAGAAAACGGCCTCTTCCGCGGCATGTGCGAGAACAGCGGGAACATGGAGGTCCTTCTTGATGGAGCTCAGCGCGCCTGGACCCAGAAGCGACTTGTCGATGACTCCTAGGCTAACCGTGTCCCCTGTGACTTTGCCCATTTCTTTTCATCATTTTCCCCATTTATAGATCTCTTGCGTACATACTCATTGTTTACCTTTTGTCTATCACCTGTTCTTGATCTTTCTCCTCTCCTTTCTCGAGCCGGAAATGCAAAAGGAAAGAGTGCGAGTGAGACGAGACACCATTGTAATTCATCATTTCCCGGCAGAGAGGCTTGCCTAGGTATCATTGTCATCATCATCATTATGATGGCTTTGCACGTGGTCCACTCTTGCACCGGTGTGGCGTCTTGGGTTGCTTGTTTTTTTCTGCCTTGTTTTCTACTACATTGCGTTTTGTAACTGCTATCAAAACAATATTTCCTCCTGGTGGAACATATATGGATGGATTTATTGGGTTTTTGTAATCTTATCCCCTTTATTTTCACGGCACATGTTGATGCTTCAGCTGTTGATAGATAATGAGATTGCCTGCGATACACATTACTGGTAACTGTGTAGAGCTCTATTATTCCTCTATAATTTCGTTTGGTATAGAAAGTACTCCACGACGCTTGAGTTAAATTGTTTGAAGACAGAGCGCTTAGGCATACAGGAGCTCTTGGCACTGGCAACCATACTCAATATCATTTATGCGAAGATAATTCCAGAGAAAATGATTGACTCTCTTCCCGTTGACACTATTGCGCGTTGTCAATGTCATATTTCGCCTATTTGCATGTCCGATCCTTCCTCGAACATGGCGCCTAGCATTTCATCTCACATCAACAAACCAGCGCTCGTACAACGATTATGTACGTTGTAGTCTGAGAGAGATGTCCATCTTCGCCACGAATCAGAACAGAGAGCTATCTCCACAATTTCTGATGAGCCATGTAAGGGTGACTAGGTCTCTCAGCATACAAAATGCGCGTGCAACCCACACGCTGTGCTCGCCACAGGTCGTTCCGTGTAGGGAGTAGAGGACGAGGTACTTCGCCGCTTCAGCTGTGAAATACATCTGATTCCGTCCGCGGAGTTGGTTCAACAAACATAGCCGAACTAGTTCCCACCGTGATTAAATGCTCTGACCGCGGCGAATAATGGATAGAGCTCGCATTTTAAGCAGCCTGAGCCGGTATTCTGAAAGATCGTGGGCAATCGCATGGTGGGTGGGGACTTCGAACCCCTTGCGCCTCTTCGCAACGAGGCAGAGAGACAGAAGTGAGGGATAAGTCTGAAAATAAATCCGACAGCCACAAGTCTCGGCTTCACTTCTTGGAGCGGAGTCCTCTTAGTATCGTACAGAAACACACGAACGCAGCGCCGATAAAGAAGAACCCAACCGGCGGCCAGAAAATATGGTATTCATCTGATTCATATGCCATGAGAGCCTCCGCACCACGCGACAGGCTCTGAGAGTGCTTCTCCGGCCTCACATCCGGGGGCGTGTACATATCCAGTCTTACCGATGCAGCCGTAGTGTCGATCTTGGCATCCGAATGCGGAAATGATTTTTGCAGCTTTGACAGCAATTTATGATCCTTTGTGATGGATTTCGATCCTGGCTTTGAGGATGGTACGAAGCCCGCCTCACGTAGGGCTGTTTCTTTCAGCATTGCTTCGAGCTCATATTGGTCGGGTACCTCTTCCGGGAAGAAGTATGGCGAGCGCTTATCGTGGAGCTGCGGACGCTGATTGGGAGATGCATGGGGGGCTTGGGAGGCTTCGGGTGATACGATTGAGGTTTCAATCTGATTGTTTGCGAGAGGGTAAGGCAATGCGATTGCGATCTGTAACTGAATCGCGATCAAGACCAGGGCCAGTTTACGGGCCATGTTTCGCGGTGATAGAAGAGCTGCGGGTGGGGATAAGATCGGCGCGCGGGTTTTCTGATTTTCAATGGCAGAGACGGAGGACGATCGTTCATAAATAAATATAGCTAAGATAGAAGAGAGACACTAGAGAGAAGAAGAGAACTAAAAGAAAAAATAGCGAAAGAGGAGAGAGGGAAGGAGCACGTGGACTCGCATTTGGATTTGCGATCGGAAACGGAGTGAAGGTCAGGCATTTTAGGCAATTTTATGATGTTTATAGTATAATGATTTTATAATTTTGGTTTAGTGCTCGTCTATAAAGACCTAAAAACTCTTTTAAAGGAGTCCAGACCCTTATCATTGGGTGATCAGACCGTCAGCCTTAATATCTTGATGTCGCCATAATAACCCAATACCCAAAATACGGAACGTATCTTCCCCTCTCCAGCCACTATCACTATCTTCAGCATTAGAAAAAACAAAAAACAAAAAAACAAAAAAAGAGAATCGACTGCTATATCCATCAGCATACAATATAAGGATGGATCAAGCGTAGGCTGACTGATCTACGCAATAACCTAAGCTCATACCTACATAGTAAATATTCCCCGACCGTAATGAATAATCCAAGCAGAACCAGGATATAGAACTCATACAACCCCGCAACCATATCTCTTTCTAGTCATAGTGATCCTAATAAGTCTCGCGCTAGAGGCGCAAAACACATGCTCACGACCAGCGCCAAGAAGAACGGAATCGTCGCCGTACTGACTTGGTAGGAGGCGGCCACAAGCTTCACGCTAGTGGTTCACTTTGGCCACGACTTCTCGAAAGCGATGAAGAGAATTGCGGAGGTTGCAGCAGTCAGTAAATGGGAATCTCTGTACAGGCAGGGCAATCCCTGGTGTAAACCTGGCTTCGTCGATGACCGCGTATTCCAGGTCGAGGTGCCTAGTCTGCAGCACTGCAGCTAGTCGGTCACACGTTTTGACGCTGACGCTAGTCATGGATGAAACGTGGAATGCCGCGACGGGGCATTATGAAGACATGAGGCCCCCGGTATTGATTGGTGTACAGAAGTTGCGAAGATTGAATTGAATCGAAGCGGATTCCCTTTGTGGTAGATCATTGACTCCCTAATTTAGTTCATGATCTGGAGATTGATTTGCCTATCATGCTCGAAGCCTTAAGGATGTATACTCACCTCGACGCTTGAGTATATTGGTGAAACAATTGATGCTCAATATGTAGCAAGCGGCCTTCTTGGTATCATCTGGACAGGGCGCCATAATGAGGTGCAATAGGTAGCGATGCAGCTCGCTTTAGAATGCCTAGACAACAAGTCAAAGACGTAATCCTCAAACTTATAATTGACCTGTGTAGTTTTCCGTTTGTAGCCAATTTTAGAGCAAGCCGTATATCCCGCCCGTTATGCTTTTACACATGGGGCATGGTGCAATCTAAGGTTTTTGGTCTGCATGCCGATCCTCGGGCATGATAAGATGGCTACCATACAGACCAGAGATCCACTTATTTTCCCCATGGAATTTTCGACTGTTGTAAGGGGACAAAGAGGGTCGGGATGACTGCGTGTGTATTTTGGGGTAGATTGGGGTAGATTGGGGTAGATTGGGGCAGGCGGTTATGTGTCTGAGTTGGGGTCCGAAGTACTTGTCGGCAATGGATGCGGAGAAATTCCTACATCGTTGTTGAACGATCTATCCTCTGTATTGGTGCTGACGGCTATCGAGAGGTCTGTCATAATGATTTGGGGTAAATGTTGATATAAATTATGGTTGTGGTTGACATGTGTTTACACTGTGAGCAAAATGTGTTGATATTCTGCTGAATAAAGCATCAGCGATCAACGTCATGACACACCATAAATTGTAAGGTTATCGATTCTCAAGTCAATCTATGAGCTACTGAAACCTACTATCTTGGTCTGCTACATCGTAACCTAGACCGGTCACTTCTCTAATATAGCACCTGCTTTTGCGGGCATCAAGGCCTCAGGCGGAGGAGCATTCTTTCTTTTGAATTCATCGCAGACCTGTTCCATCGTCACAAACTCAACCCCATCGTGCTTTTTGAAATGTTCAATGAGCCTGTTAGATGTCAGTCCTTTGCCAGAAGGCATACGCTCAGAGCTATACATACCTCTCATGCATGAGCAATACATGGGGCCTTCCCGAAACATCTGGATGGATACTAATTGGGAAGATAAACTCATCGTACTCGCGATAAAAGTAGTCAAAGTGGTCGCGCCAGATATCCTCAACGTCACGCGGGTTCACAAAGCCATGACTGTTCGGCGCGCTTTTGATGAACATCATTGGCGGTAGATCGTCAATGTACCAATTAGACGGGATTTCGACAAGCCCAGTCTGAGTTCCATGCTCAAGAGGCTTCATCCACTCCTCAGCGTTCTTCTCATAGTCGATTTTAGTCCAGCTATCGCCCGTTCGGAGGTAGTAAGCCTGACAATCTTCGTGGCTCATGCTGTGGTCGTACTCGATGCCATAATCTAGGAGGAGCTGCGCTCCCTCCGCGCTAGTTTCCCACCTATTTGCATTTTATCAGAGATAATATTGGTTTCCAAATCTGAAAAGGGCATACCAAGGTGCGACGCTTCCCCTGGGAGGCTTTCCAGTGAAATCAGTGATTAGCCGATATGTTTTATCGAGCACATCGCGCTGCTGCTGTAAAGACATGTCCGTCGGGTTCTCGTGGGAATATCCGTGCAAGCCAATCTCATGACCTGCATCGCGGACGGCGGCCATGTCCTCAGGGAAGGTCTCGAGGGAGTGGCCGGGGATAAACCATGTCGTCTTGATGTCATATTTCTTGAACAGTTTCAGAAGCCGTCTAGTGCCAACAGTTCCTGCCCAGTATCCTATAAGACAGTTAGAGTGATTCTTCTACCACGAGTACATCAAAACTTACCCCTGCTGATGTCATTTGGGGAGTCTTCTCCACCGTAAGAGCCTAGCCAACCGGCCACAGCATCCACATCTACGCCATATGTAATGAGAACTCGTTTAGGAGCCATGATGGAGGTTCAACTGGTGTTCAAACAGAATAGCCGGCAGATGGGCTCCTGCACAGCTTTAAATGGATGCGGAGAAGATAAACCCCTCACCCGTTGGAGTCGCCCAAGAACACTGCCCAAGAACACTAGCTGCATATTGATAGACAATCTTCACCTGGGCAATTGAAGAGATTTGTCCATTTCTAATCAATCTCTTTCATTTTCCAATCCTTATCTCCGCCTCAAATGATGAGCGCCCTCCACAATGCCAAGGTGCCTCCAACGCAATTGGAGTCAGCTTGGCAGCGGCCAGGCAATCAGACCCTATGGATTGCTGAGGTCCACAAGAGGCAGCGTTGAACAAAAGATAAATTGCAGGAGTTGCAATGGCGAGACTTTATAGACTCCGAACTCCCCGAACGGAGAGGGTCTCTTCTCTCAAGGGTAGGTATACCGGTGCCATACAGCAATCATGTCCGTTCTTTTCACTAGTATTTCGGCGTGAGTGTCTTGATTCAATATGGCACAATAAGAAAAATGCTAAGACTTGTTATAGGGAGAACCCCGTCAAACGGGGTGATGCGCAAGTCCTCCTCGATCCGCTTGGTCTTACCATCGACCCAGCCGAGGAAGAGGATTTTCATACCCTTCTTGCAGCAGTGCACGAATGTGCAGCAGGTGTAGCTGCCTTGCCTGATTATCAACCAGTTCCGGATCAAATCAAATATCCCCGAGAGAATGTACGCCGACCAAGTGAAAAAGAGCAGGTCTTCGGACAAGCCTGGGCACACCGGTTTCTCATCCGCGGTAATCCCCTAGGCGGGCCTCTAGCAGGCAAATCAGTCAGCTTGAAAGATGTTATTGCTGTAGCAAGCGTTCCACAGCTTTTGGGAAGTGATATAATTCCATCCTGGACGCCAACAACGGACGCGACAGTCGTGACGCGGTTGCTTGAAGCTGGGGCTGATATCCACGGCACATCGACATGCGAGAATCTTTGTCATTCTACCTCCTCATACACGAGTGCCCAAGGTACAGTGGATAATCCACATGCGAAAGGATACTCATCTGGCGGAAGTACGTCTGGTGGGGCGGCGCTGGTCGCGGCCGGGTTAGTGGACATTACGATTGGGGGTGACCAGGGCGGAAGTATACGAGTTCCGGCTTCGTTTTGTGGATGTGAGATACCTGCTTGTGCTGTGTGTACATTCAATTGACCTCTCTTCTAGGCGTTGGGCTTAAACCCACCCATGGGCGTGTTCCCTTTACGGGGATTTCCAGCGGTGATGCAATAAATGACCATGCAGGCCCGATTACCAGGACAACAATGGACGCCGCGACGTGTCTAGATGTTATCAGTGGATATGATGGAATTGACGATAGATCTCTCGGTAGCTCGAAACCAGGTTCTACCCGGTTCGCACTGGCTCTTCAACAGAACTCGGACTCGCTCGAGGGCTTCAAGGTCGGCATACTGCGCGAAGGATTTGATCACAGTGCAGTAGACTCTCGTGTAAAGAACGTGGTTTTGATTGCAGCGCAGAAGTTCGAGGACCTGGGTGCAACAGTCGAGGAAGTGTCTCTTCCGGACCACCTGCAAGGACCCGCGATTTGGACGATCCAGCAGCGAATTGCTGGAATGCAGACGCTGCTAGGCGAGAACACAGGCCGAAGAGGCCTTTGTATGAATGAAATGGAACTCGCCCGCCTTCCATGGACTGATGGTGGCTTCCAGCGGGCGTTTCCATCTACAAAAAACGTTATCATCAACGGTCTATATCTGGCGCAAAGATTCCCTGGTCTCTACGGCAAGACTATCAATCTTGGAAGAAGCCTGTGTGACAAGTACGAAGCGTTGTTTGAGAGATATGATGTCCTGGTGATGCCTACAACGCCGGTTGTTGCACCTCAACATGGAAAGCGAGAACTCCCGCTAGACTCGCTCAAGCCTAGCATGGGCCTCACGACCAACACTGCCATTTTCAATGTGACGGGCCACCCGGCGATATCGATACCTGCTGGCCTTACCTCAGCCCCTCAAGGTAATCAGATCATGTTGCCAGTTGGCATGCAAATTGTTGGTGGATTATGGCAGGAAGAGAAGATATTGCGGGCTGCGCATGTCTGGGAGACTCATTTTGACTGGAAGAGGATGCAATGCGCTACAGATAAAAACTAGATATTAGATCATTGCAGCTGATCCATTGAAGGATTAGTTTTGTGACATAATAAGACTTATTTAACAACATTCTTAGCACACGTGCACTGTCTAAACAGTAATGTAACCGCCATCAACCACCATAGCATGGCCCTGTACAAAGGACGATTGCGTCGAACACAAGAAAAGAATAGCATCGGCCACTTCGGCTGGCTGGCCCATTCTCTTCATCGGTGCAGTCTCCACTGCTGGCATAATGGCGTTACGGACCTCAGGCTTCTCCATTACCAGTGGCGTTTCGATGACTCCTGGACAGACACAATTGACTCTAATCCCATCTTTGGAATAATCGATTGCATCGGCCCGTGTCATACCAATCACAGCGGATTTCGATGCACAATATGCAGCTGTCACGGCATCAGCAATATGTTTCGTAGATAGAAAGACAGAACTCACCAGCACCCGGACGGCTGACAATCCCAAGTTGACTGGCAATATTCACTACAGCACCGCGCTGAGGTGGGCGATTGGCATCATGGCTGGGTAATGCACTCTGTGTGACCATTTGTCTAAGCTCTGCCCGAGATGAGAGCCAGCAACCTCGGTAGTTAATGTTGTTGATGCGGTCAAATTCCTCAAGGGACGTCTCTGTCGAGCGCAGGGATTTGCCAATAACACCAGCACAGTTCACAGCATAGTCTACTCGTCCGAATTCTTGTACGACTGCATCAATAAATGAGTCTGCAAATTTGTCGTCGGCCACGTTCCCGACCTGCGCCAGAAGTTGCACGTCGGGATGTGTTGATGCGATGGTTTTTGTAATCTGCTCTAGGGACTCATCATTGATGTCTGTAATAGCGATTCTCTTGCATCCAGCTACAGCGAATGCTCTGGCTGTTGCCGCGCCGATTCCTGCTTGCATGTAAGTAGTAGACACATTGACATCATTGTGGCTTGACGTACCTGTTCCACCCGCTCCAGTGACTACCGCAACTCCAGGAAACATACTGGAAATAACGAAAGTAGCTAGTGGTATGCAAAGGAGTGGGAGTGGTAAGTATGATCAATACATGAAATCTTAGTCCAGGCATCGATATACTTCGCCCAAGTCTCCCAAAGATCAACTCCAACTGTCAACCCCACCGTTATCGCTTATCGCGGGCCGAATGGTCCCGGGGAGCCCCCGAGTTGGAGCAGTTGGAGTCTCCCCTCCCACCTCGACATCCACTTGCCCAACCCCCTTGGCCACTTCTTCTCCAAACCAGTTCTCCATATCCCCCCAATGTATCAATGTCCCCATCACCCCAGCCAAGCAAGGGGGCTCGTGGAGCAAGGGCGCGTATCTGTGTACACTGTGGCCGGAGTTTCCGACGCACTGAACATTTGGAGCGACATATCCGCACTCGTAAGGAATTACCCGGGAAAACCCCGCAGCTAGCGATGTTGACATTGAAAAAATAGATACCAAAGAGAAACCCTTTATCTGCTTTTGTGGGGCAGCCTTTACTAGAAGGGATCTATTGAAGCGTCATACTCGCATTTCACATCAAGATGAGCAAACCTCACCAAGTGCACCGTCCGAGCCAACGGCAAAGACGGATTTCCAGCCGGCGCATCATGCACCGCTTCAGCCGCAATATGATACCCCAGCCCGGCCCGTACCTGTGGGATCCCTTGCAGGATCATCGGCTGTACACCAGTGGGCTGGAGCACACAGTGCACCTTATTTAGACCACAATGCAGGTATGCTTTCTGCTACCGCTACAACAGCTCCAAACTCCGCCCTGGATCCCCAAACGGGCGTAGTGCATGATGCGGATATGCTCCAGGCCGCGCAGCTCCTTCTTCCTGGTGATTATCGAACGACAGGTATGTGTCCTATAATCGGGCATGGACTTTTTTTTCTCAATTGCGCTGTGTAATTTACAATTCGTTTTGCGATGGCTTACTGTTCCTTCCCTTGTTTTCTTTTCTTTTTTTTGTTTCTTTTTCCTCTCTGACTTCAAATTTCTATTCATCTTTGGGCCTAACATCGAAACAGTACAACCAATACCTTATTTGCCTGAGGATCTAAATCATTTCCAGGAATTCACACATTTCCTGGATTCGATTGGCTTGCCTGGAGAATGGCTTCCCAGCGAAGGCGAAACATCTCAGACCCAAGAGGAAAATTCCGAAGATGTACGGGATACAGGCCGATCGACCCACGAGCAACATGAGCGTCCACGCCGAAGTGGGGAAGGCTCTCGAGGAGACTCGCCGTTTAGATCATGGCTTCCATCGGTACCGAGAGGCGATCAAAGCTTAGGGGCTTTATCTGATTCTGGTACGTAACCTCGTGGGCCACGGAAATATTTCCAAACCAGTAACAATAATGAATAGAACTACCCCAAAATGCGAGGAGGCCATCACGATTCAATGTCACCGAAGACCAGCGGTTCCGGCTTGCAGCATCTCTAGAAGAATTTCGCAACGTCATTCCAGATTTTGTATTGCCGTCACGTCACACTTTGACTCGGTATCTGACTTCCTATTTCGAAGGATTTCACCCTCATCTTCCGTTTATGCACATCCCAACTTTTCATATTAACGAACATGCCCCTGAGGTAGTTCTTGCTATTATGACGATCGGAGCTCAGTATAGATTTGAGCATCAGAATGCGGAACGAATATTTCACGTTTCCAAAGCAGTTCTGTTTGAACGGATGTCACGAGAGCCACGTTTTCCAGCCAAACCGAGCTACAGTTCAGGTTCTCAACTACCTTTAGGGATATCTCCTTATTCCAGCTTTGGCGATCAATCTCTCACACAACATCGCGCAGTTACGGAAAGAACTGGTGTTTTAAAGCAGGTCGAGGTTACTCGCTGCCTCCTTCTACTGATGGGTTATAGTACTTGGGAAAATGCTAGATTGGTGCAGGAAGCATTTTACCTTCAAGGCTTGTTGGTTCGACATCTGCGCGAGGCTGGCTTAACTGAAGATGTGACGCGATCCGACCCACGTGCTCCTCTCGATTGGCACGAGTGGGCTGATCAGGAGTCCGCACGACGTACAAAGTTGATTGCATTTTGTTTCATCCATGTTCACAGCATCGCATACAATGCCTATCCATCTTTGCGCAGCAGTGAGATACATCTGCGCCTGCCTTGTTCCACCATGGAATGGACCGCTAGCACTGCTGCGGAATGGGAAGCAGCCCAGCGAGAAAGGGGTCCCCAGCAGCTCTTTTTCCAGGATGCATTGGCCCTACTTTTGCAAAAGCCACGATCAGCAATTCCATTAGACCCTATCCCGGCTCCTCTAGGAAATTATATCCTTTTGCATGGACTACTGCAACGAATTCACCTCGTGAGTGAGCTATCATTGCCAAATGGAAATCACTCTACAACCCTCCCAACCGAAGAACTTAATAAATTAGAGTAAGTGTTCTTCCTGAAAGCATAACCCCCAACCAACTTCTAAACTTCAAACGACAGACGAGCCCTCCGCTCTTGGACCTCCGTTTGGCAACAAGCCCCTGAATCCAGTCTAGACCCACACAACGCAAACGGTCCGATTCCATTCACCTCTAGTGCATTCTTGGGGCTTGCATATGTCCGTTTGTCTCTTAACCTTGGTCCTCACCGCCGTCTCGAAACCCGCGATCCGACAATTATAGCCACAGCACTCGGTCGTTCTCCACGACCAGAAAGAAGCTATCGCCTCATCCCTGCACTAATCTACTCAGCCCACGCTCTCAGCATACCCGTACGTCTGGGCATAGATCACATTGCTCGCAGCCAAGCATTCTTTTGGAGCGTGCGGCATTCACTCGCCAGCATAGAGTGTGCTGTGTTGCTAAGCAAATGGCTGTTCACCCTCGCTGAAGCGGGACCCGATCAATCGTTGAGTGGTATGTCTATACCAGTGGGTTAGAAATCTAACAGACGTGCTAATCACTCGAGAGCAGAAAACGAGAGTCGGATTCTACGCTGGACTCGTTGTATCGTCGAAGAAGCTTACTCGTCTATTGATGTTGGTGAAGGTGAAGCCCCGCCCGATCTAGAACCTGCTTCTCTGGGATTGGCGGTCCTCAAACTGTGGGCTAGGTTGTTTGGGACGAACACTCAGTGGCCGTTTATTAATGTGCTGGGACAAAGCCTGGAGCAGTATATGACGATGATCTGAGGTTTGTGTTGTGTCTTTCACGCTTGTACATAACGGGGGCAAACAGGTTCCCCAGTGACGTTCTGATGAGTTCACGATCATGTTGTATGGACGACTTCTATTTGTGATATCTCTAAGATCTTGTTTATTCAAGCGTTACAATCATCTCACATAATTCGCTGATTGATCTCATTTCAATTATAAGCAACTGCAATAATCAGAGAGTAGGGATGTTTTTTCTTGAAAATACATTTGATTGGCTATTAACTTGCCTTGCTAAAAAAGCATCAAGGCCATACTTCATTTTTTGTGCTTTTCCTACAATCTTTCCTCGCCTCTGTTCATCATCACCCAGACCACCCCTTCTCCAGCCGTTACTTTCCCGTCACTTCCACGTTACTTCTTCATTACCTCCAGGTCCTTCTTCCTCTCTCCTCGCCCATCTCCTCCCCCAACTCTGCCGCAGTAGAGTAAACACCTGCGGCCAGCCTACCAGAGGTCGATCAGGTCCTCCTCAACTGCAGAAGAAGGCTGCTCTTCTTCAGCCACCGAAGAAGCCAGGCTTTCCTCTTTACCCAACCCTTCGACCTCATAATAATCATCATCGAACTCAATCAGGTTGAGTTCGTCATTGACAAGGGGGCTCATCTCTACCACTGCAGGAAGCTGATGCTCTTGTGCATGCAGTACTGGGGCCTCATGATGATTATCGTTGTCGAATTCAATCAGGTCTTGCACTGCGACCGGAGCAACAACTTCCGGCTGGACTGTTGCAGTGGCTTCCTGCGCAGGCCTTTCTCTAAAGACGATCCCAGCTCGACGGTAATCGTCAATTAGGGCACCACCCTCGGCAAATGCCCTCCATCGTTGCAGTCCCTCGGCACGCTGCGTCGCAGCTTTCTCAGCAGCCACCCGCTCAGTAGCCACGCGGTCAGCAGTAGCTCGGTTAGCAGTAGCTCGGCTGTCAGCGGGTTTCTCAGGAGCTGTACGATCATCTCCTTCGTTGCTGTTGCGGTCTTCGCTATCGCTGTACACTCCTTCCCATTCAGATCCTGGAACATAAACCTGGACCTTTTCGTCTTTGCCCATTGGACACATGCAATCGTGCTCATGTGGCGGGGAGCAGACGCAAATACACTGAGTATCGCAGCACGGGCGGATCGTATTGCAGCGCCGCTTGCAGGAAAGCCAGTCGTGGCCGGAGCTAAAAGCATCCGATGTTAGCTTGCGCATGTATGGAAATCGCCATTCGCTCGAGACTCACTTATGGCATTGATAGAAACATTTGTGTCCGCATGACAAAGTCTGGTCACAGACCCGTTCACAACCATCGGTGATCTCATCCCAGTCCTTGAGAGCTATTTGAAGAGCGATTAGATTGGTTTTTTGTCAATTGCTATCGTCAAGTGCGACGGTGACTTACTCATGATGAAGGTTTTCTTATTGTGCCTTGCGCAATAAAGAGGCAGTGTACGGCCGATCCGGTAGTATGGTTCTTCCTCGGACATGATGTCGACAACGGCATGCAGGAACTGACTGCTTCGGGCAACACATTGCGCATTACCGAAGATGAAAAGACCATATTTAGCGCGGGACAAGGCGACGCAAATTCGGTTGTCCTGTGCAAGAAAGCCTATTCCTCGGTGATCATTGGATCGAACGAGTGACAAGATGATAATCTCGTTTTCTTCGCCTTGGTATGAATCGACGGTCAAAATGTTGACGTGATGTGTGGCGAGAGCAGGGTTCTGTGTCTTCTTTCGTAGGATCAATTTTCTCTGGCCATTGTAGAAGGTCAGGACCGTGATGGTGGAAGGCAGAACTCCGTTCATCACAAGGTAGGCAAGGAACTTGACAACCATTGATGCCTCGAAGTCGTTAACTTTGGATGATAGACTGTCGTTGCTTTCATGTTCTCTATGATCGAAAAAGAAGGATCGAATGGTTCCCATCCCGGGAATAAACTCTTGATTTCCGACAGATGGATGGTCATGAAGAAGATTGCCATAGATCGGGGCGACAAGGGTTCTGATCTCTGGAAGCATTCGTCTCTGTTCTTGAAGCATGCTGTAAGGCATTTGGTTTATTATGAGACGCTCGAACATAGACATGTCGAGGAAGAATGGCGAGCCTGCCAACTGGTGATTTGCACACTGGCCCCTCAGCTGCTGGTGATCACCGATGAGTATCAGATGCTCAAGTGATGGAAGACAGGCGACTGCGACTGGTGCCTCAAGCACTTCGGCGGCTTCCTCAATCAAGATGATTCTGGGTTTCAGGTTTGAGACCAGCGCTCTGTATTTGCTCAACCCAGTGGTGGTCATGCCGATGATTTTCGCGCCCTCGAGAACACAATAGTCTCGCTCATATCTACCAATCTGGAAGTTACGAGAGGCATCCGCATACTCTTTGGCGAGGCGTCGCACATCTTCTCCCAGAATAGTGAGAAGTCGGTCGCGCAGATGGTTATAAATTGCACCACGGTATTTCTTGTGGATGTTCCAGAGGTCATTCTCTTCGAGCTGCTTTTTCAACGTGCTTTGAGAAATCCGGGAAGAGCTGGCATTGCAGAGTCCACTTCCGAGTGAAATAAACTTGGTCTTGAAAACAGACCAGTCATCCTCATATCTTCCATGCTCGACTTCAATCTCCTTCAGTTGTTCGTACTCCAGGTCAATGTCATCATCAGCGAAACCGAAGTCACCCGAGTATTTGTATTGAAACTCTCTCGCGCAGTCCCCGAGCCAAGCTGCTAGAGGGTCGGCGTTTTCAAGGGTGTTAGATCTCTGCCATTGACCTGGACTGTCTTTCAACGAATCGATCTGCTCCGGACTCAAAAGGTTGTGCTGTAGAAAGAGGGATGCCGGGATGGGCTTTTGACTGTTCGATATCGCAAGAAAGTCAAGCAATTTTTGCATCTCAGTGGTTATTTTGTCCTGTTTATCCTTCGCCGGTACCATCATACCTCCTTCGACTGTCAATTTACCCTGGCGATGTCTGATCTCATGAGGGGTACGCTTGCGAATCTCAGCGTCCGCCGTTCTTCCACCCAGTCGGACATAATTTCTCTCAAACATCGAGATATGTCGGATCAATTGATCAAGAGCATGATTGGTCTGTGCTGCTATGATGATGGGTGGATCTGTAGGGTCTTTGTTCGAAAGCATCATCCGGAGAGCACTCAGGGAGGTAAAGGTTTTGCCCGTTCCAGGAGGTCCCTGGATAACAGCCAACTTCTTGGTCAACATTTGTTTCAGCGCTACCCACTGGGATGCATCTAGTCTCCCGATTGGCTCAGACGGCCATCGCTCGAGGATGTTGTACTTGGTGATGTCCATCGAGGGATTCAGAGACAATGACTTGAATTCCAAGCACGGCTCGATGTTGATATAGTCCGGTGGGTTAATGTCTTCCTCCATGCTGCAAATGTGCTCATTCAAAGGAAAACTAGATCTTATTAGACAAACTCCTCAAGAGCAATGATGGGTTCCTGACCTCTCCTTTGACAACTTCTGCAATGCTGTCATTGTGTGCCGATTTGCCTCATAGTATCCCGTTCGATGTTCGATCATAATCCATTCTTGCCTATTGTGATTCAATAATTAGTATCTCGTTTTCAGCAAAGTTGTATGGCTGATTCATCACTTACTGTGGATCGATATCCATCTCGTCGGGCAAGGCCAAAAAGATATCAACTTCAGGGGGGTCTTTCTCGAGATATTCTTGCAGCCGACAAGCCACCACAGCGATAACGCACTTGCTCATGAAAGAATCCTTCTGGGGAGAAAGAGCAACAATTGCTCCAGGGGTAAGACGGTTCGAGTACGTCCAGGCAATATTCTTGCCTGCGCGGCGAGTGGAAAATCTGATATGCAACGCCAAACCTGACCGAGAAGCGGTAATCCCGGTGACGAAGACCTTTATTGAAAGAAATCTTTTTATCAATTTCTGCAATTGCATTTGCGGTGAAAGGATGAGATGAAGAAGGACTAACCTTTTCATAGACAGAAATATCTTGTGTGTCATTCATCAATGGATCAGCACGAAGCTTGGCCACAGCGGCTCGAAGGGGTGAGACTGAATCCTCTCGAAGCAATGCATAGTGTGACTGCAAGTACTCCTCCTTGGATTCCCATGGCCCTTCAACGCAGTTTGCAACCAGGGGAATAATGATTTCGGGGTCATCTGTCCCGAGGATTTCGTCGGTCGAAGGAAGCTCCGGCTTCGACTGCCAGAGACTCCAAGGGCCGAACATCGGTTTATCAGGTTCGAAGTACTGGCGGATCTCCGGGTTCACGGCCCTTATCTTCTCACTAGGTCGATGACCATAGCGGAAGCGAATGCGCGACGCCATGGCTGATCAGTGGTTTAGAGAGTGCGCGGAATGACCTCGGTTTGTGAACATGATTGATCAAACTTACCAAGATGTCTTTGAATGATTTTGCTTTCAGCTGATGAATTCGTGTGAAATGAAGAAATACGCTGATGTGCAGGGTGTGTAGGAGACGAATAAGTGGAGGACAAACTCGAAAGTGCCGCTCTGTTGTCTGACTCCGAGTCGAAACAATATCCGCCCGTATCTAGTTACCTAGGTACTAATTTATGGCCACGAGGGGTCTAATGGTATATCGTCTACACTATCAAGGATTGCTTTCGAAATCTTTGCGTAATGGTACGACAAGACGACAAGACGAGACAACGACATCGTGGTTTATACGAACTTGATACGAGAGATACGGGTGATTGACTTGGATACGATCCTGAATTTCATAGATCGCCTCAGATTTCAACCAACTACAAGGCGATACAGAAACTTTGAGTAATAACATATATGTCGTTCGCATTTGTTAACACGTCAACTTTTGATATTCCATTTAATTGGGCAAACCGATATAATATAACTTGCTAGAGCGCGTGCAACTCAGGAATGCAATGTTAGATGTTGGCTTCCAAAGTGATACTATGGCACATATCCAGAGTATCTATGTGCTTGCATAGTTGAAGAAAGGATGCGAGCAACCTCTGCCTACATGTACATGCGTAAGTGCATGTATTCGAAGTCTCCCTTTGCCATTCAGTTAGCGCAGTATAAACTGCCAAAAAGAGCACTCAAACTTCTACATCAAAGTTTGCCCTGTAGATAAATTAAGCAAGATTGTTGGACAACACCAATGGTCTACAAATCGTATACTTGCGGGGATCATAGAACTTTCTTGCACTTTGAATAGAGACAAACACAAGATTTCTTTCTATGATATTACAGCACTATGTGATTCCTTTATAACATTGTATGTTCAAAGTTGGTAAATAAGTTAGAATCTTTCTGTAATAATCTGCTACGTTTAGTATACTTAGTCAAGCTGAAGGCCCTTGAGATTTCCTTTCTTCCAGTATACTATATTAGCCTGATAGATTTGATTTATTTAAGTCAAAGATTGTGCCGCATCAAACCTTGACACTGGTTCAAGCTTTGCTTAAACAGATCTATTTGTACGTTGAGAGGTTCAATTCTGATATAGAGACCTGTGGACCCCGATTGGTCCGCAGGCATTGACCGTATCCACCTGGGCGGTCCGTCGCATTTAAGCCGCGCGACGCTTCAGGAACAATTCCCACAGTCGGCTGGTCAAACCAAACACATTCCAAGCGAAATCCTACGTATATCCCTTCCTTTGACGTTTGCTTGGTTTTGCCTTTGCGCCGAAGCTCTTTGTTTGCTGCAGCTCCCTACCCTTGCTCGAATTGCGCACGACAGCTGCCGCTACCCCACAAGTAGGATTGTGACAGGAGCTCAAGGCGCCGCCAATCATGGGCTCACTTGAGGAAGATGAGGACCGTGACCTGGGAGGTATGACAATTCTTGATTACAATGGCCGGGCAGGTGCCGTTTCAACTATGCTAACCGAGTCCGTCACCTAGGTTCCCAGGACGGAAGCTCCGACAACGAGAATGACAATGACATGGACGACACAATGCGCGATGTTGATGACGGCGAGGGTGACAATGATCAGGACCAAGACGGCGATGGGGATCAAGACCCGGATAGCCCCTCTAACGCGAGCCAGGCATCGGAAAGCGCTGGCATTCAACAAACCACAAATAGCAACACCGACAGCTTGGTGCCAGAACCTTTCTCAATTTACCACCCGAGTGTGCGCCCCGAATGCCTCACTGCCAAAACATACGATATTATTCCGACTACCGCCGCGCCGCACGCCACCTCGATCAATGCCATCACAGCAACAGCAGACATGCGTTGGGTATTCACCGGTGGATCAGATGGCTTCGTACGCAAGTTCAACTGGGCAGACTCAATCAACAGCAAGCTTATGTTGACCGTGGCGCAAAGGCATCCTTTTGTGGATAGTGTGGTCAAAGCTGGAGTGCTGATGACATACTGGGAGAATATGGATGGCAGCCACTTGTCACCGGTGTATTCTTTGGCTTGTCAGAGCGAGGGGTTGTGGCTGCTTTCTGGTTTGGAGTCTGGTGCGATTCGATTACAAACGCTGCGCCACGATGAAGGCAAAGAGATCGCGCTTCTATCCCAACATACGTCCGCGGTGTCTTCATTAAACCTGACATCCGACGAAGAATCATTGCTCTCTGGCAGTTGGGACAAACGGGTGTTGGACTGGGATTTGCATACCGGGCAGGTTAGGCGCGCTTACGGTAGTGGCAGCGGTGGACAGATATCAGCTGTTCAATTCCGACCAGAGTCTAGTCTTCCGGTTCCTAAGGACACAATTGAACCCCAGCAGACAAATGGGACATATTCAACAAACTATGCCGCCCCGGGTACTGAAAACTTCAGTTTCGTGAATGCGTCCAATGAGAACGAAGATTCGGGCCTGGTAGAGAACCCGCAGGCGGGCTCACCGACGGACTCGCTCTTTGGCGGGGCGGATTCATTATTTGGCGACGCGGACGGTGGAGCTGCGGACGGTGGTGAACCGTCCGGTGGGGTGTTCGGGGTCGATGAAGACGACGAATTCGGCCGCGCTGTAGCCAATGGTGCTATGCCAGATACAGATGCACCAGGAGAAGTTGACCATGAAATCCCTGCTCAAGCACAAAGTCCTCAAAACACATCATCATATCAAACAAATGTCCAGAATGATGCACCGGACCAAGAAATCGAAATGAATGATGCGGACTTCCCAAATGAATCAGGGCAGCCGGTTGTCAATGGGCTCCCAAAAGCAGAAGACCTCGAAACACCTCCACCAATTCCAGACTTCTCGGAAAATAGTCAACCAGAGCAAGGTGTTACGGCTGACAACACGTTCCTGGCAGCCTCGATCGATGGAACCATCAAAGTATGGGACCGACGACAACCTGACCCGATCGCTCGTATCAGCCCTTATAATGTCCCTCCGTGGTGTATGAACGCTTGCTGGTCCCCTGATGGAAACTACATATATGCTGGACGACGTAATGGCACAGTTGAGGAATACAGTCTCCATAAGGGTCTCAGGCATGCTGAGCGGACATTCAAGTTCCCGCAGGGGAGTGGGCCGGTGACAGCACTTAAGGCCATGCCCAACGGGCGACATCTTGTTTGGTGAGTAAAGACTTACTTGATTTCAGAAGGAACTTTCATTTCTAACCTTCCTGCTTACGAATAGTGCGTCTCACGATATTCTTCGTCTCTATGATTTGCAAAAAGAGCAAGCCGAGCAATCTTCCCGCCACTCGACAGTTCCCTTCCTAATTATTCCTGGTCATCGGACTGGAACTATCTCCCAGCTGTACATCGATAATGCATGCCGCTATATGATCTCCACCAGTGGCAACCGGGGTTGGGAAGGTAACACCACTGAGGTCCTCCTTGGTTATGAGATTGGGGTACCACAATAGCCCTGGAGGGCGGGCCCTGGGTAGTTTTTCTGGACAAGTAAAAGCATAGCATAATCGATAACGATGACATATCATCCACGAATATCATGACTTGAGAGCTCAAGCAGCAAGCAGTTCACATAGCTGTTCTGAAGTAGAGGGTAAACAGCTCGTAGTCAAAGGTTAGAAACTCGAAGTTGAAATTGGAAATGTTGCCAGGTATCTCTCATAAATTTAAATCACAAACACCAACGCCGGTTTCTCTCCGTATTCACAAAATATTCAGGGCCACGATGTGGCGTAACACAATAAGATCAACAAATGCTCATTCATCATCAATGATCTCGTCAAAATCCAAGCCATCACATACTTCAGCTTGCTGGGATCGCCAAGTCCCGAAGTAAGGGTTGTTAGCCCACTTCACACGTCCTTCATTGTCGTTTTCAAAATAAACATAGCCAGGTTCACTGCCATCTGTGGATTCTGCCATTTGAGCAGCTCTCTGAGGCCCAGCCACGAGACCACCAAATCCAGGCAACGCAATATTAGGGACATGAGTTCTGGCCTCGACATTTCCATTGTCCACGTTATTGACAGTGATCAGATAAACAGGCGGTATATCTGGCTGGCGGTTGGTACGAAGCGGCATGGGAATCCATGCTTCGTTCATGTAGGACTCTGGCCGGTTCCAGTCGTGGCGGAGAGGCAGAGGTCGCGCCAGGAGCATATCATCCAACTTTCCTGTATCTAAAAGCAGGCCCGGCGTTTGGACATAGAGAACGCTATCATATTGCATGAACTGAATCTGGCCTAGGTGGAGGAGCTTGCTGTCTGTTGTTGAGTAACCTGCTGCTGTAGCTACTGACATGTCGATGGGGAGGAGCCATATATTGTATTTGAAGCTAGCAGCACGTAGTATTGATAAGGCTTTCGTGGCAGCTTTGCCCAACTGCTTCGCTGACATTCGGTCCCATTGCTCTGGGTACATGAATAGACGATCCTGGACAGCTGTGCCATTTGTGGAGAGTTGTTTGAAGAAAAGAATTGCAGAGCAGATGTCTGATGGGTCTGGTTCAGATATCATTTGGAGATAGGCGTAGTTCCCGGATGATCCATAGTGAGGCTCAAACCCAATTGGTGTATCATCATCAGACCCTATTTTGTGATCGGATTCTAATTGACCACGTTTTTGTGGCTTCTGGAATGTGGGGTCCCATCTGCGTCTCGCCATTTGGCCAGGTACTTTGGGGTTCAAGGCATGTTGAATGCTCTTGACCGACTGCTGTTGGAGGACGTATCCAGATAAAAATAACAATAGTGAAAATATGCAGATCACTCCCATTGACACAATGGTCGAAACCGTGGAGGAGGTTAGGAGAACCATGGCTACAAGGGAGGCTGCATGGATTGGATAGTGAGGATGATAGACAAGATTAAAATTTCAAGACATGCATGTTCCCAGAATATTGATCAAAGTGTCGCCTTGGAACTAAGCCATAGACATGTCTCATCGCTCAGAGGCAGCTTGTTTCATGACATCAGCTTGTTTACGTTGTCCGCGCGACTATCGATAAGCCTGGGCGGTGTCGCTCTAAGTCGGAGATTGGAGGTACTTTGGCAATGTGTAATTCGCTTAATTTCAACTCTTTTGGATTAAACTACTATTGAACTATCGAGTAACCGAGCCATGCTTGTTCTAAAGCAAACCTCTTTGATTCAGCTCATCCATACATAGTTAGAGAAATTCTGTCCTCATGTACAAACACAGGTGTCCAACACGAGCATGTGATACGAATAGTGACAGAACAAAGGCGGTGGCAAAAGCGGTATCTCCAAAAGCTGCATTTCGCGATAGACTCCAAGAGCTATCGGGACAGCTGGGTTTTCACTCCTTTTCGATGCCTTAGCAGATCCACATCTGCCCTCACCTCTAAAATGTCAGCTCACCGTGCTGATGCCAGTTCATTCCTCGATAATCGTGGCTACAAGGGCCCCCTTGTCCGTGGCGTCAACCCCGCCACCCTCTTCGAGAAAGCCGTGCGCGATCGCATCACCGACTCATATTACTGGAAGGAACAATGCTTTGGTTTGAATGCAGCAACTCTTTGTGATCGCGCAGTTGAATTGACCTGCGTCGGTGGAACCTACGGTGTCGCCGAAAAGCCAACACCATTCCTCTGTCTCGCCTTCAAATTACTTCAACTTGGACCTGACCGCGACGTCATCCTCGAAATGCTGAATTTCACCGATCCCGGCAGCGGAGACGAGTCAGAAGATCCAGATGCTGGCGTTGTGAAGGACCGAGGGGACTTCAAATACCTCCGCGCTCTCGCGGCGTTCTACGTGCGACTTACGTTCGACGCGGTCGATGTCTACAAAACTCTGGAACCACTACTTCTCGATTACCGCAAACTCAAGCGACGGGTGCGCGATACTTTCACTCTTACATATATGGATCAGTTTGTCGATGATCTTCTCACGAAAGATCGTGTCTGTGGTACAAGTTTGTGGAAGCTGCCGCCGCGAACACAGTTGGAGGACTTGGATTTGCTGGATGAGCGAATCAGTCCCTGTGACCCAGAAGCCGAAGCTTCATGAATTTCCAGCCAGATCTCATGATTGTTAGCATACCAAAACCCAAATCTGAAACAGGGGCAGAGTTCACCAGAAAAGACAAAACCAACACGGCGGGTTCTAGTGAGTTTTGTCTCGGTGACTAGTGCTGTGCACTGTCCACGGGTGCTTCCCCCATAATCCAACACCCCATCTGCCCGCCAAGCCTCGGGACATTTTTACCCTTTCGGGCAATGCGAGAGCTTCCCTTTCGGTATAGATCTTCCCAGTCCTTATCACTTGTTTATTTGCATAGCCAATTCACTCAAGGGATTACTCCTCAATATCCATATTTCAAAGTGTAGGGAAACGGCTTTACTGTTGATTCCTCACACCTGATATACTATCACAGATATATTACGCTTTCTCTGGGATAATCCATGTATCGTGCACTCCTAGGATTTAAGATATATATATACCTGGAGGTGTGTGGATGTATGTATTCACCCATGCATATCTCCAAGATTAACGGATGCGATAAAAAGAGATATGTAGTACATACAATGATAAGCATACCAATCGCATCCTTGAATAGACCGCCTGTGACGTCGACCCGAGAGAGACGAGCATGGACAACAAGCATTTCCTCACCTAACACGGCAAGAACAATCGAGCCAGACAACCAAAAAAAGCTAGTCGATGCGTATCTCCTCTCTGCCGTTCTTTCTGAATCAATACGATGTTCCCCCGCTTCGGAGATCCTTCATTCAAGTGCGACAACATCCGTACATGCTTTTGCTTACCGTTGGCGCGGGCGACTACTTATTCACTTTGACTGCCGTCTGTATAAAATCCCGTATACTCTCATATGCTCGTAAAGACTGCCCTCTGCGACTGTGCTGAACAAGGCCGTTGTACATCTCATGGCCATCTACCTTCGGCTTGCCCTAACTCGTAAGGATCTAGCCGCCATGGACTTTCTTTCTTTCTCAGAGAAGCTTTGGCTTCTCGGGCTGCTGATGATAGCTGCCACTGTGCTTTATGTCACCCTGAAATGGACATCTAGCAGGCCTCTCTTGGCTAGAGGTAAGCTATGCTGTCGAAAAGATCCAACTGCCCGAACGCCACCGCGTTCTTGCTCTCCAGACAAGAACGACATGACCAGCCCGACTGTACCGTCTGGCTACAACGATGCTCTACCACCCCAACGCAGACATGTCCTTTCCGAACTTAAATATGGCGCTATACCCGTGCACAGTGTTGACGAACGTGAAGTGCGTCGGAATATCCTGCCCATGAGCGCCGACTACATGACCAGCCCAGACGACAAATATACTCCAATGGGCTTCTCAGTAAGTGAGATAAAGGCACTAGGAGACTTCCCAGACTATGCAACTCTAAGTGGACTTCCGCTTCCGAGCCCATATGCCGAGTTCGATATCGAAAAGGCATTGCCCAGGCCTTATCGTCCATTCCGATGGGCGTATCACCAAACTATGTGTATGCCTCATGGAAAACTAGATAAGCGGAAACTGAAGCTAATCCTTTTTCTTTTGATATATGATAGCTTTGGCCAAACTGGAAACGGACTGGTGGATCGAGCTCGAAAATACATACAAGAGCCGCATCGCCCAGCGCAAAGACCTCTATGCCAAGAACGGCAGACAAGTACTAGATGTCATGCCAGGCTCCGAACTAGCATGCAAAGAGTTGATGGAGATGGTCCTGCAATTTATCTGCGCTCGATACCCGCAATACTTCACGCTTGTCGATAAGCGCGTGCTGAAAAATAAGATCCTGGGTACCGAGCAGGACGTCACGGCCAAGCCACCCCTGGAGGTTCTTCTGGACAATGTACCCGAGGACTTTGCGATTATGCTTCGCGACCATCGGACTGGTTTCTATTTCCTGCGCGCGGCAGTAATCTGCTCAGCACTGGGGTGGAATGTCGCGTCAAAAATTGGGAAGCAGCTGCATGAGATTCACGAGCCAATCCCGGATTATAAGGAGAAGATGCAGTTCTCAATGGATCGGTATGTCGATATGCGAGCTACATCAGGTATATTGCAATACTAACTTGAGGGACTTGTTTAGCTTTTTCACTAAGATGCCGACTGAGAAGCCTATCCAACGAGGTTCATGGGGTCTGGAAATTGGCCAACCATTGTACATGCCACCAGGGGACCCTCATTCATTGCTCCGGCTATCTCAACGAGATGACCTAACGATCGATGAATGCCATCTTCGTGTGGACTGGCAGACTCTTAGGCGTTTGCCCTTGTCTGGTGCAATTGTCTTCAATTTCAAGGGGCTTTTCACTCCGATTAGCGAGTTTCGCGATGAGCCTGGCGTCCCGGGCTTGGTCATGAAAGTTGTGACGGAAGGAAAGAAGAATCTCATGGATTACAAAAGCGTTTGGCATGTGCAGCATGTTGTATTTCCTAAATTGAAAGAATGGGCGGCGGAGCAGAAGGAGAATGGGTTAGTCCCCAAAGATTGGGAGGTCGCTACTTTGGATGACAGTCCTTGGTTTAAGGGTTGGCAAGAGAAGTGGCATCGCCAGCAGGGATTTTAGTTGCATATAGTGGACAATTCAGTTAGTTTGTTATGATTTGCCGAGATGCCTATTTGTACAGGCTGCCCTAATTGGATTTAGGCCAGACCTCATGCATTCTTACAGCCTACAAAATGCCCAGTTTGAAATATTTTGATTCCCTTCCTTTTATATTTTCTCCATATATCCTCGATGATAAACTTATAATTTGGCTTGTTATCTTTGATTTTGCCTATATATCATTATAGATATCGTCATATCATCAAAAATCCTTGGGCAGATTGCAATCGAGTCTTATATACCTAAACATCCCCTGTGCCTAGATCTCATGTCTCGCATCGAGGCCATCTATCGCATAACTCGAAATTATAGTGGTGAAACGAGCAAAGAGGTATCTAGGTATTCTCCAACTCTAGAAGTTATATCAAATCATGAAGACATTGCGTCCATCGCAACGTTAGGCTGTGATCCAGACCCGCATTTGCAGAACGTCCAACCCCATCACGAAAGTTCGTATTTTCGAGTATTGTCGCTGACATATCGTATTTTTTTTAGTAAAGCACGGATTCTATGATGTCGTTGTCTCAAATAGGCGACACGTCAAATTCCGCTACCCACAACCTGGTTATGTTGTAGACACAGGTCCACTGCAGCCACACATACCACGGAAATTTCCGCCTCTTTGTTAGCATACCTGTCAAAGAATTTCTCTGTGCTATTCACACACAGCTTCATCCACTCCATGAAGCAATCGTTTTCCGAATTCGTCCCGCACTATACAAGCCATTGCGTTCAAATGGCTTCATCCGGCCGTGCCATAGCAGCCGCTCTGAATGTCCGGCTTCATCCGCAAACTCATACAACCTTTTCCACTTGTTGGCCTGGTCCACTGTGGCACCTCTTCGATTCGGCCTGTTTCTGCTTTCCTTTAGAAAGCTTCAACGGAAATAGCTTTTCATCAATTTCCTCAAAAGCTTGATTATCCCGGTATGGATTAATCCTGCTTTCTGTCCTTTCTGAACGCGAAAACCGCAATCGGAACGCAATACAACGTGTATGACTGCAATTGCGACTGTCAGGATATTGACAAAACTTGCATGTCATACCATTTGCTCGATGGGTCCGAGTGTCCCGAGTCGAATTCCCGATATGAGAGCGCCAATTATCTAATTCCGACAATGGCATCTTTGTGGGCTGCCCATATGACCAGTATCGACATTCTCATGCCGCACTTCTGGCATCACTCCCCCTCGAATCTTTGCTGCTGCCCGGTAGAGGTTTGTGGACTTTGTGATCCTCGAACTTTCCCTTCAATGTTCAAGGAGATCTAGTGGCTCGTTGTTTCCAAATAATGCTTGGCCCTAATCTCTGCTCCAAACTGCCGGACAACAAGCAATGCCCAGCTCATTGAATTGCCTTGGGTGCATGTCAATTCCCAAGGAAATAATGCTGGCTGCGGAGAATCTGGTTGTGTCTACTCAACAGCCGGCCGAACCTCGCAATAGAGGCCACATCGGGGTGTTGTGTCTGGGTCATTCCATGGTGGAAATTGAAATGTTGCACAATGCATGTTCTGCTTTGACTGGGATCAACATTCTTACTGGTCCATGTCTTCGAAAAAAAGACCCATTGGCGAGTTCAACAAGGTGGCGTGGTCATACCGGTGGCTCTGTACTCGCGGCTTAAAGGGCTCATTGGTCATTTCCGTGGTCCATATTCCGCATGAGCACCGAGGTTGAGATTCACCCTCCCATGCTTGATAGCAATATCAAACACGCGCTGGAGACCCCATCAGAGCATTTAGTGTGAGCCTAACTATGGTGGAGATTGAAATGCGAGAAAAGGTACGAATGCCTTGTCTGTTTCACTGGGGTCATTACCCCGGCTTCTTTCAAAAGGGAGATGCGTACACGACTTCTATGAAGTGGCGTGATTGAATCGGTGGCATGGTACTGGAGGATTGGTATCTCTTAAGGGCTCGCTGGCTCTGTCGGTACTCCATATGAGCACCGAGGCTGAGAAATTGACACATCTGCAACATGTGCTTCTTCTCCTTCCCCGATACTCTATAGTGGTTGCGACTCACATATGCAACCTCGCCCATTTCCTTACCGCAGTCGATAGCGGTCGAACCTCGTAACAGAGGCCACATCGGAGTGGTTCGTTTGGGCCCCATCATGGAACTTATGATGAGGAAAGCTGAACAATGCCTTTTCTGTTTGAACTGGGACCAGCTTTCTTAATGGATTTCTCCCAAAGGAAATTTCCCGGCGAGCCTCACAAGGTGGTTTGCAAAATGGTGATATTATATCGAAAAGTTCGGTCATATTTGCTGGGAGCTTACTGGCTATGTCGGTACTCCATATGAGCACTGAGGCTGAGGGATTGGCACTTCTGCAACATGTGGTTCTTCCCCTCCCCACACTCTATAGCGGTTGCGCCTCATATATGCAACCTCTTCCATTTCCTCACCGCAGCCAATAGAGGTCGAATATCGCCTAAGAGGCCATGTCAAGGTGTTGTTTGTGGGCGCACCCATGGAACTTGTGATGAGGAAAGGCTCACGAATGCCTTTTCTGTTTGAACTGGGATCAGCTTTCTCAATGGTCTTTCCCCAAAGGGTGTTTTCTCGGCGACCTTCACAAGGTGGCTTTGTTGGGATGGTTAAGAAAAATGGGGTCATATTTGTGCAGAGCTTGCTGGCTGTGTCGGTGCTCCATATGAGCACCGAGGCTGGGTGACTAATATATCTGCAACCTGCTTAGTTTCTTCTTCTTATCAGTACATATATCCTCGATGTAAATCATGTATTTCTATAATGACCCAGCAGCCGGCTGTCTTATTGCTTCTACGAAGAATCTAGCGCCTTGAGAGTTTGGCATGGCCAATGAAGCCATTCTTCCCACTCAGAGCCGAGGTACTGGCTGATTGAATCGACTAGGTACTTGCCACCATCACAAATTACCCACGAGTCTTTGTGGGTATCAACAAGAGCACCAAAATGCGCCAATATAACCAATGCCTCTCCCTTCCTTTGAGAGATCAGATCAATATATTCGCAGGGCACAAGCACTGGCCATGCAATGAGAACATCGACACTGCTGGCCTCTGGGCCTTGGCTGTCTATAACAGTATACACGGATTGTAAAGCCTGAATAGCCTGTTGATATGTTTTCGTCGTAGAATCGTCATGACCAAGTCCCTTGATACGATCTAGAAGTACTTGGCAGATAGGGCCCAGGCTTGTGCCCAACGAGGGTATTCTTTCTCCAAGCTTCAAGAGGGGTTTCAATCCTGTTTGTTGCAGATATTCCCATCTACCCTGGCCGGCGAAAGTGCGTACTCCATGATGCAGCATAGTATACTGAACAAATTGATTAAGAAAACTCTCAAAGTCATTGTCTCGATATACTAGTGTTTCGCAAAGCATGTGCATACCCAAAATACCAGCAAATAAGAAGATCGAGACGTATGTCTCGTCAGAAACGTCTGGTGGTAGGTTGTTGAATGAACTCAAAGCATAATTCTGCAATTGCGTGGAGTGATGCCGATAGAATTTCTGCTGCGTCGTTCTAACAATGCTAAGATGCAAAGCGCTGAGGGATAGGAGCTCGTTCATCAGATAGGGCGCCTTAAACCCATACCGCAGAATATCCTGAAATGATATACCGGGAGTACGATCCGTACGATTGAACATCTCAATAGTCTCTGAAGAGATATTGTGGAGAAGTTCCACATGGAGCATATTAACAGGATGATCTTCAGGATTCTCAAGTTCCCGGGCAGGTGAAGATGTTACAGCTGGCGATGTAACAGCTGAGGATGCAGTCGCAGTTTCAATGCTAGCGCTGCGAGAGCTTTGCACAGGGCCCATAAACTCGCAGTATCGCTGCGAACTGATACAATTTGAACAAACAGGTCTTTTCTCGTCACACTGTGCAAGGTTAATGGCTGCATATGGGTGATCATCAGGTAACAAACCTTCATATGGCGGCGTTTGCATTCAATGCAGCCATTCCGAGATTTTTTATGTGTTCTTCGGGGCATTTTTGCCACACTCTGATGGGGCAGATGGAACTCCGAGGGCGACAGAAGTATCGTTCCGTTGAGCAAGCCATAGAGCTGAGACCTAGAAGGCTTAGGAGAATTATGCAGCCTGGGGCGCTTGAACCAATGCCAATTTTTTAATTCACATAGCTTATCTCATGTGAATTGACCTAGATCTTCAGTCATGACCAAGAGTCGGGCGGTCATGAGGAATACGCGTATGCACGGACCAGACATCTCCACTTTATTTAAGCTTAAAGGCTTGGCACTCGGAGGCCTCCCGGGCATTTTCTATACGCGTATAGACATCGTCCTGAAGAAGTTCTTTTTAAAGCACTCGTCTAATTGTGTCTTGTTCGACTGATTATGTGCCAGGCAGATCAATATCTTAGAGTTATTTCAATCCATATATAGAACAGTTCTTCCTGATTTTCTAGGATCAAAAATCAATCGTTTCTGTCTCTCACTTCTTTTTCAAACATAATATACACTCAAGCTCTTTCACGCCGCGATACATCTTTTCCAAAGTATGTCCATCGTTCCCATCATATTCACACAATATCACTCTTGACCATGATGGCCAACTAACCAACAAGAGATTTGAACCTTCGTCGGAACATCATTGCTGACTATATATAGCATGGCGGAGCTAAAGCCTTATAGAGGCGGCTACTATCTTTGGAAATACGTCCCCTCTCTCCCCGCAGCCATAATCTTCTTGCTCCTATTTATCGCTGCCACAACATTCCACTTCTGGAAGCTCCATCAAACAAAAGCTTGGTTCTGTCTAGCATTTGCCATTGGTGGTCTGTGTAAGTCTGGTCGACACCCAACCCAATCCTTATATCGCTGACTAGATGTTACATACAGTCGAGGTAATCGGATATATTGGCCGCGCCGCTGCCTACAACAAGACGGACTCGGTGATAGTATATTCCGTGCAGAACGTTTTTCTTCTTCTCGGACCGGCCCTATTTGCAGCCTCGGTCTATATGACTCTTGGACGTATCATCCGGAGCGTTGGAGCCGAAAGGCACTCGCTTGTTCGGATCAACTGGCTCACCAAGATATTCGTCACGGGCGATGTTGTGTCTTTCCTTGTGCAAGGCGGCGCATCGGGCCTGATGGCCACCGGAAGTAATGCCCAATTGGGCTCGAATATTGTGGTCGCTGGTCTTGTCATCCAGGTCATCATGTTTGGTCTTTTCATCTTCACGTCGATTACCTTTGAGCTTCGCATGCGTCGATCACCGACGGCGTTGTCTTTCGATCAAGGTCTCCTCTGGATCAGCAGATTGCGCATGCTCTATGTTGTCAGTGCGCTCATTTTGGTTCGGAGCATTTTTCGGGTTGTGGAGTTTGCAGCTGGGAATGATGCATACCCACTTACCCATGAATGGATGCTTTATGTGTTTGACTCTGTGTTGATGATTGTCGCTATGATTGTTTGGGGTATTTGGCATCCGGGCATGCTGCAAATGAATGCATTGTCGGCTTGGGAACTACCTCCGAGTAAGTGAGGGACATGGAGCGTTTGGATACCCAGATGCTATGGATATGGATTCCCCTGATGTGTACATATGTCTCGTGGTATTTTTCGGGTTTTAGGCCGCGGATGCGATTTTTCCGACTGGGGTGTTGCCGCTTTACGGTCCCATTCACTGAGTATCTCAGTGAACACCTGGGCAGCACAGGGTGATCACTCGGTGACCACTCAATGACACTTGGAAGAAGCAGATCATAATTTTCTCATTTTTTGGTGCAGGACCAGTTAAGCCTGATACAGATGCGCTCGAAATCATATTTCACTTTGTCACGAGTGATCGGAACGCTGGCCCCGATCGCGTGTCTTCCTAGTTACTTGTTGAACTGACGTTGAGCTATCCAAGTGTCCATTTCTTTCGAATTAGCTGAACCACCCGATCCCCTTTTTCCTGTAGATTCCACCCCACTTTCTTCTCCAATACTTCTACATATGCGAGGGACTCGAATCGGTACACCACCTCCCCCTTAACAAGGCTTTCATCGGCGGGACCAGAAATAATTGCAGCCGGCATAGGCACTACGGGGGGCATTGATTCCTCAGCACACCAGAAGAGAACATGCAGTCGATCATGCAGATAGCTCTTAGGCTCAGCTTCTAATTCATCAAATCGACTGTTTAGCCCTTCGTCGTGTCGCAAAATCTCATATCTTGCGACAACTCCCTGTTTATCCTCAGCGGCCACGACCATTCTCTGAGTTTGCTCCCTGGCACAGTCCACCGGCAAAACAAGCCCTGGATATTCTACGACAAACCCATGCTTGCTGACATTCCCAGGAGAACTATCGTCGGACTTAGCATTAAGCCTTATGGCACCATTGTCACCGAACCGATTCACGGCCCACCGCCAGCCGGGCTGCCGCATCCTCGGCCCAGCGAGAAACAGCATACCCTGCGGAAGTTGCGATTCAGTTGACAAAAAGGCATGCATGTGGTCCTCGAATGGTATACCCTTCAGCAAGGACGTGTCCCACCCAATAAGACTTGCAAAGCAGAGCATCTCGTCGGTCACTTTACTGGTGGACCGATGTAAGGCAGCGCTAAAAGCTTCCATGATTGCAAAGCACCGCTTTTGTCCCACTTCAACATAATCTTGATCTTCATTAGTAGGACCGTATGCAATTCTCGGGTCCGGATTCGCGATAACATTCACTCGCAACAACCGGAATTTCCAACGGAAACTGTCCGCGTCACGTATGGGCGTTCCAAATGAGTCCATGTGATTTTTGTAATATTCCAACTCCGATAGTCTTGCCTCTTTTGCATAGTTTTCTGAAGCAGCCTGGACATCTAGGATACCATCTGCAAATTTGACGCATAGTCGATTTGCCAGGGCGCCTTCGTTCAGCGTCCACAGTCGACGCATCCACGCGGACATTCGGATCCGCATGAACGACTGGGTATAGCCACGCATGGAGCATTCTTGAATATCGGAATCTAGTACCAACACGCGAAACGCTCGCTCGTAAACATCTTTCATTCCTTTGATCGCGGTTGAGCGTAGTTCGTGGTGTGCTGGATCCACGGGAATGCACATCGTGTCCATCCAAAATGAGATTGAGGGCCCGGGGAATTTCTTCTTCCACAGTTCTCCGAATGCCATCCTGTTAACCAGGTGAAGGGAACTGATTCCGGAGAGTAACTCCTCAAGTAACTTTCGAATACGGAGGAGCTGACATTTAGGCAGGGTATTCGCCGTCGGATTTCCCATTCCGTCGGACCAAACATGGGAGAAGGCGACGTATCGTTTCAGATTAGAGTACTTTTCTACCTCGATTTTGAGGTAGGGCTCTTTCTTCAATGGTGTGATGGTCAGCAGTGGTACACCCCCCGATGCGATGATGGATACCACCTCTCGAATTGATGGGCCTAGATGTTGGCAGTCACATTCCGCTGTTGTGTGTGCGGTACGATACATCGCTTTGTTTACCTGTCGCGCGATACAGATGCGCGTCGTACATTGATCATGGTTTCTCTTTACCGCAGATGGCGGTCTCTCCATCTGAGATGCATAGTACGCCGATGCCGACGTGAACGTATTCTCCACCATAGCGATTTCACTTGGACACCATCGCATCTCTTGCATGCGTGCGAGTGGAAACCACGCACAAGGGAATTGCAGACAACTGGTGGAAACTCTCATAATCAATCTCAGTATTCCTGACGCAAATTTCCAGGCTAGACGATTGCTCAACGCTCTGATAGACAGATCGACTTCGGGCGACAATGGCCACACTGCAAATCCGGGACGTGGGTCACCCACGCACGTCGCTAGACGACAAAACCTAGATGCAATCGTGAAACACATTACGAGTCGATCACCTAGCATATACGCGGAGCTAGCATCTCCACCTTGAACCATGGAGGAGACCAATGATGAGAGCTGTAGAGTCTGATCATCGAGGGATGCGACGGTGATCATTCCATATGCTGTGCCCTCTTGAGGCTTGACATAATTTTCCTTGGCTCCTCTGAGGATAGGGCTGAAAACTTCCCAGAGGACACCAAAATATATCCAGTTCTGTAGGAATGCGCTAGTTGGCTCGGCGGGATGCTGTGAGAAATCCCCGGCAAGTAGCCTGGTGATGTCCCAACCCGCGCGCTCCGGGTAGGTTAAGAAGTCGGCTCCATCGTAGGGTTCGGGGCTCAGACAAGGAACTTGAATCGGGGCATCTGAAGAGCCTGGCACACTTTCTATGTTATCCATTTAGAGAGTATTGAAGGAAGAAGATGGTCAGGGTACGAAGGTGGGGGGCGGACGGTACGCGCCAGGATTCTCAGCCCCCGTGAGCTGATCACTTCTGTATGGTGTAGGTCTCATTTGGGTGTTTTGTGAGTTTTATTTCATGTGTATGTGTAAAGAGTTTTGATGAAAGATTATACCGTTGTATGGCATTATTTCCTCTAAATCAACACACTCTCGGCCTAATTCGAATATGGACTTCATGATTATCCTTGACACTCTAGGGTTATAAAACTGGGGAATTATGGCCAAAACCAACGCATGCATTCGGCATCCAATTTTATTCTACTATATCTTTAGCCTAGATTCGATCAATACTCAAAACAGTCCGCTTCTTCTCCATCGCTTAAACTCTTGTTCTATTGTGTCAGCCTCCTGTTCTTAGAGCAAATTATGGTCCCCGATCATGGTAAGCTTTAACAAAAACTGCGTTCTTATACAACAGAGAAAAAAAAAAATTAAACACATCAACTCGCAACAATAAGAAAACAACAACGTACAACAGCATGTCAAAGGTGGTAGTGACCTAGCGCCCACAGTTCGGGCATAGGCGCCTCGCCGCTCTATTCAGCCCTCCTTAGGGTACTCCGGGCAGATATTCACAGATTTCAATACTTTTGGCCCTGAACATTGAGCCCGTATAGTAAGAGGTTTATTTCCCTATTTTGATTAAGAAAGCTATAAGTGACCTCTTCCTTCCTCCGTCTCTATCTCTCTAACCTCGCTTTATCACGAGTAAGATATGTATAAAGTATGACCTAACGGTAAATTATTTAGCTAATATTATAGATTTTGGGAAGCTAAGTGAGAATGGAAGACAGCGTGTACGAAGTAGCACTCCTCTAAATAGAATATATTTGCACCATCTGCAAACTCATCTTTTTTGATCGTAGTTGACGAAGTTGCCGTGGAGAAGCTCCCCAAAGAAAGCAAACAATTGCCTCAAAGCCAAGTCTCGCTAAGCCTCCCATGTCTATCTCCTTCGTCTACGCCCACCTACTTGACAATCATATTTCCTATAGAAGTTAGACGCAAGTCCATTTTTGTCAGCTTTCGCACTAGAAATACTACCCTGTTATGGATGGCTAATAAACAGCTGATTCCAGTTAGATGATCTATAGGATTGCGGGTCGGGGTCTCTAAGCTGCAGCCCAACCCCGTTGCTCTACCCAATAACACTCAACTAGGTCCTGTTTCTGTTACTAAGCTACCTACTACCATCATGGCCGCCCCGGCTATCCGGCTAAATTCCCTATTAGGGAAAACTTATGACCATTTCAAACATCACTAACAATGAATAGAGAGTTCTATCGTTATATATAGTATTCTCAAACGTATATAACTGTTCTATTAATAGGTACTGTTGATAGTGATTTAAACTAAGACTTTTAAGTCTTAGTCGAGTGTATCCTCATGGCAGAGCATAGAATCAAAAACTGACTTGCCTAGATAATTTGCCATTTGTAAGAAAGAATTGGTCGATCTCTCGACCAACTATTGCCCTTCGTGACATGTCGAACAAAAAGCTGAAACATTGAACGAAGTGTAAGGTCGAGCTTTATCTACTTACAAGGGGACAAAGACCCTCTGACAATGTGCATTATATTGGTCTGTATAGCCACACTTGAAGAAAGAATATAATCTTTGTTCCTCGAGGGCTTTGTGACCAGATACTCTATTTCTGGCAACTTGTTACGAACCCTCGAAAAGCTATATATTCTCTCATCTCCTTCGACGTGAACGAATACCCACCACTAATCCTTGGAGCTTCAATCCTCGTTCCTATATCCCACTCGTCGAGTACAATCTGACGGCTTATATCACTCCCAGTGTCCCATCCGCCATACTGGAACTCTCCAAGCACAATGTCCGCTAAATTCAACTGGCAGGCCGTCCACCCAATCTCCGGCGTCCCCATGGCAGTCGCACAAGCCACCGAACAACCCACAATCCGCTGCGACGTGCGCCAAGCACACAACCTCCCTTCCCGATCATGGGCAGTCCGTATCTCCACCTGGATCAACACCAACTACTTCCTATGGTCCGTCTGCGCCGGTCTCGCCAACTACCGCTCTGATCAGCAGTGGACAGACGCCTTCAACGCCCACTACCGGTCCACCTGGGATGAGATCCAAGCCCGAGTGCAAGAGATTGACGGTCCGTATCGGTTTAGTATTCCCATTCCGTCACCACCTGTCACGCACGCCATTGTAGTTCACCATCCAGAGAGTGGCCCTGATGAGACATTTAGGATTCGCCGGGAGCCTCGCCGGACTCATCTAAACCCGCAGCCAATGAGTCTGCCTCGGGATTCGGTGTGGCCGCTATTGCGGTTTGTGACGGAGCGGGAGTCTTCTGTGGCTGATGATTTTGATGTAATACTTCACATGGAGAAAGTCTCGCCGCAAAGTACATAGGCGTCCTCTTCGGGCTCGGTGGGATTTACTTCTTCTTTGAGTTTTGGTACATCTGGTGAGGGTGAGTAGAATGAAGATGTGCTAGACACATACTACGACTTTAGAGATTGAGGTCTGACCTGAGGTGAGTGCCTTGTGTTGCGTTTTCATAACTCCTCTATATAGAAGAGTACCTGAAGAAAAATGCCTTTGTTTGTCCGGCTCCTCATTCAGATTCCCGGTAACTTGCAGTAACATAGTAAGCCCTGTATGTAATACACCCCATATGAGGATCAAATACAAATGACTACTATCGCATCTAGAATACATTAGGTATTCAGCTGGAGAAATACCGATCCCGATGAGGCAGATGTATAAGTAGCATTAAGTTTTCTCACGTCTTGCCTTCTCCGATCTTAGAAGGCTTTTCTGTCTGTCATCGTTGGCCCGAACCGTGGCGAGAATATCTTTGTTGGCACCGCTCGTTCTTATTTGCAAAAATCGAAGCTCACATATTCTCATTTCTTCTAGACGCAATGTCATCAAGTTTCTTCGACTTCAATGAATGAATGAACCCCTTGGCTATTAGAGAAGGTTCCTAGCAACAGCACTTCCACCAAGAGAAACCAGCAGGACCATACATCCCAGCTTTGGGACCCTCCCGTCGAGCGAGATGACGAGCTAGTACATGTATGCAAAATCAGATAAACAGATATGCAACTAGAGCGAGTGACCAAGACAGACGCATGAAGTTATCCAGCCACGCTTGCTCCCAAATAAAAAGAGGCGTTCAAGCGGCTTTCGGAGCATAATAGACCAAAACACACTTTAGATACAATTACAGGGAAACAACCCCAGGCAACGCCAGTAATTTATTGTCTTAAGAGTCGGATAATTCATTGAATTATTCAATGTAAATACAGGAAAGGAACGTATCCCTCAGACCGAAGCCATAGCAAATGCGCGAATTAGGACCGGAGCAACGCTACAAGAAAGGCTGGATAGTAGATGACGAAAATGGATGCAGAAGAGCAATCAAAGCTAATAAAGCATATTCAGGCAAATAAAAGCAAGAAATAAGAAAGAGAGGGAATATCCCAACGATGAGCCCAGCATGTTTGCCGATTCTAAACACCCCAGAACAGGGGCGGGGGGATATGTGATCCCCGTGGATCGTGGCAGCACGGGCTGGAATCGTCATTCGAAATGGCGTGTATGTATGCAAGAATAATGTATGTGTAGCTCGTGAAGGCGTCTCAAGTGGCCGGAGGATAAATCATAGATTTTCAATTCAGGTTCTTGCGCTCTCATTTTCTGTACCCTTCTAGTTGGTGTTGATGGACCCGATGGCCACGATGCACGCACCCTTGAAATTGTTCCTTGGTGGTGAGGTAGGCTGCTGGTCCGTATTATTTTCACAGCCGCACCCATAATAAAAGAAGGAAAGAAAGAGTTGAGGGAACAAGTGGGTATCATAACGAGACTGTTTTAGAATGGCGCGGTATTAATGAAGGTTGAAAGGCGCCGAGTGGTGGAGTAGAATGGCAGAGCGGGTAACGCCGGGTGAATTCGTCAGTCCCATTTTGGAAACTTAATCGGGGTTGGTAAGCTGCATATACGCGGTTAGTGAAAATGTCCGAGCCAGTATCTAGAATTAGATGTTGAACTTACGCGAAGAACAGGACGGGAGTAGTCTTCGTTGTCTTGCAATGAGATACTGCTGTCTCGGGCACCATTCGGATAGAGAACCGTGTTGGTCTTCATGCGCCGATCAGTGAAAGTTGCGCCCGCATTTCCGACACCAGCACCAGCAGCAGCGACTCCTTCTCCATTGCCTCGGGGGAAGAGTCCTCCCATGAAGCTTGATCCTCTGCTCGCATTCTCGGTCATGTCCTGGCTTGGGACAGGGCTGACGGCGCGAGAGCGCTTCCGGTAGAAGAAGATCAAGAAGATGAGAGCTCCAATTAGGGCGAGTCCTCCAATAACACCGATCACAATTCCCGCGATGGAGCCTCCGCTTAATTTCGAGCTGCCAGCATCGCTGGTGTTGGCTTTGGCTGAGTCGGCGTTAGCGTCGGCATTGCCAGTCGAGGTTGAACCTGCAACGGTAATGGTCTTGACTTGGCCGCCGGAGTTGGTCTGCGTTGAGATTGTGGCCGGGGCAGTGGTTTTTTGATCCGATGAAGTTGACTGAAATCAAAAGTTAGCGTATGCTGCATAAACGAACTGATTAAGCTAAAGATACAGTGTGTGGATCTGACGAGGAACTTGAAGCAGTCACAGTGACAGTTGTAGGCTGAACGCTGGTACTCTCCTAACCCCGAAATTAGAGCCACAGGTCAGGAAAGATAAGGGCACCAAAACATGCTATATCGGCTGGGAAGGAGGTCGGTGCAGATAAAGCATCAAGAAAATAGAAAGAGAATTAGATAAAAAGAGCTTACCGAGGTTGAGCTTGAAGAAGATGATGATGATGTGGTTTTCGATGAGGTTGATGTTGAACCGCCGGCTGTGCTTGTCACATCGTGACCACCGATTTCCACATAGGCAAACACGCCGTCGGAAGCACTCCCACAGCTATCATTGGGGTAACCAGGACATGAAGTATCACACTCAGAGGTTTTGGTTCGGTCACTTTCAGACGGAGCAACATTAGTACACCAGCATCTTTTGCCTTGGAGAACACCAAAGGCGTATTTGGAGCAAGTGGTTATGCACGCTCCATTTGATTGATAGATATCAGAGACTATGACGAGTCAGCGATACTGTTTTTTTAAGAAGAAAAAAAAAAAACTAAAAGACTAGGTACGATCACTTACCCGCTTGGAAAGAAGACCCAGTATTGCCTGAAGCACAGTATGCAAGACTGGAACTAGCTGACACGAATGGCTGAGCCAGTGCCAAAACCGAGAGCACCGCCGCGACCTTCATGGTGGGTGTGCGCAGTCGACAAATCTTGAATACCCGACTACCCTTCGCTGTGAGATGTGCTTTTCTTATTTCCCACGTCCCGTCCAACGGGAAGCAACAGTATTTCGTTAAGGCGCAAGTGAGAAAGGGAAGAAATCGGATGGTGTGTGGGCCGACCGCGGTGAATTGTGTGAATGACGATCCCCTCTGGACCAAAGATATGGCGGAACAGAGGATTCGATGGAAGTCGATCGGTCGGAAAGGTCCCAATTGTCGTTTGTTGATCCCCCACTCAATACTGTTCACTGAAAAAAAAAAAAAGGCCGTAGGATGTCCCGTGTCACAGACACATTATCTGACTACGGATATCTCCCAAAGGCTCAAGGGTTCGCTAAGCAAAGAAGAAAAAAAGGGGGGGGAGAGAAAGACAGAAGAAAAGCAGAACAGGGGAAAGTGACTAGAATAGCCAAGTCCCAAGAGAAGCGAGAGATGGAGGAGAAGGGGATGGTCCACACGGGTGTTACTATCCTCGTCGGAGTATGTTGAGTATCCCGGCATACCCGCTCGGTGGAGACTGATGTTCCTTTTGACGGCTTTATGGACGGCTTAGAATGATTATATTGGGATCTGGTTAATATACGGTAGCTTAATCGGGATACATGAAGACATTTATACAACATATGTTGTAGAGGCAGTCTATGGGTGAACATGGGCAGTTTTATCACCGTTACCTGCTAAAGTCAAACTTGGAAGTTAGTGAATCACAAGGCATGTGTATTGATGTGTTCAAGTGTTTAGCATGTTTAGTACATACCTAGGTAGTATGTTTAGTATGTATTTAGTATTTTATTTACTTTTTTCCCAAATCTCTCGCTTCTCCACTTCAGAGATCGCAGTCCCAGGGAAACCTCGAGACATTCCACCCTTCATACCTTTTACCTTTGACCTTTGACCTTTGACCTCTGACCTCTGACCTCTGGCCTTGAGATCGATCAAGATTCTAGGATCTATTTTCATTATTTCTCTGATTCTGACCGTTGTCAAGATCTGCATTACCAAGCCAAGATTAGAACCCAGACTGACACATACGTAATTAAGTGGAGATTGACCGCACTTGCGTCTCAGAACGCGTTCCAACTTCGAATCAGTCGAGGGGTCATTCTAGATTGTCGATTTGGCTTGAATTGGCTTGAATTAGCTCGAGTCCCCATACTAAGAACTTATAGAATTCCTGTAAATAGAAGGCTCAAGTCCTTCCGCAGCAATCCGATCTCGAATCATAGAAGCAAAAAAAAATCAATAATTCACAAAACAGAAGATTTCCCATAGAAAGACGTTCATTACAACTAGTGTTCTAGCTGAAGTCGACACAGCATCTGGACCTCAGACCAACCTTGGAAGTAACCTGCAACCCTTCATTCTTACAAACCAGTCATAGTATACATAAAACTAGCCACCTGTCATGATATACAAAGCACAAAGTACGTTGCACCATGCCAATGTCTAGACCGGCATATGAAAAGTCCATCCCATTACCCCGGGATTCGCACACAGTCCAATCTGGCGGATGCTCGCTCTCAGGTCCAAGTCCAGACGCCAGCCATGACGATCCGCCCGAGTGATCGCTATGATTTGCCGGATCGGAGCGCGTCATGAAGCGATGACTTCAATTGCATTTACCTCTCGCTTGATCTCTCCAACGATGACACGGAAACCCATCCTGTTCCTAACTGCCGTGTGTTTTTTTGTCCGTACAACGTCTTCGGACCGAGGATTTGGTCTGGTACGACGTGCCTTGGATTTTGCTTTGTAACGTGCAACGTTCAATCGCGGATTCCTACTCAGTACCCCTATTTCTGTTTTTTTTTTTTTTTTTTTCTTTCTCTTTTCTTCTAATCTTGGGAGTGTTTCGTTTTCCCGACTCGTCCAATATTAATGGTCCTATTCATCTGCTTGGTGGAGTGTCTCCACTCGGGAGATTAGCAGGTAAAACGTGGAATACAACACTACGGAATTCAACAATGCCACATCCCCATGAGGATTCAAGTATAACTTTATGTTATAGAGGATAACTAACGTTTTCTTAAGATGTCCATTTACACATAGTTAGCATGCAATAAATGAATACAGTGGTATGAAGTACAGGTACTATGTTCTTCTGCGAGTGCAGAACCTTAAAATACGCAATTCAGTTACGGAGTACGCCGTGCAATAACCTCATAATGGCGACATGAACAACTCTTATCGATAATCACCACCGAGTACCGAGTATGCTGTATACAATACACCTTAGAGCCACAATATTGTCTATATTGTCTACTATGTGGTATATCCGAATACTAATATTGAAATGCCAAGGCAAGTGGTGATGTTATGGCCGTGAATATGGCTGAGACATAACCCACTTCACCGCGCAGGTGGCGAGGTTGCGCAGTACAGCGTGTGTATGGAGTACTTTGTATCAACGTAATCTCCATCAGGGGCTCACACTTACTCCGTACAGCTTCCAAGGTTGCTGAGGCTATGGAGTACATACCTATGTTGTAGGTATGTCGTGTGTTGTAAGAGCGGAAATCAGTTTGTACCTGGTGGCTTGCAGGTGGCGCCGTAGCTCTGAAACAATGATGATCACTCGTCGCAGCAGGCATCGGCGGACCAGATGTCGTAGGTCGCTTTGCAATGTTGACATCTGTGTTTCGTCTACGATGGATGTTGTATATTGTATGAGACAGAGTGTTATTTTCGAGTATACGTACTGGTCATGGTGGCTTGTGATTAATTTGACATTCATTAGACAGATCGGAAAATATTCCATCTGTGATACTAAAAATACTAACAGGAACACAAATGTCCCATATTGTACATCGTACATGGATTCTGTTAGACGTGCACGCCATTCAATCTCAGCCTCGGAAGTCAAACGATAGTTGCCCAGTCCCGGTGACTAGATCGATCACACTGCCCGATTCCTCTGAGCCTACTGGGCCCGAGCCTGCCGAGTCAGCTGAACTGTTGGAACCCTGACTAACACTGCGAGACAGGTCGGTGTCAGACCCAGGCAGAGGCCCGATCATCGATGCGTTGAGATATCCTTCAGCAGAGGACTCAGATGGACAGGAGTGCACCCAAGCCATGATTCCGTCATCGGGCCGGAAGAAAGGCTGTTCGGGGATTGGAGTCCTAGCAGCCGCCCTGTCATCGCGTTCCTCTGACTTTCCGTCGTCCTCCTCGAAGAAAGTCGTCGCAGAAGATAAGGAAACGAGCCGAGTAAAATGCCACTGCATGTCCAACAAGTCGAAGCTCGGAAGCGGGCGAATAACGGGATCATCGGTGGTCAGACTAAAACGATACCCGGACTCAATGGGACGATATGTTGGATTATCCGGCTCATCCAGTACCACAACCAGTCGATCCACGCTATTGACATGCTTGGTAGACTCAGGTTCCTTCGACAAATCAACCAGATCCCATATCTTATGACTTGTCCGTGGCTGCCAGTAGAACTCCAGTTCCATCTTCGTCTTGTCTTCAGCCATCCAGGCAGGACGCAAGGCAAACAGACCATCTAACCATGCGGATCGAAGGTCCCTCCTAAGACAGATCAGATTCGAGCAATCCTCGATAGGTTTATCAGGATCGGCCGGGTTATTGAAGACCGCCTTTCTCCAGCGTTCAGCTGTACTCCGTCCCCAAAACAAATCCACAAACCTCCAGAGATTGGGAAAAACCGGGTCATCTTGCGAACGAGAAGCGCCTGTGGTAGTTGGGAATATCGGGGTCGTTTCATACACTTTGCGGGTTCCTGTGATGACGCATCTGTATCCATCCCGCTCTCTGGCCGCATATCTCGCAACCGGAGCCGCACCTCGACGCCGGTTGAAGGAAGAATTGGAGGAAGATACTGAACCTTGGGATTGAATGGAAGGCGCATGTTTTGTCCACTTGAAAGGAAGGCCGCAGACGAGGTCAGACACAATATCCATAATCTTCAGTGAGAAATATGCAAGCTGTACAAGGTACTCGAGCTTCTCGAGGTCACATAACTGGACAATGGCCCAGAATGGGGCAGGCACTTTGTGTCCTGTGAGTGCTTTTCTGAGTTGACGAAGCATGATCTTGCGCTGGGGAGACGGAATATTGAAACGTTCATCATTGACACGAACAACAGTGGAGGGATTACGACGTATTCCTAACAAAGTCCCTTCAGGCTGAAGGATGCCAGAGGTGTTTGACATGGCGTGAATGGTGAAAGAATCACGTGAATCGTGAATCCTTGAGGAAACCTCACTGGGTTCTGAGAGGAGAAACGTTCTATCTGATTTGCAGTTCTCATACGGAACGGAAGGTGCGCTGGTTCCTGATCCGCACCATCGAGGTATCGAGGAAGGCACCCTCGTTCAACGTTTACACCCGGATACAGCCCATAGATCCTTTGAATGGATGCATTTAGCTCATTTATCATAAATCTCATAATGGTTCATAAACATCACACTCATTGAAGTTGCATTACACCCGATCCATCATCCACTCCCGATCTCGAAGATCTTGCATGCGCTTCTCCACCATGCGTGCCCTCGGGGGAATTCCCAAACGAGGTCTGATACGGGGCGGCCCATGAGGCAGATGAAGCGGGTGACGAAGATGAGGCACAGAGGCACGCTCACGCTGAATATCTTGAATGCGTCTGCGCCGCGCACTCCGAATCTCGTCCGACAATTCAACAAGCTCATCTATGTCATCCTGTGTCCAGATCAACGAGTTAGAATCCAGAACAGTGTTGAGTGCGTTTAGGGCACGAAACATACCGGCTTGAGATATGAGAAGATGTAATAGGACGTCCTCGTCTCCTCGTACTCGAACCCCATATCTTCAATTGCTTCCCTCACTACCAGTCTCTTTGCAATTTCGGTCCATCGATCATTCCGCGTCTCCTTAGGTTCTTTGATCTGCTGCGCAATTCGTCCCACTTTGACCTCATCTACCGGTGATTGCCGCGGTTGAACTTCGACAACGTCCAGCGCTCCAGTCATTGCGATGGGCTCGGTGGGAGGAGTATGCACCACAGACCAATCATCCGTGACTTTAGGGGCCTTGTCCATGGCTCGGGTGCTCTCAATCACTATATCCTCTTTCACTTCACGCATAGCAGGTACATCCTTGATTTCATGGCTGAAATCGAGTTCGCTCTCGTCGTCTAGTGGCTTGGCCCGACGACGGGGTGTGACTTTCGTTGGTCCGTCCCATGGATCATGGAAATCAAGAGCTGGACCGCTAGTTGGGGATATCGAGTCTTCCGGGGCAAGGGATTCGTCACTATCACGGTGTTTGAGGACTATGTTCTCCTCCGACATTCGTCCTCCTCGCATTTTCCTGAATTGAATGTTAGTGTGCGGCAAGAAGGAAGAAAGACATGGACACCTACCGATGGTGAATGTCAATCTCATCAAAACTACCTCTCGGGGATCGCAGTTCTGGACTGGACAAACGAGGTGAAGGATTTTTCGTATAGCCTGTTTGAGGTGAGCGGACATTTTTGCTGAGCTATCGACGACAGTCTTACCATGATCAATGTGTCTATGGTGGGTAAACACATCCTGGTGAATCGGGGGCACATGTATCGAGGCCAAAGAAGGTGAAGGCTGGCGGGATGGGAGCTTCTCCTTTGTTTGTCGAATACTGATCTCTTCCTCCACGTCTCCAAGATCTCGCGCAGATGACTTCGGATCAAATTGCGAGCGGATACTGGTATCTCCATCGAGTGGGATATCTTCCCTGATCTCTCGGCGATGGCCTCTCAACTCACGTTCAAGATCCTCGGAGGGCACACTTCGTCGCCGTTCGCGCCGTTCGTGCAGAACGAGTTCCTCGTCATCTGGACGACCGGCCGGCCGCGGTCCTTTACCTTTCCATCGGATGATAACATCATCGTCTTCGAATTCTCGTTCTGGACGCTCGATGGGACCCCGGTGTCGCTTTGGGACCGCATCATCAAGAGTTACCTCCTCCACCTCGACCCTGCGGGGAGGCCGTGACCGTGGTCGATGGTGTGCTTCTTCCTCGAACTCTCGTCTCCTCTCGCGTGATCGAATATCAAGCTCACTGTCCCATCCGCGGCGCAACGGCGGCTCTTCTCTTTCTTTGTGTCGAATAAACATTTCTTCCTCCTCGATGTCTCGCGCTGGGCGTCGCCTGCGCTGGCGTCTCTCTCTTTCCTCGGTGAGAAGATCGTCCTCAGACCGCCGTTCTGGGTGACGCCTGCTTCCCCTACGAGCCTCTCTATCCTCGAAGATCACTTCATCTTCTTCAAATTCCCGAGGACGCCTATCTCTTTGACGTCTTTCCTGCTCGACAATGAATGCATCACCCTCGAACTGTGGCTCCGACCGACGCCTCCTATGACTGTCTCGTTCTCTTTCTCTGCTCTCAACAATAAGATCCTCCTCGGATACTCGCATCGGACGATGCCTTCTATCTCGACGGCTTCCTCGTTCTTCAAGAATAAGTTCTTCGTCGACATCTCGCTCTCGCTCGGGGCGGTGTCTCCGATCTCCGTGTCTTTCTCTCTCGTCCACAACAAACTCTTCTTCGAGGTCTCGCGGATGACGACGACTACCCCGGCGGCTCTCCCGTTCCTCAAAAACGAGATCATCCTCGTCTATCCCACGAGGACGATGTCTGCGCCTAGGCGGTGGTCGCATGTACATTTCATCGCGATCTATAGGTATAAATGGCTCAGGCGACAGCGAATCCCTCTCCTCCCGTGATCGCCGGAGAACCATTTCATCGCGCTCTCGCGGCGGTGCAAAACTTTCTTCCATAAAGTCTCGCCTGGGAAGCTCTCGGATATGCATGCGCTGCATATCCTCAGCAAGAGGTTCGGACCTTCTGCGACGGAATTCATCGTCATCTTCAAAGACGCGATCTCGTCGGCGCGGTCTGCGACCTCGCTCGCGCTCTCGCTCCATCTCGTACATCTCATCTTCCTCGTAATAGTCGCGGGGTGGTGGTCGGCGGGACATCGTTGAAAAGTGCGGGGAATCACGACATTGGATTTTGTGATTGACCGGTCGTGTCTGCGGTCGCGAGTGAGTGTCGCCTGCGATCACAAAGCTCTCGAGTGACGGAACCAAATCACAAAGATTCTGTGTCCCTTGAAGTGCTCAGGCTAAGGCAACAGTCAAACTCGGTAGATGTTGACTGGTGGGGCTTGCGAGTAAGAAATGTGTGGCTTGTACTCAGGTAATTTCTCCCAGCCACACAGCTCTTGATTATACGATGGGCAAAATGGATAAATATGTATATCAAGGATCTGGCACGCGGATAGGCATAGAGAAAGGGAGATCAGAGCCGTGTGACTTAGAAAAGGCTGAGGAAACGCAAATCTTAGTGATCGACCCCGCGACCGACTGATGTCACTGGAGCGAGGAAATGTACAACCATCTCATTCAGCCAGGCTCTCTTTGACACGTTTGTTTACGAGATTTCGTTTGTAGATACCCAGGTAGAGAATCTAAGGCTACCCCGGGATTTGACCTAATTTGGCTATTGGAACCTTGGTTCTCTTCTCAAAAGATAACCTTGGAATACTTCTGGTTTGCAATGCTTGGCGCCAGTTGAGGTTCTTTCGCTGCCCAAAGATGGCTCATTTATATATTCGTGATTATTATGACACACTATCAGTACTCACAAGACACAACCTCTGAAACAGACTATTTCCTCTCGTGTGCCGTGTTTCAGCAACAGATTAGGCATTCAGGGAGCTTACTTCGTAACAGAATGTTGGATATCGACTCGCCAATCCGGCACTAGTATGAGGGTATATCGCTGTGTGTAATAAACAAGTGAAAGCAGAAAAAAAAAAAGAAAAAAAAACCAAAGAGGAGTACGCGGAAGAGTACGTGGAAGCTAGTCCACGCAAGGACTTCATTGGAAAGCCAATCGCATCTGCCCTTTCTCGGGCTTGCTGCGACCACCGCCACGGCCACCTCTTCCACGAGAAATCGTACCCCGGGCACTGTTTTTGGTGGGGGGTGGAGGATGTGAAACCTTCGCTTCTTCTCTGTCCTGGCTAGCGAGGTCCTTGGCAAAATGCCAGTCGTCATGTTCTTCCTTTTCATATTCTGGCATGGACCTGGAGCATCGCGAACAGATGAACTGGGGGATTCCACCCGACTCAGGCTCCGTTTCAACGAATTGTTGAGTGTTGTCTGCCTCTTCTGTGGCAGTGTCTTCAAGATGACATGGATCTCCAAAGAAGCTTCTGATTTTGCTCCCTTCTTTGTCAATCTTTCGTCTTTTATCAATGGGAGCTTGTTCGGGCATGGTATCGACGTCCCGAGGTCTCGAAGAATGGGTGAGAGCCTTTGCTTGGTCGCCACGAACCAAAAAACTCTCAATAGCCTTGTTATTGGTTACGCCGTCTTCAAAGCTTGATACGCTCAATGACAAGTTGGAACAAGGCCATGCCTGCCCTTCAGCCACCACTTGACGAAGTAAAGTATTGGCTAACTCGTAGAGAAGATTCTCATTTATTACATTGGAGCCTGGGATTGCGATTTGGCGTGAACGAGATTGCACGACTCGATGGTGCAACGTGATTACCCTAGGACGACGTCTGTTTTCAAGCACACCGTCTTCCACAAGCCGGCCGTATATATCAGCTGCAAAAATATGTAGCCACTTCTCAGCTTGATCAAGTGAGCTGATGCTTGGTCTGAAGGATTTTGCGGATAGCATAGATTTAATCTGAGTTCGAGGATTAACTTCGCTGCGATCATCTCCACGGATGATCCCATAGAGCCAAGATGCTGTGTGGTCATCCAACTTGGTGCGCAATTGCTCAAGCGGAACATTGAGAAGCTCGCTGACTTTTTCTGTCCCGAATGCGGCGGTGATTTGATCGCCGAGTTTTCCACCCAGCATTCTGATTTGAGTGAACTTATAACCGCCTAGGAAATTTTGTACTGCCCGATTCCGTACAACAGTCTGTAAATTGGGCTTGTTGCAAGCGCTTCCTAATTTTGCAATCATTTTGTTACGACCAAGTCCAGCAGAGCAGGTGTAGCTGAGCTTCTCCCACACTGCGTTCCGGACCCATCGTACAATTTCGGATCCTATCAGCATGACAACATCATCCCAGTCTGGATCGTCTTCTTCCGTTTCATGCTGATCCAAGTCAATCATGCAGTCGGTATCCCACTGCAAGGCTGTTGTCGGCGGTATGGGCAGTTCTGCATCGCGATTTTCATCCTGCATTCCCGCCCGAAACTCTGGGTATCTGTGGAGAAGCGCCTTATATATCAATGGCGATAAATCAATGAATACTTCATCAATACTGGCTTTTTCCACCACAGCCGCGAGATCTTGCTTCGGATGCTGGGTTTCGGTCCCTGTGTCATCCGCATTCCATGTGGCCAAAGCCTCCTTCATTGTCTGGAGGATCTTTCGCGATTGGGCTCGGTATGGGTCTAGGGATACCTTGTCTGTGTTGATTCTGCTGTACGAATCATCCCGATATGCCCATATTCCCCCTTCTCCTTCTCGAAAGGTAGCGACATGCTGTAAGACGAGATCTGGGCACAGTTTCTTAGCCTCTGTGACATTGATCAATCGACTGATACCAAAAGGCCGCGCGGCGTAATTAATGGCAATCAAAGAATCCCACTGCCGTACTGCTAAAGGTATCTCCCGTGAAATCCCTAAGCGGACCATCTCACACTGTGCGTAAAAGGCATCGAGATCGATGTGTGCAATCACGCGCAGGGGTGTTGCGGTGGATCCATGTCGCAACCCTTGTAATTGTCGGTAGGTAAAACGGGAGGTCTTCAAGGGATCGGATGACTTGGTGGCTTCTGACATCCTCGCAAGTGCATCATGGCGGTGAATACCAGGAATTATGGGGTTGACGTTGGAAGTCGTAAAGAGCTTTGGAAATTGATGCTTTGAACCTTGGAACGAGAACCTAAAATGGACTAGTGCGGGCACGTGTTATCTTCAGCCTCAGGTTCTTGTTGTTTTCCTCGACTTCTTGACTCATTTTGTTTACAGTGTAGGCATCGAAAAGAGAAATATTGCTCTTCTAGACCAGACAGGGCTCAAGACAGCCACAATGTTATTTTCTATATCTCCATAGTTATAGACCAAGGATCTCCAACTTGACCGTCGTTTAGTGCCTGCTTATTTTTTTCTTCAACCACCCCTGCATTTTCAGAAGTCTGGTCTCGTGCAGGAATTTCCTGAATCGCCCACCGTAAAAGTCTCGAACATAAGCAAAAAAAAAAAAGAAACGAGAGAGAATGATCTCCGATCTGTGCGATCCAGCTGACACAGGCGGGCTGTGAGTGGACAAGAGGTTTCGGAGGCTTCGTGCAGGTGCCCAAAGCCACGCATTCCTGCCCAACGCATCTTTTGTGTGGACATCGGTTGTCAACTTTCCAGGTGGCAAGTTCAGAGATTGCCACCACTGGTTGCTTCTTTCAACAGATTGGCCCTTGCCTGTCACCGTTTCTTTCTGGGGGGAGGGTGAAGGATCAATCACGACATGTCCTTTTGATTTGCCCCCTCGACACTGCCTCTCCCACCACATGGATGAACATCTGACATGCCTTAATGATCTCATGTCCTGCCAACAGCTATCGTTGACCGCTGTTGAGGATCCACTGGTGGGGTCCTGTAGAATTTTGATATTCACCTGGTCCAGGGGCACAGACTGAGGAGCAATCTAAGCTGTTTGAATATGGGGGATCGGCCCTTAAGTTTTCGTCGTCCCGACTAAAATCTAGTGGGAAATTTCTGTTACCTTTAAATTCTGGTAGCTTGAGGGTCAAATTATCTATGTTGTAGCTAAGAAACACATTCAGGTGTTTGGCCATGAAGGTTGTCTCTTGGACCAAGGACTATTACATCCAGACAAGTGTACAATGAGAGAGATACATGAGCAATATTCAATGAGAATCACGATCATACAACCCCAACTACTATTTCGTACTCTGTACGGAGTGAAAAGAAATTTCCTTTTGTCAAGCGGCTACAGACATTGACAGGGTTGCACATCAGAAGTGCCTCTAATCCACATTTGACCGTGCATGCTTTTGCCTTGATCTCAGTGGGTAGTCGTGGCACCAGCCCAAGACGGCCCAACCGCCCTCGCCTTGAGCCCACTTTACCTTCCCCTCCCCTCGTCCTCTTCTTCTTTCTTCTTTTTCTCTCCATCTTCTGGCCTTTCTTGCCAGCGATAAGTCTTTCTCCCTTCTTCCCCGGCAAATACCTGGTTCATCCGTACACATACCACAGGAGCATCAGCCGTGTTTCTCTTCCTCCTAATTGCTTCCGCCACTCATCCCCCTCTTCTTGACACCTTTCAGCACCTTTCTTCTCGCTGCTCAGTCATCGTTTTTGAGGCCTTCGCTCGAATTCCCAGGATAATTGCCGCAGTGGACTACCAGGATTTCTTCCCAGGATAAACCGGACTTTTCTCCCAGGACTTACTATTCCCGACCAGGAACAATTTCTTTTTTTTTGCTGGCCACTTCCCAAGGATCATTATCTTGTTTTCTGCTTCCCTGGATTCGAGAACAAAAAAAAAATCATTAAAGTCGTGATTGTCGGCCTTGGAACTGCTCTTCGCCTTGATAGAATCTGTACATCCTACAATAAGAACGGACTCTCCACCATTCCATCAGCTTCCCAGGACTCTCAAACCATCTACCACATTCCGGATTTCCTCTTTTCTGGCCACTTGGATCCAAGTGCTTTAAATTCCTTAAACCGGATATCTTGTTGCCTCGGAATACATTATGACTGGCCGCTATGAGGGACGCGTTGAGCGTCAAAATGAATATTTCATCCCAGGCGACGGAATCAGCCGAGAAGTCATTCAAGCAGATATCTGTCGCTATCTTGGAAACGATGCACTCGTGAGACCCGGCACACACAATGTTTGTCTTCCGTTCAATTCTTTACACGATGACTCAAAAAAAGGCCTTTTGACTAACGATGAATAGAATCGCCCGGGATTCTTCATCCGTGCCTATCGGAATCTCACATCTGTAAGTGAAATCGGACATGCGACAAGAAGTGAGATACATGAAAATAGGATTCTAACCATACCTCGTATACAGGAGATGATTACTGATCTGAAGGCAGACTCTGCCCGCTGGGAGGCAGATGTCTCACGCCGGGCTGACTTAGGCTATCCGCGAGGGAATTACATCCAAGATATGAATGTATCCCATGCACCTAACCCCGCTACAGCGAACTATCCTCCTCCAGCTGTTCATGAAGTTCGTCAATCACAGGGGCCATCCCCCACACCCTTTACTGCAGCGCCTGCTCAGTCATACATGGATCCCTACTCCCAGAGCCCCTACAGTGGATCACAGAATGCCCCCTACACGAATCCTTCCTCGTACACATCCTCCACTCACTCGCCATATGCATCAGGTACAGCTCCGTACCCTCCGCCTCAGGTCTCCTACTCCGGTTCGACTCAGCCCGTGGTGACGGCTGCGGACATGCACCCCCAATCGTACACATATGCTCCCACGGGCTATTACGACAATGGCCGAAGCAATGCTCCCCGGTACCCGGGCCCTGGATATGAAACCGAACAGGATTACTCTCCCGTAACTTCCGGGATGGCTTATCCCACCACTACTGCCCCAGATCCCCGGATAGGAATGGAGCCCAGATACACTCCGGAGTATGAGCGCAGGCCACAAGCAACCAGAGACAACCCACACCGTCGGCGGTAGACAAGATGATCGCCCGATGTGTTTTTCTTTTTCTGCGTCCATGATTTCCTCTCTACCTCCATCCACATTGTGGTCCACTTGATGCTTTCTTCCTGGAATGTCTCCAAATTACTCCTAGGAATAAAGTTCTAGGGATAATATTGATGTGTCTTTGAAAATCGCCCGGACAATCTCTACGCCTTATTCCACTCGCGCCCGCTTTTTCACTCCCCAATTTGTCTCCCGTCCAGGAACTCCAGACTGAGCCAGGGATGTTGAACATCCCACTTCATGCGGCCCAGTCACAGGGATTTCCACTTCCCATTGGACATGAATCTCATTTTTATACCCGAGGAACTCCACTGGACTTGAACCCAACTGCTCTGTGGCAGGAGCTTAGGGCTTCCCGTGGAATTTTGTCTTCCTCTTGCTTTCTTCTCCCATGCTGTTATGCAACTGGCCAGCCAGGATTAGGAGTGATGCATCTTGATTGGGTTTGCGAAAAGGGTGGCCCGGACTTGAGCGTTTTGTTTGTTTTCCTTTCTGGTCTCGTGGATTCCGGGAATACTCACCCCACAATAATGAATGTGATTTTGTTGTTGATTTTAACGGTGTACAGGATTTGTGTGTTTTTAGCAACTCTCTTTTTTTTGTTTTTTTGGTCTTCCCCTCAAAAGGAGGGGTCAAGTCATCGTGTTCTACTTTTTTTTTGTCTCTTCCTTTGGTTTGCGAGAGCGTTGTGCTTCGATAAACTAAGGCTGGTGAGCTACATGTAGATATGAGCATATACGGCGTTGGTCCGTCTACTGTGATTGACGTGTTGATGTGCAAGGTCGTGGATTGACTCCACGGTCTTAATGAACCTGTTCCTCTGCATTATTTCCTACTTTCAGATGAATCAGAATACCATATCGCTTCATAATTCCTGGTCTTTCCGTCTTGACTTTTAAATTGCAACCTCGAGATATTGTGTGGATACTGCAATTGAACGCATGTTACAGGCACACACAACTGGATTTGGCGAGGGACCAGTCTACATTTTGGTCAGACCATTCCAAGCATGCATGCACAGAAACGGCATGCTGCTTTAGAATTTCAAGTCCTGGAGTCGTCGAATTGAAGCAAATCCCCATATACATGATAGGACATCTAAGATATACTTGAAACAAAGAAAAGCGACTTGATGTCGTATATGATTGCACAAACATAGTACATACACTGTAGCGCCGGGCTCGATCTTCGGCGTATGCGCAACAAACATTGGTATCAAAGCATTTTGATGGCCAGGAGGAGCAGCTCGGGAACAAGTCATTTCAATTCCCCACACAGATACGATGGGTCTTGCTCGTCAGTCCACTTATAGCAGTGGCACAGCCAACTTATCTCCTGCCGTCCGCTGAATTCAATTCTCTCAAGCTTAGACAATACACGAAATTCTTCCTAACTTCCGACAATTGAGATTCTCCTAGTTCGGGTCTCGTTTATTCGTCATCATAGCCCTTGGGGATCACACGCGGACCCTGCGGAACTGCAATATTGGAACACATTGATTAGTTTCAATTTCTCATGTAATTTTTAGATGCCAATGCACCCGAAAATAGGGATAGAATAGGTCCATACTGGGATATGTCATAGGAATGGGCTCGGGGTCGACGTCACCGAGAGCGCGGCGGATGGGGGGAATAGTGACCAGGGCAACGGGACCCATGAGACCGATGCACAGAGAGGCGAGAATAGCTGGCTTCTCGTGCGCAGCCCAGCGGATGTAGCGGAAGGGGGTCGACCAGAATTGAGGGGCAGACATGGTTGCAGGAATGAGTCGGTCGTTGACGACCGGTCGGGGGTTTTGACGATGTAGTGGTGGGGTCAATTCCTAGGGAATGAAATTTCACTGTTCAAGCGCACACGATTGAACAGAGGTAGGAGTCCACCTGGTGGTTGGTGAGTGGTAAGGATGGGAGCGAGAAGCAAAATTGAAGCCGTGGGGACGAAGTGAAGTTGAAGTTCGGAGATGCGGACCCAGCGCTCTCAGGTCTTGGCATTCGCCCAGTAACACGTCGTCCTTTCTGGCCATGTATACATCTTCACGCAACCAGCTTCCTTTTCTCTTCGATTCCTTTTTGATCCTGAATTCCGCTTTGCTGCGCGGGATCTGTTCAAGATGAGGTGGTGTCTTGGCTTGTTTATTTGCTGCTTCTTGGCTGCGGTAAATGCGCTGAGTAGCTCTGGCAGTCGCCTACTGGCCATTCTGGAAGACACAGAACAAAAAGACCTATACTCCACGTTGTGGGCAGATTTAGAAGGTAATTCAATCTCTCCCGATCTGTGGGTAATTTATTGACTCTCGAATTCCAGCACGAGGATATGATATCTCAATTGAATCCTCTAAAAGTGAACAGCTTGCTTTGTTTAAGCACGGCGAAAGAGCTTATGACCACCTCCTGATCCTCCCTCCTAAGTCTAAAGGTGAGCAAATACGAACGGAATGATCTCGTCTCCAGTCAATTGACCCAAGAATATAGGACTCGGCCCCTCCTTGACCCCCAAACACATCCTCGACTTCATGAACAAGGATGGCAACATTCTCCTCGCTCTCACCGGCAAGTCTGCCACCTCTAGCGCCATCAGCTCTCTCCTCCTTGAACTGGATATCCATCTGTCTACCGATCGCTCACAAGTCCTTGTCGACCACTTCAATTACGATACCCTCTCGGCCGCTGAGAAGCATGATGTTATTGTCATCCAGCGCCCTGGACCCCTTCGCCCTGACGTCAAGGCCTTCTTTGACGGTGAAGGTGTTCTGGCCCTCCCTCGAGTCGCTCCTCAGACTCTCGGTGGTGACAGCGCTCTCCTTTCTCCGATTCTCAAGGCGCCCGCTACTGCGTACAGTTACAACCCCAAGGAGGGCACACCCGCACCGGAAGATATCCTGGCTACTGGTTCGCAGCTGAACATCGTTTCCGCTATGCAAGCACGCAACTCTGCCCGTTTCACTGTTCTGGGATCGGTGGAATCGTTGGAGGACAAGTGGTTCTCGGCCGAAGTCCAGACACCCAAGGGCAAGAAGACCCCCACCGTGAACCGCGAGTTCGCGAAGCAGTTGACCGCTTGGGCTTTCAAGGAGACCGGTGTCCTGAAGGTTGACAAGGTCGAGCATCACCTTGCCAGTGAAGGTGCAGAGCTGAACCCTTCGATCTACAGAATCAAGAACGAGACCGTACGTGACACAACGCCCCGTTCAACTTATCGTCTAAGCTAATCATGAATTGTACCATCCTACAGGTCTACAGCATTGAAATTTCCGAGTATGTCCATGACAAGTGGGTTCCCTTCGAGGTTCCCAGCGGAGACGAGCTCCAGCTCGAGTTCACCATGCTCTCGCCCTTCCATCGCCTGACTCTCCAGCCCACCGGCCGCACCGACACCAGCACGATCTTCAGCACTCAGTTCGTGACTCCCGATCAGCACGGTATCTTCTCCTTCCGCGTCAACTACAAGCGTCCCTTCTTCACCTCCATCGAGGAGAAGCACGAGGTCACCGTCCGCCACTTCGCGCACGACGAGTACGCACGCAGCTGGGATATCACTGGCGCCTGGGTGTGGATTGCCGGTCTGTGGTCGGTTATTGGAGGCTTCTTAGCTTTCGTCTTTGTCTGGCTCTACTCTGCCCCCGTGGCCGATAAGCTCAAGAAGACTCAGTAGATCTATACTTAGCTTTGTATGCATTGTACTGTCTTGTCCATGATCTTCAATATTTTTGCATGCCATCGATTCCCAAATGAACACACGTCTTATAGATAACCAATTTCCCTTGACATGGTATACTCCCGGGTCTCAGTAATCTAAGACTCTGTGTTGTTTACGCGCCCAGTCCCCATGAGGGGTTGGCCCATCCTCTACCCAGAGGAGAGATCGTGACGATAGCTCTCATGTCAAGGAATTTGATCTCTCCAGTTGACAACATCCTACTTCATAACCGAGACAGTGAGTTGCGAGTCGCTTTCCTGGTTTCGCCATGATCACAAACCAAAGGGTTCTGATAGTTAATACATGTAGTATTATATATAAGTCATAATACTTTGACAAGAGAGAAGTCATTAGTCAGTATGGCGGAGTGGTCTAACGCGCTAGACTTGAACGGAAGTTGAAAAACTATCCCCGAGATCTAGTCCATTCGTGGACCTGGGTTCGAACCCCAGTGCTGACTCAATTTTTTTTCTTTCCTGTACTCCCTCAGAACCATCTAGTTAGTTGTAATTTAAGCCCATAACGACCAAGTTCAAAGCGATACTGGCTACATCTGCTTTGCACAGGATAGATATACACGGCTACTTGGTGAATGCTCCTACCACACAGCCCTAGGAGCACAGACAGGACGACAAACAACGAGAGCTATTGTCTTCGTATGTCGTATCAAAGAGAAGAGTCTGATTGGAAGGACGACTACACTAACGAACCCAGGGAATTGGTGAAACTAATTATGTGGGCTTATAACTCCTCGGCTGGACCGGAAATGACTGTTGTTGGTCCCGGATGTCCATAGCGGGCCTTTTAGTGCTTTCTTTGGGAAAGCCCAACGGTGACTAGTATGTCAAACTTGCCCAAAGCAGCAAATAACTGGCAGGATTGGTCGACTCTACCTTGTTGATGAGGCTTTGGTATGGGGCAACACGGGGTATTAGGGGGAAGCCAGAAGACAGTCTCGGGTTCCCATATTGTCTGTGAGTCCGAACGCTGTGATTTTTCTGTATATACGCTATTGTACAATTGCATACATTGGAAATGGATAAACCAACTTTCGTCTTCTCGCTTGGTGCCTGGCTCACTCCCATTGTGTTTGATACCGTGCGTGATCGTCTAGATGCCCTCGGGTATCCCTCCGAATGCCCCGCGCATCCTTCTATCGGCGCGGAGCCTCCTTCTCTGACCTTGGAAGACGACGTTGCCTGTCTGCATAGGGTATTGACGGGCCTGGCTGATGAGGGAAAGGAGATTGTTGTCGTGGCACATTCCTACGGTGGTGTCGTGGCCTCGTCAGCCAGCGATGGGTTGGGAAAGCATGTTCGTGCGGAGAGTGGAAAGACCGGAGGAATCGTGAAAATCGTCTATTTGGCTGCCTTTGCGCTGGACAACGGACAGAGCCTGTTGGGGATGCTGGGGGAGTTTATTTGCCTTGGATGAAGGTTCAGGTTGGTCCATCTAACATCACACAGTTGGTATCAATATCCAGGATCAAGCTGACCAAGGAAAAGGGCGACTACGTTCACGTTGACGGCGTCGACAACATTGGCTGGCAAGACCTTACTGTCGAAGAGCAAGAAAAATGGAATGGTAGCATGATGCACACCTCGCGTGCAGTCTTCGCGGGTGAAACCACATATGAACCGTGGCGCGATATTCCTTGCTCCTACATCATCTGCGAGCAGGACCAGGCCCTCCCCGCTGCTTTCCAGGAATTATTTGCATCAAAGATGGGCGGGCCTGACAGAACCCACCGCCTGCCGAGTTCGCATTCGCCGTTCTTGAGTATGCCCGATCGCCTGGTGAGTGTTCTGCAAGAGACAGTGAAAGTGTAATATGTATCATTGGATTTGGGTATGAAGAATCGCAGTCGTTCTTGGGAGTAGCGAGTATCGGAGAAAAAGAAGGGGGAAAAAAGGATGAATGGTTTAAGCATAACCGAAACTCCGGGCCATGCCAGCATGTAATCAGCGAATCCAAATAGACCCTTCACAGGCCTCTTGTCTTCTCTGGGTCCATCTGGACTTCGTCTCCGCTGATCTCCTTGACAGTCTGATATGCAGGTCCTCCAGCATATAGCTGTCCTACAGAGCCATTATCGGGCTTTCCGCCATCCATTTCCTTATTTACCGAGATGGGCTGATTGCCACGGAAGCGTTTGCGCATATCGATCATACCGCGTCTGTCGCAAGGAAGATTTCATGAATTAGTTCAAATTGTCCTTGTGTCCATCATAATCCGCCTAGAAAGCAAGGCTTGGTTCCTGACTCACTTGCACTCGCTAAATCCTTTCCGCAGCTGCTGACATTTTGTGGGTAACTCCTCGGCGAGAGGAGAGCTGAGACATTCACGGGGTGTGTGACGCTGGACCATGATACATTCTGATTCCTGGAGGCATTGGGCCAGAGCCCGCCCTAGATAGTTTGAATTTGTGGTCAGCTTGCGATACGGCCCTGGGAAAATGGAGGGTTGCGGTAGATGGACCAGCTGGGTCAGGAATGTGATGCGCCCTAAACATGATGTGCGACTCGGGGGCGTAACGTACGGATATCATTGCATGAGCTGGGCATGGTGACGCGACCTTGTGAACAAATGCGCAACCACAAGCAGCAGAGGGCAAAAGGGATCGGCCGTGGAATAGGCAAATTTAGGCTATCAGTTATCTCGACGTTGATTGGCTGATGAGCCTGATCCCCGGATGAGATAAGCATCGCTATCACATGTTGGAAATGACGTCGAAGGGCTTTCATCACTAGCTTTCCGCTTTTAAACTGATGTCGTAGCTTTGTTTCTTGCATAAATCTTTCAAGGGGCACTTGAGCATATGCATGTCAACTTTTGTGCATGATGGCGCGAGTTCCGTTCATCGGAAGACTGTTCTGGTAAGTCTTCCTCCTGAGCCTTGAATAGAGACACAGCAATTAATCTTCGCATGTTTAGGTACGAGTATCTGGCCCTCTTTGGGTCATTGATCCTTGTTCTACTTGAGACAATCATTCATTTAATTACTTGGTGTCTCCGTGAGTAAATTGGTAAACAATAGATCATGCCAACACTAACCCTTAATTAGCGAGCCCTATAATCGACTTTTGCTATGATCAATCCAAGAAGCTTTTCAACCTCTTAATTCCTAATGAGTCCCGTCAAAAGCGCACCAAGGAAGAAAAGTTCGCCAGCTCTGTTGCAGAAGCGTCTGATTTCACTGAGATATGTGCGCTCTTCGGATATCAAGCTGAAGAGCACATTGTTCAAACGAACGATGGTTACCTTCTTGGATTGCATCGGTTAGCATATCGGAAAGGAGAAGAAGATACGCGCGTCAACCATGGCCCTAGTGGACTCCGAAAGAAAGTTGTTTATCTCCATCACGGGCTGCTCATGTCGAGTGAAGTGTGGGTGGCTTTGACAGATGCGCAACGCTGCCTGCCATTTCAGTTGGTGGAAAGGGGATACGATGTATGGCTGGGCAATAACCGTGGGAATAAGTATTCTAAGAAGTCGATTCGGTTCTCACCAGGTTCCAATGAATTTTGGGACTTCTCTATTGATCAGTTCGCATTCTCTGATATCCCCAACAGCATCGAGTATATTCTCGAGGTGACCAACCAGCCTTCGCTGTCATATATCGGATTCTCGCAAGGGACAGCGCAGGCTTTTGCTACACTCGCCATCCATCCGTTGCTCAACCAGAAGATTGATGTGTTTGTAGCATTGGCACCTGCTATGGCCCCCTCGGGCCTCCGCAACCGTATTGTTGATTCGCTGGTGAAAGCCTCTCCAGACTTCTTATTCCTACTATTCGGTCGACGCAGCATCCTATCATCGACTACTATGTGGCAGACAATACTCTACCCGCCAATCTTTGTGCGCATTATCGACACAGCTCTCAGGGCACTGTTCAACTGGAAGTGTCGTAACATCAAGCAAACCCAAAAGCTAGCTGCCTATCTGCATCTTTATTCCTTCACCAGTACCAAGTCCGTCGTTCATTGGTTCCAAATCATCCGGAACAAAAACTTCCAATTCTACGATGACGAACTGTATGCCCCATTCAGCCTTGCTGCCAATGAGCGCTTTTACAAGCCGGTCAAGTATCCTACACGCAATATCAAGACGCCCATTGTTCTTCTCTATGGTGACAGTGACAGCCTTGTCGATATTGGGGTGATGTTGAAAGGGCTGCCAAGGGCCACAGTTGCCAAAGCCATTCCAACGTACGAGCATCTAGACTTTTTGTGGGCCTCTGATGTTGACCGCCAAGTGTTTGGGCATGTGTTCGATGCGCTCGAGACTCACAGCCGGGGTGGTTCTCTCGTTGGCAATACTACGTTGGGCTCTGACAAATACGGTTTATTAAACGATGGTCGTATTCCCAACACTTCGGCTGCCCGGTCAAACCACGTCTCCTCGCAATGATGTCGCCCATGGTCCTAGTATGTTGTACTCCATACTGTCAGGACACTCTGTGCCTTACCTGTACAAATTTTCTTGTGGATTTGGGCGGGGTCATGGCTTGGCGGGTCCGTCGCCACATCCATGTTCCGATGAGATTTATTGTACAGATTCAAAGCAGGGTCCATGGATATCAACACGAGATGTAGTACATTTAATTAAAAAATGCCGATCGCCACCCAATTGTCCACCGCTTGGCACGATAAGTTCCGGGAGAGTTTTCTGGAAACAGAGGAAAACGTTGCCCAAACCCACCGAAGTGGCGTCTCCGAAATGCAAGGCAGTTCCGAAATGCCCGGGTACCTGAGGGTTCCTGGGATGGATGGAGACTAAAGAAATTATACTCCGTACTCCGTATGTACTCCGTAAACTAGGCAAAACTATCGGGGGGAGAGAGATGACCCAATTTCCTCGTATCCACATTAGCCTAGGCTTATTGGCTGGGCATTGGGCATAGTGATGATCTATCCTCCTTCCCAACTCGTTTAGGTCCCAAGATATAAGCTTTGATTAAGTCGCTCTTAGCCTGGAGGATTGAACGTGAAAGGGCGATCTCTTAAGTATGAAGTAGGAGAAAGATGATGCCTAGAGATGTGGAAATATAACTTAGCACTCTACGGGTGTCAGCGCAAAGTACTGCGCAATTTCATTCGTAAGCAGAGTAAATCAGGGCGCAGTTGAAAAACTCTTGTCCGAATTCTCTGTGGATTATGATTCGATCTAGACCAGCGCCTCTCTCCACTATACATGCTAGCGCTGGCGAACAAGTCACGGCCGAACAACGAACAATGAACAGCACTGTGACTCCGTGGTTCAGGAACACCCCAAACCGTGGGACAAATAGGCGAGTCCATTCGGGTTGGCCGGACCAACCCTTGAACCCCTGATTTGAATCATGGTCACCAATAGGATCATTGAATTTATAGTTCTAGTCAGGCACACCACATGGTCACAACATGGTCCAACCATTTTTTCATCTGCAATTGAGTTTGCCGGCCTATCAAACGCCTCTTTACACACGCCCCCCTCCCCGATGCGACATGCCCAAAGCCTCTACTCCACCTCAAAGAATAAAATGGCGCTATATCCTCCGGTCTTCTGTTCCTTTTTTTTCTTCTCTTTGTCACCACGATCATTCGAATCACACTCTTTTAGGATTCATTCCCTGGGGCTGAGCCTCCTACTATCACTCTCCTTCAACAGTCTGTAGATCAGACTCAAGTCTCTCATTCAGACAATCTCACAAAGGACCTCACCGTCTCAACACCTTCCTTCCAACAAAATCCATCGGATCTAAATAAGCCAACATGCGCTTCAACGTTATCGGCCTCTCGGCCCTCTTGGCAGTCACTGTCTCCGCGCTCCCTGTCGCCAAGCCCGACGTCCAGTACGTCGAGGAAACCGTCTGGGAGACTGTCTATGAGACCGTCTACGCAAACGCTGTCCCGACCACTGTTCCCACCGTCCTCCCCATCGAGGCCGTCGCCGTTCCTTCCGTCACCGACGCCGCCAGCGTCCCGACTGTCGTTCCCTCTTTTACCACCAGCATCCCAACTCTCCAGGCGCCCAACCCCACCAACATTCCCGCTGTCACCAGCACCGTTAGCGCCACTCCCGTGAGCAGCAGCACCCCCGCCACCGCCACCGGCAGCGGCGTCTCGATCGTCAACAACCTCCCCGACACCGTCTACCTCTGGGTTGTGTCCGAGACGTCGGGCGAGATGCAAACCCTCTCCTCTGGCGAGACCTTCACCGACCAGTGGCTGACCAACTCCAACGGCGGCGGCATCTCGATCAAGATCTCCACCACCGAGGTATGCGACGACGTTCTGCAGTTCGAGTACACCCAGTCCGGTGATGTTCTCTTCTGGGATATGTCGTCCATCAACATGATCAAGACCTCTGCTTTCGTTGAGGCCGGATTTGCCGTTACCATCAGCGACCAGTCGTGCCCCACTGCCACCTGCGCTCCTGGCGATGCCTACTGCGTTGAGTCCTACCAGCTGCCTGACGATGTCAACACCCTGGCTTGTGGTATCGACAACGCCTACACTCTCACTTTGGGTTAGAGTTGTCCTGGGCTTTCATTTTGCATGTTAAGCTTGGATATACCTTTTGGTTAGAGGGGGAGTTGTTTCTTTTTTTATTTTGAACAAATTGCCAAGTACACACAGTACAAATTTCGACTTTTCTGGATATACCACGTGTTTTATGAATAGATGAAAGTAGATGAAATATCAATATGCGAAAATGGAGCAGTTATAGATTTTACCTGGACTGATGCTTTTACTGTCCCTCACCACTGCGGTGTTCTCCAATCAACCCTCCTCAATTCCACATTACATGTGACACTACAAGTTGAATTCATTCTATGCATACATGTGGGTATTGTAGAACTTCCTTCAACAGAAGTGACTCACTAGGACTCCCGGGCCAGGCGTTCTGTGGACCCCTCGTCCCCATCGAGGGGCAATCGCACTGGCGCCCCACGCCTGACGCAACTCCCCAGGCAACAAATACACTGTTCAATCTCTCATCAATCATGATCATAGTCATATAAAGTGTTTAATGGATCTGAGAAACAAGTATCTGGCAAATTTACAAGATACACAACTTATATTGTTTGCTGTATGCTGTATGCTGAATGTGATCGAAGTACTCCATACAATCTCCAAGGTGGCAATCCCAAGCCCTAATGAGCATCGCGATCTACATTCCCCAGTTTCGATCCAAAAATAACTCAACCCGATACAATTCCTATGGACACTCACATCTCCACCACGTACGCCCTAAATAGAATTAATACACAGGCACCTTGAAAGCAGGGAACGAGTACGTCCAGCTATCAATCGACGCTTTGTCATCAACACAGTCAAAAGAGGTATTGCCCTTCCAAAGAGGCCGAGTAGGCCACTGGCAAAGCCCCTGCGTCTCACCCTCATAAGTCCCCGAAGAGACAGTCGCATTCAACCTCGAAGGCTTGACACCACTCTCCACCCACTCAATCATAGTCTGCATATTGACCTGTGGATATGGGCCTGGCTGAAGGGCATTTGCGCCGCAGTGCGCCGCGCCGGGTACAAGGTAGAGCTGGTACCAGTCTGCGAGGGTTTTCAGACTGTCTGTCGCCGATAGGTGCGGGTACATGATGGCGCGAACGGATTGCCAGTAGTGCACGGAGGAGGCGGCGGGTACGCTGGGGTCGGATTCGCCGTGGTAGTGTAGGAGTTTGCCGCCGGCGGCTTGGAAAACTGTTAGGTCGGGCAGGGTGGTTTGCAGGCTGTCTGTGTAGCGGATCATACCGGTGTTCATCCAGCTCACGAGAGTGTCGTAGGTGACATTGGTGAGGTCCGGGAGGTTGTCGAGGTCCAGGAGTTGGATGAACTTGGTGACCCATTCGCCGCCGGTGGAGGGGATGTTGAGCTCCCATGTGCTGGAGGCGTTGTTCCACTGTGTGTCGCCATCGCTGAGCTCCGAGCCGATCTGCCAGGAGAGGTAGGCGCGTTGTCCGTTTGAGTTGTGTAGGCCGTCGTAGATGGCTTGGGCGACTTGGACGCCCTTTGCGGTGACTTTGCCGCTCTGCTCAGGCTGGTAGGAGGTGCTGCTGCCTTCGGCGCGCTTACTGAAGCCGAAACCGAGGGAGGTACTGGTTTTTTCTTCGCAATAGTATTCCTCGCCAATGATTGAGGTGAGTTTGAACTTGAGCTTGCAAAGGTCAGTGCGAGAGATGACGCCGTCGGTGCGGCCGTCAAGGGGATCGCAGGCGGCGATTGTGGCGTTGACGATCTTGGCTAGCTCGCAGGGAGGAGGGTAATAGTCAAGGGTTTGCTCGACTGTGGCTGGGAAGACGTGGTGGACTTGCTGTTGGCCGAAACGGAAGGCCGGAGCACCGGTGATTGCTCCATCATACTCCTCTCCGTAGCGCTGGATCTGGCTCATACCCTCGCGGCCGCCATCGGAGCAGCCTTCGTAGTAGGTGTAGACCTTGGCGGAGGAGGACATGCCATAGAAGCCGCGGGTCAGAGCCTTTCCGATTTTAGTCATTTCGCCAAGGGCCTGGTATCCGAACATGTAGGTTGCATCCCAATTGATGGTTCCATTGCCGTAGAGGACTACCTCATCGTAGCTGTGGTTGAAGGCATCATAGCCTGCACTTGTGGCACCACCAACAGCACCGTACGCGAGGCCACCAGTTGCATCGCTGGACAAGGAGAAGCCCCCACCGCCAGCAACATAGAAGCGCTTTTTGAAGTCAGAGGGCTTGGGAAAGGCATATTTGATGATGACAGAGTCTCCTTTGCCAGTGTGCTCATAGGTGACGGTCACATTGCAGTAGGTGTAGGTTTCATCACTCCCTCGACCAGCGCTGGCATTGTAGACAGAACTGGCAGTCACAGCAGAGGGGATGAGGTTGATACCCAGTAGAGTGCCATTAGAGGGCAGCACAGATTGCACATGCGAAACGGTACAGACATCAGCAAGCGAAGAAGCGCTTGCCGATGCTGCTAGGGTTGCAACGACTGCGTCCCGGGAGAAACGCATGCTGATTCCTAGCAATTGGCTTAATATAATATGCAGGAACTGAGTGTCAAGGATGAAAGTCAGGGATGAGATATGTAAAGCATAGAAGCTCAGGAGGGAGGCCAGAGGTAAGGCTATACTTATGAAGTCTTCAGGGCTTCACTGGTATGACAACTGGAGCCCACATCATAGCTTCAATTGCGTACCGCCTGTGATCACACTATAAAACTCCACTTGGGATTAGGAAACAAGCTCTGACAGGCTTGTATTCCCAGTTGTCGTCACCTTACGCCCGGCACAAGGCACAAATGCCGACTAGCTTTGTAACAAAACGCGAAAGAACCGCGGCCCGTCTCCAGAGACTAAGTCGTATCAAGCTCACGTTGTCTTTTTTTAAAAAATGATGCATCCCAAATTGAACGGCCGGAGAAACTTGATGGCCAGTGATTGGCACGGAGATATCTGGCTTGTTCCAGATCTGATATGGCCGGGTAAAGTCTACTCCCCATAGTCAATGATAGTGGAATCAATCGTATAATAGCGTACAATGATCTGCAGCACTAATATCAAGGACGACGGCTCGCCGCGTCATCTGCAGAATCCAAAGGATGCGTGGTTATCTCCGAAGTAGAACCCACATGATGTTCTGGAGTAAGGTTCCAGAACTCCGAGGCCTCGGTCTTGGTGTGCATTTTTCTCGTTTCAGGCTGTCGCGACAAGACGAAGCCAATCCAGCCTGGACTGCCAGGTATATCGTCGTTATTCTCAAAGCGGAGCTATGTTGTACTATTCCGAATGAGAACACGTTGACCATCCGGTACCACCAAGTTCCGGAAGAAAGAGGTCCACGCCACACCTTCAATGACTGGGGTTTCATATCCGGACCTTCTCCGTCGCAATTGCTTTCACGGTGAATTGCGATGGGCGCTTACTAGTCCTTTTAGGCTGAAATCGTCAAAAATGGTGATTCTCGGTAAATCCCCATTAATGTAGACATGATATTACTCCGTACCTTATGCCTCGATCCTTCCATAAAGCCGAGAATTGAGGACAGGCCCCGAAGGACTATGCATCAGTTGGTCATATCCAAATCACTTTCTCCACATCAAAGCTCCCAGCTTCGGTCTTCCAAGGAAGCACATATCCCCGCTGGTTACTCACAACCCTAATGCCATTCTTTTTGAACTCGGTCGTATAGTGCGTATGCCCAAAGACCCAAATCTTGACACCACCCCACGAGCGCGTCAAAAGATCTGTCCCAAAGGCACAGCTCCATAAATTTTTGGCGTGCTGTGGACTCGACGTGCCTTGCAGGGATGGTGCATGGTGCGTAACCACCAGGATAGACCGCATTTCCTCATTGCAGTGTTTTCGTCCGAGGGCTTGGATCTCGGCCCGTAACCAGGCCAAGTCGGACTCGTGGGCTTTATTGTGTTTTTCGACGGACCAGTATTTGATTTTTTGGAAATCGGAGATCTTGTAGTTGACTATGTCTCTTGATTCCTGGGGAATATGCGACCAGAGCGTGCAGCCTAGGATGGTCACGCGGGAAGAGGGGATGTCGTATCGTCGTTGGTGGAGTAATACAAGGCGACTGTTCATGCATATCTCTGCTTCGAGCTGTTTTGCCTTTTCGAGGCCGGTGTTGAAGGTCGTTTCGTAGAATTCATGGTTCCCAAGACATAAGAACACGAGCTCAAATTTGGATATTTGGCTTTGTAGGAAGTCACGGTATTTGTTGTAGTCTTCTAAGCGGCCGATATCACCTGCTAGGATGAGGTATTTAGAGCAAACAGGAATATCGAATGAGGAATATTGTTGATTGATTTCCAGATGTAAATCTGAAAGAATCTGGATTGAGCTAGAGGGGCTGGGGCTCTTGAAGAGGGACCGGATAGTCTGAAGTGCCATGCTGGCTCTTTTACTTTTAGAGAAATGCAATTCTCAGATGAAACTCAAGCAAATCCTTTCCTGACAATCGTAGCTTTCAAGGGAACAGAAGATGTGCTTCTCTTCGAGAATCAAACGCCCAAGCTTGAACCGATCATGTGATAGCCCTATAAACGAGCTGACTATTGTACTTCAAGAGATCTCCATCCAATCGAATTGGCATAGCCCCATTTTCAATGATCAAATATAGTCACCAGTTAAGGTCCTAAGGATCCCAGAGTTCCTATTTACACCATATAAGCACCACCAGAGACCTGCCAAGTCTGTCCAGTCAACCACTGCGACTCAGGGCTAGCAATCAAAAACGCAACCCCGGCAACATCCTCCACTTCCCCAGGTCGACCCAGCGGCGACCACTTACTCAAAGCCTCATCAATCTGCTGGGGATTCATCTTGTCCCCACCAGGGATATACTTAGCCGACATCTCAGCATACATATCAGTCTTGACACCGCCAGCAGCAATACAATTGACAGTGATATTACGCGGACCAAAGTCCATCGCCAAACACTTGGTCATACCCTGGACCGCAGCCTTGGAGGCAGCATATACAGCATGGCGGGGAACGCCCTGTATCACATCACACCAAGTCATCAGCGAACTTGCGAATACAAAAGATAACAAAAGAGACCAGAGACTGGGGTAATCTCACCTTCACAGCCGAAATTGACGAAGTCAAGATCACACGTCCATAATCCTCCATGAAGCGATAAGCCTGCTGCGCCACGAAATATTGTCCCTTGACATTGACAGCAAAGACAGCGTCGATATCGCTACCCTTGACCTCGGAGAGGTCCCCGAAGTGTTCAATGCCCGAGTTGCTAACTGCGATGTCGAGGCGGCCGAATTCGCGGTGCACTGCTTCGAACATGGCTTTCACCTCTTCTTCGTGTGAGACGTCTGCTTTAAAGGCGATGGCGCGTACGCCTTGGGCGCGGATCTGCTCGACGACGGACTCGGCTGCTGTTGCGTTGGAGACGTAATTTATGGCTATGTCTGCGCCTCGATGGGCGAATTTCAGGGCTATTGCGGCGCCGATGCCTCGGCTGGAGCCTGTGACTGTTGCTTTCTATCAGTTTTCATTTTCTTGACCCAGAGCGATGTGACATGAGCCATACTTATTGCGACTTTGCCGGCTAGGTCTTTGTTTGTAGACATGGTTACAAGGTGAATAGTGGACCGTAGAAAAAGACTCTGGATCCCAACAGCGAGTACCATCCCTTATACTAGGTTCTGGGGTCTCAAAGTTCGGTGAGCATCTGCATGCATCTTGCCCGCTCGGATCATCCAAAAAAGGGTACTTGGAAATGGAATCAAAATGTGGAAAGAAAAATACATGATTCGAATCAATTGGAATTGTTCCTAACTTGCAGGCACAAACTCATCAAATACAGGGGTGGTCTTGCACAACGCTCTTGTGTAGTCAAGACGCGCCCAGGAAAATCAATCGCTCGGAACAATACAGCGCCTTCCTCCGGAACTTCCATCCCCGATTTCAAACAAAAACATTCATGGGAGAAACGCCGTTCGTAGATGGCACAGAAGTGGTGAAACAGAATAAGTATTTTGGGATTACACATGAGAAGGAAAATGCACCAGTGACCGAAAAAGAAAAGGTCACAGGCACAACGATGCGTCGGGGTGATTGAGTCGGATTATCAAATTCCACAACGTTGAGAAATTCACTCTCCAATACCAAACTCAGCTCCGTTCGTGGCGCTGGGGCTATCCCTGTTGGGGTTGTTGAATGTGAGCTTCAGCTTGGGCTGGCCTGGCGTGCCAGCAGTAAGGGGAGTGTCGGCGCCTGAGGCAAGCCCAGTCGAGCTATCCCCAGGGGCTGAGTCCTCAAAGTTGGCAAGCTCAGGATGATCCGCGGTCAATCGTCGCAGTTCTGACATGCATTTGGCCTGTTCTGTTATTAGTGAGGGTTCAATTGACAAGAAATTTTACAAAACTCACCTCGATGTCGTTGGCATCTTGGAAAAGTACACTGCCATCCTCGTTGTATGTCCGAGCATTCTGACAAAGCAAGTGAATATCGTCGCGGAATGCCTTCAAGCTCTGGTAATCGGCCCGCTTGATCTTCTTTTGAATCGTATCCATAGCAATGGGGTTTTGGATAATCATATAGTAGTCGGGATAATAGGAGCGAGGTGGGGGCTTCATGAATGGGTCGATGATCGCACGGACCATGGGGCCTTCTTCGCTATCAGAGCCTTCGGGTGGCACTTCAGCCTCCATATCCATCAATGACTGGACCACAGTGTCAAGAATACGAGTCAAATTGGCACGGTCAGTGGGGCTAAGAGTATCTGGAACTTTAGGCTGGCGGCCTCTCTTGCGTTTGGGTTGCGGTGTTTCCTCCACAACTTCCTCGGCCTTGCGCTTAGGGGGAGGACCACGACGGCGTTTTTGTTTTTGAGGGGTCTCCTCCTCTTCGAGATCTGGCTCAGGTGAAGACTCATCTCCATCACGCCCGAGCTTGTTGGAACGGCGGCGCTCAACGCGAGCTTCTTTGCGTGCGATGGCGTCTTCAATTGTGTCGTCATCGGCGTCCACTGCCATCAGCCACTGCTCCTCAGTGAGACCATCATCATACTTGGTCACCTTGCGCTCACGAGCACCACGGCCAGTGACTTCGATCTCAACCTCTTCCGTAACAGGGTTGTCCTCCTGCATGTAGATTTCGGGCAATTCTTCTTCAGACATAAGTCGAGGATGGGGGTGGCCAGGACCATAATTATCAGTAGCGATTCGCTGTCTGTCAATTTCCTGGAAGATGGGGATTTCTTCCTCGGATCGGGCCATGATTTCGTTGAGTTCGTCATCATCCATTTCGTCGTGATCACCAATTTGTTCTGCCGCTTCTGCCGAGTCCAAGAGCGTTCGCAGAAGTGCGTCTCGCTCCTCGTTTGTGGACTTATTATCGAACTTTCCAGCCTGAATGACCTTTCCATCCATGTCCAGCTTGAACTGTGCACGCTCGAGAATCTTCTCTTCAACTGAGTTGGAGCTGATAAGCCGCAGGATTCGGACCTCGTTCTTCTGTCCAATACGATGAGCACGATCCTGGGCTTGCAAATCCTGATGAGGGTTCCAATCAGAATCGTAGATAATAACAGTGTCTGCAGTCTGCAGGTTGAGACCTAGACCTCCTGCACGAGTGGAAAGCAAAAAGCAGAAATAGTCAGACCCAGGGGCGTTGAACTCCTTCAAAAGGTCCGATCGGTCGTCAGACTTAGTAGATCCATCCAAGCGAAGATACTTCATCCCTCGGAGGCGAAGGAAATCTTCCATGATATTCATAATCTGTGTCATCTGGAAGAACATCAAAACTCTGTGACCCGTGGCCCGGAACTTTGGCAAGATACGATCAAGCAGCTCGAACTTTCCTGCAGTACGCCAGAGAAGATCATTAGACATACGAGTGGGGTTCATCTGGTCCTCAACAGGCTCAAAGACAAAGGGATGGTTGCAGAGCTTTCGCAGCTGCATAAGCATGTTGCTGAGACCACGCATGCCAGTCTTACCACCCTTGCCATCAGTCACGGCCATCTTGTTGTGAGTAACCAGTTGCTTGTACAGCTTGGCCTGTAGAGCGGAGAATCGGCACTTAATGACTCGTTCCTGCTTGTCAGGCAGATCTTTCTCGACATCCTTCTTCAGACGTCTGAGCAAGAATGGGCGGAGAACCTTGTGAAGGCGACGAATAACAAGAAGTTGCTCTTCTTCGCTCAGGTCCATGCGGTCCTGGCCACCGGTATTCGCGAAAGGAGTATTAAACCACTCGTCAAACGATTTGACAGACTTGAAGATGTTTGGAAGCACGAAGTTGAGAAGAGCCCACAGTTCGGGCAAGTTGTTTTGCAGGGGAGTACCGGTCAAAATAAGACGGTAGCGACTGGTGTAGTAAGTTGAGAGGGTGCTGCTGAGCTTGGACTGGGTGTTCTTCATGCGGTGACCTTCGTCAACGATCATATGGGTCCACTTAATCTTGCTCAAAATTGGACGATCCTTGATGATGTATTCGTAGGTGGTAAGAAGGACCTGGAAGTTGCCCCAACGAATTTGTTGCTGCTGCTGCTTTCGCGCGTTGGGAGGGCCCTTGTAGACTACCTTGCTTACGCCAGGCGCCCACTTGTCAAACTCATTGTTCCAATTGGTGAGTGTAGAAAGTGGAACAATGACCAAGAACGGCCCATTGTTCTTTTTCTTTTCGATGATGTGAGTGATCAAACTGATTGTCTGGATCGTCTTTCCGAGACCCATCTCGTCAGCCAAGATACCGTTGAGGTTGTTGTTGTATAGTGAGATCATCCATTGCAGACCCTTGATCTGGTACTCTTTGAGCGTTCCTCCCTTGAGCATCTCGGGCTGCGATGTGACTTCTTCGTTGATACGATGAGCAACGGCATAATAATCGACCTTCTTCTTTCCCGTGGTGGTGACGTTTCCATCCTCATCTTCGCTATCAGCAATCTCCTGGTCAGATTCGTCATCGAAATCATGCTCCTCGCCATATCGATTCGCCAGATTACGCTGTTGTTCCTTGACAGATGCGGCAAGCTGCTTGAGGAAGTTGTCGGTCTGCTTGAGCAAATGAGAAATACGTGAATCCTTAGCCTGTCCCAACAGTTTCAGGTATGTTTCTTCATCGTTTGCCTTCAAGGCCTGAAGACGTTGCTTGGCGGTCCGCTCCACGCGCCTCTGCTCTTCACGTTCCATATGCTGGTGGTGTGTGATCATCATACGACCCAGCTTCTGTGAGCGGGCACGTTGCTGAAGAGAAGCATTGGCAAGTTCAGCGCTGTGGTTGAGGATGGCTTGCAGCTGATCGTATTGCTTCTTCTTCTCTCGAGATTCGCGAGCGTCACGCTGTTGCTTCTCAAGCTTCTCGGTGATGCGAGCCTCGCGCAAAGATTGCTTCTTCATGCGGCGGTGACTTGAGCGATTGGCTGTCATTCCGAGGTTGTTGTAGTGGAACATTTCGCTCTGAAGTTGCTTGCGGTACTGTCGCTGCTTGGGCAACAGATTGAGCGCTTTGTACTCAATCAGGGCTTTTAACTTGAGGGAATCATCATATGATGGCGCGTCACTCTTGCTAGTATCCCACACGCCGAGATTGGCAGGAAGTTGTGCAAGTTCTGCTTTGCGAGCGGTGATTTTATTATACAGTATGGTTTCACGATCTTCGCGCATCTGCTCCAAGTCGATACCCGGTGGCAAAAGAGCGGGAATTCGCACACGATTCGCACGATTGGCGTGGTCAGTGTAGCTAATGGCCTTGGACAGCGAGTCGTATGGAGACTGGAAATCATCATACCACTCCCGAGTCAAGACTTCAGCATCTGAGCTTTCGGGAGCCTGGCTACCAGAGCCCTCGTTCGCAGCTTCAATGACCTTTTCGGCTGTGTTTACAATGTCTGTGGGAGTCGGGGGCTGGGACTTCTTTTGGTTTTGGAAAAGCTGTTCTTGGACACGCGGGGGAATAGCGAGGTTCTTGGACAACATCTTGAAAGCCAGAATCTGGTTTCGAAGGATGGCCAATTGCTCTGGTGAAAAGCTACCACTGCCGACAGTCGCATTTTTCTGATTTTGGGTAGCCACCGAAGCCATGAGGGCATTAGCGGGGAGAGCCGATGAAGCTGAGGGGGTGCGACCTGTAGATATCGATGTTAGTTGTTGACCCTGCAGGAAAGTTCGGATTCGGGTCCAGGGACCTGGACTCATAACAAGACTTACCATGAGAGCCGTTGGCAGCATCGGGAGTCGCGCCGTTAGCCTGTTGCTGTTGACGCTGCTGTTGGGTTTGTTGCTGAGCCATGCGCTGTTGCTTCTGGAAGGCCTGCTGGCGTTGAATGGCAGTGAGGAGATTATGAGCCTTGAGGAACTCCGGGTCATCAGAGCGGACGCCTTGTTCTTGCATCCGCTTGTATTTCTGCGACGAGGTTAGAGTCAATGACATAGAGCCAGGGAGGCATAAGAAGGCGCAGCTAGGGCTAGAAGAATTGATGGATGATGAATCGTGTAGTTGTAATGCGACAAACTCACCTGAAGAATTTCCTGGACATTTTGCTGGGTGAGATTAGGCGGCAAGCTCACGTTGCCAGGCGCCATGTTTGGCGCTGGGTGTAAGGAAGCCATGATGACGCGTGATTCTTTTTAATTCATGAGCAATCGAGCTAAGTTGTGGTGGACAATGGCGTCAATATCGACGTGGAGTTGTGCTAAGTCACAGACTCCACCTAGTCTATATTTCCCAAGTCGCGCAGGTGAGAGAAAAGAGCAATCGCGGTCGAAATAGACAAGAGCAGCGAGCGTGTGGATGAGCCTACTCGTCGTGAATGCGACCAGTGGGCGACTCTATGGGATGCTTGGCGATGGAAAGCGTGATGTTTGGAGCCGTGGTCGGAGCTTCCGGCGATGCGATGGGGGGGGGCCGCGGGTACTTTCAGGGAGAAGGCAGTCAAAGAAAGCGAGTAAAGAGGCGAGTTCCCAGCTTAAGGCAAGGTGGGGAAGGAACTCCAAGGTTGAAAGCGCGTCGGGATGGCGCGTTCAAAAAGTGGATGGATGAAAATGGAGATGGGGAAGGGACGGAGTTGCGCGACAGGCTCGGGGAAATCTGCTCAGAGCAAAGGACTGACAACAGCCTGGCAAGGAGTTTTTCGCCAAGTTCCCTTTAGTCATCAGGGCACGTGAGCTCCCCGTGCTGGATTGTCGCCTGGGGCAGCGCAGTTCTGGTACCGTACCAATTTGGGAAATGTTCACTGTGGGGAAGGTGTAGAGGAGTATGTAGATGTTGTTTTGAGAGAGAAATGAATTTGGGTTGTGGCTCTGAGCTTGCTGGAATACTTGATCTTTTTGATTTTCATTGAACTGAGAATAATACTCCTTACAATAACAATTAAAATGACAATACATTGTAAAATTAGGCACCCGGGCCCACCTTCGGCTGTCAATGGGTCATCTTCCCCGTTCTCAATACACAGTCGGTAGATCATAGTTCGTTACAATAAAAGATGCGACTGAAGACTTGATTGCATTGAATCATCTGCTGGTAGAGACATATATTCAAGTTCCTCGTCATTCTTGTAACTCTGCGTTGAAACTAATAGCAGCTCTCGGAATCGACCTCCAGGCCTTCATGGGAATCATCCGACACGTCAAAACAGAATGTAATAACCAAAGAAAAAGACCGAACGGGCCCAGATGAGACCCAATGAAGCAGTGACGAAATGATAAGAATAGAGACATTCACCACGATCGATCGTAAAACCCTCAAAACTCCAAACCCCTGTGCTCCAGATCAAGAATAGACACACCATGCACTTTCAGACCCGTCATTTACGCATTCGGTGCTGCCAGAAGGGATCGCTTCATGGGTGGAGGTGGAGGGGGCTTCTTCGCACGAGAAGGCGGAGGTGGAGGAGGTGCCTTCTTCAATCCTAAGGTATTCAAATTCGTAGCGCTGGGTCTTCGGGATGCCACACTGCCATGAGATGTTGCGGGAGAAATAGATCTGCCACCATTGAACATTCGCTCCGGACTAGACCGTCCGTATGAACTGACTTCCTCCGAGTCGGCGTAGGGATCAGCAGAGATGCGACCACTTCCAACTTGAGTGCTGCTTCGATGTCCAAACCCGGAGAGATTCTCGCTAGCAGTTCGTTGTTGAATCCATTGCGATGCAACTGGGCTTTGCTCTTGCCGCAGCTGAGAAGGACCTTCGAATGTAGGAACTCTGTTGAGTACGGGGCGCGAGGCGCCATTGAAATTTGTGTAGTTCTCTCGCGGAGGGGAATCAGAGAATGGCGTGATGGTCCTAGTGGATCGAATGGGAGGCCGAGTCTCCGTAGCGTTCATCAACTCCTCCTGCAACGGTTCATACCGTTCCTGGTACGAGTGGGCAGTGTTGGAGCGAGGACGGATCGGACGACGGGGAGGAGCTTGTCCTTGGCTAGATCTTTTTAATGTTAGCATCACACACGCGGTATATTTGGCAATGTCGATGCTTACCCAGCCCATTCATGCTTGAGCTGCAGGAGAGCTTCGCGAGACCGTTCATGGTATTCGAGTTGGGCATCTAAGAATGCCTCCATATCCATAACATTATCGGTTTCAGCTTCTTTGATATCCTGCATGCGACGCAACACATCGTCGCTGGCTTCCTCGTATTTCATTTTCTGGGAGCGCAGTTCTTCCTCCACGCGGAAATCCTCTTTCTTGGCCTTCTCCATCTTTGAAAGAGAGGTATCGTATGCCAGCCGTCGGCTGTCGAGCTTTTTGCGTGCATGCTATTGAACCAATTAACGAAACCGCCTTCCATATCTAATCAATCGCAGTAGTCAAATGCGTACCTGCAATTCTTTCATCTGAGTCAGGGATCGTTCGAGGGACTCAAGCCAGCCTGAGGTCGCGTGAGCGATATAGCTTTCTTGGATGCGCGCAACGCGCTCCTCGGTGCGCCCGAACACTGATCATATAGTTAGTGACGCAATTCTTGTCGCGACCCCCACCTGTATCACTTACTGATCAGGCACTGCCCGTATTCTGAGTTCCCATCGAAGTCTTCGCCGTGGGCCACCATGCTGCTTCCCAAATGGGCAATTGGGAGGGTCTTCTCTTTGTCATCTCCTTCATTGCGCTTCGAGATAGCTTTGACATAAGAGGTCATGGATTTGTGAATGCGGTCAACGCCTAGACAGAGCGAGGTTCAATCAGTATGCAGAAACGGCAAGCGCAGAGCGTGGTCACTTCCTACCTTCATGTCGCACACCCATCTCCGTCTCCATTGCCTTGAAGTCATCTGAGAGGCAAGTCTTGGCTTCTCCGCCCATGCGCTCTCCAGCCCATTGTTTGAAGCGACCGATCCTCTTGTTAACGTGCATGTTGGGCGAGGCCAAAAGAGTAATAGGGGTATGTGGAAAAAATAATCGAAACCAGCGATTGTATAGAAGGCAATGATCAAATCAAGATAAATGACGATAAGAGTCAAAGCGACTGGAATGTCCTGAAAAACTCTTAAGGACTGAATGAAAGGAGGGAGAGAGACACTTGAGGAAGGATGGGAAAGGAGGTTGGGAAGATTAAATCATCCCTGGCACGCAATTATGATAAAATACAAAGTGGCCCATACAGAACCTTAGGGTACATCAGCATCTCGACCACAAAGGTTTCTGGAATTACCCCAATGCGATTCAATTCCATATGCATGCAGTTATGTCGATCTGTCAATCAGTGGAGCAGGTGGTTTACTGTTTGTCCTTGCTATTAACGCATCAATGCTACGGGTAGCTAACAATGAACTGTTTCAATCTTATTTTGAATGCGAGTACTCCGTATGGGGTACTCCGTACTCCGTGACTCCTGTACAGTCTTCAACAAGAATAGACTGAGACCAACCTTGGAAGCATCTAAAGGCGGTTAAGAATAGGTGACACGCGTTGGTGGGCCGGTGGAGAGAAGCCCACCAAATCCCATTGGAAGCCCACGAACGGATTGGGTTTTTCCACTTTTTTCTCATTTACTATAATTATCTTCTTGTCCCAGCCATCTCTTGCCACTGACAAGGTCCAGGTTGGGGGAAAAAGAAAATGAAAATAAATAACTTGATTCCAAAAGGTTTGCATATTACAACATACTTCCCCAATCGGTTCATTCACATCCAGCAACTTCGCCGGTGGCAATCTCCTGTAACCAGATCTTGTATTTTTCCTGTTGAAGATGATTTGATTTATGTTGTATGTACCGAGGTAATGATACGTGCTCGCACGGTGCATTCTGTGGCTTGGAAAACGGGTTTCAGTGCTGTTTCAGTTCTCCCCATGGGCCCGTACGGGGCCTACCTAGGTAGTTTAGGCCATTTGTATGAATCAAGATTCAACGGCTATCAGTGGGTTGCATCGCCCCATGTCAATCTTTCAAATTTAGCAAAGTCATCAATTGTTTTGAACTATAGCTTTGTTTGTAGACACTGTACAATATGTATTCGGAGTGCCTAGGTAGCATTGAAGACTCATATATATATTTACGTTGCACTCCACATATCTCGGAAATCAATCATCTCATGTTCGCATCGAAGCATCCCCACTCAGATCCCCAAATCATTCGAGGGTCAATATATACGGAATCAGGCCTCCACGGTTGCTCTTGTTCCGTAGCCAGCAAAGCGTCAAATCCATTCCAGGCACCATCCATAAACCCGGGAAACCGCGCCCCAGCCAAATCTAGATCTAGAATCTCACCACTCCCATCCCCTGAGCCCAAGCGCGGTGTTTCAACTCTAGATAAAGCATCAGATGTCGATGGATCCGGTGAATGCAGCTGACTCTGGGCAAGGCTGTCTACATATTGACCGGGCGTAACGCCTGCATGTTTCTTAAACACACGATGGAAATGACTGGGTGTCAAGCCAGCTTGCGACGCCAGATCTCTCAACTTTGGTTTCAGCCCTGCTACTAACATGCTCCGGATTGACTCGCAGGCTTTCTCGACCATGACAGTTTGGGGGTTACTTTGAGCCGCTGTCTGATCCGAATGCGGCCGGCAGCGCTTGCAGGGCCGGAAGCCTGCTTTCTCGGCCTGCGAAGAGGTATCGTAGAATTGGACATTGGCACGGCGGGCTAGACGTGCTGGACACGAGGGGCGACAGTATATTTTGGTTGTGATGACGGCGTAGACGAAGGTGTTGGCTGAGATGTCGCGGGTTGTGACGGCTTGCCACCGTTCTGTGTCGGTGAGGGTGTTTGAGTTGAGCCGGGGAATCTGTTGGGATTTTGATGTTCCTGTCATATCCACGAGGTGCTTAACCTGTGTACTTTCTCAGGAAACGGATCATGGTCATTGTATCGTCTAACTTCAATGTGCGATGTCGAGGCGGGACTTGGGAAATCCAGATGATTGATTCCAAATTGGCCAATCAGCGTTCCGATTGACTGTCCTCGAACCCGAGAAATCAGGGCTGCAATATGGAGGCCAATATCTATGCCATATCTCTGTTCTCACTGTACATGCATTGAATATGCTCATGATTAGAATTTTGGCAAAAATACCACTGTATTCGACGATGGCGCGGGGGAAAATAATGACTCGCGTCCACAGTATTTCGGTGTCTATGTTTAATTTCATGCTTTGGATCTATACACAGGAAAGGGAATATTATTGATTGTATATTCAACAGTTGTTAGCACCACGAAAACATGTTTCCAGGCTCACATGAAGTTTGTGAGTCAATTGACTAAGTGTCAGGATGTACTCGTTTATACCTTGAACCAAATGTTCCTTGAGGCAAAGGAGATGCGGTGGGCCCTGCTTGGTAAATCAACCATTCCACGTGTTCACAATGTATATTAAAAGGGATATTTACCGGTAAAAGCAATTGAGATATGAAATTACAGACTAGTGGGAGTATTTGACGCCGTCTGAGCTGTCTGAGCAACGTTAAATGGCAATGGAGACTGGTTGCTTTGCTTTGCTGGCGTGTCTACGCTGTATATCCATATCGCTGGTCAAGACCTCCATACAACCACATAGATGATTAGTTGGGTCATCAAATAACTACGCTGGAGCTACAGTACTTTTTCTACAAGATCAGTCCAACAATCCTGGGTAACAGAAAGATCTCTCTTCGTAGAGGAGGCATCCGGATGTATAGAAATGTCGGTAGCGGACAACACGCATCAATCGAATCAGTGGGATATATCACAATGTGTTAAGGCTAGTGAACTATTCCGACTGCGGGTAAAGACTGTCATCAACCGAGTACATCCAAGTTGTGAAGTATGTTTTATATTGTACTAACATTGGTATTCGGACAAAGGCTCCATGACCATTAAGATTTATCTTGCGATGGTTTTCGCTGATTGATCAAAACTATTACGCATTGATCACTATACCCCATAGATCGAAGTAATATGGGCACGATATCAATGGACGTGTAAGATTTCTAGCTGGATTGCATTGCTGAAATATGTTGCTAGGTCGCAACGAGAAAAAGAGATGATCTAGGACCGGCCCCAGAGCTAAATGGGAGGGAACGATCATACAGCAAACTGTAGATGCCGGAAGGATATTGCAAAATATAAGATCTACCAGGGTGATGAACGGGAACGAGTAACAATTTTAAAGGTGTATCATTCGACAGCCCCAAAGGACTTTTTGATTTCGTTCTGCCCTGTCAAGGCCAACCCCGGACCCGTTTCCATCACCCTTTAATTTGCTCGACAAGAAAAGGGATGGTGACCACAACCTTAATTCGCTAAGAGCGTATGAGACGCTCATCCGCAGTCGCCTAAGTACATTTGTCTCATAGCAGAATTCCATTTTCAACCCGTCACATGAATAACTCCAAGAAAAAGCACACTTAATCCTTGGTCTTCTGGGTACCGCGGAGCAGACCAGTTCTGCGGGCGGCAATGAGACCGGCCTTTTGACCCTGGGTGGCGTAGCGGGAGATGGTAGAGGCCTTACCGATGTGCTGGTGGTTACCACCACCGTGAGGCTGTAGAGAAAATTGTCAGATATTGCAGTCCTATATATCATCTGGTCTGTGTGTAGACTGAAACTTACGTGATCGACGGGGTTCATGGCAACACCACGAGTCTTGGGCCAAGAGTTGCGCTTGACAGCGAACTTGTGCTTGGCACGACCGGCCTTGAGCAAAGGCTTGTCGGTACGGCCACCACCGGCAACGATACCAACCATACCGCGGGCGGTGTTCTTGATGACCTTCTTGGCACCGGAGGGGAGCTTGACACGGGTCTTGCCATCCTCGGGGTTGTGGCCAATGACGGTAACGTAGTTACCGGAGGTACGGCCAAGCGCACCACGGTCACCGGACTTCTCCTCGACGTTGGTAACGACGGTACCCTCGGGCATGGAGCCGAGGGGAAGGATGTTGCCGACGGTCAGGGCAGCGTTCTTACCGGCGTAGATGAACTGGCCGGTGTACATGCCCTCGTTGGCGATGAAGGTCTCGGTGACCATCTTGAACTTGTAGGGGTGACGGAACTGGACCTTGGCGAGGGGAGCACCACGGCCGGCATCGTGGATGATCTCCTTGACGACACCACGGGTGTAACCGTGAGCCTCAGCGTAATCGAGGGTCCGGAACTGGGCAGGGGCCTTGTTCAGGCGGGTGTTGGCCGCTGTAAAGTAGAGAAAATTCGATATCAGCACTCCAATCTCCTTGCGAATCTGTCTTGTGTTGCCCCATTGATTTCCTCCTCGCTGCTCTGGGTGCGCAGTTTCGAAATTTCGTCCTGGGATGGTTTGCGGTCGCACTCACTGAAAATGGAGCCACGGCCCTTCCTCTGGTTGCGGATGACACGACCCATGGCGACTGGCTAGACGAAAAACCTATGTTAGTATGGAAGCCGGACGAAGTGTCGTGGGAAAGTCGCAAGTCGTACCTCGAATTGAAGATTGGCTTGTCGTTGACGAGTTGAGAAATCATCGGACACGGGGACTTGTGTGGGCTTTAGGGTGCGGTCGCTAACCTAACCCAATCGGGTATAGCGCATGGTCGCTTACGTTGTACTTGAATTCGCTGAACTGCAACAACACACGCATTTTGAAGGCTTTAAACAGATGATATAAATGATCTTATAGATATGAGTTATTTTAATTGATAGTATGAATCCTTTGAAAACTTCATTTCTATGAAATTCTCCATATATTGTGTATTATGTGCTAAAGAGCGTACTTCAATGTAAGCCCTGTAGCTTTTCGAGATTGGGAGGGCAAGTTATGTCATCACGCACGTGATTAAAAGTTTGCCAAGAAACCCATTGGATCCTTGCTACCTACGACATTGTACTTCGTAGCTTCTTTAGACCTTGGGATATCTGTGTTTTTGGATTTCATGCTATTCTCTTAACAATTGAAGCGACATCACTGCTCATGATACGAGACTGAGCAGTTCTGAGACCTATTGCCTTCTACAAGCACTACAAACCCCGTCTCAAAGTTGTCAACACTCGCAGCGTATCTTCAATATGAAAGCAACAGATATTAGAATCGCCTTCAGTCAGTCATACTGATTCCTCCCTGGAATATATATGCTTTCCCTTGCTTCAATCGCTTGCTTGAAGATGCCGTTCCATCGAAAGTTTGCCAGCTTTCTTGAACTCTCTGCTTTGATAGAAATCTACAAAATACAATCTTCCAATTCAATATTCCATTATTTTGGAATTCTGATCTCCTAAAAAACTGCAAAGCCTCAGTATAGAAATCTACAAACAAAGACAGTAGTTGTGTTAGAATCCGTTTAATAATCGGCCTTCGGGCGCAAGCTTGGTGCAGACGTGACGCTCGATTGCGCGCGCAACTTCTTCCTTCACCACCTATCCCATCGCGTCCATCATATAATGCCTTCAGATTCAGAACTTTCTTCATTATCCTCGGCGCCTCCGACGGATGATGAAGCTGCTATGACAATTGATCAGCCAACCGGTATCGCAAAATACTTCAAGAAAGAGTCGGAGACGCCGCCGCCGAAGCGGGATCCGTCACCACCGCACGAATACGTTTTGGCCGACAACCCTGATATTGCAGTGAGTTTCCATTGCAGGAAGATTCTGCGCATTACTTGATTTCCGGACAGTCTATGGCGCGTTCGGTCCACGATAGGACACGCTTGCTAAGTTGTCGCAATCCTTAGTTCATCGTCGCGTTCCGCGCGCGTTTCCATGAAGTGTTCCCTCGAGGGGTACCACACTACGGCCCGCAAGATATTGAGAAAGGCGTCGAGGAGTCTCCGCCTGGAGAATACATTGAAAGACTTCTGTGCGCATTGCTTGGGCTTGTTCTGAACCGCAAGAAGGAAGTTGAGTAAGGTCACCAATCGCCACCCGAGGGCCCATTCTGTGCGGATTGATTGAGAAGCGCGCTTTTTACTCCCGGCCACGAATTATAAATGGTTGCTAACTCATTGCTTGTATTATACAGACGGAACCACTACACACGTCCCCTCGAAGAGGCAATTCATACACACCAGTCGCAGTGGCCAAAAGAATGGGAGGGCAAGAACCCCCTTCATGGGGGTCGCAGCTTTGCGACCATGTCCCCCGTGGAACGGGTATGCTCCCGAGACCCGCCACAGCACCCAAATTTCGATTCTGACGTGTTTGATTTTAGCTGCGTTTATTGAAGGCTCTGATACTTTGGTCACTCTCATCGTCCGAAGCGGTCCAGGCCAAGATAAAAGAATCCTACAAGCAGGCTCGCCACGATGACGATCTTAACCAACCATTGTCTGTCCAACCTTGGGGGCGGGATAGTTTGAAACGCCGGTATTGGCTTATTGAAGGGCACGATGATACACATTTCCGACTCTACCGTGAAAGTAACCCAGCCCTCAAACACAACACTTGGTGGAGTATCGCGGGGAGTATCCCAGAGCTAGAGGCCGTTGCCGAGAAACTCGAGAGCGAGAAGGGAACAAACGCCAAGAAGCTCAGCGAAAGAATTCGAGCTTCAATCCCGCGATTCGAGGCATCAGAAGAGGTATTTTACGACCTGGAGAAACCTTTCCATTATTATACTGACAGAATCAATAGAAACGGAAGCGTCGCGATTATCGTCTTGCGAGAAAAGCTGCGTTCACTCGTCCAGACCCTGGGTTCTCCTTGTACGAAGGTCGGACACGCGGCAAGAAACTGAAATACACTTACTCAGAAGACGAGGACGTATTTTCTGATGATCAGCCTTCCACCCGTCGCTCCACCAGGAATGCGACTTCTACCGAGGCTCCCACAGAGACTAGGCGGCCTCAATTCACGGCAAGTGGGAGGCAGATTCGTTCCCGTACCGGGGGCCTCTATGGTGAAGCTCTGCTTTCTGGGCAACGTGATGGGGCTGGTGATGAGGAATTCTACGACGACGAAGAAGAAGAAGTAAGCAGACCGCAGAGAACCCGGACTTCGATTCACCCAAATGGATACTCCGGATACCACGCCGATGATCTGGACGATGCATCCGAAGTTCATTCAAGTGCAAATGATAGCGGCAACGAATGGCGAGGGGCTGAAGATGATTTGGAGCATGACTTCGAAGGCGATGATGAGGAAGAGGAGGAGGAAGAGGAAGAACAAGAAACGAGCGCAGATGGGTCAATCGGCAACGAGGAACCAGAAAGCCTTGTTGTGCAACTTCGATATGGCAAGGGAGATGGACCTAGCAATCCCGAAGTACAGATTGAAAAACCACCCCCTGCGGAAGACGTTGAAATGGAGCATGCCGGAGAAGCAGCCTCTTCCGCCCAAGAACCGCAGACGACTGTTCCCCATTCGTCAGACTCGGGTGCACAACAGGTGCCAACCCAGCCTGCACCTGCTACAACTGCGCCGTCTGCTCCCTCCGCCCCAGTTACCCATGAAGCCAATCAACAAAAATTGGTGGAAACAGTACCCACCTTAACATCTCAAGCAGCTCTGGATGGTAACCCAGATGCGCCAAAGGCCAGTGAGCAGCCTAATTCGAATGGCGTGAATCAGGCTTGAACCACCCGGTTATGACTTTGGATTTGCTCCTAGATTAGTCCGGGTAGACACAGATCAATGTATATGATATGCACCTTTGCTAGACTTATTTCTTCGGGTCGCAGATGTTCTTGTATCAAGCTGTGTGTTGGATCGGCAAGAAGTATTGAGCATTTTCCCCATAACCTTAATACAAAGTAAACCACATTAGAATCCTGAAACTACATGTTCTTAGGACTTACAAATCATTCTGCCAGCTAACAGCGCAATGGTTGGATTTTAACGCCGTAAGCAATGATATCTTGCTGGTAGGCCAGGTACACTGCAAAAACAAGATATTTTACTGGAATTAAGGGAAATGGGAAGTCCAAATGGGAATCAATAAGAGCAGACGCCCCCAGCAGCGCAAACGCTAGAAATGCAAACAATCAAGTGTAAAGAAGCCAGTCAATGGACTCCAGATCCAGAAAACGACATGCATGCCGGCGCAGTGACGACCTCAGTCAGAGCCTGCGTTGGAAAATTGCGCCGTGTAAAACTTCAGAAACTCCTCGGCCGTCAGCGTTTCCACTTCTGTTCGAGATCAGACGAGACCTCAATTTTGAGGTGAGAAACTCACATCTTCGACCTGCGACGCCAATCGAGTCTCTTTGTTTGAGATCTGCGGTACGTGCCAGTTGTTCACCTCATACCACCATCTGCGAATGCGACTGCCAAGGGTGCGGCCGCTGACTGAGGCATTGCGGTTCCAGAAGCGCCAGCCCGAGAGTGCAAGTGTCCACACAGTTCCTTGGATCAATGGGAGGAGTACCTAGAAGAGAAAAGATGCGTTAGCCATGTATTACGCACCACCTTGTCTTTAAAGCCGAGAAAATCAGCTGGATTACGGCATTGCATACCTGATCCCTGGTCGTGATCCAGGCTACTCGTCCCCAGGAGTCGGCATCCTTAATGCTAGCCAGGTAGCTCTGCTCAAAGCGCAGATCAGGCAGAGGGGGAAGGGTCTGGCGCCGGTGGATTGGTTGAACGAAATGTCTCGAATCGACAATATCGGAGGCAATGCTGTTTGTTTCGGAGTCTGGGCCTACCGCGACAGGGTGTTTCTCTGAGGCTGCCGTAGTTGGGTTGATATCATGAGCTGGGTCAGGGTTCCGATTGATGCTCGCAGATTGGATAATCTGCGGAATATCCATAGCATGGTCGGCCATTTTGATAACTTATATCTCTAATGTGTTCACGGAGCTTGGATAGAAGCAATGACATCCAAAGTCGGCCGTAACCGGTGGACCGGCGTATACGCCGCCCTTTTCTGCCAGCCCCTCCATATTCCCCATGTCCTCCCACCTTCTCCCACCTTTTTACTTCAATCCATTACCATCTTTATCACTCATATCACAATGGCTGCTGCTCAAGGTTACCCTCTTCTGTGTCTGGAGAACCCTCTCCTCGGTAAGTGAATCATTATCTGGACAACTATGTTTACAAACTCATGCTGACGTTCCTCCTATAGACATCCAGGCTCGTGGGTATGGATAAACATGAACTAAATGATAAATGATGAATGGGAATGCTAACACTACATGTAGCGATGTCGCTCTCCTGGAGAAATACGGTCTCAAGCCCAATGATGCTATCCTCGCCGAGGACAAGCACATGGGTATCTACGAGGACCTGCTTTCTCGCGATGCCAAGCTGATCCCCGGTGGTGCTGCTCAGAACACCGCTCGTGGTGCTCAGGTATGTACTAAGATCATTTCCATGGGATTCAACATTGATGCTAACAAAATTCACAGTATCTGCTCCCCGATCAGTCCGTTGTTTACATCGGTTGCATCGGTAAGGACAAGTACGGTGACATCCTCAAGAAGACTTGCGAGGAGGCCGGTGTTCACACCGAGTACCGTGTCGATGAGGCCCAGCCCACTGGCAAGTGTGGTGTTGTCATCACTGGCCACGACCGCAGCATGTGTACCCACCTCGCTGCTGCCAACGAGTACAAGATCGAGCACCTCAAGAAGCCCGAGGTCTGGTCTCTCGTTGAGAAGGCCAAGGTCTACTACGTTGGTGGCTACCACCTGACTGTCTGCGTTCCCGCCATCATTGCCCTTGGTGAGGAGGCTGCCGCCAAGAACAAGGTATATCATGTACAATCTGATGCATTAGACCTGTTTCGCTAACGTGTTCCTTCTTACCAGATCTTCATGCTGTCTCTCTCTGCTCCTTTCATTCCTCAGTTCTTCAAGGACCAGCTCGACAGCGTTCTTCCCTACACTGATTACACTTTCTGTAACGAGACTGAGGCTATTGCCTACGCCGAGAGCCACCAGTGGGGCACTGAGGATATCACCGAGATCGCCAAGAAGCTCGCTCAGCTCCCCAAGAAGAACACCCAGCGTCCCCGTGTTGCCATTGTCACTCAGGGTACCCTCCCCACTATCGTCGCCACTGGCTCCGCCTCCGGTGATGTTGAGGTGAAGGAGTTCAAGGTCCGCGAGATCTCCAAGGATGCCATCAACGACACCAACGGTGCCGGGTAAGTTATATTGACCCAATACAAGATATAAATCGGTGCTAACTCATGTCTGATCTAGTGATGCGTTTGCCGGTGGTTTCTGCGCCGGTATCGTCGCGGGCAAGTCCCTCGATGACAGCATCGACATGGGCCAGTGGCTCGCCAGCAAGAGCATCCAGGAGCTTGGACCTTCGTGAGTATACCTAAATTAACGCATTGCAAGAACCGCAGCTAACATAGTTCAACCTGCAGCTACCCCTTCCCTAAGCAGACCTACTCTCGCTCTTAAGCGATTCCAATTTAGGCTACGAAAAAAAGCATAGACTACTAAACCACCTTCAACACATCTTTCAACTTTAATATTGAAAGATTTGTGCAACAATCCAGTTCTAACAACCGGATGAGCACCACTTGACTTTGGATGATTCAACCCTCTATACCCAATTTTTCCTTTTCTCAAAACTTATGACTTCAACGTACTGTCTGAAAAATCGAATAAACACCAACATCTTATTAAGACCCTTGTCATGTGATATTGACCTCCATGTTACAACCACTTGACGAATGAATATCTTCGGGCGAACTACCTTGGTACTTGTCTTTCTATCTACTCAATTAGATACCAATTAGAAAAGAAGCACGTAAAATGCAAAATTGATATACAACTGCCTAACTGGCACGATGACGTCAAAAGCACAATGAGACCCAAGCAGTCTGCAGACCCATACTCATATCAAAGAATCACCGTACCTTCGTGCCATATGATTTCCGAAGACCAAGAAAAAAGCGTCAGGCTAAAACTGATAAAAGGAACGGGATTCCAGGCCATGTTGCATGAAAAAACCAAGAAGAAAAGGCAGAAAACAGAACGAAGCAAGCGTCTTCTCCGACATTCTCCTCGTAATCATCACGACGCGTGTTGAACGCGCATATCCGTCCAGAGAAATTGCAAGGAGAGCAAGGAGGGAAAGTAAGTCCCTGCATTCTGGGAGAAGAAAACCATGGACATGTCCCTGCGACCAGAGGACCAGCGCAGAATCTGCCATCCGAGAAAATGGCTAGGTGTAGTACGATCTCGTTTCTGGTCGGTTGTAAGGGGTTCGGGTGATAGACTCAAGGCAGGGAAGTCACTTCGCAGTTGCACAGGTGGCCCATACTCACAGACAATACACAGTTGAACGCCAGGAGAGCTGGACCAGTTGCGCGGTTAGTTCAGACAGCTTGCCCGGCTGGTAGTGTTGTATGCATATGCACAGTTAGAAGAACTAGGAAATCGAGAGCGTTGATGTTTGGATCAGCCGCCTTGACCACAGGGTGGGGTTTGACCGATTGCTCCAAGCTGGGTTGTAGACTTGCGCCCTCCGATACCGGAGCTGTAGGGAGTTGCGCCTGCGAGGCTACTGGCGATAAAAGCGTCGTTGGCCCATGATGGATGTCCAAGGCTGCTGGACGTGCCTTGGCTTGGGAGTTCGAATGCACCGAAGGTCGCTCGGCTGTGATCCCATGTGTTTGCGGCGGAACGTGCATGAGGCAAATTCGATGATGCCCAAGGAGTGGGCATTGATCCTACATCCATCGAATTTGAGTATTGAGTTTGTGCCATTAGGTGCTGTCGAAGCATAAGTTCGTTTGCAAGCTGGTCCTGCGCGAGTGAACGCTCAGAGGACATCGCATTTCCAGCAGCCATCGAGTGAACCGGAGCTTGCTGGCCAGATGGCGGACCTAGTCCGGGGGAGTACGTGGAGGGGCAGTATCTCTCAAGGGCGTCCAAATGCTGGGGAGACTGGGAATGGAAGGCCGCGGAGTATATGACTGAGCTGATGGCGCTCTAAGAGCATCACCCGCATTCATGACTGGTGGGCCAAGTCCTGGCGGAGGGGCGATGGGGGTGTTGACCTGTGGGGAGTTTTCCTCGCGGAATGGATAAGCATTGGTAGTGGGAGAGACATGTGTAGGTGTTGGCATCTCCCCGGCTGGGCCCAAGAACGCAAACTGGTCATTCGATGGATTTTCATATGTGTCTGATTCAACAAGTCGCTCAACGCCCTCAACTATCTGGTGCATGTTGGCAGACATGGAAGCTGATGCCGATTGGGAACCGCCAAACAAACTTTGAGCTTCCGCGGCAGAATATGGGTTTTGAGCGACTTGCGGAATATCCTCGCGCTCAATGCTCGCAGATGAAAGCGCATGCTGCCGGCCATGAGGACTGGAATAGAATTGCGAAGGCAAATCCTCTTCCTGGTAGATGAATGTCTTCTTGTCTTCACTATCCACAAGAGCCACAGGGATTTTCTTTACATAATTAGCAATTCGTTTGACTTGACTTTCGAGTGCTTTTCACATACCCCTCTTACAACCAAGTCAAGTCCATCAATCACAAATTCACGAATTCGATAGAGCATTTCCATGTTAGGATGGCTTCTTTCAATGCCAACATCATGCATACGGGGCTTTGGCCGATCAGCGCTTCCAATGTATCGGCGAGAGGTAGCGTCTTGGTCCAGGGGTGCGAAACCAAGACTTTCTTCGTCTTCTTCCAGCAGGTAATCGATCTCGGGAAGGCTAACCACATCGAAGGAGGATGCGAGCAAGCTGAGCGTACCAGCATATATTTTCCAGAACTCTTTGATCTGGATCGAGAGCGAAGAATCCTTTTCCTCTTTCTGTTCAACCAGAGACTGACTGTTTGTAAGTAGCCAGGAGCTATAATGGCGAAGCGCGGGCAAGATTCGGCGAGCAACCACAGACACCTTGTCAGGGACAGGCAGTGCGTCTTTGCTGTTGGAATCTTCAAACGAAGCAGTTCGTTCTAATTCGACCAAAAGTATTTGCAGTAAGGTGAAGAATGTCTTTACATTGATTCGTTGGAAAAAGACGCGCGCTTCTGAGACAGACTCTTCTGATTCATGGGTAAGTAAATGCTTGAGCAATGACAGAGTGTTGAGCTCTTACCCGCGGACCGGACTTTGGCAAAATTCTCGGCCGCAATATTGATGAGACAGAACTTCTGAAGCGTCCCTTCGAGTGAGCGTTCTCTAATTTCCACAGCTAGTTGACTTAGCACTTCACTCTCTAACTCATCGTGCTCTGGAAAATCGATTCCTTTGTAACATTTGGCATGGAGATAGAGAAACCACGGAGTCAAGGCTCTTCCAGGGATACCAGCATCTTCAGGGCGGATGAGCTCTCTTTTAGCCCATGCGCTCATGATTTTTCGAAGTTCGATCTCCAAGTTTCCTTTGGCTGTAGGATGGGGTTCTTGTGCTGAAAGAGCTCTGTATAGATGGTAGGTAGCGCGAAGATGATTTCCGTCGGCAAGGGCAATAATCGCCAATTGGTTCTGAGATGCACCCGATGCAGGATGAATCACCGAAGCCAAATCATAATATCCAATGGCAGGGCCCCAATTGCGGTCTTTGCTGACGAGTTCCGATTCGCGATAGCGGGAAAGGTCTCCCAGTCGAATGAGAGTAGCGTGACAAGATTGAAGGATGAGTTTGCGCAGGTCCTCAGAGGGCTTGATCGGAGGTTGGCCTGATAGATCTAAAAACAAGCGCGAGTCAGCGTTTCTAGAAGCCTGACGCACTTGTGTCCCTGTCTTACTGTCGAAATTGAATTTGCGCGCGACCCTCTCCAACTCAACAATCCCCCCAAAGCGCGCAGACAAATGCTGGATGAATCCTCTGTAAAATCGCTGGCTTGACTTGATGAAATCGAGGTAATGGCGTTCGAGTTTCCGTCGTTCGACTGGTTTCTTTTTTCCGTGCTCTTCGCGAAACTAAATGAACCCAGAGATACAGTCAGTCGAGTCACCCTGCCGAAGGGCCTCGGCGGGGGTCACTCACGCGGAGCAGCTGCTTGCGAAACCGATTATTCACTTTCAAATGCGCATCCCAAAGACGATTTTCAGTATCGGCCTCGCGAGCGGCATTGAAATCGAGAAGGATCGCATTTTGAGAGGAAGTCCGAAACCTGTGTGGAGAGGTCAGCCTGAGCGGCGTGCGCGCGGGGCTTCAGTGTCACCGACTCGGAGAGGAAATGTTCGAATTCATCGAATGTGCGCCGTTCTTGCGAGAAGCATTGCAGAAGCTCCTTTTCGGCTCCTAACGCAGTCCTACATCACACAGCTTATCAGATTGTTGTTCACAATTCGGTCTGAGGGGGAAGTAACTGACTTCCAGCAATCGGCGAACGAGGACGCCATCAGTGAGTTGGCCCGGGGGTCCCGAGCGTCAACCTCGCCGGTCAGATGGCTATGGCTTGGAATGTAAGCGGTAAACAAGCCATCAGTATGTAGACATGAAAAGCGCACGCTGATGATGATGAGCCGGGTTGAGTATGAAAATGCATAAATGCTGTCCCCCGGTCTAGGTGATTGGTGCCGCCAAGGCGGGAGGTATTGTTTTCGCGTATGACGATTACCTTCCTTTCAGATCAAAAGTAAGATCAGCAGGAAACCCACTTAATCCAGGACCTAATGTCGTAGAAGATGATTCTGAGACAATCATTGATGCAGACTGTCTTTTGCTTATCATCGAGATTACCCTTCAACTACTCGTAGGGAGCAAATCAGCATGAGAGACTGCCTAGACAATGATCTATTGGTATTGCTACCATGCACATGGGAGGTCCTAAGTGCCTATGAACTGACAGGATGAATGTTCCTATGTAAGTATCGTCTAGTGATGTATGTGATTGATTACTTTGAGCAATGGGATATGAGTCTTCAATGTTGTGTTATAGTGCTGCCATGCTGATATGGGTGCAATACACATGATACATAGTAGAAAATCCAGGTTTGCTTCTTATGTTGTAGGAACCATGATATCATGATCAGACCCAAGTCTACAGAGTCAACTGCCTAGTATTGCACTTATAAGGATACAACATAATCCCTTTCTCGGAGTAAAGGATCATATCGAAGTATAGAATTCCGAGTACAGAATGACCTTCAGTATGGATAACTAACCGCGTTTTCTGAACACAGACTACTATTTTCCATCTTCGACTCTGTCCACTCTATTTAAGGGATCAAATACAGAGTACATACTCCGTACTCCCCAGAGAGAACAGCAACTGAACTATGTTGTAAGCCTATTGTGAGTCAAGTCCCACATGGTCGCTGCTTCCCTACATTCGCCAAGGTTGACCTATCAATCCACATGCAGAGCAGATCAGATCAGCATGTCGAAACGACCACGAAGCTCGAGATCTCCATCTCCCAGGGAAGACTCAGACTCATCCTCGACCGCAGATAATACTAGAACACCCCCATCTGAGCGTACCAAATTTATCGACAGTGGTATCAACACCCTTCCAGAGGTGATGCATTGCTCCTTACCGCCTCACCGCGAGACACTCTCGTTCGCCTCCTATGAGGAGTACGAAGTTCATTATCTTCAATCCCACGTCAATCGCTGCTCCGAGTGCAGCAGGAACTTCCCCACGGGTCATTTGCTCAATTTACACATTGAGGAGAACCATGACCCGCTGGCTGCCGCTCGACGAGCCCGCGGAGAGAAGACTGTGAGCTTAACCCCGTCTTCCTTTCAATTGATGTGCGTTTCCGGTTGCTAAATAAAAGACTAGTATGGATGCTTCATCGAAGACTGCGAGAAGAAATGCTCAACTCCGCAAAAACGACGACTACATCTGATCGACAAGCACATGTTTCCCAAGGTACGTTATATGCTATCAGATCGGAATAGAAACAGTATTCCTGGATCACTAACTCCTTCGGTAGAGCTACAACTTTTACATCGTGAATGATGGTATTGATACACAGACGTCGATGCTGCGACCTATGAATAGCGGCAGACGACGCATCTCAACGTCATCTGCTTTGGAGGGCAGATTGCGACGCCGAAGTTCGGCATCTCAGTCGAATTCACCGCCGATCACGACCACTGAGACAAAATTGTCGAATGAGATGGAAGTCGACGATCTGGCGAAATCTATGTCTGCGCTGAAGTTCGTGCCTGCAAGCGTCACGAGGAACCGCACCTAGGGGCCTAGCAAGTGACACACTTTTGAGTATCTTTACGCTAGCCTCTATAGCACATGGTTTAATGATTTAATCTGACGAACACAACCTTAGAATACCCAAAAGGAATAGAGAAGGGGCCGTTTCCGTCTTTAAAACTTGAAAAATCCAAATGAAAGAGGCGATGTATCGAATTAAACCATCAATGGAAGGGACAAAGCCTCAGCTCAAACAGCCAACGCCTCGAATGAACGAAAGAAGAACTGAGTCATGGTGTACTATTGAGACCTGGCTGTATGCAAGTCCTAGTAAACTCAAAAGAATGAAACCCCAAAACAAGATAAGAAGTTGCTATTGTCGACAGCAAACACCAGCAGGGTATAAACAGCACTAAACAGGCGAAGAAGTCATAATAGATACAAATTCCAACAATGGACGCAAAGAACTGTGGAAGATAAATACCCCGACATCCCAATACCCATGTATAAAACTCCCAGAGACATCATCCAAAAGACAAAACATAGGATCATTAGTATGGCCATTCCAAAGGGGCCATTAAACTTTTGTTCTTTTTTTTTTTGGCAACATTGACTGCATCTTTGCACCATATTTGGCGAATCGAACATCAAGCCCAATTCTCGTGCACCGTGAGATTGAACTTCAATTGCACAGACTTTCCTACCACCCGGGTTTGGTTATCTAGAGAAAAAGACCAAATGCCCGGGATACAACCTCCTCAGAACACTTGTATTAGAATTCCAGGAGATCCGCATAAGCATCCAAACTAGAGCCGACCAAGTCGACAATTGCCCAGCTGGTGTTGCCCTTGAAAGTCCGCGCCCATACACGGACAATCGAAACGCTAAGCTGCCGCACCTTGAAAGGGTTCGCCATGAACTCCATATCCGGTGCGCCAGGCGGGTCAACCGCCATTTCGGTTTCATCCATCATGCTCTTAATCCACAAGAGCAACTTCCGCTCATGTTCCGATAATCTCTGCTCTGACTGCGTTGCAGGAATGGCAAGCAGCCAGCGACTGAGAAGGAAAGCACATTCCAAACTACAGAGAGAATGCTGGATGCTCCAGAAGAACGAATGTGTCCGGGCCACAAAATCAATGCCAAGCCGTACTGGAATTGAAAGCGCATGGGCTGAGTGAAGCAATGCCATGATCAGCCGTGGACTGCGTGCAATGGCCGGTGACTCGTTCAAAGCTCCTGCAATTTGGGCAGGATCTTGTGTGATGAGGTGGCGGCAGGGACCCAAGTCCACATGTAATCGGATGTAGGCTAGTCCCAGCAAAGCTGTGGAAGTGAACGCAATCGGTCCTGCAGGGTTTTGGGGGTCGATGCTGGATTCAGGTGTGCGTTTCCACAGAGCTTTCCATGCACCCAATGAGTTGTCCAATACATTCAAGTCCTCTTGTCTCAAACTGGTACCCTGCATATGAGGCGCAGAGAGACAGAGCTGTCGCGCAAAGAAAATCTGTTGTATAATGGCATGAATGAGAATATAGTTTCCAAGAGGTGATATGGGCGCCGACGGAAGCGACATGGATGATTTCAAGAAGAGTCTGGCAAAGGCTTCCTGGAAAGGCACATCTGACCCTTGCCTGCTCCGATAAACGCGGCGCCATTGCGATGCATTGCTTGTTCTCCAGAGCTCATGAGAACAGGGCATGTTCAGCTTCAACTCCCCGTTCAGAATTAAAGGAGGAATGTTGTACATGATCGAGTGAAGGTTGAAGAAACAGTACACAATGAGCTTTGTGCGTCTGTTACCTTCTCTCCGTACCCACTCCTCCCAGCTGATAGGGTCTGGGGTAAGAGGCGGCTCAGACAATCCATGCTCACGCACAAGTCTGGCCAAGGTGCTTTGTAGCGAGAGAATCTCCCGCAGGAGCTCTGGATGTCGTTCCCAGGACGCAAAGACAGTCAAAAGTAAGAATGTTCGAATCACTTCCATATGAGCATCTGAGTCATCCAGGTTGTATATTGATGCGCTGACTGGAGCATTTGACATTTGCTGATGATGCTGAAACGGGCTGCTCGCCGTGTTGGAGATCATCGATGAACCGCGAGAGTTGGGAAATCCAGATGACGGGGAGATATAGTTCCATGAAGGCTGAGGTACTTGCTTGCTGTCTCGCCGACGAAGTCGCTCCAATAGAATTGCTTTAGCTGCATGGAATAGATCAATTCCCCGGTTATTTTCAAACCGATAGTGCGAACCAGCAGCTGCCAGCGCTAGCGTAAGTTCGGGAGAAGTCTTAGCAACCGATAGCGTAGGGACGTGTATGAACGGAAGATGCTCGTTCAGTCCATTGATATACCCGGCGAAAAACCGAGATAAGGCATGCCGCGATGGTGGAACAAATCCTTTCGGAAGAACATATGAGAATTCTTCGAGTTTTGTGATGAATGCTTGGCGATCTGAATTTGAGATGTCCCATGCTGGCCTCGTGCTATCATCGGCAAGACCAATACGATCGTCCATTTCATGGGATTCCGGTTGCAGTGATGGCAGCCGGGATCCGAAATTTGAGAATGACGGGTGATCTTCCGGGGGGCCCCGCGAGTCGTTCATCATATCCCCGCCAAGTCGCGTTGATACCGTCTCACGGGACGGTTTCGAATCAATTGTCATACCTGGTGGTAGCATGGGTTCCTCAACAGATGAGAACACACCCGAGTCCCAATCGGACGACAAACCCACACTTTCCAGAAAAACTGTGAAATCCTGGACAGGGTCCCCAAGATCGGTGAGATCAAGGATTGAGGGCTCTACACCATAACTATCAGCAATTGCCCTCTCCTGGGCAGGGGGAAGTGGTTGTGATATAGGAGTGACGGTGTGTGAAGGTTTTCTCATAGACTCCAAGCTTTCTTGTTGGCCCTCTAGAGCGACATGACTTGCGGCATGTGATAAGAGATTTAAATCATAGCCCCAGGAGGGATTGAAGTGAGGTGTATCTATGATCGATGGAGTTCGAACCTGGATTTCGGGTGGAGGAGGAGGAGGCACTTGAGTATGGACTGGGATGGCGTCTGCAAGCTCTAACATGCGCGACTCATGGTGGGCCGGGTGGACAGGATTAGACTGAATTGGGATTTCATGGATTTCATGATTATTTTCGTGGCCATTCTGGGCCCGATGTTCTCGACTAGCTGCACTTTCAGCAGGGTGGACTAATCGCTCATGTCGCACTAGAAGATCACTGCAAAATTATATTGATAAGCGATTGGCATTCTATTCAGACACCGGGCATAATAAGAGCGTACCTCCGAGCAAATGATTTGGAGCAAATGTCACATGAGAAGGGTTTCTCTTTTGTATCTGTTGTCCTACATTAGACAAGTTCCAACCAGGAACAAGACGGGGGTTACTCAACGAGTGCGGAGATGGCGTTGGAGATGCTCTAAGCGAGCAAAGGATCGACTGCAATATTCACACGACAGGGATTTCCGGTGAGCAGCACCCTTCTTTTTGGATTTGGCCGATTTTTCGTCCTCCATCGTTTTTTGGAGTTTTGGGGATGGAATGGGGCAGCGCAGTAGAGAGGGGAAGAATTTGAGGCCCGCGGGCTGTTTGAGCGGGGAAATTGGCCCAAAACCCCCACAGTGAGGGGACGGTCACGTGGCTGTATAGAGCTATATGTCTCGAGGCACAAGAACATTCATAATTTCTTCCTTCGTTTAATGCATGGGTATAGAATAACCTGATCTCTGCCATTTAGCCTGAGGCGTGTTGGAGAAAGGCCTGGTGCTTGATGCTGACGCCCAGGCCGGGTATGCATGCACTCGGGTCTCCACTGGTGCGGAGAGCGTTATTCAATTGGAAATGTCCAATACAGATTGAATTGATTGGGAAAAACAGGATTGATATTGACTCGACCCGTATCATGTTGATGGCAAGGGTTTAATCCTCGAGGGCTCCAAATCCAGGCCATGAGGCCCCTATCTAGGCGCTCAAACAGGTTTTGTGTATAGTTGAGCGGAAATATATATCATGTCCAAGATATCTTTCCAGGGACATGATTATACATAGCTTTCAAATTGAGTTTGTTGGGGATCCACTAGTAATCGGCAAATATAAATCAATTGGGTCTGCCTTGAGATACCAATTGTTTCATTCTGTATTCTGGCTTAAATGCATGTACTTCGTACTATGTACAGAACAATGATTGCCTGCCACCCAAATCTTTCTATGGTTTCCCATCCAGTGCTCACATTAGTGCCTCTTTCGAAAAACTTGGATAGGATTGGAGAGTGACTTGAGTGAAACCAGACCTTACTCACCTGAGAAACAATGAACCAGAATATAGAGGGGAGCTTTACCTGAAATACCAGCCTCCTACTCTTCTACAAGATAACTCACCGCAGCGCAAACTTGGTATTAATGTTATTTTAGCCCACTCACCCTCTACAGGCCGGCGTCAGAAGAATCGTGATCCAGAGGAAGTAACTGCTAGCTCCATATGCTCTGAAGTGGCGATAGTGCTGGATATTGAGATCTATGCCAGCCTTATGTAGGCTTTATGTGTGTCAGTATCCAAGTATGAGATGCCATAATATCCTGGAGAGAGACATTTCATGGCCTGTCGGGCTATATATAAGAAGTGTGTCTTCCGCATTGGGGCTTTGGCTTAGACAGACCGAGACTACTGATGTAGATCATAAGTGCAACACCCTTAGACTCAAAGATGTGTAGACAGATATGAATTCATGGAAGGTGAAACCTCATAGATTACCGCGTTATATAGGTTGATCATAGGTAGAGTAGGAAGCCGCAGATGTTTGACTCCATTTCACGTAGACAATACCTAGATAATTGCTCACAAGTCCAGTGCCTCCACGCTATCTCGAGGTTACGCACAAAGGTTCCAAGAGACATAAAGTGTACTCCGTATAGACCGATGATAAGCAAGCTAACTCACTCAATTGCTTTCTCTTCTCAAGCTAGAAGCGAGCTAGATGGCTATTATTGAGGTAAGGGATGGCCCACTATCTATGATTTACGAACTACAGCTCACTTTGGGTAACTTGTAAGTACGGAGTACGGAGTAGTCCGATCCCAACTACCCAGATTTAGGTTTTGAAAATACCGGGGTAAGGAAGAAAGAGACAAAAGAAAAACCGATTCATACTTGCATTAGTACAGCTAGCACATGAGTATTCTGGGGATGAGTATGCTGGGAAAGCCCTTGTAAGTAGCCCTGAGCCAGTGATAATCTCCCACAAGAATATTTAGTATCAAGCTTGAAAGATGTACGGAGTACGGAATAGTAATGGATGAAACACAAAAGCTTAGAAGGTATTCAAAGGGATGAGACTCATCATTTGGAAACGCGTGGGGGGAAGAAACACCGGGGATTACCCCCTTGATACGTCGCAATGCACCTGATGCACCTTAGTCAGAGACTCCCGATGTCCTGCAGCCTTGGAGGTGTTCCAGCCCTGGTTTCAAATCTCAAACAGTGATTCTTTAGAACTTCATCTCTTTCCCACTTCGTTCTCCCTATTTTTGTCCATATTCTTTAAGTGGGGAGTTGCCATCGAGATATACCCGATCGCAACGACACTAAGTGGCCCCCGATCTTCCCTTCCAAAAAAAGCTCAGACGGTAAGCTGCATCGCTGAGGTCCCTCATTGCGATTTCGCCCGCTCTGTTGGAACATCATTGTTTTACCCTGGTCAGTGTTTCTCAATGTTCTTTGTGGTTGTCTCTGCTCGTGCCTCTCTTGACCCCTCCGCAACTTCCCCCCTCGGGGCCGAGCAAGAATCAAAACCAGAACATGCGGGCTGACTGAATATTAGGGAACCGGGATTATGTGTTGATCGAAGCCGCATCTTTCTTCGGATCCCCAATTCAGCTCGAAGCGAAGGACCCTCGAGAGAGTGGAGGAAAGGACGCTGTGCCGATCAACCGCGACCTGCACGTGAACCTGACGAGTCATTCACTTGACCTAATTCCAGCCATGCTGGCTCCTAAGCAGTATTCTGCACCTACGAGTGTATCAGCATCCCAGACAACGGCCACATACCACGCCAATTCGTCCCAAAGACCTGCGACGGCCACAAGAGCTCAGGATGGGATGGGCTTTGCCAGCCCAACAAAGTCGGAGCTTTCAGAGGGACAAGAGGAGCTGGCATCGGTCCGGTAAGGCTTTCCCGGAAGAAGTCTCACAATTGGCAATCTCTGACCATGAACAGAATGTGGGATGAGAAACGAGTGGTGGTCTGGCTTCACAGCATCAAATGCGGACAATACGAATCGATATTCAGAGGTACGCACGGTCAATCCGATGTGGCACTCAACGAACAACTAAACTAACACTTACCAGCCAACAACTTCAATGGAGATAATCTACTTGAATGCGACCAAAAAATCCTACAAGAGATGGGCATCAAGAAGGTGGGCGATCGAGTGCGCATATTCGTCGCTATCAAACAACTCAGGAATAAATCTGGAACGACGTCACGACAGAAAAATATGGTGAGTCTGATGCCAGTATGCTAGTTGTCCCTTCCATTTATGCTGATCTCCGGGTTAGAATACCTTAGCTGCACTCGAAGCCACAGCGCTTTCAAATTCTTCCCGCTATTCTCATTCCCGCTTACCATACCGACGCACATCTCAGCTGGCTGATGATGGCTATCTGAACAGCAAATCGCTGTCTCAGCCTGCGTCGCCGCCAGCCGATCCCGAAAGAGGTCCATGGCGCAAGGACTATCTCAACCATCCCTCTTCAGGTGGCTCAAGTTCTGGCCGAAATCCCGGTACTCCGAATGAAGGCCGACCAAGCTCTCATCCTCGCAATCCTAGCCTTGACGGTCTCACAATGGGGCCCTTGCCCCCAAGTTCTCCTGTCATTCGTGTGATCTACACCGGTGGACAAACAAAGGTCTTGGATATTAGGAACTGCAGGACACCGGACGAAGTGATTCTATGCGTGTTGAAGAAACTACAGCTCCCGGAACATCAGTACAGAAATTATTGTTTCTATGTCCTGGATGGACTGGACCCAGAGCTTTCGAATTGTCGGAAGCTCACCGAAGCGGAGCTAATGGAGATCTGCGATGGTTTCAACAAGTCCGAGCGAGGTCGACTGATTCTACGAAAGATCCACGCTGGAGAACCCGATGAAGACGAGCTTCGTCGTGCCTCTCAACTTGCATATGATGAAAGCCAGGCCACACATCAGCACGCTCTGAATAATTCCAACCAGCGTCAGAAACACAAGATTCAGCAACTCACTGGCGAATCTTGGCATAATATAAAACAACCGCTTTCTCCGTTAGGCCCTCGACATCGTCCATCCACGTCCAGTGTAGACGAATCGCAGTCGCCGACCAATGAACGCAACCCCGTGGCTAAATTGCGCTCATTCTTTGGACAGAGACCTCCAAGTGAGATGATCATCCACGAATTACAGTCATTCTTCCCAAGTCATGACCGAGAAAATATTGAGAAGACTATGCGCAGATCTCAACGTTTGAGCCGTGCTGCAAGTCGTATGAGTGTGGTGAGCAATTACAGCGTTGCATCAAGTATGAAAGACGCCCCTCCGCTGCCTCCATTGCCCCAATTACCTCCAATACCCAGTATTGCCGATGCATGGATCCATGGTCCTGGAGTGGCACAAGCAATGCGAGCTCCACGACCTATATCTGTCTCCAAGTTCAACTTACCTCAAGCCTCATATCGGGATTCTATTGCCTCCAGTTCCCTCCAGCCACTTCAAGAAGAGTCACCCACCGAGCCAAATCGAAAGTCATATGTCTCCTTTGAAAGCGGCTCCGATGAACAGAACCTTTCGCGCCAGTCGCGCCAGAGCTTCGAGAGTCTCAGCGTTGCCGCCACAGATGGCGGCTCTTTCAACGACCGTATGAGTATGATCGTGGCCGAGGATGGCGAAGAAGAGGATGATGGCCTCGTTGACTTCCTGGCTGGAAATAACTTTGCTCCTAAGAACTGGATGAAGGGATCGCTGATCGGCGAAGGTTCTTTCGGAAGCGTCTTTCTGGCTCTTCATGCCATTACTGGAGAGCTTATGGCTGTCAAGCAGGTCGAGATTCCATCTGCTACCAAGGGTACAGAGTTTGACCAGCGGAAAAACCTCATGGTCAATGCTCTTAAGCACGAGATCGAGCTATTGCAAGGAATGTCTCATCCAAACATTGTGCAATATCTCGGTACCGTCGCCGATGACCAGTATCTCAACATTTTCTTGGAGTACGTACCTGGTGGCTCTATTGCCACAATGTTGAAGCAATACAACACCTTCCAAGAGCCCCTTGTCAAGAACTTCGTTCGACAAATTTTGGCTGGCCTGTCATACCTTCATAGCCGGGACATCATCCACCGTGACATTAAGGGTGCCAATATCCTTGTCGACAACAAGGGCGGTGTCAAGATCTCTGATTTCGGTATCTCCAAGCGTGTCGAAGCATCCCACCTCCTCGGTGCCCGCGCCAGCGGCAGTGCTGGTTCCCATATCCACCGCACATCCCTCCAAGGAAGTGTGTATTGGATGGCGCCAGAAGTCGTACGCCAGACCGCCCACACGAAGAAAGCAGATATCTGGAGTTTGGGCTGTCTTGTTGTTGAGATGTTCATTGGCGCTCACCCCTTCCCAGATTGCAGCCAGCTGCAAGCCATTTTCGCTATTGGCAGCAACAAGGCCCGACCCCCTGCTCCAGACCATGTGAGCCAGGAGGCTGTGGACTTCCTCGACATGACATTCCATTTGGACTACGAGCAGCGGCCCAGTGCTGACGAGCTGCTGACTTGCAAGTTTTTGTCTGCACCTATCGTTTAAACAGCGGCTGTTCCTGATTATTTCCTTTGCTTCTCTCCTGTGTCTGCTTGATGCATGCATGTAACATGATTCTACGTATGACGGTGTTTTTTGAACGATTGTCTCGGTCATGGGTTCTTTCTCGGTATGTAGTACATAATACAACTAAAAAAAGACTTATGTTATCGATTTTACCTATTTTCCTGTGTGGTGTCGCTCGCTGTAGATGTAAGATGAATTTTGAAACAAAGATAATACACGATTTGAATAATCACAATGACCAATATGCAGGTCTTCTCTAAAGTTACATGCTGGATATCAAAGGCTATCCAAGAGGAGATATAATAAAGGACCAGAAAATGTTACCAGGAAAAGCCGTTTTAGTTCACAATCTTTCCGTAGAAAGGAATACCCAGGGCACTCAAGAGAAGTCGTGCGTCCTTGTCGGTCTTGGCAGTAGTGTGGAGAGTGATGTGGCAACCAGGAATCATCTTGGGGGGATACCTAGAAAATAGGTCAGCATAGTCACATTAATATAAAGTGGAGCAAACTTACATATCGTAGTTGACCTCAAGCTCTGGGAACAGAGCAACTTGCTCCGGCACCAAACCGAAGGTGATGTTACCACTGCTATCACCACTGGAGCCCTTGACACCCTCCCAATCCTTGATACGGGGCAAGACAACATCGATCAGCTTACCAAGGAAATGGTACATGTTCTCACCCTGCAGCTCGGCCTTAACAGCAACGGAGTCACGGCCCGCGGCAATATGCCAAGTAGCGACGTTAGCCTTAGACTTGAAAGTCTCAACGCGAACGTTGGAGATAGCCTGGACGGCGATACCAGCGACGTGCAACCATGAGGAGTTTCTCTCAGCGGCAGCATTCTTAACATAACTGTGGATTGTAATGCGCTCGATTTCCGGGACATTGTTGAACTTGATCGGCTTGCGGAGCAGGCGCAGGACATCGCCGCCACGGGGTCCGCGGAGAACACGGTTCTTGTGGTAAGGGGAGCTGTCGTCCCACTCGCGGAGACGGGGGGCTTTGGGAGGGGGCTTGAAGCCTGGTGGGTGGTGCACGTAGCACAGGGTCATGATGTCGGGGGAGATGGTTGAGTCGTAGGTCTGCTCTGCTCGGGGAGCGGAGAAGGGGCCTGGGACAAACAACCGGGAGGAGGGGTCGGATGGTGGCGGTGGTTGGTGAGGGTGAAGAGGACCACGGTCATACTTGGGAGAGCGGAATTGGTATCTGTATACAAGGGATCGGGATTAGTTGTTGTTGGCTGGTTGTTTGCGTGTCTGTAGATGCGCATGGACTGCAGATGTGGTGGGAGTGCTCTTACCGGCCTCGGGGGAGCTGGTTCTTGCGAGCGGCTGCGCGTGCGAGGGGGTCGAATGATTTTGCTATGCCATCTGGTACAGGTGTTGACAGAGATGATGACGATTCCAGCTCGGTCAGGTGGTCCGAGAGACGCCTCGCCGGGGCTTCATCGGAGACATTGCGGCGGGATAAAAAGCCTTGAGGACGAATTGAGGGCACTGAGGCTCGAGGCAATGCCCTTGTTAGGTATCTGGATGGCTCTCTGGCAGCCATTTTGTGGATAATGGGATATGGTAGATTGGTGATTAACCCGGACCCTGCCAAAAATTGTTCGCGCAGATAATCACATCACGTGGTTTACCAGATCTTGACACCTCACAAAACAGGCTTCAGCTCCTTATCCATAGATTTACATTTAACTGCATGTAGTAACACAACCAAGTTAGTATAATTATACATCATTCCTCGTAAATTAAGCCAATTTAGCATTTAGCATTGGCTCTATATTGTAGGTATCTAATTTTACAAGAAAAAAAAATCAGGGATGCCATCAAAAGATATGGGCGGTCTCTTTTTCATACTACCTACATCTGCAACTATAACGACGACATCCTATGGGAGAAGTTCTCCTTCGATATATAGATTTCTCAGCTACAAGGTGAGATTGTCTAGCTAGCAATCCTGCCTGATTTTATGACTGAATTTGAGAATGATAGTTCAGGGATTGTAATAGAGTGATATCACCGCTGAATGACTTTTCAACGAGGTTTGGCGGCTTGAAGGATAATATCCTATAACAAGATATCTCATGTGATAAAAAAAATGACTACATAGTATATGGTAATAAACGTCATTGGGAGGCGAATTCTATCTAGACAGTAGGGTCTGTAGTAATGGTACTTTATGAAAGGGGCCGGTTATATAAAAGATTCTTGTTCACCATGGCAGCCGATATTGAAAAACAAGAGGACAATAGGGCATAGGTAGCAAGCATGAGCAGTAAACGCACTTCCCGAATGAGCTCATATGATGGCGAAAGCAAGCATGGTCTAGCTAAGGATTATAATCGAAAGTGATACCAAGCTCAATACTACTTACTCATCAAAAATTGCATGTTGAATATTCCAAGAATTGTGTCTTTTGGCTATTGGCAACTAAGAGATTGTGATAATGATACTGAAGGGACATCACAGGCTATCATCCACAGCCAACATCAACTAAAGCTTCGAGCTTGGCTTTCCGTTCCAATGCCCAGGCATCGGAGGGACATCATCCAAAGAATCTCTTGTCTCCTTTATCCTGCGATCTAGACTAGCTTTCTTTTCCTCGGTTTTTGCAGCAATCTGGCGTGTCAGCTCCAATGTCCTGATGACTTCGTGCATACGTCCCTTTAAGAAAGTAAGATTTCTGGCGGGTTATTATTATCCAACTATAGAGACTTACCTGCCACCATTTCTTCCAAGAAGCCTCCAACTCCTTCCTTTCTGCTTCCTCCTTCGCTTCCCTCTTGACCTTTTCCTCTTTTTCCCTAGCCTGTTGAAGTTTTTCCGAACTCCAACCGTCCGGCACCTCGGGGACATTTGCCATCAGACCTTCTACCTCCTTTATTCTGTCATCTATGTAGGAGCTTCTATCCCCAGAAAATAGATGACGCATTTCCTCCAATCTTTTGATTTCTTGGCTGTGAAGTGCCTATAAGGAAGTAAGCCCTCCGCCTTCCTATTATCATTCAATTGTAGGGACTTACCAGCCACTCCTCCCTGAAATAAGGCTGTAACTCTTTCCTTTCTGCGGCTTTCTTCACTTTGTCGGATTCTGTTTTCGCCTTATCCCCTTCTATCCAGGCCAGTCTAACTGCAAGTCCCTTTGGACTTAAACCCGCGCCTTTATTTAGAAAATATCTTAAACTCCAGACAATAAATTCAGGCCAAGCTAGGGCAATACTCACCAGATGAAAAGACCACATTATCCTCATTCATGAGGTCATGGAGTGTTACGGTTCGCCATACTGGGCCGTTACGCCCCTGGCCATGCGCTGTCAGTTCAATCTTTCCATTCCTCATGGCAACCTTAGGATGGGGAGACACAAGATTGGAAGAGAGAGTATTTGGCCGGTAGTTAGGAGTAGTAAGATAAATCATGCCATCTATGTAATCAAAATCAGTGTTGAGTTTTTCAAGAAAAGACAGTGGATACTCACCTGTGCTAGCTTTAACATTTTCATCGAGATAAAACCTGCTTTTCTTCCAATTGCCATTCAAATCTTGAGCATCACACTCGAGGTAAGTTTTACGCTTTGACAAGTCATGCCAATCATCCGTAACGCAGCGAAAGTTTGCGCATGTGTTAGGCAGTGACTTCCAAGTGTGTCGAAAGGGCTTTGTGGCTTCATGAACGTTCGACATAGTGCAAATGCGTGCAAATAATGTATCCAGGATTCCTATGAGATGTAACAGAATTGATTGTCCAGAGGAAAACTAAGATAGGACTTTGACGAGATATTTATACCTAGTCTGCAAGTGTAGGATATGAGGTTGACCCACAATGGATACAGCTGAGAACAGACCGATAGTTCGTATAGTCTTGTAGACCAGGTGTAGATCTACGGGGCGGGTTCCCTGGTGCGTGCCATAGGCCCTCTACAGCATACGGGGTTGTGCTCTCCCAATTGGTTAATATATGTAGAAATGACAGAGCTCGTGTAATATACTGAGCCCATGAGAACTTAAATTTCAATAAGAAGTAGTCGAAAATGTCATTTTATCCAGTAATCCTGCATATAAAGAGCAGTGTTTCAAAAGTGAGTGGGCCAAATTGTTGTGGCTGGCTGAGCCGTGGAGCGATTTCTTAATTGATAGAACAATGACAGGCGGGACCACGGCAATTGAGATATCTATTATGTAGTGTATGTTGTGACTAAGAGTTGTAGCTAGTACGATCCGTATATGCACGAAAATGGCGCGAATATGCCGAATTACGATCTCGAGGCTATCCTATGCCCGAAAGAGGAGAAAATTGTTCTCTCAAAGTCTCAAAAGTAAACAGTTTCACGGAGTACGCGCGAGAATGGCATTCTCCAATATTGCCATTGCTAATGTTCATATCATTACTTTGACCCCATTCTTAAAAGCTGGACGAGAACGGATCGCGCAGCGGATTGGTACCCCATTTATTGTTACAACATGCGAGCCCCACAGGTCGACCCAGCGATTCTGAATATCGGGATACTTAGCTTGAGATAGTACGGAGTAGCTCCAGATCGAATAGCCACTTGTTTGATCTTCACTCTCTTGGAACGCATGAATTCTTGTTGTAGTTCACGCTCAGGTATTGCTCTTAAAACTACATATCGCCCAGGTGTGTTCGGTTTACAATGACGTGACGGTAAAAGTTCTACTGTGATCTTAGAGCTGTAACAATACAGGCGCAGCTACTTTTCGTAGTCTTTGCTTCGTTTGGATGTATTATACAGTGACTCCGCAAAAGTATTAACACCCCGTCCGCTACCGCCTTCTTAATCAAACATACCGCCCATTATTATCGGCTTTTCATTGGTGGATATTTGACCGGCAGAATATGGGGTGTTAACACTTTTGCTTACTGACTGTACTTCTATTCAACCTTTGGTTGGGTTCTCACATACGTGGTTAGTCATATATGGACTAGCGCAGCATGTGATTAGGGTTCAAACCCGCTTCTCTGCGGTATCCAACACGGAAGGCGAAAGTAGTTGCTACTGTGCATATAAGTACATGTAGTTATAGCTCTACTACGTTGTATACTCCGTAGACATGTTAAGAGTTGCTCCGATCCTTTAGGCGGTGAGGTGAGCTGTTTATTGCTGGAGTTATGACTGGGCGGTAAACCCCGGGCGGAAGCAGCTCTGCCAATCTATTGCCTCAGGCGTCTGTTTCCGCTTTGCCCCGCAGGTAGCCTGTAGGTTCGTTCATCCAGTTCAGATCGTTTGCCTGGTGCTTTTTCTTTTTTTTTTTCCGACGCGTGGTCATATTAGAGCAGTTTTACCTATGATGCATCTCGCATGCGCATTTCAAAAATATTGCAGCCTTGACTAAGCTCTGAGCTGGTCTAGAGGTCTCCTGATCCCCCGCATGTCGCCTCCAATCTCGGGGTTTTTCATTTCTTTCTAGAGAACCTGTCTTTGGGGTGTCGTTCTCTTTCCTCCATCCGCAGAAATGAGTGGCATTCATCGATTTCTGACGCGTCGCGATCGGCATCATAAGCTGAACAAGCAAAGCAAAGAAGAGGTATATGCCTGCAGATCATCTTGATACTGCGTCCGTTGACTAAAGCTTTGTTCTTACTAGGCATCTCAAATTCTTTCAAGGCCTCTGTTTCAAGGACTCTTCAAATCAGATGCAGTACCTAAGGATGATCAAGAACATGAAAAGAAGGTATGATTTTAAGCTCCTCAAAGTTGGCTTGCTTCATCAGTCTAACACCCAATCAACATGTAGGTCAAAGACCTTGTTCAACGAATCAAAAAGCTTGGGATTACTGCTTTGGAAGAAGAGCACATCAGTTACGCGTTGCAGGCCACACAAGACGATACGGAGAAGGCATTCAGCCTCCTACTTCTGCTAGAGGACTCCATCGAGGGAATTATCAGAACCTACACGCCCAACACCAAGCTCCTGGGTGCAGAAAATCGACAAGGTGTCACATGTTATTTGGACGCATTGTTATTTGCTATGTTTGCGCGTCTTGATTGCTTTGAGGCTATACTGTACAAATCGTTCAACGATGAGCCTCGTCGAAAGCTTGCAATCCTTCTAAGACTATGGGTGAACCTGCTACGTTCTGGAAAACTTATCACCACCGACATGGTTAGTTGTCACATCTTGCTCTTGTGCTTATTCTTTGTATTGGAATTGACCGGTTGGCTCTATAGACAAAACACCTACAGGATGCCCTAGCGGAATGTGGTTGGGAGGATGCTGCCCAACTTCGCCAGCAGGATACTTCAGAGGCATTCACTTTCATTACCGAGAAGTTAGAATTGCCACTTCTGACTTTGAAAATGGACATCTATCATACCGGAAAAGAAGATGAGAGTGATGACCATAAGTTCATCAATGAGAGGCTTCTGGAGGTTGCCATACCACCCGAGCCAACTGACGGACACTCACTCACGCTAGAAGATTGTCTGGAAGCCTACTTCAATAATATGATTGAGGTCAAACGACACATGGAACGACGCAACACTACTAGCTCAGCTAGATCGGTGGATTCACTTTCCATATCTAAGGGATCTAGCACGCATGTTGAATCAGTGGAGGTTGAGGCCTCACCCACCACCACACCCACCTTGTCCCCCGCTCAGACAATCACACCACGGGTAGAAAGGCCAAGTCCGTGGTCATCGTACAATGAGTTCGCGGAATCCCTTGAGATATCACGAAATCCTGGTCGACGCGCTAGTATTGTTCGAGAGCGGTTCTTTCCGGACTCGAGTGATGATACGAACGCCGAAGAATCAAATACAGAGAAAGATACTAGTGCGAACCACGAAATCGGTGCAACCGAAGGTACCAATACAAACACACGACCACGACGGGGTACATACAAGAAAGAGGTAATGATGCCTGCATGGCAATTTTTCAGTTTGATACGTAAGTCATCTTCTCTGTCATGTTCTTATACAAGTTACACTTGAGCTGACTTGGTTTCCTGCTTAATTAGCGTGGTACACTGATAATACACCAACAAACGACGCGCAAGTTGCAGCACACTTTTCTACAAAACGGCCAATTCTTGGGATGTGTCTGAAGCGCTATTCCTTCCTGCCAGACGGAAAAGCAATTCGACTCAATACACACATAGACATACCGACCGAGATAGGTCTGCCTCACTTCATCCAAGATGACAACCTAGATGCGAACGCTCCAATATATGGTAACTTCAAACTCTCTTTGCAAGCCCTGGTCTGCCACAGGGGCAATTCGGTTGACTCGGGGCATTACATCTCTATTGTTCGCGGCACTAGCCCCAATGGTGATGTTCCTATTGCTGGCCTAGAACCCCCGGAGCAATCAAAGCACTGGATGCGCTTTGATGATCTCGCAGAAGAACGAGTGACTCTGGTCGACATTGATCACGCACTGAAGACCGAATCACCCTATCTTCTATTCTATCAAATTCTACCGATTGGTGAAGATCCATCTGCGGCCAATATCCCCAATGCACCTTCATCTCAAGCATCTGACGGCAGTACCTTAGCCGATCAAATGGATTTTCACTTCGAGGAATTTGCCTCTGATCGACCCAGTGTCGAAATTACAGGCCCAAGTGATAATATTGGGCAAACATCAGTCAATCCCCCAAGACGACCCAGCATAGCTTTCTCAGAAACGAGCAACCCAGCTGGTCTTCAGCCGCGCTCTATTCCATCGTCATCGCCTAGACTGGCAACAATGGAAGAAACAGGCACGAAAGGGACAAGGTTCTCGCGTCATGGATCTCGATCGGCCAGGAGTAACCCTGGAAGCCGACCCGGCAGCCAACCGGGCGAAAATAGAATCAGTGCTACATTCTCACGCTTTGCTGAACGGCTCAGTCGGGATAAGATTACCAGTGATAGCGAAGGGGATGAGTATGCATTGGAGATTGATGATATTGTGGATGATATGAAACTCGGGCCAGCTGCCATGGAGAACAAGGAGAAGCGTGGAAGGGGACAAACCAAGGATCGCGAACGGAACAAAGGTAAGGGAAAGGAAAAGCCCAAGGAGAAGAGCAAGAAACCGGACCGGGAGTGTGTAGTGATGTGAGGCCAATATGCTAGGCCATGGATGTCAGTCGGGATTTCCTCTTTTTTTTCCTTTCTTTATTTCGAGATACCCAAGTGCAGCTGTTGTATGTTTCATGGAAGATGATACCCCACGACACATGAGCGGAGTAAATCTATTATTCGTACTTTCTATTGAAATCAATGGGTGCCTGTAATGATTTGTGCTTTTGATGGTTTCCGTTGTAGTTCCGATTTGGTGATCCATTGTGTTGGCCTCAGGTGTCAAGGCACTATGGCCTCCGCACCCCTCGGACCCCAAGAGCTCGTTCCGTCCTGCAACAACTCGCAAATCCCTTGACTTGCCTCAACTTTTGTGTGTGATCGGTATGACATAGCGTCCCTACAGCTAGCGCATTATGGCGCTGGATGGACCCAGCAGTTATGTGGCTCCGAACAACTTAATGGAGCCACCGAGCTCTTCCCTCCCCATGTTCGACGTCGAACGCGTGCAGTTGGCATTCTCCGTCGCTGCCGACTTTGTTGCAGCGCAGGTCGCGAACAATGTACTTGTCCTAGCATTGTCGACCAATCGCATTCTCCGAATCGATCTTGATTCTCCTGAAGATGTGGAAGGTAAGCTTCCGAGCCTTCCCCGCAGCAAATGCCAGCTTGACCTAAACGTGCTCATGAACAACAGACATCGATCTCCCCAAGAAGTCCTCCGAAGTTGGAGTGATTCGACGCATGTTCCTTGATCCGTCAGCATCCCATTTGATCATCACCACGACCCTTGGCGAAAATTACTATCTCCATGCCCAATCGCCGTCGCGACAACCGAAACCTTTGACACGATTAAAAGGCGTGTCAATCGAAAGCATAGCTTGGAATCCATCTCTTCCCACCGCATCTACCCGCGAGATCCTCATCGGCGCTACCGATGGCAACGTCTACGAGACTTATATTGAACCCTCCAGCTACCGCCAGGAGAAGTACACCACGCCGGTCTATCAGGTACCGGGCACCTCTCCGGTGGTTGGGATCTCAGCGGAACCTATGCACTCCAGGCCTGATCAAAGAAGGGTGCTTGTAGCAACTTATGGGAAGTTGCAGCATTTCATTGGTCGGGTAGGAGCCACAAAGCATGGGAGGGAAAGCGGCGTGTATTCGGAGCTTTTCCAGCGCGAGACGCCATTGACACACGAAGTTCAAAAGCCGTCTGAGTCCGCGCCGTCTTCCCTGGCAATTTCGCCCACAATCTCAGACGGCTATCAGGTCGAAGGGTATACCGAAAAGGAGTTTGCATGGCTCAGTTCTGAGGGAATATACCATGGCCAACTCGCATCGGATTCTCCATTCAAGTCTGCAAAAATGCTTCCGCGCTCGATTTTTCCCGCTTCAGAATCGCCGCGGGGAGGACGAAAGTTGATACAAGACCCGATTTCTGCGATGACTTTGTCTCAATGGCATGTTCTAGCGCTTGTTGGAGGCAGGGTGGTCGCCGTTAACCGTCTAAGCCAAGAAGTTGTTCACGATCAACCCGTGTTGGAACCTGGGCAGAGCGCGCTGGGTCTCCTGACTGATCTCACCAAGAATACATACTGGCTTTTCACCAGTCAGGCCATTTTTGAGGTTGTGGCAGGTGATGAGGACAGAGATGTCTGGAAGATTTTCTTGAAAGAGCAAAAATTCGAACAAGCCCTTCAGTATGCCCGAGGTACCGCCCAGCGTGATGCTGTCATGACTGCTTCGGGTGATTTCCTGGCAGGCAAGGGTAACTTCCTTGAGGCAGCCAAGCTATGGGGCAAGAGTAGTAAAGGGTTTGAAGAGGTCTGTCTTACCATGATCGATCATAAAGAACATGATGCTTTGCGGAACTATCTCCTCTCCCAGCTAGCAACATACAAAAAGGCTTCGGTTATGCAAAGAATTATGGTCGCGAGCTGGCTTGTGGAACTGTTCATGTCGAAGTTGAATTCTCTCGACGACAATATTGCCACCAAAGCAGAATTGGCCGAGGGCACAAGTCCCGGAGAAATAAAGGATCAGCTTGGCAGCATTCGAAGGGACTTCCAAGAGTTTGTCAATAATAACAAAGCAGACTTGGACAAGAAAACTGTCTACGATATCATCAGCAGTCACGGACGGGAGGAAGAGTTATTGTTCTTCGCAACAGCTACAAATGACCACAACTACGTTCTCTCATACTGGATTCAGCGTGAGAAATGGCTAGAAGCTTTGAAAGTCTTACAGCGGCAAAATGATGCGGATGTGTTCTACAAATACAGCAGTGTGCTGATGACGCACAAGCCCACAGATCTTGTTGATATCTTGATGCGGCAGACGAATCTCGATCCTGAGAGGCTAATACCTGCGTTGCTCAATTACAACAAATCTGCCAGTGTCTCCTCGCTGAATCAGAACCAAGCCGTCCGATATCTCAACTTCATCATTGTTAACCACCCAAATCCGTCTGCGGCGGTCCACAACACTCTTATCTCAATACATGCATCCAGTCCTTCATCGTCCGAGGCCGGACTACTTACCTATCTCCAATCGCAGCCGGCCTCGCCTCCTCCATATGACGCAGATTTCGCTCTTCGCTTGTGCATTCAAAATCAGCGAATTCAGTCCTGTATCCACATCTACAGTACAATGGGACAGTACCTACAAGCCGTAGAGCTCGCCCTGGAACACAATGACATTGAACTCGCCGCGATAGTCGCAGACCGCCCCGAGGGTAACGACAAGCTGCGCAAAAAGCTGTGGCTGCTCGTCGCCGAGAAGAAGATTCGTCAACCAGGCACAGGCATCAAAGATGCGATTGAATTCCTACGCCGCTGCGAGCTGCTTCGCATCGAGGACCTCATCCCATTCTTCCCTGATTTCGTCGTCATCGACGACTTCAAGGATGAGATTTGTACCGCTCTGGAGGATTATTCGCGCCACATTGACGCGCTACGCCAGGAAATGGATAACTCGGCACTGACAGCACGGCAAATTCGCGGTGAGATTTCCAGTCTCGACACTCGCTACGCTATTGTCGAGCCCGGTGAGAGGTGCTGGATCTGCTCGCTACCTGTTCTCAGTCGTCAGTTCTTCGTATTCCCCTGCCAGCATGCTTTCCACAGTGACTGTCTGGGTAGGGAGGTCTTGGAGGGTGCTGGTGGCAAGAAAAAGTACATTCGGGATCTGCAGGCGCAGCTCAGTAATGGTGATCTCCCCGCCTCGAGGCGTGAAGAGATTGTCAAGGAATTGGATGGGCTGGTGGCTGAAGCTTGGTATGTGTCTTTGTCTGCGAATAATCACTACTATCATAATACTAACTATATTTCTTTTGCAGTCTCCTATGCGGTGACCATGCCATCAAACAGATTGACAAACCTTTCATTGCAAATTCGGAGAGCGCCGAGGATTGGGCTCTTTGAATTATCGACTCACGCTCCGTTTTGAATGTCTTTATTGCATGACGAACACACAAGTCTTTCTACTAGGGTGAGATTTGTTTGCTTTTGATCTCCGATTTTCCGTAATACCCTTCCTTGTCTTGAGCAGGTGCTACATGATACATGAGGGCATGTCCTCGTATATAGATGTGGTTATACTGAATGTGATTTGGATACAAACATTATCATTGTACACACACGTGAGAAAAATCTCCGGAAAAAAAAAAAGAAGAAAAATACATATAAGTAATACAGTAAGGAAAACGTGAATATTCCATCCAACTCCATACGCAAAAGAACAGATCTCCAGAAAAGTAGAAGAGAAACGAGAGTGAACAGAATCCTTGCATCTCAACATGAGACACTTCGAGCGAAGAACCTAGTGCTCAGGCCATAGATGTCGCAAAAGCTGCAGATCCTGCGCAATAGCCGGACTATGCAGCGCACTATCCTCCAAAAAGCCCAACATCTCCTCATTCCAGCGTTCCCAGCCTTCGGGCAGAGTTTCACGGAGACGTGCATTTGGCGAATGCGCTATGCAATAAAAGAGAAGAATTTGGCCGAAGAACCTTTTTTTTTTTGGTTAAAAAATGTCAGTCTTGCAAGTCATCCAACGCCATAATGAAAAGAAAAATCCGATGCAAAAAGGGAAGTTCGATGGAGTGCAAAACTTACTGCGAACAAAAAGCAAACTTAATCGGAATACAGCTCTTCATTTTTCGGAAGATGCCTTGTGTGATGGGCCAGTTCATTGCGTTTTGTAGGCCGCTTCGGACTTGTACGAAGTCTTCGTCTGTAAGGAGGTGCGGGCTTCGAAGGGCCTTGTATAGATATGGGCGGCCGATGTGGAAGCGTGCGATCATGTACCGGCCCTTGAGCATGGCATCTGTTACTGCTACTGCTGGTGATAGGGGGCGGTTTGAATCTGGGAGTCTGGGTCTTGGGGAGGAAAGGATAGCTGGGGATGCTGTTGAGGCGGATGGGGAGGGGTGGATGGATGGGTCAGCTGGGGTTGGGTGGGATGAGGAGGGGGCGTTGTTGAATTGGATTGCGAATGGGAGGTTTATGCGCCATTGTTCTAGTTGGTGGTGCAGTTCGGTGTTGATTGCTGGGAGGGGGAAAGTTCCTGAGTCCGCTAGGTGGAGGGTTAGTGTTTGAGAATGAGAAGGGTGGTGGGTTGTCTTGGAACGATGATAGCTTACAGTAGAAGTAGAGGGAATGGCGGATGCGTGTGAGGATGATGCGGTGTGCTACCTGGGCCAGGAAATGATATTGAAAGTATGAGTCGTCCACTACGCCTGATGAGTTGAAACGGGTTGCGCCGTAGCCGGTTGTTTCGAAGCCGATGAATTTAGGGATCGGGACTTGCTCTTCAAGGCGGGAGAGGCCGCTTGATGGGAGGTGCAGCTCTTGTACGAGGATTGTCTCGTTCATTAGACAGTTCCAGTACACGCGGGATTTCATGTCGCCTTCCCACTCGTCGAAATTCACCTCATGGCTGCAACATGTGAGTTAGTACCATCTTGTTTATTGCGATTTACTGAATGGAACTCACTTGGTCAACATGGATAGACAACAAGTAGCGGCACGATATATCATTGCCCAGGAATCCATTGGACGAGGAATCTGGCTATAATATACACTGTAAAAGATGAGTATCAATATGCATGTCGATTCAAGCGGGGACAAGGATACGTACGAGGAAAGGAGGTAGAATTGACAACTTTGGATGTCGTTGTCGCACATCAAGAAGCCGATACGTCGCCGGGCCTCGTTGAAGAACCGCAGCCCAGGTTGCTCTTCGTATACCACGTTCATCCACTCTGGGGGTTCGAATCGATGGCCCTGGGTACCTGGCAAGGGGTAGTTTCCTTCTTGGTAGGCGAGAACAGCAAGACATCCCAGCGCGAGCACGTTAAGTACGAGGCAGCTCTCTAAGTTATATCCGAAGCCACTTTCAATGGCTGTCCCGAGTGTAAAGGCAAAGAAGAACCCTTTGTCCATAATCGGCGTGGACGGATTGAAAACACTGAAAAATGCATCTGCGAGGCCCCTGATCATCGCCAACGGGAGCACTTCTAGCCAGTGATCTCCCGCTTGTATTGGGTAAGGGCTAGTGAACATCGGCAGTGGAGATCGTGCTGATTCTAATTCAATGACATAATTTTTCCCAAGCATTTCATAGGCAGCCAGTAACTGCTTCGGGAGGATTTGTCGTGCTCCGGGCCACACGATGACTCCATGTTGACTAAAAGAGATGGAAATGCGGCCTGCAGAATCTGGTTTTGCTTGATTTTCTTCAAATTCAAAGTCATCTCCATCCCCAGCAGCCGCGGGTGTGAAGTTATCCCCGACGGTGGGGAGCACCGATGAGGGCTGATTGCTATCATCGCCAAAAGCAGGCGATAGCTGATTCTGGGTTGCATTTGCAGGGGTGCGAGCCTGGCTCTGAAGAGACTGCAGTTCTTTCAATATAGACGTTGGTATATATTCCAACTTTGTCTCCAGTCGATGGAGAGTACTCATGATCATCGTCAGAGATTGGTCGCGTCTATAATTGAATGAGCAGATGTAATTCAAACCCACCAAAGGTAACTTACTTTGAAGATTTACGCTCATTGTAGACACACTCTAAGCCAAGCGACTTGCATAGTCCACATCTAGGCCGTGATTCATCGCATCTTGTCTTTTTCAAGCGACACGTCTCACATGCCTATCCCTTGGGGTTAGCGGTCTCCGGAGAAGTCGTTCGCGTGACAAAATCAATCGAGCCATGTCACAGAGGCACTTACGACAGTGGCAATGAAGTTCCTTGGCTTCTTAGAGGGTCCGGACGATTGACCGTGCTCCTCCTCGCCGGGAGAGAGCAGGTCCTGAATGGCCAGCAAGCCGTTGTGATCGGGCTCGGGCGACCGATGTGTGCCTGCCCTGGACTCATCGAGCGACCGCTTGCCCATTTTGCATCATCGAGGACGAACTTCCACGTGCAGCGTCCTGAGAGTTCTTGATATTGCGGTCTTTTTTTTATCGCGGAACCCTGGGCGGTCTGGGCCAATCAGAGGCCATCCTGCTATGAATCATCCCTCGCAACTTCAATTGATGAGATGACTAGGTTTATAGAGGGATGTATGAGATTACTTCCTCTGTGTAAATATCTATATGTTACTGGAGATCTTGGGATTTGTTATGGATTGAGATGAATCATCACTGGCTAGGTATAGACCGAATGTATATTCATCAATGATCAGCCCCAAGCACCAAATATATTCCAACATAGCGGATATAGCCAGAGGAGCTTTTCGTGTTCTTTCAGATACGATTGATATCAAACTAAAGGATCAATTGCGTGAGTCATAACACAAATTATCTCAACTTGCGGTCTGAGTATATTGTCCCCATACAACATATTGCCCGGAGTCGACTGACAACCAACCCACAACGTGGTCTGCCTACAACATACGAAGTACGTGTCCAGGTGTACAATCAGATCCACACAATGTCCATAACCGAAACCACCGGATCGTACAACAACGTATGATGTGCGTTATACGTTGTAGGCCCAACTCCAAGGGACAGATTGCGAATCCGTTTGACGATTTCCAACACAACCATTGCATTACGACAATCCCAGTCGCCACAAGTCTCGAAGTTGACGCATTACTATGACCAAATACATGTACAATAGTCGGAAAAGAGGTCTAGATGCAAGCGGAGCTGAATCACTACCGATTGAATCCGAATGATTGTACTGTAAATAGAAGCAGATGACTCCCGAGGTCCATTTGGCCTTTCTCCACTTTATTACTCATTGTTTCAAATGGGCCTCTCAACGTCACTCGATGCTGAGGTATCATTAGATTTATTACAATGTGTATTTTTGAGAATCTCATTCAATCCAATTGTTCGAGTGTAACAAAGATCCACGAGCGGAAAGGGGGGGTGTCAGGGCCGAATGACGTTGACAGGGGAATGTGGATTTCCGGCGAAAGGAGACCGGAGACGGTGTTTTGTTTATGTCTGCTATATCATACTGTATGTTGTGCAACGCTATGCAGATATGAATGAAGTCATAATCATAGCTTCTCGGCAATTCATGTTTTCATCGAATGTATGTTGTAGAAGTGCCTACGTTGTACTCCGTTCGTTGTATGAGGTGGGTTTAGGCTGTAGCTTTGCCTCGTACTTTGTATACCGGGGAAGGCCTACCTACACGGAAAGGCATTAGCTCAAGTTACAACAATTCATCTTATGTGAATGTCCAAGCATCAATTGATTGAATAACAATATTATTCTGTAAATCGTTCAAGGGAGGAGGACCCAAGTGACTTTTAGTTGGCTGTAGCAAAATAGAGCATGTCAAGCCACCAATTATGGATTGACAAGGGCTGTAGCTAGGTAGCAACCATTTCGCAAAGACCACCCCTCTACTTACAAGGCAAACCCAATGTATCCACAAGCCCCATTTCTCATACAAGGTAAGGCAGAAAAAAAGGAAAAAGGAGGGGAAGCCACCATGCCCGTGTTGACTCGGCAACGGTTACAAAGAACTCGACCTGTCAAGCATATGTACACACACGGAGCACACAACATGAAGGTTGCGCCGCATGATGCGTCCGACCCAAAAAAAGACTCAGGCAATGATGACCCTTGCATCTTGAAATTTGAATATTTGTTTTCTTTCCCTGCAGTAGTGCGGAGTTGCACACGGAGAAAAAGAGACCTACAGGAGGCTGGGGTGCCCTACTTAGGTCGGGCAATGCAAATGCTTATGTTGTGTTTATCTCCTATGTGTACGGAGTACTCCGTAGTTGTACAGCTATATGCAGGGCGCCAGATTTTTCAACGTATGCTAGTTTCAAGGCACATGGGGTTTACATATTCGGAGGTGATGAATTAATTATTCGTTGGATACTGATGGCTGTCGGCAGTTGCGCTTACATTTCATATCACATATTAATATATCACATTGGAGTACTCCATACTATTTGGTTACTCTCGAATCGAATCCAAGGGGGTAGGGAAAAGCAAACGAAGAAAAGAGAGAATCAGAAAAAGAAGAGAAAAAAAAAAGGGAATCCGCATAACCCCCAGCTGAGACTAAAATCCGGGGAAGTGGCTCATGATTAATTGACTACAACAACCATCTCCAGGGCTTAACTTCCCGTGTAGCATCCACCCCCTCTTTCTCTTAGCGTCAAAAGCAATTATATTACCCAGGATAAACCCCATGATCTCATCGTTTATCTCAACATATACCAGGGCTAGTTCACTACTACAGCTCTAGTGCTATATAGTACGGAGTAGTGTGACGACGCTTTCTTTTTCATTATTGGCCGTAGGGCTATCATGGCCTTTCAATCCCGTCCGAGCCCATCTTGGACCTACAACATCTGGAGATATTCAAAACCCGCCCGAATAACGCGGGAATGACGATCGTGCGGGGTATGGAATGATAAGGAGAATGATAATGAGGATTTAGTTTGAACCATGGATGAATCTGATTTGTTTAAGGCAACAGTTTTTAGATTGTACCTACGACATGCGTTGTAGGTCATGTCTTATCCCAACTCATGACGGAGCACACTTCCACGATCATCGGGACTGAGCTCCGTCCTGATAAGGCAAATCCTATCTCAACTCTCAGTGGCCTCAGATACCATATCATTTTCAGATCGGAGGATAACTCCAGCCCCTATCATATCTGTATATCTCTTTTACAATTCTTGTTGACTATGTTGTACATGTAGCCATGTACGTGGTAAGGGAAAATCACGCACGCATACTGACCCCAACTGCATACACAGAGAAGGGACACGTTTCCCTCGAAGGCTGGACGAATAGCTGTATACAATTTCTCGGCGTGTCGAGGGATCGGCTCACGCAGATCGGTTTGTGATGCATGGGCAATACAACGTAGATAGATTACGACTTCAAGGATGGAAGGCTGTGTGGGATACTGTAGACTAACTTTTGTACAATGTGTACTGACGTTGCTGTTGACGTTATACGTTGGACTCTGGGAAGGAGCCTGCATGAAAGGGAACGGGAATGATAATCAGGGGGCTAACGAGGACGATGGAGGGGGAGATCGCAAGCAGATATTGAGGTATGATATAGGACCTTTCTGCAGGCAATTATGAGCATCTAAGATATTGCAGACGATTTATGTTGAGGTGCAGGGTAGAATGTAAAGGGATGTATAGCCCAAGAATTGGATTGGAAGGGTTAAATTCTCCGAGCAACGGCAACAAATTGGTAAAATGGGGACGTCGCGTGATGCGTGCCGGACGAAGTCGTGCCACTTCAACTCTATCGTCTAATCGTTCGAGTACTTCTGAGCATGCTTTGAAAAGTGATGTTGTATACCAATCTCAAGTGCAAGGTTTGACCTTGCAGCCCGCAGGAAGCGGTCAAACCCTGGTCGAAGGCTAGACTGGGACGTTCGCTTCACCGCTTGCTGCGTGGATGTCTGAACAATTGGGAATGACAGTTGGGAGCACGATCCACTCGAAGTATCTTGTATATCCAACGTGTCTTGTGTTTTTTGGATTATTGAGATCGTTCTCCAAGGTCCCATAATTTTGTCTATATCCGTAGTAACTGGGTCCGATCCATATTGAAACACGATGATCATCGATATTTCCCCCCCCCTTGATACAATAGTCGCATTTTGCATTAAACCCCGCTTAAATTGAATCAATGATCTCAGACGAATCTTGTCTCAGAAATCCCGCGCGGCAAAGAAATAACGTTGTAAAGTGCAGAAAATGGTGTAACTGGAATGTGTTCGAGGAGAGTAAAGATTAACAGGCTAGTCCAGGTTGGTGTCAATGATGGTCCACACCATCCGAAACGAGGTCCCACTGTGCATGAGTACCTGCGGAAAGGGTACCTTCCCATAGGCACAGCACACAGTACAGCACACACAAGGTACTCTGTCCGTGGTACTCCGTACGCATAAGACAGCATGATTCAACCGGCAAGACCTGCAGCAGGTATCCGGGGTTGGCCAATCAGAAAAGATCACGCCATCCCACTCCATCGCGTCATGCAGCCTGGAAATAGTGGCCAGATAATCTATTTTGATTGGCTGCTCCCCCCAGAATTGGCTGCGCAATCTTACGCATTGGGAGTAGCGCGCCACCCTGATCCGCCCTCGGCCGGCGAAACTCCACGGAAGGAGAAAGGCTGTCCCTGCTGATGTCGACCGTCATTGTGACTGGCCTGTCTTTGAACCAGACCATAGTTTGGGATATCGACCAACAACGTACAATGTATGATGTAAAACTCAGAAATAGGGTAGTTCGCAATGAGGTACGGAGTAGTTGAAGATAGTTGCCCAAATTTCCAGTTGAGAGGGCAACCAACAATGGTATTTGTCGTTATCGCGTTATCTTTGACTTTCATTAGAACAATCTTGCGAGATCACGTAGACCTTGTCGTCTTTTCCAAGGATAAGGAATGCCTGGAAGGTTCATGAAACTTGGAGAGCCTGGACGATTGGATCATGTTATTACCGGTATTCTTTCAATACATTACCAGTTTCCCCAGGAGACGGAAACGGACCAAGGACCATGGGTGTCAGTCAATTGAGGCGGGCTATGTAGATCACACGGATGAACCGCCCACGAGGGAAAACTTGTATGTGACGGTATCAGACCGTATGACCAATCAATTCGCCTCTCCAATTCCCCTCACGCCTTTACAACACCTCTCCCTCTCTCTCCCTGGCTCCTTCTGATCTCTCCCTTATACCATCAACATCATCTTCCCTCGTTCCCCGATTTCTCTTCTTTGCGTTCCCCTATATCCCATCCTACCTTCCGCCTTCTACGCCCCGTTCCTCTCTCTTCCCATCAGAAGTTCCTCGCCTCTTCGTCACTTCCAACGGTTCCAACCTTATCAAGATAGTAGTGTCTTCTCGCCATCATCACCAAGACATTGCCAACCGTTGATTGCCTATACTCTTCTCTCAACTGTCAGTCTGAAGATCTGAGCCTGATCGACTTACTGCCCAAGAGTATATTCCACGACTCTCCTCCTGAACCCCTTTTCCTTGGTCTTCCGGGTCCACCCTGAGCTCGGGTGACTCACTTCCATCAACTTGATAAAACGGTCCCCATCCCGGTTTATCGGATTGCTATTGTGCTATCCATCCCAGCCTTCGTCTCTTCAATCAACACGAAGGTGTTCCCTGCGCCGCAGGTAACAATACGTTTTCGTCCCTCGTCGTGACAGCACTCCCGGAGTTTCATACTAAGGGGCAGCCTGGCCTTGAGTACCTCTGCTTTTCCTTTCTTGGATAAGAAGAGTGCTCTACCGGTTCCCTTATTTTTTACTTCACCGCATTGCCGCAACAATTTCTTCTGGCCTCATGACTCACTAATCTCAATTATCTTCAACTTGAGTCACGGCCCTCGACCTTGAACCCGGTGTTCACAGGATTTTTTTTCCATTTCTTTTCCTATACATCTTTGATCTTTCAAGTTACGACATCACGCAGCGCTTTTATCTCAACTCCTTTCGATTCTTCGGTATCAAGCCGACTTTCAACCCAATTGTCCATCTCTTCTTTTGATACATTCGTGTCGTCCACCTGGGACCCCTTCCCGTTAACCAACGAAAACGACATACAAATGAGCACATAACGGTCTTTACTCATTTCCTTAGCGTCAATAACCCCCTCCTTGGGTTCAATCAGCTGCGCCACTGCGCCATCATTCTCTCCTCTTTTCATCTGTCTATCACCTTTCATCAGTACATTTTTTTATATGACATTTTGAGCCAACAAGTCAGGATCCCTTTCATCTCGACCTTCTGACCCCGCACGCTTCTTCTTTTCGTCCTTGTTTGCCTCAGGTTATCGTACCTGATACTTCTCTTCGTTGTCTTTAATCCTCATTAGCCTGGTTGCTTTCTCCTTTTCTCACTTTTGACGTGTTATCAACACACTCGAGTGTTCTTCTCAGCGCCTCATAGATTTGTTTTCACCACATCTCTTTTGGAACATTACATCATTCCGTTCCTCCCATTTCATCTCATCTCTTTGCATTTATCCTTTTTGGGATCATCAGGCCAACATGTCAATCATGGAATGCTTCAAGAACGAGTTCGTTGAGGGCCAGCTTTTGGATGGTCGTTTCCGAACCGTGGCCCCTCTCAACCATGGGTCTTTCGGCATGGTGTTCCTTGCCACAGATATTCAGACTGGCCAAGACGTGGCGATCAAGTGTTTACTCAAGGGGTCCTCAACAGACTCTCCTGACGATCGCTTCGAGGAACTCGAGTGCCACCGACGGTTTGGGTTCCACCCGAATCTGGTCAATCTGATTCACACTTTTGATACTGAGGCTCATACCTATCTTGTCCTGGAATATTGCGCCAATGGCGATCTATACGAAGCGATTCGGTTGAATCGCGGCCCCTTGGAAACCGAACACGTTCGGGACTTCATGTTGCAACTGATTAGCGCTGTCGACTTCATGCACGCCAATGGCTTGTATCACCGTGACATCAAGCCGGAGAATATCTTCCTGACACAGGATGGTTCCATGAAGCTAGGCGACTTTGGCCTTGCTACGCAGGATTCATGGTGTCACGAGGCGTGTGTTGGCAGTGATCGCTACATGGCCCCCGAGCAATACGACCCAGGCTCGACAGGATACTCCCCTGCCAAAGCCGACATCTGGTCTGTGGGTATCTGTCTGTTGAACATCTTGTTTGCTCGGAATCCATTTGTCACCCCTACTGAGTCCGATATTCTCTTTTCGGACTACGTGCGCGATCGCCAATCGCTGTTCGACATATTCCCCAACATGTCTCAGGACACCTACGAGATCCTGACCCATGCCCTGACCATTGATCCCTCAAAGCGGTCTTTGTTGGAGGTGCGTGATTGCATTCTTCGTGCCGTCTCTTTCACTACCGACGACGAGTCCCTTGATGAATTCTGCACCGAAGATCGCGAGGTGGTCACTGCCAGTGCCAACCGCGAACCGCTTCGTACACCTTCCCTCCAGAGTCCCCACGTCAACCAGGGAGATTCTTTCCCTTGGGCCAAGGCGCTCCAGTCGAGTCCCCCCAAGCTATTCGACAACTCTCCGCCATCCCGGACAACGAAAGCTATACCGAGGATCTTTTCCCGGCCTCCGAAGCGGCGGGAAGCTCATGGTACTCGTCCCATATGGAAACTCCATCCATGGCTTCGGTCATGGAATCTAACCTCAGCGCCTCTTTGCTTTCACTCAATCTTCGCAAGCGTGTGGCGCCATCCCTTCCTCGCTCAGATCCTGTCCCCATCACTGGGTCTCTGCCATCCCACGCTCACAAGCCTCTGCCATCTTTGTCGATGGTCTTTGGCAACAACAAGGGTGCTGAGAAGATCTCCAAAAGCTGGTGCGACATGTGGGATGAAGAGGAGTCAGAGAATGAAGATCTTGCTGTGCTGCAACGCCGGGAGCAAAACTCGCGCAGCTGGAGCCAAGAGAGCCAGGGAGCTACCCTCCCCAGGTTGCGCGAGCCGGACTCCACTTCCCCCAACCATCATCGCTCTCAAGGCCCAGATGCAAATCACAAGATGCGTCGTCGTGAAATCGGTGAACTGTCCCTAGACGATGACAGTGACTCCAGTACACCGCGTCCTTTGCAGAACTCCCCACCTGAGTCGTCAAGTGCAGATAAGTGGTCGATGCTTGGTGAAGTGCGACGCCAGTACAAGCCCGAGGATGAAACTCGCAAGTACAAATCCCGCAAATCGCGTGAGATCTTCAGTCCCAAGAGCATTGCCGTCAACACTCGGCGACACGATTGGGGTCGAGGCACTTCTGGGTACCAAACTAAATCCAAGCCCGCGTCACCCGTAGACGCTCGCCGTCGCCATCTGCTTGAACAACAGGACTGGCGCAGCCATGTCTCCAAACGCTTCGTCCCTCCTTGCGACGCAAGCATTGATGATGATCTCGATCTCGTTGGTGGATGGCATGAGACTCACTTCTAGCCTTTTCGCGATTCGCCTGCATTCGTCTCACCTTTTTACACCCCCCTCCCCCTCCCATTTCGATGTCCCCTTGCGTGTTTTGATTCAGTCGGGAAAAAAAAGTTCAAAATTATTCACGATAAACTAATCCTCCGCTCTCTTGTCTTGTGTCTCTTTGTTCTTGGATTGAGTGTTCTGTTTGTTTCCGTCTGCTCTGAATGGTGCATTACCACGTGCATCTCATCATCCTTCTCTCGGTCGTCCCTCATTTTTTTTCCGTTTCTTTTCCTGTACAATATCAGACCGAGGGTTGTGGAAACCGACGGAGATGACAAATACGAAAAACCACAAAAAGCTTAGAAGGCTGGCTCGGAATGCGCTGGTGGATATTTGATTTTGGCGGGAGGCTTTCCTCGCATACGGACTCTGCGAATGGCGAAGATTCTTTTGGGGAAAAAGGTGGAATGATTCGCGGCGAAGTTGATCTGTCTGGTAGGACGACTTGGTTGTTGGAACAACCGCGGCCGTTTTTCTCTTCATCGTGTACTGAACCCTGTTGTATGTACTGTAACTAGTTGTGACAGCCAAGGGGGAAATTGATCACCATCCGCGAAGAAATGTTTACTCTGTATGTTGGTTGTACTTCGTAAATCGTATTCCGCCTGTACGAGGATGCTCAGGTTCAGGCTCACTGAGTTCAGTGAACATTCAGTGATCGTTCACTGAGTTTGTCCGATGAGTGAGCACCCAGTCTACCACGTGCCCAAATCCAATTAGTATCTGTTCTCCACACTGAGTATCTTCATCTACTTTAGTAGCCCTCCGCTATTGCAGGATCGGCTTTTCCGATATCTTAGCCCTCTAACTACCTGCATTGTGAGCGAGAATTATTGCTTTGACGAAAAAACCGGTCTTGCTGGTAGCATGTTAAGTCTTCTACATCAGTCAATATGAACAGTATCTTGATTCTTCTTTATACTGAAACCATCGTATTTACAAGTATTCCTCCTTAGCTTGTCATCCCATGCACCCGATAGTGGATAAAAACTCATTCCATACGAAATCAATTGGGGTCCACAAAGTAGAGACCCAGAAGCGTTCTGCAGAGAATGACTATGTGTTTGGCGCGTATGCAGAGGAAATCGCTATCAGATACAAAGGTAAACGACGAGCATTAACCAAGGACATGTGTTCTCAAGCGCTGGAACCTTGATTGTTTGGACCTCCAATAGCAAACTCATACTTCCCCCAGTCGGCGGTAAATTTGTTATCGACATTAGCATGGGAAATTCGATGAAACCGATCAGGATCCCTAGAATGCCGCTCGACAATAATTAGTACGATGGAGCTTAGGGATTCTGCAAGAGCCTCTGGTCCCGGACGGAGATATCTCTTGTGGCCGATTTTGACTGCGTAATAGACCCAAGCACCATTTTGAGCAGGAATGTGTTTTTCAGAGAAGTTTGGTCTTCCCTCGCTCCAATCAAGGGGACATCCCTGGCTTTCGAGATGTAGATAGCCTTGACTATCGAGTGTACTCGACGGTATTACCGCAATAACATCCGTCTCATCCACCAAATCCTCCACATTCATCAAACCGGCTGCTAATTGCACAGTACAGCTTCCGCTTTCCGAAGTGTTCGGAAACAAGGGAAAGCTAGACATTGTGGGACATGGATCTAGATTGAGATATGCCCCAAGCCAATTGGCTTTCCTGCCTTGCTGTAGCGCAGCTGAGGCAAGAGCTAGTGTTGCTCCGGCGCGATCATCTTCGTGGAATTTGCCCGGGTCGAGGCTCACACCGAATAGTCCCATGATACTGAATACCATATCAACTGGCCGGGAGGAACTTCGTATCCAAGTTGCCTTCCATAGCGCTACGTGCAGTAGATCAATGTCAGGTTCATCTGAATGAGTTGGGTCCGATGCCTCCATGACCAGCCAAAGCAGATATGCTTGCTGTGCCGTGATGATCTGCGTCCGAAAGCTAAGATCAAGTTCGAGTTTCAGATCACTTGAGGAATCTAGTCTGCACGTTAGCAAAGTATCTGCAGAGGTGAGCCACTATGTAGCCGTTCGACAGACCATTCAGTGGCGATAATGGCTCCGACTCGTATATTGACGAAACCTCGGAGCAAACCTCGGATTGGTCGTACATAGATGCCTCATCGTCATCCGGCTCGTTTGACGGACTTCTCTGGCTTTCAGCCTGAGCGTCCTGAGGCGGATCTCCCTGGTCTACTATATCTGTCTCTGACCAACTATTCTCGCTGTTCAACTCGTTCTCTGTCAAACTTTCCTGGCTCTCTATATCAATCTCGTCCGAGGAGTCTCCCGGGCTTTCCAACTCTGGCTCTGGCACAAGTCTCTCTCTGTAATGTAGACACTCCAATCCACGTAATCGTGAAAGTTCTTCCTGCATAACAACATACCCAGGATCCTCCGGATGAGGCAACTTGAATGTCATCTTCCACCCTGTACGAACTGCTATAATAAGCCCCTTCAAGGAAAATATCCCCGAATGGAAGGGCTCTAGAACTGTGACAGGGTCACAGTTTCCGTATCCGCAGAAATCGGGCAACTTCCACTCAATTACAACCGACACAACCGGTGGGACGATTGCCTCCTGTAGAGTCCAAGCTCGCTGTGCCCACGTTGATCGCTCTGATAGATTTATCAATCTTCCAAGACCACCAGGAAGAACTAGACACACAGCACAAGACTTGTAGATATCAAACATATGCCGAATCTGCCAATTCTTGTCTTCTTTGTCCTGCTGCTTAATGCAAAGACGGTCCATCCACAATAAATCGCAGCGACATTTTTCGTTTTCAGATAATCTAGCCGCCCGAGCGCATGTCATCAAGACATTTGCACTGATCATCCCGCCACTTTCAGCGCCTTGGACTGAGAATTGGCCCAGTGAAGGGGTTTCCAGAGGGGACAATCCTTGCCATGGGTAGGAGATAGTCGCAAAGTAGTGCTCGGTTTTTGGCATAGTAGATAGAGAAATGATTTCCAATACTTGGTCGTTGATCAGGGAGTCAATGACGAGGAAGCGAAATCGGTTTGCAACCATTCTTGTCATATCTAGTGTTGTTCCATTAAGCTCTGCAAGGGGGACTTTGAGCTCGCGATATTGTTGCATCTTTTCAATGGGTTTCGAAGAGGCAATGGGCTCTATCAGGTTGTCGGATCTGTTTGGTTTCGAGTATAGAGTTTCAAGGCTATGGTCTCCTTGTGGTTTGGTGAAGAACAACAAAGGCATCTGGATATTATCAGAGAGAGTTTGAAACAATTGGGCAAAGACATGCGGGGTTTACCTAGGTGTGGTCTAGCCTTAGCTGACAAGCATGGAGTATTTGGGCCGCAACTTTTCATGTATGCCATATCACCAGAATCATATCAAAATGTTGTAGAGATCCAGACCCAGTTTAGCCCAATGACTGACCATCTTGAGGAAGTCTAACATCACGCCTCACTTCCATGTCAGGCTTAGCAGCCTAGCCTTTGGTGATTCTGTATTGGCCTATCCTTGATACATCGTACTTCCTATGTGCACCATGATGCTACCAGTAACTAGGTGATGATACATGCATCAACAGTGGAGGCTATTCTAGGTACTATATTGGATGGCTCAGGTATGGATATAGTGTCAAGGTAGAATATAAGTAAAGTAATCTCTGGTACTTTGGTCTCTATATCATGATAGAGAAAATGATAGACTAAAGTACTGTTGTTTGCACGTAGTTGGGCCTATGATAAGCTCCTAGGAGCGACTACTAGCAAGTCTATGTTCTAATGTTAGTTCTCGATATTGGGTTCCTTAGTAATTGAATACAAATGAGGCACCGTTTAGTGAAGTAGTTCCTACACTTATGAAGACCACATTGTAATCCCTAGTTGCATGTAGCTTAATTAGTACTCGAAGTATAAGTGTAATTGAAAGGCGGTAAGACAAACGGTTGAGTGCCGAGATGCCACCGGTCCACTTTTCACCTTCTGTTCCACTCGATCCATTCCATTCTGGAGACCGCCATTTGTCGCCAAGCTCGGCTTCTCTTAATATCTATCGCACTCATCCAGGCCCAAAAAAAAAACCCATACCCCGCTTGGGCTAGCTGACTGCTCTTGCTCACAGTCACAATGCGCATGGCATGCGCGATTTCATAGCTTACTCACCGACAACACCGAGGAAGCTATACAAGTGCAATCGCACACTGCAGAGTATCTGACATCCCAACCGACAGCATGGTGATTGCGGGCCGGTCAATGAATCTCTGGATACACCGTACCTCGATTTTCCTGGCTCTTTCCTACAGCGCCCTCTCCGATGCGACTTCGCAGCCACCCCCGAACGGCGCGCAAGCTGCCATAGCACCAGTGACAACATGTCCAGCCAGGAGTACATGGCAGACGGAGGCAGATTTCTTCTACCTGCCGCCGTGTCTTGAGACGCGCTGGGGGCGGGATACGATATGCACCTTAACTGGGAGTCGTCTGGGCCAAGCGCAGTAGTCAACGATCCGATCGTTGATGCGTCTGTCGCGTCAAGCGCAACGCCAACAGAAACCGCCAAAACAAGTGCCGAACAGGATCACGATACGGACTCGCTATTGGACAGTGCTAGTTTCCTGTCATTCGAGGACTGGAAGAAACAAAACTTGGCGAAGGTTGGACAATCAGCTGAAAATGTTGGAGGGGGTAGACGTGTCGCTGCAGCTGGAAAGGAAGACCGTCGGCAGCCGACGGGCATCAATAATGCGTTGGATTCGCTGGGCGATGATTCCGAAATCGAGTTGGACTTTGGTGGTTTCGGTGCTGAGACGCCCGAGGCCAGTCCTACTGCCTGGGGCTCGCATATTCCGTCGCGCGCGGCAGCACAGACTGGTAATGTGAATGGACAAGGCGGTGTTGATGCGTATGCGCAGGGTGCGCTCCAGAGAGATGCGTCGCGTCGTAAGGATGCTGGTACTACTTGCAAGGAGCGGTTCAATTATGCTTCCTTTGACTGCGCGGCTACGGTGCTGAAGACGAACCCCGAGTGTAAGGGTTCGTCTTCTGTATTGATCGAAAACAAAGATAGCTATATGCTCAATGAGTGTCGTGCGCAGAACAAGTTTCTTATTTTGGAGTTGTGCGATGATATTCTCGTTGACACGGTGGTTCTTGCAAACTATGAGTTCTTCAGTTCTATCTTCCATACATTCCGGGTGAGTGTCTCGGATCGGTATCCTGCGAAGCCGGATCAGTGGAAGGAACTTGGAGTGTATGAAGCTCGCAACACTCGCGAGGTGCAAGCCTTCGCGGTAGAGAACTCACTCATTTGGGCTCGATACCTTCGAATCGAGTTCCTTACGCACTATGGTCACGAGTTCTTTTGCCCTGTCAGCTTGATTCGTGTTCATGGTACCACCATGATGGAAGAGTACAAGCACGGCGAGGGCTCTGATCGCGCTGAGGTCGAGGAGTTGGAGGTTAGTGAAGCTAACCGGGTTACCGAAGATTTGGAAAACAAGCCGGTCGAGGTGCCAGTCGAGAAGCCCATTCCTGTGGTGGAAATTAGCCCTGCAATTGATGAGGTTTGCCCAAACCCTACCCAAGAAATCGCGTACTCTTTTGCGAAACTCCTAGATGGAGATAAATGCGGGATAAATGATGGACCACCTGTCACGACTCCTTCTACTTCAGCGACAATGGCTCAGACCGATCCACCGTCGAAAGATAGCTCCTCTCCTGCGGTTGGAGACATTTCTTCCGCGATAAATTCCGGAACACCACTTCCTCCAAAGCCCGCAGAGGATATCCGAAAGCAGGGCGAGCCTGCCAAAGGCGTCACGACCCCTTCGGATGGCTCAAGCGTATCTTCGGAGCCTGCTCAACAAAACACCACCTCCGAGACGACAGGGAAATCCACCCCACATGTTAAAGAAGAACCGATCAGTCCGCCTCCTGAGCCAACAAGACCTACTCCCACCCAACCGCCATCTCCCAACCCGACGACCCAAGAATCCTTCTTTAAATCCGTTCATAAACGGCTCCAGATGCTCGAGTCGAACTCTACCTTATCTCTTCTCTATATAGAAGAGCAATCTCGCATTTTGCGCGACGCGTTCAACAAGGTCGAGAAGCGACAACTCGCGAAGACCTCGACCTTCCTTGAAAACCTCAACGTAACTGTCCTCAATGAGTTGAAAGAATTCCGCGAGCAATATGATCACGTTTGGAAGTCTGTTGCCCTCGAATTCGAGCATCAGCGCATGCAGTATCACCAAGAAGTCCACTCCCTCAGTGCCCAGCTGGGCGTTCTAGCAGACGAACTAGTTTTCCAGAAAAGAGTGACCGTTGTCCAGAGCGTCATGGTCCTATGCTGCTTTGCGCTGGTTTTGTTCTCACGGGGCTCGGGTAATAACTATATGGAATTCCCCGGCGTTCAACGAATGGTTGCTCGGTCCTATAGTTTGCGGTCTTCGTCTCCGATTTTTGCCTCTCCTTCGGCTAGTCCGGGATCCAGGCATCCAAGTTCCTCTCCGTACCGTGAGGATGTCGGGCATCGCAGGACTCTCTCCGACTCGTCTGACCAAGATAGCTTTGCTAGCCCGACCGCTGCCTACGCCCTACCTACTCCAACATCTTCTTCGCCCGCAGAGGAAATTGAAGAAACAGAGAAAGTGGACGGGCCTTCCTCACCCGACTCCATGTCTGTGCCTACACTGGCCACACCACAGCCCCGTTCCCATAGCACGCCACCTGTCTTGAATGGGCGCCCGATTGACCTGGATATGGATGCGGCCGAGGCCGATCTGGGTCCCACCAACGACAATCCACGGTCGCATGAGCTGTGATCCTCCTCATTATTGTTATAATGGCTTTGGCCATGTACATATGACTTGTCTTGCATCCTGATTTTGTTTACTGGCGCTTTGCATCTGTACACTGTACACTACCACGTGTATGTTTGGACGAACGATATGATTCCCACTATGTTTACCCTCGTGTTTACCATTATGTTTACTACTGTGCTGTTGCATTCTGAGTCAAATTCCATACAAAACTCAGACTTGAATAAACCGAACTATAATTATAATCGTACGAACAATACAACGTAGTGCCCTGTTTCCACAGCAAGTCCTTTGGGAATCTGTGGCGTCACACACTTGTGTCCACACCGTTGCCCAGCCAACAATCGAACCTGTCCATTTTTCTCGACACGCCAACAACACGTTTTTCTCTTATCCGATCGACGTTCTCCAGTCAAAGACTTCTCCTTCTCTCAATCCTCCCAATCCTACACAAGCACCTTCACAATCTACAATCACAATCACAGTCACAATGGACGCTACAACAACACAAGCTCAGCCTCTGGCCGACCGCTCAACCAACACCCACTTGACCAGCGCAGGCGACAAGACCGACCTTAAGAGCTCAGACATCTCCTCAATGGAGTATCACCGTCAGGTGCTGCAGGGCAAAGTAACTGGCGAGGAGTAAGTCTTTCCTTCAATCAAACCTTCCCCCTTCTATCCCTCTCTCTCCACCGCTATTGTGATGCAAGAAACTGACCCCCCACCCCCACCATAATAGACAGCCAGCCTCCTACGTTTCTCCCTCAGATGATATCATGAGCCCCTGCACGAAGAAGCTGAGCGATATCAAGGGCAAGCGCTTCAAGAAGTATGTTTCACCTTGCCTCGGCTCGGCCATTTCCAGGCTTACCGGGACTCTCCAACCCCCTCGCGGGGGGGGGGCCTCGGTGTGACGCCTAACTATGATTGAATGAAAGCTGACGTTTCGTTCTCCAGCGCTGGCAAACCCCAGTCCCTGTTCGCTAAGCTCGGCAAGAAGAGCTACGAGCAATCTTCAGCCGAGCAGGGCCGAACTGAGAACTAGTTCTCACCAATTTTTGGGATCTTTATCGGTGTTGATGAACGTTTGGTCTTTGTTTTTTTTTTTTTTTTCTTCTTTTCCCTTTTTGGTAGGGATCATTTATTTCTTCTTTTCTTACGCCATATCTTCGATGAATGCTTCATTCCGGGTTTTGGTTTGCCCTGGTCTTTCCTTCAATCCATCTCTTTTACTCAGCGCCGGTCGCTGTGTCGGAGGCATTGAGGAGAGACAGATTTGAGATCTTGGACTAGATCGAGTCCTGAGCTTGAAGTTGTTTAACTTCGGATATTGTGCTTTGTTTTTGTCTTTTCTTTTTCTGTTTGTGATGACCTGCTATGCCTACTTTGTCTTTTTTTGTCTATGGGTTTTGGGATCGGGGGGCAACTGTATTTGGGATGAATAGGAATCTCATGGAGCACATTGGGTGAATCAATGCAGTTTTGAAGGATTTGGATTTTGGGTTCTTTTCTTTTTGTAATTCGTAATGTGGTCTTGATCTCGCTGTGCTATACCTACAACGTACAGCTATCCTAGCTGGCGTCACCTTTAACAGGAAGTCCGCATGCTGATTTGATAATCACGTGGCCTCGGCTTTATTTGATGTAAAGCGGCACTATATGAGTACCAAAACGGAAGTACAACATCAGTCGGTGATCTGGCCGACCTTTACAATACACCATCAATCCCACGATGGGAATTATTTATAAATACTAAATATCATAGAACCAATTAGAGCGTTTGATCTACCATGCTCATCTGAATCTTTCATCTCCATTGTGACTAAAATCCCAACTTGATACAACTGAGTCGGTTACAACGATGTATGTAGTAATTGCTGGGCCGAGGCAAAATCCGTCCCTCTCGGCTTCTCCACACGTAGCTTCGCCTTCTCCGCAATCTTGGGCTGTGGCCTGACTTTCTTTTGGACTTTATATTCTGGACCATTTCATCCTTTGTGTTGTTGTTCAAACTGACCATCAAAATGACTGCCTCCTCTCGTATCCCACCTCTCGCCCAGCCGTTCGTCAGCGAACAGGCCAAGCGCACCCTTGATCTGGTACGTCTTGACAATACCCTCCGGCTCCAACCCATTACCGGAACAATTCAGGACTCTTCGTTCAGCTTTTCAACATCAAAATATTAACATAATATTAGGTCGAGGAATTCGTCGAAAGGGACTGCATCCCCGCTGACACCGTCTTCTCAGCTGAGCTCGGTGAAGGCGAGAAGCGATGGACCACCACCCCCGTCATCTTGGAGCGTCTGAAGGAGAAGGCCAAGAAGCTCGGCCTTTGGAACATGTTCCTACCTAAGAACCACTTCACTCAGGGTGCTGGATTCTCTAACCTGGAGTACGGCTTGATGGCCGAATTGCTCGGCAAGAGCAAGATTGCCTCGGAGGTAAGATGGTCTGCTCCCGTATTGTTTGGCCCGCTTGTATGGTCTTGCAGGTTGATATGACTGATTGCTAATTATTATTGATACCACCAGGCTACCAACAACTCTGCGCCTGATACCGGCAACATGGAAGTGTTCGCCAAGTATGGCAATGACGCACAAAAGAAGCAGTGGCTCGAGCCCCTGCTGGAGGGCAAGATCCGCTCTGCATTCCTGATGACCGAGCCGGACGTCGCCTCTAGCGATGCAACAAACATTGAGCTGAACATCCGCCGCGAAGGCAACGAATACGTGCTAAACGGCTCGGTACGTATCTATCCACTTCCAAAGACCCAATTCTCTCCTCCTCCAACTTCTAACATTTCAATTGCAGAAATGGTGGTCCTCCGGCGCCGGTGACCCCCGCTGCGCAGTCTACTTGGTCATGGGCAAATCCGACCCCACAAACCCAGACCCCTACAAGCAGCAATCTGTGATCCTCGTCCCAGCCGGAATCCCCGGCATCACAGTGCACCGCATGCTAACAGTATACGGCTACGACGACGCACCCCACGGACATGGCCACATCACATTCAAGAACGTGCGCGTGCCAGTCGGCAACATGGTTCTCGGCGAAGGCCGCGGCTTCGAGATCATCCAAGGCCGTCTAGGCCCCGGACGCATCCACCACGCAATGCGAGCAATTGGCGCCGCCGAGCGCGCTCTGGAGTGGCTAATTGCGCGCGTCAACGACGAGCGCAAGATGACCTTCGGAAAGCCGCTAGTTGCGCACGGCGTCATCCTCGAGTGGATTGCCAAGTCACGGATTGAAGTCGATGCGGCTCGATTCGTTGTTCTGAATGCTGCTATCAAGATCGATCAGGGCAATGCGAAGAGCGCGTTGAAGGAGATCGCCCAGGCTAAGGTTCTGGTTCCCCAGACTGCGTTGGCGATTATCGATCGTGCGGTGCAGGCTTATGGCGCTGCTGGTGTTTGCCAGGATACTCCGCTTGCGTATATGTGGGCTGGGATCCGTACTCTGCGTATTGCTGATGGTCCTGATGAGGTACACTTGCAGCAGCTGGGTAAGCGGGAGAATAAGTCTCGCAAGGATGAGGTTACTGCTAAGCTGAACTGGCAGCGTGAGGAGGCTGATCGCTTGCTTGCTGCTTCTGGATTCAAGCCTAAGAGTCACCTGTGAAGGGAGAAATATAATTTACGATAGTCTGCTGCTTGGTTCGGCGAAATAAGAATACATGAACATTTTCGTATCCATCTTTGGCTTCCTTCGGAATTTAAGTGTTGAGGGATTTGTTTTGGTACTGGAGACCGTTTTTACTTTAATGGTATATAGTAGGGATGCAAATGAGTTTGCGAAACCAAGTGAATGAATGACTGGTATAAATCGTTATTCAACTCGTAAAACCCTAACGCCAGTAAATAAAATGATTCTTCCACAAACATGAACATCGACATGGACATAAAATTTCGAATTCCGACATGACATGCAAATCCCCATATGTGAGACCATTTATCAATTCATTCATCCCAGGCCCCAAGAGCCCAAGAATGATATCTCGTAGAGAGGAGGGAGAGCAGCAAATACTCTCTCGACTCGCCTGCGAGCGCAAGCAACAATGCAACAAATGAAAGAGAGAGAGAAAAGAAAATAAAAAAAATCACTTTTTAGTAGTCGTCATCCTCAGGGTTGTTGCGAACTTTCTTGGCCTGGCGCTTGTTTGCCTTGAAGTGCTTCTTGGAGTTTCCTCCCTTCACCTCCGAGACATCTATGCCGCGCTCAAGGGCGACCATCATGCGCTCTTTGCGGCCTGTGGGTGCCTTGCGCATCTCCTGGCCCTGCTGGGTATACCGGGACTGAAAAGGAAGGGTCAGACGGCCGGCAGAGGGACCGGTTTCTGAGCCGAAGAAGCCAGTATCAAGGTTGCGAGAGGTGCGACCGAGCTCAGGCTCGGCAGCAATCCTGGCTGAAACGGAGGGGTTCTCTGGGTCGAGGCTGTCGGCGACAACTTCTGATTCGGGGGCCTTGCCGATTCTGGCTTGTGTGAGCTGGGCTCGGCGTCTCTCGGGGAGATGGTCGACGTCATATAACTCCTTGTTGAACTCGGCGGTATCAAATGGAGTTTCGTTCTCGGGAACTGGGGGTGGGTTGACCCAAAGGAGTTTGCCGTTGACATAATCCTTCAGAACGTATCGAGCCGCGCGGGACTCGTCAGGCTGACCCATACCTTGGGTGGAGAAACCGCGGGCGCGAGCATAGGCACGCAGAACCTCGCTGGCGGTGGGGATGCCAGTGCCGCCCTCTTCGATGGGACGCATTCTGAGCTTCACACCGTAGACTTGCTCAATGAAGTGCTTGGGGATACGCGAGGCGACGATACCGGCGGGACCGGTGAACTCACGCTGCTGGTCGATGGGCAGCACACCGTTGACAACCAACTCGGCCTTGGTCGTGGCGAAGTTGGGGAACACGAGACCGGGACAATCGCACAGCATGATCTCGGGCGAGAGGTAGAGAGTCTGGAAGTGCTTGGTCTTACCGGGTGTGGCAGAAACAGAGACCTTCTTCGCACCGAGAAGGGCGTTGATGGTACTGGACTTACCCACGTTGGGGTAACCAACAAGACCAATGGTGGTCTTTCGCTTGGGCTCCTCGCCAGGCTCGTTGCTGTCCGGTAGTGTTTCTGGCGAGTTGGCCAGGAACAGCTCTTCAAGCTCTTCGGTGTCCAGAATGTGCGGCCCAAGCGAGCGTTCGGGATCAGCAAGCTTAGCCATTTCCTCCTCCACTGTGTCTTCCTTCTTGTATCCATCGTCTTCATAAGGGTGTCCGTTGACGTTCATATTTTGCGCCGACTTGGCAAGTTCATCATCGGAGTCAGCTTCCTCCGCCAACAAAGCGAGGGCCTCGTTCTTCTCTTTGGCAAGGTGGGCGGAGAAGAAACGGAAGTTGATCTTGTTCTCCTCAAAGTACCGAGCCCAGGCTTCTCTTTGTTTCAGACTCAACATATCTGCCTTGTTGACCAACAACAAGTTCTTCTTCCGGGGGTCAATCTCCTTGACGTAGCTCTCGAGATCCTCTGAACGGAACTGCAACGGGTTTCGCGCATCGACAATCTGCACGACAAGATCGGACCGCTCAATGACACGCCACAACTGGCGCCAAACCTCCAAGTTGCGCTCGAAGGGGGTCATAAGAAGATCGTGGTTCTCAATCAGCTCGGCCAGTCCTCGTCGCCAGTCCAACAGACTTTGTTTCTCCATCGTTTCAAGTTGATTCCGAGTTGTGGACTGGTCCCACTTGGGTCGTCGGGGAACAGTCAGGCGGTCTTTGTTCTTCTTGTGCTTCTGTTGAACTTTCTTTTCCTCAGATGGCGTGAGGAGGAAGGGGTTCTTCTGATCGGAGTGAATGATCTTGACATTGTTGATTTTTTCAGCAGTGAAATCGGTTCCGGCTAGTTCAGCGGTACTCAGGAACTCGTCGAGGGCGCCCTGCTCAGTAATACTGCGCATCTTGACCCATGAGGCCTCCTTTGCCTCGTTGGTGACATAGGTTTCACCATTAACACCTGTGCGCTGAATGGCGTTGTTGTGAGAGACCTTCTTCTGAGCGGATGCCTTGCCCTTTCCGAATCGATCGTTCATGAGACTGGCGCCCAGCCCCACGGATTTCTTGGATTTAGCCAAAACCATGATGGCGATGGCTTGAGTTTTTAAAATTAAAAAAGTTGGACTGTAATGAAAAATTGAAGTCGAGAGGCACAACCCCCCACCTGAAAAAGGGAATTTTGGATTATTCAGACGGATAAGATAACGCTGACTCAGCCCCCTCTATCGGGCAATTTTGGAAGTATATGGGCGAGTTTCTCCATCTGTTAGGGCTTTTATACCCCTATTGACATGATTTGAATGCAAATGATACAATCTCGCAAGTATATACTTATGCTATCCATACATATAAGGGTTTAGTTCGCAATATCAAGGCCCAATGGTACCATATGGTCCGTAAGTGTTACTAGAGCGGGCCTCAAGAGTGCCGAGCCCAATGAATACCCAATTCCTCAAGCGAAGTTGCACAATGAGCGATATTATTCAAAAATTCCAAGACGTACAGTAGAACGAATCTCATTCAGCGTTATACACGCTGTACACTTTGAGCCAATATTCTGAGGACCCCGGAGAACGAGGGGCGATAAGCCACACGTGACCCTATCAATCCCACTTTTTTCCTTTTTTTCTGCGATACCTTAACCTTAACCAAAACCAAAGATGCCGCCCAAACAGTGGATGTACGTCTCGTATGAGGATCAACCTCTATGCGCCAGAACTGACAGTTCGATAGTGACAAGAAGAACGCGAGCAAGTTCCAGCTCTTTCACCGGTCTCAAAATGACCCGCTGATCCACGATACCGATGCGGATGACCGTTTCCTGTACCAGGTCGGGGGCCCCGCGCCTGCGCCCGCAGCATCTGTCACATCGAGCGTATCTAAGAAGACATTGCCGAACCTTTCCGATCTTCAGTCAGAATATGGCGACAGTGCCCGCAAAAATGAGGGTGAAGCCGCCAACTATGGCGTCTACTATGATGATTCTAGCTACGATTACATGCAGCATCTCCGTGAGCTAGGCAGCGGTACCGGAGATGCGTACTTCGTTGAAGCTAAGACGGAGAAGGCCAAGGGTCGGGCCGGCCGAGGAATGAAGCTGGAAGATGCGCTGCGACAGGTCTCGCTCGTGGATAAAGATACTTATGCCTCAAGCGCCTCTGGTGGTCCCAGCCTTTACGGTTCGGAATATGGCGATATGCGCTCAACCGCTTCATCCTATGTTCGTCAGCCAACCTACCAAGACCAGCAGAATATTCCAGACGCTATCTCAGGATTCAAGCCTGACATGGACCCGCGGCTTCGAGAGGCACTCGAGGCTTTGGAGGATGAGGCCTTCGTGGAGGAAGGCGATGACGATGACATTTTTGGCGAATTGACAGCCAACACGGAGGAAATTGACCAGGGCGACTGGGAAGATACCCTGTTCGATGACGATGTTGAAGATGATGGGTGGGAATCGGATGCTACGGAGAAAGCCCCCGTGCAGCCGTCCAGCACTAATGCTCGTCAATCAGAGCCGGAGGGACCCTCAGAAGGGCCCGCGAAGCCAGCAATGGACCTTGGCGAGTTGCCTGAACATGACCAGCCGGCTCCCGATATGCAGCCCACTGACCAGAGTTGGATGAGCGAGTTTGCCAAGTTCAAGAAAGATGCCAAGGCCGGTAATGCTCCTAAACCAGCTCCGCCTACAATCGCTGCATCGCAGACAATGGCATCAACTGTCTTTACTGCTGGCGGCACTCCGATTCGCCGGAAGAAGCGTAAGGGTGCTATGACCAACCCGTCCGCATACTCGATGACATCGTCCGCTCTGGCCCGTACTGAGGGCCACCGTCTCCTTGACGACCGATTCGACAAGGTTGAGCAGCTTTACGCTCTTGACGAGGAAGATGAGTACGATGACAGCATGTCCATGATCAGCGGCATGACAGGTGCAACCGGCATGACGGACATGTCCACCGCATCATCAGTGGCCCCTAGTTTGGTCGATGGTAACGGCCAAGTCATGCACAGCCGTAGCGATTTCCACAACGTTATGGACGACTTCCTTTCTAGCTGGGATCCCAACACCAGTAAACAGGCGAAGCGACACGGCGCAAAGAACAAGCGTGGAAAGAACGGCAACGAAGCCATTGGTATCAAAATGCTTGACGAGGTGCGATCCGGTCTCGGCCCAGCTCGCATTTCAGCTGGAAAGGCCAAAGTCGCTGGAAGAGTTTAGATAAAGGTTTGCACTGCATATGAGACGACGTTCAATGGGAATCTCAGTCACGACATGGCGTTTGGCTTTCTATTTACTTCTTTATTACGGCATTCCTGTGCGTTGGGGTTGATATCCCTTGATGGCTAGATCCAAAAGTTATTTATTATGTCTCGGTGCCCTATCATATATTCTTACTCTTCACAGAGGGGTAATGCATCTGGGATAGCCCACGAATCCATCCTTGATGCACTGATATTCTCGAGGTGACATTGCTGCTTCTCTATCGGATTTAAGGAGACGATCTTAGGTGGACATAGTGATCATCAGATTGGATACCAATGTAGGGCAAGCATAGCATATTGTACATATAAAAACTTGATGCGTTGTATGACTCGTATGACAATGTCTCTGGATAGTATGATAGCCTCTACTATCATATCACTCTACATATACCCACCTCGGAATGGCCCAATATATTACAAATTCGCTATTGTTTTCAAAAGATACTTATACACAGGATTGAGAGGAGACTTAGAAAGCCCCACCCACCTTCTCTACAATCCACATGGAAAGTCTCACATTCCATCCGACTCGCCTCTCCGTCCGCATCAGGTCCTCTCTCGAGACAGGACTGGCGTGTTTCTGAAGCCGCTCTGTCTCCTCGCCCAGCTTTCGCTTGAGGTCCGGGTCATTCGTCACAACCACCGCACCTGATTCAAGGTCAAGGCTGTAGCTGCGCTTTGTGTAGTTGCTGCTGCCGACAAAGGTGACGCTGGGGTGTTCCTCACGTGGCAGCGTAATCCACAGGCCTTTGGCATGGTAGGTCCACCCACCCGGTGTACCAACTGTGCCCTTGCGCCATTCTTTCAGTTGAATGGAGTCTTCGGCCCCTGCCTTGGCGACGCGGTCGAGGAAACGCACGGAGAGATGGGTGTATGCAGCTGGCAGCATACCTGAGATTCCAGAAGAGCCAAAGAAACCATTTGCCCACGGCGAGGCCGTCAAAACGGTACCTTGCGTGGTAGTAGGGCTCTTCGAGGCGGTGGTAGTGCTGGAAATGAGGAGGGAGGAAAGAACAGGGTGGATGTTGAAGTAACCAGCCGTAAAGAGCCAGCGAGCACCAGCAAATGCAGATGAAGTGGACAAAAGACCCAGTATGCTCGTCACGGCAGGATATTCGGTAGATGTGTCCTCGGGTTGTAGGATCGAAGTGAACTGCGATACGGGGTATACATAGGTCTGACTTGATGAGGGTGGAAGTGCAGGCTTATTGTTGGAAACCTGGATGAGCGGAGTCAAATATGCCGAAGAACATGCAACAAACTCTTGAGCATCCTCAAGAGGAGAAGGGGCCTTGTTTGTGGATGGCCAGTTCAAGAGATAGCGGGATTTGGTTTGAGGATCTGGCAGCACCTGGAAGCTCAGACTGCAGATTGCATGGTGGATTCGAGCGTAGTATTCGGTGAGCACCTTGGAGTCGAATACATGGTAACGATCTAGGCGACTGGTAAAGTATTCCTCGGACAAGTTTGCTCTGCGGATGTATTAATATCAACATATTTGTACAAGGGCAACAGATAGCATACCCTGACAAAATGATCTCGTCGTCGATCCCGTAAAGTTTCATGTGCTGTAAGCCCCATCCCTCGTTAACGCGAGATGGGATATATTTTTTTCTCAACCCAGTCAAATTGGGAGTATGAAACATCCGAACTTCGACTCTTTCGGGTCCATACTCCTCGACCAACGAGCATAGCAGCGAAGCGCATGATGGATTCGGGGTCTCCCTAGTGCCGCGCAAAGCGTCCGTAAGGATTGAGATCTTGAGGTCTGGGTTACTGCGGAGGGCATCGCTCAGAGTATCGACAAGGTCGTGTTCTGTCTTGCCAATGTACAATGTAGAGAGGTAAACGCGGCGCCGGGCATTGCGGATTTTATTCTGCGAAAATATGTATTAATTTCAATCCGCTTCAAGCTGGTAGGGAACATCAACAAACCTTCAACGTAGAATAAAAATTGGCCGGAGTATCAATAATATGAATTTGAGACGCAGGCACTTCAAATCGCGGAGCAATGCGGTCTAACTCCGCGGTGATTCCTGCTAGAGGTGAAGGAGCGGATGCTGCAGTGGCAGCCCCGGGACCAGTATTCCCAGAGAAATTACGAGTGCATATCCTGCGATGTGAGACTGGGCGACGCCCAGCACAACGAAGCGTTTGCCCTCCAATGCGACCGAACATGTCTGAATACCCCAGAGTCGAAGGATTTCTGAATCGGGAAATCCATGGTAGCGTGAAGATGCAAACAGTGCAAACACACCACCTCCTGCAACCTCAAATCGCCAATCTCTCGCATCCCATTCGCTCTAGTCCAATACACCAGCAAAGATGTCGACTATTCTGAGGACGTTGCGCAACCTTCGCCGCGTTGGCTTCAGGGTTTGTGTTCCTACAATATGCTTTTTCCAAATATTTGATTGCTAACATGCCTTGTACAGGATGCCGCCCACCAGATGCAGGTACGATTACGGACGCTTCCCCCGGAACAACAGGTCAATTGGATTAGCTCGGAACTGACTAAAGCTTCTGTCTGCTGTAATATAGTACATCGGTACGTGGTCAATTCATGGGGATCGCATGCGACAAGTGAACGACGATTGACACTCTTGCAGGTGATACCAAAGCCGGAACTCTGATCGGAACCGATAGCTACGGAAACAAGTACTTCGAGAACATGGAGGAATTGCCTCGTAAGATGACTCTTTGGCCCAGGCTATTGCGTTGAAACTTGCGGTTCTAATTGTGCCTTTCCGTCTAGTCCGTACACGATGGGTCGACTACAAGGAGGTCGAATTCGACGCTTCCCAAATTGAGCCCGGCTGGTAAGCGCTTCTCCCGGAATACGAGGCCACCAAATTATCTGTGAGGGTATGGAACTAATAAATTGAAGGCACGCCTGGATTTCCTACCAAGTTGACGCGCCCCCCACCGTCGACAGAATCATGCAGTCCGGTATCCGTCCCTGGGAGGTCCCCGAGCACCGTTCCAACCCAACTCTGAGTCGCGCTGCATTCAAGACTTACTCGACGTACGTATAGAATTCCGCGTGCAATCTTCTGTTATCCCACATGCATTGACTGACCTGTTCCCAGCACCCGGCCCAAGATCTCTGCCTGGACTCCCACCGCTGCTCCGCGGTAGATCTAGTTGCAGTAGCAGAATCAATTAACTGTTTTTGCTGTTCAATTGATCCCGTTTTCCCTTTTTAGCCATTTGACAACTTGTCAATTTGGAAAATGTATATAAAGACGCTTTGCTAGTAGTGCTTATTTTTTGACGAAGAAAGTCCATTTTCAGAATTACGCTTCATCGAAAATTGTAGTAAGTTGGATAACCCATACGCTATATGAACAAGGTATCTCGTTTGTAAACAGATAAAAAAAAACATGTGTTACTAGAGGACAAATCGAAGTAGATACAAGAATATATTAGCACCCAGAACCCCGTTACCTTTAGAGGACGTAAACACCAGAGCCGATATTAGACCAGTGGCGAATCGGTCGTCTATCCTCTAATTCAATGCACCACCACAGCACTTCTTTCAGCTTCTCGATTTGCTCGCCGGCTTCATATGCTCTGGCCAACGCATACCATGCCTCGGAGTTGTCCCAGGAGCTTCCGAGCTTGGTCAGCGCTGAGAGAAGGCCATAAGCCCGATCACGGGCTGCAAGACGGTGTAATTGCTTAGGCTCGATATCTTGTGCAGATGAAGGAGCTTCTGGGGACGCTGCAGTGTCGGTCTCGTCAGATTCCTTAAGATCATCGGTCGAGACGGCCTGCGCAGATTTGGGCTTGGGTATCTCCGAGAGCAATGATAGACGTGAGACGTCAAGGTTGACATCGGCACTCAGGGGTTCTGGACTCAGTTTCCGGTCCCAAATGTCCAAGAGAAGGTTAGCGAGCCCAATGGTTGCCGTTGGGTGATCTTGGAAGCGTAGCAGTGCGTCCTCAAAGTGCTTGATGGCTTGATGAGGGTAGGATCGAGCCTGTGACAAGAGTCCTTGTTCCGCATAGACATCAGCCCAGAGCTCTTCGGAGCTCTTGGAGGCACCCCAGCCGCGCTTGCTGAAGGCTCGAGCTGAAGATTCGTGGGATGCAACAAGTGCTTCCACTCGCGTAGCTTGCTTCGAAGCTTCTTCACATGCCTCGAGGGCATCATCGAATAGAGATGCTCGGCGGTAAAGGCCAGCGATGACAAGCCAGATTTTGACTAGAATTCCCAGTGCATGCTTTTGAGATTGGACTAGAGAGAACTTTGTCACGGCGCTTGTGGGAGAGTCGAAACGGTAACAAGCTGGGAGCCGGATATCCTGCTTAGGGGGTTGTTCCTCATGGCCGGCAGGGGAGGGCTCTTGTTTGTAATTTAAATTGTGGGCCATCGCTGGCAGTGGTTGTTTACCGTTGACAGAATTGATCGTGGAATCTGGTGGTCCATTGCCAGAGACTGCAACGCCGACCATCTCTGTAGATGTTTCACCCCCATTAGGCAGCGGGGGCTCTTCAAGAGTAGGCCTCTCGTTTCTATGGAAGCTCATACTTCGTTTCTTCAATTTTTTTGAGTCAGTCCTCCCGATTGTTGGGGCCCTTCCCTTACGGCCGTTGAGATCCTCATCTGTGACCTGAATCAATGGAGCGTCTGCCATATGACCATTAGGAATGGCTGGGGTGGGTGGGACATTGGCGTCATGACCATTGCTATGATCGGCACGACGATCTGGTAAGTGAGATATTCTGTTCCGGTTGAAAATGCTACCACGGAAGCTTTTGACGGTTCCGGCAGAACTCTTCGGTGGCACTAGGTGCTCGACTTGGACTGTGGAATCCCCTGTCTCGAGTTTCAGGTCCTGGAACATAGTACCAAAGAGACTCAGTAATTGCGTGCTGTGGTTGACAGCAGCTTCGGGTCCCTCTAAAAGTTCCACGAAAGCAAGTTGTGTGATGCGAGTTTGGATGATGCGCTCTTTCTCTCTGCCTTGCAATCGGCTGGAAATCGGGCGCTGATTGGGATTTCCTGCATGTCTAAATGACCGTCGTTCACGAGGACCCTTCGAAAACAATTCGCGTGGAAACTGCTCGAACGCAGCCTCGCATGAACGTCCAGCAATCTCGAACTCCTGCTTCGCACTCAGCAGCAGCGCAAGCAGATGCCACAGGGATACTAAGTCACGCTCTTTGGAAAGATCATCAGACACAGAATTGGATGAGTCAGTGGGCGTCAAAGCCGACTTGACATAGTCAATTGCAGTATCCAAATCTCTATTTTCGGCCAAGACAAGGCCTAAGGCATAGAGGGAAGCATAGCTCGAGCTATCTCCCAACTCGGGATCAAGACTCATTTCGAGGTATTCGATCGCGTCGGCTCTGATCTCATCCCGTGATTCGTTAACAGGAGTCCAGCTTGCCCAGCAAGCAAGACCAACGCCGATGGCTCGATAGGACAATGCCAACACGAAGGGAGGAATGTCTGGCAACTTCACAGTATTGTCCTCGATCTGACCGTTTGTGACAGGCGAACTGTGCTTGCCGATGTACTCTTTTATCATTTCGGTTAGATCTCGGGCTTTCTCTGCCTCTTCAAACGAGCCAAAGCAGCTCAACAATGTGACTCCCTCGGAGAGGGTCTGTAGCAATACTTCGTCTTTCTCCAGTTCCCCATACTCTGCGCACTTCTCTGCCCGCTCCTTAGCTGCAGTGACAATCTCGGTATATGAATCAAGTGCCTTCACGGCAAGGTCAAAGTCGGCCAAGGCGGAATGCACATGAAACAGACGTCGGAGCACTAAATGAGAGTGGTAGGTCTTTGTTGCGGCACGGTAGAGAATCTAGGTGAAGAAGAGTTAGTCTCCATGGTCTGATATGATCCGCTGTTAGACCCACCTCCAAGACATGACGCCCAACAGCATTTTGACCTCCTTCGCCGAGGTCTGAATCCTGCCATTCGGGGCCACACAAGACTTGCCAGTTGCCGACAACCTGCTCTACCCATTCCTCTACTTGCGTATTTTGCGAGCTAGCTGTAGGAAACTTGACCTCAGAAAAAAGGTTGCGCTCGCAGATAGTCTCTACGCGCTGCAATTCACTAGCAAGTTGCGGGCGTTCGGGTCCATCCTTTGGACCGATGTAGGTAAGACCGTTTTGTAGAATCGTTGTGAGGAGTCGGTAATAAGCATTCCATACTGATGCCGGTGGAATCGAGTCAATACCATCCAAGTTCGATGAGTTGCTAGTAGAGAGTCTTTGTTTGACCGCAGGATGGGCTGCCCACAATCTGAGCAATCGCAGGGCGATGTCGATATATTTGGGGTCCGAGTAGGGTGTGTGTGAAATCGCTTCATTGCTGGCCAGAAGGGCGCCTTTGCTCAGAAGTGACTCCGACCAATTCAAGAATTGCGGGGTGGTGATTGAGGCCAATTTTCCGCTGTTGAGCCATGGTATCAATGATGAGAACGTCTCGAGTGTCTCGGCAATTTCCGCAACAGTGGATTGTGCGGTTGCTGAATTGATGTCAGATCTAGCACTGTTTACACCAAAAGGTAACGAAGTAAACATACCCTTGATGTAGCATCCCTTTACTAAACAGACCTCTGTCCATGGAGTAGGTTGCTCCCCTCCACTAGCCAAGCTATCAAGTGTTGCCGCAAAATCTCTAGGAAGACGCGCCGCAGAAAGTCCAGGCTCATTCAAAGCCCAATGTATCCATCCCAGACAGACCTGCGCTTGGAGTAATTCTTGCGGTGACCCATCATTGTTCTCAATTGTTACTAGCAGGGCCGGGATCAGCTCGACAAGATTCGGTGGCGAAGACGAAGAGTCACCGGAGGACTTTTGTTGAAGATATGCAATTACACGCGATTCGGCTGTTGCGGTCTGTATCAGGCCTAAGTTGAGACGGCTCGGTTAGGCTGAGATCAAAAAACTAGGGGCTAGTGGCGTACAAGTCTTTTGCGGCGCATGTTTTGTAACTTTTCGAATCAATTCAGGGACCTCATCCCATTTGCCCTGACTCCGTGCTTGGTCCAAGATCGCGATGTAGCGTTGCCCCTTCTCGGCATTGCCTCCCTGGTTTGTATGTGTCAACAAAAATACTGGGTGGTATCGACGATTTGGAAGCAATTTAAACAGTCACATAGTAAATGACATAGTACAGATACTTACAGCCATTGTTTAAGAGGTTCGTGAATGGTACAGAAAAGGAGAGGAGCAAATCAAGCTCCGTCAACATCGTCAGTCCGAGGCGTGATGATCGTCTAGGGGTGGAGAGCGATTACGTACGTGACGGTAATTTAACACCGCGGCTTCATGTGGTCCAAGCTTTTTCGGAAAAAAAAAGTTATCGATAAGATCTTCACTTTTTGTCTACATTCGCTTTTTTCACAATTGGCTTGGTATTCGAGTTCAGACCTGCTACCTAGGTCTGCATTGATCCCAATGACCTCTACTACTCTGCGTGCCATCACGCATCGCCTGACCACCACTCCGGTCGAGCAATTGCCTTCGATAGCTTCCTTTCTTGCGACTTCATTGAACGATTGCGCCGAACTGCTCTCTACGCCTCAAACTCAGAAAGCCGGAAAATCAGACTCTGATAATGCCGTCCAGATTCATAAATTGAAGACTAGACTAGCGAGTCTGTTGCAGGACCGCAGTGTGGAGGGAAGATGGACCGCCGTCGTTCTCGTGAAAGCTACGGTTGAAGCTGGTCAATGGGAAATCCTGCGCGGTTATGAGCCTATTGTTCGCAGCTTGATCAGCATACTGGCAGTATGTATCAGACTAAAGCCTGATATCTATCTAATATGGCTTTATTGACCGATTCGCTTCTAGAAACCCGATCCAATCTCCACTAGAAAGATGTGTATCATCACATTGACCAGAATTTTCCACCTCACATACCAGTACCCAACACTTGTCCGAGAGATCACAACCCCGCACCTCCCAGGGTTCATCACCGCCGCTTTGAACTTGGTCTCTACCATCACGAAGACTCCTTCGGGCTCAATCCGAAAGCCGAAGCCTAACACCCCATTCATGGAAATTGTTTTGCACGCCTTGCTAGAACTGATTCCAAGACACATCACCATCTTCCGTCCATTTGGTTCCCAGCTCCGAACTCTTCTCACCGAAGTAATTGGCTCTTCTTCGCCTGCGTATTTCCCGGAGCAAGTGATCGATGTAGCTGAACAGCTGCTTGTCTCTCTCCACAAGTGTGCACCCAAGGACCAGGCAGGTTCTGGATGGAAAGACGATTGCAAATCGACGATTTTTTCCATTCACCGGACTACAGACCATGTTTTCCGGGCCGTCGTAGAGCAGTGGGAGTCTGTCGATGCGGCTCTCATGCACACACGTCCAGATTACACCGGAGAAGTGGGCGACCAGGGCCCAGATGGCCTCGGACTTCCAGGCTGGAATGGTCTCCACTCTGGCGTGGATAGATTGGTTGCACTTTTGAAAACCCTCTCTAGTTTCATCTCGATGCCATCTGCAGCTGCCGTTGCTCTTCCGCTAGGCTCGATCCTCGATTTGACCTCCCGACTTACTTCGGTCACTGTCCCGCCGAATGGGGCCGTGTCGTCCCAATCCGGTATACAGTTCAACCAGGAAATAAGCCGCGATGAGCGTGAGGCACTCTGGATGGAGCTGCCTCGTATTCACATTGCGTGCATGGGCTTGCTTTCCAACCTTGTTGATATCTTGGAGACCAGCGCAAGCTCAGTAACGCAGACTATTTTGGAACAAACTGTCTGGACTTTCAAGGGTGAAAGCTTCAACAGAGACTTGCGTTCGGCCGTCTACGGTTTGCTTCGTACTGTGATCCCAGTGAACGGGCCTGCAATGACCAAACAGAGCGTGGTCTCTTTGACAAACGTTCTACGCTCTTGTTGCCACGATCTACTGCCCCCTACGGAAGAATCTAACTCGGCGGGCTCTGATCCTAAATCAAAGTCAAAGGGCGGACAAGCGACAGCCAATGCGGACGCCTTTTTGAACCCTGAGCTACAGAAGTCTCGTCAGAGTCAAGCAGCCTCTCCGTTTTTACACCTCCAGCAAAATGCTTCCGGGCTTTTGCAGGCCGTTTTTGTTTCCATTCCTGCCGAGCTTGTTCCGCCCTCCGTCAGGACCGAAATGGACCGCACTATAATTCTGACATCTGATAAGGATGCGATGCTTGCTAGCGTGCTCAACCCTGTTCCGGCAATTAAGGGCCGTGGGGCAGGATCCAGTATCATTCCATTCTTGGTCAGGCCTTTTGCTGATCAGATGGAGGTAGAGGCTCTTGTCCGTCCTAGAATGCCAGTTCTGATGACCGCACCTGAGCTCGACGCTTTTGATGATGAAGACGAGGAAGCAGAGGACGAGGAAATGGTCGAGGATTCATACAATGCTGTCCCAAAGACTGCCGAATTCATGAAGCAACCTGTGTCGGCGCCGTTGCAAGTGCCGAAGGAAGTCCAGCGGAGCATCGCAACTCCGGTGCCTACTTTCCACAAGCGAACCTTCACCGAGGAATCTACAACTCAGGAGCCAACACCACAGCAGCAGGATGTCCAGACCAAGAAGGCGCGATTTGAGGAAATTATCTCAAGCGCCTCGAGCCAACAACCTCTTTCTCAGTCAGCTCCTACAATCACCAAGGCTGAGGCCCCAAAAGTCTCAACCCAAGTGTCCACAAGCTCCACGACTGTGACCACGCAGGCCACAGAGCAAGCTGATGATGATAGTGATGACGAGTTGCCCACCTTGAACATTGACTCTGACACCGATGAAGAGGATGATGACGTTACAATGGAAGGTTAGGGAATGTGATTATAGCTTCTATAAACCTTCAATCATATATTTTCTATCTAACATATACAATGAATGCCTCGACCACTATAATGACCCGAAATCTTTTCACATGCAATGGATGTCCTCAGGACACAAACACCAAACAACCCGAAACGATAGATGAAACAGTGAAGGTACCTTGAAACCTTGTAAATCTTAGACCTGGAACGCCTATAACATCCGTGTGCCACTCTCCCAGTATGTGCCATCACTCCAGTATCTGAACCAAGGCCCCTTCCAGCACAACCACCCTTGACCGGGTAGACCAAATCCTAATCCGCGAAGTGGACTAAACGGAATGGGCTCCATCAGCCACAGCCCACCTCTTGAAAACTCATCCGCGATGAGGCCACCTGATGCTATCAACCAAAACAATACAAAAACAAAGTTTGCCGTGCGTCTCAGCCATCTCGGCGTACCAGCCAGAGGCAATTTCGGCAAGATCGATGTCTTGAACACCTGCTCTGCCATGATTGCAACACCCTGCAAGGCAAAGTATAGGAATGTCCCGGACACGGGATGTGTATGTGCAAGCTGGGTATAGCTTCCGCAAGCATGCACGAAGCCACTTAGACAGAAAGCCACCATCAGGTATGCAGCACGACGCACTTGGCGATTGGAAGCCAAGCTGGTCGGAAGTAATGATAAGATCCAGCGCGCTGAGACCATGAATCCTTGACGGAAGACCTGATGCCACCAACGGCCCCAACAGCCTGCCAATCCTTGGTCAAGAATTGGTGTGAGAAATGGCCCGAATGTATCGGCGTACAGCCATGGAGCACCTAGTGGTGCGGCAGTGAGCCTTTTAGCTCCGTTGGGGAATGCGAGAGATAGCCCAAGGAAGACAATCGGGTTGAGCAGCGTCACGAACTCGAAAGCGATGTACACACTTACGGCGCTGTATAGATTGTGAAGAATTCGGCAAAGGATAGGATGGATCGTGAGATCTGTCAGGAAGAAGGGAAATGGTGAGCTTGAATCGGCTGAAGCCAGGCCCCGGAAGTATGGATCCGGCATCAGGATCATGACCTTCAAGACATCCAACATGAGGTAATATATAAAAAGTTTTCGGAATGCAGCCTGGAGGCGGTCTTTGCCACTTGGATAAGTGGAGGGATCATGTGCCTCGATTTCATCTGTGAATCCCGAGTGCAGTTGGGCGTGTATTGGTCGAGGAAGAGGGCCTAGATTGGGAGCCCTCCAGTTCCATTCGGGTCCTCTCATGTTGAAGTACAGCCCAGCGCACCAATCAAGACGATGCGAAAATTTCTCGGGATACGATTGCCAGACATAAAGATCGCTGTCTCCTTTGCTCAGGTCGAGTGTTTTCTCGACAGTACTATGTTCAATCTTGGCATCATTTTGAGATTTTGCATGCACCGGTTTTCGTTCAATGCGTCTGAAATCACGCTCAATATCTGTAAACACAAACAAATTGGCATTCCACACTAGCCACCACGCTGCCATCAGGCCAAGCATGTAGCCATTTCCTCCAGTAATAGCTCGTCGATTGAGCACGATCTCAGTTGCAATAGCAAGAAAGAGAATCAAGAGACCTTGTCGAACATATTGACCGCCCTTGCTGCGAGGAATGGTCAACGCTATCACCGGCAAAATGGTGATAATTACCACATGATATAAGAACAATGGCTTGAAGACACCCTGCTCTATCAGGGCGTCTAGTTCCCTTTCGTGGTTCTCACTCAGAGTCTCGTAGCTATAGTGGGCATCGTCCATGTGGGGCAGGGAAACAGGTCACTGCCGCGATCTCCTGAGCTATTATTCCCCTGACCTTCGATTCTTCGTTGAAGAAAACTGTACGACAGGGTAAGCCCTGTCGGAAGTAGGGATGCGATTGGCTAATTAGTTATGTGTGAGGAGTCGAAAACTTGGGTCTTGGCGGTGGTCTAAAGAATTTCCCAGGGTCGAGGGGATGACGTTGCGGTGTGACGTCGTGAAGTCGGGTGGAAACACATACAACGTAAGCAGCTCTATGAGATTTCATTTTCAGCCAGACGTGGTATATTGCCCATTACCATTCTCGCATTAAGGTTTAATTTCTGTAAGTGCCCAACAAATTACAAATCAATCACTGTGCCTTGTAAGGAGACGCGATTGCCCCCACCCCTTGTGCCGGGCATCTTCCTATACAACGTTGTATATGTACATGCAGATAGTAATGTTATGACCTGTAGAAGCAAGTGAAGCAAAAGACTTCAGGTCATCAAAGCTGGACATGACTCCTCAGTCCATACTATCATGGTATGTCAGATGAGCAGAAGAGGCTCAACGCAGGTGCACTCTCGTTCTTGCATGATCTTGTCACGAACAGGAACTCGATCAGCTCCAGTTCTGTTGCGCACTCTGTCCGTAGAATATGTGTGTCTAATGAGTTAATTAGCGTCTATACTTCACTCCACGATGCCACTAGTATGGACTCATGACCATGTCTGTAGCTCTGTCATAGCAGTTTCCCGGATTCCACCACCCCAAGTCGCGTGCTTACCTTTGTGTTGAACCAGTACCAAAGCAGATGAATGGTCTGAGTATAACGAATGATAACCCAAATACGCCTTATCCCTTGAAGTTGACTGACCCCGTCACTGTAGACTATCCTGAGATCTTGAAGACCAAATAGTATGCGATATTGATGGCGTAGTATGGATCGAAGACCGAAATGAAAGTGAGTCGACTTTGCGTTACATCAGTGGTACTTTGAACGATCCGATCGATGGGAAACAAAACGTTTATGAACAATCGTTGCCGAAGCAGGCAAGGCGACTTTCGGTCATGAAAAGTATACTTTCTGTCTTGTCTAGACGCAGGTTAATGCTTTGTTCGTTTCGCCCCTCGGTGCTGCTCATGTTTGAGGGCGTATTCTCTCTGTTTGGCAACTAGAAAGGCCTGGATGAGAAAAATGAGAGTGGCAGAAGCTACTTGGATATGATGACTCACCAGAGAGTAAGAAGTGAGACTGTGACGCTGAATGTCGCTTGATATTCTCATACCAAATAAATCGGCATCGACAGATAAGACACTAGAATGGCCGAAGATACGGCATCCCTCTGATATGCAAGACTGACATATTTATAACAAAGGAGCTGGGAGCCTGTCAAATATGTAAGGTGTCAATGTATCAGTAGGTACATGCCCAAATCCGGGGGATATTCCCCACGCAAACGATGGGGTTCTCCGCATGGCCAAGCGTTACACTTTACGTCCTTGATGTCCAGGTCATTTTAGATATGGAGATGAATGATATATAAAGTAGATTTAGATTCCCCAAATAGATACATATGTAATATACAGGTTTTCTCGACCGACAGCGCGTTATGTATTATGCCCATGTATGGAATCAACCGGGCACTATGCTGTAGGTACAACCTTAAATGCCCCGGTGGGTCTTCTAACCTAAAAAGGTTTAGCGAATGTCCACCCGATCAAAATCCACGTGATTGATGAGCCGTAAAACTCCGGTCACGTGTCAGCGTGTTTCACGCGTTCGGTGCTAATCCCAATTCGCGATTCTATGGCGTAATGGGCTAGTGCACAGCTCCTAATGGCTCTCAATATCTCTCAATACATCTGTTTGTCGAAATAGGATACTCATCGCCATTGAAGATTGGCAATCGCGAGGATTCTCTGAGATACATTACTGGACTCGGCCAATAATCACACCTCTTCACCATAAAATCCATAATCATTATTGCCAGATCTTGAAGCTTTTGTGCATTGATCGCAGTAGCAACAGCAATGGCAGGCAAACGCAAGTCTAATGTTGGTTTAACTGATGGTAACTCATATAACCACCCATCTGGGCGTGCGCCAAAAGCCATTCGCACAGCTTTGAGTTTGAGCTCAGGGCAGAGATTAGGCGAGGCGGCCAGTTTCATTCCTCTATCGCAGGCAGCTGGCGCCGATGAAGATGACGAAGGAGCGTTGGACCTTATCGAAGGATCCCAGGATGTAGATGAATCCTCTCTGACGAGCTCTATCCTCTATGGTATGCGTCATTCTCCCCCCTTCTTATACTGAAGCGTGCTCTGGGGACTATATACTGAATAAGTCTTACAGGTGTTCTCTCTACTAAGATTGTGGGTGTGCGCTTCTACAGGGGTCGTGCAAACCCGGATGAGCGTGTGATCGTAAACCGAGATGCCAATAATCATTATGATCGCAATGCCATCCGGGTCGATAATGTCATGGGAGCCCAAATTGGCCATATTCCGAGACAGGTGGCTGCCAAGCTGGCGTCATACATGGTGAACAGCCCTACTCAGATTACCCTCGAAACGTTGCTGACCTCCATAATCAAAGGATTCTCGAGATCTCATCATTGAGGGTGTTTTGACTGGCGAAATTGGAGATTTTACTTGTCCAGTAGATTTGAAGCTCTTCGGAACCCGCGATCCCGTCCGACGAGCTAATCTGAAACAGCGAATGCAGAAGGACAGACTTCCTGTTCGCGAATTGAATCAAATGGAACGCGAAGAACGCGCATCGGAGAAGGAAGTCGAGAAACGGCGAAAGGAAGCTGCAAAGAAAGCTCGTGCCATGGCTCTTGGTAAAGCTGCTGCAAAATGGCAAGCCAACGAAGATTCGGAGTATGCGAACCTTTCCACCGCAACGGGACTTGGCGGCGAGCAAAATGAGAGCCTGGAAGAACTCATCAACCAAAGTTCCACCTTTAACCCACGAGACATTGGCCAGGTTGTGGAAACCTTCGGACAGAAGGAGTCTGATCTGGCCAATATGCCAATGGTTGAAACTCCAGCCGGTATTTCCACCCAATTGCTTCCATATCAGCGCCAGGGACTAGCTTGGATGATCAAGCAAGAATCTCCAAAACTCCCTGCAAGGGGCTCCGATGATATTGTGCAATTATGGAAACGAAAAAATAATGACTTTCTCAATGTTGCAACTAATTATGCCATGGCCAACGAGCCTACCCTCGCTAGCGGAGGCATCCTCGCTGATGACATGGGCTTGGGCAAGACGATTCAGATCATCTCCTTGATTCTCGCAAATACCAAACCTCTCACAGCCGACTCTTCCAAGACTACCTTGATCATTGCCCCTGTTGGTGTCATGAGCAATTGGAGAAATCAGATTCAGGAGCATGCCCACAAAGAGACTGCTCCGAGTGTCTTGATCTATCATGGCTCTGGGAAGAAGGAAGCCGCAAACTTATCACAATATGATGTTGTTATTACCAGTTATGGAGCTCTGAGCCTTGACTTCAATCCGAAAGCCAACCAGCCGCCTGCCAAGGGGCTCTTTTCATTACATTGGCGTCGTGTTGTGCTTGACGAGGGCCACACCATCCGGAATCCCAGTTCGAAAGCTAGCCTTGCGGCCTGTGGGTTGCGAGCTGACTCCCGTTGGACCTTGACCGGAACTCCTATCATCAATACGCTCAAGGATTTGTATTCGCAAATCCGTTTCCTCAAATTTTCAGGTGGGCTGGAAGACCTTGGAATTTTCAACAGTGTCTTGATTAGACCTTTGACTGCAGGAGAACCTGAGGCTCGACTACTTCTCGAGGCTCTCATGGGTACCATCTGCTTACGACGCAGGAAGGACATGGACTTCATCAACCTGAAGCTGCCTGAGATGACCTCTCGTATCATTCGAATCAAATTTAACGCCCACGAACAGGAGAAGTACAATGCTTTCCAGTACGTATCGCGTGGGAATCCACATGGTGAAGACTAATGGCTAATAATGAATACAGAACCGAAGCCCAAGGTGCTCTTCTAGACTTCAAGGATAAAGATGGCAAAACCAAGTACTCTCATCTCCTTGAGGTCATTCTCCGTCTTCGTCAAGTCTGCAACCACTGGGCGCTATGCAAGAACCGCATTGACAAGCTCATGGGCATGCTCGAGGAACACAAAGTTGTACCACTGACACCCGAGAACGTCCGGGCCCTGCAAGAGATGCTGCAGCTCCAGATCGAGAGCCAGGAAATGTGTGCGATCTGTCTGGACAACCTCGAGCAACCCGTTATAACCGCATGTGCCCATGCCTACTGCCGAGGCTGCATTGAACAGGTTATTGAACGCCAACACAAGTGTCCCCTCTGCCGCGCCGATATCAACGAGACCAACACGCTTGTCTCTCCAGCCGCCGCGCTAGGCGAAGACACCGACACCGTCGAAGCCGACCCTGACAATCCAAGTAGCAAGATCGAGACTCTGGTCAAGATCCTGACTGCTCAAGGCCAGGCACCGGGCACAAAGTCCGTGGTATTCAGCCAATGGACCTCGTTCCTGAACCTCATCGAGCCCCACCTCGAGCAGCAAGGAATCAAGTTCGCCCGCGTAGACGGCAAAATGCAGTCCGTGGCACGCGACAACTCCATCAACGCCTTCTCCAACGATCCCGATTGTACCGTCCTCCTTGCCAGTCTGAGCGTTTGCAGTGTTGGACTCAACCTCGTTGCCGCGAACCAGGTCATCATGTGCGACAGTTGGTGGGCGCCGGCCATCGAAGACCAGGCTGTCGACCGGGTGTATCGGCTTGGACAGAAGCGGGAAACGACGGTTTGGAGACTGGTTATGGAGGGTAGTATCGAGGAGCGGGTTCTGGCGATCCAGGAGCGTAAGAGGAGTCTAATGCTTGCTGCTTTCCGGGAGACTGCGAAAAAGAAAGCCCAGGATAGAGGCACACGCGTTGCGGATCTTGAGTCTCTTTTGCAGTAGAGGTACGACAGATATGTCCGAGGATTGTGTCTACATGTAGGTGAAATGATATCTCGCAGGCGACAACAATAGAGCAACATAATGTAAGAATTGTTTCCAGGGAGCATATAATTGTGTTTTGTCTATTCTACCAATATACATATGTGATTTCTAAGCCTTGGGGTTTTCCAGATCAGATTGTCTCCATGGGCTTAAAATGACCCATAGCAGCCCTCCGTATCCTTTGCTCGATACTTGTAGACATTGTAGTTTACACTGATCCCCATAGTGTATTTATGCATGACTGCCGTGGCTCGAATAGCTGTATCTTGTCTTGCTTGCACTAAGCTTGTAGACAATGTAGATGACAGAGGTTGTACAGAATCAGACTCTACAATAGACAATAGAACAATGGATGTCTCAATGGACTCAATGGGCCTCAATGAATCTACATGAACTCAATAACATGCAAGAAGGAGGTATAGTCAATACAAAGTGTCCAGGTAGCTGGGTACCTCGGCGACCAAAGCCCCAGCATCAATAATGAAGTACTTGGGTACCGAGTTTGAAGTACCCCGTACCCTTGTACCCTTGTACCTTCCCATCAAGGAAGGAACTACCTAGGTAGGTAGCTACTTTCCCCGTTTTGGAAGGCACGCGTTGTCTACTCGTGATGTCGACACACAACACACGTGCACCTCCAGGGTATAAATACCTGCCTCTCCCCCCTTCTCTTCTTCTTTTTTTCTTTCTTCTTCAACTCTCCTCTTGCCCACTTTGTATCCTTGTCCCCCTCCTTCCCACTCCCCTACCACACCGACCACTATTTGCCTGTGCCCCCTTTTAAGGGTTTCCCACTTTGTATCCGCGAGGGGCTTTGGTACCAAAGGTTTTGGTTGTGGCACGAAGCATGTCCTTGGAGCGAACAAGCTGTGCAAGCATTCCCTCACGGGTTCAGACACTCCATTGACCTCTGTGGATACGGACTGTCCTTCCTGCGGTTTCCACTGGTACCCTCTCCGACCCTTGACCCCATTCCTTCATTGCCCTTGCCCATGAGGGGAGTTCACCACACGCGCTCTTCGGAGTCAACCAATTTTGTGAATCTTTCGTCAGAGACAGCCCTCTGGCACCCTGAACAAGACTTGCACCTTTACGTGGTGTTCAGGATAAGTAGCCTTCATGGTGAAACCAAGCAAGTCCTTACGTAGACTTGGCAATGAAACATTTCTCTTCACATTTTGCTTTTGTTCTTTTGTAGATACCTCTGTAGCCTCCTACTTGAAATCATATATGGATGGCTGTCTATGTTTACTGACAACCTTTCGAACCTGTCTATTCTTTTGACTGCACTCCTTCCGAGACAGTGGGAGTATTATCTTGGCTACCTTTTTACATGTCCACTTCGTGGCTGTCTCACTTTGTGGATATACGTAGCTCTTATCACCAAGAATGAGCCATAAAATGAGAAACTCTAGTTATGCAGACTCTTGCATATTTGCCAGGCTATTAAAGTTTCAGTTGTAGAGATGTTATTCCCTGGATTATATTATCACTGGGCAACAAGATGTGTGATTACCCTTTCAATATCTTACAACATCCACATTCTGACTGCAACTTGCTCAATGATACAAGAAGCTTTTTGGTATGAGTCAAGACCTCAAACTCGCGTTTTATTACCTCGGTGTTAGCATGTCCACATGTAGGCTGTCCCCAGATGCAAGTAATCTCAGTCTACGTGTCTGTCTCTGCATATGGATAGTCAAATATTCCAAAGAGATGTCTGAAGATAATGCCTGGTAATCTTCACATATCTCGCTCAGGGTGCCAGTGAGTGAGATATTCCAATTTACGCCAATTCGGGAAAGGGCTTTGTCGTCAACAGGGTACTTATTGCGAGCTGAGGCTTGATAAATGGCGAAATTCGCGATATGATATCAGTGCAAGCACATAGCAAGCTTCTAATATCGTGGTGTTCATCAATGAGACTTCCACTCGAGGATGTGCGTAGCCAAGTATGTTGTAGACATAGTAGGACTGCAGCGCTTTTTCATCGTGTTTTTCGATTACCCTCCCATACAATGATTTCTATCATGGGTTTCTTCGGGACTTGCCCCGGAGGAGAACCTCTTCCGCACTATTATGTACTTGACGAGACAGCGTTGTCCGTCAACCTTGAGAGCACATTTCCTGGGACGACGATATTGGCGGTGGCGATGAAAGTTTTGATACTTGGTCATTGTAATATATGCGTAACGATGATCAACTTTCTTTGAATCGGTTGGAAGAGGGCGCTGGCATTCGCACGATAAGTTCGGTAGACCTAGTAAGCTGGTTTGGTCAGTCTACATTCCATCACTGTGAGATAATAAAGGCAACTGTTGACTCAGTTAGAGAGTCCTCGTTGGACCCGTACAGGGCTAGGGGTAAGGGTGCATATAGATCCGTAGGCGGTTGACTCCTGCCTGGGTCTTTTAGCAGCGCACTCATCGCAGAAAAGTGAAGAAATCTGGAGGATGTAGCCAGAGGGTCTTGTGGGCACTTATCGCATGATTACGCTGAGTACAAGTCTCCACTCTTCTAGGTAAAAGACGAAGGATTTTGTAGTAGATTTGGTGAATCAAAGAATCGCTATTGATGCTGTAGTCCCAATCCATTGTTGCCAACAATAATCAACAAACTTAAGTCATTTCGCTCAACTAGTCATGACCAGTTCATAAATCCATCACCGGGGAGAGACTATATCCCTCAAGACTGGCCTATGTCACGTCAATGGTTACTGGGAAGAAAAGATTTTCAAAGAAAAAATCGTAGATATCGTGATCGTTAATCAAACATGGACGGGGTATCACTCAAACAGGATAACAGAAAGATAAAAACAAATGGAGAAAAATGTGACAAGGGAAAAAAATTAACCCAGGAGAGCCCAGGGAAGCTATCAGCTTCCCTAAAACGAAGGCTTCGCGGGTAGATTGGCCGGAGGCATCATCATGGTAGAAGCAGTCGAGTCTCGAAGTCGCAAACGCCGTAATTGAAGTTCATCCTCAACGGTTTGACGTTCCGCACTTGTCAAATTGTCATTTGGATCCACCTGATCACTGCAAAGCTTTATCTTGACAATATACCGGGCACAATCAGCGGACTGCAATCTTTGCATCATCCCTGGATCCGTCATCATGGCCATATCATCGATGCCGCCTTGCTGTGAGCTCACTTGACAGGGCAACAGATATCGATCGTCAGCTTTGGAGCCCTCGCGTGTGACATTTTTGTGGTCGATCAAGCGGCGGGCAAGTTGACTCTTGAATACCGTCTTGCCATACATCCTTTCTTCGAAGGTGCCTGCAGCAACCATGCGATACACATAGACTTGTTTTTCTTGACCAATGCGATAGGCTCTTCCAATCGCTTGTTCTTCCCATGTGGGATTGAACATAAAATCAAAGATCACAACTCGGTTTGCAGCCTGGATATTTAAGCCCAAGCCACCGGCATGGGTTGAGATCAAGAAAACATGTGTCGTAGGGTCATTGCTGAACATCTTCATCTTTTCAAAACGCTCAGCCGAGGTCACCGTGCCGTCGATGAGGCAATATTTCCTTTGGGTTTGGTGCATGAAATAACCCAAATATTTCAGGGTTGGAATACTGGATGAAAAGACCAGTACTTTATCATCAATTGAGATTGCGTGGTTAATTATCTCATTGAGGATTGCCACTCTGCTGGATAGGCTGGGATCCTGCATGTTAGGAACATCCTTGAACAGACCGTCTAGTAAATTAGACATTGAACTTGGAACAATGTGCTCATCCATGGGAATGTTCAAAACGAGTGGAGTATCAGTATCATCACCGCTGGGACTTTTTTGTTCTCTAGGAGCAGGCTTGGTGTTTCTGCTCTCGAGTTGTGTCTTAAACGGAGCCGGGTGATTAGAACAAAGCTGTAGAAGACTCAGCCAAGACATGAGCTGCGGATTCACGTTCTGGGCCTTTCCTTGTTTGACAGACTCGATGAAGAGATTGTACACCGATTTTTGAAAGTCTGTGAGGTCAAAGTAAATAGAAAATTCATGCTTCGGTGGCAAATCTGTTGCCAGTGCGGACATGTCCATCCGCTGGACTTTTGGGCTGATGATCCCGAACAACAGCTCCTGACGCTGCAGTGCATGTCTTCGCTCAAGGGTGCTGCTCTCAGTGTGAGAGCCACTTTCGATGGATTTGATAAATGTGTCATTGAATTCCGCGTAGCTTCCCAGGTATCTAGGGGCCACCCAATCAACCATCCAGAAGTAGTCTTTCAGACCATTGGATATGGGAGTCCCTGTCAGAGCAATTCGTTTCTGAGTCCGAAAGCCGCAGGCTGTCGCTGAGATCTGGCTTCCATTATTTCGAATCATCTGTGCTTCATCGGCTATGACGAGAGTTGGGGTATTCAACAGCCAACTCTTGATAGTGTCATGCATCAATCTCATCGTTTCATCTCCGCCCTTGTAGGTATTGTACCCAGCGAGATTGCGGAAGATGCTGTAGCTCATGAGAAGTATACCACCCTCATCTTTCCACGCGCGAATAACTTCATGTCGGCTAGAGCCGGGGCCCTTAGTTGTCTTTCCCGAAATAGAGCGGACTTTGCCAAGATTGTGGTACTCCGGGGACCACATTGCGAACTCATTGAGCCAGTTTTCGATCAATGAAGCGGGGCACAGTATCAAAGTTTTGGATTGTCGCAATTCTTCGGGGATTTGGTCACGCACGCCCGGATCTTGCGATATTCCGGCCGTGGAAATGGTCACAAGGAGCGATATCCTATGTAAAATTAGCTGAGTCCCATTCGCTTACTTGGTCATCACCATGGTCAGAACTTACACTTGCATAGTCTTCCCCAATCCCATAGTGTGAGCCAGCAAGCACCCCTCTGGTCTTTGATTCTCCACAATTTCGCGGAACATGAATTGGATTCCAAGAAGCTGATGCTGCTTGATGAATCTACCAATGTAGCGATCCAAATAGATAATCGGATCTTGGAACGAAATTGGATGCATGATGTTCTTCGGGTGGATATCCCCTTCGGCAAACCGGGCTTCAAGAAGGACCCGTTTAGCCTCATCTTGCTGCTCCTGTCGCTGCTTACCCTCTCTCTGGGCCGAATTCAGCGTTACTCGGGTACCAACCAATTTAGTTTTCCGCCGCTTGTGTCGAATCTGGCCTCGTTCTCTTGTGCGCGGGTCATCCTCAGTTGGTAAAGTGAGCCATTTGATGTAGCCCTCAAGTAGATCAACCAAGCAGTCTAAGAATGGTGTGAACTCATCATTATCGACGTCTTCAATGGCAGCTGCACTTGCAAGTTGGATTTGATCAGCTGGAATGGCGTCATGGGGAATTCGGATGTTATTGACCCATGACACGAACAAAGTGGCCAAGAGCATTGAGTGATGGCTCTGCGTAGGTTCCATTCCCTCAATCTCTAATTTATCCTCCGACATGGCTTTCAATGCCTCTTGCGTGAACTCCCGATAGAGACAATTCATAAAGGATATGGTGAATTCGTAAAACTCCTGGGCTCGCTGTTTCTGCAGACATGCAATTGCCTTTGCTATCAGGTAAAAGCGGTCTCCGTTCTGCTCGATGGTCTCCCACGTCATATGAGAGATATCATGGAACATATCCGCAGCTTCGTCGGTTTCTTCGCCGTGTTCGCTAGCCAGATCCACTGACTCATGTTTTTTGGGTCGGGAAGGATTGAGAGGAGGAGTCTTTATTTCCAACTCAATATCTTCTCCGCCCTCATTGGAAGGCAAGGGCACATCCATACCTAAAGGCAGATTTTGTGCTGATTTGGGACTTTTCACGTCACCTTGATTGGGAGACATGTTCTCAAAGCGGCGCTTCTTGGCGACGGGAAGGCTGGATATTTCTTCTTCGAGGAGAAGATGATCGACATCCTCGTCAGGAGAGGAGTCACGGAATGGGCCGTGCCGATGATGCTTGCGAGAACGTGGCTTTTGCTCATCAGGTGAGAGCTCGTTCTCTCCGGAATCAGAGGCACTGTCAGAGTCAAGCCAGTCTTCTGATCGATCGGAGGCCTCATCTGCCTCTCTGTCATCCCTCACCTCTTCCTCACTTTCGTGCACCGAGTCTGAACATGAATCAGAACTCAAAGTCTCTTCGCCATCCGAGTTTTTGCTGGATTTTGTTGGGCGAGGGGCGCGTGGCAGGCGAGCGACTTTCTGCGGGGGTTCAGTTTGCCCGACAACGGAAACTTGCCATCTTTTCAGGCAGATATCCGAAACAGTTTGATCAAGTGATGCGCATGCTTTGAGTAAAGACGAATTGGAAGTATGTTCAGCGACACCAAGTGCTTTGCGGAGGTCTCGAAGACGTTTCTCCAGGTGGGCCAACTCTTTGGAATATGCACCAGTGATTGCGGGGTGCTTTTGCCCCGCAGTCCAGATCGCGAATGCTCTGTGCGCCTCTTTGGGCAGCCGAGTTGTTGTGAAGTGTGCTTCTTGGTCGATGATGTATTTGTCGACAATGGCATCAACTTCGTCAAGTGCGAGTTTCCCAGAAGCATTGGGATCACCTTCCGCTTCGATCTCTTCCATTTCCTCGCGGGTCTCTGTGTCGTACTCAGACTCAGACTCCGAGCTGGATTCTCCAAGGAGCGGAATGACATTGTCCTCATCATTTTCTTCTGGGGGGTGCTTCTTCAGGAGGTAATCAAGGTAAGAGTCTTGCCCATAGGCGGGGCTCGGTGCAAGTGTCTCTTGAGGTAGACGGCCCTCAGTGGGGCAGGAGAAAAACGGTTGGGCGATCAATGTTGTCGCTATTCGACGGGGTTTCTTCGCCGTCGTGGGTGTTGCGGATGCGGAGGGGAGGGAGGCGGGGTTGGTGGGGATTTCGGAGGGAGGGGGACGAGGCCATTGTTGACCAATTTGGAGTTTGGGCGACTGGCGTTGTAGCCAGCGACTGGCGGCCAGGACATATTGGCAGCGGCCAATACCTGTCACTCCCAGGTCTTTCACCATTTCATAGGTGATTTCAACAAAGACATTGCCGGTGACGAAGTCCCGGCGCAGGGCAGCCTCCAAAGCCACAAGGTCTGGGCAAGGCAAGTTATAAGACCACTCGCCTGCCGATTCGTGGCAGAGGAACTGAACGACCTCGTCGACAGTCCAGTCGACAGGGTCCTTTTGCGAAAGCATTTTTGCTTGGGGGGCCTTTATTGAGTTAGTAGGAAAATCAGATGAATCTGCACCTGTTTGTCTCAGATGCGCGACTGTACACGCAACTTGTTTGGGATCAATTGTGTTGACTTACCTTTCATACCCCCCAAAGCAAACCAAACGGAAGTCAATGCTCACTCACTCTTTGGTCCAAGCGACAATTCCATTCAATGATGGAAATGGAGCTTTGTAGCAAGAGCAATGTGAGAGTTATTTGAAAGACAGAAAAGAAGAAAGAGAGAAGGAGAGAGAGAAAGAAAGAGACAAAGAAAGAGCTTCACCAGCCCGTTTCTTCCCAAATTGGTAATGCGCAACTCTTTTTTTGTGCCGGTGATTTACTAGGCGGTCAGCATGATAACTTAATGCGTTGGGCAAGATAACAGGGCGGTCACACCGTCTTTTAATGCCTTAGGTGTCTACTTTAGACATGCCCCGCCAATTACAAATCCCCGGAATAGCCTCGCGAAATGGAATCTGAATCTTTTAAAAGCCCTATTTTGATCAATTTTTATTTACCAGCAACATGGCTGAATCAATTTACTCAAACTATCCGCCAGATCTTTCCCCAGCCCAGCAAAAGTTTCTTGTCACATATGTGAAAGACTGGGCCATTCAAAACGGCCTTGCTGTTCGACCCTCCCCGGCAATCATTCCTACTGGGGCAGATACAAATGGGGTGCTGGCTACAAATGCACCAGTGACCTTGTTCCCTAGTCCATTTCCCAGGGGCTGCTTTGAGGAAGCAATCGCTCTCCAGAAGATCTACAACGAACTTTATGCCAATATCACGTGCAATGAGGAATGGCTTGGGAAGATTGTAGAAGGGTAAGGACATGTTTGCTCTAGTATGGCTCATTTCTAATGTATTTTCAATTACAGGCTCATTGAAGTTGATGACTTTGTCGCCAACCTGTGGAAAGTTCATCTGGACGTTCAAAAAGAAGGATACGTTCAGAACCTGTCACTGGGCCTCTTTCGCTCTGATTACATGGCCCATGTTCAGTCTACAGGTGCCCCGGCTCTAAAGCAAGTTGAGTTCAACACGATCTCGTCGTCCTTTGGAGGCCTTTCGGCTCTTGTGCGACAGATGCACACCGAGCTTCTTACCTCGCCGCCAGGTTCATCAATCAACTATCCGGCCCATAATCTATTGCAATCTGGCATTCCACCAGAGAATCCTGCAGTGGAAACCCTGTCGGCCGGTCTAGCAGCAGCTCACACAGCCTATGGAGTCTCCAAGTCTACCCCGGCGCTCCCTCTTTGTGTTCTCTTCGTAGTCCAGGAGACAGAACGCAATGTCTTTGATCAACATGCGCTCTCGTCACAGCTGAAGACAGTGCACAACATTCCAGTCTTCCGTGTGGCCAGTGTGGACGTTTTGGACCAGACATCCATTCCTACTTCAAACTCCTCGCGCCCATTGCTCTATCAACCTCCTCACTCTCCTGATACAACCTTCGAGGTAACAACTGTTTATCTTCGGGCTTACTATGCACCAGACGAGTACAAATCCAGTCGTGACTGGGAGGCCCGAACTCATCTGGAGCGTTCGGCGGCGATCAAGTGTCCCACGGTGCTCAATCAACTATCCGGCTGCAAGAAAGTCCAGCAAGTCCTCGCAGAGCCGACCGGCCCTGATCATCTCTCAAACTTCTTGAATGGCACTGACACTGCGCTTGTCGAAAGAGTCCGGGATACATTTGCTCCGCAATATGACCTATCGAGTAACAGCCAAGGTCGCGACCTGGCCCTCAATCCAGAGACAGCCATGAACCATGTTCTCAAACCACAACGTGAAGGAGGTGGCAACAATATCTACAAAGCTGATATCCCAGACTTTTTGCGGTCCATGCCAGAGTCCGATTGGAGGGGCTGGGTCCTTATGGAGCTTATCAATCCTGCAGCTAATGCCCAGAATGTCGCATTGCGGAATGACGGCGAGGTCCTTCGGGGCGACGTGATCTCGGAGCTTGGTGTCTATGGTACCATTCTTTGGGAGAATACTGGAAAGATTCTGCACAATGAACAAGGTGGATATTTGTTGAGAACTAAAGGGAAAGAGGTGAATGAAGGTGGCGTAGCCGCTGGATTCTCTAGCTTGGACAGTGCTCTTTTGTTCTAGATAGTACATGAAACCAGATACAATATCCACAATACATATATCTAGACAATCAAAATCCAGCCTACTAACTTTGGGTAAGAAATGGAGAGGAGCGAAAGACTTCAGATAGGGAAAAATCGAGCGAGCTTGTGATAACTACGTACAAAGGATTGCGCTATGCGCATGAGTAGTTCTATGTCTATTCAAAGGGAATTCTCCTTGCGAAATTGATTTAGTCTGGAGTGGCACATTTCCACTTGAGACTAGAATAAAGACGTGACAACCCTAGAGTCTCGGCCGGAACTCTGCCCGACAGGCTTCGAGACCAGATGGTCCATCGTAGATTTGTTTCTCTACCTCTCGAGTATTGATCTGAATGGCCATATTAGTTAGTTGGGTGAAGAAGGAAAATTCAATCAGGAAGCTAGGACACCTACGTAGTCTTTACCAAGCTCATCAATATTCTTTGCCCCGAGAAGTCGCATGCATGTTTTGGTCTCGTCGGTCAAAACTAGAGAGGTTTGTCAGCAGGCTAGTTCGCAGGAATACCCAAGTCCATAGTTCCATACTTTGCAATGTTCTCTTTACGCCGTCCACACCCCCGGCTCCCAATCCCCATAGCGCAGCTCTTCCTATTCCGACGCCTCTTGCGCCCAAACACAGAGCCTTGACTACATCCGTTCCCCTCTTGATGCCACCATCGATCCATACCTCAATCTTATCGAAGACTTCAGGGCAGTATTTGCGGATCTCAAGAAGAGTGTGAACAGCAGGAGGAGCTGTGTCAAGGGACCGACCACCATGATTAGAAAGGATGATTCCTTTGACTTGGGGCGTATATAGTGTGGCAATGTATGCATCTTCATGGGTTTGAATACCCTTGAGCACAATCGGAAGATCGGTATGCTTTGCCAGCCATTTGAGTGTCTCTGTCCATGTGAGAGAGGGGTCCAGCCCCTTGAATATTGGGTCGGACTTGCTAGTTGGACCCTCATCGTTGTCGGTCTTCGGATTCAAAGCCTCATCTGAGCTGGGTTTATTCATGACAGTGATAATGTTTCCGCTGCGTTCGTCATCCTCTCGTTTGCCGGTAACAGGGGAATCAAGTGTCAAGGCAACAAATTTGATGGCGCTCAATTTATTGATTCGAGCCAGCATTCGTTCACTCTTGATCCTATCGCTATGCACATATAGTTGCCAGCCAAATGCTTGGTTTGGAGCCGCATCCGCAACAATCTGCTCTGGCGTCATAGATGCCATGTTCGAAATGATCTGCAGAGCACCGAAGCTGCGACATGCCTCGGCGATTCCAGCTTCACCAGCGGGATGCCCTAGTCGGGCCATAGCTGCTGGGCAAACATAAATTGGGAGAGACACGCGATTGTCCAAGAGTGTTGTGTCTAAATTACACTCAGTGCAATCAACAAAGACTTTGGGCCGCAATTGGATGGAGCGGAAGACCTCTGTGTTGGCGTGCTTGCTGACCTTGTCATCGGCTGCCGAGTAATAATAGGCCCATGCCTTTTTGCTTACTTTTCCGGTAGCGACATCTTCGATCTCATCCAGGTTGAGCAGTGACTCCATTGGCTTTTCTTCCGTCATGATTGACAAACCCTGTACCCCGTGTCAGGGCAGAAACGTTTGGAAGGTCAAAGTGCGAAAAGTAGGGGTCTGAGAAGCCCCCGGATCCTTTTGCCCTTTTAGGGGTTAGCGTCTGTTTTAGCGCCTCAAGCCTCAAACTGTCCACGTGCGTGGAACGTGGAAATAGCGCATTCGAAACTGGAACGATCGATCTATACTCCGCATCGGGGATAGGCCTCCTAAATGAGATACACACAGCGGGCTGATGGTCCATGTTGTACATTGGACGGAGTACGGAGTACATACCCCAGTGTTGGGTCAATCTTCCAACCTACCGGTACTGAAAGTGCTCCACTCACCAACAGGTGTATGCTAATGATTTGCAAACTACTACTCCGTACACCATGTTAACCTCGACTTTTTAAGTTTGTCTCATTTTTCAGGGGCTCTTTTTATGCGGAAGTAGAACCATCAACTCGGGTTTGCCCGCTCCAGGGCTGTGCATCTTTAAATTAATGAGTCCGCCAACAAGAGTTGACAATTCTGTGCCGTTGTGGACTTCTCGCTAGCATGTATACCGTTAGCGTTGATTCTTCATCGAATTGCGATCCAGGCGATTCACGAGGGAATCCTCCGTAAGCCTATGCGACCAATCAAAAGTGTATATTTCCCCTGGAAAAGAGCTAAATTTAAACATGCGGACGTGTCCGTTGACTCCACTTTGACGTGTGGTCTAGATCCCGATGAAACGACCCCTGTCAGAACGCCCATGTTTCATTGCCCCTGCATTTTTTTCCTTTTTCTTCTTGTTTCAATGATTCCTCTTCTTCTTATTGTATATTCGACTTTCGCTTCTTTGTATCTGCGTTGAATTCCTTTCGTTGTCTAAACTATCATTGATATTCGGACCGGCTCATTCCCGGCTTCATTTACCTTCGCTTCTTACCCTTTTCTTTCTATCAAGCCATTCTTTTATCATTTCACCATGACCGACGGCCATAGTGCCCCTCCAGCCGAAGCCCCGGCACCCGCCGCAGCACCAGCAGACTCTGCCCCTGCACCAGTCCCCGCTGATATGCGCTCGCACGCCGTTCACCATGACACGGTACAGATCCACGAGAAGGAGCAGGCCTCCTCCGTGGGACGTATCACGCCTCGGCCGACATTCTTGGAGAATTTAGCTACCTCGCGAGACTCGCAATTCCAGCTTGATCGGCGGGATTCGAGCGAATTAGACCGATACTTTGTGAGTCTATGATATCCTGCAATGAACCCTATCGAAGACCAAAAGCAGGAAAGAAACATAGAGTAAGACGATAGAACGGAGCTGACTGGCGCTTGGCTTAGCATGGACCCCGTGACATGGATAAACACTCCAAGTGGCCCATCATGATGCGAATGCATGGTAGCGTCATGCCAAAAATGATCATGCCGATCATGACTGTCGCTATTTGGTCGACCGCCGTTACTGTCTTTTCGGAATATGTCCATGACCGTGAGTAGTCCCCAAAGATATATCCGCGAATGAATGAGAATCAAACCCTGACTCGAACTAGTTGGTATCAATAACATTCTCCTCACCGTGCTGGGTTTCGTGGTGGGTTTGGCTTTGTCATTCCGCAGTTCAACTGCATATGAGAGGTACTATCTCCTTAATTGGGTATAAATATTCAAATGACTAACACAGCTCAAATATCAGATGGGCAGACGGACGCAAATACTGGGCTCAGCTCATTCAGACGTCCCGCAACCTATCACGAACAATTTGGATCAACACGAATGAGAGAGAAGGCGAAGAGGGAAAAGAAGACATCTTGAGAAAGCTGTACGCAATGTCTTTTCGAAATTCTGTTTTAGTGCCACCAACTCTAACAATCTCTTAATAGCTCCGCGATGAATCTCATTTTGGCTTTCGCAGTCTCCCTCAAACACAAGCTCCGCTTCGAACCTGATATCGCATACGAAGATCTTGCTGGCTTGGCTGGACACCTCGACACTTTTGCTCGTGATGCTCACGACCGCATGGTTGTCAATCCCCCTCCTAAATCTATTTGGAAGTCCACTGGAGAGTACCTTGGAGTATCCTTCGCCGAGTCGAACCCTCGGAAGTATGTCAAGCGGTCCAAGAAGCCTCTTGGACATCTGCCCCTAGAAATTCTCAACCACCTGTCCGCGTATATCGACTCTATTGTTGCCAACGGTACCCTTGTATCGACTCTGCACCAGGGACAAGCCAGTGAGTGTTCTACCCTCTACAGCATAAGTGATAGATCTCCAACTGACCAAATAACAGTCACTATGTTGTCCACCTTGAACGAGATCGTGACCGGCACAGAACGTGTCCTGGACACCCCCTTGCCTACTGCATACAGCATCGCGATTGCCCAGATTTCCTGGATCTATATCCTTGTGCTTCCATTCCAACTCTACAGTGTCTTGACATGGATTACCATCCCAGCATCGATTGGTAAGCGTTATACTCGCAAAAACAATTACAAGAACAATACTAACGCCCCTCAAGTTGCTGCCTACATTATCCTCGGCTTGGCTACAATTGGCAGTGAAATCGAGAACCCCTTCGGTCAAGATGTCAACGATCTTCCATTGGACACCTATTGCCGGCAAATCGCCGTGGAAATTGATATCATGACTGCCAACCCCCGGCCGAGCGTTGATGACTTCATGTCTCGCCCTGACAACTTTGTCCTGTTCCCTCTTAGCCAATTGGGATACACCGACTGGCAAGAGCGGAACGTTGAAGATATCCGTGGTGCACTACGGACCAAGGTAGTTGCGAGCCCGTCAGCAGGGGATTCGGATACATCTACCATTATAGAAACTATTCGTCCCAAGACCACTACGTCCTCGGTTTGATCTTGCTTCCAAAGGTTTCATCGACGACGATGGTACACAACAATTACAGAAGGTAGCCTTTTCGCAGGAGATGGGGAGTCGATTTTTGCATTTGAAATAAGCGACATCAAATTGTTTGAGATATATTGAACAGCGTGTGAGTTATGGCGTTTCATCTGGGTCATTTTTACTCCAAGAATGGACCAGAATAAAAAAAAAAATTGTTTGTCTTGCAGTTGCGTATATAGCTTGGCATTTACTGCAAGATGATTTCCACTTTCGTTATGGCAATGAATTTTCCAAGATCCTGTGCCTTCACTTGCAGACAGACGTAGACAAGGCATCCGCCCTCATTATGACTCACGAAGCCCTAGGCAACAACAAGTTCGAGCGCAAGAATCTGAGTGCCATAGAAGCAGACGGGGTTCTGGTCAATTCCTGTTGGAAAGAGCCAACATCCTCATCGCAGGGATATCCGCATAAAGTAGCCACAGCTCTTTAGCAACGCCCATGCCGCGCCATTAATCCCACACAGTATGCATGACCGTGCCCGCGAATTGTGATCAAGCTCGCAGAGACGTCGCCATGACTTGAGTTCCAGTCATTTGACAGATAGCCGACTGTATAGACCAGCCATGGTCCAGATTATTTCTCGTAGTACTCGCCTTGAGACAGAGTACGATTCACAGGATTATGGGACGAAAAGATCGGCTCCAGAGCCAGCAACTAGGGCACCTAGGAAATTTCCCTTGGCGCAAACCCTCCACGCGACGTCCATGGAGCCCGTTGAGTTATTTCCGCTGCCAATCCACGAGCTTACTGCGCTCACGACGGTTGAGGCGTCCTCGCGAGGAACTCGAATCCACACAACATCATGCTTCGAGGTAGGTGAAGATCCTTTCTCGATCTTGAGAATATCAATTGGAATGGCTGTTCCTGTCAGGCCGAGGAATTGCGATAATGCGGAGGAGAGATAGGTTCGTGCGGAGAGGGGATCGAGGGGTTGGGGTGCACTGCCTGGTTGGTAAACACTGGTTTTGATGTTAGCCCAATCTAGCACCCATGATTTCTATCTGATGTCGAAGAAATGAAGGCGAGTAGGTAGCTTACAGCTTGAGCTTGAGGTAGGTCCAGGGTGGGTTGCGCGATGTGAAATGGAGCGTCTTTGGCTTTGTTTCGGGTGTCTTGCGCTTGGCTGACTCCGTTGAAGGAGGTTCCTTGTCGATCTCCATGTCGCATTGTGTGGGATCTGCCATCCTGACTGATTTCTTATAGTTTTGGATTGTCGGAGGTCGGCGTTCGGCCGGAACTCCGTCAGAAAAAAAAAAAGCGAGGGGAATTTACGTCACGGGATCCGCGAACAAGAATTGACCCAAGGTCGAAGAGATGAGCCAGCGAGGCGGGAGATATAACGCTGTTCAGGCTCGAAGATCGAGCTAGGAGTTTCGTGTCTTGATCGCGTCCTGTAACAATTGTGTTGCGCGCTGCAAGTATGCTTCTTCGCCGTCGTCTCCGATCTCCAGATCGGCAACACACAATGTTTTCTCTCGCGATTTCGCGCCTCGAACAACCTCCACGCTCGATTTTGGAACTTTAAAGACCTAAGAAATCGTCAGCGAACATAAATCTCTTTTCTTTTCTTTTTTTTTTTTGCTTCGTAGCTGAGACGAAAAATACACATCAAGAGCTGCCAGGTACAAATCACAAACGTACCTCTGCTAGGACATGCGACACTGCAATATTAGCTGCTCCGTCGCGCGGAACAGCAGCCACGGAAACCTCGACTCTATCAGTACCTATAGCTACAATACCTGTGCGGCGAGCAGAGGCGTTTGGCTTCACATAACAAAGGATGTGGAGGCTGAATACTCTGCGAGGATACTGGGTCTTGTTTGCGACGAGACGGAGGAAAGAATACGGGCGTGACATCCTAAATGCGACCTTGGGAGCAAAGATGTAATACGTAGACAAAACTGTGGATGTAGAATGAAATATTTGAGCAACGTGTGTTGAATTGATTAGAGCGAACTAACTCAAAAGCAACCTGGTAGGGTGCCCCGGAGTGGTAAAGCAAAGACGGCCATTGATCAACCCTAATTCGGCAAACCTCCCCGTCTGATAAACACTGGAAATTGAAATCTCATATTGAATTGAAGAATGCAACAATTCGCATTTGACTTCATAGTTTCCATGGCATGGTTAGACATGCTCAGCGTGACGCTCATTCATCTTGGCCTCCGCAATCTTCTCTGAAGTGAGGCCAGCGGTGGGGCCTTGGACGACGTGGTACAGCTCGGGACAGACCGCATCCTTGCGCATGAAGACATATTTCTTAATCCACCATGGAAGAACCTTGGTAAGCTGGTATCTAGCGTGAGTTCGAGTCGGGACGCCAAACACATAGTCCAGTTCCTCAAGGGAACGCTGCATGGTTTCTGGCATGAAGAGGAAGATCAGAGCAAATGCAACAAGGTTCAAGCATGCATAGAATCCAAAAGCACCCTGTGGAGTAAATGATCGCAGCATCCATGGGAAGGTCAGCGAGAGAACGGCCGCCCAGAAGTTATTGGTAGCAACTGCCCAGGCCATTCCAACTTCACGGTGGGACAGCGGGAACACCTCGGCGGAGTAGGTAAATGGGACAGGTCCCTCCCCAGGAGAATAGAATGCATCGAAGAGGTAAATGAAGAAAGCGATCATTCCAATGTGTGCGTTGCTGCTCGTGGGAATCCAGAAGCAGAATCCAGCTGCGAGGAGTGTCCAGCACATCTGTGGGAAAGTAAAAAGCAACAATCCCCGTCTGCCAAATGTGTCGATTGTCCACACAGCGGGCCAGGCGAATAGGAAATTGATAAGGCCGAACCCGAATGATGCAAGAAGGGCTTCGATGTTAGAAGCACCGGCCAGTTGGAAGATAGTTGAGGAATAGAACGAGATGATGTTGACTAATAACACAGATATAATTAGTCCAGGTTCCTTACCATTCCTGGTCTTGGACTTACTTCCACACATCTGCTGCGCAATCATCACAATACCAGAGGCTTGGACAGCACGGCGCAAGCGAGGCACCGTGAACAATTCCATAAAACGAATGAACATGTTGTCATTCTTGGAGAATCCAGATTCGACGATCAGCTGTTTCTCCATCTCCAACTCGGCATGGATTTGATAAAGATCTCTGGCAGCCTGCAAAGGAGTATTGCGCAGTCTGAGAAGAGACGCATAGGCTTTCTTGTGATTTTTCTTGGTCATCAGCCAGCGTGGAGACTCCGGGCAAAACCAGATCCCAAGGATCAGTGGCACAGCGGGAATGAATGCAGAGCCCAGCTGCAACCGCCAGGCAATATCACCAGTGTTGGCCACAGCGAGGTTCGCGCACGTTCCGAGGAGAATACCGAAGGCCGTCCAAAGCTGCCATGACATAACAAGCCCGCCACGAATATTGGTGGGTGCATTTTCTATTGAAATCAGCCTGATTAAGTGATTCAGAATCATTTGAGAAGTCCAATCCCAAACCACGTACCAGCCGAGTAAACAGGAACAGTGACTTCCTTGAGACCCATACCAAGTCCAAGAAGGACACGGCAAGCGATAAGCTGACCCCAATGCTGAGTGAGAGCAGAACCCAAAGGAGCTACGAGGCTGAAAATTGCAGCCATGAAGATTGTACCACGACGGCCAAGCACATGATTGAGGGGATCAGACAGCCAAGCAACACTATAGAGGCATTTAGAAGATCGCTTGGATATAAAGTAAGAATCTTGCTCACAATAGACAGATAGCAATGTACGGGCTTGCATTAATAAAACCAACAATCCACTGATTTCGCTTGCATGTCTCCGGGTCAGGACATTGGGGTGAGTTGTTCGGGATACCGAATTGGACATCGAAGGTCAGGTTAGCTCCGTTCGAACCTATAACAGAAAGAATATGAGCCAAGTCTGAGACACATAATTTTAAAGAGAGAGATATCCTGACCAGTCTGGTCCCAGCCTTGAATTGCTGCGGAGATTGAATTCAGGATGATGGTGTAGTACAATACAAATGGTTGTTTCCAGCGCCGAGTCTGCTCTTCGTAAAGAACTTGGCGGTCATTGTCATCAAGCTGGGAGATCCGTCCAATATCCGATGGAGACTGAGCTACCAGAGCACCTTTCTTCAGGATGGGCAAAATTTCCTCAAGGCCATATTCGGTGGCGTAGGCAGTCACATTCTCCATGAGCTGGGTGCAGGAGATTCCGGCGAGGGGGTTCTTGATTCTATTGCATTTCAGTTCAACCTAGTGTCATATAAAAAGATCAGCCAGTGGCAATACGTCCTGCTTTACTTACTCGCCGGTGATATTCTCGGTCATTCTGTTAGATGTGTCAGCACTTAGATCCAAGATACCCTGCAGGATGGAACGGCGATCCTTGTGTGGATACATACCCCTCGACGGTATTGTTTCTAGCTGCAGCAGGCATCTTGACTCCGGATGACCTCCTCTGAAGGTCAAAAGTGAAGCAGAGAGATGTGGTTGAACGTTGCTGCGAAAGTTGTCACGATGTAGTCAAGAGCTGAAGATGGTTTAAAGGCGTGGGAAGGTGAAGGAGATAGAGTCATGAGAGAGACCAGCAAACGAAAATCAGGTTTTCAAGCAAACAACCAGTTTATAGACCGTGAGCAAGTTGGCGCTCAGAATCTCAGCTAAAAAAAAGGCTCTAAATTATATACGCATTGATACTTTTTACCTACGTGAGTTAACCCCTTGGACTAATTGATAGATAGAGTTGCCAGGCTCCCAAAAAGCCTCAACTAAATCAATATCAGTCAGTTTGACTCCCTGTATGAGAATAGAAATACTCATTCATTTCTCCAGTATTCTCCATACCTGGTTACCATCGATCACGTACGCTAGATACACTACAATGTATAGTCTCCCATAGGACCGGTCTGTATCTATCGCCAAACTTCATTGGTAGAAGGCCAATACTTAACTGAAGATAGCCCGAGTCAAGATCGGAGTTTTCGGGTGCGAGTCTAAGTAATAGTTTCAAGTCGTAAGGTTTCAGCTCCTGCAGTCAGCAAAGAAACACAAAAAGCGTCTGGAAGATGACTCCAATCACAAAAAGGTTGCACCACTTTAAAAGCAGCATGGTGTACGACCATTAGCCCAGCCCATTGATCCCCGCAATTTCCAACGTTACTTGTGTCATATGACCCGCTGAGCGCGTGGCTTCTGAGCTTAAAAGGTGAGCCGTTGCAACGTCGAAGTATATGATCAGGAAGTTCCATGGTCGTCTTGGCATACCCCTACCCAATAGAGGGCAAGTCAGCATGCATCTTCAATTGCTGTTTAACATCCAAGCAGCTATGAGGGCTATTTGTATATGTATTCTCTTCAATGGCCTAATAGGACATGGCGTGAAAGTGTCACCGCATTGGATCCAAGAGTGGGATGTACTGTTCCACGACGGTTCCTATAATCACTGTTTTGGGCTTATAACAGGTTGTTTTATTCGTCAAATCCCATTTCCGGCACGTGCTTTATTTTGGCGTTACCGCAGCCAGCAGGCTTTGTGGTAAGGAATGACAGCTCGTTGATATACGTGCTCCGAAATGTAGACTTCAAGTGCAGTGACTCTGACCTCCGGGATAGGCAAGGGAATCTTAGCAAGTTCAATCATTAGGGTAATTTTGAACGAGAACTTCAGACACATATACTATTTGCGCATGGGTATCTCTTGGCAAGATTCATCCGGTCTCTGTTGTTAAATTCAAGGTATCAAAGCAGCTAACCATTCCATTTATTCGACCAAAGATATCAATGTACACTGTATCTCAAGTATGTCAAACGAATGATAATTCCAAGGAATACTTTGGGGAAATTTGTTGATCACTGGGAAGCTCGGGTTCCCGAGTCGATGATAACCTCGAAAGGGTTTCTCTAGGTTGATTTGATGGTCTTTGGGGAAGATGAGATTAGATGGATGATGTCAACGATAGATAACACAATGGTCGATTGATGAAGGCACAGCCAAATTATAAAGCAAACGTACAAGATATCAAGAGATCCAGCTCCGATGTTCACAGGGAACGGATTATTGGCGGGCAAAAGACGGATTTTCCTATTGTGGAGAGCCCACATGCAGTTAGGGTTTGATTCTTTTCCCCTATAAATTCTTGACATGTGCTAGGGGTACTTTATGTATGTAATATATTAAGTGCGCCCCGTGCTCAAAGGCAAGGACAACATACAACATAGTATCCAACATGGTCATATTCTGGTTCCAATTAGAAAGGTGGAGAATCAGAGTCCTGGCCCGAACTCCCCGCATTATGAGATCATTGAATCATCGAACTCCTCTTTGTTCCCTTATGCTCTGTAGACGATTCTATGATTTAATATCGAGTAAGCCTCGGCTTTCCCGCATCGGCCACATATTGGCATTGAGTTTTCCGTGGTTACAACTACCGAGGACACGAAGTGAAGGTCAAAGCGATTTAAAGTTTTCCACTTCAACCAATTCCAGATGATCGATGTTGATTTGATGGTATTTTGTGCCTGAGGCGAGCCAGGGCTCGCCATGGAGCTTTCAATCGCAGATACAAAGGCACGGTGGGGCCGAACAGTGAACTATGGGGCCCTGGATCTGCCTATCGCTGTCCATCGTCGGCCACTTTCGCAGCCCATTCTCGGTCTTCTTGCCATTTTCGATACGGCATGAATGAGTGGCTCTAATTGTATCCTTCGTTTTCGGAAATAAAGAGGCTTTTTCGCTGTGGAGAGAACGAGCGGCCTGAAAGTCTTTCTTTCTCGAATCATGAGTCTGGCTCTGTCCGAACTATTGTAATCAACTTGGGGCTCTGGACTGCTCGGGATATCGGACTAATCTCTTGGCCTGACATTCCTCTATATTACTGAATGGATGTTTTCCCCAGGTTCCTGGCGGTTCGGACACTTTATCTCTCTTTCTGCCGCAATGAACCCGTATGTATCCATGGATGAGTTGACTCCCTTGTCTCTCTGCATTTCTTGATCTTCGATTCTTCCCATAGCTATCTTTTCTCATGGTCAGGATACCTACTTGTACACGTTGCTTTCCTTGCGCAACTCTTGATGTTCTGCATATTCTTCATTCTTTCATTTCCTAACACCAGTACTCAATAATCCAAAGAAAGCCATGAAGCTCCCTCCAGAATCCATCACAGCCTCGTGGCCAACACCAAACTATATTGACCCTCCCACACGTGGGCACGGCGTACTCATTGTGAACATAATCTGCATCTCATTGACATTCCTGGTGGTCTGCCTACGTCTATACACCCGCCTCCGGATCACATGCAGTGTCGGCATCGACGATTTATGTATTGTCATCGGTCTGATCTTTGCCATCGCAATGGTGGTGATCACCTCAGTCGCCACTGAAGACTTGGGTATGAACCGCCATGTCTGGGATATCGAATACTCGCGACTCGTCACTGTCCAAAAGCTGAACCTCTGCTTCCAAATCATGTTCTCGGTGTCTTCTTGCTTCACCAAGATCTCCGTGCTATGGTTTTGTCGGCGACTCATCGGGAAGGGTAATTTTGCGTTGTATAATATGACATTCATTCTAGCCATGGTCTTCGTTGGCTTTTCGAGTGTGCTGTTCACCCTTATCAGTGTCTTCCAATGCTCGTGAGTAATTTGCGTTGGGTCACACTGGTCTCTGGCCATTGCTAATATTCTCCTTAGACCTGTCAGCGCATACTGGCACTTTGATCCCCCTGGGTCACACCGCTGCATGAATGAAGGCGCCATTGTCTTCTCTGCCAGTGTTATCAACATATTCACCGATTTTCTAGTCACGGCCTTACCAATGCCTTTGATATGGAGTCTGAAACTCCCCGCTCGCCAACGACTCGCCGTCATCTCCATATTCGCCCTCGGTGTCGTGGTCAACATCGCTGGTTCTGTCCGAACCGTATACGTGTGGAAGAGTATGGTTGTTGGTTATGACACGACCTGGCTGGGATGGCCGGTGCTGATTGCCGCCGTAGTGGAAATAAGTCTGGGACTGGTAAAGACCGTCAGTGGAGCCATTCATGATACATTCATGCTGACAAAAGAAATACAGATCTGCTCCTCAGCTCCAGCCCTCCGCCCGCTCATCACAACATTCCTACCCCGTCTCCTCAACTCAACCCGCAACCTTGGCTCCTCCTACAACCAACGGAATCACTCCCACAAGCTCTGGGCCTCAACAGGTCGCTCTCGAGCATCCCATCTCGTCGCCGATGGCTCCCTTCGACATGGTTATGACAGCGATCGCTTTGAAATCATGCGCACCGTCGAGATGGAAAGCTGGACCGAGTCTCGACGTGGAGACCAGGATAAAATGGGCCATGATTATACTATCACATCTAAAAGCCAGATGCTCTCCCTCAGTCCAGCGAATTCCATCGGTACGAAGGACGTTATAGACCATGTCTCCTCGGTCAGTATCAACTCCTCTGTGTCAGGGCCGAGCGAAAGTCATTCTCCTTCGATGATCGACCGTCGCGCTGAACACCCTTTCTTAATATAATGTTTTATTTATTGTCCATGACCATTCATTACGCTTTGGCTTTTTAAAAAAAAGAACCGCGACTGTATCGTTTTCGTTGCGCTGGGAGGAAGAGGTTTATACACATTGAGAAACACAGCCTGTACATATAATCTCCCAAATATCATGATCACGACGACCACTTATCGAGCATATGGGTGAAAAAATTAGATCTGGAATGTCAATATAGATCGACATACTTAGTACATTTAATAATTAGTGACTAAATGGGACATACAAGGCTCATGTCCCCAGCATGGCAACTTCAAGGCGAAAACATCTTGTCTACACTATACCGATAAGTCTGGTCGCTCGGGATCACGTAGTTAAGGTAACTGACTCTCCGATGTTGGTGTAGTGTCATGCGAAAATGAAATAATATTCAAAATAAAGATAAAAAAAAAATTAACGGCATCACATACCATTGTCCGCCACCGATCGGGCAAACTGAGCCGGACCGGACCGAGTCCTATCCGTCAGAAAGAACGGAGGCAAAAAGATCTGGACTCGCGGGGAATCGAACCCCGGACCACTCCCATGCTAAGGGAGTATTATACCACTAAACCACAAGCCCAGTTGATTGATGGTCTGCGGCTTTTAATGTTTGAAGTTCTAGAACTAGGCGGGACTAGTTTATTGTAGCGTGGCTCATGGATGCTCAAGTTAACTAGTTACATGGACCTAACCGTTGTAGGCTAGGTGCACGATCAACCAGCATCAATTGAGACATGTGTGAATCAATTCCGCGGTAGATGGATTCTCTGGCATTTCTGTATTGGAAATGGTGTGCTTCTTTGTTTTTGGTATGGGATTTCGAGGATAGAAGAGCTCAGGACTAGAAATTCACGGGTGTTTAGTGGTGATATATATCGGGAAATTTTATGTGACGAGGTTTAATATATGGGAAACATTGGGCTAGGAAGATAAGAAATAAACAACGACTGCGATAAACTATCCCATTTAAAACCCGCGTTTCTAGGAGTACCCAACATATACGTTGCATGTTGTAGTTCGCATAACCCCCGGACATTCCCCGGCGATAAGAAGCGATGCCAAGACCAAGATTAGCTTATCGAAGACATGATGATCGACAAGCAAGGGCCAGAAGGCCAGAAGCACAAATACACGAGACTGGCTCTTTTTTTGCCGCGTGACTCAAGCCCAATTGAGACCAATGCAGTAACAGCCACTCAAACGGAAACTGTTACCATATCGATTTGACCAAGAATCCACCAGCGTAGACTTTCTCAATTTGGCCAAATCCCCCCATCGGATGCTCGGCGTTTCGAGTTCGAGAACGGTATCTGATTGGTCAGTGGCGCCGATACCGACGCAATCGACGCGGGGAGAAGCTATTGAGCTCCAGGATAAGGCCGATAACATACACCGAGTACATCTAGTATAAAGTCACCCCGCGCCTGGTTGTGTTTCCAAAATATTTTCATTTGCCCTACATCTGTTGCTCTCCTGTACTTCAATACATTGAATACCCAGAGTCTCTTTGTGTGGTACACCAGATAGCTCCTTCGACCGACAATCCCTCCCGGCCGTCATACCTCTTGCCCCCTCTTACCTCATATCAAAATCACAATGTCTTCCGTCTTCCGTGCCAGCACAAAGCTGCGTTCTGCAGCTCGCCTCCCGGCAGCTCGCGCCCTCTCTACCACTGCTGGTCTGCGTGCGGCGGAGAAGCCTTACTTCCCCACAGAGCCCAGCGCTCCCACTGTCCCCGGAACATTCCCAGGACCCAAGAACCAGGCCGCCGCTGCCGAGCTTGACAAGGTTTTCGATGTTCGCAGCTTGAACATGCTGACCGACTACTACCAGTCCGTTGGAAACTAGTATGGAGTACCCCAACCCGCCGCCAAAGCTCGACTAACCTCGTTGTAGCATCGCTGATCTTGATGGAAACAAGCTCCTTGATGTGTAAGTCACCATTCACAACTCAATTGATACAACCAAAGCTGACTCCATTAGATATGCTCAAATTGCTTCGATTCCTGTTGGATACAACAACCCCCACCTCCAGAAGGTTGCCGCCTCGCCCGAGATGGCATCTGCCTTGATCAACCGCCCGGCCCTTGGTAACTTCCCTTCATCCGACTGGGCTGACATCCTCAAGACTGGTCTCCTCCGAGCTGCCCCCAAGGGCTTGGACCAGGTCTTCACTGCCATGGCTGGCTCTGATGCCAACGAGACCGCCTACAAGGCGGCCTTCATGTACTACCGCCAGCTGCAGCGTGGCGGCCCCGAGGTTGAATTCAGCGAGGAAGAGCTCAACTCCACCATGAACAACCAGAGTCCCGGATCGCCCCAGCTGTCTATTCTCTCCTTCAAGTCCGCCTTCCACGGCCGTCTCTTCGGATCTTTGTCCACCACCCGCAGCAAGCCCATCCACAAGCTGGACATCCCCGCCTTTGACTGGCCCCAGGCCACCTTCCCCCAGCTCAAGTACCCGCTGGAGGATCATGTCCAGGAGAATGCTGCCGAGGAGAAGCGCTGCCTGGCTGAGGTGGAGCGTCTGATCAAGGAGTTCCACAACCCCGTCGCTGCCGTGATGGTCGAGCCCATCCAGTCCGAGGGTGGTGACAACCATGCCTCGCCCGCATTCTTCCAGGGCCTGCGCGACATCACCAAGCGCAACAAGGTCCTCTTCATCGTCGACGAGGTGCAGACTGGTGTCGGTGCCACCGGTAAGTTCTGGGCCCACGACCACTGGAACCTGTCCACTCCCCCCGACATGGTCACCTTCTCCAAGAAGGCCCAGGCTGCTGGCTACTACTACGGCAACCCCGCCCTGCGCCCCAACAAGCCCTACCGCCAGTTCAACACCTGGATGGGTGACCCAGCTCGCGCTCTGATCTTCCGCGGCATCTACGAGGAGATCGAGCGTCTCAACCTCATTGAGAACACTCGCACTACTGGTGATTACCTCTACGGTGGTATCGCCCGTCTCGCTGAGAAGTACCCCGAGCACTTCCAGAACCTCCGCGGTAAGAACCAGGGTACTTTCATCGCTTGGGATACCCCCAAGCGTGACCAGCTCGTTGCCAAGGCCAAGACCTTCGGTGTCAACATCGGTGGCAGCGGTGTTGCTGCCGTCCGCCTGCGTCCCATGCTGGTCTTCCAGAAGCACCACGGTATGTTAAAAATCTCCTTCCTCCACTAAATACGATTTTCTAACGTACATTCTCCTACAGCCGATATCCTTCTCGAGAAGATCGAGCAGATCATCCAGTCCCTCTGAATGAAGTTTCGGCTATATCATTTCTAAACTATGACCGCTGGAGGTACCCGGGCGTTTTCAATTGTTTTAATGAGCGTTTTTTTTCTTTCTTTGTTACCGAGATGGTTCGGATTTCCCACTTTGATGCTATGACTTGATGTCAACACAAAAAGAACATGTATATTCTAAGACATTTGCTTGAAAATTGAATCCTAATTCAAGATCGATCACTGGCGCCAGAGTGGACATAGTAACTTTGCAAGTATATACGCCGTAATTGTTTATCGATTATGTTCCCCAGTGGAGGGAATCGAGCTGTAAATTCCTAAAAATCCATATCGACTGTGTTATGCTCTTCTAATCCAATAAATAATGTGAAAATTGGGCGATTCTTCCCATCCGAACTCCGAACAACCAGCAAAATTGTTGAAACAACCCTCCCTGTAATATCTCGATCGACTCAATAGCATGTGCGCCGTAGGGGTATCCGCAACCAAGATTGTACGGGCAAGGGTAGGTTCGTGTAGCGCTAAAGACTCAAGGGGGAGGTGCTTTATGTATCTTCTTCGCCAGTGCTTCCGTCTCGCCTAAAACAATAGTATCAGTATGAGAAAGGAGAGTTGCCTCGATCACGCCGTATGGAGCATGTGGACGGCACGTACGGGACATATTTAATGCCAGAGTCCTCTAGACTGTTGATGATGTATTCCGGAAGCTGTTGATGCGGAAGCCAACATAAGCCAGGCTGTACCAAAAGAAACGCCGATATTTGCATATTCGCAATAATCATATATGCACTCACCGTCCCTGTGACCTTGGTCGCATATGTGCCCGGGACGTAATTATCCAACCGTTGCCAACGAGCGACCCAGCTTGCAGTAGGATCTCGAATCGCGATCAGACCCTCGAAGACCTGCGACGTACATTCTTGAATCGCATCATTGTTCCCGCGGAGTTGGAGGGTGCTTTCGCAGTTTGGGCAGCCTTCACGCATGAATTTCTGGAGTGATCGGGATCGTCAGAGTAGGTCGTGAGACGGAGGGGAGAGAATCGGGTCTTACATTATGAACTTGGACAACGGAACAGACCATGCAGGCGCGCAGTAGGCGCTGCTGATTTGGAGGGGCGTAGAAAGACATAAGGTGAATTGAATTGAGGATATGAAGAAAGAGTGAAAGCTATGGGAAGTTAGCCGTCAAGTCTGGATCGATGCCAAGACCCGTCACGATCGGGGAAAAAGAACATGGGAGAACCAGGAACAAGACTCCCATTATTTTCTTCTTTCTTTTGCCACTCTTACCTCTCTCTTTCCTTTTTTCTTTGGATATCTAGTGGACTAGAAGGAGTTTTGAGATCTTTTTCGGATTTGTTTCTTTCTCTTCCGGTATAATTTGTCTATCCTCCGCATCCTTGTTTCGCACCAATAATCGTTCTCTTGTACCCCTCGCATTTTCTCTCCGCCTCAAATATGGCTACCGACCAAGAAGCGGCCACTGCGCTCAAGTTGCAGGGTAACAAGGCTTTTGCTGAGCACAACTGGCCTGTCGCGGTCGACTTTTATAACCAGGCTATTGCCAAGTATGACAAGGATCCGTCCTTCTTCAGCAACCGGGCTCAGGTGTGTTTCCGACGATCATGATCGCGCATTCTGGAGAGTCGCGTGCCCGTTGGCTTTGAATTGGCTTGGCTAAAATATTATTTTATCGGGTATTATAGGCTCAAATCAAGCTCGAGGCTTTCGGATTTGCTGTTGCGGACGCCACCAAGGCAATCGAATTGGATCCCAACTATGTGAAGGTTAGTCGGCATCCTTCTCCAGAAAGAAACAACTGCCTCCTGGAGATGGAGGGGTTATAGGGAAATATGCTTATTCCATGTTCCTCACAGGCATACTGGAGACGTGCGCTCGCCCATACCGCCATTCTAAACTACAAGGACGCTTTGAAGGATTTCAAGGCCGTGGTCAGACGTGAACCAGGCAACCAAAACGCCAAGTTGAAGACAGCCGAGTGCGAGAAACTCGTGCGACGTATAACATTCGAGCGCGCGATTGAAGTCTCAGACCCGCCTTCTGCCTTTGCGGACTTGGATATTGATGCCATTAAGGTTGAGGATACCTACGATGGTGTGCGCCTTGGCCAGGAGATGTCGCAAGAGTTCATCGATGATATGATTCAACGCTTTAAGGATGGAAAAAAGATTCATCGCAAGTATGTCTTCCAGATCATCAAGGCTGTGAAAGACCTTGTGTACAACGAGCCTACGATGGTGGAAATTGGCGTGGAATCAGGCAAGAAATTGACAGTCTGTGGTGATACACACGGTATGTATTGGCTACATCCAGTGGGTATGGCAATTGCTAATTAAACAGGCCAATACTTCGACTTGCTCGAGATCTTCCGACGAAACGGTGCTCCCTCTGATACCCACGCTTACCTCTTCAATGGCGATTTCGTTGACCGTGGCTCCTGGTCCTGCGAAATTGCACTGCTGCTTTATGCTTACAAGTGGTTGCGACCCAACGGTCTCTTCCTCAACCGTGGAAACCACGAGACGGATGATATGAATAAGGTCTACGGCTTCGAAGGCGAATGTAAGGCTAAGTATAATGAGCGGGTCTTCAAGGTCTTCTCCGAGTCCTTCTCGGCCCTGCCGCTAGCCACTTTGATTGGCGAAAAGTTCCTTGTTCTGCACGGCGGTCTCTTCTCCGATGACAAGATCAAGCTGGACGATATCCGCAAGCTCAACCGCCACAACCAAAGGCAGCCCGGCCAAGCTGGCTTGATGATGGAGATGCTCTGGACCGATCCTCAGACCGAGGCTGGCCGTGGCCCCAGTAAGCGTGGTGTCGGTCTCCAATTCGGTCCCGATGTGACCAAGCGATTCTGTGAGAACAACGGGCTCGAGGCTATCATTCGCTCGCACGAAGTGCGGATGGGCGGTTACGAGGTCGAACACGATGGCCGTTGTATCACTGTCTTCTCCGCCCCCAAGTACTGTGACGCGACCGAGAACAAGGGTGCTTACATCAATATTGGCCCTGATCTCAAGCTTAACTACGAAGTCTTCGAGGCAGTGCCTCACCCTGACATCAAACCTATGGTAAGTTGCGAACTTGAATATCTAAATAAACTATCTCCAGCTCCGCCAGCTAACTGACTTGTCCCAGGCATACGCAAATAACTCCATTCTTTCGGGAATGTAAAGGCATATATGATTTTCCAGCGCGGCGTTGCCAAGAGACCTAGAATTGTGTTTCAAATGTATTTATGTGCACGAATGATGTATTCCCGGTAGCTCTGACGTCGTCAACTGTATACCTCACACCGCTTTTGCCCCGCGCTTTCCCCTCGATTCTGCCAGTTAGACTTCTTTTTGCCCTCGGTCTAGATATACTCTTTTAAAATCAAATAGCAGCCATGGAATTCGATCCCAAGACTCGTAAGCATCCCTATCTGGCTGCACCATACACGAAACTAATCCAAATAGCCCAATATCTTACCTCCGATAAGTCGAGCTTCGCCTCGATCTCGGCCAACGAGCGCTGGCCTGTCATCATCGTGAGCTTACACCGGATAATGGACACTATATAGATCAATTGCTGATTATGCTTGTTGACTCCAGACTGGTGCTATTGATGACCTTCACCGCAGCGTTCTAAGTGTCAATGACGACGATGAGAAAGCCAATGAAGGCAAGACCATTATTGCCAACTTGGCCAAATTGAAATATGAGCTTCAACACGACCGACAACTCACGTCAGTCATTTCGTCCCTCGGATTGAAATTATACCAGCTTTCTCTAACTTTGCATTGCCTATAGTCCTCTGGATGACGACGGACACCCCGATATCCCCTCATATAACAAGGAACTGGAAGAGCGCGGAAACCCCCACTGGCACAATGTGGCTTGGCTTTACTCAGAGTGTTACCTTTGTGCGTCCAATGGCCCAAGTTCACCAGAAACCAAGAGAGAATGACAGTACTGATTGGGTGCTTATCATAGACCGCCGCATGGAAACGCTCTTCGCGCTATCCAAGCATTGGAAGGGCTATGACGTGTTCGGCCGCCAGAAGATGGATACATTCAAGTCATCTCGTCCTGCCGTATTAGAACTTGCTGCCAGGTATCGTGAACTGGTGCAAGAGGCAGCATCAGGCAAAGGAAAGGACCACAAGTCCCCAGAGGAAATTGAGGAAGCAGAGAAGCTTCTCTTTTCCGAGATGTGCGAGATTTGCCTGTGGGGCAATGCTACTGACTTGTCACTTCTGACTTCTCTCACCTACGAGGATATCCAAAAGCTACAGGGTTCTGAGGCACGCAAAGCGTCGCAGAAAAATATCATCGTCAACGATCTCGATGCCGCTTTTGAGGCTATGCAGAAGGCACGCATAGAGAAGAAGGACGGCGAGCGTCGTGTGGATATTGTTCTAGATAACTCTGGCTTCGAGCTGTTTGTCGACCTCATTCTCGCCGGATACTTGTTGTCCACCGGCCTGGCAACCAGCGTCGTGCTCCACCCCAAGCGCTTGCCCTGGTTTGTCTCAGATGTTACGCCAAAGGACTTCTCCGATCTGCTCAACTGCATGGTCGACCCCCAGGCCTTTTACACAGCGGCCGATGGTTCTGGCAAGACGTTCCCTCCTCTGTCCGAGCAGGAAGTCGCCAACGTGCAATTCCTGTTCCAGCAGTGGAGCCAGTTCCACCAGGATGGTAAGTTGATCCTGCGCCCGCACGCTTTCTGGACCACACAAGGTGGTTACTGGCGCATGCCACATGTGGCACCGGAGTTATTCGAGGATCTGAAGGAGAGCGAGCTTGTCCTGTTCAAGGGCGACTTGAACTATCGGAAGTTGGTCAACGATGTAAGCCAGCGTTCTTTGTTCTCCATTCCTCCGTTTGAATACTTGCTAATGATCTTCAGGCCGAATGGGACCCCACCACTCCTTTCACAGAAGCCATCGGCCCGCTAGGCCCGAAGTCCGGTATCCGTGTTCTAGCCTTCCGTACTTGCAAGGCTGACACCGTTGTCGGTCTCCCCGCTGGCGAGGACGAGAAGCTCCGCGCACTACCTGGAGGTGGTGGCGCCGAGTCTCGCAAGTGGGCGTGGAGCGGAAAATGGGCTGTCGTGTCGCTTTCTGACGGCAAGGCCTGAAAGCAATAAGAGACGATTGATCATACTCTACGGTAGATTCCGAACTCTGCCGCACATCATCTAAACACGCCAGTGCAGAAACTTCTTACATTGATAATGGGGAGTAAAGAGATACAACTGCAATTAAACGAGTCAATACCTAATCTAGAATGAGAATAAAGCGTTGATATAAGGCAATAACCATGCACCAATCAATTCCTTTTTTAGAACGAAAGGAGCGAAGAACTCCGCTTTCATAGATACTCCAGCCTCAGCCAAAGGCTTTCCAGTGCCATCAGCTGCCGAGGATGAGCTCATTGAGCTTTCCTTGCTAGCTGCGGTCCCACTCATACTTACCCAAGCCCCCATCCCCCCTCCACTCGCTATGGATGCATCCATAATAATCGCAGGCAGTCGTTTGAGAGAGGGGGCGGGGGAAAGTGGACAAGGTTGTTGACACATGCATACATCAGTCCAAGGTTGGCGAATCAATTGAGTTCCAAAAACATCTAGCGTTACCCCAGAATTTTGTTTTGTGGGGAATGGAAAGCTGATATCGTGGGGGATCAACAGAGTTTGATCCGCACACTATGTGTGGGAGGATATTGTACAACATCTATGGATTGGAAACAGGCATCGAGGAGCAATCTTGAGCAGACATCGGAGTTGACAGATCGGGAATCATTTAACAATTAATTTCCGCTTAAAATGTAGATAGGAAGAAGGGACAGGGCTAGAGAGAGTAACGCTTATGAATCCGAACACCATCCCAACACGCTCGAACACGCTGCAAAAGCCAGCTGCGTATTTCCAAAAAAATAAAAAAATAGAAAACAGTAACAAAGAGCCAATTCGCATCACCTATCGTGGACCAAAGAAATCACAAATTTTCTTTTCCAAAAGCTTTCCCTCTGCGATAGTCCTTTTGCCTGAGCCGGGATTTGGCCGCGGCAATTCGTTCAGGAGTGAGAGCTTCACGCTGTATATCACCCAATCCGTACCGCTTGCCCACGCGCTCGCCGGCTGAAACAGTGTACCCTGAATATCGATTGCGACTCGGAGGACCTGAGATTGAATCGAGAGTGGATTTAATATGAGTTCGTTCACGTTGTGTCTGTCGGTTGCTGAGATGCGTGTCATCATCCATTGGGAGGTTCAGATTACGAGAAGTCCGCTGGCCTTCGCCAAGTCGGCGTCTCGAGAAGGTGCGATCCAGTGACTTCAAGGCAGAGATATCGGGAGGCGAGGAGGGTGGAATTTGTCCTAACATATCATTGTGTGATTCGTGCCGAGGCTTCGGTAGAATTTCGTTCAGATAATGCGTGACTTCATCGTCGTCTGCGGCCATGTCCCGGGCGTTGAGTCTTGTGCCAATTGTTCCTAAGGTCGCACTACGCAAAGCAGGTCGTGAATCTCGTACTTTGGAGCGCGGACTCGGACTTGGGGGTGGCTCATCATCTTCGGTAAGTTCTTCTTCGGGTTTTGTAAGATCTTGACCAGCAAAATCTTCCCCGGCAAAGTCAAATGCTTGCACGCCTGTGTGGTCCTTGCGAGGACTCAGGAATTGCCGCTCAGTGGAGGGTAAAGCTGGGAAGCGTTCGGTAGAACCAAGTCGCAGCTTAAGAAGGTCGATTTGTTTCTGCAGGTGGTGACGCTCTGCGTTGGCAGTATTTCTCAAGTTCTCCTCTGATGCACGGTGCTCTTGAGAGACCGTCTTGAGCTTTTCTCTGTATTCCTGAATCCGCTGCTCGAGTCTAGTCTCTCTCTGCTTCAGTCTCGTTTCCTTGTCCTTTCGCCGACCTTCGTATCGGGACATCTCCTGCTTTACTCGAGCCAGAGTTTGTTTCAGGGTATTGTTCTCTTGCTCAAGTGCTTGGGCTTTCTTTTCCGAGCTTTGCGCGAGGTTCTGGAGTGTACTCAGTTCGGACTGTTGGCGTTGCATCTCCTCAATCTTGGCATTGGCTCGTTTCAGCTCTTGCTGAGTTGTAAGCAACTCATCTGTAGATGATGCATTTGAAGGCGGCTCTTCCTTTTTGTGTACAATGTTTGCCGCATCGCCAACAACGTCATGTTTTTCCAACGCTTTACGCAGCACGGTGACTTGCTGCTTGTATTGTAATGCCAAAGCGGTCTGTTTGGTCAGATCTTGGACCAACTGTTCTTTGTTTCTCGCTCTCTGCTCGCCGACCATGGAAGAAGCAAGCCGTGATACCTGCCTTTCCATCTCGGCAACCTTTTCTTCTTCTTCCTTCAGCTTGTCGGCCAGCCGCATAGCTTCTGAATCCTTTTTGCGAGCGTAAGATTTGGCAATAGACCGGTAATGGATCAATTTCTTGATCTCTCGATTGGTCCTCGCTCGATAATTGTCGAATTCGGTTTTCCAATATTTGCCCGATTCTGAGTGCGGATCTTCCAGATTACTGGTAATATCTTCATTGTCGACGATATCCTTTGATCCCGAAACGATCTCTGATTTCGCTTCTCCTGTGCTCTTATCAGATTTGGCCGACTCGGAGTTCTTGGACGCGTTACCGCGTGCATCCATCAGTGTTTGGGTGAGTTTGCTTCTTGGTTTGCCATTCCCATCTGAGGACCCAGACATCCACTGGGCACTGAGAGTCCCCGAAGGATTTGGCGGGGTTTTGGCTGGTTTACTGGCTGAACCAGGTCGCTTCCCCTCATTGTCAATGACACTCTCGCCAAAAGATACCGTCTTGCGACGCAACGCCGTTCCGGGTGTGACAAGAATGCTTTTCGTGGGGGATCCGCTGGAATTATAAGTCGCGTCCTCAACAATTGGTTTCAAGTCGGTCTTGATCTCTGTGGGTGCTAATTTGATCGTGTCACTCTTGCTTCGTTGGCGGCCGGCATGTTTCTGTGACGCGTCTTTCTCGTCTTTTTCTTCCTCCTCTGCCCCTGGGGTACCAAACAAAGCACTCTTGAAGGCACGAATTGCAAAGACGTGGCCTGGAGTCTCAGGGGGCTCTAGCAGCTTGGAGTCATCTGTAGAGAATGCCGCGTCGTTAGTGTGCGAGATTCGAGGATATCACAACAGAGATCATGGACAAACCTGTAGCCTGTGCGCCTTGCTCGTTCCCCTTCATCCAGTCCAGCATTTTGACGCGAGGTGCAATAAACAAAAGCAAACAAAGTTGAATTCAATGTTTACGGTTCGGAAAAAGCAGAAGCGCCGATCAACTTTATCGATAAGCGGTCTCCCCGGGCTTCTGCTTACGCTTGGCACGTCTACTTCACGTCGTTTTGTTTTCATTCGACCTGAAGAGCAGTGGAGTTTATTACTAGAGAAAATATGCTGGTTGCTCTCGACCATGTAATGTATCAGATGCAAGTGCGCACCCCGTACATACAAAGCTACTAGTAGGTCATGTCAGAACTCAAAACCACCTATGAACGTATTATGGTACTTCGCTTGTAAGACAAGCTAGTAGGTCGTTATATATGTAGACATCGTGCTGCCTGAGATCAATCCATCGGATCTTGGCTATTCTAGCGTATCCCACATGTGTTGTTTGTATAAGAACCCCTGATTTCTTGCTTTTCTTCCTCAACCTGCGAAACTACACCGACGTCCTCTGCAGTGTGTAAGCGCCCGAAAGCCTCAAGCTACTGTCACTACGGATACCACGCAAACATCAAACATAGGACTTTCTTGGCATAACACAATGCCCCTTTCTCATTCGGCTGTCCTCCGTCTGGCTGCCGGCTTCATTGCAACACTATGGATAGGATTCGGCGTCAACGCCATCTTACGTCCAGATCATGCCCTCACTTTCTTCGAGTTCCAGCCACCTACCTCTGCAGCGGACAAACAGATGGTCGACAGTCTAATGGCTATCTACGGAGTTCGGGATCTCTTTATGGGTGTTGCCATCCATTTGGCTTCGTACTTCGGCACCCGTTCAACCCTGGGCTGGATGATAATTGCCGCTAGCAGCGTTGCATTTGCAGATGGGTTTGTTTGCTGGACCCATGGCCAGGGACAGTGGAATCACTGGGGATATACGCCAATGCTCGGTGTGGTTGGTAGCTTGTTGCTCGGCGCCTTCGACTGAGCGCGAGAGTGGCGCCTGGAACAAAGAAGGCACAACCTAACAGATAATCGACCACGGAATATTGCGGTGACAATAATTGCCACTTTCGTCGGGATATGCCAGCTCAGCATTACACCAGCTCATGAAGTTGGGGCCCACTATCGGGCAGGGACAAAGGTTGTTCGACTTGACATTCGATTTCAATCAGTTCAATGAACGAGAGAATATTAAAAAAAAACCTCGAAAAAAAAACACTCCTAAGTCTTCGTACCCTTAAGTTCAAGTATAATATGAAGAGTAATCCTATAAATCCACCGTCAAACTAGTTGGACGTCATCTATACTAAGGAATCTCCACTCTATAAATGGAAGGGCGTATGAGCTGACCGCCTGTTTAGTCTAGGCTCGAGGGAAGAAGAAAAAAATACGACTGCCCAATTCTTTTCTTCACCATCCATGAACCCTTTACACATTTATTATCCACCCAATGTCGTACGACGCTCAGGGTCGCTTGTAGGGCGAGCTCTCGCCACGCCCCGCGATGTCTCCCAAACAGAGGAAGAAGCCCTCCCGCCAGAAAAAGCAAACCTCCGGATCCTCTGAAACGTCCCCCATACTTCGAACAAATTACCGAGAAATCCACCAGACCGAGGTCGAAGCTCTGCGCTCGATCTACGGCGATGACTTCGAAGAAGTAGAAAATAGGCGGTCGGCCTGGCAGGTGGGTGCAACCTCCATATTGTTTGCGTCCATGATCATTGACCTGCGTGTTCTAGCAATCCTCCGATGTGACATTCAAGCTCCATTTACGATCCTCCTCGAATCCAGACATACTGCTTATCTTATTAGTCGAACTACCCGCTACGTATCCAAAAACAATCCCCAATCTCTCGCCGGGAAATCTCGATGGTTTTCGCGATGGTGCGCGTTCCAGAATACAAGATATCCTTCGCAACAAGCCAAAATCTTTGCTCGGCAGTGAGATGATTTATGAGTTGGCGGTGTCTATCCAAGATGTTTTGGAAGATGTTGCTCAGGCACAGGCGCAGGACAAGGATCTACCGAGCCTTGAAGAGGAGCGCATGGAGCAAGAGGCGGCTGCTCTACAACGCGCAGACCTAGAAAAGCAGGAGGAACTTCGAAAACAACAGGCTGCAGCTGTCGAGGAAGAGCGCGCATTGCAGGAAATGCTCCGAGATAAGATGCGACAACGAGACAAAGCTCGCATCTTGAGACGAAAAAGCCGAACTGGCGGCGCAGATTTGAGTGATTTCGATGATCTTGTGGAAAATACACCAGGCGCCATCTGCTTCGATCCTCCATTAGCCGTCAGCGATACCGATGAGCAGCCGTTGGTTTTTCGCGCTGTTCATGGAAAGACCCTGCTGCAAAGCAAGCAGGGCAAAAAGACGTTCACCGTCAGGCCTGTTGTGCCTGAGACCCGATGCCAGGTCCCGCTGCTTGTTTTAAAGGAAATTTGTCTCACTGAGCATAGCTCTGAAGGGCGGACATTCCGAGAGCAGATGCGGACCAGTGAGGATAAGTTGGAGGGTATCAAGCGATTACGACACCCAAATCTGGTCGAGTTCGTGGGATTCAAAATCAATCGCCCAATTGGCCACTTCGATTCACCCGACAATTCCTGGACCGTTTTCGCGCTTTTGGAGTATGCAAACAAAGGTTCCCTTTCAGAGCTTCTCGATATTGTGGGGACTGTAGCTGTCGATATGCTGCGCGGCTGGATGATTCAATTGCTCGAGGCTCTGGAGTTCTACCACCGCAGTGGATTCGTGCATGGAAATATCCACTGTGGCCGAGTGTTTTTGTTCCGAAATTCTTCTGGAGAAACTATTGTAAAACTGCAGTCTAGTGTCGAAGAAGCTTTGCCCGACTCCCCTTGTGCGAAGCCCTCTTTGGCGGCATCAAAGTCACCACTTTGGGTACCCCCAGAACTGACGCAGGACAGTCCACCCTCCATGAAAACCGATGTCTGGGATCTTGGTATAGTGCTGCTTCAGATGGCCTTTGGAAATGATGTTCTTCTCCGGTATACTTCCGCCAATCAGTTGATGGTCTCTATGGGACTCTCGCCACCCTTGCAAGATGTGCTGTGCGAGTTCTTTCGACCAGATCCTCGGAAGCGCCCGACTGCTTTCCAGCTTCAACCCTCTGAGTTCTTCCGGGTTGATGCGCCGTTGAAGATGCGAGAAAGATCGTCTGGATCTATGTCACTGCAGAGGCGGCCCCGCCTCGACTCTTTCGGAGCCATGCCGGCATTTTCACGATACCACCAGGACTTCGATGAGGCGGGCCAGCTGGGCCGTGGTGGTTTCGGACAGGTTGTGAAAGCCCGGAACAAGCTCGATGGTCGGTTATATGCAGTAAAGAAGATCTCTCAAACATCAGCAGCGGCACTGAAAGACACGCTTTCCGAAACCATGCTGCTATCTCGTCTCAATCATTCATACGTTGTCCGGTACTACACTGCCTGGTTAGAAGAGGACTTCAACCATATTGAAGAAGAGGCAATGTCCTCCACCGAAGGTGACCCGTTTGCCAGTCATCACGGTTTCAGTACTGGAGGACTCGATTTCATCAGTTCCAGCGGGTATCCAAAGATCGAGTTTGCCGCATCAGACAGCGATGATGACAATGGCAGAACTTTATCTGACTCAGCTCACCCAGACACGCCAGAAACGAACAGGATTATCCGCACCGGCACTGGCAATAGTTTTAATAATGCAGAGGACGTTGAGTTCAGCCGAAGTAGATCGGGCTCTTACGGCCGGCCTGTTTTGACCACACTCTACATCCAGATGGAGTACTGTGAGAAGCATGTGAGTGTATTGATATCTGTTTCAGCCGATGTTTCGGACTAACATCACTCTAGACTTTACGCGATATCATAAGGGATGACTTGCACGACGATAACGAGCGTTCATGGCGTTTCTTCCGGCAAATTCTCGACGGCCTGAGCCATATTCATAGCCATGGAATCATACACCGTGACTTGAAGCCTGACAACATTTTCATTGATGTTGCAAACAATCCCCGCATCGGTGACTTTGGTCTTGCTACAAGTGGTCAATTCACCACGGCTGTGCGTTCCTCTGCAGCCGCTGACTTCGAAGGAGACTTCACCCGCAGTTTGGGTACAACTTACTATGTGGCGCCGGAGATGAAATCAATCGTCTCGGGACACTACAATGAAAAGGTCGATGTGAGTAGTAAACATAGACTTAGTACCACAAAGACATGCTCACGTTCTCTAGATGTACTCGCTCGGTGTTATCTTCTTTGAGATGTGTCATCCACTGCCAACCGGTATGGAACGAGACCAGACTCTCCGACAAATCCGAGAAAAAGATCATACTCTTCCGGCCACCTTCCAGCAATCTGACAAGTTGCTTCAAGGACAGATCATCGAATCTCTTCTCAGCCATACTCCGAGTGAACGCCCTACAGCCGCCGACCTTCTGTCCAGTGGAAAGATTCCTCTCCAGGTCGAGGAAGAGACGTTCCGACGAGCTATTGTGCATTTGCTGTCAGATCCAAATTCACCTGACTACAAGAAGATTCTATCGGCTATATTCTCTCAATCACCCAAGAAGTTCGAAGATATTGCTTGGGACATAGACTCCCATGCGGTGCCCGCGGCGAATGAACTACTTGTCCAGGGACTAGTCAAGAAGAAGTTGACCTCAATTTTCCGAAGACATGGTGCTGTTGAGTCAACGAGGCAAATGCTCTTCCCCCGATCGCAGCATTACAATAACGGCGCAGTACGTCTGTTAGATGCATCCGGCAATCTTCTACAGCTGCCATATGATCTCACACTCCCGAATGCACGAGCAATTCCAAGACAGGATCGCTCATTGGAGAAGACATTTGCATTCGGCACAGTCTACAGAGAATCAACACATGGGAGCGAACCACGGACTCACCGTGAAGTTGACTTTGACATTGTGTCTTACAACACCCTGGATCTCGCCTTGAAAGAAGCAGAGGTGATCAAAGTTATTGATGAAATCATCGAAGAATTTCCACCCCTGCGGTCTACTCCGATGTGTTTCCTTATCAACCACTCCGATCTACTCCAGCTCATCATGGAATTTTGTCGCATCACGCCTACCCAAGTTCCAAAGGTCAAGGAGATAATGAGTAAGCTGAACGTTGGGAAATATACTATGCAAAAGCTTCGAAGTGAACTCCGCGCTCCTGCAATTGGCGTCGCTTCCACTTCGTTGGATGATCTTGCTCGATTCGATTTCCGAGGTACGTGGATTGCTTTCTCATATCGAGATTAGTACGCTAACAAGTATGATACAGATTCTCTGAAGGAGACACAGCGGAAGCTGCAGAGTATCATGGAAGGAACTGAATACGCAGAGCGACTTTCACCAATCTTCGCTCGCTTGAATGTGCTCATGACCTACCTGCAGAGTTTCGGTGTTAAACGGAAGGTCTTCATCAACCCCCTCAGCAGTGTTCATGACAAGTTCTACCGCGGTAGCATCTTGTTCCAATGCATCTTTGATAGTAAAAGACGCGATGTGTTCGCCGCAGGTGGCAGATATGACCGGTTGCTACAGGAATTCTCTCCTAACGTCCTGTCAAATCGACCTCAAGCGCATGCTGTTGGCTTCAACCTAGGCTCGGATCGACTTCGCTCCTCGATGATCGATTACCTGAAGGCCAAGGCTCCCTCGAAAGATTCCGAGTCCAGTGTTGACTTGTACTGGGGGGCTCGTCGGGTAAGCCATTTTGTACCCTAATCGGTCTGATGCGTGTTTACTGACAAAATAACAGTGTGATGTACTTGTTGCCAGCTTTGACGCAACCGTTCTCCGCACAACTGGAGTCAAATTAATCGAAGAACTTTGGTCAAATGACATAAGCGCAGAGCTTGCAGTTGATGCCTCGTCCCTCGAAGAGCTCTTGGCAAAGTACAAAGATTCCAACCATCGGTGGATCGTGATTGCCAAACAAGACAGCAAAGAGCGAGGCTTCAAAGTCCGGAACCTGATGCGCAAGGAAGAATTTGATATCCGCCCCGCTGAACTGGTTCTGTGGCTTCGGTCAGAAGTACAAGCCCGCCATCATCGCGAGGGAACAGCTGATCCCCGCCAATCCCGCCAACTAAGCCAACAGGAGGCTCTGGCGTTCCAGGAACGAGCGAATGACGTCCGCATCCTCGTCCCCCAGCATCGCAGCAAGAAGACGAACCGAAGAAACATTGTTGAATCAGGTATGTTTCTGACTTGGGTTCATTCTCCCATTGTAAACAGATATGCTAAGACGTTATATCTCTAGCCCTTCTTTCCGCTCGGGAAGTAGCCGACAATGCCCGTAACGGCCCCGTTGCCGCCATCGACACCCGCGACGAAGTGCTCGACGCAATCCGGAACACGCGTCTCTCCGACGCAGAGAGTTGGCGCAGCGTCATCCAGAACGCACCATTGACCGAACGTAAATATCTCAGTCAAGTGCACGAGCTGCTTACCGACTTGGCAGCGGAAAATCGCACAGACGATAACACAGAAAGCTACACGAATGCTTTTATCTACAATTACCGTACAGGCTCATGCGTGTACTACGACTTGGGGCCCTAGCGAGAAATAAATTTACGACTGATTGATTGCATTGAAGGAAAGGTGATGAAGGGGAGTTAAGATATGCATGTCTCACATCTAAGGGGACTCATGGGGTTTGCATTTGGTTTATGGGCGGAGGTATCTCATTTTATTTGACGTTCTTCTCTCATGTGGTGTTTTAGCGAGTGCTCGGGATGATACCCTAGTGATGAATGACGGCCAGAAGAAAAATTTATGAATATACTGTATGGAGATGCACAGAGAGAAATGAACATTTTGTCAGAGGTATCAATGCTGTTGTACATGGAAAAAGCGTGCAATTATCATGGAGTAAATGTGAAGTTTCCGCGCAAACTGCACATAAATCAATCACTCTCATCGTCGCTACCGTAGGCGACCAATGGACCACCTGTGGCCTTGGGTGCCTGTGTCCTCACTGCCCCACCATTAAGGCCCCGTAGAGCCGCGACAGCAGAGCTGGAGAAGATGCTATTGTTCTGTGGTTGTTGTTCCTGAACCGGAGCAGGGGCAGACTCAATCATCATTGACTGTGCAGGCGCCTCCAGCTGAGCGGCCTGATTTGCATCTTCGAGTTGACGGGTCCTGGCATGCCACACGTCATCTGGGGCATCATAGCCCTGTAGTCCAAAGCTTCCCTCAATCTTCTTCCGTTTCTTGGCCTCTGGATCTCGGCCTTCGATTTCTGCCACAAACGCTGCAGGAAGAGCCCGGCGCACGGCCTCAGCAGCCTGCTCTTCTAACCTACGTGCCTCGCGCTTCTGTGCCATAGGATTCGGGTCGACTGTTGCCCAACGCACGTTCTTGTTTCTGTTAGTTTTGAACATCGTAGGGAGCCATTATCATAGGCGGGAATCAATGTCGCCAAACTTACTAAGATTTCCTATAAGAAGTTAGTGTTGGCCATACATTATCTTGCGGGGGTGACAATTAAACTTACTTCATGATCTAAGGCCTGATTCGACATTGCCGCCAAGGCTTGGGTATCATCAGTATGAGTTTCTGCTGATTTATTGACAAATGACTTACCGAACTGTGCATTTGCTTCATGCGAATAAGTGATAAAGGCGACACCCCTACCTGTGAGGACGCGAGTCCGTTCAATCTGGCCCCATTCCGCGAAATGCCTTGAGACTACCTCCTCGATGTCATCCCTGGGAAAATCGATTAGATAAGGCGTCAATGTATTTTCTCTTCACGAGCATAACTCACGAGACTGTAATACGGCCGACATAGATGGTGCGGTTTTGACGCATGAAGGATCCAACTCCGGACATATCCTATTGAGTAGTATTAGCAATGAATTCTCAAAAAGACATTTCCAAATCACGAAGACATATACGCACTTCCTTGTAATCGCTGTGCTTGTCTCTCCCTATAGTCCCCAGTCAGTCGTCATTCTCCAATAATCGGACAGCATGTTTGCGAAGTGATACTAACCAAAACAATCCATGTTCGGGTTGAAGATATCATGAATCGTGGGTAGACGGTGTAGATATTCGCAATCTTGACCTTTCACGCAGACACCTCGAGCGAAATGTATGCTAGAATAAACAGAAAAGATTAGCAAATGGCCAACTGCATTGCGCAGGAGAGCTGCGCATAGCAACCGTCGAATGCAAATTTCTTACCAGAAGAAAGAGCCCGGTACCCGATCAGCGCGAGTGTATCCTGAGTCACGCGCAATATTGCAACGACTGGGTGCTGGGTTGCTCAGGCCATATTTGTCTTCGTTATCGCCACTTTTGTTGTACCAAATATTATAGTCCATTCCGGGCTGCTGCGCGGGTTCGGTCTTCATGGTCGATGGATCGACCTGTATCCTCGCTGGCCGCTTCTTCCTGCGAATAATTTTGGTCTTCTTGACGGATTGGAGCTGCTGATCTCCTTGCGGTGTGTCGTCCGCGGCGCCGGTTGTTGCCACAGCCATATCTTCGGACTTGGAGGCAGGATTCTCGGGAGATGTGGTGGAAACGGGAGCCTGTGGCTCAGCGATTGATGCGTCCGCCATTGCTGTGATTTTATCGGGGTGTTGTGTGAAGGTTGAGCTTCGAGCTCTCGAAAAGGTCGGATTGACCAGGTCTGAAAACGTGATTACATAAGGCTTGGCGGGTGCCCACTGGGACAGCGGGATTTCGTTTTTGATCGCCAGAGTCTCAGAAGAAAGATTAAGTGATTTCGCAGTCGACACGACTCAAAAACCGGCAAGATGGTGAACATAACAGAAAAGATCAAGGAGTATGTTTTACAAATTGGCACTGGTGGCTTGAATGGGACAATTTACTTATCTGGGGGACCACAGGATCGAGGATGAGATGCGTCGGACGCAGAGTAAGTGTTTTATCCTACCTAAACATATATCACCCCGCTAATGCCCCGCAGAGAATAAGGCGACAGGTATGATGAGCTTTTGATAGTTTCAGAAAGGCCTAATCTAATGTACTGAATTCCCAAATCAGAATACCATCTGGGTCTCTTGAAAGGGTATAGTCATATCCTCTGATTTCACATTGCAACATCAATTGACGACATTTTCAGAAAGCTTGCCCGACTAAGAGCTCAGCTTCTGGAACCAGTAGGTGGTGCTGGTTCTGGTGGTGGTGCGGGTTTCGATGTGAGCAAGAGCGGCGATGCCCGAGTGGCTCTTGTTGGCTTTCCCTCTGTTGGAAAGTCTACATTCCTGTCTAAGATTACCAAGACTAAGAGTGAAGCCGCAGCCTACTCTTTCACCACCCTGACGGCCATTCCTGGTGTGCTGGAGTATGGTGGTGCTGAGATCCAGATCTTGGATTTGCCGGGTATTATCGAGGGTGCTTCTGAGGGCAAAGGACGTGGTCGTCAGGTCATCTCGGCTGCGAAGGTGAGCAGGCTAAATTTCTCGATCGAAAGCCGAAGAAGCCACTAATAACAACAATTCTACTTCTAGACAAGTGATTTGATTTTGATGATTTTGGACGCTACAAAGCGTGCTGAACAGCGTGCCTTGCTCGAGGCTGAGCTGGATGCTGTTGGCATTCGATTGAATAAGGAGCCACCGTATGTCACACTTTGTCCCGAGATTGGGCTGCATTCACCACTGACCTATTCCCAGTAATATCTATCTAAAAATCAAGAAAGCTGGTGGCATGAAGATCTCCTTTGCGACACCACCAAAGAACCTGGATGAGAAGATGATTTACAACGTGCTCCGTGATTACAAGATTCTCAACTGCGAAGTACTGGTGCGAGATGAGAACGGTACGTGACGCCTCTATCCAACAAGCAGGCTACATTACTGATTTTGCAACCCTATTATAGCTACAATTGACGACTTCATTGATGTGATTATGAAAGATCACCGGAAGTACATCCGTTGGTAAGATTGATACCAAAGGCAATTGATAACTTACGAAGCAAACGTTAATCTCTATTTTTGCCAGTCTTTATGTCTACAACAAGGTCGACAGCATCGGTCTCGAATTCCTTGACGCTCTTGCCCGCGAGCCTTACACAGCCGTTATGAGTTGTGAACTCGATCTTGGCGTGCAAGATGTGGTCGAACGCATCTGGAAGGAATTAAGACTGATTCGACTTTACACAAAACGGTATGATCCATCCATGTTTGGCTTTTGCTATCAACGGCCTGTCTAACGGTTATCGAATTCATAGAAAGGGTGAGGATCCTAAGTTCGATGAGGCACTCATCGTACGTAAGGACTCTACCATTGAGGATGTTTGTGATCAGATTCATCGTACAATCAAGGACACATTCAAGTATGCAATGGTGTGGGGAGCGAGCGCAAGACATGTTCCACAGCGCGTGGGACTGTCACATCTGGTTGCCGACGAGGATGTGGTATCGATAGTGGCTAAATAGATTTAAGAGATTGAGAGCGAGGATGAAAATATCGACATGACTACTAAGAGCTTGAGCAAAATTATGGTTTAATGCTGTGAATTGGATATAACATGAACCTATGAACAGAATGCAAACAAAATTATGAACGCAAAATAACCAATTGAACCCTCAAAATATCAAGACTCCCTCCCAAGATACATTGAGACATCTAAGCGGCAGCGACAGCGGCAGCAGTGGAGGCAGCGGCGGCGGCAGCGGCCATGACGTTCTGCTGACCAATGGTGGGCTGCACACCAACACGCTCCTTGCCAAGCAAGTCGACCAGCAGAGGGCTGGGACGGCTATCACGCTGGGGGAAGAGGCCGGCCTGGTTGTTCTTGTACTTGAGCACGGAGTCCAGATAGATATCGAAGAGGTAGGAAGAGTCAAGAGGACCACCCTTAGCCTCGGGGTGGAACTGGGTGCTGAAAATGGGACGAGACTTGTGGATCATGCCTTCGTTGCTCTGATCGTTCAGGTTAACGAAGTAGGGCTTCCACTCCGAGGACAGAGTAGAAGCATCAACAGCGTAACCGTGGTTCTGGCTGGTGATGTGGCAGCGACCGGTGCTGAGATCAAGAGCGGGAATGTTGTGAGCGCGGTTTCCGTACTTCAACTTGATGGTGCGGGCGCCGGCGGCCAGGGCAAGGAGCTGGTGGCCCAAGCAGATACCGAAAATGGGGACCTGGGAAGTCTCCATCAGACGCTTGAGATGGTAGACAGTGTCCTGGCAGTGGGTTGGGTCACCGGGGCCGTTGGAAATGAAGACACCATCGAAGTGGTGGGCGACCTTGTGGATGGGGTAGTCGAAGGGGAGGACAGTGACGCTCGAGCCACGGTTAACCAGGCTGCGGAGGATGTTCTCCTTGACACCGCAGTCAATGACAGCAACGTGGGAGTGGGGCTCGGCAGCGGCGACGTGGAAGGGTTGCTTGGTGCTGACCTGGCGCACCAAGTGGATTTGCTCAGGGTCAGTGAAAGCCTCATCCTCATTGGCATCGTACTCTTCACCAACGGTGATACGAGCCAAGGAAGAGCCTTGTTCACGCAGATAGGTGACAATAGCACGGGTGTCAACACCAGAGATGGCAGGAACACCTTCACGAGCACACCACTCGCCCAGACTCTCGACAGCAGTCCAGTGACTATATTGCTCAGCCACATCGGCAACCACAACACCAGCAGCCTGGAGGTTGGGGGACTCGAAGTACTTCAAAAGGCCATTGGGGTCCTTCTCGGCGGATGGAACACCGTAGTTGCCGATGAGAGGCTGGGTGAAGACCAAGATCTGACCACGGTAGGAAGGATCGGTGAGGGATTCAGGGTATCCGACAAGGGAGGTGGTAAAGACAGCCTCGCCAGAGATGTTGGAACGAGCACCAAAGGACTTGCCAGAAAAGACGGGACCATCACGGATAGTGAAGGTAGCCGGCTCCAGAGCAGCACGCTGACGCACAGTAGCCATGAAGCGAGTCTGAACAGGTCGCTTCATAGAGGCGAAGGCGGAAGCCCGGGCAGGCATCGCCTTGAAGAGGTTGGAGATCATTTTGTTATATGTGATAATTGCAGATTGGTAAGAAGCGTAATGCTATTCAGTTCTTGTTGGCTTTCCAGAGGTGGTCCGAGATATAGTCCTGGGAGGTAAAGATCGAGGGTGCCAAACACATAAGCGCGACTGAGCAGGGACAGCCAAAGTTATGGTAGAGAGAAAAAAAGGGGTACGCTATTTAGCGAAGCATGGAGAAGTGGCAATGTAAAGATGGGGAAGAAAGGAGGGAAAAAGAGGAACCGGAGAGGTTTTTCACCCTCGACTTTGGGTGGGCACGTGTTCTCACCGACTTTGCCAGGGCGGACCAATCGGAGCGCGTCAAATTCTGTTTTCGGTCTATCCAAAAGTCCGGGATAAGGCCGATCTCGGGATGTGGCGATGATATCACTTGGTCAGGCACTGTGAACTCTTTTGTTATCACTTCTTTCGAGTGATTTCAATTAGTTGTGTTTATTATATTCTACAAAATCAAGAGATAGGGCAACTTTGGATATTTAATTAGCTTGGTGGCTGGTGTTTTGTCGACTGTACGATTTACGTTGTATATTCGTATCGCACTATTGCCCCCCACCTAAATGGCACATTGCAGTAGCTGCATATCGGTCGCGCTATATTAGCCACTAGAAGCTGTTGCATTGTGCGTCCTCTGCAGAAGAAAAAACTTGCCGTATCAATTTTTTAAAACGACTCGGTAGGTTTGTTTGTGGCACAGACAGGGATTCTCTAGGCTCAGGGTAACAATGTAGTGTACAAGGGAAATTGGGAAGCAACGTTGGCTACCAAAGGGAACATCACGGCACATTTAAGAAGATAGTTAGGGAAAGAGGGCCATATAAACCCAGCCAGAATATACCGGTAGGGAGCCCTGTCTGTGATTTGATACACAAACAATGATTCTATCTCAATATGCAACTTACGCCCTAGTGGCATCCCTCCTACCATCGGTGACTTTCGGTCGCTCCATCTTCTCATTTTTTAGAGGGAGCCCTCAGAGCCCACTACTGCAGTCAGGTTGTGATGATGGCACTGGGATTGTGGACCCAGATGGCAAGTGCAATGGCACTGGAGTCGTAGATGACCCAATACCCCACGACCGAGAAGGGTTCAAGTTTGAGAACCCATCCACAGATTGCAAATATGCATCTCAACTGCATATTTGGGACTCATTCAAGGACCTTGAGAAGGACATGAGCAAGCTTTTCACACTGATCCACAAAAATGTCAGTTTCACTGTTGTTGGGCATCATCCGATCGCCGGCCGCTACCACGACTTAATGCACTTTTACGTCAATGCCCTGCGTCGAGTCAGCATGTTGTTTGTCGACCATGCAGATCTCTTTGAGATTCACCCACAGGGTATATATGGCGGATGTAATGCTGAATGGTCCGTGGAGGAAATCCAGTTCAAAGGAGTGATGAACTCTGGTGGGCTCGACCGTATTCCCCTTTCCATCCATCTCACCATGGCTGACCCACCGTAGGCGATAAGTTCGATATCATCAATGTCTGGTTCACACGCTGGGATCAGGGCCAGATGGTTGAGATTCGCACATACATAGACGCGCCAAAGATCATGGACGCGCTGCATAAGAACGAAATATGGTGGAATGGCACAACCTTTCGGGACAATCTGAACTATATGCCAGGGCCAGCAGGCATGCCAGATCTGAGGGAAGTTGAGAGGTTGATGGGATATCCAAATGGAAGCAAATATAAGGATTAAGACAGATTGAAAATAAGGAGGAAAGACAAGGCCAGAATGTAAAATCAGGTAGTTTGGTGTAGTTCAAATTAAGAAAAGGGAGTTCCAAACAATCCATACTCCGCACAACGTACGAGGTATCTTTGCTTGGCGCCAATTACCCATCTGACTCCCCGCGATATTCCCCGTATTTCTCCCAAATATGTCCGAATCAACGCCTCGCAAGCGTTCACGTTTAGCCTGCACTTTATGTCAGTCACGGAAACGCAAATGCTCGGGTGGTCAGCCTTGTAGCACTTGCGCACAAACAGGCGCAGAATGCCAATACTTTGCGCGCAAGAAACGCAGGTCCCATAGTCTGTACCGAGCGGGCCTCGATGAACGCCCTGCAGATGGTTGGCCCAATGCAGTCCCAAATCCTATCAGTGCCACGGGCAACGATGCGGCACAGGCTTCTCCCCGCGAGGTCGAAAATTCGGAGCGTGTTACCTATTCTTTACAGGCTAATTCTGGCGCCGCATTTGTTCGCAAACTCGGTTTAAGAATTGACCCGGCGCGTGCACCGCGGTTGCAATTATTTGCCTGGAACATTGGCGAAAGGCGTATATCGCCAACAGTATCATCGGCGCTGCCCTCGGTGCCTGTGATGGTGCCGACGCCGACGACTATCACCAAAATCATATCGCAGGAAGAGATGCGGCGATTAGCAGCGATTTACTTCGAGAAAGTCGATCCATGCTATAATTTCTTGGATCGCAAGACGGTCTTCCTTCGGATCGCTAATCGCTGGGAGTCTTTACCATTTCCTATTGACTCTACGGAATACCCCTATGATGCTGTATTATGCGGTATTGCTGCCTTCGGTTATCTATTTTCGCGGCGTGAGATTGTAAGTCCGGAACTTCAACTAGTTGAAACCGCGCGTACGATTTTGGATAAAAGTATCCTCGCCGCGGAAACACCCTCGGTTGATATAGTGACAGGCTGGGTGTTGCGTGCTGCCTATCTCCGCATGACAGCCTCACCACATGCAGCATGGATGGCCAGCTGCACACTGATGCATCTTATCGAAGCTGCAGGATTGCATCTTGAAACGTCCGATCCGGAAGCAGCAGCTCTTCTACCAGCCTCACCACCAGAGACACGGGGCAGCCAAGACGGCGCCGGCATAAACACCCAGGTCACCAGTGACCCCGAAATCCGACGAAGACTCTTCGGTATGGCGCGCCACCTCAACACATGGATCTCCTTTGATCTCGGCCGCTCTCGCGTTGTTCTCCACGGCGCTACAGCCCTCGCACCTTCAAGCACATTCCCATCCCGCAAGCCACCTATCCAAGCACCACCCCGAGCCCCACGCGCAGACCTCTTCCATCTCCTCCCACTCTCCGAAAGCCTTGACCCAGCAGGTTCGTCACCACAGGACCTCCCAGAACTCGAAATAGCCCTCACCTCAGTGCTCGATCTCCTCTACTCCGAGCCCTCTTTAATTCTAGTCCAATGCAACCTCATGTTGTGCATTTACCGCCGTCTTCGAGCTCTAAATCCGCACGGGCCATTATCCTCCAATCTTGTCGACCGTGTCCTCGCATTGGCTGGCCGCGGACTCCGTGCTGCCAGAGGAATGGTCGCATCTTGCTGCCCTTGGCACCAGGTCGCCAACGTTCCCTTCCAGGTGGTTTGCTCGCTTCTCGCGATTGATAATCAGCCTGCATTAGCGCTACTCGCAGATGCGATGCGGACCCTGCGAGAGATTTACGCTGCCTACGATACGCCCTCTATGCGCGAGGCCTATTCCACGGCCTATTTGCTTATTGCGTTACACCAGCGACGGAAAGAGGATGATACTCGTGCTCTTGCTGAGGTGTTGCGGGTGAATGCGGCTGCTGCGGCGCCAGCACCGGCGCCAGATATGGACGACAATCTGATTGCACGGTCTCCGCTGGATGATAAGAACCAGATCCTGCGCCAGCAGCAGACTGCGCCGGCAGTGCAAGTTTCAGATGCGGAGTTCTCGTGGCTGGGGGATTTGATGATTGATATGCCTAGTCTGCAGAATTTTGATCTCGACCAGTTTCTAATGACGGACGTTCCATGGCCTTTGCCTGAGATGGGAATATGAAGTAGTCTGGTAGGTATTTATGGATTTTACGCAGGATCTGATCTGATGGAGGTTGTTGACTTTATACTTGCCGGGGGAATACCTATTCTTGACAAAAGTCCAATTGAATGACGAAAGCGACTCTCCGGATATCTAATTCATCTTCAATGAATCACCACTTCTTGATTTTTTTATAATATACAACGTACTCCTTTTTCCAAAAGGCTACTCCGTTCACAGAGGTTTAGTCGATATAGATGGTGACATAATTGTGGGGCACATGATGTTATGGATAACGGGAGCTTCAAGGTGATCTTATAAGAACACCAGAGCCAAAAATATAGCTAAATGAGAAAAAGAGCTTCAAAATAACATCTGCATATATCTCCAGGTATTGTTTGACTATACAACTTATTCGTTGGGTTCATGTAGAATCGAAGCTTCGGGAATCTTCGATCATTGAACGTCACACGTCATTCACCTGGAGACTCCAGACTTGATCCCTGGCGTCCAATTCCCTGCAAGCCTTTTGAGCTTTTCATTTTCCTCTTTGATCATCTCCTCCTTGGACAGTATCTTTCTACATATCTCCAACCCTCAATTGTTCCGCGCCTATCATACGATCCGCGTTACCGCCTCGGCGAATCTTCTACGTCATTCGAGAAATAAGCCGCATCCTCTATTACAATCCCTCGCTCAGGATTCATTTTCTTGTCACAAATCGCCATTGACTCTTAAGCGTGTATCTTCGGTCTATGACCCACGCTCTTTCCATTTTATTATTCGAAATTTCATAATCGTCGATTTTACCCCGCATTATGGTTGCCGAGACCAAGCTTTACGACGCCTTGAGCGTCAAGCCTGATGCCACACAAGATGAAATCAAGAAAGCGTACCGCAAAGCAGCATTGAAGTATCACCCAGACAAGAACAAGGATAATCCTCAGTCAGCCGAAAAATTCAAAGGTATGTTAACTCCCCTCAGCCTCGACTCGCAATACGGTACTAACGCATAAAATAGAGGTCTCACATGCCTACGAAGTCCTCTCCGACCCCGAAAAGCGTAAGGTCTACGACCAATTTGGTCTCGATTATCTGATGCGCGGCGGTCCCGCACCACCACCTCCGGGTGCAGGCGGAGGTGGTGCAGGTGGCATGCCGGGAGGATTCAACTTCGGCGGCATGCCTGGCGGTGGTATGCCTGGCGGTGGTGGAGCCCGGACGTTCCACTTCCAAACCGGCCCTGGCGGTGGCGGCGGGTTCTCTTTCAGCAATGCCGAGGATATCTTCAGTAACTTCGCCAAGGCCGGCGGCGGCGGCGGCGGCGGTATGGGTGGTGCGGGCGGCGGCCTGGATGAGGACGATATTTTCTCGATGCTCAATGGAGGAATGGGCGGCGGCGGCGGTGGCTTCCGCAGCAGCCGTCCTGGATACGCGAAGCCCAGGCGTGCGCCCACTCCCGAACCTACTATCATTGAGAAGGATCTGCCACTGACATTGGAGGAAATCTTCAATGGCACCTCGAAGAAAATCAAGACGAAGAGCAAGGCCTTTGACAGTATGGGCAAGCGCACTACCAAGGACGTGACTCTGGAAGCCAATATCAAGCCTGGGCTACGTGCTGGTTCAAAGATCAAGTACAGAAATGTCGGTGATCAGGAAGAAGGAGGACGACAGGATGTCCACCTGATTGTCAAAGAGGTATGTGATCGCTCCAGGATATGACACTTGAGGACCTATTACTAACATTTTCTGATAGATTGACCACCCTACCTTCAAGCGCGTCGGCGATAACCTTGTCACTACGGTCGAGCTCAGCCTTAAGGAAGCACTAACAGGCTGGGACCGCATTATCCGTACGATTGATGGAAAGTCCATTCGCGTGAATAAGCCCGGCCCAACCCAGCCTGGCCACGAAGAACGCTACCCCGGCTTAGGCATGGTGCTCTCCAAGAATCCTAGCGAGCGCGGTGATATGGTCATCCGCATTAACGTCAAGTTCCCTACTACCTTGACTGCCTCCCAAAAAGACATTCTCCGGGATGTGCTGCCTTGAGATGATTTGTTTTAATTGCATATACCTGGCGTTGGGATCGGCTATTTTACTGGGCGGAGTATTTAATGACAATGACACGAACAAATCTTTTTTTAAACTTTCTGAAAGAACGTTTGAAATGCCGCGTTTTGCCTGACAAGTGGCAGACCTAAATGATCTCCATACTCGAGCTGCCTGCTGCGGGCGCAGACCAAATAACGTAATGTACATAGTCTAACCCGATTTGGCGAATGCGGAGAAACCAGTCCAGTGACACCTGATGAGGTTGGAGAAATCAATTCGTCACTTCTGTTTACTTTCATTCATTTGATTCACTTTAATCTAAATCACATTAATAATGAAACGAAGAATTACATTTGTTCAGCGCGTCGACGCCGGCTTCGATCCACAGCAAGCTGTATTAACCACGTCATCCCTCTCCGTCCGCGACTTGGACGCCGCGCGGGAGGATCGCATTACGGTTGGACTTGAGGAGCTTCCAGAGGATGTAAGAAGCATCAATTGAAGGAAAATCACTTCGGCGAACAAGAAATGCTGACCTGGTAATTGGCAATCTAGCTGCGCACTGTTTTCGAGCAATCCCATGAACTCCACCTCCGCTGGGCCTCTGAGCAGCCCTACGATGCCGTCGCGCCTTTCGCAAGCCGGGTTTCACCTGGTCTACATGTGCACTATACTCCGATAGAGTCAGACTCGTCGTCGTGAGTACCTTGTCTATCCTAGGCTTTGAAGAAATAAGATTGGCTGATTAATTTGTTCATAGGGAGGCACTGTGTACGCTGCTCCGCACGGTGGTCGAGCCTAACGAAGACGCTCAATACAAGAATTGTTCGAAGCCTAAGGTATTTGGTTCCTGTGACTAGAGCTTCTTTTGCATAGCGTGACTTATCTGACCCGCGATTTGCTATACAGGACTCGTTCATTACACCCCCGCTTCCCTCGACGCGATTCGCTTCCTCTGCCGCCCTCCAATATCACACCTACCTTCCCTCCATACAATCTTTAGTCAATTACATCCAAGCTGTTGTCTGTGACCAGACCAAAGTTGATAGCCTCGACTGCCAGACCTGGGCCAATGCCCTTCTATCTTCAGATTCAGTCGATATCGACCACGACAGCAATTCACACTCCTTGACCGTGTCCGGGTTCTGGAGCAGACCGCCGGCAGGTGGTTGGACGGCACAAATCAAGAAGCCGATCTCAGACACTGATCAGATCGAGTTCGGTCTCTTAGGCGCCGAGGCAGGGCTTGAGCCTGAGGAGATTAAGATGGGTGGGCTGCTAGCAGTTATCGGACAGGATAATAAGCTAAGTAAGTGACTTCAGCTTTCTGTAAAGCATTGCTTGCAGTTTAAGCATCCCAGAGCATTTGGAACATGGCAATTGACCTCTATACAGAGCCAACGATGTTCTCATTCCCCTCCCGCCACCAACCTCTTCTCGAATCAGCAAGCTATACCGTCTCTTTTGCTCCCCCAACTGGTCTCCATCCCACAATGTCCATCACCATGCCACGATCGTCCCTTAAACGACCCCCCGCACCAACTGACGCAACCTGCGCCCTACACACATACCTCACACTCCCCTCTACCATGTTTGGAGATCAATATCAGCTCGGAACAACAGACCCCCTCTTCCTCGAATCACACAATCTCGTAGCCCTTCGCGCCCTTGCAGGCGAGATGGATCTCGAAGCCCCAGACTGGGTCGTCCAGCGCTGGGGCTCAAACTGGCTCATCGAGCTAGCAACTCCCCCCGAAACCACAGATGCAGACGCGCTCAGCACGCCAGACTCCTCAAACTGGACCACCACTATTCCTCTACATCTTCGCTACCTTCCCCCCTCGGAAACAGGATATCGCACGGCGCATGTGCCCTGGCCTGTCGTCTTTTGGGCTTGTACCACCGAAGACGACACGAAGATGGGTAAGAACCCCTTCGATCGCACAAACCTTGGCTGGGATGGCCTGTTTGGCCCGCGTACTTTGTTTTATCAGCTGCAGCCTACGGGTGAGCGCCTTGTTGAGGATATCCACGTCCCGGTTTTACGAATTGAGAAGGGGGATGGTTATTTCCAAGGTAAGCATATTGAGCTTGGTACTTGCGTGGTCATCTCTCTTGGGTTCCTGTGGGTGCTTTGGCGACTTGTGTGTGTTGCTTGGTCGTCTGGGCTGGGGTCGAATGCTGGGAAGAGACAGGCTGAGGTCGTGCATGATAAGAAGGAATGAATCATCTTGATGATTGGATTCTTTGGTCACTGGCGTTGGTCTCTCTTTTTTTTAATTGAGCAGCCTTTACTCGACACTTATAAGGTTATCACACCTTTTGGAGTATACCTATCTAGAAATTATCAAGGAATCTGAATATAATGTTTCGTTTATCATATTCACATAGGAAGCCTATATGAGGATACCATTTCATCTAGAGAAAAAGACTATCATATCTCAAGCATTGTCTATATACATGTAAGGTAAGCTAAGCTAGTCAACTATGGATCTACGTCACAAGCCGAAGTCCAAGCCGCTCCCCAACTGGGATAGACCGAGGATTTTTCTAGGAGTACCAAAAGTTAGCACTGTACTACCTAGGTACCTATGAGAGTGGAATGTGTGGAGTTCACTCACCATGCAATTGTGCATGTCACCCTGTCACTCAGTAACAGAAGTTAGCAGCATGCCCTCAGACTGATATACTTGGAGTTACACTTACCGATCAGTGGTGATCGTCAAGATGTTCTCCTGAAAGTACTCAGAGTTAGCATCATACCACGAAGCGGGTATACTTGGACTACACTCACCATGCAGTAATGCATGTACTCCTGTTACTCAGTGACTATAGTTAGCAACATATCGTCAGGCTGAGATAGTTGGAGTACACTCACCGTTCAGTAGTCATCATCAGGATATTCTCCTGCAAGTAGTGGGAGTCAGCAACAAGTCATCAAACTGGAATCTCGGGATATACTCACCATGTAGGTAGTCATGCATGGTTTCTCGAATGTCGTAGAGTCTCCATACGCGTTCAAGTGCGCGGTAGACCCAAGCAAATGGTAAAAGTCCCCCTCGGAATTCTCCTCATAGGGCGACACCGGAGGGCTATCTCCAGTATTGTGGGTCCAAAAATTGGTAGTCGAGCCCGAAGGCAAGACCGAGTGTTCAGAGAACACGAGAGGGCAGTGAAGGGATCTTCAGGTGTTGAACCTGAAAGCAGGGAGAACCGAGGGTGTCTTCGCTGTTTCGATGTGCCCAAGCTGTTTGCCCCCAGGGTGAATGTGTGAGCGAGATAAGAAAGAAAGAAAGAAAATCAGGGACGGTACCTTTCCGTTACCTGGGGGTGTCGTGTGGATGGGGTCTACAGGGCTTGGTACCAAGATGGCGATGGGAGTGGCGCGTTGGGGCAGGTAAGAATAGATGGGAAGGGATGCAAGTTCTATCTGATGCGTTGGGCAATGCAAGAAAAGAAAAGAAGATGCAAAGAGAAAAGAGAAAAAGAAAAGAGCCTACGGACTACAGGTGCCCGGGCGTAGTTGTAGGAGGAAAGAGAAAAAGGAAGAAGAAGAGAAATGGGCCGGATACTTATGTTCATCGATCAGTAGAGTTTGGGCAACTGCCGTCCGATAACTTGTATATTTCCTAAAAAGGGAAAGTAGTAGACATCATATTTCCCAGAGGGGGAAAGTACCTTCCTGCATGAGACTAGATTGTCGTCATAGCTTAATGACGACATGTGATGAGACTTTACGTATACACAGGCAGAGTGTAAAGGAGAGCAGAGGGGATCGAAAATTTCGTGAAGAGAGGAGGACATGACTTCTGATACTTGGACCTTGAGAGTGCATTTCCATATAACTGCTTGACCCTCGTACTACCTCCTGATATGGCCATTGACTTGTAGGGATATATCGAAGACGAACTGGACGGCTAGTTCAAGCTGCATGTTGGATCTCGATTACTACCATGCTGGACAGTCAAGACCGTGTCCATCCATTAATATGTCGGGGAAAAACGCGTCGGACTGGGCTTAACTACAATACGGAATGAAATCAGCAAGTGCTCATGTCCACGTACACTCATATACAATGGGTGTTATTGACTCTATAGATTCATAAATTCATACACTCAATACCCAGTCTCCTTCGCTCTCGAGAGACCGTCTCGCCTCCAGTTCAGTTTCAGGCGTAGAGGTCCCTGTAGATTGATACCCGTATGTGAATCCCCGTAAAAAGTCGTAGACAATCTAAAGCGGACACTGCGTCTCCAAGATCATACCACGTGTTAGTCGACGCGCTGTCGGTGCTCTCGTCTCGGCAACTGGCTAAATCAGCGTGGAGCTGAAATTCTAGCCATTGTCGAGGAATCATACTCCTGGATTGTGAGCCGCTAGGATTGGGGACTTTCATTCTCTATGAGATTCAACGTTAGCAGGTCTTGATGCGGAGATTTCCTTTCGAATTTCACACTCAATGATTGTGTCTCGATAGCAAAATTGCCACTGTGTCTTTGTACTCATTTCAACATGAGAGGGATTGGGTAGTCATAGAAGTGTATGTTTGTATGTGTGTATGTCAGGCGACAGACATTGACGAGACAAGTGTGACGGCCAGAATCTACTGAGACAGATTAAGATAATCAAAGTTTCAAGAATTTTCTTAAGTCCAAGAGGTCATGTAGACACAGTATAAAGTGAAAAGTTAGGGACGGAGCCACCAAGAGATCATTCAATATGCATGTCTACACACTAACTGAGACCTCACTTCATGTTGTCCACGGGTGGCTATACAATAGAAATATAAGTATCAAGAAGACTTCATTCGTAAGTAATACCTAGCTACATACAGACTTGCTTACGGACTTGCTTGGTTTCACCATGAAGGTTATGATAGGGAAGTAGGGAAAGGAGGAGAGAAAATGAGAAAGGGAGGGGAGGAGCGAGAAAGAGAAGGGGGGATGGGGCAAGAGGAGAGTTGAAGAAGGAAGAAAAAAAGAAGAGGAGGAGAGGGAGAGAGGCAGGTATTTATACCCTGGAGGCGCGTGTAGACAAATCGATCAGCTGCCACGATCAGATCAGACAACGCGTTCCTTCTTGAACGGGACGGTAGTTCCTTCCTAAAAGAGAACGTGCATACAAAGCAGATACGTTGTATCCAAGGACTCAGCCCCGAGCTTACTATTGGCTATCTGAGCTACACTCGCATATCATTATATTTTAGACCTACTGCCTGCTGAACAGAGCACTTCTACCTTGGGGGACTTCGTTACAATGCTTGCTGGGAATGGTTACAGATGGTGATTCAAATGTCACTGCTATACTTGAGACTACAGATAAGTACCAGCAACATGTTTCCAGTCAATCGATCCCAATGATCAAATGCTCATACATGGACTGACGCCTGACGCATTCTCGTAGTCACAGCTGTCGGTTTTTCCCCGTTTCCTGGCGATATTGCAGCCATTCACAAGGTGAGAAGAGACACCCATGTTGTCTATTTCGACTGATGAACTATCTGAAGCTGATTGCCATCCGACACGCGTCTATAGATGCCGAGTGGTAACCAAGGACCCGATTTTAGAAGCTGCCATCCGTCGAATCGGGCGCCACAACGGCTCGGGCCGTGCCCACATAATACCAACCTACATCGGACGGACGCCCCTGGACCCATACTCGTACTTATATCCAGATATCAGGTAGACTTTTGGAATGTGAGCGAAGACATTACAGGTGCGCTGTCACAGCCGAAAATTATGTTGATGGCCAATCGTTCGAAGAAAAGGGCACACAATAGCTGGTTTATTGAAGAAGTCATATTTCTCTGTGTCATTCGATGAACGATATTGCAAAAGTAACGAATCTATATGTGAAACCTTTATAGAATCTACCTCTACTTCTCATCAACAACGATGTAATCCCGAATGACAGCAGTGCCATTCACCACACTCGCAATCTGATCTTCAGTGCATGTCGACTCCAAAGCAAGGATATAGCAAACCGGATCCGGGCTCTCCGGAACCTTGTTTTTGATATGCCAAGTAGACGCAGGCCCATCTGTGGTATAAGAGCTATTGCGAGCAGTGTCTATCTTACCAGTAGCCAGGTCGCGGTTAAAGAGCGCACGATGAAAGAGTTCATACGCGGTCTGTGGCTGGTACGCTGGAACCTCATGCCCAGCGTCGTAGACACGCGCGAAAGAGAAGTTGCCATGCTGCCGGACCTGGCCACCAATATACGAGGAGTTTGTGCGTAGAGGCGTGTACCCAGCAGAGCGGAAGTCAGAAGCTTCAGTATGGTTGACTAGCAAGCTGACGTCTTCGCCTCCGATCCAGTTGCAAGCGTAGTCACGGTCGCCATAGACGAGAGCGACCTTGATACCGGAGTCAAGCACGTACGCCAAATCTTCAAGGTAGCCGTGTACATCAGAACGTGGGTAGTCGCCGGTAGATTGGAAGGCATTGTAGGCACCGTTACTTGATTCGGTGAAGTTGATCGGGACACCCAGTGCACCTTGCACCCAATGTTGGTTCAGCCAGCCTAAGTAATGAGAAGGCGGGAAGGGGTCTGGATTTTTGTGGGTAATGTCATAGTAGCCACGGTCTGAGAATTCGAGATAAGCACCTTCAACATTGTTGCTGCAGATTCTGTCGGCTTTGTGGCACGCTTTGTTGATAGTCTCATTGTTGCCGTACATCTGCGGGTCGCCCTCTGCGGCTAAGGCGCGACAGTGCGTGATCAGTTCCTTGCATCCGCCAGGTCGACTCCATGCCTCCATTGCATGATTGTAAACAGTCTTGTTGATGGTTTCGATGTCGTAAGTGTTGTTATATGCCATCACGGGATATGTTGGTTCCTGTACAAGGAGATCGATGCAGCCGTTGATGATGCCCAGAGTATCCAAATTGATGTAGTGTGACTCTCCTGGAGTATTAATGCTACCATTTTTAATCTTCTCGTTCTGCTCCTGGAAGAATGCAGTAAAAGCTGGGCCATAGCGACCGCCGTATGACTCAGTCCAGATGCTGACCCGGTCGTCATGGGGCTTGTAGTGTGGGAACTCGGTAAACCAAGTCTGAGCAAAGTGCCACAGAGACCGCGCAGCGTTTTGTGTGCTATTCGCAACATTCGACTGGTTTTGGCTAGCTATTGTGCCAACATAGAAAGTGTTGTTCTGTGTGGGCACCCCGGCCCAGTGCGACAGGTTCCAGGCGCCTTGAACTTGGTCAAAGGTACCATTGGTCAGGACATCATAGCTAAATCCAACTTGATTAGGCTGATCAATGTACAGCATGTTCACATAGTTGTTCCAAGACCAAGGATTGAGTTCTGTAGAATTGGAATCATCGTTGACTATACAAGGTCCATTTTCTTGCATGAGACCAATCATAGAGGAACTGCCTGGTCCACCGTTCATCCATATGGATAGAGGCGCATTTTTCGGGTCATGGCGAGACTCGAAAAACCAAAAGAAAGTATTGATCGGGTAGTTTTGTTCGACATTCACATCGTCCAGAGAGCCTGGGGGTAGATGGACGTAGCCCGAATAAGATCTCACCCCTGGGGTTGTTTCACAGATCCCAGGCTGTTCATTTCGTCAGTATGAGCCTATAAGATACCACATGCGACCATAATGTGAGAGGAACAGAAGTGTACCTGTTTGTATGATATCTTCACTCCCTTCTGATGTTTCGATTCCACTACTTTCAGTCCCTCGGGTGTGGGCGGGAAGTACTGCGCCGCAGCGGTTGCTGCCAGAGCAGCCCACAAAATGATCATCATTGAAAAGATCGATCAAAACAGAAGTAGAATAACGAAATCTAGGAGCCTGTTATATGAAGATAACGTGCGGATGTGACCTTCGGAAGTAACGAGGGGAAGTGCCAAGACCTCTCAGTGATCGTCGCCCTAACTTCTTTGGACCTTGATCCCCTCTATCCTCTCTCCATATCCGTACAAAATCCAGAGATAATCCAGATTTCTGTTCTAGTTGCACTCTAAACTGCTCAAACACTTCACGCTAATAACATATATAAGCTACGAGTGCAATGCCCTCGAAAAAAAACCAGTGGAGCAGCTTGGAACCTTGGAAGTCTGAGCCCGTGCTCATATCCAGGTACTCAGTGAGCAGTACTGCAGTTAGTTGCATACATACATGTATAATGGGACTCTGCGAAGTTACAACTGCAATTTGAAAATGCATGACATCAAGATCGTGCTGTACTAACATATCTCGGATAGGAAAGCTTCAACAGTCAGTTTCCAAATCAAGATCAAATCATTACACTCAAATATCGTGCCAAACTCAACAAGTCATGGACAGCTCAACATGAAACAGGTACCGTTGACGAATCTGTTCCGGATTCATCGCGATATACTCGCTGTGGTAAAAGCCCTGTGTAGGGGTTGCGGATTTCGTTGTTCCGGCGTGAACATCTGGCACACATGAACCCTGGAAGTCTGGGTGAATATATCTCGCATCCCGCCAATTTTTATGGGTTGTTTGGCCTATGACTCTTCTCCCTATGCTGTCAGATCCTTTTTTTTTGGGATTGCCCAGCTCGACTTCGCAGAGTAACATCAGGGCTTCCCCCGCGCTCCGGCAATAACCTGCCGACTTGGTGGATATGTCGGCAAAGTAAACTCCAGAACGGAAGTGTTTTCCACCCAGACTGGGGATTCCATCGCCGCGCAGCCCTTGGCTCAATATTCCCACGAAACTTCCAGTTTTCGAGCCATGCCACAAAAGTCGTCGATCCCCAATCCTGGCATGGTTTTCTTTTTCCCAATTTGCAAAACGCTCTGCTTCCCCTGGACGTTCGAGACGGAACACGTTGATGACCCGCTAGAAAGATAAAAATCTTAAAATTAGAATGCGCCGGGGGCTGGTTTGTTCGTTTTGACGGAAGGCTGAACACAACTTGCCTTGAACTGGTGCGGATGGTATGTAGTAGATGTTCTGATGAGTAACTCATGGAGCATCTCGAACTCCGTCGAGGTTTGATCGACTGTCAACAAGGGTTAGTACCTGCTTTGGTATTTGCAAAGCATTTTCAAAACAACAGAAAGGCACGAATATTTATACCTGGAACCATTTCCGCCAAACTAAGTACGTGAGATATTTGACTCAGCGCCAATGAGGAAGGCGAGGGTTTCTTTTCCATTATCTCGCTTGCATTTTTCAACCTGAGTAAAAGATCGAGGGACTCCAGTTCTTGCCTGACCTCATTCTCAGTGGCTAAAGAAGCGTTGGTTGCAACTCCGGAGGAAGCCAGAGAAACCCTTTTGTAGGTCTGAACCAGTCGATCCCTCGCTTTGTCCTTGTTGTCAGATGTCTCAGGACTGCTGATGAGCTTCATCAGCTTGCTCAAGATTGCGATTCCAATCAGCAACTTTTCTTTTTCCAACATGGTGTGGGTCATAACGTGGCGCCCGTGTTGGGTCAAGGCCTGAACGTAGTTATCCAGGTTCGCTGATTCAAAGATGAATTTCAAGACCTTTTCGACACTGGGGGGCAACATGTTCGTTTTGCTGGTCAGTATGGGATCCTCCCTGTGGATTCTCTCGAGACAAATCCACTTGGAAAGGGAAAGAGCATGTCGATCGGTCCATTCTAGACCGCTGTACTTCCTGAACTTCTTCTCGAAGCTAAGTTTAGCCGAGTCCAGGCTTCCCTCGCGTACAGGTAATTGCTCATTCCCAGATGATCCACTTTGGAAGGGAGAGTGCCACGCATGGAAAGAATTGGACCCGCGATGGACGAGAAGTTGGATGCGCATAATATTGACCTGTGTTTTTGTCGCGCCGACTTTGACCAATGTGGCATCCCATATCAATCCCTCGTCGTCTTGCCAAACAGCGAGCTCAGTTCCTAGTCGACTCGAGGTTTTAGTCAAGACTTCGAAAACAAAAGAGATCCACATCCATGCTACTGACTTGGCTCTGGGTATGTCTCATCAACCAATTCGATCAGATATTGGGAAATGATCCGTTGTTCATCCTTCGTTCTCTTCGAAGAGCCACTGGCGTCGGCCGCAAGCGAAGGTTCACGCTCACGTTTTATGCCTTTCGGCTCGATCTCTTTCTTTTCCTCGCTCTCTGGGACTAAGTAATCCTGGACATTCACTGGCTCGTTCTTTTCAATACTCTTGAGCAGCCATTCCACGCTCACAACTTGACACTTTCCCTGTTCACGAGCCTGGATGACTGAAAGAGAATATCCTTGTTAGTTGCTCTTCACATGAGAGGATTAATATAACTGACTCTTTGTGAACTTCCTCTTCACACTAGTTTCAGTTGTCACTAAATGGGTACAATCGCTGAGGTTCATGGTGGCAAACCTCGCACCACATCTCTCCACCATCTTCTTGATTTGCCCTAGATACAGATGGTAATTCATCAGATATTCAACTACCATCCTTGCTATGCGCTAGGAAGCTCATACCATGTTGATATCCAGGGATATTACCACTGGCACTGATGACTAGCCCCTTCAAGTCAGTGACGAGGCTATCAACCCCTTGGTTAGAAGCCATCTTCGCCCACAGCTCGATGATGATGAGACTTCCAATACAAATGTCTACTCCTCACTATATGAGGGTATCTAAAGGAGAAGCAAAAACGATGAAGGAGCTGCAAAATCAAATACAAAAAAGCAATTCTAGGTGAGGCTCACGGCTCTTTTAAAGTATAGCTTCATGGCGCTAATGCAAGCATGGCCATGTCCGACAAACCACCCCCAAACACATCATCAATATCATACTCAGGCTCCCAGGTTGATCTTTGACACCTGAATATGGGGGCACTTTCATGGGCCACATACATACCCAGTAACGTGTGGGTAATGTAAGATACTTTATCTTATGATAAGCAATGGGAAAATGTCAATCAATTGTTCATTAAAGCAAAGCGTCACCCATTAATTGAAAAGGGAAGCAAGTCAACCCGACGCTTGGAAATAAAAGCTGCAGCAAAAAAACCACCATTTCCACCTTTTGAGATCCCATCAACTCACGATCCTAATTGATGGAAGAACCCACGAAACGAAACCCACCTAGTTGCTTGTAAAGTAATTAAAAGCAACAATGGGGCCCAGCTTAATCTCCTCCGCCCAAGCATCAAAATCATACCGCATACGATTCAGTAAGCCAAGCTTTTTTCCATCAGCAGGGGCATGAGCCGTGAGATCAAAGCCGTCAGGCTGCTCATACAGGAAGAAAAGGTACCGATGGGGCGCGCCGATAGGAGGAGGCGCAGGAGCGATGTAGTCGGCGATGAAGGGAGCGTCAGACTCAAGCTTCGTCTCGTTGGTGACTTTGATGCCAGACTGGATCCAGTGCAGAATTGGACCTAGGATGTTGAAGGTAGAGAATGGGACGTCGATGTCCAGGCTCACGATCATGTAGGTGCTGTTGGGGTTGGCGCCGGGGAAAGAGAGCTTTGGGGGGTCTTGAGCCACTGTGACTTTGTCAGTTGGGGCGAAACTTGGCATATTCTGTGACTGAATTGGCTCTTACCCTTGCGAGGAAGCCAGGTTCCTGGCTGTACGTTTTCATGACTGTCGACGGTCAACCCGAGAATCTTGGACTTGTCATTCTCGATGAGAGCGAAGCCCGCTTTGACGTGTTTATCCGAAGGCATTTTGAAGAGCTTGCTCGCAGAGAGATAAAGAAGTGAGAAATGTTTACTGGACGAAGTGTCCCTTTTGACGAGGTCAAAATAACGAAAGAACGTGGGTGGCTCCTTCCCTAAACAATAATTGCACAAGCTTTGGCCCGGACTTAGTGCGGGGATAAGTCAATTTGGATACATAACGGGTACATAGGTCACTTCAGACTTCCTGTTCGATAGTAGACAGATTGAAACATGTATCTCAACTCGACATTGCATTTATAGAACAAAGTAGACAGGTTCACTCCTCGATAATCTTCGTAACCATAGCCCGCACATGGCCATTTCCCTCATCGGGGTATGGGGTTCCAAAATCACGCGCACAAATGATTTCCTTCTCGCTTGTCTCAAATAGCTCCATATCAAAGCGTCGAACAAATGCTGCTAGTACAAGGAACAGCTCCGCATAAGCCAAACTGCAAGGTAGTGTCAGTCAGCTACCGAGAAGGAGAAAGAGGGGAAGAATTGACATACTTCATGCCCACGCATATCCGACTGCCCTTGGAAAAGTTGACCATGTATTTATCCAAATGCTGCCCTCTAGCAGCGGCGCGCAGCCACCGGTCTGGGTCAAAGGTGTGTGGATCAGGGAAGATCTCAGGGTCCATCAGAACAAAATAGTTGGTCGAACTGACCAAAGTCTGCAAATTGTTAGGTCAACAAGTCTAACATCAGATCTAGTAGAAAGCCGTATACATACTTTCGGAGGAATGGTATATTCTTTGTAGACCAGCGCCTCAGTGGGTGCGACACGAGGTGACCGACTTGCAATTCCGGTGGACAAGCGCAGGGCTTCCCAAACAACTGCAGACTATAAAAGCAAGTCAGTGAATCATGAATATTGGACAAATATATATTGGACAAATTCGTGTCATCACGGCATGGAAGAGTTGTCGTACCAGGTATGGTAATTTTTCAAGCTGGCTCCATGTTGCGCGAGAGTCAGGCGTGGGCATCACCGTCCGCAGCTCTGCTCGCAACTTGGTCTTGATAGACTCATTCTCCAAAATGCGGAATGCAGCGGTCACTAACGATCGAGCAGTTGTCTCTGTGCCACCGATAACCATAGCAAATCCTTCATTCGAGAGCCGAACAGCGCCACGCAAATCTTCTGGCATACTGGGGCCACACATAACTTCCATGACGGGGCGGGTTTTTGAATCTGTTGTTTTACCATGCAGCATTTCCTCCGTCCGACGGAGAAGATCCATCTTCTGGCTCACCAGTGCATACGCGAAGCGGTCGACCTTTTTCAGCAACCACAACGGAAGCGAATTCGTGATAGTCTGCAAAATGGGGAAGTAAAACAAGGTATGGGTAGATCTGAAAAGTCCATTGATCCCGTCGCGCACTTTCTCGTTGAAATCCTCTTGGTCAAGGTTCCCACTGTTGAAGCCATAGACATATTTGTGGATGACATCGGAAGTCAAGCCAGCGAAGCCGGCATCAAGGCTGACGACTTTGTGAGATTCGAAAGCGCTCTTGAAATGTTTCTCGAGTTTTTCGATATTCTCATAAATCAAATACTCTATACTGGTGATTGCCTGTTTCGAAAAGTGTTTCTCGACATGTGAACGTCGCTTCCGATGGTCTTCAGGAGAAACACTAGCGAATCCGGAACCGTCAAGATCAAATCGAGCGACCTTTTCAGGATCTTTTTCCCGCCTGCGCTTGCTGGAGGCGTAAATTTCATCATAGTAGTTTGAATCCTTGATATGCACCTCATGGGGATTGAAGCGTATTATGGGGCCTAACTGAGAATGAGATCGAAAATACTGTATAGTGTATGCCGGTAGAACTGACCGTAGATCTCATGTAACCGCTCCAGTTCCCAGATAAACATTCCTCCCTTGATCACATTGAAATAGAATTCATAGCCGCTCGTAATAGCAGCAAGTTTTGGCCCGGGTATTTTACTCAGAGGGTGGAAATACAATCGATAGATGCTTTTGATGGCATGGTAGATGACACAGCTACCTATTCCCCATATTAACAGGCCAGTCATCCTGAAAAATGAGTTTGAAAAATCAAACAAAGGGGAGGAGAAATCCTAGAAGAGAGCCATCAGATTTTTTTTAAATCATAATCTAATCTGGGCGCTGACGAAAATGGGGGGGATTGTAACAGTACACATTGAGCACAGGGACACGATACGTTTATGGCGGGCTAGTCGAAAGATGGCCTCGGGTACTTGGCAAATCCAATAGAAAGCCAACTTGAGAGGGTCATTAACAAGCTAATAGAAAGACTAACTCACAGGTCTAACCCACATGGGATATTTGACCGCAGCACCAACGGCTCAAACACTAAGATTGTTATAGTCCACTTGGGCAGATGTCCCGCTCAAGTGTCAGACCCGCTTTGCTTAGGGGTCTTTAATTTAGCATCTCTTGAGACTAAATCCAATTTAGTCTACCTACTCCGTACATAAACAGCAAATGGAGCAGAAATTTGGACTCGTTTTTTTTTGTTTTCTCATTGTCTCGTCTTTCCTAGGCGCTAGAAACAGATTGTCCAATTCGCTAGATATTTTCATGTATGGTCTTCCAAACTGAGCTCACTCAGAACAGGCTCAAGAAGAGAGCCAGAGGACGAGTGAATGAAATGCAAAATAAAATGCGTTGACCATTGGGTATTGAGTTATTACGAGGATCGAGGGATATGCTCAATTTCAGGATAATTGCAAAAAGAGCTAATGGAGGAACGGTCGACTGTGATGTTGGGAAGGTGTTTCAATTGAAAAACTCGACGCCCACTTGAAGCACTGAGTCATACGCATTTTGCTTCAAGGTTTACTGTTTCCATTGCCATTGCCAGACGCATGCACATAATACTTGGAGGCCTTGGGGGAACTCATGCGGGCTGGATCGTTTTTAATGAACCCTTTGATAACTGAAATGAGAAATTCTTTTGGGAGATTTGGCGACTCGAACCAATTGACCACTGCTTTGCTCACCCACATGTCTACCAAAAGACTGCGGATTTTGGAAGACTCGGTTGTATTTTCGTATGCAATATTGATCTCGGGGATGTTAGGATAGTAAGCACGACCATCTTGTGGATGGATAGTGGAGCTTGTTTCAACGATTGCGTCGATGACGGAATTCTGGAACTTGATGTCGAGCAATTTGTCGCCAAGGATGTATGCTCGAATAAGCTCTCGATACTCTTCGTTCAAGCGCTGTCCTGGTTTTGCCTCTGTCGCACCTTCAATCCTCACGGGAATCTTGGCATAGTAAAGCCAGTGAGAATATAGAGCAAATATGTTGGGGTCGTCTTCCGGGAGATTAACAACGTGCTCCTTGGATTCCTTCCAAGGCCCGGACATGGCACTTTTGAAAAGTGGAGAGGAAGCACAGATGATTAATTCATGCACTGTAAAAGGTTTCCTTTCAGGCCCAACCATGACTGTCACCACTGGCCCCTGGATACTAAATTGAATGAGCAACAGGAAACGATCGAACAGTGAGTATGCTTACCCTTTGCTGTCGCGTTTCAAGCTTCGCACGGAGCCCGGGGCCATTTCGTGTTTAGAGGAACTTTTCCAAGCTCAAATCTGAGTACTTCGCATGGGAACAATGCACCTGGTGTGCTGAGGCGACGAAGCGGTTTTGCAATGACGTGAGATCACAATAAAGGTGTGTTCAGTGCACAGAGCTTTTTGAAGACAGTTAGTAAAGAGAAAACTAGAAACGAGACTGATGAAAAAGAGTGGTGAGCAAAAAGAAAGGGAGTGGAAATGATGAGAAGAGGTAAAAGAAGAAACTCACGATTATCAGATCACCAGATCACATAGCAGCAGAACCGTAATGCTTACTGATTACTTACTGGTCATGCAGTTTCTCTGTAAATAAGTGATGTCTTAAAATTTAGCATTTGATCATAGGTCTTCCTGCACTGGTCAGCAATACAAGGTGGAGAAATGCAGGTACTTGTATGTGTTCTATGGTGAAGAGTGAGCAGAAGCCCGAGTCTCGACTGATTGTATTTGCTTGTGTGTGCTCAAAATGAGAAAACTCTGAGTCTTTATCCTTATTACTATTGCAAATTGGGGAGATCTCTTTCTTAGTATCTTGGGAATACTTTCTTGGGGGAGGGGGTTGTTAGGCCAAATTCATCTCTAGCACAAGCACAACGAAAAACACACTTGAACATTTCGTTTACCAATGGGAGAACAGGCGAGCATAGATACTTCTGGCAAGTGCTCACTCAAAGAATGTAGAAACTGAATTATAGATTAGAGACAAAGGACCATGAATGTATGTCAGCACCGCATATCAAACTCGTCAACAGCACATCCAGTGTGCGACTACCCTGACTCACAATGACCTTGAGAAGCTGGGAGATTTTCCACATTCTGAGACACCAAATAGTTCGTCTTCTGCAACTAAATTATCCCTCTTCGGGGACAGAGACAAAACCAGACTGATTCAACTGTCTAATTAACAACTGGTCAGCTCAAATAGCATCATCTTCCAATGCAGAATCAGTAACAGGCAAATTAGGCGTCTTCTCAAACTCCGTATTCTTAATCGTATGCAGCAGCATAAACGGAAAGCACAATCGACCATAAGTGCCTTCGTCCTAAGAAAGAGTCAGCAACCACATACTCCCCAAAACCAAGTCATGTGTATAGCATACCAAACTACCACCTTCATCCCAATATCTTTCCGGACGGTACTCAGTCTATCAAAAACAAATCAGCATCATACCAATACAAATCAAATCAAAACCAAAAACCCACCCGTATCCCACTCAAAAACAAACTCGGGTTAGGCGGGAACCCCAACCACCGTCTAAACAAATCCTCGGCCGTTTGCGTCGCAAACATATACGAAATCCGATACCAAAGGAAATCAAACCGATGGTCCCAATTCCAAATACTGTCCGGCCCACCATTGATATTCTCCGGAGCCCCACGATTGAAAATCCTCGCCATCTCCCCCGGACTCCATTTCCCATCCACATAGATCGGCTGCGGAACATGGACAGCTTTGAGACCGTGCAGCAGCGCCCACGACGGAGCGGACATTTCCGACGCAAAAGCCTGTCCATGTTGAAGCTGGGCTTCGTGCATCTCGGTCAGAAGACGTTTCGAGATACGCCACTGCGTGATGACGGATGTTCGTCGCGGGATATCTTCGGGCAGGTTCCATAGCATCCAAGGGAAAGTCCAGGATGTTTTTCTTGGATCGAATATTGGTAGGAAAGTGATGAGGTCGGCTTCTTCGCCGACTCCCCATTCGAAATTGTCTTCTTCGGGTGTGGGGACTGGTGGTATGGGCCCGACGGGTGCTATGCCTTCGTATCTCACGGGGCCCCAGATACTCTGTCTTCCTTTCATGGAGCGGGTGACCATGTCGGAGAATTGGCTCCAGGTCCCGTGTGCGCCGGGGGTGTAGAAATAGGCATTCCGCTCCCATAGGTATTTCCGAGGCTGTTTTTTGGCGAAGTCGACGGCTTGTTCGAGGAAGTGGTAGGCATGGCCAAGGACGCGATTGTCAAACTCGAATTGCCAGTAGTATTCGAATTCGGGGTACATCTGGGAAAAGACCTGCATTGGTTGGAGATGTTGATAGATAGCGCGGTGTTCGTCTGTCTTGGGATACCATTTTTCCAGCAAACGCTCGCTGAATAGCACGGTCATGTTGCGGAACTCGGCCGGGACAACCTCTTGCTTCAGTGCTTCAATGGCTTGGTCATCATTCTCTAGATCAATCGATTGGTCGTGGACGTCGATCAAGAAAAAGACTTGATATTCTGAGCCCGAGTGTAGGGAAAGCTCCATAATCAGCGATCGAAGGTATTGGGTGTGGCTAGGAGTCCATCTCATGCTCTCTGACGCGCGAAGTACAACGGCCGAACGTTCCTTGTACAATAGCTTTGCGGATTTTCCCCGTTTCCTAATGTGTTGTGGAGGGTCTGGCTGGGATTGGGAGAGTGGAAAGTCTGGCTGGTACGGGGAGAGTGCAGGGTCTGGCTGGGGTGGAGAGAGTGTGTGCAAGCTATAATGCTGATCCCTCCGGTTCGGATCATATCTATCTGCATTGCGCTCATAGCAAAGCGATTGAAGGTATCCCCAGTCAACATTTTCCCAAAAAACCGTAGTTGGCTTTTCATATCCGGGTATAGGCTCTTCGTCGTCTTCGTCTAGTCCATATGGTCCATAACGAGAGTACCGATCCACACAAACATTGTGATCAATTCCAAAAGCCAAATGAGATCCAAACATTGGGGGGGGGAAAGCCTGTTACTATTTCAGCACATATAGTCACGGTTTAGAAAGCAGCATAGGGTACCTTTCTGAGTTCCACGATAGACCGACATCATATCCTCACTGCTTGTGCGATTTAGATCTCTTTCGCGTGGTCCAACACACGTTTTGAAACTTCCTGCCCAGATTTTGTGCCATTTTGAAGAATTGTAGGCAGGGTAGGGATCGTAGATAGCGGGGACAGGGTGCTGCATGCTATCCGTGTGAGTGGTCAAAGACAGCGTTCCTCCGCGGTAGAAACTGTCTTCTCTATGAGATGGTTAGAGATAGAATCAAAACGATATTGAATAACTTACGGCTCATCGTGGAAAGTTGCCTCACCATCCGGCTCGTATAGGCGATTAGATTGTGCTGAAACTACCTGGATGTCAGGATGAGTGTTAGGGTCGACAAATTCCCCCGGATGTAAGACTCTGGAGTCTTCTGGTAGTGAAAGATATTCCAATTCCAATGGCAAAGAGTTCTGTTCATATGTTGCATGCAGATGGTAGTAAAAGAAGAATAGAAGACAAGTTATGGGGAAGAGTGGCCAAAGGCCCCGGCGAAAACGAGGCATTGTATAGTGCCTAATACCCTTTATGATTGAGGATGATGATCACGACCGAATATTCCCATTCATGAGCAGCATCACTGAAGCAACTGAGCTTTACAGAGTGCAATAGCAATCTCTGTCAAGTCACTCATTTCTTAAGTGGGGGGGGGGGGGGGGGGGAGGGCAAGGTACGGATCGATGTCCCTGTAGTCTAGATGGGGTTACAGCGGGAGGTAGCGGGAGGGCGATCTACAACGTTGGAACTCCCGATAACGGAAGCCCCATATATTTCCAGTTAGGCTTATGTGCCTTTGTCACTTTTGATTAATATAGATATACGCCTGTTGCACACACTGCTACTGGTTTTTAAATGCTGAAGTGAATATATTCCAAGTTAGGAAAACGGGTATAATGCAATTCGAGCAACAGCTCTTTAAATAAAAAAGCCAGGAACCCGAAGACTCCCTATCGACCCAGCCCAGAAACAAAAGCAGAACCCCTCTCCAATCGCTGAAATGCAGAAACATAGAAACGCTAAAAGCCAGTGCGGGAAACGGAGTACAAAGATTCTTTGTATAGAGGTGAGAGATGGAGAGATATTAAGAGGAAGAGGAAGCTCGAAAATCCCAGAGCTCCTAAATGACTCGAGTATGTATGAACGAGTTATTGTGGTAAGGGGGTATAGATGGGAGGAAATGATGGCGAAAACACAGATCCAACGGAAAATTAGATGTTGACGAGAAGTCGGAATCACTCCCGTGCTTGCGGCAAAGTGGAATCAAGTTTGGTTCCACCAGGAGACTCATCGTGTTGCTCACGATCAGCAAGGGCATGGGCAGATGACTTGTCAGATGTCTTTCCTTCGGGTTCGTTGACCCCAGCTTCGAGCTTGGCTTCAAGCTGGTCGAGGGTCTCCTCAACTGCGGGGGTGTCCTCGACATTTGGTGCAAGCTTGGGAACGTCAGGAGTCTTTTCGAGTCGAGGAGACGGAGCCTCCTTTTCGCTTTCTTGCTCTGCCTTGCTCTCCGCCTCGGTGGCAGGGTGGTCTTCAAGAGTGATAACGTTATCCTCAATTTCTGACTCGCCATTGACAGAGAGGAACTCCTCCTTCTCAGTCGGAGGCTCCGAGACAGTGTCGACAAACTCCTCTTCATCCTTCTTGACAGGAACATCAACAGTAGTCTTGGCCTCCTGTGGGGATGAGATCACGTTGGGAGATTCTTCCATGTTCTCAAGAATCTCAGCCGCCTCGGTGGCATCTGTGGGCGATGTGTTGAGGCTGGACTGCGAAAGCGCAGTAGGGGAGCTCGACTCACGGCTCGAGCCAGAGCCCCAGATGTGGTGTGGGTGTCGAGGAGGCAGGGGAGGCGGGACGCGCGCCGGGATCGTGACGAGACGAGCCCGAGTGAAGCTCGGGGACAGACGCTTAGCTTCGCCGTTGGTTTGACCTTTCACCTCTGTGGGCGAGGCGGGAAGACTCTTTTCCCTCGGCGTGACCATGGCATTGCTAACCTCATGAACTTCATAGTCCTCGTCATCATCTAGCTCGACATCGTCATGTGCATCCTCACAGGCTTCAGCTTTGGCATTTCTATCCGCCGCCTCCGGGCCGTCCAATTGCCGGACCTTCACCTGCTCATCCTCGCCATGGATAGCAATCGTATCCCAGCGAGATCCATCAATTTCATCCCACGTGCTCATTGATGGTTGGCTGGTGGGCGATTCCTTCGCGCTGCGAGAAGATGCACGACTCACCGATGTGGGCTCGGCTGATGGTAAGCCATCAGTCTGCGTGGCAACACTAGTATAGCTCCTGATACTCTTCGAGCTCTGCACACTCTGGCGCCAGCTATCACGCGGGGAGCTATCCATGCTACGCCGCGAGAAAGTGGCGTAAATAGGGCTGCCCGGAGCGGGACGGAATTCAAAGGTCTCATGGCTCGGCCGCACCTTCGTTCCGGCCTCACGGATGAAAAGCCCTTCCGCCTCCAACGCCTTTACTCCGTAAGGATCGGGATCGTCAACGGCCGGCACGCCGAAAGCATGTCCTTCTTCTACAAGCTCCACATCGCCGGGCGCTTCGCCTGGTGGCGGAATAAGACTTTCATCGACGTCGGTGTCACCCTGTGCAGCCTTGAGGGTTTCCATGAGGGTATCCAGCTCTCGAGGCAGATGCCGGACTTTTCCGGTGAGGATCTCGTCGACGGATATGCGCTCGCCGTAGAAACGCTCATTTTCGTCTGTTCGCTCAATAACGACCGTGCCGTCAACTGCCACACCTGCGTATAATCCTTTGCTCTTTATATATGTCCAGATCGGTGTCTGTCGCTTGTGCACCTCGGACTCGAGGACGCCGCCCATGCCGACAGGGCCCGCGGCTACGCTGACCTCGCCGCCAAGTGTACAGCGGACCTTCTTGAAAGCCTCCAGTGCCATGGAAGTATTGATGACCACCACACAATCGTAGATATCGACACCAGCCAGGAACCCAATCCCAACCGTGTGTAGCAAAATCCCGGATGGCGGACTCCACTCGCCGGTCTCGGGAAGGCGACCGAGCAACACGCCACTACCGCCAGAGCCACTCAGCCCTAGACCGGTGCGCATAGTTGTGAAGATGGCGATTCCCTTGGCATTTTTGAGGACTTTCGCTGGGATCTTCTGGATGACGCGCTGCTTGCCCTTGGGGCGATTGATCTTGCCATTCTCATCGGTGTCGACTGTGGACTCGGGGGCATAGAAACCATCTTTGCAGAAGCTGCGCAGGATGCGCGCGGCTTTGTCGGATTCCTTGTCAAGCGTGGTGGGCCAAAAGGCTTCGGAGCCCAACTTGTATGATAGGCGGTTGACGGGGCCGCCGAGCTTGTCGACAGTATCAAATGCTTTATCGAAGCCCTTTTTCGATATGCTCTTCGTCTTCTCCCACCGATTTGGGGCCATGGTGGATGATTTCCAGGCACAATAAAAAGAACAACGATTAGAATGCAATTATAGACAGAGTGAAATAACAAGAAATCAGAATTTGCTCCGCGAGCTGATCAAGACACACGATCTATACACGAGGCACGATGTGAGATGTGACAGCGCTGCGAACAGCACGCATAGATCCCGATAGATTCCTGATGCGATGAGGAATGTTCCCTAAGAAGAGGGATACTGGAGGAATCCGGAGAGATCTGCGGTTGCCACTGAAGAATGCGGGGAGGAATGCGACTGCCGTGTAAACGTTTTCAGTGGTCTTTCCACTTTAGAGTCAGTATCAGCTAATATAGAAATAAGGCCTAGCAGTAAGATGAACAGAAGAAGGGCCAAGGTTATAAAAGTTCGATTCAAATCGGGTCAGACGGAAGGCTATCGCAAGCCGAGTGGCGGAAGTCCAGAACCAAACTGCCTTGGACGACCATGGTTCTTCGAGGGGCGATGTCATCATAGTCCATGGGCTTTTTTTTTTTTTTTTTTTTTTTTTTTTATCCTATTGTTCCAATACATTTAATTCCATTTACATTGGTTTTCATGGAGCAGCATATGGGGATTATTTAGTATTGCTTATTTCTTATTCCTGTATATTTTAAATATTTCCCAATTATTTCAGATCTCATATGAGAAGAATGACCTGTCCAGATACTTACATTGTCTGCGATAGATCAAGTCTCCACTTCGAATGAAATTAAAAAACTGAAATTGGCCCTGACGAACGCGTGTCATGACTCAGCGTATTTCCTTCGGACTATGATGGTGCTAAGGTATGTCCTTCATTCTACAGGGATTAATATATTTTCATGAAACATATCCGTATTAAGTTAATTAATTCATTGAATTCCCCTCTGGGGTGCTTCATCTCCAAGCCTCAGTGGATCCCTTTGACAACATTTGAAGCCAAGGCTAAGCCCGATCGTCCACGCTATACAACAGAGACCATGTACGAAGTACCACACAGACATAGTTGTTCGCATTCGTTATGGCTTCTCCAAAATTAATTTCAGATTACATCCGGCATCTTCAGCTGGGAAATTGCCAGCGCATATTCTAGATTGTCCAACTCTACGGAGTAATGCAAGTCTGATTTGACTTTCCAAGTGCATTCTTCCTTTTGTTGATCTCATAATAGCTAATGTATGTTGTACATACATGTATTTTTTGAATGCTTCTTTCTTCCTGATTATGGACGTGAC